>BSBM01000827.1:10465000-11957500 GCA_027924585.1 Larix kaempferi
ACGCATTTTGTAGTTATATAACGCGTACGCGTTCTGGTTACCTAACCTACATGTCTAATGACATGTCAGGCTCGTGTTTTACCATACCAAGTGCTAAGTATCAGAAACGTGTTATGTTTTTATGTATCAGAAATGAGTTTTGAAAAACTAGGATTGCATCTAAAGTGACCCTCATCTTCTTGCACACACCATTAAACCGGTCCAATGTGCATTGATATCAATGATTCCTCTCTTTGAGTCACTGATATATCAATGCAACAAATAGTAAAGTTCACTGTAACTTAAACCGGTCCAATATGCATTGATATCAATGATTCATCTCTTTGAATCATTGATATGAATGCAACAAACAGTAACATTATCTGTAACTTAAACTTGATATCATAGAGTGGAGTCACTAATAATCCAAAGCAATTTGATTGCATTGATGTAATGTGACATAACATGACAACATCTTCCCTTGACGTGATTCTTTTTTTATAAAAGGTTTTATTGTATGTTGCATTGATTTCAATGATTTCACTTTTTGATATTAGGTTTAAGTTATAGTGAATTTACATACATAATTATGATCCTCTACAAATTTAATATGACCACCACCATCCTAGATCCATCTAAACTTTGAATCTACCATGCACTGATAGGGATCAAATCCCTTGAGATGCAAACTTATCAAACAAGAAATAAACAATAAAAAACGTTTGCACCTCTACGGATTTGATCCCTCTCGACGCATGGTAGATTCAGAATTTAGATGGATCTGTGTTGGTATTATTATTAAAGTGGTTGTTACTAGTTACCAATTGGGCATAGACATAGGTGAAAACAATAATATAATAATATTTAAAAATATTAATATTGTTGTTATATTGGAACATAGGAAAACAATATCTTATTGCCAAATTCATCTTGGTTATGTTATGCCAAATTACTACACTCCTAAAGGGTTATGTTGCATTGCAAGGTTCAACCAAGGTTATGTTGTATTGAGTTTGGTTGGCCATGATTATCTATGGATGACCATGGTTGACTATGGTCGAATGGTTATGTCACCTTACATTATTCATATTACGTCACATTGTGACATTGATATTCACTACTTACATTGAATAGATACATTCATGAATTCTATGTTGTATTGCAACATTCAATAAGGGTTACATCCCATTCAGTTATGTCAATTTGATTGGACATGGTATTCTATGGTTTATCATGGTTGATTATGGTTGAATGGTAATGTCACATTATGTCATTCATGAAGGGTTATCTCACATTGCAATGTTGATAAGGGGTTATGACACATTATGATGTTCCTAAATGGTTATATCACATTGAGACACTCATCTTAGCTTTCTTATGCTCAATTACTACATTATTGAATGGTTATGTCACATTACATCATTCATGCTATGTCACATAATCACATTCATCTTGGCTTACTTGCAAAATTATTACATTCCAAAATGGTAATGTTGCATTGTTATATTGATTAATGGTTATGTCGCATTGAATTTGGTTTTGGTTGGACTTTCATGTTGGATTCCTTATGTTGAATTACTATAATATTTAATGGTTATGTGGCATTATGATGTTTATTAAGTGTTATGCCACATTTAATTTGGTTCACATTGGTTGATATCATTGTATATGGTTTACCATGGTTGACTATGGTTAAGCATGTTTAACAATGGATAAACTATAATTAATCATGCTTGATCAAGTTTGAATATGGTTGACTTTGGTTTATTATGGAACTTTGGTTGACCATGGTTGGCCATGTTTGATTATGTGTGACCATGTTTGAATGTCATTGATCGTGAACCATGTTTGAATGTCATTGATCATGATTATGGTTGACTATTGTTGATTATGTTTGACCATGGTTGATAAAGTTAGATTGTTGTTAACCATAGTTGACTATAATTTGACCATAGGTGTCCATGGTTGACTATGTTTATCATGGTTGACTAATTTTTATCATATTTAACCATGGTTGATGTAACGAGGATTTTTGTTACTATAGAAAAATCCAACGTAAATATGATATAAACTCCATAAATGGATATATATATATATATGAATTTAACTGATAAGTGATTATATTAGAATGAGAATGATGCTCGTATAAATACCCATGCAAGGGCTTCCTTGGTGATGAGACGCCACCTTTCATAAGGTGTCTTTTCATTTAGTTACTTGTTTATTATTATTATTATTTATTAATGTGTGTGTGTGTGTGTGTGTGTGTATATATATATATATATATATATTGTTCGTTACATTTCCTCTCCCTTAGAAATGCTTTGTCCTCAAAGCATAATTATGGACGAATTTGTTGTCCATGTTCTTGCTCATAACACTTTTTTGTAACCTTTTGACTTGGTGGCTACAACGCATGACGAGACGAGACGATGTGTTCTTTTAAACATTGCACACAGATGTTGCATCATTTGTGAAGGGGACCATCTGAGATCTATCTTCACGGTAACTTTTTACTGATTAATTGTTGGGGTAGAACTTCTTATTTTAGGTTTTTCTACAAGTTGTCGTTTTTGTTTCTGTGCTTTTTCAATGTTTTTGTTGGTTTGTTTGTAAGAAGGGTGTTGTTTATTTCCTTCTTGACCTTGTTGTTGTTTGTAATGACTCTTATGATTGGGATGACGATACGACACTTTTGGTGCTTCCTGCGATTTATTGATTGATACTTTTTCAAGGTAAGTGTTTTCTAGAATTTGAGCATTGCTTGGGTCTATACTGGCTTCTTTTTCTGATGTCTGGATTTGTATTGATGATGTCGCTATTTTAGTGGTGTCGGTCATTGTTTCTTTCTCCATAGTTGGAACAACCTTTGCTGAAGATTTTTCTAGCTTTTCATCTTTTAATTTTTTTATTTGTTCAATCAACTCTTAATTGTGATTTCTAAGGTGATGGTTTTCTTCTTGTGTTTCTAGTAGTTCCCCTTCTAGGTATTCATTACCTTGCTCTTTCTTTTGATTATTTTTCAATTTATTGATCTTTGTAACTAATGTTTTGTTATGGATTTTTAGTCAAAATATTTCTTCAATATTTCTTGATAACGTGTTATTGACTTTGTAATTTCCAACTTGTGCACCTTTTTAGTGTCGTCATATTTCTGTTGTAGTTCTTCCTTCTATTGTTGATGTCGACATATCTATGATTCTTGACATTATAAATTCCTATGGACTTGTGCCAATTCATTATTCTTGTCCATGATGAGCTTGTTTAAACGCTTTATTTCTTCTTCGTTATCGCTACTATAAGGTGATTCTCCGTGATTCTTTGACTTTCTGATTTTGTCTTCAAGGTTTTGATTGTGACTTTTTAAATGTGATATTTTCTCATCCTTACCTGATAACATTTTATTGAATTCTTCATTAGTTTTTTCCATCCATTGATTTTGAACCTTTAAGTTATGATTCTCCTGTTCTCTTAACAGATTAAGCAATTTTTGATCCCTAATCTCATCTTGAAGATTATTATTAGTCGCTTTATACTGTTGTAACTCGCCCAATACTGCTTATAGCTGCGACTATAATTCTAATTTTGTAATGGCCATAATTTGTGATCTCGAACTTTTATTCAATTTTTGCGATAATAGATGGTCTTCCTTTGACTTTGACTTCTTTGGCGATAAATGGTTGTCGATTTCTTCGACAATAGATGGTTTTCGTCTTTTTTGACTCTTTCCTTTGGTGATAACCGACACAAGGGTGTAATAACCCTTAATATGGTTAGTTGTAAAAAGAAGTCTCTTCAACTTTATATATATATATATATCCCAATAATTGTAATAATTTACAATTATTAAATAATAAAATTATTATTAAATAATAATTATAATATTTTTTTTTACAGAAACGAGTAGATAGATTTATATTAAACATGGGAAAATCTGATACAAAATAGGGAGATTGTTCCCATCAAAATGAGGGATTTGGGCACCTCGATTCTAGTCTTAATAGTTCAAAGGAAACTTAGATACATATAGTTCTTAATAAGAGAAGCTAACAGTCTGATAAAACATCTTGATTATACAAAATTCATATACATCAGAAATAACTAGAAGATGAACCAGTAGTTAATTTTCTACTGAACGACGAGGCTTCTTCTTGCTACTGGTGGCCAGAGTTGCATTTTCCTCCATTCCCAGGATAACCGATGGGCTGTTGTTCTTGCTGGTTCGGATACAATCTACCTTGGCTTCAACAATCTTGAGGCAGTTGTGCATGGTCTCCATCCTGCCAGTGATGCTATCAAAATACTCTTTCATTTTGTTGTTGCTATTCCTTACCTCCGAGATTTCAATTTGAACAAACGTAGCTAGATGGGAGACATTTTTCTTAAGATCTTTCTGTTCACCTCTCAGCACTCCAATTTGAGCTTCAATGTCTTGCAAAAGAGAAAGGAGACCAGGTGGAGGGATTTCTGGTACGTTGGGGGAGTCGAGGTTCACCACACCAACATTTTCATCAGGTACATTCCAGAGTTTGCCTATGAAAGCATCCCCAACGTTTCCACCCATCTGGTGCAGTGGACCAAGCTGCGTAGGGTTTCCAAGCAGCTGGGTATTGGGCTCCAACGGGCGCCAGAGCTTCCTATTTTCCAGTTCTAAAACATTAGGCAGGAAGGCCTGATGCTTGGCCACCACCCTGCGGAGCCCAGTAATTGTTGATTTCTAGTGTTGTGGGCCGACGAACATGCTTCGCTTTGTTCTTGACTCCAATATCTTCGCTGAGGCCATTCCCCTGCAGAGCTTCCAGAGCATAGATGTAATGGTTCAGACCAATACCTTCAGCAACTTGGATGGAGGTCTTGCATTGCTTGCACTTCAGCGCAGGGAGACAAAGACCAGGTGGACTACCGTTTTCCATGGTGAAATGCACAGTATACCTGCAGACCAAAGTTCCTTCATAGAATGTTCGAGAGTGTTGTGATGGTGGGATGGTTACCGCCAAGCATCTAATATAGGCCAGCTCTGCTAAACATAAGCTGCAAATTAAATTTTCGCATGTCGGGCGAGGAATTTGAAGCTGTAGACGCCGTTGATTCTCCCTGTAGCTCGATCTCGTGGGGATTGAGTGTATGACTTTCGCCTCCATCAGCCAAGTGGAGAAAGCATTGGGGAGGATGCCAATTAATGGGTGCACTTTCCTATGATGCCACCCAAGTCCATAGTTTGAAGTGGGAATTTTGATTCTCATGTTAATTATCTTAAAATCCAAGCCTTGTGGAGAGGTAGGGGGTTAAGTGATCCGGATTTATGTGGGAACAAAACAAAAGATAGCATATACAGAATCATATACAGAGATATATTGCAAATAACACAGTGATACAGTAAACACATATTCTATTAAATAGCGGAAATAGAACAGACTGTAAAATACAATAGCTAGAATGGTGGTAGCTATCTCTTCGAAGAGATGTGGCCGCTATGCTCATTCGTGCCAAGATGAATACAAAGAGAGGCCGAAAGGGCCTATTTATCATAAGCATGAGGGAAAGAATCCCAATCATCCAAAAACCTAACCCTAGAAGATGAACCGTCATAAAGTTTGCGGCCCCAAGGTGGTTAGTTGAACAGTCAACTTCCCGGGGTCATAACTTTTGCATACGATCTCTGTTTAGGGTGCTCGGTAGCCCGTTGGAAAGGTCTAACCGAGATTTACAACTTTCAGCTGGGCCCAAATGCATGCCATTTGCAATCATTTGGTCCCCCAAATCACCAAAAAATGTCGTTTAGGGCCTCAAAATGGCTCCGGAAGTTCAGGACCCGAAAAACTGCTAAAAATAGTAATTTTCCAAAATTGCCAGAAGACTCTTTTGAGCCAGTTGGAAGAGGTGGGCCGCCACCGATATCCACCTGGATCAATCCTTCCTCCTTAGGAAGCAATGGTCTCCATTGCGTTAAATCCCTTATCATATGTCGAGCTGTGTGTCGAATTGAGCTCTTGGTGTGACATTTGCTGAAGTGGAAAGGTTGCCTTACTTTGACATCTTCAGAGGGCTGTAATTGTTGTTGCTGGCTGCGCTGGAGTTTTTCAACAGTTTTGGTTGTTGTGGTATTTTGCATTGGTGTTGATGGTTTCTTTTTGGGGGATCACCTTGAATGCGTCGCCTTGCACTGCAAAGGAACTTGAATAGGCGATGCTGCACTGAACTTCTGTTTTTCTTGTTTCTGCTGAGTAGAGGGATGATGGGCAGAGGTTGTGGATGTATCTGCGATCTGATGTTCTCCTTTAGTGGCAATTGCGAATAGGGAAAATTTCCCAGTGTGGGAGATTATCTTCCTTCCCTGCTCGTTTGGGGTATGTGCAACTATCTCTGGTATCCGATAGAGTTGTCCTCCCAAAGTGACAATGACACTGCGAGGCCGTGATTCATATACAGCATGACGATTCCACATATATGGTTGTCCTAAAAGAACATCCCATACTTCAAGTGGGGCCACATCACATAATACCTCATCTTTGAAGGGCTTGATGCCATATGGTAGGCGACATTGGTGACTGACACAGATCCTTCCTCCTTGGCTTAGCCATCCAATGGTGTATGGTTGTGGGTGTGGCGTTATTGGTAGCTCCAATCTCTTGATGACTTCTTCTGAGATCAAGTTCTTCTGGCTGCCGCTGTCCACAACAAAGTGTAGGGGAATTCCCTTCACACACATTTGTGAGTGCAAAATGCGCTCCTCTGCCTCCAACTCTTCAGGTTCCTCTGGTTGAATCTGTGTGGTGGCGACAACGACACTGGGTTTTGCATCAATGATTTGCTTCCCTTTTCGTGCGGCTATGAAATTAGGTTCTGAGTCAGAATCGGAACTGGGATATGATTCTGAAGCTTTGATCTTAGCCACCAATGACTGTTTTGAGCGACATTCATCAGTGTTGTGCCAGGGGCTTTTGTGGAACTCGCACCACTTCTCGGTGTCCTTCTTTGTCTTTTCTTTACCCTTCTTCGCTTGTGGTTGGGACTGGTTGTCCTTTCCCTGCCCCGTGTTCTGCGAGCCAGAGTTTCCCTTGCCCTGCTTCTGCGGAGGTCCGAAGTCATGCTTGTTCTTTTGCTGAAATTTCTGCTCGATTTTGACAGCATATCGATAGGCGGATCCGAGTGAAGAGATTTCCAGGAAATCCATCTCTGTTCGGATGTACCGGTGTAGGCCACTGCGATATTTCAGTACTAGGTGCCGCTCGGAGTCCTTGATACCTAGCTTTGTGCGCAAGGTATGAAATTTGTTGGTGTACTCCGACACCGTTTGGTCCCTCTCTTGATGCAGGATGGTCCATTTTGTGTACTGGTCATCATAGTTTCCAACAGGGTAATATTGTTCCTTGAAGGCATCTATAAAAGAGGCCCAAGTGGGATTGGAATATTCAAACAATCCAGACTCGTCTGATGAGTTTTGCTCACAATAAGTTTCCCACCAATTTTTGACATGGGGGACGGCCTTAAGGAGCGCAAAGATGATCTTTTCCCTGTCGGAAAATTGGTGGACAGAGAAATACCCTTCTAGTAGATTCAACCATTTATCTAGGGCATCAGCATCGATTTGGCCTTCAAATAAAGGGATATCAAAATTAACTTGTACCTTGAAGGGAGTTGTATCTCCGAAATGGCTGCTTGTTGACGGTGCATTTGCCGCTATTGGCATGCGTTGAAGGATCTGGGCGAAATTATCCATCATCTCGTTCCTCTGTCGCGCGAGGGCTTCCTCGAGCAACAACTTGATAGGATCTACTTCTCCGTCGTCTCTCTTTTCTTCTGCCATGGGAGGCCGTTTGGGGCGGCGAGAGTGGTCTTCCCCAAGTGAAACTAGTTCGAGACCCAACTCTCTGTATCCTGACCTCGTTGGGGACATGCACCAAGAAACAATCAAAAAGCAGACCGCTCTGATACCACTGATCCGGATTTATGTGGGAACGAAACAAAAGATAGCATATACAGAATCATATACAGAGATTTATTGCAAATAACACAGTGATACAGTAAACACATATTCTATTAAATAGCGGAAATAGAACAGACTATAAAATACAATAGCTAGAATGGTGGTAGCTATCTCTGAGAAGAGATGTGGCCGCTATGCTCATTCGTGCCAAGATGAATCAAAGAGAGGCCGAAAGGGCCTATTTATCATAAGCATGAGGGAAAGAATCCCAATCATCCAAAAACCTAACCCTAGAAGATGAACCGTCATAAAGTTTGCGGCCCCAAGGTGGTTAGTTGAACAGTCAACTTCCCGGGGTCATAACTTTTGCATACGATCTCCGTTTAGGGTGCTCGGTAGCCCGTTGGAAAGGTCTATCCGAGATTTACAACTTTCGACTGGGCCCAAATGCATGCTATTGGCAACCATTTGGTCCCCCAAATTGCCAAAAAATGTCATTTAAGGCCTCAAAATGGCTCCGGAAGTTCAGGACCCGAAAAACTGCTAAAAATAGTAATTTGCCAAAATTGCCAGAAGACTGTTTTGAGCCAGTTGGAAGAGGTGGGCCGCCACTGATATCCACCTGGATCAATCCTCCCTCCTTAGGAAGCAATGGTCTCCATTGCGTTAAATCCCTTATCATATGTCGAGCTGTGTGTCGAATTGAGCTCTTGGTGAGACATTTGTTGAAGTGGAAAGGTTGCCTTACTTTGACATCTTCAGAGGGCTGTAATTGTTGTTGCTGGCTGCGCTGGAGTTGTTCAACAGTTTTGGTTGTTGTGGTATTTTGCATTGGTGTTGATGGTTTCTTTTTGGGGGAGCACCTTGAATGCGTCACCTTGCACTGCAAAGGAACTTGAATAGGCGATGCTACACTGAACTTCTGTTTTTCTTGTTTCTGCTGAGTAGAGGGATGATGGGCAGAGGTTGTGGATGTCTCTACGATCTGATGTTCTCCTTTAGTGGCAATTGCGAATAGGGAAAATTTCCCAGTGTGGGAGATTATCTTCCTTCCCTGCTCGTTTGGGGTATGTGCAACTATCTCTGGTATTCGATAGAGTTTTCCTCCCAAAGTGACAATGACACTGCGAGGCCGTGATTCATATACAGCATGACGCTTCCACATATATGGTTGTCCTAAAAGAACATCACATACTTCAAGTGGGGCCACATCACATAATACCTCATCTTTGAAGGGCTTGATGCCATATGGTAGGCGACATTGGTGACTGACACGGATCCTTCGTCCTTGGCTTAGCCATCCAATGGTGTATGGTTGTGGGTGTGGCGTTATTGGTAGCTCCAATCTCTTGATGACTTCTTATGATATCAGGTTATTCTGGCTGCCGCTGTCCACAACAAAGTGTAGGGGAATTCCCTTCACCCACATTTGTGAGTGGAAAAGGCGCTCCTCTGCCTCTGACTCTTCAGGTTCCTCTGGTTGAATCTGTGTGGTGGCGACAACGGCACTGGGTTCTGCATCAATGATTTGCTTCCCTTTTCATGCGGCTGTGAAATTAGGTTCTGAGTCAGAATCGGAACTGGGATCTGATTCTGAAGCTTTGATCTCAGCCACCAATGACTGTTTTGAGTGACATTCATCAGTGTTGTGCCAGGGACTTTTGTGGAACTCGCACCACTTCCCGGTGTCCTTCTTTGTCTTTTCTTTACCCTTTTTCGCTTGTGGTTGGGACTGGTTGTCCTTTCCCTGCCCCGTGTTCTGCGAGCCAGAGTTTCCCTTGCCCTGCTTCTGTGCAGGTCCGAAGTCACGCTTGTTCTTTTGCTGAAATTTCTGCTCGATTTTGACAGCATATCGATAGGCGGATCCGAGTGAAGAGATTTCTAGGAAATCCATCTCTGTTCGGATGTACCGGTGTAGGCCATTGCGATATTTCAGTACTAGGTGCCGCTCGGAGTCCTTGATACCTAGCTTTGTGCACAAGGTATGAAATTTGTTGGTGTACTCCGACACCGTTTGGTCCCTCTCTTGATGCAGAATGGTCCATTTTGTGTACTGGTCATCATAGTTTCCAACAGGGTAATATTGTTCCTTGACGACATCTATAAAAGAGGCCCAAGTGGGATTGGAATATTCAAACAATCCAGACTCGTCTGATGAGTTTTGCTCACAATAAGTTTCCCACCAATTTTTGACATGGGGGACGGCCTTAAGGAGCGCAAAGATGATCTTTTCCCTGTCGAAAAATTGGTGGACAGAGAAATACCCTTCTAGTAGATTCAACCATTTATCTAGGGCACCGGCATCGATTTGGCCTTCAAATAAAGGGATATCAAAATTAACTTGTACCTTGAAGGGAGTCGTATCTCTGAAATGGCTGCTTGTTGAGGGTGCATTTGCCGCTATTGGCATGCGTTGAAGGATCTGGGCGAAAATATCCATCATCTCGTTCCTCTGTCGCGCGAGGGCTTCCTCGAGCAACAACTTGATAGGATCTACTGCTCCGTCGTCTCTCTTTTCTTCCGCCATGGGAGGCCGTTTGGGGTGGCGAGAGTGGTCTTCCCCAAGTGAAACTAGTTCGAGACCCAACTCTCTGTATCCTGACCTCGTCGGGGACATGCACCGAGAAACAATCAAAGAGTAGACTGCTTTGATACCACTGATCCGGATTTATGTGGGAACGAAACAAAAGATAGCATATACAGAATCATATACAGAGATATATTGCAAATAACACAGTGATACAGTAAACACATATTCTATTAAATAGCGGAAATAGAACAGACTGTAAAATACAATAGCTAGAATGGTGGTAGCTATCTCTTCGAAGAGATGTGGCCGCTATGCTCATTCGTGCCAAGATGAATACAAAGAGAGGCCGAAAGGGCCTATTTATCATAAGCATGAGGGAAAGAATCCCAATCATCCAAAAACCTAACCCTAGAAGATGAACCGTCATAAAGTTTGCAGCCCCAAGGTGGTTAGTTGAACAGTCAACTTCCCGGGGTCATAACTTTTGCATACGATCTTCGTTTAGGGTGCTCAGTAGCCCGTTGGAAAGGTCTAACCGAGATTTACAACTTTTGATTGGGCCCAAATGCATGCCGTCGGCAACCATTTGGTTCCCCAAATCGCCAAAAAATGTCGTTTAGGGCCTCAAAATGGCTCCGGAAGTTCAGGACCCGAAAAACTGCTAAAAATAGTAATTTGCCAAAATTGCCAGAAGATTGTTTTGAGCCAGTTGGAAGAGGTGGGCTGCCACCGATATCCACCTGGATCATTAAGGAACCCATGCCAAGGTTGGGTGTTGTCCATTCTTTATCAAGGTTCCGCAATTCAATCTAGCGCCTATATTTGCCATTATATCAGCTTGTTCATTGTTACCTCTCAAAATGTGATAGAGAGAGATGGAGTTGAGATCCTTAATCTTTTGAGAGAAATGAAGATGGAATTTGGAAGAGGGTTGATGGTTATTCTTTGCAAGTGCTCGAGCTTCTTTGATCACCAGGAGGGAGTCTCCAATTGAGACCAGGTCATGGACGTTGTTTTCCTTTGCTATATCGATTCCTTGAAGAAGCGCAATCCATTCTGCGTCGTTGTTGGTCTTGTTCCCTATTCCCCATGCATAGTCCATTAACTTGTTCCCTTCGGAGTCTAGAAGGACTCCCCCCGCACCTGCCAACCCAGAAATAATAATTATAATATTATATATATATATATATATATATATATATTTAAATTATATTAACAATTATTAATTATAACATTATTATTATAATTTAATTTTAATTGGATTGGGATGGCATGCCGGTTTAAAAAATAATAATAGTAGTTATTCTTTTTGATAAAAAAATATTATTATATATATATATATATTATTTCATATGAATTAGGTTTACGGTTTGTGCAGCAAGGAAATGGTGGAAGTAGGTTGTAGCATTCGAAGGAAGGGGTGAAGTTATGGTGGTCTACGTGCAGTGTAGCAGGCAGTGAGAGGAGAAGGGATTGCAGGAAGGAAGCGTGTGTGTGGGTGAGAAGGTGGATGCACAAAGGAGGCAGGTCGGTGGAGGTGGCAGCAGACGAAGTCAGTGGAATGACTGTGTAGATGGTTGGATTTGTTGCATGGGAGAATGACAAGGGAGTGAGCACAGACTACAAGGATTGTTTGGGAGTGTGGCCTAGTGGTTCGTGAGGTAGAGTGGGAAAAGTGACGTGGGCTCGGTGGAGTGCAAAGGGAACGTCCGGGGAGTGATTAGGATAGTGTGGGAGGTGAAGAGGAAATGTGGAGATTGAGATATGGGGTGGGAAGAGAACTATGGCAGGGGAAGGAATGAAGGAATGTGGAGGAAAAGGATTGGGATAAATGGAGTTGCATAATAGGAGGCGGTGCAAATGGGAGGATAGACGCAGAATGGGAGGATAGCGCTGGTGCGAAGTGGATGTGTGTGAGGATTAGGAGTTAAGGAACGAGGGGACAGTTGTAGGACAACGTAGGAGTAATGAAGGAATGGATCAACGTGAATGGGGGGATGGAAAGGCGACAGGGAAAAAAGAATGGGTGGAAGGGGGAAAAAATACTGACTTCTTGGTCAAAGACCAATGACGTATAGAAAATCTACTTGGATGGCTAAAAGCCCAAGTCGAATGCCCAAGGAAGGGACTTTGATATCACTGTAACGAGGATTTTCGCTACTATAGAAAAATCCAACGTAAATATGATAGAAACTCCATAAATGGATAAATATATATATATATATTTTGTTCATTACACTTGATTATGGTCAAATTTTGTTTGACCGTCATTGACCATGGATTACAAATGATGGTGGAATAAGTTTGACCATACTTTACCATGGTTGATTAATTTTTTACCGTGGTTAAATTTGGTTAAAAATGGTCAACTTTAGTTACCCATTATTTAGTTTTGGAAACCATGCTTGAATATGGTTGGATTTGATGAATGGTAAGGTTGACCATGGTCAATCATCATTGACCAGATCTTACCATGGTTAACCATGTTTGACTATGGCAGACTCAAGTTTGGAAATGGTTGACCATGATTCATTGTATTTAATCATAATTAACAATGGTTAATTGTGGTAGACTATGGTATACAATGGTTGGTTGCACATGTTTGACTATGTGTGGTAATGTTTGAATGTCATTAACCATGTTTGATTATTCTTGAGCGTGTTTAACCATGGTAGAGAAAGTTACACCCTGGTTAACCATAATTGACTATTATTTAACCATGGTTGATGAAGGTTCACTATGTTTACCATGGTTGATTAAGTTTCCCTATAGTTAACCATGGTTGACTACTGTTTGACCATGATTGACTTTAGTGAACTATGTTTGACTTTTAATATCCATGGTTAATTTAGTTAATCATGGTTGACTTTAATGAACCATGGTTGACTATAGTTAACATAGGATAACTAAGGTTAACCATGTTTGACTATCATTGAAAATAGTTGATGATGACTATCAATTGATGATTGATAATGTTTGATCATAGTTAACCATGGGTGATTGTTGTTTGACAATGGTAGAATTTAGTTAACTATGCATGGCTATGGTTGAATTTGGTTAACCATGGTTGAATAAGTTGGACCATCTTTCACCATGGTTGAATATTATTTTACCATGTAGTTGACTTTAATGAACCATGTTTGACTTTAATTACTCATTGTTGACTTTTGTGAAACATGCTTGACTTTGGCTAAGTGAAGTTGACCATGGACAATTATTATTCACTAAGTTTGACCAAGGTTAACCCTGTTTGACTATGGTTAACTTTGATTTAAAAGAGGTTGAGTATGGTTTACCATGGTTCATTGTGTTTGACTATGGTTGATAATGGTTAACTATGGTAGAGTATGGAAAACATTGGTTAACCATGGTTGGCCATGTTTGATTATGGTTAACTATTGTTTTAGTATGTTTAACCATGGTTGGCCATGTTTGATTATGGTTAACTATTGTTTTAGTATGTTTAACCATGGTTGAGAAGGTTAAACCTTGGATAACCATAGTTGACTATGACTTGATCATGGTTGATGAAGGTTGACTATGTTTACCATGGTTGACTAACTATAGGTAACCATGGATGACTATTATTTGACCATGGTTGATTTTGGTTAACCATGGTTGAATTTGGTTAACCATGGTTGACTTTAGTGGACAATAGTTGACTATGGTTGACATTGGTTAGCTAAGGTTAAGTATGTTTGACCATCATTGAGAATAGTTAATGATAGGTGTTGAATGATGGTTGATAATGTTTGACCATAGTTAACCATGGATGACTATGTTTAATCATGGTAGAATTTTGTTAACCATGGGTAACTATGGTTGACTTTTGTTAACCATGGATGAATTTAGTGACAATGGTTGATTATGTTTATCCAAGGTTAACCATGTTTGACCATATTTGACTATGGTTGATGATGGGAATCAAATGATGGTTGAGTAAGATTTACCATATTTTACCATGGTTGATTATGTTGATATATATGTAACTTCGGAATGTATTTCACATATATGTATATTGTATTCCTATAGAGATGTTATTATTCCTCTATACAGAAGTGTCGTCATTTATATTGTAAGTGTCGTAACTTATACCTGATGGGTTATTAGACCACCTTGTTGGGTTCGGCCCTGTATAAGTCATGTGGGTCAAAGGGTTATTAGACCACCCTATTAGGGGTCGGCCATGTGGGTCAAAGGGTTATTAGACCACCCTAGTGGGGGTCGGCCCAGTTAGCATTATGTTAAGTGGTTAAGTTGAGGCCGACCTAGTTGAGTAAAGGTCAATTCAAGTTAGTGTATAAATAGAGAGTGTGTCTCTCTCATTTTACACATTCTATTCTCTCATTCACACTTGGGAGAGTGGCGCACTTGTGGAGGAGGAGGCTCTGCTGCTAGGAGAAGACTATCTCTTGTATTCAGGTTGTATCATTGCTCTATCTATCTCTAAGGAAGTTATTGTGGTTTTTCACCATTATGGTTTTCCCCAAGTAAACTCTATGTCTCTTGTGTGTTTGCATTATTGTGTCCATGATTGATATGCTGTAGATTTGCTGTACATGTTGTTCTCTCAGTTAAGATCCTAGATCAGATTGAAGTAAATTCTGAAAATTTAACATGGTATTAGAGCTAGCCTGAAAGAAGGCATGATATGGCATGTATGACACTTGTTGCACTTACGATGCTAGGGCTTTTTATAGAAAAAACCAGTCATCGTAGCACTTTCGCTATAAATCCATTTTGGCGACATTTTCGGATCTAAAACTTTTACAGGTCGAATATAAGATCCCCATGTACCTTGTGTCCAAAGGAAAACCTCTAATTCGTTGTACTTTGTGATTTATGATCTATACAATATAGGGTTTCTGCCTCTTCCAGATATGAGTCAAAATCAAGTGACCTTGGGAAAAATGTCATAACTTGGGCTAGGAAGCTCCAAATGAAATTTCGTAAAAAGTGACAGGTAGTACATAGACTTTACTATCTCAAGAAAAATTTTCAGAGGCCGAAGTTGCACCAGTGACACGTGGAACTCCGTACAAGTTCGCTCTCCTGTATTATCCCATAAACAGGTCACGTTGCGACACTTGGCATAACTCTCTCTCTCAAAGAATCCAATTGAGGTAAGACCTATCGGGATGGAAAGATAACAGGTCCAGATATCTCAGAAAAAATTTTCAGACCCTGTGGATCGAAAAGTTTGGAATTAAACCAGAAACAATTAGGTACATATTTCTGTCAAAACAGAATTATTTTTGAGCACCTTCATTCATGGCTTCTGGAATTTAGGGCTTCGGATAAAGTTGGAATTTTTGTAATCGGAGATGACGGCTGGATACTACTCATCAAAATCAAAATTTAGAGACCAAGATCATATTTTTTGGTTCGGTAGAAGGTCGGGCTTGATCAAACCCCAGTTCGGGACTTTGACCGGAAAGATGAAAAATTAGGGCTTCTGCAAAAATTGGAATTTTGGAAATCTGTGACCACGGCTGGAAGCTCCTCAGAAAAATAGAAGCTTAGAGCTTTGAATCAAATCTTTTGGTTGGGTGAAGCTCCGGGAAACTCATACCCTAATTCAGGGTCCTCCCAAGTGAATCCGGAAATCTAAAAGGCAATTTCGAGGGGTGAAACTTTGCAGTTTTCAAATTCTAAATATACCAACTTGATCAGCTCATCAAGGCACATATTTCTATCCTTTCGGAAGTTTGAAATTCAAAGTTTGAATTTTTGGGGTTTCTTTGACAAACCCTTATCCAGCTCCAGTTTCAGTTCTTACAAATCAAGTGGATTGGGTTAATCCTAGAAGAAGATGGATTGGTCACCTGCATAAGTAAAGAATTTCTTGTCTCAGAGGGAGATGAGGCTAAGGCCTTCCATAAGAAGATTAGAAGCAATCTTGACAGGTATGGCTTACAGGTATGTTTCATGGTTAAGTTGATCATATGTTTGTCTTCATATCATTACAGTACAATCTTGATTAATTACTAGACTTGTCGTATCACCTTAATAGAAGATATTCATTGATTAAGGTTTTGACACTTATGAATGTACTAATGCATTGTGATGTTATATGAGGTTTATGTTGTTTGCTAACATAAAAGGTACACCAAGAAAGACAAATCATGTTCTACTTCAAGAACATATGATCATGGTGACATGAAGACAAAGATTCATCCATTGTCATGGATCACATAGAAGATCTACTTTTGAGGTATGTATAACTTGGTCCTACAATGGTTAACCTATGACACATGCAGGTTACTAGCACAAGTCACTAAAGAGAACCAGAAGACATTATGCGGGTATGTTAGACATAACTAACTAGCATGCTAATCCAGGTATGTTTTTCCTATATCAAGCTAGAATCCTACCTTGTGTTAGGATCTTATACTATTGTGTTGTTGATAATGATTATTCATGAAGTCATAGGTTTGAATAGTCATGGCTGTATGCATATTATGTTTCTTACCATAATTGATGATATGACTAACCAAAAGAATCATGAAGGTATAGGTTTGAGTAATCACGGGTTTATGCATTGATGATTTAACTAATCAGAAGAGTCCTATGATCAAATAAGAATATGCATGAGTAAAAGAAGACTTCCCTGAAACCTTGAATACTAATGTTTATTATCTATGAATGATCATGACTATACATGTTTAAGATTATTGTGTTTTGATAGTATTAAGATTATACTAATAATTGTGTGATTATGTATGAGACCTCAAGGATAACACAATGATGATACTAATAAGCATGCATAGTGATTAAGGATGGATGTAAGTTCAAGGATAGATAATCCAGGAAGCAAAGATCAAGAGGGGGCACACTCCAGTTGTTCCTGCAAGAAAGAAAAGGAGCACACTTCAGTAGTTTCTGCAAGGATGCAGATATTCAGAGGGAGTTGACCATCTTTCTACATTCCACAACCGAAAGGTGTAGAAGAAGCTACTTCAGTAGCTCCTGCAAGGAAGCAAAGACTCAGAGGGAGTCCACCCAACAACCAAACAAAGATAAGTATTTTTTAATTATCATTTCTTACATATTTGTTTGTTTAAATAAAATTGTTCAATGATGTATATGCTCATGTTCCTAGACTTAGGATATGTATTGTGCATATTAGAATGATTGCATTAATGAATAGTATACTACTAATATGCATGTGATGGGTAAGTGGCCTATGGCACTGTACAATATTTCATTGCTACTTATCTAGAATGAAACCTCTTTGCTGACATGTTGGGAGTAGTGCAAACTCTTAACAATGTTCTGGTAGAGACTGGAAGGCATCTAGAAAGTTGTGGAACATGGATAAATGTTGTATTGAAGCATTGGTTAAAATAATTGCATGAATGTATGACATATTTCTTTATGTGTAAGAATTTGTCTAAAAATTATGAGATGTTTCTAATCATGCAATTTAACTTGTTTTGTAGAAAAGACCGTATACCTTCACCTGCAAAAGAAGGACTACAACATTTGTTCAAGCAACAAAATTATCTATTGAAGATATTGAAGTTCCCAGGATACGGGAAGAATGCCATAATCCGTCGATCATGAAGAACGATGTTTGGGATGCGGTCCCAAGAGCTGAAGGGAAGTCTGTTGTGACTTCCAAATGGAACTATCAGATCAAGCATGCTGCAGATGGCAGCATAGAGAAATATAAAAGTGATGAAATAGAAGATACACCAGATGGATTTCAAGACATCCTTCTTGAATGGTGTAGTCATATATGTGTGCAGAACTTGGTAGGATAGACAGCTTTCTATCCAGTTTGGGCTTTACCAAGAGTGAAGCGGATTCCAACCTTTACTACAAGGTTGAGGAAGGGAATCATGTGATTCTACTCCTATATGTGGATGACCTGTTTGTAACAGGAGATGACAGATTGATTTCCGACACACAGCGGAAGCTTGCTGCTGAGTTCGAGATGAAGAAATTGGGGATGATGCACTATTTGTTTTTTTTGGCATGGAGGTGTGGCAGAGTGCAGATGGAATCTTATTTGGACAAGGGAAGTATGCATTAGAGATCCTGAAGAGGTTCGGGATGATGGATTGCAAGGCCATGGCCACACCTATGGCATCGAATCTGAAGCTTCTTTGTGATGCTTCATCTGAGCCGGTTGATGTCTCTATGTATCGTCAGATGATTGGGTCCTTGATGTACCTGACAAACACGAGGCCAGATATTTGCTTTGCGGTGAACACATTGAGCCAGTTCCTGACGGATCCGAGGGGTGTTCACCTGGTTGCTGTAAAGCATGTTCTGAGGTACCTGAAGGGTACAGTGGATTATGGGATCAAGTATGAAGCGAATCAAAAGTTTAACCTGTAGGGTTATGTTGATTCAGATTGGGCTGGTAGTGCTGCAGATAGGGATCAGGTGTGATCTCTTGGTTTAGCAGGAAGCAGTCCTGCGTAGCACTAAGTACAGCTGAGGCAGAGTATGTTGCAGCCTGTTCAACTAGTTGTGAGGCAGTATGGATACGGAAGCTACTGTCTGAGTTATTTGATTTCCCGTTGGATGCTACTGGTATCTTTTGTGATAACCAGAGTTGTGTGAAGCTGTCAGAGAACCCACTATTTCATGACAGATCGAAACACATAGAGATCAAATATCACTATATCAGGGATATGGTGCAGAGAGGAGCCGTGAAGCTCTTATATCTTACGATGGACGAGCAGATTGCAGATGTGCTGACGAAACCACTAGCCAGAGTTAAGTTCGAGTACTTCAGAGAGAGGCTTGGTGTTCTTTGGATTGATGACACTTCAAGGAAGAAGTGATGGACACATTTGCAGAAGCCATTCCAAGCATGTTGGAAGGAGGATCCTTCACATGGCTGTGGATGTAAGCGCTGGATGATGAGCATCAGGACGATGCTCCAGTTACTGCTATGTATGTACGCATCATGTTGGATGCTGGATATGATCAGTTTGATCATTTATATGTATGTACGCATCATGTTGGATGCTGGATATGATCAGTTGGATCATTTGTATGTATTTTTTGTATGCATCATGTTGGATGCTTGGACCATGTATCTGTATATGTATCAGGTGGATACATTGTATGATCAGGTAGATCATGTATGATCAGGTGGATGCATTGTATGATTAGGTGGATCATGTATGACGATATGTATCAGGTAGATACTTGGTATGCATCAAGTAGATGCATTGTATGATCAGGATGATCATGGATGACGAGCTTCAGGACGTTGCTCCAGATGACATGTAGCAGGATGTTGCAGTGATGATGATCAGGATGATCATGTGTACATCAGGATGATGTATGGTGAGTATCAGGTTGATACTCTGTGGCCGTGGAACAGGTTGTGCAGATAAGCATATAATTTGTGCCCTGGGAGATTTGCAAATAGTCTTTCAAGGTTTTGCCTATGGCATGTAATTTGTACCCTGGGATATCTGGAAAATGCTCTTTCGAGGTTTTGCTTGCGAGGACATATAATTTGTGCCCTGGGAGGCCTGTAGATAGTCTTTCGAGGTTTTTCCTATGGCATGTAATTTGTGCCCTGGGATATTTGGCAGATGCTCTTTCGAGGTTTTGTCCTATGGCATGTAATTTGTGCCCTGGGAGATCCGATAGGTTGAGCCGTGTGCTCGTAATCAGTCCCGGGATGCTCTTTTGAGGTTTTTCCATGACCACATGTAATTTGTGCCCTGGGAGATCCAATAGGTTGAGCCTTGTGCTCGTAATCAGTCCTGGGTGCTCTTTCGAGGTTTTGTGGTGACCACATGTAATTTGTGCCCTGGGAGATCCAATAGGTTGAGCCTTGTGCTCGTAATCAGTCCTGGGATTCTCTTTCGAGGTTTTGTGGTGGGGTCACATGTAATAAGTCCTGGAGATCTGGACAGGATGAAAAAGGCCTCAGATGCTCTTTAGAGTTCTTGCTAGTCAAGAGACTCTTTTAAGGTTCTGTGATGCACATAATAAGTCCTGAGATTTCCACAGTATAGCTAGTGATGACGAAGACCTGCAGGTGGTGGGCCTACATCCAGTATGAAAAAGGATTGGCTCTGTAGAACTTCGTATGACGAGTAGATTCAGAGATTGATTGAGATAGCAGCAGCAGTGACTATGATGATGACTCGATGACGATTATCCAGTGATGATGATCCAGAGAAGAAGACTTCTGCTAGAAGAACTGTGTCGAGAAATACCTTCCTAGTTAAGAGGGAGTGTTGATGTATATGTAACTTCGGAATGTATTTCACATATATGTATATTGTATTCCTATAGAGATGTTATAATTCCTCTATATGGAAGTGTCGTCATTTATATTGTAAGTGTCGTAACTTATACTTGATGGGTTATTAGACCACCTTGTTGGGGTCGGCCCTGTATAAGTCATGTGGGTCAAAGGGTTATTAGACCACCCTATTGGGGGTCGGCCATATGGGTCAAAGGGTTATTAGACCACCCTAGTGGGGGTCGGCCCAGTCAGCATTATGTTAAGTGGTTAAGTTGAGGCCGACCTAGTTGAGTAAAGGTCAAGTCAAGTTAGTGTATAAATAGAGAGTGTGTCTCTCTCATTTTACACATTCTATTTTCTCACTCACACTTGGGAGAGTGGCGCACTTGTGGAGGAGGAGGCTCTGCTGCTAGGAGAAGACTATCTCTTGTATTCTGGTTGTATCATTGCTCTATCTATCTCTGAGGACGTTATTGGGGTTTTTCACCATTATGGTTTTCCCCAAGTAAACTATGTGTCTCTTGTGTGCTTGCATTATTGTGTCCATGATTGATATGTTGTAGATTTGTTGTACATGTTGTTCTCTCAGTTAAGATCCTAGATTAGATTGAAGTAAATTCTGAAAATTTAACAGATTATTGTTTCACCATGGTTGGCTTCAATAAGCCATGATTGAATTTGGTTAACCATGGTTGACCTAAGTGAACCATGTTTGACTTTGGTTAACCATAGTTAACCATGTTTGACTTTAGTGAACCATGTTTGACTTTAGTTAACCATGGTTTACATTGGTTAGGTAAGGTTAACCATGTTTGACCATCATTGGAAATAGTTTATGATGGGTGTCAAATGATGGTTCATGATGGTTGATCATAGTTAACAATGGATGACTATTATTATTTGACAATGGTAGAATTTAGTTAACCATGGGTAACTATAGGTGATTTTGGTTAACAATGGTTAACTGTGATAGAGTATGGGGGAGAATGCATGTGGCAATTCATTATGTTTTACCATGGCTGACAATGTTTGATGATGTGTGACAATGTTTGACCATGTTGATTAAGTTTGACCATAGTTAACCATAATTGACTTCTGTTCCACAATGATTATGTCACATGGAAAAAATGTGTTACATTTAACTATGAGTAATCCTTCAATAAAAAAGGTTTATTGTTTGTTACTTATTTTTATTTTTTGTTGCATTGTGGCATTCACTAGTGGTAAGTTTTTTGTTTTGTTTTGTTTTGTTTTAATAAACTCTGATATGTATTGCCTTTGGGCTGGAACTCTGTGTGGATCCCTGATCGACATCAGTCATGTACTATTTGATTCTAATGAATATCAATAGTATGGTTTTTTTTTCGCTGAAAAAAAAGTTATTATAATTATTATGATCATATTATAATAGTAATTAGTTAATTACATATTATAAATTATGTGGTTAGCACAACCATGCGATTAAGATATTAAATGATAATATTAAATTATTCATCTTAATTAACTTATATGAAATTCATATATCCCAAAATATCATTATAAATTGAATAATTAAATTATTGAAATTTTATATATTAATATTATTATTATTAATGTGATTTTTATAAGTTTAAAACTAAGAAATAAATTTTTATTAAAATAAATCTTATTTTGAAACAAATATAAAGATATTTCAAATTTTAATATAAAAAGTCCAATGAATTTGACTCTTAGTTTATAATTAATAGATTGAGTGTTAAATGCTAATCTTTTCTCATTTATGAGTTCGTATAAATATGTAGTGGATGAGATATGTCACATGTAATGTGGTACATGTGGCTCCAAAAACTAAATATATAAAACCAAACACATGTTGGCTCCAAAATTAAATATAGTTACAAGACAATCAAATATTTTTATATTAGTTAGTCTTTTCTCGATTTGATTTACAAGAGAGACATGTATTCAAAATAGAATCATCACGGATTAAGAATAACTATTTTACTTCATAATCAATGAACGAATGCAATTTTTGTCTATTTGTAGGATTCTAAATTGGAATATAAATGATTATGTATTTCTAAGTTAATAATAAAACAATAAGTTAGATATTAGTTTTGTGATAATTGCAAATTAATTAATAATTGGGTAAATTGCAAGTATTTTACTTCACAATTAATTAATTAATATTTTTTTTTTCATATTTGCCTATTTTGTCTTTCACATCATACTTTCAATGTATTATAACTAAACATGATTATTACTTTATTACAATTCACCATTCTATAGCATAAATATTTTTTTTTATTTTTTTGAATGAGATCATTTCAATGTGGTGATTTTTGTTTTTAGGATTTAAAAAAAAGTTTGCACGTGAATGAATTTGTTTATTCTCAAGATTTGATAGAACTAAAATTAAGATTATCTATATTAATATTCTTAAAAGCATTATCAAATTAATAATAATATTTATATATATTATTAAAATATTTTTACCAAATACAAAATACAAATTCACAATTTTCAAAATCCAAAATAAAAATGATTAACATTTTCAAATGTTCTTTCATTAAAAACAATACACACTTCACCTTTAAAACTTACAAAGTATTGATATTCTTAGAAGAACTATCACATTAATGATAATATTGATGTATTATTAAAATACTTTTATCACATGCCAATTTTAAGCAAGATAAAAACTCACAATTTTGAAAAACCAATATAAGAAGTGAGTGACATTTTCATATGATACTTTTCTTAATTAAATACAATACATAATTCAACTTTAAAACTTTTAAATTCTCATAAACCTAACTTGATATCACCATAATAAAATTTTACTTGTTATTTATATAATTTTATTTTTATATATATCATACTTGTCAGCTTTTTATATATATATATACACGTATAAAAAACTAACTATATGAAAGATAAATACAACCTGACACAAACATATATTATATACTAAAGAAAAAGTGGCTTACCATTGATAATAATGAAAAGTTGAGTTGACTTATAGTTTCTTTATTTTCATAAACAAATCTTTTCTTATTTTAAAAATTGAGTTGAGACGTCTCGGCATGGTCGCCATGATTTTGATCTTAATGCCAATATTTTACTTATGTTTTAATGTGAGTGCAACAGAGACTTTGACATTGTAAGCATTTATTCCTTTGTAACAATTAACCTGACAAATCTGGATGGCCAGGAATTTTTGTTTTGTTTTTTCCCGTCACTTTCAGCGAGTACACACATGGTTCATCTAGCCTAAAACCGGAGTATACCGTTGTTTTGTTTGTTATGTTTAACAATTGTTATTGCCTTTCCATCTTTTACTTAATTGTTTATTTAATTACATATAAAAAACAAGAATTAGAACATGCAATGCAATGTTCTTGGACTTCGATAAATCTATAATTAAATCTAGGGTAATTAGTTTCTTCAACTAACTTGCTTATTTTCAAAAGTAATATATTTAATTGTTATTTTTTAAAAATTCATTTCAGATTTACATCTATTATTAGCAACTTTATTAAATTTCAAATTATTAAAATGCAAATGCAAATGTGGAGACATTACCACCATATTTTAACACCAAAGAACAATACATCCCATATAAGATTCACAAAAATGCCGATTGCAAGTTAACATATCCTGACAAATGAATTGTTTATGTTATATATTTTTTAACTATTCCAATATATAACATAAAATACACAACCAACATTAAACTTTGGGTAAATATTAAGCACAAATTAATATAATAATAACACACTTCCTACTCAACGGATCAAATATCGGTCATGTATAGGGTTTGGCAATGGACACATTTAAACAAAATCTTTGGAATAAACTCATAAATGATGCATGGGCTGAAATTCAGTCTGGAAGTATGTATTTGATCAGAGATTACACAATATATTATATTTTTTACAATTTTATTTGATCAGAGATTACATAATATATTATATTTTTTACAATTTTGTAATTGTATAGACTGAAACGAGGTGCTCTACAGTTCAGTATGGGGGAGATGTTATATGATTAAAAAAGAAGAAGTAAGAAGTAATAAATTATATTATGTCGGTCATAAAATAAAAAATTATGGAAAGTATTTAAAAAAAACATGTTGGCTCATAAAATAAAATATTATGAAAAGTAATTAAAAAATCATATTCCTTTTTAAAATTAAAACTTAAAACTTAAAATTAAGCCCATCCATGATGTAACCAAATGCATTATGGAATTAAGAATGCTAAAATAAACCTAAATATTAAAAAGATAATTAAGTAATGTTAAGAGAAGAAAAATTAAATGTCACATAAAACATGAATTGAACGCATTCTACCTTTTCTTATCATTTTATATATTTTTAATAACTTAAATTTTTTTAAATACAAAAACTTTTACATAAAATTCAACTCAAGTGTTCCATAATTTTATATTTTTTGATAGCTTAATTCTCTGATGCGTCCATTTTAAATATAAATACAAAATTTTTACATAATCATACAACATATTTTATATACCAAAGCTTGAGTTATGGATAATGGTTATTTCACTTCATATTTATCCTCCCTCCCTTATAATAAAGTATCTATGACAAGGTCACTTAGAAAGGATGGGATAGTTCATATGAATTTTTGAATAAATTATATATGACAAGATGATTTAGAATTTTGGAATAAATTATATATGACAAGGTAACTTAGAAATGATCGCATATTTTTTACTAATTTTATTATTAAGTTTAGTGGGTAGTATTGCCTATGGAATTTAATATGGTTTTTAGAGCATGGGATATACATACATTAAAAGCTTATTAATTTTATTTTTTTTGAGCTAGGGTGATTTAGTTGGTGGGCACATAAATTTATTGTTAACCAATGTTTTAATGATATGGGGAGGCATATTATTAATGTTTTGGGTGTTATGATTTCATTGTGAGTGAATCTTGCTATGTAGATATGGATGTACCATGCCTAAAATTTGTGGTCATATTCTTTGAAACAAAGTTAGTATAAAATATGATAAATGATTCTACTATATTTTCCATGTATTGCATTTGTGAATTTTTTGCATTTTAAAGTGTAAGAGATGTCATTGTAAAGTGTAAAAGATGCCATTGCATGTCAAGTGTATTTAATTGGAAAGAAATATAATTGTATAAGTATAATTAATAAAAAAGATCTATGAAGACATCATTTGCTTGGTTAAAATAATAGAGATTTAGCAAATTAAATTAATTCCATGGATGAGTGGGTTTTTATAAACTTTGGTGGAAACAAATTTTCAAATCCATTCGTTAGATGCTATTTGCAAGTTGCGCCACAGTGGAGAGGTTGAGCTTAATGCGATGAAGGTCGTTTGTAAGTGTTTGTTTTTTTGGGGTATTGTTCAACTATTGCATCTGCATATAAGGGTTTGCCAATGGACACATTTAAACAAAATCTTTGGAATAAACTCATAAATGATGCATGGGTTGAAATTCAGCCTGGAAGCGTGCATTTGACCAGAGATTACACAATACATTATATTTTCTACAATTTTGTAATTGTATCGACTGAAGCAAGGTGCTCTACAGTCCAGTATGGGGAGATGTTACACGATTAAAAAAGAAGAAGTAAGAAGTAATAAATTATATTATGTCGGTTATTAATAAATTCATGTCAGTCATAAAATAAAAAAATTATGGAAAGTATTTAAAAAAAACATGTTGGCTCATAAAATAAAATATTATGAAAAGTAATTAAAAAATTATGTTCCTTTTTAAAATAAAAACTTAAAACTTAAACCCGGATCTATCAATCAAGAGATATCAAATTTCTTGAGTTTAAATTTAAAAAAAGAAATAAACCTCAAGAAATTGGATCCCTCTCGGTGCTTGATAGATTCGGGTTTAAGATGGATCTATGCTGGTGTAAAATTAAGCCCGTCCATGATGTAACCAAATGCATTATGAAATTAAGAATGCTAAGGTAAACCTAAATATTAAAAAGATAGTTGGGTAATGTTGAAAGAAGAAGAGTTAAATGTCGCATAAAACATAAATGCATTCGACCTTTTCCTATCATTTTATATTTTTTAATAGCTTAATTTTTTTTAAATACAAAAACTTTTACATAAAATTCAACTCAAGTGTTTCATAATTTTATATTTTTTAATAGCTTAATTCTCTTATGCTCCCATTTTAAATATAAATACAAAATTTTTACATAACCATACAACATATTTTATATGTCAAAGCTTGAGTTATGGATAATGGTTATTTCATTTCATATTTATCCTGCCTCCCTTAGAATAAATTATCTATGACAAGGTCACTTAGAAAGGATGGGATAGTTCATATGAATTTTTGAATAAATTATATATGACAAGGTAATTTAGAATTTTGGAATAAATTATATATGACAAGGTAATTTAGAATTTTGGAATAAATTATATATGACAAGGTGATTTAGAATTTTGGAATAAATTATATATGACAAGGTAACTTAGAAATGATGGCATATTTTTTACTAATTTTATTATTAGGTTTAGTGGGTAGTATTGGCTATGGAATTTAATATGGTTTTTAGAGCATGGGATATACATATATTAAAAGCTTATTTTATTTATTTATTTATTAGCTAGGGTTATTTAGTTGGTGGGCACATAAATTTATTGTTAACCAATGTTTTAATGATATGGGGAGGCATATTATTAATGTTTTGGGTGTTATGATCCCATTGTGAATGAATCTTGTTATGTAGATATGAATGTACCATGCCTAAAATTTGTGGTCATATTCATTAAAACAAAGTTAGTATAAAATATGATAAATGATTCTACTACCTACATTTTCCATGTATTGCATTTGTGAATTTTTTGCATTTTAAAGTGTAAGAGATGTCATTGTAAAGTGTAAAAGATGCCATTGCATGTCAAGTGTATTTAATTGGAAAGAAATATAATTGTATAAGTATAATTAATAAAGAAGATCTATGAAGACATCATTCGCTTGGTTAAAATAATAGAGATTTAGCAAATTAAATTAATTCCATGGATGAGTGGGTTTTTATAAACTTTGGTGGAAACAAATTTTCAAATCCATTCGTTAGATGCTATTTGCAAGTTGCACCACAGTGGAGAGGTTGAGCTTAATGCAATGAAGGTCATTTGTAAGTGTTTTTTTTTGGGGGTATTGTTCAACTATTGCATCTGCATATATTTTAACTTGTCGCGGTTATTTTATGAATTTGGTTGAGTGGTCACTGTGAAGGTTGATTGTTCTACCTATTTCAATGAAGTCATTTGTGTGTTTACACTTATGTTACACCCTTCTCCAAGTCCACGTCAAAGTGTATCCATATTTGGATGTAACAAATTGGTTCTTTGATAATGAAGAATGCTTAGCACAAGTTTTACATCTTTTCCAACTCTCATTGTTCCGACAAAACATTGAGATATCGATTTGATGGCTAAATAGTTTTATGGTAAAATAATTTTCTTTTCTATTACAATTTTGTAGCAAAAGTATCATATTTCTATAACTTCCATCTTGTAACAATTGCGGGGATATTGCCACCTCATAACTATTATTGAAATATGTTTCATGTCTCAATTAAGATTTAATTGACATACCCAATCTCTTGTAATGATAATATTTATATATATCATTAAAATACTTTTATCAAATACCAAGTCTACACAAAAGATAAAAGTTCACAATTTTCAAAAACCAATGTTAAAGGTGATTAACATTTTCATATGATTATTTTTTTAATTAAATACAATACTTACTTTAAAACTTTTAAATTCTCATAAACCTAACTTGATATCAGAATTATAAAATGTTATCTCCTATATATAATACTTCTAAAATTTAGAAATCTCTCTCTCTCTATATATATTTTTACATGCTTTAAAAATATTTTGTTTGTACCAATACTTATAAAAACAAACTATATATGAAAAATAAATACAACCTGACGCAAACATATATTATATAGAAAAGAAAAAGTAGCTTATATTTTGTTTTTACCAATACGTATAAAAAACAAACTATATGAAACATAAATACAACCTGACGCAAACATATATCATATACTAATTAGACAACTATATGCAGAGTTGAGACATCTGGGATTGGTCGCCATGATGTTGATCTTAATAACAATATTTTACTTAGTTTTTAATATGTGTGCAACCAATAATTTTGAAAGAATCGAGTAGACAGTTGGTTCTTCTAGAAATAACGGAGAAGATATTGTTTTGTTTTTACCACTCAATTTTTGGTAAAGAAATTACTTTAGAAAAAAAGTTACTGAAAATATGGTCAGTCCATTTATATAAGATTTATTATTACTTTTTGTTAGTGGTAGAATTTGATAGGCTACATTGTTTATGTCTTTGTCTTTCGGTTACATATTATAACTGACTTTTTTATAGTTAAATAGGTTATTTGCGACCTGCTATTAACTGCTTATTATCTATGCATTAGATACCAGTTATTTTATATATATATATATATTTTTATAATTATTTATTTTAAATTTGGTCAATCTGGACAGTATACATGTTAGTCCATCATTTGAACAATCTGGACAATCTAGAAAAAGTATACTTGTCAATCCACCATAAATTCTAAAATATAAACACCTATCAATATAATGAACAACCTAATTTATAAAAAATGTTTAGTTACACTGTCAAAATTGTCCATCAAAAGATACAAATATTTTTTATATAATGAGCTTATGTATCTTACAGGTTAACAAGGTATATACACCGGAACATGATATACAATAAGATACCACAGTGTATATGCCTCATTTAAACATTAAATGTAGGGTGCATGGCCTTAGTTGTTTTATATATGTAGTCAATAGTTGTTACGGGGTTCTACAAGGATTTTTGCTAAGAGATTAATATTGTTTATTAGAGTGTCTATAATGGAAAATACTAGAAATTGCTTTAAAATAGAGTAAATGGATTAGTTGAATAGTGTGTTGTCAATGGGGAAAATTTAGAAAGTCCAAAATCTAGGCATGCTTAAAAATATCCTCTTTTGAATTGTTTTTTTTAATGGGTTCTATCGATAGTTTTGATTGGATTCATTGGTGGTAAGTCAATTTGATTAAGGAATGATAAGATAGATCAGTCGGTAAGAATTATACATTGTAAGGTTGGAATAATTAGGGGGAATCCATCTTCTTTAATGGGTCATCACAATAGTAGTGCACTTGGAAAGAAAAATCGGAAGAGGAATAGATACAGTGATGCTTCAATCCTTTGTCGGCGTGAGTAAGAATGGTTGGATATCCATTAAAAAAAAAGGAAAGAAATGTAATTGATCATGGCACATTCACTGAAAAAAAATCCTTTTGTGGCCAAAACATAAAGGATGAAAAGAAGATAATAGTGACTTGGTCCCGGGCCTTTATCATTGTACCCGAACTTGTAAAGGTGTGATTGGTAGTTACATATTCATAATACAAAAGAAACTTTACTCGATATTTAAAGTCTTATATTTTATCTTTGTAAGTTATTTTAAATGTATGTTTTATTGATTTCATCAAGTATCTCATGCTTGGAGCAAATTAATTATATTCATAACTGATCAATTTGATGATGCTTTCTAAGTGGCATAAATGTTGTTAGTATTGGGCATGCTTCACCCTGTCTGGCCAATGAATGCCACATTCAAGAAGAGATCAATACTAGAAATCCATGCATATGTAGGGGTAAGAAGCCTCCACCTCAACTCTACCCCTCTATATCCTCGACTCTACCCCCTCTATATCCTCGACTCCACTTGTGGAAAGTGATGGACACCAAATGAAAAAGGAGTATCGCATTCCATTCATAGAGAAAGGGACAAAGTGAAATGGTAAATTGCACATTGGTACAACTACTTCGTTGAAAAAGGGGTAGCTCATAGCATCAAGATGCTAAATAACACCAACCATGCTAGGGCGCTCCATGAAAAGATGATCTATTTGTCATTAACAAGTGACATATGAGTGGAGTGTAACATTATCAAACATCCTATAGGAAATACTCTCAAGCCTCCCCGATTGATTCTACCATAGAGGCCAATAATAGACGATAACCCCCCGGAACACAGCTCACAAATTTCATCGTCTCTTTTAAAAAAGAAAAGAAAACTGATTCATTCCCTAACCACTTGAGATTTCACATACAATCCACCCAGAATGCTCACTATAATGGAGATAGAAAATAGTGAAGACTTGATGCAATCATTGGATAGTTGTCTAGCCAACTATAGCATAGCATAGCATATTAAGGTAAATGCATAGCACATTAAGGTAAATTGGACAAATGTCAGGGACAAGAAAGGAAAGAAAAGCGGGATCAAATTGATTATTGTTAAACGTGTAACAATGAATCATTCCAAAATATAATATGGTGGTTTTATGTAACTTTGAAGATATAATATATATGTAACATGTAGAGGTATATAGAGTCATGTCATGGATTGTAAGTTTGTTATTCGGCATTTGTAATCTTCTTGTTAAGCAATAAGAATATTGATTCCCTTGCTCTGTGATGCTTTCTTGACTATTAGTCAAAGTTTTACTGGACATAAATCTCTATGTCTCATGTGGTTGTTATTTTTCTGTTGCATATTTATCTCTCTGTGTGTTAAAGGGCTCAGCAATGTTCTGTATATGATGATCTCATAAAGCTTGTTTTTTTGTGGAGCATAGGTATTAATTCTTATTTGGAATTATCTTTGCAAAAGTCACATTTGTAGTTGGCTTTGAAATATAGAAAGTATTTTAAACTTTGAGATACTTTCTTTTCTTTGGCATTCATGTTTTTGTTTGGATCTAGGTGAAACTATCAAATTTCTATACAAATACAGGAAACAAAGAAATACAATAATAGTAAAGTTGAAATCATGATTTGGATAAAAGTCAGGTACAAGCCAAGGACTATCAACTTACAACTTGTGGTTTTCTAAATGCACACCTTGAACTGAAGAATTAAAAATAAAAAATAAAATGAATCATAGTATCAATTAAGATTAATTATTTGTGGTTGGATACTCTGTCAACCTGTTGACCTGCCAAATATTTCAATACAAAATTATTTTCATTTCCAATTTTCAAATATATACTAAGAAAAAAATATCAAACATCTTTTTCAATCAGAAAAATAGCTATACTTTATTAACAAGTATAAGAAGGATAGATCCAAATACAACCCCCTACCCGGGGAAGAAACAAAAGAGACCATCCCACCAGACTAAGAATAGACGCTCACACCCTGAGCAAAGACATAATGCCCCACATAAATACATGTTGCCCCCAGCCAAATAGAAATGTAAATCACCCAACCAAATGAGTCAAAGAAATCATCTACCAAGGAAATGAGCACCTAAAAGAAAGGTCAACTGCCATGGAGAGACAAAACATAGAAGTGCATGATGCACAGAAAAACAAACTAACAAAACTAAAAGATCAAAAAAGTTTGATGTTGCCTGCTTCCCAAATGATATCTCCAGCCCAATGCTAAAAAAATAGTGTACCATCCATTGAAAGTAGAGCACGCTTCGGGAGAGAGTCAGCGAGTTCATTCTCAGCACGAGGGATATGCATAAACTGGACATCCTAAAAGAGTGGTAGTAAAGATCTGATCTTGTGTATCCAAGGAGAGAGCACCAAGATATTGATACTCCCAACCTGGTTTATCCAATTGATTACCACTTGAGAATCACCCGCAATCTATCGCAGTTCAAGATTACGGGCACTCGCAAAATAGAGGATAATCCATAGTGCACAAAGTTCACCTTTGGTATTAGTCCCTAAACCAAAATTCATCCATAGTTTAAAGAAATTACCGTCGTTTAATGTGATGACCCGACCCGCACCACAAAGTAATCCGGTCTCATGGGAGGCCCCATCAAAATGACCAAAAAATGCCAAAAAGCGAATGGTGGGAGCCCTGCCTATGTGAAGAGGCTTATCATTGTTTTCAACCACTATTCCCCCCACATCCGATAGTTCCAGCAATGCATTCCTCGCCACCCATCTAGGCTGCAAATGTTTATCTTCAAAAATAGCGAGGTTCCTCGCCTTCCAAATCCCCCATAGCACGTTGCAAAACAACTCAACAACAAAGCTATTACATTTATGATAGCCCAGTAACACATCTGACCGGGATCGAACAGTCCAAGAAGGAAAACCCACCGTTGTAAGATTAATCACCTTCCACACCTGTGTGCTAAAATCACAATAAAAAAATAGAAGCTCGTCACCATCTGCCTCCCGATAACATAAACTACAAACACCGAGGCTAATAAATCCGTGTTTCTGCAAATTATACCAAAATAGGAGTTTACCTTCCAAAGCTAGCCACATGAAGATTTTGATTTTTAACTGTATGTTCCAGCGCCACAATACACCATGCCACCAAACGAACGAAGCATCAGGAGGAAAGAAGGAATCGTATGCCAATTGCGCCATAACTAAGTGACATAACTAATCACCACAAACTAAATTTTACTGCTTTAAATGCTTATATGTTAAAACTAGTACTAGCATATAGTTTTCAATAAGTTTAATATATAATATGAAATTGTTTTGTTCACGATGGTAAGATAATGTTATTCTTCAATTAAACCCTATTCACACATAACGCACATACCAATATATAAATTTATTTTTACATATATTTGCATTTTATTAATATTGAACAATAGTTATGAAAAAAATGTTCAAAGTAACTAGACAATAGAACTCGCCCAATATCTCACTATTCCTACATGAAATGCTTTGTAGAGAGCAAGAACAAAAATAATTTGAAAGATTTGTTTAAATATGAAGGTATTAATTGATAACAAATATGTTAATAAATTTCTTGCAGAAATGAACTTTAATTTATTTGGTGATTGAATAGGCCCAGATCGAGTTTGATAGATAAGTCTAACAATGTATATTCAGTTGTCTAATTAAAATTGACATTAATTATAATTATGTCGAAGGCATTTCACCAACGAGAAGCATAACCATCCACATCTGCTAGATTCCTCGCTTATAGAGCGAATGGAATCCTGCCACGTGTTTTCCTCTTTGGCCCCAGATATTTCTGAATGTTACGTCTTTCTCTGCAGGAGAACTCATATTTTATCTTCAGCCGTCTTTGTTGACCAAGTCGTCGAAATTATTTGGATTAATTTGCCCCCTTCACGCAATCCCTCAACCGTGTGGCAACAATTTTGAGACCTCATGCTTACGCGGCTGATTCACTGTCATGTCCCAAATTTGGCATTGGGTCACAATGGTCTAAGCAAATTGGCCCTATTCATTAGAGTTTGTCAAATTGATGTTAAAGGTCAAATAATTGCCAAGGAGGAAAATTACTAGTTTCCTAGGTTTGGGTAGAAGCTTTGGGATTTGGAATAATGGGGATAATAAATGATGTTGGAACATTAGGATGGCATAAATATTTAATAAAGGAGATAAATAAATATATACAAGTGAAAATCAAAGTGGCATTTGATCATGAAGACACATGGAGGAAGTGGGACCCACACAAGCTAGAATTTATGTGCCACATGGCATCCTCTTCTTGCAATTTTGAATCCATGGGAAGCCTAATGTTCTTGGGATGAGTTATAAGGTCAATAATACTTGGAATGAGTCAATGAGGTCGAAATATAGAGGAAGAGTAACTCCCATGGAAGAGGAAGAGGCAATTTGGAGCTAGTGAGACACTTGGGCTAGATTCCCTAGCTCTATGACAACAATGATGAAGATGCTATGAAACCTATGACACAAATCTAACCTGAATGATGACATATGACATATATGACATGTCAGAGCTAAAAATAGACTCCAAGAGGGTGCTCAAGGGTGTTGGGGCAGCTAAGATGCTTCCACATGTGATTTGGTGGAAGTGGGAGACTAGGAATTGTTGTACAAATGGTGTTCTTTGGAATCTCTTCCCAACTTGAGTTGGCATGAGTCCCTTGGAAGGAATTCGACCCATGGAGGACATTAGAACTTTATAAATGTCAAGAATAAAGAATGAAACCATATTTTGATCATTTGTAGAATTTGCAATTGCATTTGTGAAGAGGGAGAGCTAGTGGATGACTAGTTTCTTGCCTTAGCCAATTTCGAGGGTGAAAGATTCCCATCGAAGTTGGTAATTGGAAAGGCCATTCAGACCTTTAATTTGGAGCTTTAATGGAGTCTTTATTTGCAGGTGTAATCTATAGGGCATCTCATGTTTTCTTCTATTGCAGCTCACTCGTTCGACCATTTCCAGTTTTGATGGCATATTCTTGATCCTTGAGGGAAGGCGTTTTTGGTGAGTTATTTTACTCTTTGGGGGAGCTTCTAATGCCCCATTTATTTTGTAATATTAATTAAATACTTTTTTATTCATCTCCAGAAGGTTTCAGGTCAAAATTCCAAGTAGAAATGTATAAATCTCATTTTTAATGAAAGAACAGTGCCATTTCCCCGCTACCTTGTTGTGAACCAATGTAATGCTAATGATTTCGAATGAATGGATGATTATTTGATGCATTTGTGATTAATGGACCACCATGGATGTATTTTAAAATTTTCATGTATTGTACTTGAGCATTTGAAGTATTTTTACTCAGTTTACTTGCATTGGGAGAAGAAATAGTGCCATTTCCCCAAGGGTCGAATTGGTGATTTTTGCAGCTGAATGGGAGAGGGTTGGAACAGATATAATAATCAATTAATGGTGCAAATGAGACCTTAATAACATCCTTAATACATTCCCTACCTATTTTCATAAATTTGAGTGGGTTTGGAGGCATTTGGGAAGCCATTTTCAGTACTTACCCCAGGGGGATTTGAACCCCAAATTACTAGTAAAATTGCATACTTGGTCCAGAATCTTAAGAGAGTTTGCAGAGGTCTTTTGATGGCCATATCTCATCCTTGAACATCATATTCAAGTCCTAATATAATTCATACACCTTCCTTTAATATTTGAAGGCATTTGGAGTCAATTTGAGACCTAGAGACCAATACTAGTCAAAGGGAAATTACTAGTTAAGTTCCCTACATTGGCCAGAATTGAAAGAGGACTTGCAGAAGTACTTTAAAGGTCCAAAAGCATCCCTGAAATACATATTTATGTTTTAAAATCATCCATATACCTTCTCAGAATATTTGGGAGCAATTGGAGCAATTTGGGGACCTAGAGCTCAAAACTAGTCAAAGGTCTAACTAGGGAAAAAAGTGAAAAATTGCCATTTTAATAAAATTCCTATCAAGGGACATTACAGTGGTATCAGAGCATGGTCCTTGCACCTGTGGATTAGGTACATATATTCAATAATAATTGGAAACCATGTCTTTCTATTATGATGAATCCTATGAGTACAATTCTTACGAGGAATATGCAGATGCGTATGAGCAATATGAAGCAGAATGTGAATGGTATGCGGAAGAGCTGCCATCATGCAAAACTTCTTACAATTTCAGGAAAAATGAAGATTATTCTTATGAATTTGAATCTGATGAATATGAGTGTGTCACACCAACCAAGGATAATTCTATGAATGAGTTCCAAAGATGGAAAGCAACATATAACACCTTGCCCCAACAATATAAAAAATATCAAGAATATCTTGCTTTGAGCAAAAATACACAAAATGCCATGTCTTTTGAGTACTTTGCTGAACATATTTTTGAAAATAGGCCCAAAAATGAAGATGTGGAGTTAGTAAAGAAAGGTTTATGCCTTTCTTGTAAAAAACCTTGGAGAGAGTATCATATATGTGTGCATGAAATGATGTCTCACTTGAGGAGAGCTTTTGGAAATTCTTCTAAAAGAGATTCCAAAGATATTGTTCCTAAGGAAAACAAGGGGAAAAATACATCAGCTTACTTGAAGGAGCAAAAGGAAGAGACATGACAAGAGCATGAAGAAGATACTTTTGAAAATATGGAAGATCATTTCAAGACACCTTCTAGCTTAGACATGAACCAAAGAGAATCTACTGATGGATGCTTAAACTATGAAGGAGTACCTACTGATGGGTGCTCACACCTCTATGTTGGTGACATAGAGATCACTTTTGAAAGTGTTGCTACAAGACCAAGTTCCATTAAGCATGATGATGAAGACCTTGTAGCAGTTGAAGAAGAACCAAGATCAACTTCTCCATCACCACTTGAGCTTCATGAAGTTGGTCCAAGCAAAAATGAAGAAGATGAGGAGGTTCATTTGCAAGAGCCTCATTTTCTTGAAGGGTCCTTAAATATGAATGAAAATAAGATCCAAGAGTCCCTTAGAATTCTCCATGACACTCAAGCATTGGTTTCAAATTCTTGTTGGAAAGCTACTTCATTGGAGGAAACATCCTTCCTTGAAGACATGGAGAAGATTCAACATCAAAGGTGATTTCATGTCTTTGCTTTTTGATAGAAACCATTTGTTTGAGCTTAATGAATTGTTACATGATGCATACTTGAAGAATAATGAGGATAATCATAAGCTCACAATTCAAAATGAACAACTTCTTGAAAAGTTGCAAGATACTTGTTTTTCCTCCTATGTTTCAGATTGTCAAATGGTAGATTGTTTGGAGGATTCTCATGACATGGTGGATTATGAGAAATGTGGAAATTTGAATGTTCTTGATGTGTTTGAAGATGAACTTGAAGAGATCCGAACACTTGATGTGGTGGAAGAGGAACTTGAATTGTCTCTTGATGAAGGTTATGCAATTTTTAAAGAAGAGCATGATTCCTCTACATTGGAACCAATCTATGAAAAAGGTTTCACACTTTTGAAGGAGCTGCATGATACTACCCATATGGATCATTCCCATGATGAAAATTCTGCACTTTTTGATCATCTGGGTGAGTTGGTTCATTCTCCTACATCCTACAATTCCATGTTTTGCAGCATTATTCTCAATGAAGTATGGGTGAAAGGGTTCTTTTTGATGGTGCCACATGAGGAGTATGGAACTCCTAGATTTACCTTTTATGATGACATTGTTGGAGCACATTCTTATTCACATTTTCAGCAGCATCATTTGTCACTTAATGATGATGCACATCTACATGGATGCACCTATGATATGCATTTGAGTCACATGAAGACTCATGTTTTTTCTTGCTCAACACTTGGTTCATTTGATGTTAGAGGAACTTCATCCAACACTTGGGTGAATAGATTTATGATGGGAGAAAAAATTTGTTGGAAGCTGCATACTTTGTTATATCTTTATGATTCTCACATTCATGGATGTATGGGTGAGACTTATTCGAGTCCTTTGAAGTCTCCTTGTTTTTTATGCTCATTATTTGGTTCATATTTTAGTGGAGATTCTTCATTCACTTCTTGGATGAAGGAATACATGGATGAATATTTGGATGCATATAACATCCTTTTGGAACATCATTACAGGACATGGGATCCTCCCCTATGTCATTGGAGTAGATTTGATGGGTCACTTGAAGATTGTATGCACTTGGAAAATGGTGGTCTACTTACTTGGAGGTACAAGCACTTTCATGATTCTTTGATGAAGCATCTTCTTGATGTACATTTTCCTTATGTTGTTATGTACTTTGATGATATGTATTTTGCACTCATGATGTTTGGAAGAATGCATACAAGAAAATGAGATCCAGGAATCCTCTTATCTGATGGTATGGGTTAGAGAGCACTCTTAATTGTTGGGGTGCAATACAAGCAATGGGACCCTGGAATAATTTTTATCTCATTGGTTTCAATTTTTTTTGGGAAACAAGCAGTATGGGAGATGTATTTCCCACTTAATAAAGTGATTTTTATTTGCAGCAGCAAGCATGGTGGTTCCTCTCTAAAATCTTCATGGAAACTCAAATACTCAAGGTTGGGCAATTCAATGGCAACTTCAAAGAATTATACAGAAAGCAGGTTCTTCAACACCCATCTTTGAAATTGCTTGAGGACAAGCAATATTGAGAAGGGAGGATTTTTCATGTCCCAAATTTGGCATTGGGTCACAATGGCCTAAGCAAATTTCCCCTATTCATTAGAGTTTTTCAAATTAATGCTAAAGGTCAAATAATTGCCAAGGAGGAAAATTACTAGTTTCCTAGGTTTGGGGTGGAAGCTTTGGGATTTGGAATAATGGGGATAATAAATGATGTTGGAACATTATGATGGCATAAATATTTAATAAAGGAGATAAATAAATATATACAAGTGAAAATCAAAGTGGCATTTGATCATGAAGACACATGGAGGAAGTGGTACCCACACAAGCTAGAATTTATGTGCCACATGGCATCCTCTTCTTGCAATTTCGAATCCATGGGAATCCTAATGTTCTTGGGATGAGTTGTAAGGTCAATAATACTTGGAATGAGTCAATTAGGTAGAGGAAGAGTAACTTCCATGGAAGAGGAAGAGACAATTTGGAGCTAGTGAGACACTTGGGCTAGATTCCCTAGCTCTATGACAACAATGATGAAGATGCTATGACACCTATGACACAAATATGACCTAAAGGTTGACATATGACATATATGACATGTCAGGGATAAAAATAGACTCCAAGAGGGAGCTCAAGGGTGTTAGTGCAACTAAGATGCTTCCACATGTGATTTGGTGGAAGTGGGAGACTAAGAATTGTTGTACAAGTGGCGTTCTTTGGAATCTCTTCCCAACTTGAGTTGGCATGAGTTTCTTGGAAGGAATTCAACCCATGGAGGACATTAGAAATTTATAAATGTCAAGAAAAAAGAATGAAACCAGCTTTTGATCATTTGTAGAATTTGCAATTGTATTTGTGAAGAGGGAGAGCTAGTGGATGACTAGTTTCTTGCCTTAGCCAATTTCGAGGGTGAAAGATTCCCATCCAAGTTGGTAATTGGAAAGGCCATTCAGACATTTCATTTGGATATTTAATGGAGTCTTTATTTGCAGGTGTAAGCTATAGGGCAGCTCATGGTTTCTTCTATTGCAGGTCACTCCTTCAACCATTTCCACTTTTGATGGCATATTCTTGATCCTTGAGGGAGGGCATTTTTGGTGAGCTATTGTACTCTTTGGGGGAGCTTCTGATGCCCCATTTATTTTGTAATATGAATCAAATACTCTGTTCTTCATATCCAGAAGGTTCCAGGTCGAAATTCCAAGTAGAAATGTATAAATCTCATTTTTAATGAAAGAACAGTGCCATTTCCCCACTACCTTGTTGTGAACCAATGTAATGTTGATGATTTCGAATGAATGGATGATTATCTAATGAATTTGTGATTAATGGAATACCATGGATATATTTTACAAGTTTCATGTACTGTACTTGAGCATTTGAATTATTTTTACTCAGTTTACTTGCATTGGGAGAATAAATAGTGCCATTTCCCCAAGGGTCGAATTGGTGATTTTTGCAGCTGAATGGGAGAGGGTTACAGATATAATAATCAATTAATGGTGCACATGAGACCTTAATAAAATCCTTAATACATTCACTACCACTGTTCAAAAATTTGAGTGGGTTTGGAGGCATTTGGGAAGCCATTTTCAGTACTTACCCCAGGGGGATTTGAACCCCAAATTACTAGTAAAATTGCATACTTGGTCCAGAATCTTAAGAGAGTTTTAAGAGGTATTTTAATGGTCATATTCATCTATGAACATCATATTCAAGTCCTAATATCATTCATACACCTTCCTTGAATATTTGAAGGCATTTGGAGTCAATTTGAGACTTAGAGACCAATACTAGTCAAAGGGAAATTACTAGTAAAGTTCCCTACATTGGCCATAATTGAAAGAGGACTTGCAGAAGTATTTTAAAGGTCCAAAAGCATCCCTGAAATACATATTTATGTTCTAAAATCATCCATATACCTTCTCGGAATATTTGGGAGCAATTGGAGCAATTTGGGGACCTAGAGCTCAAAACTAGTCAAAGGTCTAACTAGGGAAAAAAGTGAAAACTTGTCATTTTAATAAAATTCCTAACATGGGACATTATATTCATGCTGACCATCGCATCGTTTCACATTTTTTTTTGTTTATTTGAGTTTCTTTGGTCGTTTTACACCGACTGTGGACCACTGACCATGTCACAGGTTTTGGTGAGTTCATGCCGACCACTTTGGCTAGTAAATTAGCACAGATAGTTGGGTAATTATTTTTTTGTTTATTTGAGTTTCTTTGGGCATTTCACGCCGACCGTGGAGTGCCGACAGTGTCACAGGTTTTGGTGAGTTCACACCGACCACTTTGGCTGGTAAATTAGCACAGATAGTCGGGTAATTTTTTTTGTTTATTTGAGTTTCTTTGGCCATTTCACATTGACCGTGAAGCGTCGACTGTTTCGCAGGTTTTGGTGAGTTCCTGCCGACCACTTTGGATGGTAAATTAGCACAGATAGTCGGGTAATTATTTAAAAATATGGTCGATGTTTGTTAGAATAAGTCATGTTTGTCGGTGAAGAGTGGTCGACTGCTTTGGCATACCCGAGAGGCGATTGCACAAGTTGGTGAAGAGTGGTCGGCAGACTCTTGTTGAATATTGAGTGATTATGCTGATGAAAGATGTTATGGCCGAAAAAACATATTCTTTAGATGGTCACTTTGTCTCATTAGTGCCCAGGTCGGCTTCACGTTCGGGTCAACAAAAACATGCATAAGTTTATCAACGCTTTTCATTTTAGAAAAACAAATGTCAGCTAGATTCCTCGCTCATAGAGCAAATGGAAAATTGCCACATGTTTTGCGATTGTTTGTCAATTTAAGTTTCTCTTCACCGAGGTTTCTTGTCACTTCGTCGCATAGTATATTTTAAAGCTGAGTCTCGTCGACTTTTAAAAATGTCCGGTAGAGTGTTTTCATGGTCGTCTCGATAATATATGGTTCATGAGAATTGTCAAATTTGGTCAAGTATAATTGATGTATGTGGTCGACCACTCTCATCGATCCTCAAGTTTGGTCGAGTCCACTACAAAGTGAATTTATCTATATTGTAACCCCGGTGCCATTCAGGGACACTTTGAGGAATTGCTCCGGGGGCACAGAACCCAAACCGTCACATTTGTCAGACAAATCTTCGTAGTGAACTATGATTTTTCCATATTGCAGCCGAAGGGAAACATAATACCATGAATCGTCACTGTTGCAAGGCTGAAACTCAAGACCGCTGGAAACACTCATCGGACGGCAGACATTGGTCATATTGAATTAAGAAACTAATTGAGTTAAAACGCAGTGAGAATCTGAGACGGTTGCATAGTGAAATGCATGCAGAATGAATGAAGAGTGGGTGTCGAGAGAAATGGTTGTGGGATGTCGTATGAGAGGAAATGGCAATGGGAATTGATTGATAAGGTCAAGCTTGAAGGTGGTAGCCTTGGGACTAGACATAGGTCGCAGGTTCGAATCTCCTCAATTCAGTTCATACCCTGTTATTTTTTCGAAGCAAATTATATGTTTTCTTTAATTTCCTTTGTCAACTTTACAAATCCCTTTGTATGTTTTCTTTAATTTCTTTTGTCAAATTTATGTATCCCCTTGTGATAATGGGGATTGTTAATATCGAGTCACTGGGTAATTTAAGTATAAAATTACATGTCTTTACAAATTACACGCCCCCAAAATCCTCATCTCATAGTCATAACTAAGCCTTTATCATGCATGCACATCCTCACCTTATAATATCAATTGGGTCAGGACACATAGACAACCATAAAATATCAAATGTGTCAAGATGCAAATAGTAAGAGACAACTATAAGTAAGTATTGTATTAAATTTACCATATAAGTATTTAATTGACACTGTCAACTAAGATTTGACACATTGGATTGTCATGATCTTCTTATCACTCCTTATCAATGTGATTGTAAGGCACTCTTTGAAGGTGAAGTCCACAATTTTAAGTCTTATTCCTCATTCTCATGCCTTTTTGTAAGACAATAAGGAGGGTAGTGGCATCAACATTGAAAATGGTTTCGACATAGAGGTAGATACATTAATTATTTTCATTAAACAAAATGAAACATAATGAAACACATCGGAGTTGTGGAAACAAAATGAAATGACCTTCCACACGGAAGATGTGTTAGGAGAAATAATTTTGAGGATGAAGCCGGTAACAGGCATGAGGAAGTTGTTGGATTTGGGTTACATGGCCAACATTCCCTAATCATAAGTACCATATTTGTAAATATCCTTGCGTGAAGGCTGAAGCCGATGTTCTAAATTCCGCTCCCCCTTCAAGTTTTTTCGACTTTGATACAGGTCAAAAAATTTCACCGAAACTGTGTGCGAGGCCTAAATTATGATAAGGTACTCAAGGAAATGATCATTAATTTATGTTTGTACTTTAATGGGATTTGAAAGATACAACTACGACGAACCAAACTCTTAAACGGATCCAGTGTCAATACACAGAAGGGGATTAAATTAATGAAATCGCATGTAAGCTGACAATAAAATATTCCCATTAGTGGAAAGATCTTGAAAATAAACGTAACAAAGCCCTGAAAGAAGTTGTGCGATGGTGTTTAAATGTAACAAAGCCCTGAAAGAAGTTCATGTAACATAGTGGTTTAAGTTTGAAGGAATCCTTCAATTTACAGGGTGAAAATGGCCAAACAGCTGCTACAGTTCGGAGACAATAATATTGCTGACCTAAAAGTACACTTGATAGGTTTGGATGGAACAGATTATCGTGGAAATCCTCTTTATGTTCATTCTCGAGTTTTGAGAAAACCAGAGATATATGAAACGATGCTTTATGACCATTCGTCTTCACAACAACCTCTTGAAATCAAGGTAAGAAATGGTTACAGTGGCAAGAATTATGTATCTTTAAAATCCCATTAAAGTACAAACATAAATTAATGATCATGTCCTTGAGTACATTATCATAATTTAGGCCTCGCAGGCAGTTTCGGTGAAATTTTTTGACCTGTATCAAAGTCGGCAAAACTTGAAGGGGGAGCGAAATTTAAAACATCGGCTTCAGCCTTCATGCAAGGATATTTACAAATATGGTACTTACAATCAGGGAATTATGGCCATGTAACCCAAATCCAACAACTTCCTCACGCGTGTTATTATCTTCATCCTCAAAATTTTCTCTCCTAACACATGTTCCGTGTGGAAGGTCATTTCATTTTTTTTCAACGACTCTGATGTGACGGAAAATGTATAATTTGTGTCCTCCATCTATGGAAGCGCTTGTATAATTTGTGTCCTCCATTTATGCATTTAAATATTACAAAGTTGTGCATGGAGGTGACATGTGTAAGGATGAATAATATGCATTTACGAAATAAATAAATAATATTTTTTTTCTTCTGAAACTAACAATTGTCATGAGCCTCTAGGGGTGGCAAGTCGGGGGGTACTCTATGACCCTAGAGGAATTGTACTTTCTGACCCTAGGGCATCACCTTGGAGGTTTTTTTTTAAATACAAACACTCTGTCGGATATCCGACGATCACCCCCAAATAATCCGACGCCTTTTTCATACAACCGACGGCTAACGGCGTTGGATATTGGTCCTTTTCTATGTTAAGGACGTCGGATAGTCGACGTATCCTTACACACAATCTTACGTCTTTTCCATACAACCGACGGAGAAATGCGTCAATTATTGAACTTTTTTCTATGGAAAGGACGTCGGATATCCGACGCCATAGGGCATGACATACAGTCGGATGTCCGACTGGCAGATGTCGGATTTCCGATGGCATAGGGCATGATATACGGGCAGATTTCCGACTGGAAGATGTCGGATATCTGACAGGGAATTTAAATGTCGGATATTAGCCGAAATGCTACCAATGTTAAAAAAATATGCTGCTTGTCGGATGGTCGACAACAAAATGTCAAAAATATGACATCTATGTTGTCGGATTTAGGGCTAAAAAATACTAGTGAACTGGAAGATGACATTAAGGAACCAACTCAAGAATGTGAAGATCCAACATTCAGAGATCATGCAATCCTACTTCACAAGGGTCTCTCAAATCAAGGAGGAACTTGAAGCAATAGAAGACAAAGTAGAATAAGGAGAGATTGTTATGACCACCTTGAATGGTCTCCCAAGATCATGAGACTCATTCATTCAAGGAATATGTGCCAGGAAGAAGTTGATCCCCTTCAGAAGAATATGGGAAGAATGCACCCAAGAAGAAGCTTGACTAGTAGCAAGAGAAGAAAATACGGGAGCAAATGATGATCAAGTTGTTACAACTAGCACTAAAATAAATCACAACAAGAGGGGGGATCACCATCATAGAAAATCTAGAAGGCATAATGGATCCAGAAGAGATCTATCTCGTATTATATGCTACACATGTGATGAGCAGGGACATTACTCAAGAAATTGTCCCAGAAACCAAGGATCCTCCAAGAATACCAACAAGAAGAGACATCATGCTCACACTGTTGAAGACGATGAACCAACAAGGAAAAGAACCAAAGAATAAAGGAATGATTCTTCAAGTGGTGAAGAGTATGTCTTAATATCATCACTCACAGGAACTATCACACACGGAAGCAATGATTGGATTATATATAGTGGAGCATCCAAGCACATGACAAGATACAACGAATCCTTTGTCAATCTATCTGAACATGAGTCACCTCACAAGGTGAAACTTGGGGATGATTATCAATATCCCATCAAAGGAAGTGGAGAAGCTTCCTACAAGATAGACTCCGTAAAATCATTGAAGATGAGATATGTTCTATATGTTCCAGGACTGAAGAAGAATATTCTCTCCATCTCATCACTACATGCTAAGGGAGTGAGGGTTTCATTTGTTGATGGCCAAGTTCTAATGTGGCCAAAAGGAAAGACAACTGATGATGCAACAATAATTGGAGAGAAAGAGGGAGGATTGTACAAGTTGAAGGGACAACATGAACAAGCACTGGTTCATGACTCCATGGAACCAAGTGAACTATGGAACAGAAGGATTGCACATGTGCACTATAGAGCACAACCTATTGCAAGGAAAGCAGTTTTAGGACTACCAGAAATCCAGACAAAACATGAAGGCATTTGCAAGGGATGTGCGCAAGGAAAGATGTAAAGAAGGCATTTCCCAGCAATGAAAGCAATGCAAAAGGAATATTGGAGATATTCCACTCAGATGTATGTGGTCCCATGTCTTCGAGTTCACTAAGCAAGTATGTATAGTATTTTTCTTTTATAGATGATTTTTTTTTATTTCTTGAAAATTAAAGATGAGGTATTTAGTAAGTTCAATGAATTCAAATCCTTGGTTGAAAATCACACTGAGAAAAATAACACTTCGACAGAATTCAAGGACCTTTGCAGAGAATTTGGGATTAAGAGGGAGTTGAGCACTCCTTACAATCCTCAACGGAATGGCATTGCATAACGAAAGAACATAACGATAATGGAAGCAAAAAAGGAAATGCTACATGATCAAGATCTTCCAATGTACTTATGGGAAGAAGTAGCAAGGACAGTTGTGTATGTACAAAACTGTACACCTCACCGAGTATTGAACAACAAAACTCTCGAAGAAGCTGTTTGATGGACAATCTACCAAGAGCGGACTCGAGGCGTGATCTCCCTAGCTCAATGCGAGTCTAGAACAAATAGGACATAATATAGATTTCTTTCCTAGACCTAATTAAGGATCGAGGAACTAGATACGTTTACCTGATAGATCGCTAATCCTTTTCTCATTCAATGTTGCTCCAAACTTGATGATCTTCAGATCCAAGCTGCAAAACCTATCAAGATAACAAGACAACAAAACAAGTCAAACGCATCTATACAATAATAGATCTAAGTAAGCAGTCAAGTAGGTGAACTACACAAGATATCATTAACACAATGAGATTTTGGTGGAAAGCAATTATATTACTTGTATTGAAAAGAGAAGTACATAGGATAGAAAGATCAAAACCATAGACTTGATGTAGCGATCCTCATCCGATCGAACCAATGCCAAAGCCTCCCAAGGAAGTGTGAGTCTCTCAATGGATGAATATAGATCTCTCCTAAGGTAATTTCACCAGCATGTAGACACTATAGACTTCCTCCCTTTGGAATGGGAGTGAGATTCATTTATATAGGACTAAGTGGATAGGGTATGGATAGGGTAGGTTGAGATATGGTGGGAGAGAGATAGGGGATCCTTCCAAGAGGTTAGGAACCGAGTGCCAGCTCTCCCAAAAGGTCAGGGATAGGGATCCATGTCAGCTAGCTTCGAGAATGGGCTCGAAGGAGCTATTTTTTTCCATTAACTAACATTGTCGCAGGCTGCAAGAGGCCAACCTGCGACGTCACAGGTTGCTTGAGGACAACTTGCACCGACCTCTCAAAACCTAGTATGAATGGGTTTGTATCTCTTCCAGATTAATAACTTAGTCAAGGAACTCTATGGATGATTACACTGAATCTCATGATGGTAAGATTTTAGGTGTAACAAAAGCTTTCTCAGGTGAGAAACCATAATCAAGCCATCTCAGGATATTTGGATGCCCAGTGTACATACACATCCTGAAGGAAAAGAGAACCAAGCTAGATCCTTCAGGAAAGAAGGGAATATTTGTGGGATACCATGACACTTCAAAATCCTACTGAATATACTCCCCAAGATTCAAGAATATCGATATCAGCAGAGACGTAACCTTCGATGAAGATTCAAGATATAACAAATCAAGAAAACTACCTATTGCATAAAATGAAGAACATGAAGTTCCCAAAATTAGAGACTCAGTAATGGAAGAAGCGATTCAATAAGATCATGAAGACTATGACATGGCAGAACCACAAGAACCTATAAATATACCTCGTGAGAATAACTCCCACAAGAGAAGACCAACATCGGCACGGGAAGCAATACAAGATGCAGAGAAGTATGGCACTCCAGATGGGATGCATAGAGAAAGCAAGAGACCTAGACCATACTCCAACTATGTGGCCCTACTATGTGACATCAATGAGAATGAACCTTCCAACTACGAAGAAGCAGCAGAGAAGAAGTAATGGAAGGATGCCATGATCGAGGAGTACCAATCGATTATGAAGAATGGTGTCTGGAAGATAGTTCCAAGACCAGTAAGGAAGTCTGTTGTGACTTCGAAATTGATCTACAAGATCAAGCATGTTGCAGATGGTAGCATAGAAAAACACGAGGCAAGATTTGTGGCATGTGGCTTCTCTTAGAAGGAATGCATATACTATGAGGAGACATTTGCACCAGTAGAAAGATACACTTCCATCAGACCTATACTTGCATTGGTAGCAGTAATGAAATGGAAGGTACACCAGATGGACGTCAAGACTGCATTCTTGAGTGGCGTAGTTGAAGAGGAAGTGTGCATGGATAAGCCACTAGGATTTGAGACACGTGATAGACCGACACATGTGTGCAAGTTGAAGAAATCCTTGTACGGATTGAAGCAGGAACCCAGGACATGGTACGACATGATGGAAATATTTCTGATGAGCTTAGGATTTACTAAGAATAAAGTAGATTCCAACCTTTAATTCAAGGTTGAAGACGGAATACCAGTGATACTTTTGCTATATGTAGATGAAATTTTTTTGACCGGTGAGCATGAGCTCATTGCAGATGCAAAGAGAAGGCTTGTCATAGAGTTTGAGATGAAGGACTTGGGGATGATGCATTAATTCTTAGGCATGGAGGTGTGGCAGCGTACGGATGGAATCTTCCTTGTTCAAGGAAAGTATACAGTGGATATTCTAAAGAGGTTCAGAATGACGGACTGCAAGGAAATGGCCACACCAATGGCATCGAACTTGAAGCTATTGTGTGACGCTTCTTCAGAGATATTTGATGCCATGATCTACCAGCAGATGATTGGTTCGTTGATGTACTTGACGAACACGAGACCAAACATATGTTTGTTGTGAACACCCTGATCCAGTTCCTGACAGATCCGGGACATGTTCACCCGACGGCTGCAAAACATATATTGAGGTACCTGAAGGGTACAGTTGAGTGCGGGCTCAAGTATGAGGCGAATCAAAGGATTAACCTGCATGGTTATGTTGTTTTGGATTGGGAAGGAAGTGCCACAGAAAGGAAGAGCACTTCGGGATGTTGCTTCAGTTTGGGATCCGGTATGTCTCCTGGTTTAACAGGAAGAAGTCATGCGTGGCACTGAGTACAGCTGAAGCAGAGTATGTTGCAACTTGTTCGGCTAGTTGGGAGGCAATATGGATTTGGAAGTTGCTGTCATGTTTGTTTTATCTCGAGCTCGAGGCGACTTGTATCTTTTGTGACAACCAGAGTTGCATGAATTTGTCTGAGAACCCGGTGTTCCATGACAAGTCGAAGCATTTTGAGATCAAGTTCCACTCTATTCGGGATATGGTGCAGAGAGGAGCAGTGAAGCTCCAGTGTGTGGTGACAGATGAGCAGATAGCTGATGTGTTGACCAAGCCTTTAGCAAGACTGAAGTTAGAGTACTTTAGAGAGAATATTGGTGTTATCCATATTGAGGTTCCTCGAAAGAGGGAGTGATGAGACCAGAAGACGTGGGTTCACTAGAGATAGATCTCACATGGTGGAAGACACAGGTGGTCCTTGGGACATGATGCACCTAGGCTTCTTCTGGTCTCTATCCACATGTTGGAGTTGTTGAGAGGTCCACCGGTCATAAAGACACATGGGGTGCGCCTAGGATGGATCTCGCATGGTGGAAGACACAGGTGGTCCTTGGGATGTAATGCACCGAGGGTGCTCCTAGGCTGTACCCACATGCTATAGATGTGGGATGACCGTGAGAGATGTAATGCACCTGGGTTATCTTGGGATGTACCCACTGGTTGGGAGACGCGGGTGGTTTGTTGGACATGATAAGTGCACTTGGGATGCTTTGTGTGTGTGATGATCTGGATACGATGAGATTATAGTAGGAGACGCAGGTGATTATTGTGGCAATGTAATGTGTGGTCCTAGGTTGTACCTACCTCATGGCTTGCTCATAGAGATGATGAAGACATAGATGAGAGCTATGCCTACATCTAGCTTGAAAAAGGAATGGATCTGTAGAACTTATCGTGATGGATAGATTCGAGATATGTAACTAATCAATGATCAACAAGATGAGGATTGTTGCAGCAGTGACGATGATGATCCAATGTTGATGATGATGTTCCAGCATTGAAGATGATCCAACGATGATGACATTGTCCAGAGTAATGATGATTGTGGCGAGAGAATACTTTCCTAGTTAAGAGGGAGTGTTGTTGTAAATGTAACTTCGGAAGATATTCAATTGTATTTTATATTTATATTATTATTGTATTTTACTTGTACCTCCTACGGAGATGTTTTTCTTCCGTTCAGGGATGTCATTATTATGTTTGGTCATTGAGTTAAAACCTCCATTGTAAGTCAGGGAAGTAGCACCCCAAAGGATAAATGTAAATTATATTATTGAGTCTCCCTAGGATAGGTCGGCCCAGTTAGGTAAGTGAGGTCGGCCTCATTAGGAAAAAGGTCACCCACACATAAAGTATAAATAGAGAGCCTTTCTCTCTCATTTGGACACACCACTCACTCACTCAAGTTCACATAAGGAGAGAGAGAAGACAAGTTCGCAGGTGGAGAAAGAGTGAGAGATGCAGAAGACGTCTTACTTTTTTGTTTCTATCTTGTTTGATATTGTATTAGTGACAAATCTATTTCTGAGGAAGTTGTGGGGTTTTCTCCTTTATGGTTTCCCCGAGGAAAATTATTGTGTCTCTTGTGTTCTTGTTGTTCTTGTCTATCTTTCGGTTAAAGATCTAATTAATTTGAATTAAAGTGTAAACTCTAATATTTCATTAGATATTTGTCTAGTTAAAACTCGGGGAATTTATTCCTGTCATCCAAATCATGATATGCATAGTTCAGGATTGGGATTTTTCCTAGCAAATTGTACCTTCCTTCATGACAAGCTTCATAATGGATGGTATCTCCAGAGTATACTTTGCATCCTTGATTAAACTGATCGGTTTGGTAGTCTTATTTCTTGGCGGCACATATGGTGGTAGGACCGACGAAAAACCAGACATTGAGGCCTCTCCATCATGCCTTCCTTTAATGCGGGATTCAGTGTTCCTCATTTGCATTGATTTTCTTGCTGACATAGGTGACCTTCTTGTCATTGTTGGTGTCACCGATGGTGCTCCTGTTACTACTACTTCAAGTTCCATTCGACTCTACAGTATTTTGGACTCCATGAAATATTTAATAATGTCTTCAAGTGACTTTTCAAGCATAATCAGGCACACTCGCTCACAGTACACTAGTTCTCTGAATATGTTCTTAGCTCAACTCGTAATGACTTCAATCCTCATACCTTTATATATTTAAAGGCTGACCATCCTGTCATTATCACTACATTAACTCATTTTATGCTTGGTGTCCCTGTCTTGGGTGAGATATTTTTTTTAAGAGTATCCATTTCTCTTATTCTTTTACAACTTGATCAATAAAAGGTGTCTCAACCCACACCATGTTCGAATAATTTTGTTATTTGCATATGCTTGATATTAGACTTGGAGCAACATTATACATTAAAAAATGTGCATTGTACTTGGGTTTCATTAAAATTTATTTTTGAGTAGATATTGTATGTCGTTCATCCATTATATAAAAGTTTTATGCTCCTTTTCCAAACCTTCCTCCTTTTGTATTTCGACTGACACTTTGTTCCTTTTAGTCTAAAGTATTTAATGAAATTGCATCTCTCAATTTTTTTGTAATTAGGTTCATAAGAAAATGCATTACCAATTTTGACACACTCATTTCAACAACTTTTTGAAATTGAAGATGGGTACAAGGAAAACAAATATTACTATCAAGAGAGAATATTTTTTCATTGAATAAGAAATACCTAATTTTCTCTTACTGACCTGCCTCTATCTTCTCATAAATTTGCACTGACATACTCAACTCAACTACACTGGGTTTTGTTTTAATTTTTTTGAATGTGTACTTTTCCAAATCTTTTTCTACCTTTTTCAAAATATTCCTTCTTAAGTAATGTAAACTTTTACTAGCTCATTATTCATTTTTCATGTGATTGAAAACGAATGATGTTTGTTGAGATTATGTAATTAATCTTCAGTGGAGGCCATGTCTTGACGTATTGTATTTGGAATTTTTAGCCTATGCATAGGTAACTAACCCATTAATTATATTTACCAATCTAGTCAACCTCTCAGGACTAGCACCCCAACTCTAAGGTAAAAAACTTAGAGCTAGTTTAATAATCTTATATCACGATTTTTTTTGGCTAAGAATTTGCACATAAGACGACAATGAATTTGTGGCATGTCTTCACATACATTTAATGGGATAATTAAGATATGTTCAATTTCCAATAAGCTGATATTAAGACTTTGAATCTTTGCAATATTTTAAAGTTACATCAATCTTATTTTTTGTTTATTTTTGCTATCCCATTGACAGGGATGTGGAGAGTGGTCCGCCTTGAGGTTGAGAAGGGCTCTAGACCCAAAATGCATTTACAAGCAACAGCTTAAGATTCTATGCGGATTTGATGAATGATATATATATAAAAAAGGGAACCATCCCATTAAGATAAAATACCATGAATTTACAAAGAAGATGGCGGAACTGGCACTTACCAAATTGAATAGGAGAACTCTCCACAGTGATGTATGATGCAGTTGTTGAGACGTCGTTATAGAATGCGCCCAAGCTTTGTTTGAAGACGAGCATGAAGATTTGGCTCAAATGAGAGCAGCTAGATGGGAAGCTAGAGCACGTCAAAGATGAAGAATTGGAAAGGAGGCCTACCAGCCTACAACATTAACCATCTTGTCATATAACAGAAGATAACCATACTATACCACACTGCATCTAAAGGTATGGATTAGATTAGAATTCTTGTAAAATTATATTAGATATAGCTTCCTCTCTATCAAAATATAAAATCAAAAAGAATACCTGGAAGGTCGAATTTTTTTATCCATGTTGGATAATTGTGGATTGTGTCTCTAGATGCACATAATGGACTTGCTCTTAGGCTAGAAATTTACAGTCAACGAATTTTTATATCTTCATGGTAATGGTAACTAGTCTCATTGTAAATTGCTAGCCTTGGAGCAAGGCCATTACTACTTGAAGTTATGACTTTTATCCCAAACGCATCAGTCCATGGTGCCTAAGAATCTAATTTTGTGCTTTGCATCGCAGAGAATACAACAATATGCAATGAAGGAGTATATCATTCCGACGGAGGCGGTGGATACCATGGTGGTAGTTATGATAGAGGCGGTGGTCGTATGGTGGTGGAGACCATGTCAGGAAGTGGTGGCATGGCGGTGGAGACCATGGCAGTGGATTTGACAAAGGCGATGGCGTGGAGATCGGGGATATGGTTGTTAGTGCAGTGCGGTGGCGATGGATGTCAATCCATTGCAACAAGTCCACGAAGACGCCAATCTGGATTGAATGAATTAAAATGGCATAACCAATCTTTCTAGTTTCCAAGAATCTCGCCGACAATTGGGAAATAACAACCCAATTCTATTAGCCAATAGGGTATTGGATAAATGAATTTTGTATAATTGAAAAATATAAGGAATTCAGATGTCTAATGTAAAACATTTGAAACCCGCAAAAAAAAATTAGTCAACGAAAAAACTAATTATTGTTCAATGCTTATCGAATGCAATATACCATACCCCTCAGCAGGTATAATAAGCCTAAGGGAACTTCTAAATAGTTTGTTATACTTTTGGATGTGTGTTCTTTATTATGCATTGATCTTTCTCTCTTGGGTGCATCTATTCTCTTATTGTAGGATGGCATAACTATTATTACTAATATTTATTATTATAACTATATATTATTGTTTTTTTTTCTAAATTTGGTATTTTTGAATTATAGTTTTTTTATTTGTTAACAATATATCTTCTATCTCTTATTATCTCAACATGGTATAAGAGTTGGTATGAACTTATATCACCTTATTCGATTTTTTTCTAGAGTTGACATCCTCCATCATATCTAGTGCACTCGTTCTCCTCTGTGTTCATGATCCGCACGTGGCCAGGAAGCACGGGGGGACAACAGTTCGACTGAATGAGTCGACTCTATTATGGCGGAAGATTTAAGAAATAGAATAAGCAAAGCAAGAATGCACTACGCAGATAACACAAACACACACAAACAATATGCAGGAATGCGAACTGATTTCTCTACTACTGGATGTAATATCATCGATTGATGTATGTTACAATATTATACATGCTTATATAGAATGTTGAGACGCTTGGGTCCCTTCCCATTACGTTCAGTTATAAGAGAAGTTAGAATGGTTCGGAAGTTCAACCATTATAGTCGACTGGAAAACAGAGAGACATTATGTCGTAGTTCAATAGTCGCAAGTCGTAGGTCGACGTCGCGAACTGTTGAGGTTGTTAAACTTATCGAAGCTACTGAGTTTTTCGAAGTCATGTCAAATTCGGAACTTGTTGAAGTTGTCTCGAAGTCAATGACTTATCGAAGTTGTGTTGAAGTTAGCACCCGACAATAATGCCAACTGCGATGTGGATCAGACCTCCTTCCTTAAGAAACAATGGTCCCCATTGTTTGCTCATTTAAGTGAGGAAACTTGTCGATCAGTTTAGTAGCAGAGTACCACTTTCCTTGGGATGGGAGTTGTCCAACTCTAACAACCTGAAGCAAGGGAATTGTGTTCGTCCTTGTATGGCGTACGCGTCATCCCACAATGGTGTCGTAAGGAAGAGGCTCCTGAGCATATGGATGGATTTCTTCGGGTTCTGTTGCCGGTAAGTCGTTATGTTCCAACAGTGGTGCATGGTATGTTTGAAGCATATCCACAATGAATACTGGATGCAGACCCAGACATGCAGGAATGTCAAGTTGGAAAGTGTTTTCCCCAATTCGTCGAAGAATACTGTATGGACCATATCGCAAAGGTTTAAGCTTCTTGAATGGACCAGTGAAGCACTCCTCCTTGAGATGTAACCAGACCTTATCCCCAATTTGGAATGAATGAGGAATACGATGCATGTCGTGTCGGGCATTAGCTTTCTTGTTTGCTCATTGGAACATTTCATGTGCTTGCTTCTGGATGTCGCAAATCTGATCTTGGAACTTCAAAGCTTTATCAAATTCTCGTTGGCTATAGTCGGTGTCGGAGTTTGACTATGTCGAGGAGCTGATCATGTCGATAGGCACTGAGGGTTGAAATCCGTAACAGATCTCAAATGGAATCTTCCCGTAGAGTTGTGTTGAGCACGCTTGTAGCTGTGTTGTATGTATGGAAGATTTTCATCCCATGTCCATCGATGCTTGTGGTTGTACATGCAGAGCAGTTGTACGACCAAGCGATTCACAACTTTCGTATGTCCGTCGGTCTGAGGATGGAAATATGTCAACAATGAGAGTCATGTGTCTAGTTGTTTCCTGAGAGTCTTCCAAAAGATGCTGACGAATCTGGCATCTTGGTCAGAAGTAATGGTTGTCGGTAAACCAAAGTGTTTCCAAACATGTGTAAAGAAGAGCTGAGTAGTTTGTTGTGTTGTCGCCGTCTTCTTACATGGAATGAGAATGGCCATCTTGGAAAATCTGTCGACTACTACTAAGATCACGTCATGCTGATGTTTGGTAGTAGGATATCCCGTCAAGTAATACATAGCAATACACTCCCATGTTCGACTAGGAACTGGGAGAGGTGTGTACAATCCCTGTCGTCGATTAGGAAATTTAGTAATGCAACAAACCACGCATGATCGAATATACTTGTTGACGTGGGTTTTAAGTGTAGGCCAAAAGAAATACTTCTGGAAAATAGCAAGTGTTTTCGCTACTCCAAAGTGTCCTGCAGTCTTGCTGTAGTGTGCGTCCCAAATGAGCTGTTGTTGATGCTCACTGATGGGTACACAAAGTTGTCCAAGGTTGTCTAACAAGGTGTCTTTCAGGAAGTAGTCAGAGGTCGATGACTTGTTAGTCTGAAGTTGTCAATAGACTATTGAGAAGTCGTTGTCATCTTGATACAATTGAGGCCAAGTGGTCGTGTTGTATCCCTGCATACTCATCACTGTGAAAAGGAGAGTAATGGGTGGTCGACTTAGACAATCGACGGCGGCGTTAGCTTTACCTTTCGGATACTTAATCACCAACTAGAATTGTTGTAGGTAATTAATCCACTTGAGTTGTCTAGTTGTCTGTAGTTTCGACTGGGTCGGAGTGAACTGTAGAGGCTTATGGTCAGTGAGGATGACCGTTTCCTTGCCAAGGATGTAATGCCTCCATTTCTTGAGAGCTTGCACAATGGTGTACAGTTCTTTTTCATACGTCGAATATATTCTAACCGCATCGTTAAAAGTTTCGGAATGAAAAGCGACTGGGTGACTAGACTGAGTGATCACTGCTCCCAAGGCATAATCCGATGCTTCCATCTCAATATCAAAGGGATGATGCAAATCAAGTAACACAAGTACTAGTGCAGTGCAGAGCTTGTTCTTGAGCTGTTCAAAAGCTTCTTGTTGTGTCGATGTCCATTTGAAGACAATTTTTCCATTTCCCTTCGTCAACTGATTCAAGGGCCAGGAAAGGGCCAAGCTATGTGGTTGAAGCCGAGTATGAATCATCGATAGAAATTCGCCAAACCAAGAAAACTTCTTAGTTCTTGAGTGCTTTGAGGAATGGGGCAATCTTTGAGGATCTGTACTTTTTCTGGATCGACGTGAATGCCTGCAGAGTCAATTACATACCCTAAATATTTGATGTTGTTCATCGCAAAGGTACACTTGTCCATTTTCAAGTAAATTTGATGTTGCTGGAGAGTGTCAAGGACTTGTCGAAGATGTCTGACATGTTCTTCCCATGATCGAATGAAAATCAATATGTCGTCGAGATAGACAATGACCCATTTTCCGATGAAAGGTCGAATAATGTTGTCCATGTATCGCATTAAAGTCGCAGGTGCATTGGTTAAGCCGAAAGGCATGACTAACCTTTCAAACAATCCTTCCTTGGTCTTGAAAGAATTTTCCACACATTTGAGGGATCGATTGGAATCTGATGATATCCTGACTTGAGGTCGAGCTTAGTAAAGAATTTAGCACCTTTCAGACAGTCAATGAGCTCGTATATCTGTGGCAGTTGTAGCGATTCTTTACCGAAATTTTGTTGAGTGCCTTGTAGTCGATGCACATGCAACAAGTCCCATCTTTCTTTAGAACGAGGACGACTGGGATTCCACGAGGAGAGGAGATAGGTCGGATATGACCTTTATTGATCAAATCTTGGATGTGTCTGCAAATCTCTTCATTTTTTAGAATAGACATTTTGTAAAAAGATGCGTTAGGCAAAGAAGAACCAAGAGCAATTTCAATGGATTTTTTTACTTGGAAATGTCGAGGTACTCCTTCCAGCTCTTGAAATAAACTTCGATACTCGTCGAGAACGTTGTCGATCAACTACTTCTGTCGGGAGCTGCATTGGTCGGTGAGTTGAATCATCGCTGCAGTATTCCTAGAATGTTGCGGTTTGATCTTGATTAATGCGAACTTCTGAGCATGATTGATGAGCTTCTTTGTCTGTTTAGCGGATATCATTGAGACCATTGGTGTAGGTCGTCGCTCTAGTATGTCGTACCATCGATTTCAGATTTTGATAATCACCTTCTGAGGCCATGACTGATAAATTCCTTGTCGATCCCACAAGTAAAGTTTCCCAAATAAGGCGTTGGCTACGGAGAGTGGTTCCATGTTGCAGAGTACTTCATTTTCAAAAGGCTTTATGAAGTAGGCGAGTTTGCATTTTCTGGTGATCCGTAGTTCTTTTCCATCCTTCATCCAACCGATGTTGTAAGGCTGAGGATGCGGAGTGGTGACAAGACCAAGTTTATTCACGAGATATTCAAAAATGAATTTATTCTAGCTACCATTATCCACAATCAGATGTAATGGATTGTGCTGAACCCATATCCATGTATGGAGCAGGCATATCGTTCCTCCTAGTCGAGGGTGCTGGAGTGGTCGATGTCGATGTCAAAAGGGTCATTGCATCTGGATCAGATTCTTCCACCGTCTAGTCAAACGAGTCGAATGTCGACACTTTTGCCAAAAATGTCTTCTGAGCCTTGCATTCAGATGTATCATGCCAAGATGAGTGGTGGTAATCACACCATTTCCCGTTAGGCTGTTGTTTGTTACGTTCCCTTTTCTGAAAAGGGATTTTGCTATAATCTAGCTTTGGTGGGGTTGGCTGAGAATATTTTGACTTATCGAATTCGGCCGGTGTCTTCTTGTTGGGTTGTCGTCATGATGTCATCTTTGTCGTGAAGCATGATTTTTCTTTCTGCTTGGTTTCAAGTTTGTTGGCATAGTGGAATGCATCTGCAAGAGTATTAACAGTCAGAAATTCCATCTCCTGCTGAATGTACTGGGACAATCCGCTGATGTACTTCAAATCAAGCAATTTCTCTTCTTCTTGGATGCCAAGTCTAGCCATGAGTCGATAGAACTCGTCAGTGTAACTCTACACTAATTGGTATTTCCATTGCCTTAGCTGTTGACACTTCTTATACTGCTTTTGGAGGTATTTGGGCGGGTAAAATTCTTTTAGGACATATTCAAAAAATTTATCCCATGTGTCGATGGGGTCTCTGCTTTTCTCCATATTTGTCAAGAGGTTCTCCCACCAGCAGTGCATGGATGTTGACATCTTTAAGGATGCAATGGTGATCTTGTCAGCTTCTAAGAGTTGATTCACAGAGTAGTAGGATTCCAATTTTTGTACCCAATTGTTGACAGATTCCACATCAATCTTTCCTTCTAGATTTGGTATGTCCAAATTCATTTGCACTTTGAAGGGGCTGATTTTGTCGTAGTTAGTTCTCGTCGAAAATCCTCTAGATGTCGAAGCAAATCGCGTGAGAATTTCATTGAACTAGGCAAACATTTCATTCCATTGTCGAGTCAACGCTTGCTCAATAAGTTGTGATGTCTCGTCGGTTGCATGTCTATCATCTGTTTCTTCTGCCATATATGGAGGTAGCGTTTGCTTTGATTGTTAAGATTGCGAGCGTGTTTGAACCGACATAAGTTAGGTAACTTCGATGGAAGTGTCTACACAAAACTTAAGCACGAACAAAACTAACTGCTATGATACCAATGATCCGCATGTGGCTAGGAAGCACGGGGGGGAGAAAAATTCAACTGAATGAGTCGGCTCTGTTATGGCGGAAGCTTTAAGAAATAGAATAAGTAAAGAAGGAATACACTACGCATATAACACAAACACACATAGACAATCTGCAGGAACGCGAACTGATTTCTCTATTATTGGATGTAAGATCATCGATTGATGTATGTTACAATATTATACATGCTTATATAGAATGCTGAGACGCTTGGGTTCCTGCCCGTTACATTCAGTTACAAGAGAAGTTAGAACGGTTCGGAAGTTCAACCGTTACAGTCGACTGGAATACATAGAGACATTTTGTCGTAGTTCGACAGTCGCAAGTTGTAGGTCGACGTTGCATGTCGATGTCGCGAAACTGTTGAGGTCGCTGAAGTTGTTGAAGTTGTTGAGTTTCTTGAAGTCGTGTCGAATTCGAAACTTGTCGAAGTTGTGTCGAAGTCGATGACTTGTCTAAGTTGTGTCGAAGTTAGCATCCGACAATAATTCCAACTATGATGTGGATCGGTTCAATTGAATTATATTGGGTATACTTGTAGTGTACTTCTATTTTTTGGAAAACACTATTTTTTTAGGACTATCAAACATTTTTTGCAACTAAAATATAGTGCATATTTTTGGAAGAGAGAGGTACTTTTTAATATTTTTTTGGTTTATTTCAAGGACAATGCCTCTCATAGGGTTCCTCTAACCCTCGTTGAAGTATAATGTCTCTTTCTTATATCCCCTTCAAATATTCTCTCAATCCATAAATTTCAATGAACCCAATGGACTCTCACAATGCACATTTGGCAATGCACTCAATTGGTTGTTCCTTCGACTCTTCATAAAAATGGATTTCCAACTTTGGATCCATGAGGAATATGATGAAATACCAATACTTCCTTTCTAATTATTGATAGGATCACAATGGAGAGAAATTTATTATTGGTGATGAATCATCCATACTCGTTTCAAGTGTGGTGATGCACGGGTAATGTCATTATCAACAATGCCAAGTTTAAAGAATCTCTTCATGTTCCAATCATAGGACCCATTCTTCTTTTTAGATTCATATTGACCACTTTTATCTTCAAGTGGTAAATATCAACTCTAAGGGGAATCATGGAGTGCGCTATGGTTTTCTAATGGTGGTACTCCTCTTGTCAAATAACATATTTTATTCATTCTTAATCTCATTGAATGGCATGGGAGAGTGACATGCAACACAACCACACATAAATTTTAACTTCAAAAAAATAAAACAAGGTCCTTGACGCAAACAAATTTTAAGAACATTATTGCTTGAGAAAAAACTAGATAGTGCCAAACTCATAAGATAAAAATAAATAAATGTTAGTGATTACCAAATTTTATTGCTCGTGCTAAAATAACCATGCCACTATGATATAAATCAAGTAGAACATGAAACCAAGATTGTATTCGTAGAAAGAAAGATACAAAGATAACACAAGTCTATCAAAGAAGGATTTTTTTTTTAATACTAGGTAAGGCATGAAAGAATACATGCTAAATATTTCTACTTCACCAAATGCAAACAATGGAATCATAAAAACCATGTATTCCTGGGTAGATTTCCGTAGACAATAATAATAAGATCCCAATAAAGAAATAGTTTAAAATCCAAAAATAATGTTTGGTTTAAGGCATTACAAACTTCAATGACCTAAATAAATAAATAAAGTAAAAGCATTTTCTTTAGAAGGAAAGGGTGGGACTCCCACAAACCAAATATAAAGAAACATGGAGGAAAAGGAGATCAGTTAGACTTAGTTTTCATGGTATGAATATATGAAAACTATATGAGATTTTGATTGTGACCAAGGAAAAAGATGGAGAAATATCATTAGTATATACTTACAAAAGTATGGAGCTATGTATCTAGAATTTGAAAACCTAATTTGTTGAAAAGACTTGATTATAGCCTCTCTTGAATTACCAAAAATGCCTTTAACTTCCTTTCACATGGGTTTTGAAACTACAATCGTAGCTTGATTCACTCATTCTTTTATGAAATCATGAATAAGGCCCACTGTGATCTCTTCCTTCTCTTCCTTTACTCTTAGGGAAGAAAATCCATCTTCAGTGCTACCTAATCTTCCACATTGCTATGTTCCCATGTAATTGCACTATATTTCTCTATGACAAAATTCAATGAGCCAATTTCTTTTTTTGACCTTTTGTAAACTAACAATGTTGTCAAAATCTATACCCAAATCAATCTTGATTGCATGCAAGTTCTCCTCAAATTCCTTCTCATGAGGATCTTATCATCTTGCATAAGAGAAGAGCCTTCTAAAACTTTCATGGAGTCAATGGCTATGAAAATGCCAAGGTTCTCCTCTCCTCCAATACATCACATCTTGTAATTACTTGTGGTAAAATGCCAACTTATTATCCCACACATTTGTTATTTGCTTCAACCTTTTATTTAATGAGAGATTATCCTATCTTCTATGATAATTCATTCTACTAAGATTTCTAGAGAATCTATCTACAAATCTTTCATCAAATTCAATGTCTGTTTGGAGCTTCCTTTTGAAGGATTCTTTTCAAGAAATAATCCATTCAACAAACATAGAATATTGGCTAGTAATTTCGCAGAATTCAAAAATCAAGGCCATACTATCCTCAATATTGCCTGCCATGGTTTTTCTAAACTCCATATAGTAATTCGTGGGCTCATTTATCTTTGGTAATCCTTTCAAGTGATTCCTCCAAAATATCCTTAGGTTTTTTAACAACAAGATGTTGATGTAAGTTTTTTCGTTACACCAAAACCTGTAGATTTTGGTAAACATTCGACACCAAGCACATAGTCCCATGATCCCAGTGTGGTAATTAGTCCACATTATATTCTCAAAGGTGCGACTATTATTCAATCGATACTACAACACCCCCTCTCCGACATAGCTCGAGGGAATTGAACCTAGGACCTGAGCTCTGATACCATGTAAGGTTTGTTGTTACACCAAAACCTACATATGTTGGTAAACATTCGAAACGAAGCACATAGTCCCATGATCCTACTGTGGTGATTAGTCCACATTATATTCTCAGAGGTGCGACAATTATTCAATGGATACTCCAACAATTGAGCGAATAACAATCCAATTTTTAATGGAACTTCTAATTTAGCAATCCTCCTTTTGAACTTGGTGGTTTCCTTTTGTTTCTCACTCACATAATATTTTAGTAATTTTCCATTAGCTCATGCATCTTCTTGGATCCATCAGGTCCTAGATATTGAGTATCAAAAACAACATTGTGATCTTCTAAACATCTATTATCCTTAATCTTCACCTTCTAAACATATATTATCCTTAATCTTCACTTTGTATATTTGAAGATTCCTAGTCTGCGTATCATGGCTTGCATGGTGCAAGGTGATAGAGTTATCGTCAAAGGTAGGAACTTCTTATTGCACAAATTCCCTCACTATCAGATTATTATTTTCTAGTTACACAATTGTCTAAGTAGGAAACTGATCAATGCCATCATCAACCTCCATGCCCATTTATAATATCACTAAGGCCTCCAAGATGCTCCCCTTTATCATCATTTTAAATCCTATTTCTTTTGGGGACCATGGAAATGGCATGCTTTATCTCCTTATTAGATTTATTGGGGTCCTCTCCATCATTACTATCACCATTATCTCCACTTATCAACTTCTTGACACCTCCTCCAGACGAAACAAAATTACCCTTCCTAACAGGAACTAATGTATGTTTGGTAGGATGAGAAATGAATCCTCCTCTTCCACTAACTCTAGACTTACCTCTTTTCCTTCCTTTAGGGATTGGATAAACAAGGGCATCATGCTTTCCCTTTTCTTGGACGATTTTCCATTTTTATTTTATATTGGAGCTACCTAGGGTATAACCATCATAAGGAAGGCAAATTTCCTTTAATTTACCACCAAATATATGATTAGGAATGGGACTATCATCATTTATGTTATCCTGAATATTAATGTATTCATTATCATTGACTCCCTCTACCCGTTCTTCGCCTTCTGTAAATCTATAACTATAATAGATGGTTATCATATGCATTTTAAATAATCCCTAGGGATCAAAACCCTGGACTTCATCTTCTTCCTTCAATTCAAAATATTTGAAACCAAAGTCCATTTTAGCCAAATGGGATATGATTCTATCTATGATTTTGGTGAATTTAAAAGGGATGGAAAGGAACCACTTCTTATGTTCAAAGAAAATGGACAACTTCACATACTATTTAAAAAAAATCATCAAAAAGAAACAACCGATACAAATTTTGAAAGGAAATAGTGTCTTCCCTTTAAAACCCACAACCTTATATAAGTGTAATTCTTATCATAAAATTACTCTCCCTTTTTGGTAAGAGGTTCTGGGCTTCTAGGGTCAGTTGTTCCATCTCCTTTCTAGTTAGCACATGTGTGGGTCTTCCCATGAATGCATCTTAAATTTTGTAGAAGTGGAAAGGGAATTTTGTTTGAGAAGGGTTGGGTACCAACATTGCATTAGGTCTATCTCAAAATTTGTCTTCCCTTGGCACAAATATTTTAAAAACATTACAATAAACCAAGGCAAAGACTAGGTATAAAAGCCATAAAAAATCTCTTATTCTTCTTCAAACTTGCCAATTTGTGGGAAATACCATTTGAAATGATTTCTCACTTATTGAAGATAGTCTTCTTTTACAAAGTATAATTCATGACATATAAAACATACACGGGTGCATGCGTTGTAGTATCTTGGCCGACTAATTGAGTGAAGAGCCAAGCCAACTCTTGAAAAGGTTCAACTAGTTCACTAACCTCAATCTGGTGTGCCTTGGAAATTTTTGGTGCAAGTTATGAAAGTCATTATTTTAGAATACAATAGTGGTCGCCATGTGTATCTAGGATTGCTTGGCTTCATATATCTTAAAAATCTTGGTTGGATTCGAAAGACTGAGCATATTTTTTGAAGTAAAGGGGATGAGCAACACATGCATCTTGCCTTCCTCCTTCAAGTTCACTAGCCTATGCTTGGAATCGAAATGCTTAGTGCACTACATCACTTCTCTGAAATTAAATACCTCTTCCTTGCAACCATCCTTGGCAATCCCAATGTCCACAACTTACTTTACATTTGATCTTCTTTCGATATTTCATAATACCATATACAAGCAATAATCAATGAAAATATTTTTTAATCTAAACCAATGATTTGACAATATCTTCACAAAATTATTCTAGCCTTCTTTTGGGTGCCATGCTTCTTACTGTAATTTCTCTGAACATTCTAAATTCAGACCCCAAACTATGCATAGCTAAACTTTTTATTTCTTTCAAATAATTGAACAAGGCCATACATCTATAAGATCTTATTGTATGCGACCAAATTTTCCATAAAGTAACTTATCATTGATTAGCCATTGGCATACATGGTTTAATGAAAATTCCATTTGTCATTGCAATGGGTAGTTGCTTGCAATTCAAAGTAAATATATAAGGAAGGGGAAAAGATAGGATGCAAGATATTGAATCAAGGAAAGTGCTTATACACCCACATGTTAAAAGTCATGTGCAATGAAGAGTGAGGGACACAAGAAGTGGAGGATTACAATGAGATTCCACAACTGCACAAAAAGAAATAGGTGGAAGTGTAAAGGTGTAGAGATGTGAGATGCACAATAGGGGATATTTCTTGTGTCTTTGCATATTCGCATGGTAATTTTGGTTTGATATGTGAAATGAGGAAGTGTGATGGGAAAAAAGAAAAGGGGTCCAACTAACTTCCACACCCACATGGAAAATTTGATGTGGGACGTAGAAACTATCGCTTTGAAAAGATCATCGACATAAAGGATTTATCATAAAATCCCTATCTTCTCTGGTTTTTTCCTTGCATGTTCCCATTCATTAGATTTTCTCAAACATATTTCAAGGTTTTAGCACTGTGAAAACATCTATGCATTTTAAGGTTACTAAGGAAATTTAAGTGACTCAAAATATAAAGAAATTTAGATGAGGAAAATGAAAATAGGTTATGAGGAAAACAATATCGACAATACCGCATCACTTACACCAATAAAAGGTAGAATTTTTGCCAAATCAATGGGTTATATAGGAAATAAATTATTATTTGTATGTATTTGCTTCTAGCTATTGCGATGAATCTAATCATACATATATGCTAGGAAATAATTCAACTTCTTCCAATTATGTGGATTTGATGTTGTGGTAGCCAACGTTGACGACACCAACAAACTATGGCATAAATGATTGGGTCATACCAATTTTCAGACCTTGTGAGATATGGGTTGTCTAAGTATGATAGATTATCTTTCACAGATTAAACCACCTATGGCATATGTGAAGGATTACTAAGGTTATTTATTGTTTTAAGATAAAGCTATATTTACCGAAACAAATATTTTATGATTTTTATTATCCATTCAAATTATGAAAGTTACTGAGTTGAAAGATTAATTTTTATGTCTTTGAATTTATACAAATTGTTAAAGTTTTGGTTTTTCACACAATCCAAAAAAAATTATTGATATCAAGAGTAGATATATTGTTATTTGGAGTTCCAATAGGATATTACAGAACTATGCCATAAGGCATGTAACCCCATTGAGTAGATATATTGTTATTTGGAGTTCCAATAGGATATTACAGAACTCTGCCATAAGGCATGTAACCCCATTGAGTAGATATATTGTTATTTGGAGTTCCAATAGGATATTACAGAACTATGCCATAAGGCATGTAACCCCATTGTGTGTTTACAAACAAGTATTTAACCATGATGTTATCAGCGCTACACGAGAACATTTCGATATTCCCTTGTCATTTACATATTTAGACTCTCTGCAAATATAAATTAATTCATGAAAAAAATTGATTGGCTAAGGGATTAAATCTTTATACTTATTTGGGGCCAACTTCAATGTATACATAGTGTTGAGCGTTCACCTTTCTATCCATGTTATGGATGGAATCTTCATATTTATAAGAAGTGTATGGAAGATGTTTTAGCTAAATATGGACAAATATATAATAAATCCAACATATTATTTATAGATTAAAATCAATATCATTATAGAGAAATAGTAAGAATATTTTCTTCAAGCTACCCTCAAGTTGGACATTTAATGATTAATTTGAAAACAAAAGTTCAATAAAAAAAATTATGCATTCTTTTCTAAACATTCTGGCATCTCATTCAAATGTGAAGTATTAGTTAAAATCTTCAAAACACCATTCTTAAGTATGATAATGATTTTTAGTTGTAATTGTGTTGTAAATGTTTATTTGAAAGGGCAAATTTTAAGGATTCTTAATTTTTTTAAAGTGTCAAAACTTTGGTGAATCTTACTAATTTGTAAATTTCCAACCATAAAATGTTGGGCGATATTTTTCTAAAAAGATTCAAATTTATAAGGGTTATATATAGTTTCTAGACAATTTTGGCGATTTTTAGACTGAATTTTTTTATCCCATGGAATTTGGATGAATCGCATTAGAAAAAAAGGAATTTGGTGATTTTTGTTTTGGAAAAAAGGTCAAAAATTAACCCATGGGCTAAAAATTGCCCCTAAAATTTTCCTTGTTTGAAATCCATAGTTATTTTATCAATTATTGTGTGGGTGTGTGCGTGCATGCGCATGCAATTGAATTTTATTGAATTTGTTGTCCTCATTCACATGCCATCTATATTATTCAATTAACAAAACATTGGCATTCGGTTTTATGCATACTAATGAATAATTGGTTTTCCAATAAAATAATGCCACAGAAAGAACATATATTAATGTGTTTGTGCGTGTGTGTGCACTTATTCGATTAACAAAATACTAGCATTCAGATTTTATGCATACTAATGAATAAGTGGTTTCCCAATAAAATAATGACACGCAAAGAACATATATTAATGTGTGTATGTGTGTGTGTGTGTGTGCACGCGCGCACACACACACACATTAATATATGTTCTTTGCGTGGCATTGTTTTATTGGGAAACCACTTATTTATTAGTATTCATAAATTACGAATGTCAATGTTTTGTTAATTGAATAATATGGATGGCATGTGAATGAGGGCAACAATTTGAATAAACTTTAATTGAGTCAATCAATTAAGTATTCAATATATATTTATTATCATGCCAATGTACAACGAGCAAAGTTAATCATGGAATTGCATCATGGAAAAATTTAGGGGCGAAATTAGCCCATGGACTAATTTTTGACCTTTTTCCCAAAAAAGGATTCGCCAATTTCCATTTTTTTTCTAAGTTGATTTGCCCAAATTCCATGGGATAAAAAAAATTAATCTAAAAATCACCAAAATTTATATAAAACCCTCAGAAATTTGAATCTTTTTAGAAAAATATTGCCTAACATTTTATGGTTGGAAATTTATGAATTAGTAAGATTCCCAAGATTTCTACACTTTAAAAAAATTATAAATCTTTAACATTTTCCCTATATTATATTTCTCACTTTACAACTTCAACATTTATATGAATTAAACTATTACTTTTTTTGACATGCATGGTACATTGATTCATACATTCACAAAAAAGCACTAAACAATATCTTTACAAACAAATCTAACATTGCTTTTTTTGGCATGCATGGTGCATTGATTCATACATTCACAAAAAAGCACTAAAAATATCTTTACAAACAAATCTAACATTGTTCGTTATACAAAGTTGATCTCATATGACCTAATAAGAAGAGTTTATCAACCAATGTTGGGTTATGGACATTAGCCTCACTTAATAATGTAAATGACCTTTTTCCATATTGATTTTAGCATATAGATTTGTTAAAAGATCAATTTCACTTTATACTAACACAAGATAAAAAAAGGGTTTTTTTTTTTTTTGGTCAATACTTGAAATCCATGTCTACCTCGAACCTTTACAAAAGTTTAGAAAAAAAATCATGATGTTTATGATTGTAGAAACATAGTTTTTTTGGAAATTCGGGAAAATAATGGTTGTAATGATAATAAAAAATACTATAATATTACAAAGACTTAAAATTATGGAAATGAAAATGAAAAGTATTGGTTAGATTAATTGTGGTTAGTGTTGATGTTGTTAAGATGTTGTTAAAAAGTGTAGACGATGTGTAAATGATGTACACAATGTGCAACTCATTGAAAAAACTTTGAAAATGGTAATTAAATGTGGTTGATTATTTTTCTTTCTCATTGTGACTTTGGTTTTGCATTTTTGGAATCCAATTTCGTACTTTTGGAATTCAAATTTGGCACTTTTAGAACACAATTTAGCACCTTAGGAACATCAATTTTGACCTATCTATGAATGAGCATAGATTGAAATAAGACCAAATTTAATGAAATACACATTTTAACCTTATTGCTTGGTTTGAAATATTTCTCATTTGGTACAATATTAAATATGGATTGTGCCTCACCCATTCGAAATGTTGACCACAATGAAGAAAATGCATCTTACCTAGAAAATACTACTACAATAGGCATTCTATATACTACAATGTTTGGGTTTATATGGCATTGTGTGGTCATAAGATAGCACTCTACAATCCCCAAGAAGTCTTAGATCTTCCCTCTTACATTGGAATCTAGGGATGAACATGGATAACGATGGAAAGAAACCGGAAAACATTTTCTTCCAGATGCCTCATCTTAAACCTAGAACACTTTATAAAGGTGAACAATATTACAATTTCTCATCCATGTGCAATTTCTCTATCAACTATATTCCCACAGATGCAACAACACTAGAAGAATTATTATATATTTCATCTTGCTGTAAAAGATGAGTTTTTTTATTATCTACACAACTCCCTATTTGTTGCCATGGTACTAGCACATTGTCACTCATTGTGCAACCCGTAATTGGTGTGAGCAAACTTTTGATCATTGAAGCCATACAATATGAGTGTCTAATATGTAGGAACAACCACATGATTTTCGTGGAAAACTACTTGGAACTCCTTCCAACAACTAGTAGGATGAATATATTCATGATTAAACATATTAAGAGCAGTTCAATTAGGCATAGAGCTCTTCATTGGTAGGATAGATTGCAACCCACTCCCATTACATTCCAAGAAGTAAAGGATAAGTTTTTTCTAGAATGGGGTGAAATTTTGTAACCATATATAAGTATGCTACACTTACAAACATTCAATGGAAACCAAGAGACTCTTTGACTAATTTTAATCACAAGATAAGAGAAAGCTTTGAGGGAAGAACCAATATCCCAAAAAAATAATGCATTTAATCACTTTTATACTCCTCTATATTAGTTTGCATCATAGCCTATGGTATAATACCCAAATCATATCAAGAGGCCTTCACAATGCTACGATAGAGTGTGTAACAATTCCATGTCAACAAATGCCTCAATATTGAGAGAGGAATAGAAAATTTGAAACTTGTAGTAGCAAATTGCTCAACCCACAGTCTAGAAACCATAAGAAATGTTTTATCACCACTTTCAACAAAATCATCTACCAAAAGAGCATCCATTAAAGAATGTAAACTCTCCTCCAAACCCATGGTTAGTAAAACAAAACACATATAGACAAAAGACTCTAGATATTTTATGCAAAATCCATATTACATGGGAACACAACTAACACAATTATCATGTCTTAGTTGTATTACAAGTGCACTTGATTAGCATAAAAAAAAACCTTAGATTCGTATATCTTACTACATTGACTACAAGCACTACCAAATATTGTTAAACTTGTTCCAATACAACAACTTCCAACAACTTCCTTAGAATATACTCTCTTCAATACAATTGATCCAACCATCAAAATTCAACATAATGTCACAACCTCATATCCCTGAACAACATCATTATATTGGGTTTATGATAATGTATCACATTTTTTACTAAGAAAATGTCTACATGATGCAAGCCCTGAACAACATCATTATATTGGGTTTATGATAATGTATCACATTTTTTACTAAGAAAATGTCTACATGATGCAAGCACATACACAAGGAAGTCTTCAAAAGTAGAGAAAAGAATAATATCAAGGATAGTAATGAAATGATTTGGATGCGGTATGTGGGTACACACTACAATGGATTATCATTTTAGTAATTTAAATGAAATAGTACACATATTTACGGTGGTGTCAATGATCGTGAATCTATGCAGTCTCCCAGAATGTCAAGAAAAAGCATCAAACATGTTAAGCAATTCCTCTTTCAAACATAGAAATACACATTGTTATTCTACATGGAGATCACGCTTGCATTGTCACACACACCAACCCACAAGGTTATGGAAATGTCCAAAGTGCTTCTCAACCCACTATGATTACTCCTGCAATGCCTACGCACAACGCAGCAATGCCTGAGTAGTGTCGCTAACATTCTAAATAATAATAGGACTAATGGATTTCATTGAACTATATATGAAATCAACATCACTACTTTGGACTCAATGGATGATTCATCCTCTCTGTGAAACTCTTCTCTCTATCATTACCATAAGAAATTAAAGTAGTGTAAGTTGAAGAAAAAGATAAAAGTAGCATTCCCAAAAATGTGCAAAGTAGCGAAGCCAAATCAACAACTTGCATATGCCCTTACAATTATGGATTTATACAAACTATTGTTGAAATATGGTTTATGTTTTGATCTCTCTATATGAGCTTGACATGCACAAGGATTATCTTGAAACAAGCATACTAATTATATGCAAAATCATAGTTCGATAGGACGATTCTTATCCACTTTAACATATTAGAAATTTTGTGCAACATGGTATATTAATAGGTAGATCATTACACCAAAGAAAGTGTTATCACGATAGAATTTTGGGAGAAAAATTGTTATCTTGTGCTCACAATTGCAGATTGTTTTTAAATCATGGGTAATGATAAAATGAAGATGTTAAAATTGTGTAGCTTATAAAAGATCACTATTTAGGTAGGAAATATTACTATAAACATGAATTTTATGTTATGATAGGGATATAGGGGTATTGTGGGTCAACCATGGATAGAACATACAAGAAGTGGTGTCAATATGAAGAAGAAAGCGTTGAAGTTAAAAGGGGCCCTTAGAAATTGAAGATTTCAATGTTGAACCCTAAGAAAACATGGACAAAAACTTGTGCACCCATTGGGTTAAAATTTGAATCTAATAGCACTAGGATTGACAAATTGAACTCGGAAGCTACCAATGACCCATGTCTAACATAGAGCCCCACTAATATTGTAATATAAGATGGTCATATTGACAGACACAAATGAAGGAGGCCCTCAAAAGACATGCATAAGTATGTCATCAAGCACATAAATGTATTACCTCATTTTGAGCCTCTAGCCTCTAGAATATCTTATTGCCAAACAATGCACCCAAAATTTTACAAAATAGGAGGAATGAAGTTATGAATGACCGTGCTCTAAAATGTGTGGACAAGAACAAAGAAGACATTGATGTTTGTTCCCACCATGCCCTCAGTAGAAATGGGTTCTTTTCCATGATCTCGTAACTTTCCCACATTGCACCTTGTGATTGCCTTATCAATCCATATCCCATTTTGGATTTCTCATTCCACCCCTCCAATTTGCATGCACTTGCATATCAAGGTTATTTCCACCCTACCCAATTTGTCATTGCTTTTCCATGTTCATGGTCCATGATTCCATACATACCAAGGGTGCCACACTAGATAGGCCACCATCCACCACAAACCATCGCCCATTAATCCCCCTTGACACCAAATAACTCGTAATAAATATTGATTCATTCCTTAGATGAACCAACATGTATAGCATCCATGGATGCACCATGTTCCAACAGAATGGCCATGTTAGAAACTATATAATCTTCAAGATCACCATGAATCAATGTCAATAACATGACAACAATAGGTAGGTCATAATGGTCATAATCAAGCATATAGTACAACAAAACATGCATAGGTCCATGATAGACATACACAATAGCAACACAACATCAACCTTCAAGGAATTCCTTCCTCATTTTATCACTTATATTAGTATTTATCACATAATTAGAGCCAAATAGTGGAATGGATCTATACGAATCTCATGCCATCTTATGACATGTATGTGCCATAATAAGTAGTTAGGGGTGGAGAGAAATAGTTGAAACAAAGACTATTGAATTAGGTTTGAATACCATGCACTACTATGTTACACTAATGTCGTCATAGTGACCACTTATGGTTGACGAACTATGTTTTTATATTGTAGGAAGATGGACATTATATGTAGAATATTGGGGGGAAATGTTAGTTAGAAATGAAAATATTGTAGCATAATGTTGTTTATAAAGTTTCTCAAATCCTTCATTTTCCCTCACCTTGTTCACTTTATCTCTTGTTAATGATTTACTTTCTTGTTTTTTTACTCATACAACAATTTGAGTTTTCTTGAAATTTTGGTTTGACCCTTCTCCACTATAAGATGGTAGACACTAGTGTTGAAAATTGTAGCTCAAGCAAGAACTTCTTGCACAGGTTAGGTGTGAACATGCGACAAGAATTTGAAAAAAAATCTTAGTGACCACTTAGTAAAAGTAGGAAATAATACCACACATCTTGTAATTTCACTTTATAAATAAAAGTGAAAGTCTAAATTCATTTGATCTCTTAGTCTTAGAATTCTAAATGAAATGTTCTAGAGATTCTCGAACATTAGTGAGTTGGATTTGATATAATATTAGCCATACACCTCATTGTTGAGACAAGGTGGTTGATAGGATTAAGGATATTAGTTGATATTGGTTTCTAGAATCAAGGAGTTAGTTGCTATAATCAAGGAATTTGGTTGCTAGAATTGAGGAAATTAGTTATCTATCTCAAAGCATAAATAGGACAAGATGGTAGTAGAAGTTGAGTGTAAAACACACAAATGAAGTTGTATGGGGAACACACACAAGTGAAGCCAAGGAGAAGAGAATGTATATAACAAGAAGAAAATCGGTCAACAAGGTTGGAGACTGCAAGGATAGTATTGTATAGAGTCATACATGGTACAATAGTTTCTCATATTTCTCTATAAAAATATTGTTTCTTTCCACCAATTTGTAAGCCTTTGGTTGAGGTGTCCTTGTAAGTTTTGAGTATTAAATGATAAGCTGATTTGAAGGACAAAATTCTTGTGTATAATGTTTATGCTTCCACTGTTCATTTTCGGCTATATGTGTGATCGTTGCATGTTCATAAATATTTATTTATGTGGTTAAATAAATTCAGATTTGATTTATTTAATTAAAGAGAAACATAGGACAATAGTCACCTAGGGCCTGCAAATTTACATGGTATCATATCTAGGATCTATGATTGAGATTCTTAAGGATTTACAGTAGTAAATCAACTACTAGACTAAAGGACCAATAGTTAGAGGGTTTCACTATTTCTTTTAAGGATTAATTTTCAGATATGGGATTTTGTGCATTAGATCAAAGATAGCATCAACTAGCCTCAAGTTAGAGGATAGATTGGATGGTGCCTCGAATTTCCTATCATGGAAATCCAGAGTAACTCTTCTATTATAAGAGAATGACCTTTGGGATATCATCAAGGATGCGGTGGCTTCACCAACAAATACACAAATTTTTGCATCTCACAAGAATAAAGAAGTGAGATCTAAGTGGATGATCATGGATGATATAAAGGATCATTTTATTCCTCACATATCCAAGAAGAAGAAGACAGAGGACATGTTTGGTGCCTCGGTTAGCCTTTACCAAGCAAGAACATTAACTGAAATATGATACTACACAACAAGCTCATATTTGTTGAGATGAACAGATCAAACATTGTTACCAATTACCTGATGAAGGTCACACATATTGATGACCATCTTGTCGTAGTTGGGGAGAAGGTTAAGACAAAGAGCTAGTAAAGAGGGCATTGAATGGGTTCCCACCTCAATGGGAAATATTTGTTCAGTGTGTATGTGCTTGGGAGAACCTTCCCTGATGGGACAGATTTTAGGATGACTGTATCTAGGAGGAAACTCAGATGGAGTTAAAGGCCAACAAATAGGGAGGTGGCATTGACCATGCCCTAATTGGTCAAGCGAAGAAGGGAAAAGGTAATGGACCCAACAAGGGTAAGGTAAAGAGTGAGGAGTCAACCTCATAGCTAGGGAAGAAGGACTTGAGTAAAATAAAGTGCTTCATATGTCACATGAACGACCATTATGCATCACAGTTTTTGAAGAAGAAAAAGGGTAAAGGGAAGCAACAACACCAGGTAGCAACCTTAGTTAAAATTTAGATGAATGAGTTTACCTCCAAGTTGGAGAAGGATTTCTTGATATTATTTTGCCTCTCTTCTAGCACAACTCTGAAGAAAATGTGGTATGTGGACAGTGGAGCATCGAGGCATATGACATCAGCCCAGGAACTATTTTCAAGTGTAAAGGAGCACATCTTAGGATTTCGGGTCGAACTTGGTGATGATGCCAAGTATCCAGTAGCAGGATTTGGTACCATTTATTTCCAACTCCAGTCGAGTAACTTGTTAGACTTTGATGATGTGTTATTTTTTCTAGGTCTTAGGAAGAATCTGCTTTTAGTTTTGGACATGGACGATAAGGGTTATGAAATAGATTTCAAGAACCAACAAGTCCTCATTAGACCGAAGGAGGATTCTAGCCCAAGATTGTTAGTTTTTCATCATTTAATTCAATATGATCTAGGATATTATTTGAAAGAACAACATGCACAACAAATCAAACACAAGAGACAAGAGACACAAAGCATTTCACCGGGGAAACCATAAAGGAGAAAACCCCACAACTTCCTCAGAGATAGAATGAGCAATAATACAAAACCCCAAAACAAAGAGATGGTCTCCAGCAGCTTCCTCCTTATCCACTTGTGCGAAATCCTCCTCTCTCTCACTAATGCGAAGTGAGTGGGTGAGTGAATAAATAGAGAGCCTAGATCTCTATTTATACTTTACCTTTACCACTTGACAAGTCAGACTCAACTAAAGTTGACTGGGTCGACTCCTTTAGGGGACTTAAACACCCCAATACAAATGATTCTCGGGGACTAATGCCTTGACTTATATGGGAGGATTGACCTCAATGACTTTACATGACCCAAGTACAATAATGACTTCTCCGACCGGAGGAATAAACATCTTCATCGATGGTACAATAATCAAATACAAATACAATATAAAATATACAAGTGAATATCTTTTAAAGTTACAAATACATTAACACTCCCTCTTAACTAGGAAGGTATTCTCTTGACACAGTTCATCAGCACAAGTCTTCGTCACTGGATCATCATCAAAGCTGGATCATCATCGTCATTGTTCTTGCTATCCCGACCATCAATCTCTAATCTACTCGTCATAGGAAGTTCTACAGAGACAGCCCTTTTTCATGTTAGATGTAGGCCTAGCCTCCATGTAGGTCTTCATCATCTCTGCGAGCAAGCCATCAAGTAGGTACATCTCAGGACTTATTATATGCCTATGCAAAACCTGCAAGATCTCCCAAGACTGATTATATGCCACTGTAAAACCTGAAGGAGCATCCCAGGATTGATTATATGCCACTTGCAAAACCTGCAAGATCTCCCAGGACTGATTATATGCCACTGCAAAACCTGAAGGAGCATCCCAGGATTGATTATATGCCACTTGCAAAACCTGCAAGATCTCCTAGGACTGATTGTATGTCACTACAAAACCTGAAGGAGCATCTCAGGACTTATTATATGCCACTTGCAAAACTTGCAAGATCTCCCAGGACTGATTATATGCCACTAAAAAACCCGAAGGAGCATCCCAGGACTAATTATATGCCTCTGCAAAACCTTTGTACCCTACTGTCACCACATCATCTTCAGATCATCTCATCGTCCACAAAGCACAGCCCAGATGCACACAACACAACACTTACAATCACCAGCATGGAAGGACTTTCCTCTGACCATCCGAGAAAGGCTCAACAATTACATCAACGACCATGGAATGACTAAGCTTTGACCATGTCGAAAAAGCTATAGCAATTACATCAACGACCATGGGAGGACTTTCCTCTGACCATGTCAGAAAATCTCGGCAATTACATCAACGACCATGGAAGGAATTTCCTCTGACCATGTCGGAAAATCCTCAGCAATTACATCAACAACCATGGAAGGACTAACCTCTGACCATGTCGGAAAATCCACACCCAGCGCTTACATCTGCACCATGGGAGGACTTTCCTAGCACCATGTGAGAATGGCCCAGCCCTTACATCTACACCATAGGAGGACTTTCCTACCTCTATGTGAGAATGGCCCGGCCCTTACATCTACACCATAGGAGGACTTTCCTACCACTATGTGAGAATGGCCCGGCCCTTACATCTACACCATAGGAGGACTTTCCTACCACTATGTGAGAATGGCCCGACCCTTACATCTACACCATAGGAGGACTTTCCTACCACTATGTGAGAATGGCCCGTGTGCATTTGCGTCTTCCGAACTCATCACTTCCCCTTGGAAGGAACCTCCATCTGAAGTACACCAAGCTTCTCTCTGAAGTACTCGAACTTCACTCTGGCTAGCGGCTTGGTCAACACATCGACTATCTGCTCGTCTGTCACAACATACCGGAGCTTCACTGCTCCTCTCTACACCATATCCCTGATATAGTGGAACTTGATCTCAGTGTGCTTCGACTTGTCATGGAACATTGGGTTCTCAGACAAATTCACACAACTCTGGTTGTCGCAATGTATACAAGTCGCGTCGAACTCGAGATCAAACAAATCAGACAATAGATTCCTTAGCCATACTGCCTCACAAGTAGATGAACAAGTTGCGACATACTCTGCTTTGATTGTACTCAGTGCCACGCAGGACTGCTTCCTGCTAAACCAAGAGATCACACCTGATCCCATACTGAAGCAGTACCCTGAAGTGCTCTTCCTATCAATGGAACTGCCTGCCCAATCAGAATCAACATAACCCTCTAAGTTAATCTTTTGATTCGCATCATATTTGAGCCCATAATCAACTGTACCCTTCGGGTACCTCAGAATATGCTTTGCAACAATCATGTGAACATGTCTCAAATCCGTCAGGAACTAGCTCAATGTGTTCACAGCAAAGCAAATATCTGGTCTCATATTCGTCAGGTACATCAAGGACCCAATCATCTAATGATACATCGTGGAATCAACCGACTTTGATGAAGCATCACTCAATAGATTTAGGTTTGATGCCATAGGTGTGGCCATGGCCTTGCAGTCCATCATCTCGAACCGCTTCAGGATCTCTACTACATACTTCCCTTGTCCAAGGAAGATTTCATCTCATCTCAACCACATATCTAATCACAAGAATCATGCCAAGATTCTTTAACTCTGATATCTACTCCCTCTGAAGTGGAGTTTTCTATATCTGGGTATTGTCCTCCCTCTGTGACTGAACATCATTCACACTCTACATGGAGTGATCTTCTGCATATCTATTTGTGCCATCTCCCGTCAGATGGGTCTACTGATATGAGCCTCAAGATCACTCGAACTCTATGGTGAGTTCCTTCTTGCATCCATCTATATATAGAAACCATCTTCAACCTTGTAGCAAAGGTTGAAATTCGCATCACCCATGGTGATCATCAAGCTCATCAAATGACTATCGATCCTGGGTACCTGTTGAAACCATACAAAGCCTTCTTCAATCATGTGATTCTCTATCGAATCCTGGGAGTTTGATAGATATGCACTTCTTCTTCAATTACACCATTCAAGGGAACGGTCTTGTCATCCATGGGTGTAATCTATCTTTGGAAGTGTGTCTAGCCACTTGGAGCAAACATCTCATCATGATCCTCCCCTCTTTCTAAGAGAATCCTCTAGCCACGAGCCTTCCTTTGTACTTCTATAGTACGTTTGATTTGTAAGTCTTCCTGTTTGAACATCCATCACTTGTTCTTTGGAACAGGTGTTCATCGTCCTTCTTTTGATCATAGCACATGATCTTTCCTACATATCAAATTTAATTACATGATTAGAAACATCTCATAGTTTTCAGAACAAATTCTTACGCATACAGATATAGGTCATACAATCATGCAATTATGTTAGGCAATGCTTCAATACAACATTTATCTATATCCCGTAACTTTCTAGATGCCTTCCATCTCTACCAGAACATTGTTAAGAGTGTACACTACTCCAACATGTCAGCAAAGAGGTTTCAATCTAGATAAGTAGCAATGGAGTGTTTTACAGTACCATAGGCCACTTACCCATTACTTGCATTTAGTAGTATCTTGTTCATTAATGCAAATTTTCTAACATGCAAAATATACATCCTAAATCTAGGAATATAAGTATGTACATGACTGAACAACATCATTTAAGTAATCATATATACAAAAAATGACAATTCAAATACTTATCTTTGTTTGGTTGTTGGGTGGACTCCCTCTCAATCTTTGCTTCCTTGCAGGAACTACTGGAATGTGCTCCCTCTTGATCTCTATTTTCCCTTTGTGATAACATCATGATTATATGTCTTTGAACTTCTATCCATCCTGGACCACTATGCATGCTTAAGTGTGCACTAGTTTCATCATGTGTCATCCTCGAGATCTCATACATAATCATACATTCATTAGTATAATATCAATACTATCAAAACATTATAATCCTATAATCTTAACATGTGTGGTCACGATCATTTCATACATAGGTAATTTATCACAAGCGTTAGTATTCAAGGTTTCAGGGAGTACTTTTTTTATTCATGCATATTCTTATTTGACCATAGGACTCTTCTAGTTTGTCATATCATTAATCAAACTAAGAAGCATAATATGCATAAACCCATGATTACTCAAACTTATAACTTCATGAATAATCATTATCAATCATACAAAAGTATGCTTATGTAATATCCTAACACAAGGTAGGATTCTAACTCGATATAGGAAAACATACCTGGATTATCATGTTTTCTAGTTATGTCTAACATACCCAAACAATGTCTTCTTTGTTCTCTTCAATGATTTAGAGACCTTGTGCTAGTAACCTGCATATCTTCATAAGTTAAGCATTGTAGAACCAAATCATAGATACCTCGTAAGTAGAGATTCTATGTGATCAACAACTATGGATGAGTCTTTGTCTTCATGTCACCATGGTCATATATTCTTGATCTAGAACTTGATTTATCTTTCTTGATGTACCTTGCATGTTAGCGGACAACATCATCCTCATACAACACCACAGTGCATTAGTACAATCATAAGTGTCATAACCCTAATCAATGAATGTCTTATATTATTCACATGCATTCATACTTTTACTAAGGTGATCAGACAATCATGATTGTACTAACCTCAATAATACATATCATGAACTTAATCATGAAACAGATTTCAAAACATACCTATATCTCCTCAAGTCATACCTGTCGAGATTGCTTGTAGTCTTCTCTATAAGGGTAAAACCCTAACCATCCAAGGTAGATCACTTGTAAACATCTTTTATAGGTTCATGGTGATAGGATGATAGAATATCAGTGCCTTTTAAACCTCCTTCATTGCTACCCTATGAGTCTCCCAACTTTGCTAGGGTTTCTTCTTACTTGGAAACCCTAATTTTTCAATCTCCTTCCTCCCACAACATTTTGATGGAGGATTAATATCTATGATGAACGGATTCCAAATCCATTTTCAAATTTTACAATGTTGCATCAGGTGTCTCCAACATTGTATCAGGTCATGCCATACCTAAAAAATGAAAACCCTAAGTGAGAGCTTCTTCCTCCTCTTCTTTGATTTCCTCCGTTGAGCCATTTCAGATGTTTCGTATTGTTTTTGGTCTATCTCTGAAATTGCGGATTTGTAGGGTCTAAAACTTCGGCCTATGGTAGCCAGACTTGTCATCTTTCCACCCCACTAGTTTGAGATTCATTCGATTCTCCATCAGGGAGATATGCTCAGTTTCCCAACACGACCTGTTTAAGGGATGAAACAACATAGCAAACTTGTACGGAGTGCCACGTGTCATTGTTTCAACTTCGGCCTCTGAAAATCGGACCTGTGAAACTACAGTTCGTGCCCTAACTGTCACTTTTTACAAAATTCCATTTGGAGCTTCCTAACCCTAGATGTGACATTTTTTCCTATGTCACTTGTTTAGGGCTTCATTCTGGAAGAGGCAGAAACCATAACTTGTACGGATCATATCTCAGAAAGTATAACAAATCTGAGGCTGAAATTCGGACACAAGGTATAGGAAAATTTCATCTTCGGCCTGTTCAATTTTCAGATCCTGAACCTTTGCCCAAATTTATTTATAGCTAAAGTTCCACGATGACTAGGTTTTGCTATGCAAAGCCCTAGCTTTCAAATTGTCGCAAGTGAGACAAGTGTTGTAAATGCCATACATGCCTTCCTTCAGGCTAGCTCTGATTCCATGTTAGTTTTTCATCATTTAGTTCAATATGATCTAGGATATTATCTAAAAGAACAACATGCATAGCAAATCAAACACAAGAGACAAGAGACACAAAGCATTTCACCAGGGAAACCATAAAGGAGAAAACACTGCAACTTCCTCAGAGATAGAATGAGCAATAATACAAAACCACAAAACAAAGAGATGGTCTCCAACAGCTTCCTCCTTATTCACTTGTGCGAAATCCTCCTCTCTCTCACTAATGTGAAGTGAGTGAGTGAGTGAATAAATAGAGAGCCTAGCTCTCTATTTATACTTTACCTTTACCACTTGACAAGTTCGCCTCAACTAAAATTGATTGGCCCAACTCCTTTAGCGGATTTAAACACCCCAATACAAATGCCTCTAAGGGACTAATGCCTCGACTTACATGGGAGGATTGACCTCAATGACTTTACATGACCCAAGTACAATAATGACTTCTCCGACCGGAGGAATAAACATCTCCATCGGAGGTACAATAATAAAATACAAATACAATATAAAATATACAAGTGAATATCTTCCGAAGTTACAAATGCATTAACAAAGATCAACTCAATTGATTAGGATTAGAGAAGGTAATTTATACATGTTACAAGGAGAACATGTTTGATCCCTAGTTCATAACACAAATACCTTGTGTGATTTATGGCACAAGAGGATGGGGCACCTGCATCACTGAGCACTACCTATTATGAGGGAGATCATCACAAGTCTTTCAGAGTTCAACATTGAGCAACAGGGTGTATGTAGAGGGTGTATGCTTGGAAATCATGCCAAGGTTGCTTTCCCAAGTAGTGAACACAAATCTAAGGAGATTCTAGATCTGGTGCAATCATATGTATGGGGACCAATGTCAGTAGCATCAATCATATGAAGCATGTACTATGATTCCTTCATTGTTGACTTCTCTCGCAAAACATGGATCTACTTCATGAAGACCAAGAATGAAGTATTCAACATGTTTTAGGAGTTCAAGGCCCTTGTGGATAACTGGATAGGGAAGACAATCAAGGTTTTGAGATCAGACAATGGGTTGAGTATACCTCCAATGATTTTGATGATTTTTGCAAGGATGTAGGATTCAAGAGAGAGATCATTGTTCTGTGCAACCCACAATAGAATAGGGTTGCAGAGTGGAAGAATCGATCCATCATAGGGGATGCTAAGGCCATGATACATGACCAGGATTTTCCAATGTTTCAATGGGAAGAAGCATGCAACACAACAATCTACATCCAAAATAGGTGTCCCCATAGGGTTTTGGGGGACAAGACATTAGAGGAGGCATTCATTGGTTTAAAGCTAGAGGTGAGTCATTTATGCATCTTTGGTTGTCCAGCTTACATCCATATTCCAATTGAGAAGAGGACCAAGTTAGATCCCTCCAACAGGAAGGGTTTGTTTGTTGGTTACAATGAGACTTCACAATCCTACATGATATATATTCCAAGGGAAAGAAAGTTAATTGTAAGAAGAGATGCAAATTTTGAGGAAGACTTTGCATCCAAGAAGTCTCATGAGGCAGTACTAGTGATAGAGGATGAGGAGTAGTAAGCTACGCAGGTTGAGCCAAGGCCACTAGCGACTTCTAGTTTAGGGAAACAACCTTCAAATGCAAAGGAGGAGCCTCCAGATCCTATTAGTTATGTCAAGAGACCTCGATGGTATCCACGGTCATTGAGGGATTCTCATGAGTATGTTGAGGATCCTAGGAGCAAATTTAGGGAGAGCATACCTTTAAAGAAGTTTCCTAACTACATGGCATTGATGAACAACATCATAAATTCAAATCCTTCCAGCTTTCAAGAGGTAGCAGACTAGTAGGTATGGCGATATGCCATGGTGCAGGAGAACACCTCCATCATGAAGAATGATGTTTGGGACATTATCCCAAGACAAAAAGGGAAATCAATAGTTTCTACCATATGACTCTATAACATCAAATATGCATAAGATGATAGCATAGAGAATTTTAAGGCGAGGTTTGTGGAAAGAGGGATCTCTCAGAAAGAGGGAGTAGACTATGATGACACTTTTGCTCCAATTGCTAGGTACACTTCCATTAGAGAGGTTATGTCTTTAGTTTCAGTTATGGGATGGAAGATACATCAGACAAATGTGAAGACAACTTTCATTAATGGGATCATTGAGGAAGAAGTGTACATAGAGCAACCTCAAGGATTTGAGGTAAATGGGAAGGAGTCCCATGTTTGCAGGCTTAAGAAATCCTTGTATGGATTCAAGCAGGCACTGAGATCATGGTATTCCAGGATCAATGTATAGTTGTAAAGCAAGGGCTTCACCAAAAGTGTAGCAAATTCCAACTTATATTTCATATTTGTTGAGTTTGATCTGCTTATTTTGGTGGTGTATGTAGATTACCTATTTTTTATAGGTTCAGAGAAGCTCATTGAAAGGTACACAGTAGATATGGTAGTTGAGTTCGAGATGAAGGACATCGACATGATGCATTACTTATTAAGTTTGGAGGTTTGGTAGAAACCAGGGGAGAGTTTCCTTGGGAAAGGTAAGTATGCAGTTGAAATATTAGAGAGATTTCATATGGAGGATTGCAAACCTATGACCACACCCATGATCACCAACCTGAAGAAGGTGACAACTTCATATTTAGGTTTGGTGGATCCCACATTGTATAGGAAGTTGATAAGTTTCTTGATGTATTTGGTCAACACCAGAATAGATATATGTTTTGTCGTGAACACATTGAGTCAGTTCATGGTGAAGCCAAGACAAGAGCATTGGGTAGAAGTAAAACATGTGCTCTAGTGGAATATGGGATGGGATATCTTGAAGATGGTGAGTGAATTTGCAGGGGTATACAAACTCAGATTGGGCAAGCAATGCATCAAACAGAAAAAGCACCGCAAGGTGTTGCTTCAACTTAGGATCAACAATGATATCATGGTCCAGATGGAAGCAGACTTCCATGGTATTCAACTCAGTAAACGCAGAGTATATGGTAACGAGTACAGCTAGTTGTGAGGCCATCTGGCTTCGCAAGTTTCTTAAAGGTTTATTTGGTCAACAATTGGATCCCACCGTGATCTACTATGCCAATCAGAGTTGCATCAAACTCTTTAAGAATCTAGTATTTCATGATCGATCCAAGCACATAGAGCTTAGATAACATTTCATACAAGATAGGATTCAAAAGGGAGAAGTAAAGCTTCAATGTATACCCACAGATCAGAGGGTAGTTGATATTTTGACCAAGACCTTAGCAAAAGGGCAGTTTGAAGAATTCAGAGACAAACTTTGATTGGTCCAAAATTCCTTCCTCGATAAGAGGGAGTGTTGAAAAATGTAGCTCGAGAAGGAACTTCTTGCATACGTTAGGTGTCTTGCATAGGTTAGGTGTGAATGTGCGAGAAGAAGTTCGAGAAAACTTCTTAGTCACACCACTTAGTAAAAGTGGGAAATAATACAAACTTGTAATTTCACTTAATAAATAAAAGTGAAAGTCTAAATTCCTTTGATCTCCTAGTCTTAAAAATATAAATTAAATGTTCTAGAGATTCTAGAATATTAATGAGTTGGATTTGATATAATCTTAGCCATAAACCTCATTGTTGAGATAAGGTGGTTGCTACAATTAAGGATATTAGTTGATATTGGTTGCTAGAATTGAGGAGATTAGTTATCTCTCTCAAAGCATAAATAGGACAAGATGGGAGGAGAAGTTTAGTGTAGAACACAATAAGGAAGTTGTGTGAGGAACACACACAAGTGAAGCCAAGGAAGAGAGAATGCAGATAGCAGGAAGAGGATCGACCAACAAGGTTGAAGACTACAAGGATAGTATCATACAATGTCGTATAGGGTACATCAATTTCTCATATTTATGTGTAGGTGTATTGTTTCTTTCCAACAAGATATAAACCTCAAGTTGAAGTGCCCTTGTAAGTTTTTATTATTAAATGATACATTGATTTGAAGGATAGAATTCTTGCGTATCGTGTTTATGCTTCCAATGCTCATTTTCAGCTATATGTGTGATGGTTGCATGTTCATAAATATTTATTTCTTTGGTTAAATGAGTTCATATTTGATTTATTTAATTAAAGAGAAACATATGCCCATTTAGAATTGTATCACTATTGAAGCCATTATTCTTTGATGTTGCTTGAAACAACATGCCCAAGTAAGTAGGCCCACACTATGACCCTAGTGTGACAACCCCGCCCAAGCTTTTTATGCACACCTTTCATGGTCAATGAACATTTCCAAGATCAGAGATTGAAACAATGTTTATGAACATCATGACTAAATAGTTATTAATGATTTTCCTTGTGTTCTACAAACTTCATGATATGTTATTGATATGGGCATATAACAAACTAGATGGTATCAAAGAGAACACCACTATGTTGTTATGGCTAATTGTGCTTTAGGACCCTGTATGAAGTTAAGGAATTCTTTGATACTGTTTGAAGCATTGCATGAAATAAGTAGACAAAATGTGGACACTGACATCCATGCTCGTAGCTCTAGAAAATTATCCTAATCCATCCTTTCAATAAAGCTACCAAGAGGTTACTAGTTGAACAAATACTTGGGCTAAAAAATATTTGCAACAATGCCACCCCAAACAAATGATTTGTATAAATTCATCTTCTTCCACTACCATTGTGAGATGCAAGAAGAACATGACCCCAATTTCAATATAAATATTAGTACTCACATAGTTGGAGATTCAAGTTGCATGGATCTTCAAGATAGTTAAGTGCCTATATACTGAAGTCTACAACAATTCTTCTTCTACAAGAATAACACATCAAGCATGATGAATTATTGAGGCATGGTGAATAGAGTTTTGCTAAGAAGAAATGAAAGTAGATAAAGGAAAGTATGAAAGTTTAGCTTCCCTCGTTACGCTGGATTTGGCCAACTCTTCTTCATATCCTCTATGGACTCTAACAAAAGATACAACTAATCCAAATAACAATAATGTAGCTTGAATTAAGTATGAATCCTAACCTATAATTTTTATTTTTCTTCCTAACCTATAAATTTTTTTATTAAAAAAACAGATGATCCAAATGAAGAAAGAGGAACAACTTTAAATTTTCTAAACATGGGTTTTCTAGTGCCCCTAACCCAACGATTCATATACAATGAAGTGTTTTAGTCTATGTATTAGGTATGGGATTCCATTGCCTTGAAAAAAAAATGGGCTTCCACTGTGCGGCTGCCATTGTGCCCCAAAACCTAAGACTCAAACAAGTATTTGGAATATTATAAGTGAATTTCCATAAACAAATTATGTAACATCTTTAAGAAATATTTTATCTTCTTCGCTGTCAGGGAGTGTATTTCAAGTAAACATCACTTCACATATTAAAATAAAGTTGGAGATTGCAATCAAATTAAAATAAGGATGGAAATCGCAATCAGTTTAAAAGATGGCATAAAGTGGATGCTGCACTATGATTTCTCACGTCTGACAATGACCCCAAAGTTAAAACAGGTGAGAATGAGAGGTGGACCACTTACGAATTGCTAAAATTAAGTTATATATCTGAAAGTACAATCTGTTTGAATAATATTTAGTTTAATGGTACGCTAGCCTTTTGCAAAATCTATAAAGCAAAAGCAAGACTGGTTCCCACTTCCCAGTCCCAACCCAAAAAATCAGTATTTTTAAACTGCAAGTTCGGGACAATTTAACATTTAGGCTTTTGATTAGAACTTCGTTGAAAATTTGGGAAGTACATGTTTTGCGGACTGACCTGACGTAGAGCAATTACAGACCCTGGGTCCCTGGCTCCCCCGACAATGGTTGTTCAGTCTTTTCGCCCAGTACGTTTTACTGATTGGCTACAGCTAGCTTAACTGCTAGGCTAGAAAAGCAAATGCCTGGTACTTGAAACTGGTCTGGTCATCATACTTTAGCCCTTCCCTGCATTTCCACGCGTAAACCTCACAGGCATGGCCACCACTGCACCTTTCAATACGGAATTTGATCCTCTTCCGCACTCTACCACCACAGACCGATACGGAAAACCTGGTCAATGAAATCGACTTTCTACTGTTTGGGGAAAATCTCTATGAATGGCTGCCCGATAGTTTCCAAAATAATTTTCAAAATTACCAATTATAAACACAAGCCCAACAAAGTAAAAGTGCTGGGATAACCAGAAAGCATCGAAAGAATTAAAGAATTCTTTTGACAGCATAAACTGGAAAATGTGCAGGCCAAAACCGAGAAGCAAAGCAAAGATTATATAGCTTATGATATATTGTGATACAAATTGGAAGAAGGACACAAGCAAAAACATCAAAGGCGAAGAGATAAATCCAGCTTGCAAACATCCTCAGACTGAACCTGAACCGGCACCTGAACCTGAACCTGAGGCCTGTCATCGGCACATTTATGAAATGGAGAATCAGTACAAATCCTCTCCTGGCTTCGCCCTGCACCGCTTTGATTTGAAAACTCAGCTCTGTCACCGCCGTAATTCATGGCTCTGAAACTTCCGGGCCAGCCCAAATCGGCTTCCTCTGCTAAAAATGCCGTCGCTCTGCCCCCATTGCCAAAGCTGGCGAAATCACTGTTAAATCTGGCCACCTGAACGCATTTTGCCAGGTTTGAGTGTTGTTCAATGAGAGCTCCGGACCATCCATGGTGCATCCGAGCTACATTGGCATCGGATTCGCGGACTGGTTTGTGAATCAAGGAATGTTCTTTTACGCCTAGCGTGTTGCTAAAATGTGTTGGCACTGTGAATGCTGTTGTTTCTGGAAGACCGTGGAGAGGAAAGGATGCCATGCAGCTGGAATATCTCTGAGCAATAGAGTCGAATCTTTGCGCTCTTTTGGCCATTGTGCGTTCCCTTTTGTGTGCGTTTTGATGCCCCCCTAGCGCCTGAGAGCTGTAGAATTTTCTCAGGCAGAAATTGCAGGAGAATACACGGGGTGACTGGTCTGCTGCTGTCCCTGGGATTTCTGCAAAAGGCTTTGAGTTCAAATTAATTCTTTCGCTCAGTATTGATGCTCTGGATTCTTTGTTTCTGTCAGGCTTTGAACCAATATGATCGATAATATTACTGTTCTTATCGTCATCAAAATGAGAAGCTAGGCTTAAATTTAACGAGATCTCTGACTTCCGTTCGATTTTGAAAAGCCCTGTAGTTTTTTCAGCTGAATTTACATATAATTCCAGAGGCACTGAACCATTTGAGGCGGATATTTGGTTGCTGATTGCAGACTCCTCGGAAATATGGCTCTCGCTTCTTTCCAAATCAATGCTGGAGCTTTCCATGTTTGCAGTTGAGGAGATCAGGCTTACCGGAGTACTGTGAATCGGAACTGTGGAACTCAATGACTTGACATGCGCGACGATTGAAATGATACCCCAAGGCCTGCAGTTCAAGAAAATAACATACAAGATGTTTCCTCATTAACGGAACACAGATCCAGATCAAACTTTAAATGCCTCGATGAGATAAAATTTCAGGCGCTGTCAAGCTCAGGGCATTCAAATCTATGAATCAATCAGAAAAAAAGCTTCAAAGGAAATATCAAGTGTAACAACAAAATAATACCTTGCGAGGATAAGCACCAGTGCATTAATTAAGCGATCGTCGCCAAGAAGATTTCATTGCCAGAATTCCTGGCCGTGTTCCAACAAAAGGGCAGAATGAAGAAAAACAGAACTGCAAATTCCAGAAAATTTGCAAATGCTTTTCCAGGTGCCTTAGCAGGCAAAACAAAGCCACATTGCTCTTTCAACTGCAATATTTTCTTTTATTGCGTCTGGCTTCACAGATTTAAGAAAACACGCAAAGAAAGATCCGGCAGATACAATCCTGTAAAATAGGGAGGCGTGGAAACCGCAGCATGGTTGGGATGTTGCTGTTTTCCATTGAAGGACCCGCCAAAAGTCGTCAGCCGTAGGAGATAATCCAGTAGAAGCTATAAAATTATACAAGTTTTACTGAGTCAAAAATTTGAGCTGAATTCTTAAAGTAAGTGATTGGCCTCTGCAGATTTTCACTTATACAAAGTCAAAATTCCTGATCCTAGCCAGATATTGTGGACAGATTTTTCAGACTAATTATCATTTATCTCCATACGAAGATTTTCAACGTATATGACAAGTGTGGAGAAGCCTTAACAAAGTCTTCGGTACTTACGAGTTACAAACAGAAAAGTCTGGGAGATTGAAGGGATCAAATCAGACGTAATAGCAACATTGGCGGTGGACCTTCAACAACGAACCCTGTCCAATTACGTGCGCTGATTCCATTAAAATTCAAACCAAAGAAAACATAAACCAGCTCAGTTCTGCCGGTGGCCAATAATTTGGCACACACACAGTCAAAGCATTACAACAGTCACAGAAACCTAGGAGCTCCAAAATAGACCACAAAAGGAAAGGCAGAATCATTGCAGCAAACAAGAAATCCAAAATAGTCGCCAGTGACGAATATAAAGCACTAAAACATCAGAAAGTAACTAACCATAATGATCTGACGCTGCTACACAGGCGCGCCTGCCACTCACACACCTGTTACTGTTGCCGATATGGTCGTTCTGAAGACAGGTAATGGAATCTCCGCCTAATCTTTATCTACTTCGCCTTTTCGTATTCTTCTCGACCTTCGAAATCAAGAACTCGACCCCTGGTTCTTTGTACACAAAAATTAATCTTAAATGTCATACAAAAAACGATTATCAGGGCTTATTCCTTCCGGAGGTTCAGAATGGCAACACTTTAACCACTGGAAATGTCAAAGCCGTAGAAAATTTGCGGCTTCTCATGCATTTACTCTTACCGTTCTTCTGATCTTTCACCATTTCTGTCGGTAAGAGAAAAACTATTATCTGCTAAAGGTTAAACAGAGTCGTTTCTCCATCCTTTGACCGTTCCCTACTTCAAAACATTGAAAATCTTCAATGTTCAGAGCGAAGTCCTTCATCTTTCCCTCTCCATTGATTGCTGTCTCTTATTTCTTCCGGTTTGAACGATTTTCGCAGCAAAGATCCTTAAACTCGGCCTTCTCTTGCAATTTTAACCGTCTCTGGGCTCAAAAACGTGGAAAAAATCGCATTTGCATCATTTAAATTGTCGACTTACTTAGCGCGCAAAGATTAAACATTTAAAGTCGAAACCTCCGGTATTTCAACCGAACTTTTGGATGCTCGTTATTTCCTGTGCCATTGCAGACAAATCATTTAAAAAGCCTAAAAGAAATGCTGTCCGTGCGAAAATTTCATCACCTTGCCATTGACCGTGCGAAAATACCGTCCTTTCCCTCTTGCTCCGACATGCCGTGCCGCTTCCTCGTCTGCGTCTGATCATACGAACAACAACATCCGTAAGTCTTAATCGTCCGGACTCCGGACTGGACTGCGAAGTTCTTTCCCATCACTGTGGCCACGTCAGACATAGGCCTTCTCCCGTTTTTGTTGCCACGTCAAACCTTCGACCTGTCCACAACGACAAGGCCAGGGCTTGTGCCTCCTTTTGACCTAAACAAACCAAACATAGCTAACCAGATCATTTTCTTTTTCGAAACGTAATTATTATTTTGATTATAAATTAATTTATAAGGCACTATTCTGAAAATGTTAATTAAAAATACTACGATGGGAAATTGGTATTTTTCTCCAAAAATATTATTTTATTTTGATTGATTAAATTTTATTAATCAAAAAGATTATTTTATTGGTATTTTTCTCCAAAAAGATTATTTTATTTTGATTAATAATATTTTATTATATTATTATAATAAAAGTATATGAAGGTGTTAAATTCATTTCAATATTTTAAAATCTGTTTAGGATATTTTAAAAATTGAATGTAATAATTTTGAAAATGTTTTGGCTAAGTAGCACTTTTTATATTTTACACATAACTTGGCCAAACACAAGTCTATCTATGGGATTATCAAAGGGAAAACTACGGAATGTAATAATCTTGAAAAGAAATTGGATAAAGTAGCACTTTTTATGTCCTGTATAGAGAACTTTGCCAAGCAGAAGTGTATGGTGGGATTATCGTTGTTTCACTAGAGGGATGTGTTGTTTGTAATAACAAGAATTTGGAGCACACTACCATCAAACAATGTCATCCTTGTGATCCTTTTTCTTCCCATGTTTGTTAACCATATCATTTTTTTATTATCAAAGGTCAGTGACCTACCATAATCAAGTTTGAGAACACCAAATGCCATCAAATTGTAGCTCTAGAATCCATTTGTGCATCAAAAACAACAATTTCATCAATTCAAAATTGTAGTTACTATAAATTCCTAAACTAGATTCCAATGATAACATACTGGAAAAGGTCAAAATCATAGAATGTTTAACCACCTTCTTTTATATTTAACTAGCATCCCCTCAAAGTGGGTGAATGGGAGCACTAAGGATCGAGACGTAGTTGGAGTAGAGGCCACTGTGGTATGCATATTGTTGTGAAAGGGGCATTGTAGAGTTGTGATTGAAGTAGGGGCTCATCTTGAAGCGAATGAGATAATTGCAATCAAAGATCTTGTCCTTGATAATTTTTCGCAACGTTATACTAAGATTTCTATACTTAAATGGCAATATGCCGCTTTACAAAATTCTCATAAATCAATAGATTTCAGCTCTCGATTTCGAATGAATAAAAAAATACAACCTATATCCTTCGATTGGTCTCTAGGTTAACAGATGATGATCATCCTTAGATTTATCTTGATGACTCTCATGTTAAGGCTTTCAAAACCTCAAGCATTATCAAAGCCCCCTTAGTATTGATGTTGATTGTTCTTTAGGTCTTTGACTATACACAAAGACTTTAAAGACAAGAAAGTACAAGGATGGTTCGATGTGATCAATTCAATAAACATAAAGATGTGTCATGTATGATGTGCATCAGACAAAAATGTAGTGCTTTATGCTCCATCTCAAAGTTGTGTTGAACCATGTTCCATTGAACATGCATATAGACTCTATTACAACTCTCATGATGCATATGGATAATGTGTTGAACCATGTTCCATTGAACATGCATATACAGAAGGATTACTCGATTATAGAGAAATTAATGATCCAGAAGACATAATAACATTAAGATAAAAACATTAGGCAACGAAAAGTTAATTGGGGGGCACATGATGACGTTGAGTGAAAAGGAGAGGACACACACCTAACACCTAACAAGTTCAATGAACGGAGGGCCCACAATAAAAAACAACAGAGCACCAATAATTCACGCTAAAACTAGTGCGCCTTCGCCAATATTGTTGGACACAATGATGGTGTCTTTATGGGCTAAAAGTGGGCATATGGTTATTATAAGTGGTGGGGGCACAGTCTGTTTGTCTGTCACCGTCCCTGAATGGAGGGTACAAATCACACATACATACTTTTTTCCCACCAAGATTCCCCTCTAAATCCGGTGCCAAGATGATGCATATACAGGGAAGGCGTGACTTAGTGCTCCCGGGAGCAAAGACAAGTTATACTCGCTAGGTAGTGTCAAGTCCATGTATCGCCATGTGGGGCGGGGCATGGCATTTCCCACTGAAAAGGACCCACCATGTATACTTTCCATCGAATAAAAGCTTTGGATTTGAAAAATGCTACACCGACAATTTGACTAACATTTCTCACTCCAACTAAATCTACATTAACATTTTATGCCTCACATCTATATATGTACCTACTATTTGCATTTTACGATATAGATATATGTACTATTTTAGAAAAAAACAAAATATTAGTACCGCAATGTAATGCTTTGCCTAGTATCAAATGGTCCCTCAACATAAAATTACAAACTTCTAACTATCCAAAGGACAACTTACACCAACTTTGTCATCTTTATCTGACCATTTCATGTCATCAATCTCCACCTCTCTTTAATCAATTATGAAGTGTAGCATTCTTTGATTCTAACAGTAATATGGCCGACAATTTGAATTGTTGTACATTATAGATTATTATTTATGTGATATTGCAAACTATGTTGTCTTATTTTTTCTTATTAGTTCAAATTAATGATATATCTTTTTTTCTTATGGTTTCTAATAAAATGCATGCTTAGATTGAAAAGATTGATCATTTTCAATCATAATTGTGATGAAAACCATCTAAACTAAAATATGTCATGGTCATATTGAATCTCCAAAAAGTTCACATGTCCATTCTACTATGAATGTTGTCTATAAAAGACATTATAAAAATTAATTTATGAGTACATATCATGTTTTGATGGCAATGTACAATATTGATGTTGATAACTTCAAATTGAATGCCCTATGAGGATTCTAGGGTAAGTCTCAAGTTCTTCTTAAGTATGAAGGAAGAAAATTGGATTACTCTAAAAATGATCTAAATTGCACTTATTTCATTGGAATCTAATGATTAATAGAATTGTGGATTTCGAGGATAATTTTAGGGGCGAAATATAGCCCATGGGCTATTTTTCCATGTTTTTTTCCAAAAAAAGATTCGTCAATTTGAATTTTTTGAAGCCCCATTTCGCCCAATTTTGATGGGGTAAACTTTTTTCACTCTAAAAATCACCAAAATATTATATAAACTATATAAAATCCTTAGAAATTGAAATAATTTTAGAAAAATATCGCCAAATATTTTATAGTTGACATTTTGAGAATTGGTAAGATTCGCCAAGGTTTATACACTTTTAAATAAGTATGGGTCCTTAAAATTATCCCTGGACTGGATTTGATAGATATACATTGTTCAATTTGCAATTTTGAGCATCTAGGTTAAAACCCCCAAGGTGCACTTATCAATTGCAAAAATTGCTTGATAGAATTGTGGTTTCAAATTTCCAACAAATTGGATGAGGGAATATTCACCAAAAACTCTATGAAAATTGTTGGGGTGTTTCAACTAGAGTTTAACCTATGCCAAGAAAATTTTAAGAGGATCCATATTTTAAATTCCTTCATTGTGTACCCTCTATGGTTTTATCATGCAAGTATTTTTATACTTTGAACTCTATCCTTGCAATTCTATGCCTTGTCCTGTGTATGCCATTGAACATGATGATTAATTCTGGGAGAAATATGTACAATACAAGCCGTTCCAAGATTTAGAAAATAATCAATGAGCAATGAAGAATCAAGAGGGGGTCTTTATTGTTATCATGATTGGTTAAGTATAACATTGATGGGTCATCTATCAATAATTTGGGGTTGCTTAAGGGTTGGGAACCTTTTTTGGGACCACAAAGGTAACTTCTTAGTTACATGTTCAAGCCTTCTCAAAAAAACGATAACCAAGTTGAAGTAAATGTTTTGGTTATGGGAATTATAAAAGCTTTTTAAATTTGGTTTCGAAATTTTCATTTTGGAAAGTGATTTTCAATCCTATGATTAGGGAAATCCAAAATCCATCTTAGAATATGTCTAATAAGAGAGAGTGAATCGATCGGGGTGGTGGGTATGGGGGCTTATATTTGACCCCAAATGTAATAAAGAACTAGAATATGCATGGGGTATAGGCAGAACCATAAACATTGAGGTGAAGGCCCTAGCTATGGTTAAAAGCCTATCCATCATAGCACGAATAGGAGTTTGCAAAGTCATGGTTATTGATGATTTGATGATTATAATAAGGGCATTACAACATCAAAATATTCCTTCAAACTTAAAGTTGTGTCAAATTTGCCAATGAGTGCTAGTTGTCAAGAAATATTATGCATCCATATCATTTTCCATATCCTCCACAATCTAAACATGGAGGCAAATTTGCAAGAAAAAATAAGAGCAAGATTAGGTGTTGGTTTGGTGTGCAAAAAAGGAGGGGGGGGGTGGGGTTGAGGGGGGAATTGTGCCTCCATACCCCCCCCGCCCTTCGAGGAGATTATGGAATTAAAGCACAAAGGAATGAAAAACACAACACGTCATATCGTGTGTATTCAAGAGTGAAGGATACCAGCTCACCACACAACCAACTTCATGAACAATACAATGTTTCGACATGCTCCTATGTGTGGGAAAAATTGGAGGTTTGAGGGATTAATAGCATAATAGAAGGATGCATATTATCATTTGAAGAAGAACAAGCTTCCTCTATAGCCTACTCTGTGTCACCATTCTAGGAACCTCAACACTGAGTGAATATCCCCATGGCACATTTTTATTGTCAGAATAGATGTTGCCTCCTCTATTACTTAAAGGACTTAAGCAAGGGGTTAAACAAAATTGAGAAGAATATTGTAGATACTAGCATGGTAGATAAACTCAAATGGCCTCTAACATTCCATCCATGCAAAATCTATTGGAATGCATTATGGCATTTCTTAACTCCTCCTATCTTTGTTGCACCTCCTTGACCATGCCACATAGACACCTTTATGGACTCAACCTCCTCTAACCCCCTTGTCAATTCAATGGAGTGTGTTGTCACTCACTCGACTCATGAAAATGGTCTCCTCCTACTCACACATCCATGTATGTTGCCACGATTATGGATTTTGAATACACATCAACCCAACTAGACCATGAGGTGGATGCCCAATCTAGGCATAATTGATATTTCTTGGTTTTATGTAAATGCATTATTATTTTGTACTTTTGTTAGGCTAGTTTGTATAACAGTGTTCTTATTGTTTCTTGCCCAAGTGGTTTTTGAAAAATAGTTAGTTTATTAAATTTATAAACTATCATTATTGTAAAGCAAGAAGTATGAGTTGTTAAACTTCACTCCATTTTGTATCATTTTTCAATTGTACAATTCGACCACAACATATTTTAAGACAAACTCCTACTCATTACTCATTAATGTGAAAAAAATATATAAAAAAAAAACCAATCATGAATTATAATGTTTTGATCTCTACACCTTTCAACATGTTAAAAGAATTGTCAATAAGATGGCAAACTGCCTATGGAGACATTGGGACCTACATGACAATGCCAACACAAAATAACAACTAATCCCATTAAGCACTCCCCATACCTAAATGAATCTCCCTAGGATCTTTGTTTCATTATGTCAAATATGAAAAAGTATGTGTATGACAACAATGTGTTATGTCACATAAGATATATAGACATGCGCAATTTCATTTATCCATGCGGTTTTTTTTATGGGGCCTCCCAACTTGGTGGATCGATCAATGGGGTTGGGGCCGTGTTGTATCTCGCTGATAATAGGTTGTACAAGTTTTGGATGAAATCGGGGGTGGAACGAATACTCGCAGCAAGCTCCTTGCTTTATGGATGCTCCTCAGATTTGCGGTTTCTAAGGCTATTTTCAATCTTCAGATCTGGGGTGATTCGAAGGTAATAATTTCCTGGGCCAAGGGATTGAGCTCTATTAATGTGTTGATGCTCTCCCATTGGCTTGGGGAGACGCGCTCACTTATTGAAAAAATTGAGCATATCACCTTTCTACATGTTCCTTGGGCTTCTAATCAGTTGGTTGATTCTCTATCTAAGCGTGCACTACTTTCTACTCCGGGCATCTTTTTGAGGGTGGACTGGTCTGCGGATTCTTTGATTGTTGATGGTTCTTTGGATCTTTTTTATCTCTAGTATTGATATACTCGTTTGCGGCTTATATATTTGTCTAATCATATGCAGGTTACTAGCATTTATGGTTGACCAACTTTTGGTTGGTTTCATGTTTCTTTTTGGTTCTATGTCCGCGTAGGTGGTTGTGTTTGGGTTTCTGATGGACTAGCTATATCTATTACTTGTGATGGGTTTTCATTAGTCGTCTCAGGTGGCCGTCTCACTGGTTTGTATTTCCAGAAACCCACAAAGTGGCACAACAAAAGCATGGTGGGCCCATAACCCACAAGTCCTATGATCGAAAAATGGCTTTGATATCTAGATCAAATGTGGCTTCTAATTTAAATAAAATATACATTCTCGGAATGCCCCAATTACATTTCTTAATAATTTCATGATCATGGTGCTCTTGACTTCGAAATACCTGAGCACAATAGTGGCTAGGGTTAAAACCTAGCTTCCTGGTCTCCCTCTTGATGGCGATGTTGGTTTCTACCACAACTCCCCCTCTCCTCCTATGTGTTGTGCACTTGTTTATGGACTGGATCATGTTGTGCCTTCTTCAATGATGTCAGGGGCTATTGTTGCAAACATATATGCACCCTCTTCTCCATTTAGGCGTGCCCTCTCCCCCTCTTGAGTGGTGGTTTCTGGTTCTGAGGCTTCTAATCTCAAGGTTTCCTCCTAAGATGTGGTTCATAATGGTATTTGTGCCCCCTCCCTAAATCACTTGCGACTTTAAGAGGCTCCCTCTCTCTCTATCCCAATGGATTTGGATGCCAAAGAGAAAGCTCAATTTTAATGCTCTCATGGGTTGGTGTGCTAGTTTTGATGTTGAAGAAGACAAGGATTTGATTCTTAACTCTGGGCCTTGGTTTTTGGTAAGTTCTAGATTATGCATGCATCCATGGACTCCCTATTTTGATCCTTTGTATGATTCTCTTGCCTTAGCTCTAGCATGGGTTAGGCTTACAAATATACCCTTTCATTTTTGGGGTAGTCCCTCCCTTCAAGCCATTGGGGATGATCTTGGTAGGTTTTACTACTGTAGCCCTTAAATGTTAAATCAGTACAATACTACCTTTGCAAGGATTTGTGTGGAAATGGACTTTAACAAAGGATTACCAGCTAAAATAAATCTTATTGGTTCAAAATTTTCATGGACTCAAAACATGACTACAAGCAGGCTATCTTCAGGTGCATAGCATGTTTTGAAATAGGGCATACAACATCCTTTTGCACAAAATTTCCTGAGAGCAAATGTCACAAAAAAACCCATTGCAAATCCACGTGGTGGGAGGGTGCAAAGAAATTGAATCAATTTATCTACTTAGAAGAAATCCCAGATTTGAACTCTCCTAAAGAAGCTTCAAATACAGTCCAAGAAGAAACCACTAAGGCCCATCCGACTGAAGAGCCTACTAAGCAATGATAACAAGTGTTTCAATTTATAGCCTCTAAGCATTAGGATTGAGATTCACAAGCCCCAAAGAAAGAAAATAATTTTATTTTGACAAAAAAATACCTACCCTTATTGGGGAAAGAGGATTCCCATTCTTGTTTAAATAAATTCAAGAAGCTAAGATGATCAGTAGAAGGAGATGATTTAAATTTAAACCCAGAACCTCCAGATCTAGTTAAAATAGAAGAATGGACAACAATTGTCAAGAAAAATAATTCCACCCCAACCACACAGTCAATGACGACAAGGAGTAGACCTTGCTATCCTTCCTAGCCATGTTTTGTTTCTCGTAGAGAAGATGAACTATTCTTAAGATTTCCACTAAAGTTCTCTGGTCATGCTCCACATGAAGTTATCTTTATCTTCCATGCCATCTTGCCGTATTAAAAGCTTCCTAGCTTCATCCATTTTATATGTGTTATCGATGGTTACAGTCTCCATGTATGCATGGTTATATTTATCGTGGTATGTCTCTAGCTAGTCATTGATTTTCCTTTTTAGCTTTGCTATAATCTTATTTTGGTTTAAAACTCAAGTTTTTTATACAATCAATTTGTCCAAATTTACTCTTGTTATCATGACTCGAACAAGACACAAAATAGTAACATGAAGTGTTGGTGGATTTCCTCCTGTATATTATGTGTAAGGAGGAGATTAGTTTTGCTTGTCAAAATTAGATGTTTTGAGCTTGTGTCTTGAAGTTGATTTGGATTATCCACATCTCTTATTTAATACAAAAGCTTTACCCATTATGGTTATATAAAAAAGTTGAACAATTAAACATCTTCATCCACTTTTTCATATCTACATTAATCATAGTTCCGTGATTACGTTTTTTGTAATTTGTAAATAGTCCATTTTAGATAAAAAACAATTCCAGTTAATATAAACTTATGATAGTATCAATGTTAAAACTAAAACTTGTTGTTCTCGTGCACTTTAGATGAGATCCACTTCTTTATATGGCTATACTGTAAAACTGTAGAAATTAGTTGTTTTTTGGATTGGGATCGAGTCTTACCCTTTGATCTCTCTTCATGCCATAATGATCCTAGGCTTTAAAGTATGTATTTACCTAGATTGTGTGTCTACCTTAGAGTTGAGTTCCTTGTAGATGTGAGTACAAGTGATTTCCTTGAAATGGCTTGGAATGGAACGAGCTCTTGCAACGTACTGCTTTAAGTACATATTTTGTACTTATAGATCACTAAAATGCTTACCATCAACAAGTTCTTAATTGCTAAAAACAACAAGAGACTAAATGACTTTCTTTAAGGTAATGGTCATCATAATGATAGTTTCCATTAGTTATTCTAGGTTATTCATTCTTATTCCCATCTCAAGTTTAAATTATTACTCTTTACATTTTTACTATAACTATTAGACCTTTGCTTCACTTGCTCCCAGATTTCCACCAGTAACACCATTCAAACCATGAGAAAAACTAGAATATGCCATTAATGTGTTTTCTTCCCAAGCTCTCTAGTGAATGTGAATGTTTACGGACAAACTCTTAGATTTACAAACTTATTACTATCCAAAAGATCAACTACACCAATTCTCAGCTTTATTTAACCATGTCTTGTCCTCCTCTCTTAAATCAATAATAAGGTAGCGGGCAGTGCAGGTGATGACTGGAATGCATACTCCATGGCACTAGTTCATGCAGGTATATCTCTTAGTAACCAGTTGGATAATTACAGGTGGATTTGGCGGGAGGATAGTGGTGATGTTATGACTGGGAGTGCATATAGGGCTATAATGGAACAATTGTCTATTGGTCTGTCTCTTTGGTGGCACAAGACATTATGGAGCTGGGACGTTCCCCTAAAAATATGATGCTTTATTTGGCTTATGCTCAATAACATAATCCTCACTATTGACAATTATATGAAAAGAGGTGGCTATGGGCCTAATGTTTGCTCTCCGTGTCTATAGAATGCAGAGTCCATTCATCATGTATTTATGGATTGCCCGATCACTCAACAGTTATGGTCTACAAGAACGGATTTATGGGTTGTGGACTTCTGCTGGAATCTTGGAACCATTGCTGAGACTCTTCTAAGGTGGTTTAAAACTCGCCGAGCTTATATTTCTTTTCCTATATATTTCATATGGGGAATTTGGAATTTGCGGAATCATATTATGTTTGATGACTATCATTACAACTTCAGTCGGTCTCTACATTATATAATGTAGTTCCTGTCGTGTGCAACGGTTAAGAATGATAGTCACAAGATTAAAGCTTTAAGAGGCTCGTCACTTCCAGCAAATGGTACATATGGTTTTTTCAACGGCGCTGAACAGTGTGGTAGATGTGGGGTTGGTGGCAGTTTTGTGATCTCCAATACATAATATTATGAATTATCACTGGGGTGTGGCATGGGAAACAACACACGAGCATAACTCTTGGCTCTCTGGAGTTTACTTTACTTTATCTTCCCATTACACCTAAACAACGTTCATCTGTTTGGAAACTCTTCTATTATCATTGGATGGGCGCTGGGTACATTTTCTCTTAAGGTGGCTTCTCTCGACCAGTGGAAGAGGAAAGTTAGATTACTTATGGTTCAATTTGACAACCTCCATATCATGCATGTTTCCAGATTTTTCAACTTTAGGGCAGATGGTCTATCAAAGCAAGGAATTTATTTGGACGAAGGCACTCTCCAGGTTACACACTATCATCAACTCAGGCCTCCAGAATCGTGGAATATGCACATATATTAGTGCTTATAATTCCTCCTTCATTATATGTTAATGGTTACATCAGTTGTTCTGTCAGGTTGTGGATTGGATCCATTATAGTGGGGATTTTGTTAAAATGATATTACTGATATCATGGTATCATTAGTTATATTGCATTGTAGTAATCAATTGTTAGTTTTCTATGTCTTTGATAGAACATAATGTATGACTCCGTTACTTTATCCTCATGATAAGTTGCATTATAAATTCCTTTGATTCACACTCATGAATAGCAAGGAATTTTTTTTCTATTGAAAAAAAATCAATAATAAGGTATAAGAATTATGTTATAATATTTTCTCTCATTCAAATGTTAATATTTATGACATTTTGATGTCGTTCATTGTAAATTATTTCACCTATGATTATGATTATTAGGTATGTGATATAACAAACTATCTCGCTATAATATTATATTTTCACTTTTAATATTCCTGACATTTTGATGTCGTTCATTGTAAATTATTTCACCTATTATTATTAGGTATGTGATATAACAAACTATCTCGCTATAATATTATATTTTCACTTTTTATGGTTCTAAATTAACCATGTATTTTCAATTTTTTTTAAAATTAACAATGTATTTTCATTTTTCAAAAAAATATGAATTGAAACAACGTATCTTCATTTTTGCAAATAAATATTAAATATTTGAACTGAAAAGATTTGTCATGTATTTGATATTGAAAATACTTTTTGATAAAAGAAATACACATAATGAAAACCATCTAAAAGAAACCCTTTAGTGCTCATATTGAATCTCCACAAGCTTACATATCCATGATGCTTCGAATGTTTGTTTTATTTATAAAATTAAGTAATAAAAAGTATGGTTGGTTAGACTGACGATGAAGACTATCAAGTACATAGAGTACATATGATACTTCCATTTTAATGTATATTAATGTTGATAATTTGAAAACAAAGGCTTTAATAAGATTTAAGAGTTTAATTTAACAAATTAAATTAAGTTTTGATTAATCATAAATGAAGAAAATAACTTTGTGGTGGAGGCACTCAAATTTAGGATCAAGAAGAGGGGTGTATGTTGGGTGTATGTTGTTATTAAGATTTGTTAAATATAATTTTGATTAGGCATTTAATGGTAGTTTTGGATTTGTAAGAATCTCTTTAGGGATTATAAAATAGCTTATTAATTCTATTTTTTAAGTTTTTAGGAAAATAAGAAAAAGAAGAAGAAGCCTTAGGTACAAGATCAAAGAAAACTTCAAATTCCATTTCAAAAAAATTCATCTGGAAGGTGATTTTCATATTATAATCATTAATATTTTGATTTGGAAACCCAAAATCCATCTTAGGATTCATCCAATAGAAGCAAATGGGTAAGTTTTGATAACTACTCCTTTCAACATGTTAAAATAACTATTAATAGAGCGGTGTAGTAGCTAGCAGATGACATTATCACATGTAAGATATTCATGACAAAAACTCTTAATATCCCCGCCATGAAAGAAGAGCATGTGCGAAAACCTATATTTTGAAAGGAATTAAAAAGAGAAGAAACTCACACCCCCCCTCTTCCTAACCCATCCACAATAATAAAGTAGAAATTGTTGGGAATCTTATCCTCCCATTAATGGGGGTTTATTCTATAACTTGGTTACACAGGTGGGGAATGAGTTACCAATACAAAAACATATTGGTGAAGGTGGTGAAATCAATTTGCAACACGAACTCATCTCCCCTAATGATATCACTCTTGCATGCAAAGAAACAAGCATTCTATTGACTTCCTTTTGATGTTTAGAAAGGTAGTCTGTAAGTATCGTTTGGGTGCAACAATTTTGTATTTTCAATTCATAGTAGTGAGGGACTTGCTAAAATGCCATGAGATCATCCAAGGAAGAAAAAGAAGGAACTACAACTTCATTATCCATATGATAACCTAAAATGGTTTGACAACTTTATATTGCAATACGGTCTCCAATAAGTGTGTCAAGGGTTCTTCTCTCTATGTTTCAAGGAATCAAAGTATGAACTAGAAAGACATCAAAGCCATCAATGACCAGCTTCATTAATCTTTGAGTAGTACAAATAATAAGAAGAGAAAAAATTACTCAAGTGATGAATCTGAAGAAAACATGATGAGGTTGTTCAAAAGCATAAGCATGGAAGGCACCAATGACATGCATGGCACATTTTTAGTCTTTATGTAGATATATTTTAATGCTAATCATAATGCTTTTGACATGGAGAGTTTGTTTTTGTTTTTTAAAAACCATTTTATATATTGATTACTAATAAGATATATAGATAGATGCAATCATTTTAATACAATAATATAATCTTATTTAAATTTAATGGAAAAAAAAGTATACATTGGGAGGAGGGTATGCACAACTACATAAACTAAACACCAAAATTATTATGTGAAAGGATTTCTTTGTTCCACAAATAAAAGGGTCTCCTATATTAATTTAATATCTCACTAAAATACAACTTTAATAAATTAAATTATTTCTACTATCAACATAAAATAGAATCAATCAACTTAATATACTAAAATAAAACCTAAAAATTTAACAAAATATTGAAAGCTATTAATTTTATTTTCCCTGGAATTTTAAGTATTACCCATTTAAGAAAAAGGTGTGAATGCAACATTATAAGCATTTTAAGTATTACCCATTTAAGAAAAAGGTGTGAATGAAATGTATTATAAGCATTTTAAGTATTACCCATTTAAGAAAAAGGTGTGAATGAAATGTATTATAAGCTATAATGATATGAACTTGAATACATAAACAAATACATTGTGTATATGTCCACAACTAAATCAATTTAAAAATATAGTTTTTAATAAGTGAATGGATATGTCACATTGTATTTGTTTTATATTCATTTTAACTTTTTGTATGAGTGGAGACAAATATTATTGATAAGTATTAATGAAAGAGATGGGTTGATGTCAAATATTTTATTTTATAAGATGATATCATATTGTTATCATTCATTGATACCAACTTTGGTTTATTAAACTTTAAGAAAAATAATAAAGAATTAATTGAGTTGCTTTAAAAATTTATTTATATATTAAAAAAAAATAAAAATAATCATTTTTTTAATTTTGTATACTTTTGATGAGTTAGTAAATTAGGAAGGTTAATAGTGTTACACATATTTTAAAATAATAACCTCAACTTGATTAATATTAACATTTTAAAAGATGTTCAATAATGAAATTTGTTTTTATTTACTTATTTATTTAATTTTGATGAATTAATGAATTAAGATGGTTGATAATGTTACAAATATTTTAAAATAATAATCTTAATTTGATTAATATTAGTATTTTGAAAAATGTTTAATAATAAATGATTTTGTCCTCCTCCTTTTTCCTATCATCTTTATTTGCTTCCTTTTTTCCAAAGAAAAAAATATTCAAACATTACTATACAAATCTCTTTATTTTATTTTATTTTCAAAGAAATATTCAAACATTATACAAATCCCTTTTCATATCATATTTTTTTTTTTTCAAAGAAATATTCAAACATTATGTACAAGTAGCTTTTGAACTTTTTACCTTTTTCTAAAGAGAAAGATATTCAAACATTGCTATGTACAAGTGCAACATAATATTATAAATGTTTGTTTTGGTATAGTTGTGCATCATATATTTATATTTGAATAGTAATAATGAGGTTTTTGTATTATAAAGAGTTGTAACTAAGTTGAACATAGAATAATATAAAAGATTAGAGGTTGTTTATAGTCTATTGACAAAACATGTGTAATTGAATTTAAAATATTCTATCAAAACCTATTTTCAGCCAACCTATATGATTTTAGTAGGTATATTTCTTTACAAACTGAGTTAATTTTTGTTTTATCGTGTAGGACATTAAAAAATAGAAAATACATAACTAATATTTATTCCTAGGAGGGGCATAAATAATGAAGCCAACTCAGAAGTCCATGGCTTCCCCTATTCCTTGCATGTACTCCTCTAAATGCAAGCGAATGGACTGGCATCTAAAGGAACCTTCACAACTTGAGAATGGGAACCTAGAGCATTTACATTCCCAAAGTGAAATATGAGGATGAATCCCTTGTTGTTGTTGAGGATCAAGAAGGAAGAGACATGGGAAATCTCATGGTAGCCCAGAATGTAGCACGATCTAAGAGATGAGATATTTCAAAGACTCATTCTAGGATTGCAATTCAAGATACATCCCATAAGAGAAAATCACAAGTGATAACTTCTTGTTTAGATTCCTTTAGCACTAGAAGGTAAGATGCAATCTCCATAGCATAATCATTTCTTATTTTGTTCTTTGCCTAATGTTTCCTTGTTCATCCTTCCTACAACAAAGATCACCTAAAATTGAAACTAATGACTGTATTGCAATGAACTAATGCCATGTATTCTCGCACATTTGCAAACCACACCAGTAATATTTTATCTCACATAAGACCAGTTACACTGGTTGTGATAATGACAATGCCCCATTGTGGCTCCAAGTCCTTCCCACATAGCATCACCGGAAACAAAACCACCTTGAGAATACCACATAGAGCCACCGATAAAAGGAAACCTAGAAACACCATAGAGTGTTTCCAAAGTATGGCCAAGTTAGAGTTGTGACAACACTCTATGTATCATCCACAACACTAGCACTCCAATAGATGAATATAAAGACAAGGGAAATAGCAATGGAGACTTCTAAAACAATAATATTAAACCCACACATGAATGATCATGCACCCATCAAATCATTCATATGCTCACACACTGTGACAACTGCATGAAGTAATGTGACAACTTTCCTTAGATTTGTGCTGCTTCATATAGGGTTTCCGGTGGAGGTCACAAATTGGTTGATGGTATGTATCACTTCAACGAACTTTGCAGTTTTGATTAATGGCCCCCCTTCGGTTTTATTTCCTTGTGAACGGGGGTTATGACAAGGGTTCCCACTTTCCTCGTTACTCTTCCTGTTGATCATTGAAGGCCTCATCCTCTATATCATCGAAGCTAGATCCAATTTTTTTATCAAGGTATCAATTTCTCTCGAGCACTTTTCATCACTCATTTGCTATTTTTCGACGATGTGCTTATTTTTGGGCTCGGGTTTGTGGATGAATGGAAGTATTTCAAGTTGATTTTTTATTCTTTCTATTATGCCTCTGGGATGTTGATTAGTCTCCATAAATCAATGTTTTTGGTTAAGTGTGTTGATGATGACCTTGTTGAACATATCTCTCACCTTTTCCCTTTCCATATGGAGAAGTTGGACATAGGTTTTAAATATATGGGATTCTTTTTGAATCCTCGTGGTTATGGAGCAAAAGATAGGTCCTGTTTGATTTGTAGATTTGAAAAGAGGATAAATTGGTGGTCTTATCGATGGTTGTCTCTTGGTGGGCATCTCACTCTCATTAAGTCGGTTTTGTAAAGTCTTCTTGTGTATTGGTTTGTCCTTACGCAAATTCTAGTTTCTATCTCAAAATAAATTTGAAGAGTTATCTATCATTTTTATGGGTCAAAAACCTTCAACTTTCTAAGTTTCATCTTACTTCTTAGAGAATTCTTTGTCTCCCCAAAAATATGGGAGGGTGGGGGCTAAACAAATTAGAGTGGTTCAGTTTGGTGTTGAAGGCTAAAACCCTTTGGAGAAGTATTTTTAGTGATGGGATTTGGAATAGGGTTATCTCTTCTAAATACCTAAAGTCTATTCCAACGGTTCTTTGGATTCAAAACTCTTCCTTTTCTCATCCCGGTGCTTCGGTCCTATGGAAGGGGTTACTCAAATCCATGTCGTTAGTCAGTGGTTGGCTTAGCTCGAAGGCTGGCAGTGGTTCATTGATGTAGGTTGGTATTGACCCTATTTTGGGTATGGGTGACTCTTTTAAGTTATCTCCCCCTCTTTTTCTATAGCTTGCGATTTGTAATATTTAAGTCCTTTCTCAAGCAAGGAGATTGGGTGCATGCTCGCCTTATTGGTACATGGAATTAGATTTAAATATTCCTAGTGAGGTTGTGGCCAAATGGGATCTGTTTGTCTCTTATCTTTATAGTACATGATTTTTTCTTAACTCAGAGGATAATGTGTTGGTGTGGGATTGAGGGAACGCTAATGGTGTGCTCTCCGTGAAGAAATATTATGAGGCCTTTACTGTGTGTATGATGGAGGCTTGTCCAGATTGGTGGGAAAATTTGTTATGGAAGTGGAACATCTCGCTTAAAGTAAAATGTTTTGTTTGTTTATTCCTAGAAAATAAGATTCTTTCCTGGGACAATCTTGTTAAAAGAGGATTTGTTGGGCCTGGTCGCTTCCCTCTTTGTTTAGCACCTAAGGAATTTGTCACACATCTTTTTAATCCTTGCCACTTTTTAAAGATGGTTTGGGAAGAGGTGCATTTGATGTTACCCCATAGGTACGAGTGGAAGGGAGCCTCTTTTTGTGATTGCTTCCTTTTTTGGTTCAATTCAGCCCCCAAATTTCTTGAGCTACCTTTGTTCACCTTATGGGAGGTTTGGAAGATGCGGAATCAGTCTATTTTTTATAATGGGAAGTCTTCTTGTTGTTTGGTGGCTACCAAATTGGTTTCTTATTTTCTTGAGCTCTTCAAATCAAATCCACCTGTGAAATCGAGGATTTATTCCCCTCTTTTATTGGACGACCACAACACTTGCGGGTTCTTTGATGGCGTGACTCTAGCTAGTTGTTGTGGGAAAGGTATGATTTTGCATATTAAACCTCATCATATCATTTGGTTAAATATGGGGTAGGAATGGGAACAAATACCAAGGCAGAGTTAGTAGCGCTTTGGGGTCTTCTTTGGAAAGTGTTACATAGAGGGGTCTTTTGTATCAAAATATTTGGTGATTCAAGGGTCATGATTGATTGGGATGTGGGCGTGGTAGATCTTCGGGTTCTGTTGTTAGAACAATGGTATTCTCGGATTTGGGTTGTCATCAACTCTTTGACTTCCATCAATTTCACTCATATCTATAGAGAGATTAATCATCAATATGACACTTTATCTAAAGATTCCTTAGGGCCTATGGATGGTTTTATCTTTTTTGAGGAGGTTGTTGATGGCTCTCTTGTTGATGAGGGCTCTTTCTATGTCTTTTGATTTCTACTGCCATTTGGTGTTCTGGTCGTTGGATGGGTATTTTTTCCCTTGTTTTGGGTAGCCTGGCAGTGGCTTTGATTTCTCAATTGTCTGATCCAGGAGATATGTGATAGCTATGATTTGTTTTTCAGGGAAGGATTTTTGTAACTTTGATTATATCCAAATAATAACAAGTTATGGTTTTTTTCTTTAAAAAAAAAGGTGAATCCCATTTTAATTTCTAAAGAGCTCAATATTTACAAATTGCTCATAGTTTAGAAAAAAGGGCACTATTGTGATTGGATATTTTTGAAACAAAGCTTCGTGAAACCTCCAATCGCCCTGATGTTCACTTTCTCCCTAGAGATCGAAAGGAAAAGGGGATTCTTAGTATTATCTGGATTTTTCAAAATATAAGCATCGTGAATCTTCAAATTTAGTTTGATGCTCAAGTGGGCCCATTTCCATATTTACATTTTCCATCATACATCTCTATGCAAGTTATGGTTGTTTTGTTTGAAAGGTTTCATATAATAGATATGTCCCCAAAGCCCAAAGTCTTTGGAAAAGGAAGGAGCTAAACTTCTAAGACTAAAGGTTTCAATATATTTTGAAAAGCACTTAATGACATTTATTTATAAAGTATTAAATCAAGATCACATAGTCTTGTGAGTTTTTTACCAAGTTCACAAGAATGTAGGTTAAATATTCTACGTTTTGGACTATTTTCCAGCAATTGTTTTAGCTAAAATCTTGTTGGAATTGTTGAAATTGTAGATATACATTGTTGAAATTGCATCATTTGGGTGCCCACGGGTATTTGAGGGTATTGAATCCATTTATGCAATAACTAATGCAATTTGAGCAATGAAAAATGATGATTTCATCAAATATTTCATCATCGGATTCCGACAATGGATGACTGGAAAGTCCAAAACATAGAACGGTTAGCCCACTCCCTTCAAAACCCTTTTAAATACCCTTACTCTCTAAATAAAAAAGCTAAATCCGAATGACTTGATCATTGGGAAATCGTCTTTCATTTTGAAAGTATTTGAATAAATCCCACCAACCAATTGTCAAATTCAATAAACATTTATGTCACACAATCAAATTGAATAGAGTAAATGAAATTTTGTAATAAGTATAAGTAGAACATTTGAATGGAATGCTTTCTTCTCACTTGTGTGTGAAGTAAAGTAGTAGTGTTGCTAAGGTTCGAATCCAATTTTTTTCTTGCATTTTGTTAGTCCAAATCAATGCATGGGGGCTAATCAAAGTCAGAGCTCAACGTAGGGGTGTTTTCAAATCATATTCTCAACCTCGCCAACCATCAAGACCCACTTTTAATAATATGAATGATTAATATGTGCAATATACATTTACAAATTAGAATGTTCGAAGCTCTCAACTTCATAATGTAGTTGGTAGATTAGTTGCCCTACCTTGTTATGAGGTAATATAATGGATAGTCGATCATACCAACTTGGAGATAAGAAAGGTAATGAATGAAACAAGAGGATGTATAGTATCCTATGATAGTCAACTATTAATGCCTAAATTTTGACTAATCTTGCAGTAAGGTGTCATCAACATTTAGCATGCAACCCACCAAAGACATCCTCATAAGATCCAGAAAGCAGCGTGACTCCAAAAATGCCAAAACAATCAAAAGAAGAGGTAGCGCGGTTACTCCTGTGATAGCCCACACTAAAGCACGTATTATCAGTAATGTGTCTGCACTACACTAGTGCGTATTTTCCTTCGAAATATGTGCCACTGTAAAAAAATGGTGGGAGCACAACCACACACGATGAATTGAAGGTTCATCAAAGCTCCATCACCTCCAAGAATTTGTATTTGGTTCCTCATGTACTTGGGATCATTGAATGGGCTCCCTTTGTGTACGTTGGAGCTAGATCATGGAGTTAATGAGTCCACATTTGGATCTAGTTATTTCGTGGCCACCTCTTGGCCTATAAAAGTAAGCCATGGGAATGCATCTAGGAAGAGAAATCAAGAGCAAGGTTATGATGCTGTAATTGTGTTGTAACTTCTTCCACCTCTTCTCATACCTATTAACATCCTTCAAGCTCCCTTGCCACCTTCCTCTAAGGGGCAAGTGTTTCTTCCAGTTGTTCTTTCAAGTTATTTAGCATTTAGTGTGGACAAAAAGGACCTCCCAAAAGTAGATTGTTGGCTTCCCTTGAAGCCCACACCTCCTAGGTGACACTTCATGCAACAATCTTGACCATTATGCAATCTAAATTGGTTCTAGCATTTGTCTCTTGTTGTGGTTTGCATATTCTCACTCCCTTTTCTTTGTTTCAAGTTATTTTCAAGTTTTTGTTTTGTTTTGTTTTATTTTTCTAACAAGAACCTTGCAGGATCAATTTGGAGTCACTCACATTTGTTTTTTATAACACAATATTGGGCCTTGTTGACAACCTCAAAGGCTTTCCCCCAAAGTGGGAAGGGTTGCACACCTTTGTGCAAATTTTCCCATAACATCAACCTAGACATATACTATATATTTCCCAGAGTTAAGCAATACATGACCACCATTTTAGTGCAATAGTTTGTGGAAGAAAACCATTACCATGACATTATGAAAGAATGGTGGGTAAAGGGAAAAACATTTAGATCCAAAGAGACAAAGGTTTATTCTACCATTAACCTTGGGGAGCTTTATAGAAATGTGGTTTCACTAGTCAACAAATTATATGGGGAGAAGGATGTTTCCCATTTCTAAGAACCCTCAGTCCCATTACTACATATGATGCTTGAAGAAGGGATAGTTTTTTATTGGGCCACTATCTTGTCACTCACTTTAAGTGATGCAATAATAAGAGACAAATCTCGTCTAGAGGGTAGATGACTTGAATTCTGTATGTTCTCATACTTATTAGATATTGTATGCACTACAAATCCATTCTTGTGGATGGGTTAGGCTTGGAACACCTCATGCCATTCCATTCACGTATACTACCAAGATATCTGGCAGCATAAGTACTCCTCTAAATATGCACATTTATGTGACTAATTATTTGCTCCCCCATGAGTTGATATTTGAGAGCAATTTCCCTACTAGATGGTACAAAGATGCAAATCAAAGTCCCAATAGATATTGGGTACTGGTATTTGGATGACTCATCAACATATATCAGAATTGATGGTGCAATAATGGCACCCCACACTTTCTTAATGAAGTATGTACTTGATAGATTGGTGATTAGGGAAATTGCTTATTAGACTATTCTTTTTGGTTTTAAAGAATCCTTTTCCACCATATAGAATAAAATATACCGTACATATCTGTATATATGAGTGTGCATTTTTCTTTGGGCACATTCTGTTCTTAATTATGTAAATGTAATTTAATTATGTTTTGTTCTTAATTATGTAAATGTAATTTAATTATGTTTTGAACTTTTGAACAATGAACATTGAATATGATAGTAGGGTGCCACTCAATTCATTTTCGAATGTGTATATTTGAGTTAGGTTGATGATGATGATTATGTAGCTTTAATTTAAAATTTAAATGATGAATGGTAAATTTTAATTTTTGATTTATGGTATATATACATATATGACGTTTCCCAGCCGTATCGTATCCATATTTTTTGAAAATTTTCCATATTTGTTTCACCCCCCACATCCATATCCGTTTCAGTGCAACATAGATATTGAGTAATATAACCTTGGATCATTAGCCACCTTCCTAACTCCATCATCCCTTATGTTAGCATCATGGGGCAAAATGGTCAATAAACTATAATCAAGGGTATCCACCCATGGTCTTCAAAAACTCTGGAAACTAAAGCATCAACCTCATCAAGGTAACCTTCATCTTGAGAGAATCCTGAACCAAGAGTAAAATCAAGGTTAAATCCCTCTCCTTGAGAAAATTCAACATCCTTGTCCCTGAACTCTGCAACACTCACATCATCTATAAGGTTGGAAGCAACCATTGATTCTACAATAGGTTTTGAGCCTATCTCCATGGAATCCCACCATACATTCTCTATATATGTCTCCTTAGTACTAGAATGCTAATTTAGCTTCCCATTCAAATGTACAAGCACCATAGGGTCAAGAAGTAACTTGTAAAGGACACCATCTAACACATCTCTAGCCAAATTCCTTAGACTTGTTAGACTATAGTAATTTATAGTGCATCGTTATCCTTCAAAATAATCTCTATATTGAAGATATGACTCGCAAGAAACTAAAAGAAAAAAAATATTCAAGTTAAGACAAAACAAATCATCATTCAACTCAAAATCATCACCTCATGAATTCCAGAAGGAAATGGAGCCTAATATTTTTATAATATATGTAGTATCATCACCCAAATCCATTCTTATTATTACCTCTTTCTCATAAATATTTCTAAAGAGTTTCACATCATAATTCATATGGATTGATGCCCCACTTTCCTCATACCAACACTTGACATGTTATTGGAAGATAAACAAGAGACCATAGAGAAGGTAAAATCGAGCTAGGATGATCCATCATCCACTCCTACTATAGTATGCTGGCCGCAACCAATTTCTATTTAGCCTTCCCCTTCTTCTTAGGACATTGGCTGGAAAAATGTCCCAAATAGTGACACCTAAAACAATTAACCTTTCTCAAGTCTTTCTTAGCTCAAATTGAATCTTCCTTTGTACCCTTCTTGTATCATTTCATGAGATTTCCCTTCCTCATCCTCCCAACAATGACTACTTCTTCTACTTCCTTTTTCTACTTTGAATAAGACTCCAATTTGACATCTTCCTACAAAAGGCCATTCCAAATATTAATCTTCCAAAATCGTGCAAATTTTCTTGACCACAAACACCTTGGACATAAGGCTTTCAAGACAGAATAAGTTCATTCAAGGAAATTGACACATCCTCAACTACCTTCCCTATGGAAACCAATTGATCTCTCAACTTTGTGATCCTAGCCAGGTAGCTCACCATTATATCTTTGTTGCTTATACAGATGGTTGAAATCTTATTCCTCAAGAGAATCATTCTAGAGACACAAGAAATCTGATATTAACTCACCAAAGACTTAAACATCTTATTACCAACCATCTTCTATGTAATTTGAGGGATGAAGTGATCCTTCATCGAATCATAAATGATTATGTTTTCCTTGGCCGCCTTCTTAACATGGGTAGCCAACTTTATTGGATCGATATGTTTATCAATCCCTTTCATGAAATGCTCTCAAACCTCAACCTCCTCCATAAGAATTTATAGTGTGAACTTCCAAGGTATGAAATCGGAAGCACCATCCAACCTATCACACTCTTTAAGACCAATAGTAGTGATCCTTGCAAATCTAAAGCACACTTCAAAGAAAAATCAATAATAAACAAAGTAGAACAACCCTTATAGGGTTTAAGCGCTTCTCCCAAGAACCTTAGGATAATGTAAGGTCTTAGATCCTAATTAAGAAGTATTACACATTTCAAAACATAATTTCACAAGGAATTGCTACATTAACACTAAATTTCACTAATATAACTATGACAGAATATCACCACATAATTAATTGATTTCCATAATTTCCATAATATTGATAATTTGTATTATCTAGAGGACAAGGGATAAGACATACTTGTAAACCGAGATAGAAGTTGGTCTTACAGAGATATCGTATAAGCCCTCAATACCATAGTGGAAGCTATTGGAAACAGCTTGTGGGGGACCTCTCTCCTCCCAACCAACCCCTTAGTCATAAACTGAGCCCTTGAGGTCTCACTCAACAATACCAAGCCAGTTGGACATCATAATCAAAATCCTATTCTACCCTCATCCTCAAAACCTCCATCTCCACCTAGCTCATAGAACCCTTACTGACCAAAACCTCCTCAAACAAAGAGCATAAAAAACCCCCTAAAAGACCCCTCAATCAGCCCCCAATTCCCCTATTTATGCATAATTTTCCATTTTTAACTTAATTAGAGTGAATTATGCATGAGTGTCAAATGGACTTCATGCACATTACTTTTTCTAATCATATTTAATTAACTTAACTAAGTTTTATTTGTTAATTCAACTTTATTATAATTTCTTTTTCGTATTTCTTATTTTAAATAATATATACTTTATTAATATTTTTTATTAGCTAATCTAGTTTTAATAATACTTAACTAATCTTAGTTAATTTTGGGGTGTTACATACTTCCCTCCTTCAGGAAACTTCACCCTCAAGTTATATTCCCCACAAAGATAGGTTCATAACACGGAGTATAATCACATACAGTACAATACTTAATTAATTAGTATGGTATATACATAATTAATACTATTGTGAAGACAAAAGCTCATGTGTGTGGCCAATACGCAAGAATTCTCCTCCTTCACTAATACAATTAGACGTCATAATTTGCAATGTGCTCTTGTTTAATTACCTAGGGTCTAATATGCAACCATTCATACAAGTTTTGCATTAACTTCATCATACACTTCAAAAACATGACATAAACATTAAGAATAAATATATAATAAATCAAAACCAACTCAATTGAGATAGAAAGACATAACACATTCCCCCCCCCAAAACTCCCTCATTCCTTACTCACCCTCTCCCTGAGAATCATACCACCTGAGCAACCTCCATAACCCTCCACACAAATATTCTGGGTGGTCCCACTCACCATGGCATGGGCCCTCTACTGTAACATGTCTGCGGACAATACAATAGGCATCAAAAGCTTCACGATTAGCATAATTGCTAACTAATCTATGGACCTCATCGACCGCACCAGATTTTGGTCTACTTCCAGTATCTATTTTGACCTCATTGTCTGCATCGGATTTTGGTCACATCTAGCCACCTCATCGACTACACCAGATTTTGGTCAGCTAGGCATCTCAAAAGGCATCATAAGCTTCATGGCTATCATAATGGCTAAACCAATCTATTGACCTCATCGGTGTTGTTCAGGAATTCTACCTTATAGCGAGGAAAGAGACACTATCAACTTCTGGGGTGACATGTAAACACATTGATCATATTACATAAGCATCTATAAAGGGAAAGAGATCAAAGATCTTGAAGACATACCTTATTAACGACGTTCGATCCTAGCTTTGCTCAATCTTGCACTCAATCTTCAACTTGATCTTCCGCTCAATAGACCTGCAATACAAAGATACCTTCTTCAACGTATCTTGACTGATATAACAATGATGAAATTGAAATACAATTTAAACATCAAGAACAATCAAGCATTTAACCAAACAAACACACAATCCGTTAGGCATTTGATTGGGACAGGAAGGATGCTTCAACCTTTATTGTCAAAAGCAAATAATCAGTACAAATTATACCTGATCATGCAGCATGCTTGTGCAACCGGATTTTGGGCTCCTGCTCTTCTCTAACTTTGGAATTCTTCCAGCATAACAACCCTTAATGCAAGTTTCTCCTCTTGTGAATGAGAGTCTCAATATGTCTAACCTCTCTCCTTAATCCTCCTTGTATTTATTAGACAAGGTAGGCAGTTTAGATCAAGAGGTGGTTGAAATGGAATTTGGGGAAGTTGCAAAACCAACTGCAACTAATCCCAATTCGTCAAATTAATATATTTTTGATCACATTTTAAGACATGCGCGAGTTTTTCACAGTGGAGTAGCGCACAATATGCAACTTCAGTGCTTAACAACCAACGTTTGCAGACTTTTTGAAGGTGTGTGCTAGTTTGCTGAAGTGGAGTAGGGCATATTAGGATGTGTGAGCTACTATTAAGCCTATGGAGTAGGGCATGTGCGCTGTTTTGATGAAGTGGAGTAGCGCACATGTCAAAATGTGAGGTTTTTTAGGGTTTTGTCAGCTTGCAGAAGGGTAGGTCAGGTCAAAGCATCATCTAAGGTCATCATGCTCTTCAATCCAAGTTGTCCTTTTGTGTGATCGACAACTAAAGGTGATCATGGACGGAGAAGTGTAGATTTGACCTATAACAGATGCCCCCTAATGTCTGAGGTTAGAGAGAAGCGATGACTGAAATACATTATAATTCCAAGTTAGAGGAGGAGCAAGAAACCGTAGAACCAAGCCACAGAAACACCTGAAACAAAGATCAAGGTCAGAGCAATTACAATCTTGACATCATATAGATGTGTAGTGTGATACAACATGATCTCCGATACATAACTAGGAGATGTATATATAGCATGGCCACTTGAAATACAAACGTGGATCCATGTCAAACTGAGAGATCATAGCCATAACAACAAACTGGATCTATGTCTCATGGAGAGCCGAAAATGAGTGAGGCTCAGTCTTGCGCAACTTGGTTGATAGCATAATGAGGTGATGTCATTAACATCCCAAGGTCTTCATCCAAAACAACCCAAGGTACAAACCCTAACCATGTGAATAAATGAGCTGAAAGTCGAACATGGGGGGTATCAGTTGATTACCGGTCCTTGATGTATACCGTTAACAAACGTGAGGGTTTCCACTGATAATGATAATGGGGTACAAGTCACCTAGTACGATCCAATAAGTGTGAATAAGTGGAGTTGGAGTCGAACACTTGAGGAACTTGTCGAATAAGAGACATTGATGTATTCTCATGATTCAACAGCGAGGAAAAATTGCCACTGGTGACTGCAATCTCCAAGGTACTAATCGAAACTCTAAACTTCATTCCCAGAGAAAAATGATTTGATGTCGATGGGAAGAAGTCCGTTGGAAGGGAGGCCTTAAGGAAACCTCCATCATCATACAAAGATACCTTCCTCAGCGTATCTTGACTGATATAACAATGATGAAATTGAAATACAATTTAAACATCAAGAACAATCAAGCATTTAACCAAACAAACACACAATCCATTAGGCATTTGATTGGGACAGGAAGGATGCTTCAACATTTATTGTCAAAACAAATAATCAATACAAATTATATCATGCAGCATGCTTGTGCAATTGGATTCTGGGCTCCTCCTCTTCTCTAACTTTGGAATTCTTCCATCATAACAACCCTTAATGCAAGTTTCTCCTCTTGTGAATGAGAGTCTCAATATGTCTAACCTCTCTCCTCAATCCTCCTTGTATTTATTGGAAAAGGTAGGCAGTTTAGATCGAGAGGTGGTTGAAATGGAAGTTGGGGAAGTTGCAAAACCAACTGCAACTAATCCCAATTCGTCAAATTAATATATTATTGATCGCATTTTAAGATGTGCACAAGTTTTTCACAGTGGAGTAGCGCACAATATGCAACTTCAGTGCTTAACAACCATCGTTTGCAGACTTTTTGAAGGTGTGCGCTAGTTTGCTGAAGTGGAGTAGGGCATATTAGGATGTGTGCGCTACTATTAAGCTTATGGAGTAGGGCATGTGCACTGGTCTGATGAAGTGGAGTAGTGCACATGTCAAAATGTGAGGTTTTTTAGGGTTTTATCAGCTTGCAGAAGGGTAGGTCATGTCAAAGCATCATCTAAGGTCATCATGCTCTTCAATCCAAGTTGTCCTTTTGTGTGATCGACAGCTAAAGGCGATCACGGACGGAGAAGTGCAGATTTGACCTATAACAATCGGCCGCACCGGATTTTGGTCTACTTTCGGTATCTATTTTGACCTCATCGGTCGCAATGGATTTTGGTCTCATCTAGTCACCTCATCGGTCGCACTAGATTTGGTCTACCGGGCATCTTGAAAGGTTGGCCCTAACTTTCTCCATATCCCTCCAAGGAAACCAACCCCAAGCATCGGAAGTCCATCTCCATATACCTCCCTCTACGACTGACATACCTCAAGTCGTGGACTTCCGACATAATCATAGCTAGCAAGCTATTATTGAGTGAGTCTATCCCCAACCCATGCCCCCTTGTGGTTATGGGCTCCCACGAGATTGTAGTTTTTAAAATGACCCAACCTTGAAGGCCCCAAAGTGGAATTCCTGTAACATTTCCACTCACAATCATATAGTCAGCCATTAATCATTACGAAACAAGTCACATACAATATCACATTGCTTCATGATCATATTGTATCAACTGCATAACATCATATTTACTAAGAAAATCAAGGAACAAAGTTTCACTCGCCACCCAGACGGTGATTAGTACTCATGTTTATCATCAACAATATAGTTCTTTACTAACCCTTTTCTCATCTAAAACTCTTTAAGCATTTAAAGCATGAAATTTTGATATGTCAATAATACTCATCATGAGTCAATGTTTATTACACAATTGCACCTATGGTTTCATTGTAAATAGTGTAACATCATAAGCCATATCATCGGTCACTATGCATACCGTCAAAATATCCCATCATCTATATACAATTTATTATGATGAAGTAATTAAATATCATTTTAATATAAGTTCTCACAACCAGGAAATAATCAATGTAAATATATACTTGCATTATATGATAACTATTTCACAATAGTTAAACCATACTGAGTATCTACACAAGTGGCAACATCTAAAATAAACATCATAAACAACATCACATACTAGGAAATAAAATATACTAAATCATCATACCTCTATTTGTCATAGAGTATATATGTATACAAATGGAGATTATTAATTCACAATTAATTATATGTTTATATAACAACTTTTGTTTTAATGAAGCCCAACACATTTTCAAAGCATATGTTTTATAATTCTTTGCATCATTGAATTCCCCCATTGTCATAATATTTCAATGTTGATGGGGAGTTTGATATATATATATATATGAAATAATGATGGTCATAATATTTCAATGATGATGGGGAGTTTGATATATATATATATATAGTACAGGTGCACAAGTTATCTAAAAAATTGTCCTTGTAGGAAGGAATCCTGCTTGAACATAAATTCAAGGAAAGTGTCTCTTATCCAGAATCTGTTAATTCCTTATATTAAGATTCAGAATTGTGTTCTAACTTATGGTTCCAGTTACACTGATTGTATTAGTCTTGTCTTTGTTAAGGCACATTTTCTAAATGCAACTGTGTAGATTTTGATATGTAAAGGTAGAAGCAATGAATGCCAAAAGATGTCTATATGTCTATATTAACTAGAAAGGTGAACCCTTGAAGACTTTGTTAGGGTGGAAAAATAAGAAAAGTTATACTTTGATTTTTACCATGAAATATTGAATATGATGTGATGTTTTAGTTTCATGGTAAAAATTTAAGAAGGAATGTATATGATCAAAATTCAAGCATTGAAACATTTTGTATCTGATGATGTATATACAATTCAAATCTGGAACATTGAATCATTTTGAATCTGATAGTGAATATCGCAACACATGCTATTGCATTTAAATGTTATGTTGCTCACAACTCGATGCAAAATGTTGAACTTGGCACAGATCTTATTTCCTTGGGCACCAACGTTCATCAATTAGGCGTTTGTAAGGACTGCCAAGATGTTAGGGAACCTTTGTTGATGTTCACCACTCTCACTTACTTCCCTAAGTAGTTTTAAATTGGTACAACACGTTTATGTACATGTAATTAAAGGATGTAATTTCACAATGTTTCAGGTCAAGTCCAGTTTTCAGGTTCACTAGTACCACCACTCAATTTATTTAACTTCGCCACATGTAAGAATTGCAGGTTAACTCAATCTCAAACCTTCTTGAGTAATCCCACATAAGTATTAAAGTGGGCTTCTCCCTGCCTCCCTTCAAATTTCAATTGTTATTGGTAGATTTCTCACAATCATACTATTAGTGAGAACACAAAAACACAGAAAAATATTAATTTGGGATTAATTTGGCTATCAGCTCGAGAGATTTTAAATATGAAGAAAACATCGACCGATCAAAGAAACAACCTTGTTTCAAAAACTTGCAAGTAAAGGTTCATGCATTTCTAATTTGAAGAGGAAATTTTACACTTAACATTGGCAGGTTTGATGATGATGTCCATAAGTTACAAGAAGCACTTAGTAGCTCAAACAATAGAATATATGAAGTTGAAGGCAAAACATCAAAATGTGGCTGAAGAGTTGAATAAATCCAAGAATTTATGAACATTTCAGTTTTGGAGAGATGAATTATCCCATAATACATATTTAAGGAATAATACTACAAGTGGCACATGGATAGTATCACACTTTTAGTGATGAATATTATGAGCAGTGCATGAATCTTCCTTTCAAGATTCAAAATGGTCCAAGCTACATTCTTCAACATTAAGAATAGTGGATTACAATTCGTATCTTGTTTATTTCATCATCCTTTCTTGCAATTTCTTCATTTTGACTCGTACTTGTTCTTTGATTTGCGTGCCTTCCCTTTTATTAAGCTTTTAATCTTATTAAGATGTGTTTATTTGATTAAAGGCTGGAAACTAGCCTATTTTATCATCTTCCTTGGAAAGTTTTTCTTTAGCTTCAGTTCATCTTTGATTTTCTGCATACTTTCCTCATGTTTTGCACAAAGGGAATCTATTCCTTGTCTTGTTGTTCTCCATTCTTGATCCAGGTCGTGTCCAGGAAGCACGAGGGGGACAACAGTTCGATTGAATGAGTCGTCTTTGTTATGGCAGAAGCTTAAGAACAGAATGAGCAAAAGCAGGATTACACTACAAAGATAAACACAATATGCGTAGACAATATGCAGGAATGCGAACTATTCTTCTCTATTAGATGTAAACAGATGTGTTAGGCAAAGAAGAACCACGAACATGTTCATTGGAGTGTTTTACCTGACAATGTTGACTTACTCCATCGGGAGCTTGAAAGAGGTTATGGTATTCATCGAGAATATGATCGACTTGTTGCTTCTGTCAGGAGCTGCAGTGGTCAGTGACTCGACTCGTCATGGCAGTCTTCTTAGAATGTTGCGGCTTGATCATGACTAATGCGAACTTATGAGCATGATTGATGAGCGTCTTTGTCTGTTTGGCAGATATCAGTGCAACCATTGGTGTAGGTTGACACTCAGGTATGCTGAACCATCGATTTTGGATTCTGACAATCACCTTTTGAGGTCGTGACTGATAACTTCCATGTCTATCCCAAAGGTAAGGTTTCCCAAATAGGGTGTCATCTACAGAGAGTGGTGCCACGTCACAGAGTACTTCATATTCAAAAGGCTTTATGAAGTAGGTGAGCTTTCATTGTCGAGTGATTCGTAGTTCTTGTCCATCCTTCATCCAACCGATGTTGTAAGGCTGAGGATGCAGAGTGGTAACAAGACATAGTTTCTTCACGAGATCTTCAGAACCAAAGTTATTCTGGCTACCATTGTCCACAATCAGATGTAATGGGTTTCCCTGGATCCATATCCGTGTATGGAATAAGCATTTTCGTTCCTCCTCGTTGACGATAGTCAAGGATACTGGAGTGGTCGATGTCAAAAGGGTCATCGTGTTTGGATCAGATTCTTTTACCATCTTGTCAAACGCGTCGAATGTCAACACTTTTGTCAAAACTATCTTTTGAGGTTTTCATTCAGACATATCATGCCAAGATGAGTGGTGGTAATCGCACCATTTTTCGGTTGACAGTTGTTTGCTATGTTCCCTCTTGTGAAAAGGCTTCTTGTTGTGGTCTGGTTTTGGCAGTGTCGGCTGAGAAGATTTCGACTTGTCAAAGTCGGCTGGTGCCTTCTTGTCGGGTGGTCGTCCTGATGTCGGCTTTATCGCGAAGCGTGCTTTCCCTTTTTGCTTGATTTCCAGTTTGTTGGTGTAGTGGAATGCATCCGCAAGCGTAGTGACATTCAGAAATTCCATCTCCTGCTGGATGTACTGGGAAAATCCACTGATGTACTTCAGAACAAGCAATTTCTCTTCTTCTTGGACGCCAAGTATCGCCATGAGTTGGTAGAACTCATCGGTGTAACTATGTACTGATTGGTCTTTCCATTGCCTTAGTTGCAGCCACTTCTTATACTGTTGCTCAAGGTATTTGGGTGGGTAAAATTCCTTCCGGATGTGTTCAACGAATTTATCCCATGTGTCGATGGGGTCTTTTCTTTTCTCCATCTTTGTCGAGAGGTTCTCCCATCAGCAGTGCATAGATGTTGACATCTTTAAGGATGCAATGGTGACTTTTTCAGCTTTGGAGAGTTGATTTACAACGTAATAGGATTCCAATTGTTACACCCAATTGTCGACGGATTCCGTGTCAATCTTACCTTCAAGATTTGGTATGTCCAAATTCATTTGCACTTTGAAGGGGCTGATTTTATCGGCATGAATTCACATCGAAAATCCTCCAGATGTCGAAGTAAATCACATGAGAATTTCGTTGAACGGGGTGAACATTTCAGTCCGTTGTCGAGCCAGAGCTTGCTCAATAAGCTGTGCTGTCTCGTCGGATGCATGTCTATCATCTATTTCTTTTGTCATTTATGGAGGTAGCATCTGCTTGGATTGTTGTGATTGCGAGCGAGTTTGAACCGACATAATTCTTCAAGAGAAGTGTATACGCAGAACTTAAGCACGAACAAAACTGAGTGCTCTGATACCAATGTTCTGGGTCGTGTCCAGGAATCACGAGGGGGACAACAATTCGACTGAATGAGTCGGATTTGTTATGGCAGAAGCTTAAGAACAAAATGAGAAAAAGCAGGATTACACTACACAGATAAACACAATATGCGTAGAAAATATGCAGGAATGCGAATTGTTCTTCTCTATTAGATGTAAACAGATAGATTGATGTATGTTACAATATTATACATGCTTATAAAGAATTCTGAGACGCTTGGGTGGCTGCCCATTACATTCAGTTACAAAGAAGAAGTTAGAACAGTTCAACAGTTCAATCGTTACAGTCGACTAGAAGACAGAGAGACAGTCCGTCAATGTTCGACAGTCGCTGGTCGCATGTCGATGTTGCATATCGATGTCGCGAAACTGTGAGGTTACTGAACATGTCGAAGGTGCGAAGGATTCCGTAGTATGTCGAAGTCGAGACTCGTCGAATTTGTGTCGAAATCGGAACCTGTCAAAGTCGAAACTTGTCGAAGTTGTATCGACATCGATGACTTGTCGCAGTCAATGTTAGCATTCGACAACAATTCCAACTACGATGTGGATCAATTCTCTTCTTTTCTAGGGAGTTACTCAGTTTTTGTTTCCTTTATCCATCTATATGAGAGTGATAAATAGAAGTTATATTGTCATGTAATCACTACACTAGAAGTTATACAAATAAATTATTAACAATTACATGTCTCCTTTTTATAATAAGCATCCTAGTCCTAGATCATGGATGACATGCCTACACATGCAAAAAAAAATTATTTGTGGGCATCTAATAAAAAGGATGACCATATAAAATGACCTTACTGACAAATTATATTGATTTATATGGCTCAACTAACCCCTCGAGACCAACTATAGAACCCAATAAAATAATAATCTTATATGTTATTCAGAATGTATGTTGTGCTTGGGACATAACACCAAACCACTAGGAACAACACCAATTACAAAGCTTCAAAAAGGACATTATCAGGATCCCCAAAAAAGTGACCCACAAGACATGCACAAGATATGTACTTGCGACCACTATAAACCGAAGAGTAGTTTTGCAAATGTTTAATGGTACCAAACTAATGGCATTTCTCTATATGACTTATCAAGAGAAGAAATTGAGCAAATGAGAAAATTATATAGCGAATATCACAATTTTTCTTATTCAAATTCCCTTATGCACTCAAGTAGATAATTTCATTGCAACAAACTAAATTATGGAGATGACCATAATTTATTTGTTACTCGAGAAATATATAATATTTTTCTTTCAAATATAAAGCCAACTGCTCATTGTAAGCTTGACCAATGAATAAGAATTAGTTTCATCATTTTTGGAAGAAAGGCGTATAAAGCATGAACCAATAGAGAAGACTACATAGGAAAGCTTTGAAAACCATAAAAATATCCCATTAATGATGGTGAAGCATCACTAAATAACAATCAATTAGAAAGTCATCCCTGAACAACAAAATGATGTAAACAAATTCTTATTCTACAACTAGTAAACCAAAGAAAGTCTTACAATCTATCAATAAGAAAACCCTTGATGAGAGCCTCTCATAATAAAACCATAGTTATCTGCCAAAATAAAAATAAAGTAAAAAGAGATTGACAAGTTTGAGGTTACTTTCCAATAGGGAAAGAACAAGCTCAAGTTTGAGGTTACTTTCCAATAGGGAAAGAACAAGCTCCAATAATGCATGTGATATTGTCAATTGCAAAAGTGAAAAGAGTGTTGAACTCTTAATTTCAGTGTAAACCACCAAAGAAGGAAGAGAGAACTAATGAAGACTCAATATACAATTATCCCATCATTCCCTAAAATGCAGTTACATAGCTATCTTTGTAACTGGGTATATAACACATCATGTTACTAAGATGCTCACAAGAGGAAACTTTAATAAGTAAAGACAGTCAAATTCATCCATGAAACTAATGCCTAGAGTAGAAAACTCAGAGTTTAGATGTTAGAGCCCAGTTTTGATGCAAAAGAAAAGGAATAACAACAATTAAACAATGGTCCTATTGCAAGAGTTTGTATGAAAAAGAGAGGGAATTTATAATGGTGAACCGATGCTCCCTCTTAATACGCAATAGTCCCTATATAGTTTAGTTTAGGGGGGTCATCTAGCTATATTTTATGGGTTATATGACATTGACAAGGATGTAGTAGGGCCAACTATTTTCTATAATTGATTGAATCACAACATTCTCGCATATTTTTGTTCATGACATTATGTCTAGAAACTGTCATAGAATTCTAGGTCAAGAAAGAGATCTTTCATTCTAAAGCCATCACATTTAGGTCTTTCTCTACGAACACAGAAATCAATTACATTCCCCTATCTCTATTCCTTGATTGTATAATACGTAGATTGCATTTTTGTATATGTATAGGGTATTTTCTTTAATCTTCCAAAGGAATTTTGAAAATATAATTGGAACCATAGAAATCCATGACAATAATAATAGCCCCCTTTTCCTATGAGTGAGGCTTAGTAATAAATCCATGACAATAATAATAGTCCCCATTTCCTATGAATGAGGCTAAGCAATAAATCAGTACAGGGAACATCATCCTCACACATCTGGTAATCAAAAACCTGTAACAGATTTTAGCACCAGCTATTGAACACACAAGTTTGTACATTTTTATTGGGTAACTTAATCTGTCTAGGTCAAATCCAGGGTGCACATTTCCATGGATCAGATCTGGATCTGGAAAGGAGATGTTTCTGGATAAGAAACACTAGAATATAAATGATTGATAATGTTTGCAAAAATATTGGAAAATACAACGGTTTTTTTTTCTCGTTTTTGTAAACATCTAAAGCAACAACAACATCAAACAAACACATTTCTACATAAATATGAACATAAAACTAATATAGAAGATGCCAAATGGTATATCACACAACGATACCGAAATATAATATTTGTCTGAACTATAGAGTCATAAGTCCTGGCAGGATAATACAAAATCACATGAGCTTATGGAAATGAAAACAACGGATTTCCCCTTGATAGATGGAAGATGGTTCCAGTATTTTTTGTAAATTAAGGCTTAAAAGACCAAGAATATCGTTATAAGGAGAAATTGATGTGAACGGAGCAATAATTTGTATTAGCTCACAATATTTAGTGAAATCATCGTAATAATTTTTTTAAGATGAAATTATTGATCTGCACAATTTGACAAAGGTTGTTGAAGGGGAACAATCAGAGAGTATTATTGGTGATATTAAAAATATGTTTCACAGTTATGTTTATAAGCCCATTTCAAGTGAGGCTTATGGGTAGCCAAAGCAATGTAAACTAAATTTCCGAAGATTTATTTGAAAATGAGGAAAATCCGTTTCTTCTGGTTTACAAATCTATTCACACATGGTTATTACCTGCTGCGCAGAATTATGAACACGTATATGCTATTAAGGATCAAATTTGTTTGTCGCGAGGCAGAAAAGGGCATAATACCTCAAGAATCTGTAAAAAAAAATGATATTTCAAGCATTTACACCAGAAAATTTCATGGGAGTCTCATTTTTAGGAGGTTTTGTTATCCGTTCAGAACTGGTCACAAATATTTATTAAAAAATTATGGGTATTTAATGTAGAGGTAGAGGATAAAGAGGTAGTTGAATGTCAAGGATATGGTGGTTTGTTGGTGGTGGGGTTATACGGTGGTCCGTTGGTGGGGTTAGATGGATTTCATTCCATCCACCCGAGTTCAATTCCGTTGAGACATCTTCTGGCTTGGATTACCGGCTGACGGTTTGCTCGACCTACCATCCACGATATGTGAGGAAGTTTGTTGAGATTTCCTGTGCAAAAAAAGAGGTAGTTGAATAATTAACCAAATCCACCTACAATCCTACCGCCCAAAACATGCTTAGGAGACCTGTAGTGACTTTGGCTATGTGTAGGGTGTTTTGGAGTCCTATTTCAATTAAATGTAACTGAGTGAGCTTTGGACTGACAAGGTAAGCCAATTTTTAGAGGCCTTATGGTTCAACGTCCGGCTTCGATACCACATGTAAGGTCCTAGATTCTAATTAAGAAGTATTACATATTTCAAAACATAATTTCACATGGAATTGTCACATTAACACTAAATTTTACTAATATAACTATGAATTGCCACATTAACACTAAATTTCACTAATATAACTATGACAGAAATTCACCACATAATTAATTGATTTCCATAATTTGCATTAAACCGATAATTTGTGTTATCTAGAGGACAAGTGAGAAGACGTACCTGTAACCTAAGATAGAATTTGGAGTTACAAAGATATCATAGAATCCCTCAAGACCATAGTGGAAGCTATTGGAAACCACTTGTGGGGGACCACTCTCCTCCCAAGTAACCCCTCGGTCATAAGCTAAGAGCCACCGAGCCCTCACTCAGCAATACCAAGCCAGCTATACATCATAATCAAAATCCTATTCTACCCTCAGCCTCCAAAGTTCCATCTCCACCTAGCTCATAGAACCCTTGCTGACCAAAAGCTACCCAAACAAATACCTTAAAACCCCCCCAAAAAGACCGCTCAATCAACCCCCAATTCCCCTATTTATGCAGAATTTTCCAATTTTAACTTAATTAGAGTGAATTATGCATGAAGGCCAAATGAACTTCATTAATCATATTTAATTAACTTAACTAAGTTTTATTCATTAATTCAACTTTATTATAATTTTTTTCTTATTTCTTATTTTAAATAATATATACTTTATTAATATTTTCCTTATTAGATAATCTAAGTTTAATAATACTTAACTAATCTTAATTGATTTTGGGGTATTACATGTATCATACCCAATTAAACTAGTCCTACACCACTTCTAGTTCATTGAAATCAACTTTGATACCATGTAGAAATTTTGAAAATCAAGCAATTAATGAAAATTTTCAAAAGTTGACTTCATCATTGAGGCTTTCTAGACCTACTTTTAGCTCATGAATGATTTGAAATATTAAATTACAATAGTAATGTTTCTCTTCTCTTCAACCCAATTTCACATGGCATCCAAAGATAATAATATCATATAATTATACTTCAATATCACAATGAAACAACCCTTATGACATACTTTTCCAAGAATATACCAAATCATAATTGTCTTATAATAACATATTGTAATAACAATCAATATGCTTTGTTATATTCAAGATATGTAATAAATAACTTGACCAATTTAGCTATATTTTATGTCAAATCAACATTAACGATGAGTACTAATTTCTACTATGTCAAGAAGATAAGTTGAAAATCAAATATTCAATTACATAATATTTGGATAGTTGGAAACTTCACACACACGCACAAGAGATAAAGTACAAGTACATATCACACTTTATACAAAGCTGGTATAAGTCAGACTTTCAAAACCATAGCAAGGGAAACCATAAGAAAACTCTATCCACCAACTCCTCCTAGCTAGAAATCATTCCTAACCAAAGTTTTTCACTCCACCAAAGGTCCTCAACAAACTATCATCACTACCATAAAGTCCTCCTTGGCACCTACATTATATCCCCTGAGACAATTCCTTCTCCTATCTTGCATAACAAAAGTTGACTTCTACATTGAGGTTTTCTAGACCTACTTTTAGCTCATGAATGATTTGAAATATTAAATTACAATAGTAATATTTCTCTTCTCTTCAACCCAATTTCACATGGCATCCCAAGATAATAATATCATATAATTATACTTCAATATCATACTTCAATATCACATTGAAACAACCCTTATGACATACTTTTCCAAGCATATAACAAATCATAATTGTCTTATAATAACATATTGTAATAACAATAAATATGCTTTGTTATATTCAAGATATGTAATAAATAACTTGACCAATTTAGCTATATTTTATGTCAAATCAACATTAACAATGAGTACTAATTTCTACTCTATCAAGAAGATAAGTTGAAAATCAAATATTCAATTACATAATATTTGGACAGTTGGAAACTTCACACACACGCACAAGAGATAAAGTACAAGTACATACCACACTTTATACAAAGCTGGTATAAGTTAGACTTTCAAAACCATAGCAAGGGAAACCATAAGAAAACTCTATCCACCAACTCCTCCTAGCTAGGAATCACTCCTAACCAAAGTTTTTCACTCCACCAAAGGTCCTCAACAAACTATCATCACTACCATAAAGTCCTCCTTGGCACCTACATTATATCCCCTGAGACGATTCCTTCTCCTATCTTGCATAACAAGTAGCATTAGTGTTTCCAAGTGCCAAAAAACCCTATTCTTCTTCTCTCATAAGCAGGGTAATTTTTAGGGGAAAAATTTCGCCAATTGGCTATTTTTTGGACTTTTTTCAAAAAATAAATTCGCCATTTGGTCATTTTTAGTCTCTAATATCGCCTATATTGACATAAAATATGTTTTTTTTATCATAATATTTGCCAAAATTTACATGTTTTAGTGGTAAATTGTAGGTTTCATATTTAATATTCGCCTACCTATCTATATAAATGTTTTTTTCAATTCAAAATAATCGCCTAGAATACTACACTTAAGTATAATATTAGGATCCTTAAAAAATACCCTGCTCATAAGAGATACAAGATAAAATGTTATACTTTCCCCTTTAGGGTTTACCACAAACCCTGGTGTTCTTTGTTTTCTTAGGACCTGAAAATCTAATCCTATTCTTCCCTTGAAATTTCTCCAAGAACCCTAGCACTTAAGAAAAAAAGAGAAGATATACATGGAGAATATTACAAGAAGAAAAGTTCACCCTAGTATCTTATCTTTAAATCAAGTGTGTGATCTTTAAGACTGAGCAAGTACATGTATGATCAAAGGAATCTCTCCTTCCTCTATTTAGATGAGTAGTTGGGAGGCCTGCAATATAAAGTGGACCTAGCTAACTACATGAAACCTAACTCTACATTATATGGGCCCACATGTGGAGTGCTCAAACTCTATGTGAAACTTGTGAATCTCTAAGGTGTGAATGTCTAACAAGCAAGGCTACTAAAATGTTGCAATGATTGACTTATAAAATCCCTCAATGTTCCAACTTTACCTCCTAAGCCATGTGCACCTTCGGATCCATTGCACTAACATGATCAATCCCCAACCCAAGCTTCTTCAAGTCAATTACAAGCATCCATCAAAAGAACCAAGTGTCGTGCCATCTAGGGTTCAATGCCCAACTCAATGTGTTGGGTGCAGCCCAAGTGCAGGAAGTTTTGAAGATGAAGGTACTGTTAAGATTCAATATGCTAAGACAGAAAATATCAGCATCACATTCCATTTCACAACAATATACAGGATCACTGAAAGAACAACAAGCACAGCATAAACACAAGAGACACAAATTTATCCTGGGAAACCCTCATGGGGTAGAAAACCCAGCAAAGCTTCCTCAATATAGATGATCAACAATACAGAGATGTATATCCCAAACATGAGCTCCTTCTCCTCCATAGCAGATCTCTCTCTCTCACCTATGCACCATTCACAAGTGAGTGAATAATGTGTGTGTGTAATAAATGAGGAACACACCTCCTCTATTTATACACAACTTTGACTTGTCTTTTACACAAGCTAGGTCGGCCCAACTTAACCACTTTACATAATGTGATAGGGCCGACCCCACTAGGGTGGTCTAATAACCCTTTAACCCATATAACACATACAGGGCCGACCCCACTAGGGAAGTCTAATAATCCAAGTTACCACATTATCCATGGAGGAATACAACATCTCTTGATATACAATAAGGTCTTCACGGAGGAATGAAACATCTCCGAAATAATAAGGTACAAATATAATATTCTTAGAAGTTACAATATTTCAACACTCCCCCTGAATGAGAAGGATATTATAACAACATCTGCAGGAGCAAGGAGTCATCAACATCATACATGATACATCTATAAATCATTGGAAACTTTCTTTATACATCATCAGTAACTCAAGCAGTTACTGGAGCATCTTCAATATTGGAACATCAACATCTTCAGTAGTAAATCTTCATCTTCTGCAGCATTCGAACAGCTATAGTAACATCATCATCATTTGGATCACTTGATCAACAGCATCATCGTCACACGATCATCATCATCACATGATCATCAACATCATCATCACACGATCATCAGCATCATCATCACACGATCCTCAACATTGTCATCACACAATCATCAGCATCGTCATCACACGATCATCATCATCATCATCACACGATCATCAGCATCGTCATCTAGATCATCACGATCCACATCATCGTCATCTAGACCATCACGATAAACAGTATCATAGCAGCATACCCTGCAATACACATGACCCATTTAAGACACCATAACATGTCTAGGGACAATGCAGTCCACTCGTCAACTTAGACATATGTCTACGGATCAGTTCAGGGACCGAAGTTTGGGGATGATGCAATCCCCTCTCATCCACTAGGGACCACGTCTCGGAGACATATGTCTCCGGATCAATTTAGGGACCGAAGTCTGAGGATAATGCAATCCCCTCTCGTCCACTAGGGACCACTTATCGGAGACATATGTCTACAGATCAATTCAGGGACCGAAGTCCGGGGATGATGCAATCCCCATCACGTACATTTTGAACTATTGGTTCCGGGATGATGCAATCCCCATCACGTACATTTTTAACTAGTGGTTCCGAGATGATGCAATCCCCATCATGTACATTTTGAACCAAGCGTTCAGGGACGATGCAATCCTGACCACAGTGTCAGCCCTTTTTCATACTGGATGTGACCTAGATTAAATCTAGGATTTTATCACCTGTGAATGATCACCTGCTGCTGCACTGAGCAGTCTAGGAGTGAACATTACATCATTACAAGACCTGCAAATGATCACTTGCTGCTACACTGAGCAGTCCAGGAGTGCACATTACATCATTCCAGTCAACCATAGAGCCAATACTATTTCAACTGGGGTGTGACCTAGATCAAATATAGGATTTACAACCTCTGAATGATCACCTGCTAATCCGAGAGAAAACATTACATCATTAAAGGTTTTGTGAATGATCACCCACTGCTGAGTAGTCTAGGAGCGCACATTACATCATTCACCAACATATTTCTCGAAGACAAGAGTCTACGGATCAATTCAGGGACTGAAGTCCGTGGATGATACAATCCCTCTCGTCCACTAGGGACCACTTCTCAGAGACATATGTCTACAAATCAATTCAGGGACCGAAGTACAGGGATGATACAATCCCTCTCATCCACTAGGGACCACTTCTCAGAGACATATGTCTACGGATCAATTCAGGGACCGAAGTCCGGGGATGATACAATCCCTCTTGTCCACTAGGGACCACTTCTCGGAGACATATGTCTATGGATATATTCAGGGACCTAAGTTCGGGGATGATACAATCCCTCCTCATCCACTTAGACAAAGTCTAAGGACCATGCATTGACCTCATCGTCGTAACCGACAACCTCATCATCAACCTCATCGTCAGAAAAGGTAACCTCATCATCAATACAAGTATCCACATCAATACAGTATCCACATCAACGATACAGTATCTTCATCAATACAGTATCCACATCAACGATACAGTATCCTCATCAATACAGTATCCACATCATCGATACAATATCCTCATCATCGATACAAGTATCCACATCATCGACCTTACCGTCGATACAGGAAATCTCATCATCAACGACCATATCACTCCCCCTTTCGAGGAGGGTCCTTCTAAACTACACCAAGCTTGTCTCAGAAATACTCAAACTTTACTCGAGATAGAGGTTTGGTCAATACATCAGCAACTTGTTCGTCAGTGCTCACATACTCGAGCTTTATAGCTCCTTTCTGCACCATATCCCGTATATAGAAATATCGGATCTCTATGTGCTTTGACTTATCATGGAACACTGGATTCTCTGTCATCTTGATACAACTCTGGTTGTCACACAGGATCACAGTGGATTCCATCTCCAAGTCAAACAATCCTGATAATAACTTCCGAAGCCATATCGCTTCACAACTAGCAGAGCAAGCAGCTATATATTCTGTTTCAGCTATGCTGAGAGCCACACTAGACTGCTTCTTGCTAAACCACGAGATGATAGCAGATCCTAGACAATAACATCCACTCGATGTGCTCTTCTTGTCTGATACACTTTCAACCCAATCAACATCTGTGTAGCCATACAATCTGAAATCATGATCTCCAAGATAATATAGACCAAAGTCTATCGTACCCTTCAGGTACCTCATCACATGCTTTGCATCTATTAAGTGAACACGTCTAGGTTCCACTAGATACTGACTCAAGGTGTTCACAGCAAAGCATATATCTGGCCTAGTGTTCATCAAATACATCAATGACCCAATAATCTATCTGTACAGAGTTACATCCACTAACTCTGATGAGTCTCAGCTAACAACTTCAAGTCAGAACCCATGAGAGTGGCCATGGTTGTACATTCCAACATATCAAATCTTCTCAAGATTTCCATAGCATACTTTCCCTGGTTGAGAAAGATTCCTTCTGAGCCTTGCCATACTTCCAGACCTAGGAAGTAATGCATCAATCTAAGATCTTTCATCTCAAATTCTGTAGCTAGCTTCTTCTTGCTTTCCATGATCTGTTTCTCATTCCTTGTCAGAAAGATATCATCCACATACAATAATAGTATCATCCATAACCTTAAGGTAAAGATTAGGATCAACTTTACTTTTGGTAAAGCCCAATCTTGTCAAGAAGCTATCAATTCTCCCTCTGTAACTGGACATCATTCATACTCTGCATTGAGTGATCTTCTGCATATCTATCCGTGCCATCTCCCATCAGATGGGTCTATTGATATGAGCCTCAAGATCATTCGAACTCTGTGGTGAGCTCCTTCTTGCATCCATCTAAGATAAGAATGTCATATGAATATGTACACCATCTTCAACCTTGTATCAAAGGTTGAAATCCGCATCACCCATGGTGATCATTAAGCTCATCAAATGACTATCGATCCTGGGTACCCGTACAGAGATTTCTTCAATTGAATTATGGGAGTTTTCTCGATTCACACTTCTTCTTCAATTACACCATTAAGAGAATGGTCTTATCTAGCCACAAACATCTCATCATGATCCTCTTTCTCTTTCTAAGATAATCTTCTAGCAACGAGCCTTCTATAGTATGTTTGATTTGTAAATCTTCTTGTTGAACATCCATCACTTGTTCGGTGTTCATCATTCTTCATTATCTTTCCTACAAATCAAAGTTAATTACATGATTAGTAATACTTTATAATCATCAAATCATGTTGACATGATAATCTATTATGCATACAGATATGATTCACATAGTTATGCAACTATCTTGACTAATACTTTGACACAACACTTTTCCATATCATGTATGCATACAATGGCTATCTAGATGCCTTCCATCTCTACCAGAACATACTATCAAGAGTGTGCACAGCTCTCAACATGTCAGCAAAGAGGTTTCATTCTAGACAAGCAACAATGGAATGTTTGTCCAACTTACCAATCATATGCATATTAGTAGTATACTGTTCAATGCTATATGAATGTTTACACTCAACATGATATATTCTAGGAATGCATACAACTACTACAAGCAATATCATTTACTATCTCAGAGATTCAAATAACAACTCAAATACTTATCTTTTATGGTTGCCTCTTACTTGATCTCTATATGTCTTTGAACTTCTCATCCATCTTGGACCACTATGCATACTAGTGTCATCCTCATAATCATACATTCATTAGTATAGTCTCAATACTATCAAAACATTATGATTATAAATAATCTTAAGTATTTATGGTCATGATCATTTCATACATAGGTATACTTACCTAAGATCCTAACAAAGTAGGATTCTAACTTGATGTAGGAAAACATACCTGGATTATCAAGCTTGGTTATGTCTTAACATACCCAAACAATATCTTCTTTGTTCTCTTCAATGATTTAGAGACCTTGTGCTAGAACCTGCATATCTCATAGGTTAAGCATAATAGAACAAAGTCATACATACCTTGTAAGTAGAGCTTCTATGTGGTCAAAGACTATGGATGAGTCTTTGTATCCATGTCATCATGGTCATAAGACTTGATTTGTCTTTCTTGATGTACCTGCATCTTGTTAGCAGACAACATCATCCTCATACAACACCACATGTGCATTAGTACAATCATAAGTGTCATAAACCTAATCAATGAATGCCTTCTATCACTCATATGCATTCATTATCAAACAATCATAATTGTACTAACCTCAATAACATGAAGACAAACATATTATGAACTTAATCAAGAATCATATTTCAAAACATACCTGTGTCTTCTCAAGTCATACCTTTCGAGAAGTCTTCTCTATAAGGGTAAAACCATAACCATCCAAGGTAGATCACTTGTAAACATCTTATGTATGTTCATGGTTCTAGGATGATAGGATATCGACGCCATTTAAACTTTCTTCATCGCTGCCCTATGAGTCTCCCAATTTTGCTAGGGTTTCTTCTTACTTGAAAACCCTAATCTTCAATCTCCTTCCTCCCAAAACATTTTGATGGAGGATCAATATGAATGGATTCCAAATCCATTATAAAAGCTTCCGATGTTGTATTAGGTGTCTCCAACATTGTATCAGGTCCTTCCAGACCTAAGAACTAAAAACCCTAAGTGAGAGATTATTCCTCCTCATCTTAGATTTCCTCCGTTTTAGCATTTTCAGATGTGCCGTATTGTTTCTGGTGCATCTCTGAAACTTTGGATCTACAGGGTCTGAACCTTTAGCCTATGGTAGCCTAACCTGTCATATTTCCAACCCCATATTTCTGACCTCAATTGGATTCTTTGAGAGATATTTATGCCAAGTGTCGCAACGTGACTTGTTTATGGGATAAAACAGGAGAGTGAACTTGTACGTCGTGCCACATGTCACTGGTTAAACTTCGGCCTCTGAAAACGTTACCTGCAAAACTACAGTCCATTCTATACTTGTCACTTATTACTAAATTTCATTTGGAGCTTCCTAGCCCAAGTTGTGACCTTTTTTTCCTAGGTCACCTGTTTATGACTGAGATCTGGAAGAGGCAGAAACCCTAACTTGTACTGATCATAAACCACAAAGTACAACGAATATGAGGTTTTCCTTTGGACACAAGGTACATGGGGATGTTTTCTACGACCTGTAAAGGTTTCAGATCTTGAACCTTCTCCAAAATGGATTTATAGTGAAAGTTCCACAATGACTGGTTTTTGCTATATAAAACCCTAACCTTCAAATTTTTGCAAGTGAAGCAAGTGTCGTAAGTGCCATACATTGCCTTCCTTCAGGTTAGCTCTGATACCATGTTAAGATTCAATATGATAAGATAGAAAATATCAACATTACATTCCATTTCACAACAATAGCATATACAAGATCACTGAAAGAACAACAAGCACAACATAAACACAAGAGACACAAATTTATCCTGGGAAACCCTCATGGGGTAGAAAACCCAGCAAAGCTTACTCAATATAGATGATTAACAATACAGATATGTATATCCCAAACATGAGCTCCTTCTCCTCCATAGCATATCTATCGCTCTCACCTATGCGACATTCACAAGTGAGTGAATAATGTGTGTGTGTAATAAATGAGGGACACACCTCCTCTATTTATACACAACTCTGACTTGTCTTTTACACAAGCTAGGTCGGCCCAACTTAACCACTTTACATAATGTGATAGGGCTGACCCCACTAGGGTGGTCTAATAACCCTTTAACCTACATAACACATACAGGGCTGACCCCACTAGGGAAGTCTAATAACCCAAGTTCCCACATTATCCATGGAGGAATAAAACATCTCTGGATATACAATAAGGTCTTCACGGAGGAATGAAACATCTCCGAAATAATAAAGTACAAATATAATATTCTTAGAAGTTACAATATTTCAATAGGTACAAGTTAGGTGAGTCCTAACATTGACCAAGTTTTGGGAGAATCAACTCCGCAAATCCCAGGAAGATGGTATGGAGCGAAGCGAAGTTGACAGGAAAGGACATGTCCCCTTAGTAAAGACGACGTACTAAGGAAGACCAGAGGTAGTTGGAGTAGTTAAGGATGAAGTGGAGAAATAACAGCTATGTGAACAAAGAGTAAAGAGGCGGAATGGTTCAAAGGACACGCCACTGTAGAGTCAGATCCGCACGGTCAGAACTGCGACTTTTAGAAGAAACGTTAGAGTCAGAAGAAGCAGTGCAAAAGGACAACAAAGCTCCAGCTAAGTTGAGAAAAAGTGTGGTCAATAGGAGAACCATGCTATTTTGGGTTTACGGGTACTATGGGGGTTGGCCCATAGTTATTGTAAAGATGCGACCTTTGGGCACAATCTATATAAAGGGAAATTTTATATAAGGAACGGTTAGATTTTGTTAGACTCTGTTGGTTATTATTGTTAGAAGGTTAGAGTTTTGAGAGAGATCTAAGAGAGGAAAAGACTCTGCAATTGAGTGCATAGAGATCTATTGTAGAGAATAGTTTGCAGCTGAGTGCGCAGACTGGAACTATTACCCCTTCCAAGTAATATAAGAAGAGTTCTCGTGGACGTAGGTCCCATTTGGGGGGTGAACCACATAAATCTCTGTGTTGTGTGTATGATTCTATGATATGTTTTGCGTTCATGTTATGATTATGCTTATGTATTTACTTTCATATGTATGTGAATAAGAATCATATGTTAAGTAAGCGAACTGTTGAAATATTGTAACTGCAAAGAATATTATATTTTGTACCTTATTATTCCGGAGATGGTTCATCCCTCCGAGGTTATTCTATTATGTATCCGGAGATGTTTATTCCTCCGTCGGAATGTGGTAAATTGGGTTATTAGACTTCCCTAGTGGGGGTCGACCTTGTATGTGTTATGTGGGTCAAAGGGTTGTTAGACCACCCTAGAGGGGTCGGCCCAGTCAATTGTAGTGGGGTGTTTAACCTAATGGTAAAGTTGGGGCCGACCTAGTTAATAGATTGTACAAGTCGAAGATGTGTATAAATTGATGAGGTGAGCTCCTCATTTGATACACTTCCCTCACTCAGAATGTAGCGCACTTGTGGAGGAGAGGTCTGCTATGGTGGAGGAGGAGATCATGTCTTTGTTTTTCATCTTTGTATATTGCTGGTCATCTATATTGAGGAAGCTTTGCTGGGTTTTCTACCCCATGAGGGTTTCCCAAGATAAATCTGTGTCTTTTGTATTTATGTTGTGCTTGTTGTTTCTTTAGTGATCCTGTATATGCTATTATTGTGAAATGGAATGTAATACTGCTATTTTTTGTCTTAACATATTGAATCTTAACATGGTATTAGAGCTAACGTGAAGGAAGGCAATGTATGGCACTTACGACACTTGCTTCTCTTGCAACAATTTGAAGGTTAGGGTTTTATTAAGCAAAAACCAGTCATTGTGGAACTTTCGCTATAAATCCATTTTGGCGAAGTTTCAGGATCTGAAACGTTTACAGGTCGTAGATAACATCCCCATGTACCTTGTGTCCAAAGGGAATCCTTAGATTCGTTTTACTTTGTGAGTTATGATCAGTACAAGTTAGGGTTTCTGCCTCTTCCAGATCTCAGTCAAATTCAGGTGACCTAGGAAAAAAGGTCATAACTTGGGCTAGGAAGCTCCAAATGAAATTTTGTAAAATGTTACACGTAGTACATAGACTAAACTATCTCAAGAAACATTTTCAGAGGCCGAAGTTGAACCAGGTGACACGTGGAACTCCGTACAATTTCACTCTCCTGTTTTATCCCGTAAACAGGTCAAGTTGCGACACTTGGCATAAATATCTCTTAGAAAATCCAATTGAGGTCAGAACTATCGGGATGGAAATATGACAGGTCAGGATACCACAGAAAAAGTTTTCAGAACCTGTGGATTGAAAAGTTCAGAGTTACAGCAGAAACAATCAGGTACATATTTTTGTCAAAACATAATTTTTTTGGAGCACCTTCATTCATGGCTTCCAGAATTTAGGGTTTCGGAGAAAGTTAGAATTTTTGGAATCGGAGTCCATGGCTGAATGCTACTCAGGAAAATCGAAATTTAGATACCAAGATCGAATTTTTTGGTTGGGTAAAAGACCGGGCTTGATCAAACCCCAGTTCGGGATTTTGATCGGAAAGATGGAAAATTAGGGCTTCAGCAAAAGTTGGAATTTTTGAAGTCTGTGACCACGGCTGGAAGCTCTTCAGAAAAATAAGAGTTTAGAGGCTTGGATCGAACCTTTTGATTGGGAAGAAGGGTGGGTTTCATCAAACCCTAGTTCGGGATCCTGTCCAGAAGACCTAGAAGTTTTGAAGGCAATTTTGAGGGGTCAAATTTTGGAGATTTCAAAATTGAAGTATGCTAGTTTGATCATCTCAACAAGTCACATCCTTCCATCCATTCAGAAGTGTGAAAGTCAAAGATTGAATTTTTAGGGTTTCTCTAGAAAACCCTAATCAAGCTCCAGATCAAGTTTCAGGGGGAGTTGAGGCTAAGGCCTTACATAAGAAGACTACAAGAAGTCTCGACAGGTATGACTTAAGGAGGTTCAGGTATGTCTTGAAATCTGATTCCTGATTAAGTTCATAATATGTTTTTCTTCATATTATTTATTAGTACAATCTTGATTAATGTTAGAATTGTCTTATCACCCTAGTAAAAATATGTGTATGATAAAAGACATTCATTGATTAGGGCTATATGATTATACTAATGCATTGTGGTGTTGTATGAGGTTGATGTTGTCTGCTAACAAGATACAGGTACATCATGAAAGACAAATCAAGTTCCATGACCATGACAACATGAAGACAAAGACTCCTCCATAATCTTTGATCACATAGAATTTCTACTTATGAGGTATGTATGACTTTGTTCTATTATGCTTAACCTATGAGATATGTAGGTTCCATCACAGGATCTCTAAATCATTGAAGAGAACAAAGAAGATATTGATTAGGTATGTTAAACAGATATACTAATCCAGGTATGTTTCCTATGAATCTTACCTTGTGTTAGGATCCCTTATATAAGTATACTTGGTATGATTAGATATGCTTATTCATAAAGTTAGTAATCAAGGGTTTATGCATATTATGTCTCTTATCCTGATTGATGATTTAACTAACCAGATCAAACCAAAATATGCATGAGTAAAAGAAGACTTCCCTAAAACCTTGAATAATAATGTTTATTATCTATGATCATGGCTATACATATTCAATATTATAATATACTAATGAATGTATGTTTGTGTATGAGATCATGAGGATGACACTAGTGCACACTTGAGCATGCGCAGTGGTACAAAATGAATAGAAGTTCAAAAGACATATAGAAGATCAAGCGGGAGGCAACCACACAAACATAAAAGATAAGTATTTGAGTTGTTATTTGAAATAGTAAATGATATTGCTTGTAATAGGCTATTTGTATTCCTAGAATATATCATGCTAAGTGTAAACATTCATAGAGCATTGAACAGTATACTACTAATATGCATATGATCGGTAAGTTGGACAAACATTCCATTGTTGCTTGTCTAGAATGAAACCTCTTTGTTGACATGCTGAGAGCTGTGCACACTCTCGATAGTATGTTCTGGTAGAGATGGAAGGCATCTAGATAGCCACTGTATGAATATAGGATATGGAAAAGTGTTGTGCCAAAGTATTGGTCAAGATAGTAGCATAACTATGTAAATCATATATGTATGCATAATAGGTTATCATGTCAAACATGATTTGATGATTATGAAGCATTACTAATCATGTACTTAATTTTGATTTGTAGGAAAGATCATGAAGAATGATGAACACCGAACAAATAATGGATGTTCAACAAGAAGATTTACAAATCATAGAAGGCTCATGGCTAGAATATTCTCTTAGAAAGAGGAAGAGAATCATGATGAGATGTTTTCTCCAAGTGGCTAGATAAGATCATTATCTTAATGATGTAATTGAAGAAGAAGTGCGAATCAGGGATTCAATTGAAGAAAGCTCTGTATGGGTACCCAGGATCGATAGTCAATTGATGAGCTTAATGATCACCATGGGTGATGTGGATCTCAACCTTTGCTACAAGGTTGAATATGGTTTCTATACACAGATGACATGGATGCAAGAAGGAACTCACCACAAAGTTTGAATGATGTTGAGGCTCATATCAGTAGACCCATCTAATGAGAGATGGCACAGATAGATGGCTGCAGAAATGAAAATGAAAGATATCAGATTGATGCATTACTTCCTAGGTCTGGAAGTATGGCAAGAATAAGAAGGAATCTTTCTCAACCAGGGAAAGTATGCCGAGAAATATTAAAAGGACTTGATGTGTTGGAATGGCCACTCTCATGGATTCCAACTTGAAGCTGTTAGCGGATGACTCATTAGAGTTAGTAACTCTGTTCAGACAAATTATTGGGTCATTGATGTATCTAACGAATATTAGGTCAGATATATGCTTTGCTGTGAACACCTTGAGTCAGTATCTAGTGGAAACTAGATGTGTTCACCTGATAGTTGCAAAGCATGTGATGAGGTACCTAAAGGATACGATAGACTTTGATCTATGCTATCTTGGAGATCATGACTTCAGATGGCTACACAGATGTTGATTGAGTAGAAAGTGTATCAGACAGGTAGAGCACATCGAGAGGATGTTATTGTCTGGGATCAACCATGATCTTGTGGTTTAGCAGGAAGCAGTCCAGTGTGGCTCTTAGCACAAGCGAAATATATGGCTTCTTGCTCTACTAGTTGTGAAGAAGTATGGCTTTAGGATTGTTTGACTTAGAGATAGACCCAACTGTGATCCTATGTGACAAACAGATTTGTATCAAGATGACAGAGAATCCAGTGTTTCATGCTAAGTCAAAGCACATAGGGATCTAACAATATATGGTGCAGAAAGGAACTATAAAGTTTGAATTTGTAACAGGTTACCGATGTACTAACCAAATCTCTACCTCGAGTGAACAAGTTACCGACATACTAACCAAACCTCTACCTCAAGAAAAGTTTGAGTATTTCCGAGACAAGCTTGGAAGGACCCTCCTCGAAAGGGGGAGTGATGTGGTCACTTATGATGAGATTGCTTGCATCGACAGTGAGGTCGATGATGTGGATACCTATATTGGTGATGCCAACAGAGAGGTTGGTGGATGGTCCTTAGACAGGGTCTAAGTTGACAAGGGGATTGCACCATCCTTGAACACATGTTCTAAAAGGATCCGTAGACAGATGTCTTCGAGAATGAAGTCCATAGTGGACAAGTGGGGATTGGATCATCCCTGGACTTCAGTCCTAAAGAGATATGTAGACATATGTCTTTGAGAATGAAGTCCTTCGTGGACATGTGAGGATTGGATCATCCTTGGACTTCAGTCCTAAAGTGAGTCGTAGACATATGTCTCCGAAAATGAAGTCCTTGGTGGACATGTGGGGATTGTATCATCCCCAGACTTCGGTCCCTTGAATTGATTCATAGACGTATGGTCTCCGAGAATAAAGTCCTTAGTGGATAGGTGGGGATTGTATCATCCCCGAACTTCGATCCCTTAAATTGATCCGTAGATGTATGGTCTCCGAGAATGAAGTCCTTAATGGACAGGTGGGGATTGTATCATCCTGAACTTCGGTCCCTTTAATCGATCCATAGACGTATGGTCTCCGTGAATGAAGTCCTTAGTGGACTAATGGGGATTGCATCATCCCGGAACCACTAGTTCAAAATGTACGTGATGGGGATTGCATCATCCCGGAACCACTAGTTCAAAATGTACGTGATGGGGATTGCATCATCCCGGAACCATTAGTTCAAAATGTACGATCCGTAGACATATGGTCTCCATGAATGAAGTCCTTAGTGGACTAATGGGGATTGCATCATCCCGGAACCACTAGTTCAAAATGTACGTGATGGGGATTGCATCATCCTGGAACCACTAGTTCAAAATGTACGTGATGGGGATTGCATCATCCCGGAACCACTAGTTCAAAATGTACGTGATGGGGATTGCATCATCCCGGAACCACTAGTTCAAAATGTACGTGATGGGGATTGCATCATCCCGGAACCACTAGTTCAAAATGTACGTGATGGGGATTGCATCATCCCGGAACCACTAGTTCAAAATGTACATGATGGGGATTGCATCATCCCGGAACCACTAGTTCAAAATGTACGTGATGGGGATTGCATCATCCCAGAACCACTAGTTCAAAATGTACGATCCGTAGATGTATGGTCTCCGTGAATGAAGTCCTTAGTGGACTAATGGGGATTGCATCATCCCGGAACCACTAGTTCAAAATGTACGTGATGGGGATTGCATCATCCTGGAACCACTAGTTCAAAATGTACGTGATGGGGATTGCATCATCCTGGAACCACTAGTTCAAAATGTACGTGATGGGGATTGCATCATCCCAGAACCACTAGTTCAAAATGTATGTGATGGGGATTGCATCATCCTGGAACCACTAGTTCAAAATGTACGTGATGGGGATTGCATCATCTCGGAACCACTAGTTCAAAATGTATGTGATGGGGATTGCATCATCCCGAAACCACTAGTTCAAAATGTACATGATGGGGATTGCATCATCCCATAACCACTAGTTCAAAATGTACGTGATGGGGATTGCATCATCCCCGGACTTCGGTCCCTGAATTGATCCGTAGACATATGTCTCTGAGAAAGTGGTCCTTAGACTTTGTCTAAGTTGAAGAGTGGACTGTATCGTCCCTAGACATGTTATGGTGTCTTAAATTGATCATGTGTATACTTGTATTGGTGTGGATACTTGTATTGATGATGTGTATACTTGTATTGGTGTGGATACTTGTATTGATGATGTGTATACTTGTATTGATGAGGATACTTTTATTGATGATATGTATACTTGTATTGATGAGGATACTTGTATTGATGATATGTATACTTGTATTGATGAGGATACTTGTATTGATGATGTGTATACTTGTATTAGTGTGGATACTTGTATTGACGATGTTGTTGATCGTGATGATCTAGATGACGATGTTGATGATCGTGTGCTAACGATGCTGATAATCATGAGATGACGATGCTGATGATCGTGAGATGATGATGATGTTGATCGTGATGGTCTAGATGATGATGCTGCTAATCGTGATGATCTAGATGATGATGATGCTGATCGTGATGGTATAGATGACGATGCTGCTGATCGTGATGGTCTAGATGACGATGCTGCTGATCGTGATGGTCTAGATGACGATGCTGCTGATCGCGATGATATAGATGATGATGATGCTGATCGTGATGGTCTAGATGACGATGTTGCTGGTCGTGATGGTCTAGATGATGATGCTGATGATCGTGTGATGACGATGCTGATGATCGTGAGGATCTTGATGTTGATGTTGCTGTAGCTGTTTGAGTGCTGCAGAAGATAAAGACTCAGTACTGAAGATGTTGATGTTCCAGTATTGAAGATGTTCCAGTAACTGCTTGAGTTACTGATGATGTTGAGAAAGCTTCCAATGATTTATAGATGTATCATGTATGATGTTGATGACTCCTTGCTCATGCAGATGCTGTTATAATATCCTTCTCGTTAAGGGGGAGTGTTGAAATATTGTAACTTCAAAGAATATTATATTTTGTACCTTATTATTCCGGAGATGGTTCATCCCTCCAAGGTTATTCTATTATGTATCCGGAGATGTTTATTCCTCCATTGGAATGTGGTAACTTGGGTTATTAGACTTCCCTAGTGGGGGTCGGCCTTGTATGTGTTATGCGGGTCAAAGGGTTGTTAAACCACCCTAGAGGGGCCTGCCTAGTCAATTGTAGTGGGGTGTTTAACCTAATGGTAAAGTTGGGGCCGACCTAGTTAATATATTGTACAAGTCGAAGATGTGTATAAATTGAGGAGGTGAGCTCCTCATTTGATACACTGCCCTCACTCAGAATGTAGCGCACTTGTGGAGGAGAGGTTTGCTATGGTGGAGGAGGAGATCATGTCTTTGGTTTGCATCTTTGTATATTGTTGGTAATCTATATTGAGGAAGCTTTGCTGGGTTTTCTACCCCATGAGGGTTTCCCAGGATAAATCTGTGTCTCTTGTATTTATGCTGTGCTTGTTGTTTCTTTAGTGATCCTATATATGCTATTATTGTGAAATGGAATGTAATACTGCTATTTTCTGTCTTTATTGAATCTTAACATGAACCACATGTGTATGAATGTTGCGGAGTCATGTTAAGTATGATGAATGCGTAGTGATAAGAGTAGAAATAACCATGATTCAACGAAGTCTATAGGTTGTTGGTAACTATGAAGTGCGCAATTACATGTTGTTAATGTTACATTAAGTAGATGTTAAACAAGGATTACGTTGTGAGCTCACATAACACATCTCCACATCACCATAGTTACATAAACTTGATTTTGTAACCACCCATCTTCACTTCGGGTGAGACTTCATCCTGTTTGCATGTTGATGCCGAAAGGGCTATTGAAGGGGATTTTGTTTGGTCTACAATAGAACTTCGCCGAACCCAGGTCAGTCCAAAAAGAGATCCAACAAATGGTTCCATTGACTTGAGACTTGTTATGCCGACGATGTGTGAGATTGATGTGAAACTCATAGAATAAGGGAACCAACAAATGGTTCTGTTGTCGACTTTGGACTAGTCGTGCTGGTGATGTGCGATGTTGATGTGCCATCCTAGAAAGGAATAAAGCGCAACAAACGGTCTTGTTGTCACACTATCTGTATGCAGTTAAGAATACCAAGAAATAGTTCCATGTTGTGCTTGAATTGATATTTTGGTGATGTATCATATTGATGTGGAATCCAGAGAAGGTAGAAATATAGAACTGGTTAAGCCAAACACAACTTAGGTTTGCAAAGAAAGAAAACAAACATCCACGTATTACCGTAGAACAATGGTTGCAGAGGTATATATTCACTGACTTGCATGAAATTTTCTTGGCATCTTTCACTAATGAGCTATATGAGTGGATATCAAGGATAGCAGAATAGAAAAATTGTTTTCAGGGTGCAGAACCTACAGTTTGGAATCCATAGTTGATTTAGATGCTTAAAGGGATTGACAACCAGATTTCAGGAGCATTAGAATTTTGGTTGGATAGCTTACTGGAAGGCTATATTATAGAGTTTTTTGTGGACACTTTGAAGTCTTACATCACAACAAACAGATATTTTTTCCAAGTATTTAGAGGTAAGTACCTGAAAAACCTAAGTTTATGCATTAAAATGCTATTAGCCGAAAAAGGTGTCTTAAAAATGCAATCATATTCCTAGGGTTTGAGTCTGTAATGTTCCGTAACAAAGATAGTGACACAGACAATGATATTGGTATTTTGCTTAGTGGAAAAATATATAAAGGCTAGCACTAAAAAGAGGCCTCGTGAAGTTGAACCTCACACATTCCTAGAAACTGAGTTAGGAAGTGATAGAAATTCATATCAAGCTGAGTCTGATAGTGAAACAAAACCTAGACGCATTAGCTATCAGCCTATTACTCTGCAGAAACCTATAGTTGAAGAAAGAAACATTACTAGTTCGTAGAACACTAGTAGTAGTCACACTGCAGGAGCAAGTACTTAGAATCAACCAAGTAGTGGTATACCTTCATCATTTCACAACACTACACCTCCTAGAAGAATAATGGAAGACGACATTAAGCTACATGTTTTTAAAGGAACCGGTCTAGAAGATCCAGAGCAACATTGGTTTCTATACGAAGCTGTCTGGAACGTTAAGCAAGTACAAGATGATGCTATAAAACAAGCTCAGTTAGTCGCCACATTCAGAGACAGAGATTTAACATGGTTCATGAAATATTCGGTTGGACAGAATAGAACACTAGTTGATATCAGAACTGCACTGATTAGAGAATTTAAGAAACCCAATTTAGAATCTCAGTGCATCACAAAGCTAAAAGAAATAAAACAGAAACCTAATGAGACTATGTGGGCCCATTTGATTAGAAATTCAAAGCCTTGTTAGATCAAGTTAGCTTTGAAATAGCACCGCAACAACATCAAGAATGGTTCATAGCTGCGCTGGTGTCCCACATTATATTACCACTGATGCAATATAAGGTAACCTTGCAAACAAAATCATTAGAAATTGCGATGAAACTAGAAGCTTCGCGCATAGGAGAGACTAGCACAGGAATGGTACAGATATAGACACAACTAGCAAACTTGACATTACAATTACAAGATATGAAGAAAGGAAAAGATATAAGATAATAGGTTTGGTGCACTAAATGTAAAGCAGAAGGACATTCCAAGGAACATTGTCCTATATTCAGAGATTAGCTCGCTAATGGAGCACCAAATCCATTAAATCAACCCCAAGGACCATGGTGCAATATTTTCCGATGTAGAGGACATCGCCCATAGGACAGTTACCTACTTCAGAAGTATGTACATACACCAAAGAACCTGTACTGCACATTTTGTAAATCAGTTGGTCGTGATGATACCAACTGTAGAGCATATGACCTCATGACAGAAAGAAAACATGATGTCTATAGAGTCCAAGTGATCAAGGCACATATAGAGGACATGGTGGATTCAGAGGAAGATGACGTAACACTGGCCAAGGGAGAGGAAGAGGTCAAATTGTCTGTTATAACTACACACAACCTGGACATTTAGCAAGAGACTGTCAAAACCCTTGCACTACTTGTAAGTATTGTAAGTCATTTGACCATATCATTGAAGCATGTCCCATTTTGCAAGGAAAAATGCAAGAAAAAAGACTAGAAGGACAAAGCCAGAATATTCAGATGATCGCAACTAAGAAAATAAATGAAGATTGCAACATCCATGTTGTGACGGGAAGTGGAGCTGTGATAGGAAATGATAGACAAATGAAGCTTCGAATTATGAAGATCGCATAAACAAACCAAATCCTACTAATGGGCCTTGGGTAAGAAAAACAACTGGAAAAATTCCTGCATTCAACCCTAAATAGGAGAAAAAGGTATTTATGGAAGCAAGAAAAGGCTTTCAGAACTCTGAACCTTCGACCACAAGGATCCAAATGTGAAGTGATCAGACACACGTATTATATATGCCGATCTCATATGATGGATCACGAACTTCACCAAAACAGACAAGTCCTATTACACAGTTTCTATAGAGTTGCATAAAGCTGCTAAGGCATGGAAACGCCTTAGGAGAACTACAGAACCTATTGGGACATTACGAACAATGTAATACAATAAACCAAGGACATAGAGCAGTTCATCATATCAAGAACCATAGAAGGACAGGAAGAGAAATGAGGCTAAATGCGCAGATAAGAGATTTTGAAATGAACCAGGTCATTCTTGACCTAGGCTCAGAGGTGAACGTCCTGACAAAACAAACATGGGAACAGATGGGGAAGTCAAAGTTATCTTGGTCTCCTATATAGTTGATATTAGCTAACCAATAGAAGGTTATAACCTTTGGAAGATAATCAAGTGTTCTTGTTGACATTGATGGAGTGTGAAGTAAAGCAGACTTTGAGGTTATTGAGATCATAGACGACAGTAATCCATATCCTGCATTATTGGGGATTGTCTGGGCAATTGATAACCTCGCAATTATCAACTTGAAGAAAAAACAAATGATATTTGAAGGATAGGATATCAGGGTCATCGCACCCTTGGATCCTTCACAAGGACCTAGGTATGTTGAACTAGTACGAGAAGAATGTAGAGCTCAAGAACTTGATAATATCTACAAGATGACAGTGAATCAAGTAGATTACATTAACCCTACAGATGATGGAATATTGAGCTAGAGATGCGACAGTCCTTGTGTATCAGAATCAGAAGCAGGATTGGAGAACTGGCAGATCCGAATGCATGAAGTATCAACAAGACGATGTGCGAAGATAACAAAGTCACTGCGTTGGATTGGAATATAGGTAAGTCCAATTCCTACTTATGATGGTTTGGGTAATATCCACTCATTTCTTCATGAATATTAAGCATATGTTCCAGATGAAAATAAGCTAGTAGCTTTGGATATAGCATTGCGAGCTACACCTGTTAGGTGGTGGGCTGCACACAAAGACAACCTGAGCACATGGGAAGAATCTAAGCACATGATGGAAATCAGATTTGTAGAAAAAACATAGGTAGTTTAAGTAAAATACAATGGACAGATTGATCCTAGAGATCATATAGAGCTTTCCTTGAAATCCTGGATGCATACACCTAAAATAGAATGGGTTCATATGTTTGTGCACACATTGGACCAAATACCAAAGAACTGATATACAGAAACAGAACTTCGCAAAGGCACAACAAAGTGGCACATAATGATAAACGACTTTCAATCCACTTTCAGTTTTGAGGATGATTGTCCGAGTGTCAATGAGTCTTTACATATCATTAAACAAAATATATTTAATGATGTCCCGTTTCCTGTGTATAAGAAACCAGATTGGGAAATACAGTTGGAGCATGCCCCTGAATGTTATAACTTTGCGCTAGACGAAGGTGAATATGAAGACCCTCGCGATGTGAATATACCTGAATCTGAAGGAAAACGTGATGTACAAGGACATGATTTAGAAATCCCAGATCTGAGTAACCTTGTAAAGACCAAAAAGATCAATATTATTACCAATGATGAACCAAATTTTGATTCTATTGGGGACTATTGGGATGAAGAAACAGTAGGGAAGATTGCAAACTTACTGTGCGAATATCAAAATTTGTTCCCTACCAAGTTTTCTGAAATGAAAGACATTTTGGAGTTATGAAAATACCTCTCAAGATGGATGCGAAGCCTATTAAGCAAAGGCCTTACAGATTGAATCCCAGATATAAAGAAAGAGTGAAAGCATAAATTGATAAAATGCTTGAGGCAGGGATCATTGAACCAATAGAAGAATCATAATGGATAAGTCCCATGGTAATTCAAGACAAGAAAGCTAAGGGTGAAATCAGAATTTGTGTGGACCTCAGGAAATTGAATGATGCATCTCTGCATGACCCATTTCCTATTCCATCCACATACGAAGTGCTAGATGATGTAGTTGTAGGAGCCATACTCTTTCACCGATGGATTTTCTGGATATCATCAGATCAAAATTGCTACAGAAGACAGACACAATACTACATTTGCTATTGAATGGGGATCATTTCAGTACACTGTTATGCATTTTGGATTGAAGAACGCACCTGTTATTTTTTCAAGAGTGGTCATAGCTGCATTTAAGGATTATATTCATAAATTATTAGAAGTTTAATTTGATGACTGGACAATATTTTTCCTTTTGAAGAACCAGCACGCGAACTTAACAATGATGTTAGCAAAGTGTAGACAGTATCATATTTCCTTGAACTTGAAGAAGTGTGTCTTCTGTGTTCCTTATGGTATTTTATTGGGACACATAGTATGTAAGCAAGGATTGATGGTTGATCCAACGAAGATAGCAATCATATTAAATATTCCAGCACCTAATTCAGTTAAGCAACTATGCACTACATTGGGGAACACATGATACTATAGAAAATTCATTAAAGGATATGCGCAGATCACTGCGCCTATGGAGAAATTGTTGAAGAAAGAAGCGAAGTATAGTTGGACTAAAGATTGCCAAAAAGGATTGGACACATTGAAAGAGAAAATGGTTACAATTCCTATTCTTGTCTTTCCTGACTGGAATAAACCATTCCATGTACATGTAGATGCTTCATCTATAGCACTTTGAATTGTATTGGCACAACCAGGTGAGGGAGGCATCGATCATCCCATTGCATTTTCAAGCAGAAAGCTATCTTAAATAGAAAATAATTATACCACAACAGAATGGGAATGCTTAGCTATGGTATACGCATTGCACAATTTTAGACATTATATGCTAGGTTCGCATTTTTGTATGTTCACTGACCATTCAGCTTTGAAGTAGTTGGTCAATAAAACAGTGTTAGGGGGAAGAATATGCAGATGGCTCTTATTATTTCAAGAATATGATTTTGAAATCATTGTGAAACCAGATGCGCAATTGTTTGATATTCATGTAGCAGATGACTACTTTAGAGATATTGTATAATTTATGACTACAATATTAGAACCTACAAAACTTACTACGAAGCAGAAGAAACAATTAGTGGTAAGATCAGCTGACTTTACCCTAATTGCAAGACAATTATACAAACTGGGACTGGATGAAGTATTACACAGATGCGTACTAGAACATGAAATACCTATTATACTTGATGAAGCACATTTAGGTGTTTTTGGAGGACACTATGCAGGAAGATCTACTGCAATTTTTTTTTTTTGAGCAGGAATATGGTGGCCAACGATATACAAATATTGAAAAGAACATTGCCAGAAGTGCGATGTATGATAGAGAACAAGGAATCCATCTCGTAGAGATGATATGCCATTGATGCCACAATTAACATTGCAATCCTTTCATAAATGGGCTATTGAATTTGTGGGACCTATTAAGCCACCAGGAAAGAGAACTGGCTCAAGATATATCATCACAGCTACAGATTATCTAACCAGATAGGCAGAGGCAAAACCAATGAAGGACTGTAGCATAGTTACCACTGCATGATTCATTTTTTAGAACATTTTGAAAAGGTTTGGATGTCCAAAGATTCTAATGAGTGATCAGGGAACCCATTTCCTAAATAGAAATATTGCAACCCTAACATAAGAATCAGATATACCATCATACGAGAACACCATATCATCCACAAGCTAATGGCACTGTAGAAGCCTTTAATAAAGTATTGGAGAATGCATTGACCAAGGTATGCAACACAGACAAGGATGATTGGGATCTCAGAGTACCAACAGTATTATGGGCATATAGAAAAACTTGTAAGAAATTGACAGGTCACACACCTTTCAGATTAGCATATGGACAAGAAGTTGTCATGCCCATGGAATACATAGTACCAAGCTTGAGAATTGCAGCATTCACAAATATGGTTGATGATCAGACAATGGATGAAAGATTACTACAGTTAGCTAGATTGGAGGAAGATCACTTCATTACAGGTTTTCACCATCAAGTGCATAAAGATGGAGAAAATGTATGGCATGATAGACACATCAAGAATAAATTCTTCCAGATACAAGACCTTGTCCTCCTCTATGATAGTAAATTTATGAAATTTCCTGGAAAATTCAGAATGCATTGGTTAGGGCCGTACATTGTTAAGCATGTCTCTAATGGTGGCGCAGTTCAGTTAGCCACATTACTTGAGAAAAATTGCAAGGACTCGTTAATGGGAGTAGACTAAAGCCTTATAGGGATGGCCCTACTCCTCCAGTTACCAGTTAAGCAATGCAAGAAAGTTTTAAGTGTCAAGTGAAGTTGAAATTGGACACTAAAACAGAGGGTAGAGTCTGCACATAGTTTTGTTAAAATGCGTAGTTTCAAAATATAGGAAGATGTGTTGCGAAGCACACATAGCAAGCTAAGCTGCGAAGTAAAAGAATGGAGTAGCACCGCGAAGTTAAAACTAGGAGAAGAGAAATGCGAAGTGAACTTCGCCATTCACCTAACCGTCAACGAAGTAAAAGAAAACTAGTTGTTACAGTTTTTGGTCTGAAAGTCATCGTTATACAGTACTTTTAGGAACCAGATGTTTCCACTTTTAAGGCATATTCGTCCATTGAAGACACATTAAATGAAGGAAAAGGACCAAGATCTAAGAAATACTTGGCCAACGGACATGGAATTTAATGCTAAGTTAGTCGTTTTTGGTATTTCCTTAGTGTCGTTGTGCCTATAAATAGTAAAGACCGCATAGTTACCAGTTTTACCATGAACTTTAATTTTTACTACCTGTAATTTTTGAGTTTTTTTTTTTTTTTCAATGTGGTTCACGTACTGGTCCCACCGGCCGGCATTGCTACGTCCACGGAATAATAGCCGGCGGGCCCACCCGAAGGGGCCTTCACATCCTCGGCACAATTTGAGTACCTAACCCCAAGAGTGTCGAGAAGAATGGATCCTGCGACCTCACATGCTAGAGGCCTAACTACGGGTGCTCGACCGACTGAGCTAACTCTTGGGGCATAATTTTTAAGTTTTTACCAATCAAGAGAAAGAGTAATCCGACAGTGTATGTCTGAACAATCAAGCCTAGACGAGATATTAAGAGAATTCTAACATTCTGGTTTGGAAGGAGTCATGAAGACGCTAGTAAAGAAATTAGTCCTAGAGAGATGTCGAACATCTAGAAGTTCACCGTGAAATGTGCCAGAGCCGAAGCACAAAGATAAGCAAAAGGATACTGAGCAAGAAAATCCAAAGGCCGCGAATATTGCAGTTGTTTTCGCTAGAACAACCTCACGACAGGTTGATTCTGCTTATTCCATAATACATCCCTCTAAGAAGAGATAATGTGCCAGTGGTGATAATCACGAAGAATCCGAAGTATGAGATCTGGCTGCCACCCATGTCGAGTTATGTGCACGTAAAGGAGAATTTTCTCTGAAAAATTCAAGAGTACAAGTTATCGAATCATGACTTGCTGCAAGAAATGAAGTACCTGAAGTTTCAACTGGACCAATATATGTGTAGGTGACATGACAAAGCCAACAAATAGACAACAATTCAAGCACACGACTGGATTGTGCCGTTGCAGCCATCAAGGTTGTTGAATTTGAAACGAATTCTACTTTGATAGGATCCCAGAGCTCACAGCGATTGTGCGAACATTAATCTCATGTACACACCAGGGATACTTGTGGTTAGACTGTAAGATCGACATCAATATAGACCTGATTTACAAAATCACACACTTGAGCAAAAGAGGTGTTGATCCCGCAGCAGAGTTCGTAGGCAAAAAAAAAGACAAAGAGCTTGCCAAGAGAATGAAAAGTGAATTTGGTTTTATCAAAGGAAGTCATGGATATTAGATAGTTGGAATCAAGGATCAAGCTACGTGGTTCACAGTTAAATTTCTCGCAGGAACAGTCATAAGGAAATGCAGACCGAACGAGGTGCCAACCGCTGCAATTTTCTTAGCTGCGAAGGCTAAGGTTGGACTCCAGTATAATTGGGCAAGTTATATTTTGAACGAGTTTCTTGATGATGTTGTAGATACACAAGATAATGGACACCAATTCCATTATAGTTGGTTGTTAGTGTTGATCACATTCGTAGCCTGGAAAGAGCCTAAGAATCAACAGAATGTATCAGTATTCATTGGAGATTTTCGAGGACCCAGGTTTGCAAACATGTGGGAAAACTCAAATCCTTACAGACAAAGACTCAACAATATATAGTTGTTTACATATTATGAGCAATTATGGGAAGTTATCCATTGAACTTCGCGTATTACCAAGGAAATAACAATTGTGTATATTCGCAAAATGACATTCAAAGTCAACCTTCACTTCATTTACATTCAGCCAAGGACACCACTAAATAAACCAGAATGGGTTGGAGGTCTATACCAATTGGACGCGCATAAAATTGATCTTATCATGGAAGATTAGTCGCCCAAATGGAAGGTTGATGCTCCAGATACATTGATCACTACATTAGAGGAAAGAGCAGTTGAAAATATGCAGAACCAAGAAGATGAGCCAACAAGTACAAAAGGTCAGGGCCAAGATCCAGGAGAAGACCAGCAACAAACTGCTGAATTTCCAGTAGGAGAGAAAAGGAAGAATCCCGACACAGTTGTGCCGGGAGAAGCCCAAAGAAAGAAACATAAGGAAAATAAGGCTCTGCTCGATGTGCAATTGCATGAGTATGATTATGAATGCATCACAACCCGATTCAATGAGCACCTTGAGGAGACACTCGCATTGAAGAACAACAAGCATGAGGAAGTCCAAGTGAGTATGATAGAGAGCCTTGCAGAACTAAAGAGTCTGGTAGAAAGAGTGGAACAAGTCCAACGAGACTTAGTAAGGGAATCAAATTCTAAATACAAGAAAGGCGAGTCAAGCCAAAGGAAAAGAAAATCTCTTGATTTGACAATGAGGCCTCGGCTAGTCTAAATAGAGATGATGAATGCAATATTCCCAACTGACGAGCTTATTGAAGGTGCAAAGCAGCTCGCACATCTGGACATTAACGTTGGGATGTTTCCCATCGAAGGATTGCATAATCTGCATTTGCAGGTTGTGGAAGAGATCAGAGATAGAGATATGATCTCTTATAACCAGCATCTGAAGCTAGAAGATAGCTATAAGGAGATGAAGAATGAGTGTGCGCTAAAGACAAATGAGCTATCAAATGCGCAAGAGAGGCAAAAAAAGATGAAGAAAGCTGTTGCTGAAGTCTGTGTGAAGATCCCAAACTGTGCAGAAGATCCCAATGTAGAAGCAACGATCCTAAAGATTGGTACTGCCATGGACAATATCAAAGCACAGATGGAGGATATGGAGATTGGCTACAAGGAGATTATTGTTGAATCAGAGTCTTCGCAACAACTTGGCACTCCACCAAATGTGATAGAAGCAAGAGCCAAAGAATTGAATACTTCATCAGAAAACATCTCCACAGAAGTGGCGAGGTGTCAAGACCTACTGGAAGAAGTCACCAAGGTATGGGCTATACTGCAAGAGGATCCTAAATTACAAAAAATTCAGGATGAAGTTCAGAAGAGGCATTTGGACCTTGATTTTGTGAACACGGCCATGAAGGATTTTCCGCTAAGGAAAAGGATCCAGAAGTTCCCAGAGACGAAAGATCTTCAAAAGGAGTTGAAAGCGCTAAGGATGAAGGAAGCTGAAACTTCGTCGAATTTGCAGCCGATGCAAGAAGAAGCACTACCACTTTCTGAGGAAATTGAGGAAAAAATTCAAGAACTTCGCATAACAAAGAGTACAATGAAAGATCAACTGCAAGAACCTATATCAGCGATGATGCTTGAAACGATCAAAGAATTTGACCAAGAGACTAAGGAAGTAGTTGCGAAGCTAAGCATAACTTTTTCAGGAATTCCCTCCGAAGTCGAACATCTCAGGGGATGCGCTGTCGAAGAAGCCCAGTGAAAGTGGCTTAAGGGTGATCCACAAGTAAGTGTTAGGGTCCTGTTGGGCGCAACCCAACTACAGGAAGTTTTGAAGATGAAGGTACAAGTTAGGTGAGGCCTAACATTGACTAAGTTTTGGGAGAAGCAACTTCACAATTCTTGGGAGGAGGGTATGGAGCGAAGTGAAGTTGACAGGAAAGGACTTGTTCCCTTACTAAATACGAATTACTAAGGACTGTCAGAGGTAGTTGGAGTAGTTAAGGATGAAGCGGTGAATTGACAGCTACAATAACAAAGAATAAAGAGGTGAAATGGTGCAAAGGATGTGCCACTATAGAGTCAGAGCCACGCGGTCATAACTGCGACTGTCAGAAAAAGAGTCAGAGTCAAAAGAATTGACGCAAAAGGATAGTAGAGCTCTGGCGAAGTTAAGAAAAAGTGTGGTCAACAGGAGAACCATGCTATTTTGGGTTTAAGGGTACTATGGGGGTTGGCTCATAGTTATTGTAAAGATGTGACGTATGGGCACAATCTATATAAAGGGAAATTTTGTATAAGGAAAGGATAGATTTTGTTAGACTTTGTTGGTTATTATTGTTAGAAGGTTAGAGTTTTGAGAGAGATCTAAGAGAGGAAAAGACTCTGCAGCTAAGTGTGCAGAGATCTATTGTAGAGAAGAGTCTGCAGCTGAGTGCGCAAACTGGAACTGTTACCCCTTCCAAGTAATATAAGAACAGTTCTTGTGGACGTAGCTCCCATCTAGGGGGTGAACCACGTAAATATCTATGTTGTGTGTATGATTCTATGATATTTTTTGTGTTCATGTTATGATTATGCTTATGTATTTACTTTCATATGTATGTGAATAAGAATCATATGTTAAGTAAGAGAACCACATGTGTATGAATGTTACGGATTCATGTTAAGTATGGTGAATGCGTAGTGATAAGAGTAGCAATAACCGTGATTCAATGAAGTTTGTAGGTTGTTGGTAACTACAAAGTGCATAGTTACATGTTGTTAATGTTACGTTAAGTAGATGTTAAGCAAGGATTACGTTGTGAGCTTGCATAACACATCTCCACATCACCACAGTTACAGAAACCTGATTCTGTAACCACCCATCTTCGCTTTGGGTGAGACTTCATCCTGTTCGCAGGTTGATGTTGAAAGGGACAGTGAAGGGGATTTTGTTGGGTCTACAATAGAACTTCGTAGAACCTGGGTCATCCCAGAAAGAGATCCAACACAATTATGCCTAATTCTCCTCCTCCGAGGAAAGTGATCTTCCTAAGCAAGCAACCACCCTCTATGTGTCAAGTACATGAAGAAGTCACCGAGCTCCATAGGTCTGCAATGCTCCATGTAAGCACGCCACACAATCATCAAGACACGACATAACAATCAATTAGAAAGCTAACTCCAATGTGTATGTCCATTGAAATACAACAAAATGTCATCCATACATCATAAACCCCACATCACATGAAGCACACTAAAGCATGGTATATACACTTTTTGAGTTAGCTTGAAAGCTAATCATTCTTAGGTGGAGGTGATTGAATTTGGTAAGATATTATTTTCTATATATAAGTTAACTTATACTAGATTCCTTTTGTCAACCATTTTTTCTTTTGATATTCAAGTTGAACAAATGGATGTAAAGACAACATTCGAACATGGGGATCCTAAGGAATAAATATATATGTTTCAACCAAAAGGATTTATCCTGCAAAATGAAAAAAAGACATGGTTTGCAGGTTGAAAATGTTCCTCTATGGATTGAAGTAGTCACCAAGGACGTGGTAGCATAAGTTATATACTTGTTTTTTCTAGGTAATTATCTTGATGAAAACCCCCATGTACTTCCCATCATTTTGAGAATGGTACCCAAGAAAATCCTATATTATTTAGGGCACACTACTAGGTCAACAATAGAGCATGAAGTGATTACAACAATATACTCATTATGAGCTACACATGTCACTTATAGGAATAGAACATGGGTGGGGAGGATAATACTCCATCCCACAACCAATTGGGCTACACCCAATTGACATCATAAGTTATATATGTATGTACATTGCGACCTGGATTTTCATGAAAAAAATATGATGATTGAGCGTATACCAAATAAGGTTATAATCATTTTGTTATCGTGATACTATATGTTGATGATATGATTTTAATTGGAAAAAACAAGGAAACCATCAAGTATGGTAAGTCTCCACTATCATCTCAATTTGATATGAAGGATTTTAGTGCTAAAAAATTATTTTGGGTATGGAAATTAAAATATGTGGTTGAATCAGAAGAAATATGTTGACATGACACTGGAGAGGTTTAGAATGCAAGAATGTAAACATGTTAATACTCCCATTCCCATAGGATTAAATATATCTATAGAAACGTGCCTCAAGACGTGTGAGAATGTTGAGGGAATATCTCAAGTTTTGTACGCAAGCTTTGTGGGAAGTTTAATGTATGTTATGGTATGTTGTAAACTATACACTACCAACGCAGTGCAATTGCTAAGAAAATATATGTCTAACCCAATGAAGGAACATTGGATTGTTGGAAAAAGAGTTTTCATATATTTGTGTGGCACTTTAGATTATGAAATATAATGTCGAGGAAGATTTGAACCAAACAAAGTATTAAATTTATAAGGTTTTGTTGATGTAAATTGGGCTAGAGATATTGAGTATCAAATATGTACAAGTGGTTATGTGTTTACCCTATTGGGAGGCTCAATTATCTAGGTAAACAATGATGCACATTGTAGTTTCACTCTCAATTACAAATTTTGACTACGTGGCAACCACTTATGTGACTAAGGAAGTTGTACGGTTGTAGAGATTATGTTTAAAGGTTGGTTTCCTACAGAATATTGTAAGGATATATTGCGGCAAATAAAGTGTGGTCTTTTTGGCAAAGAAATTTCTAATCATGTCAAGCCAAAGCATATTGATGTGTTGTATAATTTTTTTAAAGACATGGTTGAAGACAAAAAGGTGTTGGAGAAGGTTCTTACATAATATTGAAGACTCATTTAATGAATTTTGAGTACCAAAAAGTTCTCTTGGTTTAGAAAATCAATGGGCATAGCTTCCCCAAACAAATGATTTTATGTATGTGTAATCCCTGCCCCTACAATGCAAAGTATTCAATAAGTGGTAGATTGTTGTCCAACTTGGAGGTATTGGGGTGGCACCCTAAAGGATTTTTTTGGGGATCTATTATGGTTTTTGGGTGGTTTCAGAACCATGGTTTTATTCTCAATGTATTCTAATACTACTTAGTGGATAAAGATTGAATGATGTTGTGGAGTACCTCTATATTGTATTGTGAATTGCTTGTTGGTACAATGAGAAAGAGGTGTAGCTATGTTTTGTTGGTTTTATTGATTTATGAATTTCGAAGGTAATACTCATGTGTACTATGTGATATTGGTTTTTATTTTATTCTTATGAAATGTTTGCATTGCTTCAATTAAATAGGGTTATCAAACACGTTTTTTTCCTGTAGGAGCTCCAAAGGAATTTTTTTAGGGTCTATTATGGGTTTTTGGTGGTTTTAGACCCATGGTGTTACACTCATTGTATTCTAATACCACTTAGTGGATAAAGGTTGAATTAGAGAAAATTTAGGGTCTCAAATGGGCCTCCTAAAGAAAATAATAAAATAATAGTTAAAATAATAAAACAATATTTATGAATTTTGGAGGAAGAGATTAAAAAACTACTTTTTTTCTTCGTATTTTCAACATATATCCCTGTGTTTTTACTCAAATTTTGAGTAGGAGCACTCATTGGATGCAGAACTAAATTTCACATCCAACGAGTACCCACATTGCATACTTTTGATGGACCCCACCTTACGAAAAATGAGAAATACATAAAAAAAATGTGTTACTTAAAAATAACACATTGTTTTATGTATTTCTCGTTTTTTGTAAGGTGGGGACCATCAAAAGTATGCAGTCTGGATACTTATTGGATGCGGAATTTAATTATGCATCCAATGATTGCTCCCACTCGAAATTTGACTAAAACCACATGGAGATATGTTGAAAATATGAAGAAAACAAAGTAGTTTTTTATGACAAATATGCCAAGTCAACCCTTATGGTTGACTTTTTCTTGAAATTCTATTGGTTCTTAAATTCCAACTCATCAATAAATTATGGTTGGCTTTTTTTCTTATCAGGCCCATTTCAGACCCCAAATTTGCTCTAATGTAGAATACCCCTATATTGTATTTTGAATTTTTTATTGATACAATGAGAAAAAGATGTATCAATGTTTTGTTGATTTTATTGCTTTATAAGTTTCTAAGGTAAATCTCTTGTGTGCTATATATGTGATATTGATCTTTCTTTTCTTCTTAAGAATATGTTTAAATTGCTTCAATTGAATAGGTTTATCAATTTAGTTTATTTTATTTTTAAGAATCTCTCTTGTGTAACAAGATATATGCCATCTAGGTGGTCCTCTTACCCAAATCCTAGAAACTCCAATAAAACCCCCAAAGTCTTACACAAATGCACGATGATAAGCAAGCCATACAATGGAAAAACATGATCAATATGCAATTATGTAGAGCAAGCAAAGAAAGTTTGCAATGAGGTAGAAAAAAAGGTGTAGCTGTTGAAAGATGATGTAGAGACTAAACAAAGCAAAGGCTATAGAATCATGAAAAGTTTAGTTATCATTATATAGCAACAAATATATAACAGCATGAAGATAGAAAGGTTTCAAGTCATATTAAATGACCATTAGAGTAAATATGAGATTTAAAACATACTTTATAAGAAAAAATCTTATCAATAAGTTAGAGTTCAAAAATCAATAGAATTAAAAAAAAAAAATTAACAGTAATTGTTGAATTCAATCTTAAAACTAAAAAATAATTATGTTTTATATTTTTATTTGTAACAATTAATTACATATATCTCAAAATATAATAAAATACTATATGATAATAAATTATATTCTATATAAAAGAATAACTACTATAACATATCAGGTAGAGAAACAATGGTGATTAGGGTTTCTATAGGGGGGTTTCTGGTGGTCTGATGCCTGATTCTGCAGGAATGGCAGAGTTGGTGAGATAGAGACTAACTCATATTGGCGGCAAGCCCTTGGAGTCCCGTTGGCCCCTATGGGGCCAGCCTAGTACCAGCCAAGTCAAAAAAGTGGGAAGTAAATCTTGCTTGCTTGTCATTTGGTTAGTAGTTACGTTCACTTCTCTGCTATTTTTGGAGGTCGGTATCAGCTACCTGCTCGCTATGTATAGCGGGGTTCCCTGAACTCTATTTTCCTTTGCCGGCTTTTTTGGTGGGGTTCGGTTGATTGGTTATTTCCTTAAACTATTCCGTCTGTGGTGCTGTTGTTTGGACTTTCTGGTGGTCCTTTGGAGGCATCTTTTACGACTCTACTAGCAGGTGCCGGGGTTTTGTGACTGGAAACTGCCGGGGTTTTGTGACTGGAAACTGCCGGTGCTTAGGCTGGGTGATATGACAGGCATTCTTGGGAACATTGATGGTATTCCCTTTAGCACGGTGGAGGGTTCCGGAAGCGATGCTGGATTTTTGACTCACAAGGGTGTGGGTGGTCTGGGGAAGGCGAGAGACTATCACACTAAGCCATGGTCGAGCAGGGTTCGGGGGGAGAAAGCCCGTAAGCGGCGGCAGTGCAAGCCACTGAAGGTTAGAGAGGGTTTAGAGCAATTCTCCATACCTGTGGAAACGAACCTTGACCGTATCAAAATGCTCAACTCTCGGGCAATTGTGGGTCGTTTTGAATTCACGAGTGGTGACCATGGCGAACTGTTGGATTAGGTCCGGAAAAATTGGGTTCCGCTGTGTGGTGATATGCCTAGAGTAATGATGCTGTTGAATAGGTGGGTTTTGATTATTTTCAGCAAACCAGAGCATGTGGGTCTGGTTCTGAGAAGATTCTGGTGCTTTAAGGAGGGGTCCTTCAGTCTTAAAAAGTGGCATCTTTCTTTCGACCCCTTGAAGGAAAAACAACAGTTTCGTCATCTGTGGCTGTTGATTCCGGGTTTACCGATTGAGCTCTGGACTGAAAATATCCTGATTGGTTTAGCTAATACCGTGGGTAGATTTGTTCGCTTAGACAATGATTCACTGTTTGGGTTTGACAGGCGGTCGGCGAAGGTGATGGTTGAATTTAACATGGCATTAGGGATTCCGGCCGAAGTGGAATTACACTGGGGTGAACGGGTGTGGCGACAATGACTTGATTATTTTCGGATGCCCTTCCGTTGCCATTTGTGTGGGTTGACTGGACACATCCGTTCTCATTGTCCAGAGAATAGGGTTTCTTCTCCTGTTCGGCGGTCGTCAAACCCTCCTGATCCTACTGTACAAGTTCATGATGATCGGCATCCTTGCTCAACTGATGTGCTGGTTTCTTCGGGTAAGTTACTTCCTAAACTTGGTTCACCCATTCCTTTTATTTCGGATGATGAGCTTGAATGTATTGAGGCTACCGAACTTTTGGTGTCTTCAAGGAATTCTGTGAGGAACTTACTATCTCCTTGTAATAAGGGTAGGGTTTCGGGTGTAAGTAACTGTGGTATCTCGGACCTGTCTTGTGATGCTGGGGGACGCTTGGAGGATTCCCTGGGGGGTCGAGGGGATGACATCCCTATACGCCCTGCTATGGTTCCTAACTTCTCGTCCTGTGATACTGTTCTTGACCTGCTCCCGGTTTCGAAAGATTTGTCAGCTTTGGAGGAAGGGTTTTGTGAGCCATCTGGTCTGGTTGGGGGGGAGCCGGGGAAGGTTGGGTCACTTGAGGGGCAGGACGACGCAGGTATCCAAACACTTGTTAGGGATTTGCTTACGCCTCTGTCCATTTACTCTAAAAATCCCTCTGCAAACCCTAATGTCCAGTCATGTATTTCGGCTCGGTTTCAAAATGTCACCCTTAGGAAGCTGCGGCGGGGGGGTAGGAAGGACTTGGGGGACATCGACTCCACTTCAGTGAAGGCTGTTTCTGTCACGGACCGTATCCTTACTGATTTGGGCAAAGAGGTATTTTATCCTCTGGCTGGGGATGTACCAGGGGTACCTGGTCCTGCTCCTTCGGAGAATTGTTTCATGGATTCTGAGTCTGGGGGCCTTAGAGTTAATCCTCATCAATTTGATGCATCCTAATGTCCATTTGATCACTAAATATTCGCGGGTTGGGGGCGACTGTGCGAGCCAGGGTCCTCTCAAACCTCATCACTACTGCTCGTCCTACTATCCTACTATTGCAAGAAACAATGTGTGCTGATTTTGTAGCTGTTACTAAGGTTGCTAGCATCCTGCCTAGCTGGGAAATCGCAGCCATGAGCTCGGAGGGTTTATCGGGAGGTTTATTAGCTGCCTGGGATCCCCGTTTCTTCTCATTTTCTATGTTCAAGACCCGGTGGGGTATTTTACTGGAAGGATTATGTAAAGTGAATGATTTGCCGATTAACATCCTTAACTGCTACGCTCCTTATAAGGAACGTGAAGGTTTTTGGTTGGGTTTACAGTCTTCGGGGTTACTATTGAAGGAGAATTTTATGGTGGTTGGGGATTTAAATTTCACGAGATTTGCACATGAACTTTGGGGGTCTAAGGCTAAATTGGATCCACTCTCTAATTTCTTCAACGAGTTCCTTATTAATAACCGATTGATTGATGTTGTAACAGGAGTCATTACTCCTACTTGGACAAATGGAAGAAGCGGTTCTGAAGGGATTCATAAAAGGTTAGATAAATTTTTAGTACATGAAACACTATTGGATTCTGTTGGTCGATATAGAAGCTGGGTAGGGAAGAACAAAATTTCGGACCATTGGCCCATATTTCTGCAGTTCGATGACTGTGTTCATTTGCAGAAATTCCCCTATAAATTTGACTGTTCGTGGCTTAAACAGGAGGATTTTGTCCAATTTGCTATGGTTGAATGGCAGAATATTGTTGTTGATTGTGAACTTAATCCTGTCGATAAATTCTGCAGGAAACTGAAACATTTTAAACAGGTTGTTTCTAACTGGATTCACACTAAAAAGCAAATGGATCGGCAGAAGTTATTGTGGGTTGAGACACAATTGCAGGAACTTTATAGCAGTAGTTTTTGTGGGCCATTGGAGGATGGGAATTTCAACAAAATTCGGGAACTTGAAAAGGAAAAGTCTGATATATTTCTTCGTGAGGAGATGGAATGGAGAATGAAGAGTAGAGCGCTGTGGGTGCAATCTGGGGATAGCAATACTAGGTTCTTCCATTCCTTTGCGTCGGCTCGCAGGAATTGCAATACTATTTGGCAGATGCTTGATAGTTCGGGGGCTGTCATCACTGGACAACAGGAGATACAGAAACTAGCATTGGATCATTTTAGTAACATTTATTCTGCTGATCCTTTATGTGACCTTGATTCCCAGCTACAGGTGATTAAGTACTTTCCCAGGTTTTTTGATGAGGATTCAGCTGAGGAGATTTGTCGGGAGGTGACGTTGGATGAGGTGGAGAGCACTTTGAAACTCTTTGCCAAAGAGAAGAGCCCAGGCCCGGATGGCTGGACGGTTGAATTGTTCTTACAATTCTTTGATTTAATGGGGGAGGAACTGGTCAAACTGGTGGAGTATACCAGATTGGAGGGCTATATGTCAGGAGCCTTAAATTCTACTTTCTTAACACTAATTCCTAAGGTGAATGATCCGAAGCATTTTGGCGACTTCAGACCAATAGCACTATGCAATTTGGTATATAAGGTTGTTTCTAAGATCATTGCTGGAAGGTTAAAGCCGGTGCTCTCTAGGTACATTTCTAAGGAGCAATTTGGCTTCTTACAGGATAGACAAATACATGATGCTGTGGGGATTACGCAGGAGATTCTTCATTCTGTTAAAATTAAGAAGAAGAAAGCTATTTTTCTCAAAATTGATTTAGAAAAAGCCTACGATAGAGTTAACTGGGATTTTCTCAGATTAATTCTGATACAAATAGGCGTCCCAGCAATGGCTATTAAATGGATCATGTCATGTGTGGATACTGCTAATATTGCGGTTCTTGTGAATGGGGCCCCTACACCTTTTTTCAGCTGCACTAGGGGTATTCGCCAGGGTTGTTCACTCTCTCCTCTACTATTCTTACTGGCAATAGAAGGATTAAGTAGAATGATCTCACAAGCTAAACGGGAAGGCAAAATACTTGGCATCAAAATTGCTAACAATTTTTACATCACACATGTGTTGTTTGTGGACGACGTTCTACTTGCTGGTTTGGATTCCGTAACAGAATGGAGGCATTTTCAGCAGATTATTTCTCTATTTTGCAAGGCTTCTGGGATGGCTGTTAGTATTAGAAAAACTTGCTTTTATGGTAATCTTATCCAGGAGGATAGGATGCTGGAGATTCAGAACATTATGCCCTATAATTTCTGTTCCATTAATGATGGCTTTCGGTATCTTGGTTTTAATCTTAAGCCTAACGGATATTTAATTAAGGACTGGGGGTGGCTAATCAAGAAGTTTGAGCAGCGTATATCCAATTGGACGTATCGGCTTCTGTCGATAGGAGGTAAGTTAACACTGGTTAAATCGGTATTGTTGGGGATCCCGGTGTACTGGCTCTCTTTACTGCCCATTCCTTGCTCTGTTATTAATTCCCTGAGAAGACTGTTGTTTAACTTTTTATGGTCTGGGGGTTTGCATAAGAGGAGTCTGGTGATGGTAGGATGGGAGAGAATTTCTCTGCCATTCGAAGCTGGTGGATGGGGTATCCGGGATCTGTCGGTGTTTAGTGCAGCTCTGCGTTTGAATAGCCTGTGGCGTGCTCTCTTTGGTAACACATTATGGTCAAGGCTCATTCATCATAAATATATTAAAATGGAGGTCTCACACTGGCTCCGGACCCCTGCTAAAAAGGTTCGTGGTATCTCACCCATTTGGAACGGTTTTTTGAAGGTCTATAAATGGATGGCTTCGGCATTATGTTGGAAAGTGGGTTGTGGTAAAGAGGTTGCTATTGGTGTTGATCCAATTGCTGGGATGAATGAGTCATATTGTCTATCTCCACATCTGGTTCAGCATCTGCGTGACAGAGGTTATGTTACATTGCATTCTATTGGCAATATTAATTCTGGTCTTTGGTTGTCGGATGTGAATCTCTAGATTAACTCAGATGATGCTGTGGAATGGAGGGAATACATTCACAATCTCAATATCAATGGTATTCGGCTCAGAGATACTGATGATACGGTTATCTGGTGTGGGAATGATTCTACAGGGTCTATTACTGTTAAATCGGCTTATCACTATATTATAAATGGGAGGTGCTTTTATCCGAAACAGTGGTGGTTCGGCAAACTTTGGCATTGGAATCTACCGCTCAAAATAAAATGCTTCTTCTGGTTAGTCCTTCAGGACAGGCTGAAGTCATGGGAGAATCTTAATTTAATGGGATGGATCGGCCCCAGTATGTGTATTCTGTGCAGATGCAATTTGGAGTCAACGAAGCATCTCTTTCTGGAATGTCCTTTCACCTTGGATCTTTGGGAGCATATTTATCTGTTCTATGATATTAAAGCTAGATGGGCAGGCGATTATATTGCTAATACCTTGCTTCAGTGGTGCACTGAGTGTAAGGAACACCAGACATTGCCTATTTTCATTTGCTGGGTGGTATGGAGGACTAGAAATAAGGTAATATTTGAAGATATTCGACCTCGTGTACAGCTATTGTCTAAGAATGTTATCAGCTACTATTCAAATTACCAGGTGGAGGGTAAGTCCAGGGTACATCGGAATATTGGGCAACTTAATTTATTATTCACACGCCCCATATGTTTCTTTGATGGTGCAGCTGCTCTTGGAGAATGTGGGGCTGGGGGTATCATATACCTCAATTGTGATCATTATTTTGCTTTGAAAATGAAATGTGGAAAAGGTTCTAATATGAAAGCAGAAATTATGGCTTTATGGTGTGTGGCTAAGGTGGCTAATTGTTTCGGGCTTACAAATGTTCTTATTTTTGGCGACTCACGTGTGACCATCAAGTGGGCCAGGGGGGAATGTGATCTTAATGTCTTACAGCTGACTTATTGGTGTGACAGAGTTATGGAGGAATTAAATAAGCTGGGACAGATCACTTTGAAGCATATTTTCCGGGAACATAATGTGCAGGCGGATCTTCTTTCTAAATTAGCATTGGACACGGCTGAAGACTTCATTGTGTGGGAGGAATACTTTGAGAATCTGTGTATTGATTCTGGTACCTGGTACTGTTTAGATTGAGTTTTTTTGACTCTTGGTTATAAGTTTTCCTAACTTAGTAGATCTGGTTATAGCTATATGCTGGGCCAAGGACCTTTGGTCTGTTTTTGGCTTTTGATGTATATTTTTCTTTTTCTGTAAATCTACCTTTCGAGGGAGACAAAATCTTAGATGCTGATATGATGACCATCATGTACTATTTGATTCAAGTTTGAATATCAATAGTATGTATTTTTTCACGAAAAAAAAAAAAAAAAAAAACAAACAAACAACAACTACTACTATAACATATTATAAATATATAGAGAGAGAACATAACATATCATGTTTTATATAACTATTAATTAACGTATCTGAAAAAAAAAATTAAATGATCGACTTATAATAAAGTAATATATGAGAATAAAATATATAATAACAAATTAATATAACTACACATAAAATAACGTATCAATTTAAGCAAGATTTTAAGGATCCATAATTTTATTAAAGTGTAAAAACTTGGCGAATCTTTTTAATTCTTAAATTTCCAACCATAAAATCTTAGGCACTATTTTTTTAAAAGATTCAAATTTCTAAGGGTTTTACATAATTTTTGGCCAATTTTGGTGATTTTTAGAGTAAAAAAAAAATTATACCACAGAATTTGGGCGAATCAATTTAGAAAAAATGGAAATTGACGAATCTTTTTTTGGAAAAAAAATTAAAAAAAATTAACTTATGGACTAAATTTTTGCCCCTAAAATTCTCCCTACATAATATATATATATATATATGGGAACAATGCTCAAAGGGGTAATACCGCACCCGTGACAACCCGGATTACGTGGCCTGACCCCGATGAACGCGAGAAGATCGAATCCACAACATCATGACAAAGGGCCCTTGGTAGCGGAGGGTCCGACCAGCCTCACTACCCGCCCGGGCTCATATATATATATATATATATATATATATATATATTCAAATAATTTTGGTGTGTCTTCCTTCCAAAATGGTTTTTACGAGTGAAAATAATATATTACCTCTTTTCTATCAAACTTTCTCATTTCCTTAAGAAGATATCTATATCTTCTCTTTTATATATATATAAAGAGAAGATGTCTATATCTTCTCTTTTATATATATATAAAGAGAAGATACACCGAAGTCCAAGTCTTAAGGAATATAATGAAGAGGATGTGATGACACTAATGTGTTTAGATAAGTCTTCGGATGCTTTTCCTTATATTAGTACATAATGATGGTGGGCTTTTACCCCCAAACTTAAGGTATCATTTTTATTGCCAGGGCGAGGAATGATATTAAGGCATCTATTTTCTTGTCAATCCATCCATTGGTGATGAAATTGATATCAATAGATACTTAGCCTAAAATCATTTTAGGTAATGGTTTTATTTGAACAAAGTCATGACTCAGTTTTAGGGAAAGAAACATTTGGTTTTTATTTTTGGTCACATATTCATGTTTTTTTTTATATTCATTATAATATAGTTTTAATTGTGATAAAAACCTATTTTTAATATAAGAATTTTAATTTTAAAAATCTTTTTTTTAAACACTAAAATTAATATTTGAATTGAAAAATGATGTTATTTGTAGTATTTTTTTTTCAAGGTTATAATTATAACCTTTTGCAACTATGACATTAATAACTTTGTAATATTGATAACCAAAATCTTAATATCAATTCCTGAATTGAAAAGTAGTTATCAACAACACTGTTTTTGGGGTTTTAAAATTAAAACTTAGTTTACACCATGGCCTTAACAACTAATACTATTGTAACCAAAATCTTAAAATTAATCCCCAGATAAAAAAGTGATGCTATCAGTAACATACTCATTTTTTTCAAGATCAAAATTGCAACTTTTTTAAAACCATAGTTCTAACAGTTAGTACAATTATAGCCAAAATATTATAAACAATCTTTAAATTGAAAAGAAGTGCAACCAATAATAGCCTTTTTTCATATTTAAAATTGCAACATTTTTTTTAAACCAGAACAAGTAGGATTTTTGTATTAAAAAGGATGAAGCCTATACAATCGAAGAATACAACCGAAGACTATTCACAACAAAATTTGAACCCAAAATCCGACGAGAAAATCCGACGAATTCCGACAAAATTGATCGTGTCGTCGGATTTCACCTTTATAATTACGAATTTTGCTTAATTTTTTTTAAATTGATATCTACAGTTGTCGAATATCCAACGCCCATTGGATATACGTCGCATACCTGACGAATATGCGACGTATAGATTATAACGGTAACTATGATAATATTGTCGGATCTCCGACAGACTTTTAATTTTAGAAACTATAAATTATAGAAACATTCTGACATGATGGCTATACAAGCGACAATTTGCGGAAACTATAATCTTCGCACGGACTGTTTTCCGTACAAAAATCCACAATTATTTCAATTGTTACTGTGATTAAAAATAGTGAAGTGTGGATCTTGATTTTTTAAGATCGATAATCTTCAGTCAAGCTCTGTATCAGAAAATATCACATAACAATATTCTTGATCTAGACGAACAAAATCGACAATTGCTTGCTAAATTATGGGATGGACTGAAAAGAAAGGGTGATGGAAAATGTTATTGTCCATGTAGTCGATGCATGGGATTTAAAAGGAGAATAATAAAGATCACAACAACCAGAATACATTGTAGGGAACATGGACACGTTGAGGGGGGACCTGAATATCGTCCATTGGGAAGTTTTTCATTATATATGTATTTATATTGATCATTTTGTAAATGTATGTATCATTTTAATATTTATTATATTAACTAATATCTATTGATGGTTTCATGTAATTATAAAGGAAATACCTCCTACGGCATATCGCCCGGAGGATGTGCTTTCAGAACAAGTACCGAAGGAACATGGAGCTATGAATAATGGAGAACAAGTTAATGATCATATTGAAGAAGATGATCATATTGATAACATAGTTGAAGATGGTGGTACAAATACATTGATCCGTGATACATTTAATGTTAGATTGGATGATGATGATCATCATGAAAATGGTGACTTTGATGATGTTCATGATTTACCTCTTCTTGAGAAGGCATATGAACCCATTTATGAGGGCTCCAACACAAATATTCTCTTTGCTATATTGTTGATAATGAACTTGAAGGTTATGAATGGTATTTCAAACACATCAGTCACACAGATGTTAAGGTATGTAATATATTCCATCACATATTTATGATCGTGATAAAGGTTATCTTTGTTCATTTAATAATTTTATTGTTAATTTATAAGTAAAATTAATATGGATGAAATATGTTTCATTAATATTATGTATATATTATATTAACTAGTTTTTTATTTTAATTTCTTGTAGCTTGATAGCTGAATTTTTGTTACCACCATCAAATATTGTACCTCGCACATATAAAGATTTATCTGCCATCATGAAAAAAATTGGAGTGCAATATGAAGCAATTGATGCATGCACCAATGACCATGTTATATATTATAATCAACATGATTTTGAAACAAAATGTATGGAATGTCATATTAGTAATATCGAACATATCAAGTAACAAAAAAGGTGCCTCGCAAGGTTCTTCATTATATTCTCATTATTCCATGTTTGCAACGACTGTTCAGGTGCAAAAACATAGCGCAATTTATGGATTACCATGCACAGAACAGAAGTCAAGATGACATTATTCGAATTACTGTAGATGGTTCTGCATTTAGAGATATGGAGGAAAAATGTCCTCACTTTAAAGAAGAACCTAGTAATGTTAGGATTTCTTTGGCGGCAGATGGTGTCAATCCATTTGCAGAGATGAGATCTATTTACTTGGTGTGGCCTATTTTTGTTATCAACAATAACATTCCTCCATGGTTGTCAATAAAGAGGGAGCACATAATGTTGTAAATGATTATTCCAGGTAGGTGTCTACAACATTTTTTTCAATGTAGTGGCATCTCATTTGTCGTATTTTGTTACATAATGTCATATATATATTGTTTATTTTTCTCTTGTGTATTATTTATATATATATAAATGGTTGTAATAATTATATATTTTATATGTTCAAATCAATCAGGTAAGTACCAAGTTAAATATATGAATGTATATATAGAACCTCTTATTAATGAGCTACTAAAGCTATAGAATGGAATCACTATGTATGATGTGTCTAGACCAATACGACAAAGACAATTTCAATTCTGTGAAATGCTTGTATGGACAGTACACGATGCCCCAACGTTAACCCATTTTTGTGGTTTGTAATTACAAGTTCCACTTTAATTGTATTTAATTTTATGAATTTGTTGATATATTATGCACGGATGTTTTTTAAATAATCCATTCATTTTATATATAATTATAATTGACATAGTTAATCCATCTCTTTATGTAGGTCTTCAAACAAAGGGAAAATTTTCATGTCCAGTTTGTGGTCCTAAGATCAAATATCGTCGTTCAAAAATTTTAGGAAAGGAGGTGTTTGATGAGTATAGGCACTTCCTCTCTAAGAATCATAGGTATAGAACTACTGGAAAACATCTATTCAATGGGAAGAAAGAGACTGCATTAAAACCGCAGAGAATGACACATCACCTATGGAAGTTGCAATAATATAGAAACCGTCAAGGTACGTATGGATCAAATTGTCTATCTATCACCGTATATGAAATGTTATGAATTTTTTTTTATTGTGTGTTGTTTACTGTAATTGACATTGATTTCTATAATTTCTTTATAAACTATGATTCATGATGGCCGTTGTGATCATGACGGCATAAATGGGCTTCCACGAGGAATGAAAATTTATCCTAAACAAATTAGTAGGTTTCCCTACTATGAGCACCTACAAATTGCTCATCTATTTGATACAATGCGTATTGGAAAGAATGTGACTGAAACATTATGGTGAATATTGGATGGAAGGAGTGACAAAGAAAAAATTGTCAAAATTTGCAATGACATTCAAGAAGCCAACCATGCAATGAAAGACGTCATTCAATTACATAGAAAAGGATACCAAATTAATATAAACTCACTTCCATGGTTGTTGTCAGAGCAACACAGTAATGTTGTAAAAGAAGTCATGCGAAAAATTAAATTTCCTACCGGATTTTGTTCGAACATGACGAATATCATAACAAAGAAAGGTGATTTTGCGGGGGTGAAAATGCATGATTGGAATATCTTAATCAAGGTAATTATTATGTTATGCGTATTGATATTTTTTATTATTCTAGTGCATATTGTTGGTAATTTTTTGTCTACTTTTTGTAAAAAAAATGAAACTATTTTTATATTGTTACAGTATATTCTACTTCTATCTCTCCTGGACAAATTCGACAACAATGTCAAACAAGTTATATCTAATCTTGGAAAAGTAGCGATTTTTTGCATGCATGTAGTGTTTGTTTAATTCATTGCCGAACTTATATTTGACATTTTTTTTACTAATTGTTATGTAATATAATGTTTTTTTTTGTTAAATATCATGATTGGTTTGCATCACTTGTAGATGGTTGTCATCTAAAGAAATCCATAAAGAAGATATAAAGTATTGGAGGAGAGGTGTGGCTTCATTAGTTAATGTAGCTCATCACAATGGAGATACCAATATTACACAAAGGGAAATCGATTTAGCATATGGTTTAAAATGTAAGCAGGAAAGCATATTAATTATCCATACTATTTTTTTTTGTTGCAAATATATTGACGTACACGTTTATTTTTTTCCATGCAGGGCATAAACATGCACTTAATCATCAATTCATGATGTAATATTTATGTGTATGGCTTGTTGTAGGTAAAACACCATATGGCTATGTGGTACAATGGTTGTAAATTTCGCATCAAAAATTTGGATGAAACGAAGAAAACATCAGATTGTGGGATATCTGTAGTCTTTGAGGTGACCAATGCTTCCTCTAGAAGTGACAGACATCCAAAAATCTCAGAAAATCAATACTATGGGTATTTGGAAGATATTATTCAGTGTGAATTTAACTCCTTCAAAGTAGTTATGTTCGTTGTCAAATGGTACATGCTACGATTCAATCAACGTGATCCCGATAAAACTATTATTGAACATGATAATGGATTTACCATGGTTAATACAAGTTTGTTTGAGCCAAGAACAGAGCCCTATGTTCTTCCAAGACAATGCGAACATGTATTTTACTTTGAGGTTCTAGGTAGAGCGGGTTGGTCATTTGTTGTGAGATACGATCCAAGGGGAAGGCCGGTAAAGTATAATGTAGAGGAAGGTAATGAAGAGGGTCTGGAAGAAGAAGACGATGTTGAAGATGATCAACATGAGTTAGATAATCATGTTCTAGAGGAAGATGTCAAAGAATTAGATGATGTAGCAGACAATGTCCGTGAAGATGATATCGACGATGACATGATGATCGAAACTGACATCAATGACGATGGTGATATGGCCAATCCTTACAATGTTGAATCTGGATCAGATGATACAGATGATGACTTGGATGAAGAAGATGATGAAGTCCATTGAAGTGTATGAGGTATGCCTTAATATATCTAATCTATATATTTTGAATTAATATTGTGATAGAATTATTGAATTTTATTGGTACGTATAAATTAATTGTTTCTAAGTGTTTGTTCCATTTTCTTTTATGTTGGCATATGTTATAATTAGAGACATTGCTTCTTAAGTATGACAAAAAACACAATAGATTATTTTTGTGTACATATATTTTTTCAGGTTATGGGGGATTGAGAGTGACGTGAGGGGGGAGGGTCAGATGAGCTTCAACCTTCACGTGATTGGCCTTGTTTAGTAGAGAATATTAAATTATTCTTGAAACAAAGAGAAGCTCAGAAAGGCAATGCACAATTATCATTCTAACCCAAAATTCATGCTTGATCACGTACTTGAACATGCATATTATAGCTATCATGTGATTAAACAACGTTGGCATGGTTAGACTAGACGTCAACGTTGAAACTTAGGAGCCAACGTTGAAATGTTTTCAATTTGTGCTTGTATGGATCGAAATTTGGCATGGTTAGACTAGACACATGAATTGACGGTGTGGGAGGGTTTCCAGACTCAAACATGACTGACACAAACAATTCAACAATAAAAAACCAAACCTATAGATTAATTAATGTACTACACGGGGCCAATGTTGAAATTTTTTCAATTTGTGCTTGTATGGACTGAAATTTGGCATGGTTAGACAAGATGCATGCATTGACAGTGTGAGAGGGTTTCCAGACTCAAACATGATTGACACAAACAATTCAACAATCAAAAACCAAACCTATAGATTAATTAATGTACTACACGAGGCCAGCGTTGAAATTTATACAATTTGTGCTTGTGTGGACTGAAATTTGGCATGGTTAGACTAGACGAATGCATTGATGTTGTGGGAGGATTTCCAGACTCAAACATGACTAACACAAACAATTCGATAATCAAAAACCAAACCTATAGATTAATTAATGTACTGCACGGACCCAACGTTGAAATTTTTTCAATTTGTGCTTGTATGGACTGAAATTTGGCATGGTTAGACTAGACGCATGCATTGACGGTGTGGGAGGGTTTGCAGACTCAAACATGACTGACACAAACAATTCGAAAATCAAAAACCAAACCTATAGATTAATTAATGTACTACACGGGGCCAACATTGGAATTTTTTCAATTTGTGCTTGTATGGACTGAAATTTGGCATGGTTAGACTAGATGCATGCATTGACGGTGTGGGAGGGTTTCCAGACTCAAACATGACTAACACAAACAATTCGACAATAAAAAACCAAACTTATAGATTAATTAATGTACTACATGGGGCCAACGTTGAAATTTTTTCAATTTGTGCTTGTATGGACTGAAATTTGGTATGGCTAGACTAGATTCATGCATTGACAGTGTGGGAGGGTTTCCAGACTCAAACATGACTGACACAAACAATTTGACAATAAAAAACCAAACCTATAGATTAATTAATGTACTACATGGGGCCAATGTTGATTTTTTTTCAATTTGTGCTTGTATGGACTGAAATTTGTCATGGTTAGACTAGACACATGCAATGACGGTGTGGGAGGGTTTCCAGACTCAAACATGGCTGACACAAACAATTCAACAATCAAAAGCGAAACCTATAGATTAATTAATGTACTACACGGGGCCAACATTGAAATTTTTTCAATTTGTGCTTATATGGACTGAAATTTGGCATGGTTAGAGTAGACAGATGCATTAACAGTGTGGGAGGGTTTCTAGACTCAAACATGACTGACACAAACAATTCGACAATCAAAAACCAAAAATATAGATTAATTAATGTACTACATGGGGCCAACGTTGAAATTTTTTCAATTTGTGATTGTATGGACTGAACTTTGGCATGGTTAGACTAGAAGCAAGCATTTTCGGTGTGGGATGGTTTACAGACTCAAGCATGGCTAAAAAAAACAATTCGACAATAAAAAACCAAACCTATAGATTAATTAATGTACTACACGAGGCCAACGTTGATTTTTTTCAATTTGTGCATGTAGGGACTGAAATTTGGCATGGTTAGACTAGACGCATGCATTGATAGCGTGGGAGGGTTTCCAGACTCAAACATGACTGACACAAACAGTTCAACAAACAAAAACCAAACCTATAGATTAATTAATGTACTAAACAGGGCCAACGTTGAATTTTTTTTTAATTTGTGCTTGCATGGATTGAAATTTGGCATGGTTAGACTAGCTGCATGCCTTGATGGTGTGTGAGGGTTTCCAGACTCAAACATGATTGACACAAACAATTCGACAATCAAAAACCAAACCTCTATATTAATTAATGTACTACACGAGGCCAATGTTGAGATTTTTCAATTTGTGCTTGTATGGACTGAAATTTGGCATGGTTATACTAGATGCATGCATTGAGATATGGGAGGGTTTCCAGACTCAAACATGACTAACACAAACAATTCGACAATAAAAAACCAAACCTATAGATTAATTAATGTACTACACGAGGCCAACGTTGAATTTTTTTCAATTTGTGCTTGTATGGGCTGAAATTTGGCATGGTTAGACTAGACGCATGCATTGACGGCGTGGGAGGGTTTCCCAACTCAAACATGACTGACACAAACAATTTGACAATCGAAAACCAAACCTAGAGATTAATTAATGTACTACATAGGGCCAACATTGAATTTTTTTCAATTTGTGCTTATATGGACTAAAATTTGGCATGGTTACACTAGACGCATGCATTAAGAGTGTGGGATGGTTTCCATACTCAAACATGACCGACACAAACAATTCAACAATTAAAAACCAAACCTATAGATTAATTAATGTACTACATGGGGCCAACGCTGAAATGTTTTCAATATGTGCTTCTGAAATTTGGCATGGTTAGACTAGACGCGTGCATTGACGGTGTGGGAGGGTTTCCAGACTCAAACATGACTGACACAAACAATTCGACATTCAAAAACCAAACCTATAGATTAATTAATGTACTACACAGGGCAAACGTTGATATTTTTTCAATTTGTGCTTCTATGGACTGAAATTTGGCACGGTTAGACAAGACACAAGCATTGACAGTGTGGGAGGGTTTAAAGACTCAAACATTATTGACACACACAATTTGACAATAAAAAACCGAACCTATAGATTACATAATCTACTATACGGGGCCAACGTTGAAATTTTTTCAATATGTGTTTGTATGTACTAAAATTTGGCATGGTTAGACTAGACGCATGCATTGATGGTGTGGGAGGGTTTCTAGACTCAAACAAGGTCAATTTCATTGGAATTTGTCGGATTTTGGGTTCAAATTTTGTTGTGTAGGTTTTAGATAAATGGTAAGACTAGACTTCAACGTTGAAAGTTAGGGGCCAACCTTGAAATATTTTCAATTTGTGCTTGTATGGAATGAAATTTGGGATGGTTATACTAGACGCATGCATTGACGGTGTGTGAGGGTTTCCATACTCAAACATGACTGAAACAATCAATTCGACAATAAAAAACCAAACCTATGAATTAATTAATGTACTACACTGGGCTGATGTTGAAATTTTTTCAATTTGTGCTTGTATGGACTGAAATTTGGCATGGTTAGACAAGATGCATGCATTAATGGTGTGGGATGGTTTCCAGACTCAAACATGACTGACACAAACAATTCGACAATAAAAAACCAAACCTATAGATTAATTAATGTATTACATGAGGCCATTGTTGAAATTTTTTAAATTTGTGCTTGTATGGACTGAAATTTGGCATAGTTAGAGTAGACGCATGCATTGACGGTGTGGAAGGGTTTCCAGACTCAAACATGATTGACACAAACAATTCAACAATCAAAAACCAAATCTATAGATTAATTAATGTACTACACGGTGCCAACGTTGAAATGTTTTCAATTTGTGCTTGTATGGACTGAAATTTGGCATGGTTAGACTAGACGCATGCATTGACAGTGTGGGAGGGTTTCCAGACTCAAACACCGTCAATTTCGTTGGAATTCGTTGGATTTTGGGTTCAAATTTTGTTGTGTAGGTTTTAGATAAATGGTTTCTATAGTTCATTAATGGGAAACTCCATTAGAGATTCATGATTCTCCAATAATATGTATGGACATGCTTTAATTACAATTTTTGCAACCTATGAAAAGATTCAAAAGATCCAATGCTTTTACCCAACCCAAAGGAATATTCATAATTATTGTAGTGTATTGTCTTCACATTAACGTTTCATGAATGATTATGGAGTAAGGACATAGAAGGTATATGAATTTTATGTTCTTATAGTTTCTTAAAAAGTTTGATAAAAAATTGTATTTAAAATTTAATTTATCAACTTTGGCATGGGTTTGGACTTGTATTCAAGTCTCTCTTTCCTTGACATAATATGAGAAATTACCAAGTATCATCTAGAGGTATTTCAATCATGTTTAATTTGACATGAAATTAGCTCATCATTAAAACCTATGTCATCACCATGTTTACTTGGATCTTGACAATTCATATATTGAATGGATAACTTATTGGTCCATGAAATGTGATCCTTACTTCCTCTTAAAAATCTATGTCATCACCATGTTTACTTGGATCTTGACAATTCATATATTGAATGGATAACATATTGGTCCATGAAATGTTATCCTTACTTCCTTTGCAAGAATTGTAAGTTTAGAATTATCTATAATACATTTTGAAATAAGAGAGATCTATTTTTATGTTTTGATGCACCTCATGAGTCTTGAAGGTATAAAATATAATACTATTTATTACAATGATTGGTAGTTTCATCTTTGTGGTCACTTATAGCCCTCTTGATTTCTTAGATCTTTTTTTTAGACGTAACTACAATTTGTCTATCAAATGTTTCGATGAAAAACTTGTAGCATATTTCTTGTTTGAATTGCACAAGTAGTTGGTGGTGTTATTTCTTATTTTATTATAAATATCACCATGCATGAAATATTTTGAGGAGCACTATGATGCTAGAAGACATAGCAAGAATTATATGACGTCAATAGTTGAATAAAATGGGTTGATCGTATTTATAAAACCATATTAATTTTGGTGTATGTGAATATATTATGAAACATTTTGAGAAGAATTTCATAGTTGTGGAGCTTGATTTCTTCACATTATTCAAATTGGATCGAGACCATTACGGAGGAGGTCGCTGAGACCATTGCAGAGGAGGTCGTCGAGACCATTGCAGAGGAGGCCGTTGAGATGTCTTCGGTAAGTCTGAACATCAACCCAAACACCTAATACAAAAAAAATCTTTCTCTACAGAGCACATTGACCACATTTGTTTTGAGTGTTGAACTTTTGACTAGTTGCATGAAGCAATTTTCCAATTCAGCGGTTTGGAAATTCACTGCGTAGACCAGGGTTGGGGATTTGGAAATTCACTGCATAGACCCTCTTAATGCTTTGATAAAATGAGAGAAAAAATCACATCTTGACAGGTATGATATGAATTTAGCTTAAATTTTTCATATGAAGTTAACCTAGTTACATTAGGTTGATAGTGTTCCTTGTATATCTCACAACACACTATCCTTCTAATTCCTCAAATTGCAAGTACCATAACTCCTTTGCAGGGTTGATGTTGTTCAGACCAATACCTTGTATGCTGCCACATTCCCTCCTGCATATAGCAATTCCCTTGCAATGAATCTAAGGTGTGCACAAATTTATGCGCATGTTGTTGGAGTGGAACAACCCATGTTCATGACGAATGGATTTTGCAATGATTTGTATCTCTACCCAAGTAAGAAATTATGTCAAACTACATAAATGTATCGGTAAGACTAGACTAGGTGTATGTTGGAAACATCCATATGTTTGGCAGAAAAATAGGTTTTCAACATATTTGTCATTACTTCCCATGAATGCAACATTGTCTTATGGGTTTCCCACCTTCATGCTAGGGTTTCTACCAAAGAAAGGTCCAACGTTTATATTCTTTGTGTGGGCATAATCTAGTTTTCCACCTAAGACACAAAATATTGTGCATCAACTGTGTTGTCAAGCATCGATGGGTCCTTTATCTCTATGTTGATCCACCTACTGACTCATAACAACTCACGCCTTCAAGTGTATTATTCAGAGTCTCCATTGTGATATTTTTTCCTATATTCAATATGTCATGAGTGGCAATATTGATGCACATGTACAATTGATGTGGCTTAGCACCACCAAGGACATGTGGTTCCTAATTAATGATGTTTGAATCATGTTGTCATATATCATATGCCTCCCATTTTTCTATCAACTTAGGGAAGTCCTTAGTAGTATGCCCAATTTTACGGTAGTGGCCGCAACAAGGTTGACACAACTGTGGAGAATTGTGTGTAATATGCTCTGCTTCATTACAACTATAATGTCATGGTGGAGGATGGTTGACATAAGTCCTTAGAGCCCAATTATATTGATTATGATCCCGATCATGGTTTCCACCTCCCCTTGATTCTATCGCAAGCACGTTCTTGTTTCAAATATCCCAGTGAGCATAAACAATGCATGGTAGTCCTTCGTATGATGAGTGTTTACCTAACAAAAGTTGTAATATAATATTGTTGCAATACTACTATACTTCTATAGTAACTAACAATGATGTGGATCATGCTCCAAATTCTTGCATATCTTTGAGATTCATGCATCTCTTTTACTTGACATACTCCCCAAGAAATGGTTAGCTATTGTTGTGACATATCTTAAAGTCATGGGGAAATTATTCCATAGGTTTTATTTAGTGTTGCACAATGTGCACCATACTGCATCTCTTCCACCCACCTTAGCTTTCACCAACTCCTAAATTTTCTCCATCCATGTTTTCAACTAGTACTAGAACTATGCTAGACCTAGTGTTAAGTCTTAGATTTAGGTTTTTTCCATTCCACATGTAGATTCCAGACACATGGTGAACTCCAAATCTTACCTCTACGTCATGTGAGATAATAGGCATTTGATAAGGAATTCTTTATACTGCACCTCCTTATTATTGCAACTCAGCTAACTTATCAAATCTTGAAACTCCACTTCATAATCCCAAATGGTTTTTCCCACTTTTTATTTAATTTTCTTTAACCATGAAATGCTTTTTTGTTTTGCCTTTCACTTCTTAAACTCCTTCACAAAGTATGCCTTTATTTGGATTGGATTCACCCCATTCAATGCCAGGGTGTTTTTCTTACATTTCATGTATCATTTCAATTCCCTTCCTCGCAACATTGTTTAGTATTCCACAAACCAGGAGGCATCGAAATTTTTTTGTGCTTTCTAAATGGTGTTGTAGAGGAACTAGTATTTCTCTCCATCTTTGTCACCCCTATCGAGAAATAAAGGCATCCATAGAGAGTTTTCGTTCAATTGATTTAATGCCATTCTTTTGTGACTTTGAACCAACACAAATCCATGGGATCTTGGTTGTTGGATCATCGACATTGCTCGACATTATTTGAACTACTAATCAAGCACACACTTTCACTATGTGCAACAATTGTCATGAGATCTAGACAATTTTCCAAAGCCATAGGGGTTAGGATGTAGGATGGACTGGCTTCAATGTTGTTTTGACCTGCTTCCTTAGTGGTATGTCAATCCACAAACTTAGAGTACCAAAATGAAACAAAATCAAATTCATATATGAATGCCTCTTCTTGGTTCTGCTCATTTGCAACTTTCACAACAACATCTAGGTTACTAGACCTAGGCAATGTCTTTGTGCATGAAATCGACTATTTGCATCCTGTGGTCCCCACCTCATTTATTCCAAAATTATGTTCTCTGTGAACTCTTGTTATTTTATTAACAACACTCTTTATTTATATTTACTTTGGGGGCTAGCCAAATCTCCTTCTATCTCTCATCTAATCCTTTGCATAATCTCACACTCTAAATGAAGTTTAGGATCATCAACGATTCTTGCTTTGTGCGACTCTTTTCCATTTTTCCTCAACACCAGTACTCTGCAACCTATGTATGTTTTTTATGTTTTTGTATGTTGTTATATTTCAAATTCCACTACCTTTACCATCACTGACCCTCTTAGTAGTTTATGACACTAACTCTGCCATCATGTCCTCCTATCACTCCAACCCCCCAAGCTTCAATAGTATAATTAATAATTTTACGATTCAAAGCTTGCAGTTTTTTTGATATTTTACTGTAGATACACACTTTTAAGGGCAGATTTGAGGTGCTCTAACAACATATTTGCACAATTCCCAAGGTAGAATTTATTAAATAGGTGTAATTCTACATTTTATCTTGATGTCCATATTAATTTAATGCAGATTTCAGGTCTCATTTTTATACAACGATAACTACAATTCACAATTTGGAGGTGTTTTTGGCTCCTAGCTTTATACTTTGTTTCCAGATTGCAAAGGGTTTCCAACTTGAGCTAGAAAGCACTAGCCTAAAGTGTAGAGGGATTGTGTGAGGTTACATTGGCACCTTCCCTAGTTACTTTTTGACTCTTCCAGTTTCAAGTATTAATTCTTCTAAAGTCTAAATCGAACATTTTGAGTGCTAACATTTTGGCACCATCATTGTGGGGCGAACCAATCTTCTTTGAGTATTTGTAGCATCATATTACTATTGAATCTTTGTCTCTTTGTGTTCATACTATTGAATCTTTACCAAATTTATGGTATCCCACTCAACTTTGCACAATGAATGCCAATGCCAACACTTGTCCACAATCCTTTCTAACAATTCATGTAGATTCCCCATAAATTCAGCACAAAGTATTCCATGCAAGTACTAATATAGGAATTTCTATTTAAATATCGCAACATCCTCTCCGGTGTACACACTCTCCTAGAAGGTATATTCATGAATCCTTTGATCCAATCTTGATTCTCTACCTTCGTTGACCTTCTCTAGCCTCCACTGCATCTCTAGTACTTTTCATTGGTCAAGGTCTCAACAAAAAAACCACGTGGTTGTCTTTGTGACAAATTTGGGGTCCATGAAATGTGTCTAACAATAATATGATGTTGTCTAGTGCACTGAGATATTCAACCTTCGAAGAGAAAGAAGGTCTCAACCAAGACACATATGATAGTTTCCATAGGGTAAAGTGCAAAGCGTTACATAATTTAGTGGGGGTCGCATTCCTTATGATCTTAATTACATGCATTTAAACTCTTAGAACGAATAACATTCATATTAATAACAAACATATCGATATCATCTAGTTACGGTACAAACACAAACACATAAGCAAAATAGTGATGCAATGCATTAACATTGCACACGAGTCTACATTACTTCAACATAGGGCAATAAATGAGAACTCATAACAACAACAACCTCTCATATATATATAGGAAACTAGAGTGGTTAAAGAAAATTTTGGAATATAGTATGGAATCTTCCATCCATAACCCACTCATACAAATAGATAATGAAAGAGTAAGTGTCTTTAGAGACATGCATAGGTTATCTAGAAAAATAGGCACAAAGGATATACAAGATCATGATGCCTTAGCTCCATGTGCTGAACCTTTTGCAAAACCACGTGTTCAAGCTTTTGCAATTTTATTGCTTCTACTAAACTTTTATCTATGCCAACACTTAGTCAAAACTAAGCCACAACAAGGAGTTTGTTCACTTTTTTCTTGAGATAACTTCAAAGAGGGTAGGAAGACTTTAGATGGTAAGATGACTTCCACTCACATGCATAATATTGTCCACCTATCCAAGTATCGTGCATTGTACAAAATGTGTATCAAAAGCTATTATCAACACTTCTTGAGGACTCCACCAACTCCAGAAAGGAACATTCCAAAGTTTTGATATGTTGAAGATTAGTTGGTTTCTCCAAACTTACCACTAATCTTTTCCAATTGAAAAAACCCAATAGTTGAAGTTCACAGGATTATCAAGCAATAAAATCCTATACTTTCACTTCTAGAAGATCGTCTAGTTTCTTTTAATGCCTATTTTATATTCTTTCACCATAGCCATAACAATAAATATACAACACCTGTCTCCAAAGTTTTTTTATACAAAGAAATATATTCTCCATAGTTTATATGTATCAATGTCTTTGTTGAGATATTCACACACTCCTTCGAGACAATATTGCATTTCATATCTTCTTTTCATGTAAAAAACAAGACCATCCAAAGTGAGGATAGCCAATGAATTGTGCCATTGATATACCAAGATAAGTGTGATCATCATTTGGATCTACTTGATCATAAAATAGGTTATATCTTTTGCATGTGACATGTTTATCTTTTAACACTAGGAAAACCATAGAATGGATGTATAGGAAAGGTTCACTTAGTTTATTAATAGAATTTCCTTCCAAGTGGAAACCCTTTCCATCATCTCCAAAAATGCTCTTTTAACAAGTTTTGATTCATTTAATGAACTCTTTGATTCCTTTACTGACCTATTTCCCTAGTGTATGTTGTTTTTGGGTTTCTATAGGATGTTCAACATCTTGAATAATGGTTGCTATGATCTAGTGGCCTATGATGTTTATCCTTTTTCCTTTGTCTATTGAGTATGGATTGGGTAGGGGCTTCTTAGCGATCTAATCATGCAATTGTGATGATGTTTTGTGTTTATAAGAGAATACATTGTGGGTTGAAATTAGTTTTTTATAGACGGCCTCATCGTCATTGGAAAATGAATGCCTTGATGCCTTGTAATTTTCTAATAGGAATTATGCATACCCAACAAGGTCATATTTGAACTTTTGTCCCATGGTGCGAGCAGAACCAAACAGTTATTTTTCATATATGTCTTCTTGAGCGAGGCGAGTTTAGGAGTTATATCAACTAGATGTCAAAAGATCAGAAGAAAATTCCACAAACACATGGGAATTGTTCTCATTGAAGGGGGGCCATGTTCCTATGATGATGAGACAATATGCGACATCGAGGTGCCCTTGAGGTACAAACATCTAGTGAAACAATGGGTACCCAAGGATCTTCCTCAACTAAACATAGAATTTTGTGTGAATGAGAGGATATATCGAATTGCACCATCGTTGTTGGCCCGGTTTTGCAACCAGGCTTAGTGCTATGGGCACCTGCTAACTAGTAGCAGCAGTTTCAATGGAAATAAATAACAATAAACTAATTAAACAAGACTATTCATGGATCTAAGCAAAGATATTAAGCAAATAACAAAGATAATTTAAAATCAAGAACAAGAACATATAAGAAATAATTTTTTGTATTGAAAAGTGGGGGGCAAGCAAGTGCTTGCGATATTACCTTCAATGGTGAAGGTTGATGTTGAGCAACTCCCAAGATGAGTAGCTCCAAACTCCAATAGGTCTCTTTCTCCAAGGTTGCTTCAATGGCTAAAAGTGCTCAGGGGAGATTTCAGCAGCATAAGGATGAGATAATGGAAGGATGTGAAATGAGGAGCCCCTACCACCTTTTTATAGGTTTTGGTGGTGGGAAATACCATTTGTGGTTTTGTGGAAACCAAATGGTATTGACCAACATGGTTTAGGTACTTTTCCCTCCTTTTTCCTTTTTTGAATAAAAATAATATTTTAATTCCCTTTTTAATATTTTTGGGAATTTGGACCCTTTTTGAGGGTTTTTTATGATTTTCTTGGAAAAATAATCTTTTTTAATGGAAAAAGGGGTGTACTAAGGTCTTTTGGTGACCTTTTGTTGGTTTCAGAGGCTCAGATGGTGGAAAAGTGGACAAATGGGTCATGTGAGTAAGGGAATGAGCTAGTGAGCACTTTTTAGGTGTTAACAGATTGCCCCCTGATGTGTGAGGGCAGGAGCTCATCGTATGGCCGATAGACATCATAGTTCTTTGTCCTTTTTTCTGGGGTTTAGGGGAGAGAAAAGATCGGTTGGAGACTGGAGCCACGGCCCTTGGAAGCTGCAAAAAACAAAAAATATTACATGGCCTCAATATGAATGAGGTAGAATCTCTGATAAAGGACGAGGCGGGCATTCCCATGCTCGTATCAAGACATATACAAAACAATTAGTCCCAAGAAGGGGGATCTAATACATGAAGAAATATACTGGTACATCATAATGGTCCAGAGGGGACATTATTGTGGGATATACTCATGATCATGGCTGATCTCAATAACTGATATACTGGAATAACTGTTGAACTGCTGAAACTGAAGGTGTCCAACATCTGTAGGGACTCAAAGACTGTGAGCCATCTCTGGGAAGTATTTGTATCTGTATACTCGAGGGAGTATAAAACTGGGGTACATCTGAATACTGTCGCCATACGCAACCTGGATATGTATAGAAAAAATGTAACTGGTTGTATCCATAGGTAGACTCTCAAATGTGGAGGAGTCAGGTGGTATCCGGGGTCTTCGACTAATAACTGAACGGACCAATACCCTGTGCGAGTCTCAACGATGCGATCAAGGTGTTGAAGTCGAGCATGTGAGAAACAACCATTTGGAGAGGCACTGAGGATTCCTCTCGAAATGATTCGTAGGCACTCATCATAAATGGTAATGATTCCAAGACACAGGGACCTCTAGGTCTATCCTCTGGAATCAGTGTGGTTGTCGTCGACAGAGGGAGACCAACAACTAACAAGGAAATGATGATTCCTTGATAGGAGCACGAGGTGTAGAACTGAAGTGATGTAGTACTGCTGGTAGGACTGACATACTTGTGGGGATGGGAAATAACTGGGTCAAAAAATGGGTAGACTCAAACTTCCTTTGTTCAGAGCATGATGACATGGTTGACCTGGCAGCGCAAGGAACTGACTTGTAGGTGTGGGGATCATCTTTTGGGGACTGAAGGGTATGTACTGACTCTGGGGGGGTGAAGCTGATGGTAGCTGTCGAGGGAGTTTCAGGGTGACATACTGCAGAATACTCTGAACAAAGGCGACCAAAATGGGGAAGCTGCCTGATGAGTAGATATGATCTGTCGTGGCGCCAAGAGGCACCATTGATTCCTTCTTCGTAGTTTTAATGAGCTCCAAGAAGGGATAAAAGTGTGCTCTGAAATGGTACGGTCCTGTGGATTTAGTGAGCCCAGGACGGCTCATGCTCATGGTTGCTTTCATGTTTAGAGAGTCTGAAAACGGTAAGTGGACTCTATTGGTGTTTCTTTTTCATAGTTTAGTCTCCAATGCCCGAAAAAGCGTAAAATGATGCGGATGGAGAACTCTTCTAGCCGATGTGACTAGAGTATACCTTTTTCGTAATTAGTCTACGAGGTCCGGAAAAGGGGTGAACTTATACCAGGTAGACGCCCTTTCAGATACGTTTTAGCGAGCATGAAAGGAAGCAAGATTGCTCGGCGATCTTTTCATTGTTTTAGGAGTCAGAAAAGAGCTTAACAGAAACTCCCTAAGTGCCTTTTTCGTAAAAAGGGGTTGCTCGGCCCGAAAAAGGGATAAAATTATACCGAACAAAAATGGATTGATGAGGGCGAGAAAGAGGTCTCAAGCATCGTCATCAGTGCGGAAAACTGGATCCGGTGACATAAGGATTATCGGAAACGGAGAACGGCCGATGTGGCACGCAAACCGAGGTGACGAGGGGGCGTGGAAAACATGGCCGAAAAATCTAAAGGTGAGAGCGAGAAATGATCTCAAGCATCATCATCGGTGCGGAAAACTGGATCCGGTGATATAAGGCACGTCTAAAAATGGAGAACGGTCGATGTGGCACGCAAACCGAGGTGACGAGGGGGCGTGGAAAAAATGCCCGAAAAATCTAAAGGTGAGAGTGAGAAATGATCTCAAGCATCATCACGAGCGCGGAAAACTGAATCCGGTGATATAAGGCACGTCTAGAACGGAGAACGACCGATGTGGCATGCAAACCGAGGTGACGAGGGGCGTGGAAAAAATGCCCGAAAAATCTAAAGGTGAGAGCGAGAAATGATCTCAAGCATCATCACGAGCGCGGAAAACTGAATCCGGCTATATAAGGCATGTCGAAAATGGAGAACGGCCGATGTGGCATGCAAACCGAGGCGACGAAGGGGGCATGGGAGAAAATGCCCGGAAAATCTAAAGGTGAGAGCGAGAAATGATCTCAAGCATCATCACGAGCGCGGAAAACTGAAACCGGCTATATAAGGCACGTCGAAAACAGAGAACGGCCGATGTGGCACATGACCTCAAAAATGGTTGAGATCACAAATGTGAAAAGGTGAGCAGGGTTAATGACCTGCCCCCATGCTATGTGCATAGGGTTTGTGATTGTGGGTCACATATGGGTTGATTTGAACGATGGGTTCATCGACATGCTGAGATAAATGTGATGGGGTAGGGTCAAAATGATTGATCATGCCCCCTATCCCAGGGTCGAGGTAATCTATTATGCCCCCTAACTCAGAGGTGTCAATGTGGTGCAGATGTTGTCTCAGAGAGAGATCAATAGGGCATTGAGCAACTGCTGGCGGGGTGTTATACCATGAGGCTGTGGGTCGTGGTGGCATACTGAAGTGATGATATGATGATGGGGGATTCCCGTTGTGGGGTGGATGCCCCCAGTATCTCCGACGAGGATCATGATGATGATGAGTAGGAAAGGTTTTGGGCCTGCCCCCATGTTGTGGACAAAAACTGTTGGCCCGGTTTTGCAACCAGGCTTAGTGCTATGGGCACCTGCTAACTAGTAGCAGCAGTTTCAATGGAAATAAATAACAATAAACTAATTAAACAAGACTATTCATGGATCTAAGCAAAGATATTAAGCAAATAACAAAGATAATTTAAAATCAAGAACAAGAACATATAAGAAATAATTTTTTGTATTGAAAAGTGGGGGGCAAGCAAGTGCTTGCGATATTACCTTCAATGGTGAAGGTTGATGTTGAGCAACTCCCAAGATGAGTAGCTCCAAACTCCAATAGGTCTCTTTCTCCAAGGTTGCTTCAATGGCTAAAAGTGCTCAGGGGAGATTTCAGCAGCATAAGGATGAGATAATGGAAGGATGTGAAATGAGGAGCCCCTACCACCTTTTTATAGGTTTTGGTGGTGGGAAATACCATTTGTGGTTTTGTGGAAACCAAATGGTATTGACCAACATGGTTTAGGTACTTTTCCCTCCTTTTTCCTTTTTTGAATAAAAATAATATTTTAATTCCCTTTTTAATATTTTTGGGAATTTGGACCCTTTTTGAGGGTTTTTTATGATTTTCTTGGAAAAATAATCTTTTTTAATGGAAAAAGGGGTGTACTAAGGTCTTTTGGTGACCTTTTGTTGGTTTCAGAGGCTCAGATGGTGGAAAAGTGGACAAATGGGTCATGTGAGTAAGGGAATGAGCTAGTGAGCACTTTTTAGGTGTTAACAATCGTCATTACATAGTTTGGGGTTGTTTTGCATGGATGGCATAAAGGTCGGTTACGACAGATGTACTAAATTGATGGAGTATGTTGGACCCTGTTACAACTACAAATATTGGATGCGACTGGTCCAATATACACGAAGTATGCACAGATATGGATTGTGTGTAAATTACTTACAGATGAAAGACAAGGATCAAAATAAAGGAGCAACGATGTACATTGATGGAAGTCCAAAATCTACAAGGAATATTGTAGGGTTTATAAATAGTACACAACCAGGGTCTACAATTAAGCAACCCAATTGCATATTTGAGGGGCATGAAGGAAACTGTGTTTTTGTATGTGCCATTAAATCAATAGCTATAGGGGAAGAATTGGTTATTAATTACAATTTGAATCGAATATATACAAAAACAGTTACTATGGGAGTGGTACATCTAACAATTTACCCAACCTTTAATTAATGAATTTAACATTTTATGTATTTTTCGTTAGTCTATTGTTATAAGTTCGTTAAAATTTTTTGTATTTATTTCGCAGGATAGTGGTCAGGGCATCTCCCCAGAAGCTGGTCAGAGGAGTACACCATCCTCTAGGTAGCAAGTATACATATTTGTAATTGTACAAATATAATATGAACAAAAAGTTTTTTTTGTTGTGTTTTCTCATGAGTATATTTGTTTCCTTTAGATAATGTTATCTATGTATTTGTTGCAAAGTGCTGATCGGGGAAACCACTCATCTATTAATGAGACAAAGGCAGCCTCGAGGAAATATGTATACCTGATTGTAATTGTACAATTTAAATACGATCAATATGTTTTCTTATTATGTTTATTTCGTGAGTATTTTGGTTTCGTTTAGATAATTTTGTCTATATTTTTGTTGCAGGGTGCTGATTGGGGCACCTCCCTCGTAGTAGATCAGACCAAACCAGCCTCGAGGAAGCAGGTATACATTGTTGTACTTGTACTACTATAATATTCCCAATATGTTTTTTTACTAATTCGTTTCATGAGTATGTTGTTTCCATTTCGATAATGTTTTATACAATTTTTTTCAGGGAAGTGATCAGGGCAAGTCCCCGACCGTTGATCAGATGAATACATGATCCTCGAGGTAGCGGGCATAATTCATTGTAATTGTACAAATATAATATGAGAAATATGTTTTTTTGTTATGTCTTTTTCTTGTGTATATTGGTATCATTATGATAATTTTTTCTACATTTTTTTGGTAGGGGGATGATCAGCGCAAGTCCCCAGCTGTGGATCAGATGACACCAGCCTCAAGGCATCAGGTATACCTAATTGTTATAATTTTAGAAATCTATCATGATCAATATGTTTTTCTCCTCAGTATATTGCTTTCACGTCAGTAATGTTTTATATATTTTTGTTGCAGACTACAGATTCATTGTATGATCCAGCATCAAAGCAATCAATAGATTTTGATGTGGATGAGCTCATGCGCGATGCTGAAATTGGATCTTCTCTAGACCCAATTAATATAATAGAGAAGAAATTAAAACAAATTCATGAGGATATAATTCGTCTGCTATTCATTCAGCCATAGACAAATGAGATTGGAGAAAAGGTTGATGTTTTGGTAAAGAGATCTCAGGCCTTGAAAGTAAGTAGCGGTATCTTGAATTAGAATATAAATTCATTTAGTATTTTATCATTTTTACTTGTATATGATGGTGAACTAAAATATGGTTTGTATTTATAGGAGTTTTTGCACCCACACACCAGTGGTCAAGGTGGTGTGCGCACTAGTGATGATCGTGGAGAGTCCTCACATGAGAAAATGACTCCAATTGCATCTCATGTGCCATTGTTATTGACTGAACAGTCAAAAAAACATTCCGCAACACCCCCAAGTCCATATTTGAGTGCACCCTATAGTGGTCGGCGCACGCTAGATCATGCAGAAGAAGGGGTCGATGTAGAGACTAGTATTGATATTCTTGAAGCAACATTTCCTGAATCTTCCCATGTCAGTAGCACGGGTACACTACAGACCACATTTTTGGTGGACAAAGAGATCATTCCCATAAATATAGAGAATATATTAGGTATTTATACATTGTTCAAGTTATTATTAATAATTTGATTGTAATATACTCATAAAACATTGTTTTTCAACTAATGATGGCATGATCGTTTTGCAGGAAATGATGTTTTTTATAGACATCAAAATGAATTTTCATTGGAGATATTTGGGCCCACCATCCGCACAAGGTGGGATAAACAAAGTAAAAATTTAAAATATGATTTCACTAATTGCTTGGTTAGCCTGTTTGGCAGCGAGACCTTTAATCGAGCATAGGTCCTAAAGAAGGATGGCCAACATATGGAGATTGTGAGGGACCAATATAGGGTTCATCTAGAAAGAAACCCTAGGTATGAGCACCCTCCAATGATTCCAGGAAGAGAGTGGAAATCCCTAGTGGAAGATGGAAAGGAGAGGGCTTTGAGAAAAGAAGGAAAGATACCACTGGGCACAGGAAGGTATGCAATACTTTCCACAATGTAATTATAAACCTTATTATTATTAATTTTTAAATCAAATTTGAAACGCCTAACGTATTTCAAGAATTTCATAGGCTATCAGACACATCAAAGGCCACAAAGGAAACACAAGAAAAATTGGTTAGCACAAGCTTGGGCCTGGTGGTTATTCAAATTTGGCGGCACAAATTGTAAGCATCAAAAAACCAATATCACAACCAAATAATAAATTGCAAATTATTTTCGTTTTATTGCACTGCAAAAGGTAAATTCATGACATTATGCAAATATGCAGGCTGACCAATTCAAGGAAGTGCCCACATAGGAAGACATGAAGCTTGGCTTCCAGCACGGCTTTGGAGCTGTTGTTGAACGCCGAAAAATCTTGTCTGGTCAAACATAGTCTTCTGGTGATCCATCTTGCGCACATGTATATAAAATCAATATAGATTAATAAAGATTTATTACGTGTGCAATCTATTCGTTATAAATATTTTCCATAAAATATTGACTCTGTTTTGAGCAGGAAAGCAACAATCCACTTAATGTCGAGGATGGAGAACAACCAATCAAAGATCATGCTTCAAATCTAGGTAACAAATGTATTCATATGCTACAATTTAAAATATTGTGTTGCAAATGCCGGTGAATATTAATTGTATTTTTCCATGTTTCATCTGTAAAGCATGTAGAGGGTCACACTATACAAGATGAGCCTAGACAGGAATATGAAGTACATGATGTGGCCACAACAGGTAAAAAACACATATGTAATGTTTTTTTAATGAAATATTTGTCATTATAATAATAGAAGATATCAATGTAACATTTTTACATTATTGCAGCAAATCCGGATCCCTTGCCGCAGCATCCACGTCGCGAGTAATCTACTAGGTAGACAATACGTCAAGTTGTAGATGCCACAAGAACTGAACAACAAGTTGCAGAAGATGAGTTGCTTGCTGATTTTTTCAAAAGAAAAAAACCTAGAAAGAAGTGACTGAAGAAACACTATGTATACTTATTTTTGACAATATAATGTCATGCATTATCTTTTTTCTCGTACAAAATAAATGAGTGGTTTAATGAATGTTATATTTTAATTAATGAATGGTTAATGTTTCTTTATGATGAAATCCACATGTTTTCACATAAAAAAATTTCCAAGTACATGCATTGGGTATGGGGAATTGAGAGTGGTGTGAGGGGGGGGGAGGGCATAAGAGATTCCACCTTCACATGGTTGGCCCTATTCAGTCGAGAATATTAAATTATTCGTGAAACAAAGAGGAGCTCAATGAGGTATTTATACTTGACATCAATGAAGTAGCTTCAGTACCTATCATAAGTGAGACCACACTATTATTATCACAAGATTAGCTAGGTTTCAACCCATCAAATCCTTCACACATGCAAGTGCTCATCTCAATCACACAAGGTTTTCACCATTAAATAACCACTCCTAGGTTCACCAACCGAAATACTTTTCTTTCAAAATAACAAGAAGGAAATTCCATCCCAATAAACCCCCTAGCTATAAGAAGTCAATTCCAAAAAAATCTAGCGGCTTCGCCATTCGTATCACAAAAGTGAACATCCAAGTACATCATCACATCACGTTCCCAATAAAGGTGTCTCTCCAAACTCCATCAATCATGACATCACACCAAGCTCCAAGTCCTCCAAACAAAGCATCTCACCATGCTCAAGGTCTTCACATTAGTGCTCTTGTAGGAAATAGGTCCATTTATCACTGCTAAAACCTACCCTATACAATATATAGTCTTTCCAAAACCCAATAAGTTTTGCCATACTAGAGATTACATTATTATGGTGCCTAAAGTTTTCCATACTAGAAAATATTTTGTTAACGGGTTGAAGGAATCATGCCTTCAACGTTTCAAAAACCATCCACATTTTTCATTCTCAAAGATACTGATGCACCTACAAAAAGCAGCCATCCATGACATGGATACTGGATTTGGCACACCTAGGGTCTATAAAGAAGACAAAAAAAATGTCTCAAAGTTCTAAGCGATTGCGGTGCAACCAAACAAAGAAGATAAAAAAACATGCCCTAGTGAAGGCTAAACAAAGGAAAATTGTTGTAAGTCTTAAAATATGGAAAACACATGTAAAATCATATGAGAAGTCGGATGCATGGACGAAGTACGGAGAGGAGAGTACCCAGGTAACTGAATTTGATCATAACATTATATCATAATTAATAAACGATTTTTATGTTTTATTTGTGCATACTTAAATTGATTTGGTATATGTTTCAGGACAAGGCCTCCAAGGCTAAGATTCCCAAACTTCATGCCACGCATCACAGTGGCCATAAAGGTATACAGGCCTTGATATGTAATTTTGTAGGTATATTTAATTTGTGAAATGATATTTTTTTAATTCTTAGAAAAAAAGTAAATGATTGCATAATAATTAGTTTAACTAGTCCATGTGTCATATGTTTTACAGGAGGAGAAACATGGCCGACATCCAACACTATTTGAAAAAAAAAGTTTCAAATCACTTGAAAGGTTGCATTAGAGAGATTCTAGCACTTGGATATTCTTGGTGGAGCTAGGGCTTGTTGATTTACCCTACCTAGGTATTTTTGGATAGTTGGAGTTTTTGTACTATCCTTGACATAAGGATCTGGTATGTACTTTACTTCATCTTGAGCTTATATATAACGTTTATATCTTTCATATATTTAGCAATTTTCAGATATGAATTTTAGATATATATGTTTTTTATGCATTTTTATTTACAACTATGATGTCTTGTTACTTGCACCCTTAGCAACACATTAGATTGACCTATTTGGTTCAAATACCCATGTGAATATAAAAAAATCCAAAGGAGAGCCATTTTGTATGTTACATATGTATATTGTGCTAAGGATGTAACTTTTGTATTTGCAAATAGATGATCTTTGTGAAAATAAGTGACAATTTGAACATGGTTTTTGAGCATAAGTGCATCAAAATTTACATAGTCCTTACTAAATGAGAAATCAAAGTCCTTCCTATGGTCAGTAAAATGTAGGATCTTTTGATAGTGTTAATTGAACTATAAGGTCTTGAATCTATGGGCCATCCTCCTATATTGGTGTCCATGACAGCATGAATTTGTCCTATACTGATTCAAACTATTATTGTATCCATTCCTTCTTTCTATACATATCCTCTATTTTTTGAATGGTTTAATTGAGATGAATATATATATTTCTATTTTTTATGCACATTCCACTCATGTACTGTTTTGCCAATTTTAGCTAGTTCCATATTGTTTCATTCATAAAAAATAAGTGTTGCTCGGGGAAATATTAGTTTGGGACTTGGTTTATATCATATGGTTGTCAAGCATGCTAATGTAGTATTTCAATGGTGTCCATCCTTTCCAGAGTATGTGACATACCTGAGGTGGCTTCTTGATTGTTAGTGAACTCAATAAGATCAATCTCCATTGGTGCATTTAATTCCATGCATATACACTCCCACACATATAGAGATAGGTATTGGATAATGCTGAAGTTGCATTATCACTCTTCGATGATCAACAATTGATATTATTGATCCTTATCCAACTAGAAAATGATAAATCCATTGTTTCCTATTAAACAACATTTTTTATACTTTCTTTTACTATTAAAAAACTCAATGTGTAATATTTTGTTGCATATACGTCATTTTCATTGTTTATTTATGATGTTTATCACATTTTATGATTCTTTACGGTTGTAAGGGTTATTTTGCAATTTTGCTTAGGAGAAGCCTAACAATTCTATATTCATTTGATTTACTCGAATAAGTTCACTTGGCTTCTTTCACCCAAATCAATGACTCTAATATAACCATCTATGTACATTTTTAGAGGTGATATGGGTGAAGATCACGATCCTAGGAACAAAAACTAAGAAGCACCATCAAAAGTTGAGTGCCAATACCCTATAAAAATATTGATTGTAGATTCTTCTAAAACAAGGGTGAAGAATGAAGTATGCTTTTTTTGAATTCCAGGGAGAATTTAAACCAAAATATCCCACATATTAGACACAAGAAGTAGAACAATTATTTGATATAAAAATTATAACATATGATGACCAAAATATGATGAAGCTAGTTGTAACTAAGATAAGATCCTATGCATCAATATGATGGGATTGTTGACAGACATATCAAGAAAATAAAAACGAAAAAGGAAAAGAAAAAATCAAAACATTAGCAAAAATGACAAAAAAACATAAGCTCACATGTACATACTATCAACGGGTCTTGCTAAAGTAGCCCCAAAAACTTGACCCAGAAGGAATTGTTGGTCCACAAATAAAGATGATTTTTTATCTTAAGGTACATGTTTATTTATGTTTACTGAAATATATAATTCCTTTTTTACAAGAAAAATAAACAAATGTCTATCTTGGCACTCTTCTATATTTAGGATAGGGATTATTTTATTCCCACTCTTTGGATTTAAGATATTTTGATATTATTCATATCTAATTGCTAGTGGCCCTAAAACAAATGTAAGAAAATATGGAGATGTGAGAAATATTCAACAATTTCTTCCTTATTATCTAGATTTTCCAACCTACGAATGAAGGATCCTCCACATACATTTAAAATTAAATTACACAAACTCTATTAGAAAGTAAGTAAAGTTCAAGTTAGTTATAGCCTCAATATACCACGATTAAGTTGAAAATTGAAAGGTGCCTTCTACAACGAATTGTGAGAGATGTCTTCAGAAAAATCCATTGTGAAAGATTCATACTTAGTACAAGGGAGTTGTTTCAATCATGAAAAGAAATCCCAACAAGTTGGGATGTGAATTTGCTCATGATCTTAATAGTTCACTATATCAACCATTTTTAAATTTCAAAACAACCTGCTAGCAACAGTGCAGGGACATTGCCACATCATGGATCTTGTTGTAAGAAGAGACATTCAAAGAGAAAAAACAAATTTCGTAATACTTTTTCCATGCTCTAGCAATCGTTGAAATCGTACATAAATGTATTTTTGTTCACATAAAATATACATATACCATAAAGTATATTCAAACTTTTGCATAAAAATATGTGTCATTTTAACCTTTTATGTTAAGATGGAGACTAATTAATTTGTATATTTTATAAAGGATAAGTAAATAAATTCTTGATGCTTCCATGTTCAACATGAATGGAACATTCTCCAAATCCCATATATAATCTCAAATACAACAAGTGCATAGATTGTGACAACCGGAATTCATTCCATAGATTGTTTCATGATGTTTACATGCATGACATATAGTTATTCTTAATTTTGATGATGAAAGTTCACAAATGATGTTGGCCATGTTCATTTCCCTCTATAAACAAAGTATTAGTTTAAGTATTTCTATTCTTGCTTTACAAATTTACGTAAATGCAACATTTTTTAGGGAATGGACTTGTTCACTACAATTTTTTTCCTTGGTTTCCTTAGTGTTAAAGTTATGCTTGGACTCTATCAATACACAAATATTTATTGACTTTTATTTTCTACAATTTACTAGAATAGATATATGAATGTATCCTCTTATCCATGATATTCATCTTAACCGTGTTTGAGTGCTTGAGTGCTTAAGGTACAACATTTTGTAACTAGTGATGCTTATAATTATTGAATGTGATTTTTGTTCCTTGGATATTTGTATTGGTACTAACCTCCCAAGGGTTTTGTTTTCATTCTTCAATTCCATCGCAAATTTGACGGCAACTTAACCTAATCCGACGACGTTGCTATACCTCCGACAGCAATTGTCGTCGGATTTTCTCTTTTGTCCGTGGTTACATACATCGGATATTCGACGGCTTCGTGGTCGGTTCTCTGAACTTGGCATATGTAAATGATGTTGTATATTCAATGCTTAGTTGGTTGGTTATCCGACCTTGGCGTATGTAAATGATGTCGTATATTCGATTTTTATTTGGTCGGTTATCCGACCTTGGCGTATGCAAATGATGTCGGATATTCGACTCTATTTTTGTCGGTTATCCAACCTTGGCGTATGTAAATGATGTTGGATATTCGACTCTATTTTGGTCGGTTATCCGACCTTGGCATATGTAATTGTTGTGGGATATTTGACATATTTGTCGTCTATTATGCAGTGTGTAGCTTAAAATAAATCCATAGTTTATTCGACAATGTGTTGTTGATAATTGGATGAGACCTTGTTGCTGTCGAATATCCGTCGAAGTTTTACCAACATTTAAAAAAAGAATTGTTTATCGGATTTTTGACGGAGTGTTGTCGAAATTCAGACATATATGTCATCGGATTTTGGGTTCAAATTTACCCGTGATTGTTGTGTTTACATTCTTCACACATAACTTAAAAATATATATCCTTGCGAACTGCCCTACCAAAACAATGCAAAAAAAGAACATGTAAATAATAAGTCAATGGAATAGAGTCTATATATCTCAAGTCACTCTAAGCATGGAAAGACTCTTATGGTGTAGATGCAATCGGTAGAGATATGTCAGTTGGGGCTAAGGGATAGAACCCAAAGCATAATAAAAAAGGGTTTTGGCCAATAGAGTTGTGGAGGGTTATATTGTACCTATGTTGAACATATGAAAGAATCTTATCCCATGTATGTGGATGTTTGGAGTTGTATACCCGTGGGATATACACAATCATCCTATATACCACCTCTATTTTTCCATCTATTTGGGGGGTGGAAGGAAATTGATTTGGTAAACTCAATGTCCATCAAAGAACATACGATGGACTAGAAGGTACCAAGAAACCTACTGTCCCTATCTAAAATAATGTTCCATGGTAGCCCAAAATGAACACAAAACCACTCAAAGAATAGGCTAGTAGTGAATTCTATTATGATACTCTTCTTGTAGGGTAAATAAAAAATAAATACATAATCATTGCCATGCTTGGTGGAGGGAAGAAATGACAAATAATTCATGGAGACTAATTCCCAAGTATTTTCTAGGGTAGGTAGAGGAGAGTACTTCCTTGTTTCTTAATGAAAATTTTAGCAATAGCACGTGCAATGCATGATCTAAAATACCTGCATACATCCTATCGGATCTATGGCCAATAGAAATACTTCTACAATACTTCTACTACCTTCTCCATGCTGAAGTGACTTTCCGCTGAACTATAATGTGCCTTTTAAATTAAATTCTCATGCTCTCTTGAAGGAACACAAAAATGGCCCAGATGGCATAGAAGTGCATCATGGAGGTGAAATTCTAGAAATTTTTCACTTGTGCCTAATGTCTAATATGTACCATAAAAGTAATGGTTATTGTCACATAATTTTTGCCACCTAGAGGTTTCATTCCCAAGGATTTAAGAACTATGGTTATCACCACAACTAGAGGTTGGTTGAGGCAGTCCACAACTCGGTTTGTGTTTACATTCTTGCACTTAATGTTCAAGTGTTATTTTTGTTGGGTATGTGGACCACTTATAATGGCATCCATCCAATAAATTTCCTTGCATATACATGATTACAAGAGCTTGTGATTGGTTTTGATGATCATTTCCTTTCCCAAATATAATGCTTCCATTGTCTATATTCTTGCACAATGGAGTGCATCTCCTTGTCACGGGTGGAATAATTATGAATAGTAGCAAAGAGTATCTCATTGTGATAGGACACCAGACATCCATGTTGAGTGAGGGCTACATCGATAGAAAATTCAGAGGCATTTGACTCAATCTCAATAGGTTGTTGCAGGTCTAGCAGAGTTTGGATTGGTTTTGAGAAGAGGCGTCATTTCATATTATAAAATGATTTATGTTGTGACTCACCCCAAACGAGATTGAATTTGGCTCCACCCTTGGTCACTTGGATTAAGGGCCAAGCAGTATGAGAGAAACCTAATACAAACCTATGGTAGAAGTTGATAAATTCCAAGAAGTTGTGGAGCTCTATTAGAGTCATCAGGGATGGCTAATCACAAATGACTTAGATCATGGTTGGGTCAACATGCACCCCATTTCCATCCATGATGTATCCTAGATACTAAATTATTTTCATTCCAAATGAGAATTTCTCCATATTGTTGTTTAACTTGCATTATTGTAGGGTGCTTAGGATCTTCTAAATGTGTTGCAAATGTTCTGCCTAATTTCTATTGAATATGAGGATGTCATCCAAATATATGACCACAAAATATCCTATGAATGGCCAAAAGATATCATCCAACCTCCTCATGAATGTTGTTGGAGAATTAATGAAGCTAAAAGGCACGATCAACCACTCAAAAAGGATTATTTAGACTTGAATGTTGTCTTCCATACATTGACTTTCTCAATAGGAGGCTAGTTGTAGCCTAGATTCATCTTACTGAAGAACTTGGTAGCCTTAAGTTAATTAGGAAGATCATCAATCTGTAGGATTGAGTATTGATTCCTGATGGTGATTTTGTTTAAGGATTTGTAATCAACATAGAGTCACCATGTCACCTATCCAACTTTCTGAACATTATTATTTTATTGCAAAATACTTTATGTTAAATTTAATTACAAAGTTTTGTAATTATGATCAGTTTTGATCATGGATGAATGTAATTACTGAATATTATTATTTAAATAAATTAATTAGGAGACAAACACCCAAGAGGACTGTTGAATGAGTGTTCACTGACCCACTAGGAGGAATGGAAGCTGTTGGAAAGTATGGGACACATGGCAATGATTATTAACATAACAAATCTAAAATACCATATAGTATTAATAATATATATGCAAGGTTCGTTATAATGTTTCATTACATTGTCATCGATCCGACATATTACAATGTTGGTAACGGTTTGCAATATATATTAGATTTTGGATATAATTTCAATGTTTGCATTTTATTGCAATTGTTTCACCATATGTTTCAATTTTAATATCAAACCAAGGATCGATATAGTCGCACCAATATAGTCTTAAGACCTTGATTATGTCACGATGTAGGATAATAAACATTTAGTTCAAGTCTTGAATTGCACCATAGTTAACCTATGGTTAGTATTTGTTTATTTATTTAATTGCTACAAGTGTCTAGTCTCTGGGAAAGACTACTTTTGCTTACATAAGACTTAAATAATTATGGAGATAGATAGGATTTATGATCCATAAAAATTATATCGTTAATCATTTCTCTTCATAGAGACTAATAGTGTTGTATAAGCTCACAAGCACATATATGCTATAATATATAGTTTGGTAATAGGAGTAATAATTTTCTCCAATTTCCTATCCACTTTATTCCTGCGATACAATGGTACAGTACCATCTTGGTACTACTAGTTAAAATGGTGACAACAAGACAGTTTGTATAATGATGACGACAAAACTAGTTAGTACAAAGATGACGACAGAACCAGCTAGTACAATGATGACTACAGGGATGATGTTGCTAATTAGATGCTTATGTTAAATTTTGAGCATTAATTCACAATACTCTTGGATCTTTACTAAGAGAATAACATATACAGTATATCAATGCATAACAATCACAATAAGCATGACAAGCATCACAAGAATCAAAAGCATGAGAGACAAGAGACACAGAGTTTCCGTGGGGAAAACCCTAAGGTGAAAAACCCCACAACTTCCTTAGAGATAGAGAGAGCAATGGCTAAACCAAAGTACAACCAAAATACACTTGAGATAGTATCCTAGTAGTAGATGATCCTCCTCCTCACTAATGCACCACTTTCTGAGTGAGAGAAGTGTGAGTTTCTGAATGATCAAAATAGAGATCTCCCGATCTCTATTTATACTAACTTGTTTTCCCAGTGACCTTATGGGGCCGACTTGTCTAGCTAGGTACATCCACAATATAATATATATTTCAGGGTCGACCCCACACATGGTGGTCTAATAACCCGTCGCTAAGTACACACACTTACGACACTTGTCAATACACATGACGACACTTCCTTATATAGGAATAACACATCTCTTATAAGGGTACAATAAATATATATGAAATGCATAGATGAAATACATTCCGAAGTTACATACACATCAACACTCCCTCTTAACTAGGAAGGTATTTCTCGACACAGATCTGCTAGACAAGTCTTCTTCTCGGGATCATCGTCATCATCATCGTCACTGCTGCTGCTATCTCAACCAATCTCTGACTCTACTGGTCATAGGAAGTTCTACAGAGCCAACCCTTTTTCATACTAGATGTAGGCCCACCACCTGCAGGTCTTCATCATCACTGGCCATACTGTGGAAATCTCAGGACTTATTACGTGCGTCACAAAACCTTAAAAGAGTCGCTTGACTAGCAAGAACCCTAAAGAGCATCTGAGGCCTTTTTCATCCTGTCCATATCTCCAAGACTTATTACATGTGACCCCACCACAAAACCTCGAAAGAGAATCCTAGGACTGATTACGAGCACAAGGCTCAACCTATCAGATCTCCCAGGGCACAAATTACATGTGGTCACCACAAAACCTCGAAAGAGCATCCCAGGACTGATTACAAGCACAAGGCTCAACCTATCGGATCTCCCAGGGCACAAATTACATGTGGTCATGGCAAAACCTCGAAAGAGCATCCCAGGACTGATTACGAGCACACGGCTCAACCTATCGGATCTCTCAGGGCACAAATTACATGCCATAGGACAAAACCTCGAAAGAGCATCTGCCAAATATCCCAGGGCACAAATTACATGCCATAGAAAAAACCTCAAAAGACTATCTGCATATCTCCCAGGGAACAAATTATATGTCCTCCCAAGAAAAACCTCGAAAGAGCATTTTCCAGATATCCCAGGGTACAAGTTACATGCCATAGGCAAAACCTCGAAAGACTATCTACAAATCTCCCAGGGCACAAATTACATGCTTATTTGCACAACCTGTTTCACGACCACAGAGTATCAACCTAATACTCACCATACATCATCCTAATGTACACATGATCATCCTAATCATCATCACTGCAACATCCTACTGCATGTCATCTGGAGCAACATACTGAAGCTCGTCATCCATGATCATCCTGATCATACAATGCATCTACCTGATGCATACCAAGTATCTACCTGATACATATCATCATACATGATCCACCTAATCATACAGTGTATCCACCTGATACAAATACAAATAGATGATACATATCAACATACATGATCTACCTGATCATACAATGTATCCACCTGATACATATACAGATACATGGTCCAAGCATCCAACATGATGCATATACAAAATACATACACATGATCCAACCGATTATATCCAGCATCCAACATGATGCGTGCATACATATAAATGATCCAACTGATCATATCCAGCATCCAAAATGATGCATACATACATATACATATAAATGATCCAACTGATCATATCCAGCATCCAACATGATGCATACATACATATATAAATGATCCAAATGATCATACAAAGCAGAAACCAGAACATCATCCTGATGCTCATCATCCAGCGCTTACATCCACAGCCATGTGAAGGATCCTCCTTCCAGCATGCTTGGAATGGCTTCAGTAAATGTGTCCATCACTTCTTCCTCGAAGTGTCATCAGTCTGAAGAATTCCAAGCCTCTCCCTGAAGTACTCGAACTTCACCCTGGCTAGTGGATTCATTAGCACATCTGCAATCTGCTCGTTCGTCGCAACGTACAAGAGCTTCACAACTCCTCTCTGCACCATATCCCTGATATAGTGATATTTGATCTCTATGTGTTTCAAACTGTCATGAAACGCTGGGTTCTCGTACAGCTTCACACAACTCTGGTTATCACAAAAGATACCAGTAGCATCCAATGGGAGATCAAATAACTCAGACAGTAGCTTCCATAGCCATACTGCCTCACAACTAGCTGAATAGGCTGCAACATACTCTGCCTCAGCTATACTCAATGCTACGTAGGACTGCTTCCTGCTAAACCAAGAGATCACACCTGATCCCATACTGAAGCAGCATCCAGATGTGCTCTTCCTATCTGCAGCACTGCCAGCCCAATCTGAATCAACATAACCCTGCAGGTTAAAATTTTGATTCGCTTCATACTTGAGCCCATAATCCACTGTACCCTTCAGGTACCTCAGAACATGCTTTACAGCAACCAGGTGAACACTCCTCGGATTTGTCAGGAACTGGCTCAATGTGTTCACCGCAAAGAAAATATCTGGTCTCGTGTTCGTCAGGTACATCAAGGACCCAATCATCTGACGATACATAGAGACATCAACCGGCTCAGATGAAGCATCACAAAGAAGCTTCAGATTCGATGCCATAGGTGTGGCCATGGCCTTGCAATCCATCATCTCGAATCTCTTCAAGATATCTATTGTGTACTTCCCTTGACCAAGGAAAATCCCACCTACACTCTGCCACACCTCCATACCTAGGAAATAATGCATCATTCCCAAATCTTTCATATCGAACTTGGCAGCAAGCTTCTTCTTAGTATCTGTAATCAATCTGTCATCTCCTGCTACAAACAGGTCATCCACATACAGGAGTAGAATCACAGGATTCCCTTCCTCAACCTTGTAGTAAAGGTTGGAATCCGCTTTACTCTTGGTAAAGCCCAAACTAGATAGGAAACTGTCCATCCTACCATACCAAGTTCTGGGAGCTTGTTTCAAGCCATACAAGGCTTTCTTCAATCTGCACACATATGACTCCCTGTCATGTATTTCGAAACCGAGTGGCTGCTCCACATATACTCCCTCTTAAACTACACCATTCAAGAAAGCAGTCTTGACATCCATCTGGTGTATTTTCCATTTCATTGTTGTAGCCAGGGCAAGTACTGTTCTGATGGAAGTATACTTGGCTACAGGTGCAAAAGTTTCTTCATAATCTATTCCCTCTTTCTGAGAGAAGCCACGAGCTATGAATCTTGCTTTGTATTTTTCTACATTGCCATCTACAGCATGCTTGATTTTGTAGATCCATTTGGAAGTCACAACAAACTTCTCTTTAGGTCTTGGGACAACATCCCAAACATCATTCTTCATTATTGATTGGTATTCCTCAACCATGGCATCCTTCCATTCTTTCTTTTCCGCTGCTTCTTCATAACAGGAAGGTTCTTTGTTCATAATGTCACAGAGTAAAGCAACATAGCTGGTATGTGATCTAGTTCTCTTCTTTGCTCTGTGTTCTTCTTCTGGAATTCCAAATCTTTCTGCATCTTGAATGAGCTCTCTAGCCCATGCAGGTTTCCTCTTGTGAGAGTTATCCTCACGGGGTGGATCTACATGTTCTTGTGGATCTTCAAACTCACGAACAACTTCTAGAATTGCTTCAGTCATGGTAGTGTCTTCAAATCTAGTTTCCTTAGGTTCTTCATAAACTTTGATAGGTGCCTTCCTTGATTTGATGAATGTTGAGTTTTCATCAAATGTTACATCCCTGCTGACATCAATCTTTTTGAACCCTAGAAAGTATATTCTGTAAGCCTTCGAGCTTTCACTGTAACCCACAAATATACCCTTCTTTCCTGAAGGATCTAGTTTGGTCCTCTTTTCCTTTGGGACATGTTTGTATACTGGACAACCAAATATTCTGAGATGGCTGACTTCAGGTTTCTTACCAGAAAAGACCTCTTCTGGTGTTTTGTTGTCCAATATCTTGTGGGGTGTTCTGTTCTGCACATATACAGTTGTTCTAGCTGCTTCTGCCCATAGATGCATAGGTAGATCCTGGTCATGTAGCATTGCCCTTGCTGCTTCCATGATTGTTCTGTTCTTCCTTTCTGCAACTCCATTTTTTTGAGGATTATAAGGAGCAGTCAACTCCCTCTTAATCCCTGAATCACTAAAAATCTTTTTGAAGTCACCTGAGGTGAATTCTCCACCATTGTTGGATCTGAATGTTTTGATCTTCTTGTCAGTTTGATTCTCCATCAAGGTTTTGAATTCCTTGAACCTATCAAACACCTCATCTTTGTTCTTCAAAAAGTATACCCAAGTCTTCCTGGAGAAGTCATCAATAAATGAGACATAGTAAACATACCCACTTAGAGAACTGGATGACATAGGACCACATACATCTGAGTGGATGATTTCCAGGATATCTTTTGCCTTGCTTTCACTGCTTGGGAAAACCTTCTTAATGTTCTTACCTTTTGCACATCCTTTGCAGACACCTTCATGTTTGGTCTTGATTTCAGGAAGACCTTCTACAGCCTTGCTTGCAATTGGAAGTGCCCTATAGTGCATGTCTTTTATGCCAAAGTTCACTTGGCTCCATGGATTCATGCACCATGGCATGTTCAGGTTGTCCCTTCAATTTATGCAAACCTCCCTCTTGCTCTCCAATCACTATTGCATCATCTATGGTCTTTCCCTTTGGCCACATTAGGACTTGGCCATCCACAAATGCAACCCTCATGCCTTTTGCATCCAATGCAGATATGGAGAGTAAGTTCTTCTTGAGCCCAGGTACATAAAGGACTTCTTTCATCTTCAAAGATTTTTCAGAATCTAGGTTGTAGGAGGCTTCACCACTTCCTTTGATTGGGTATTGATAATCATCCCCAAGTTTCACTTTATGGGGTGATTCATGTTCAGACAGATTTACAAAAGATTCTTTAAACCCGGTCATGTGTTTGGAAACCCCACTGTCAATCAACCAATCATTACAACCATGGGAGATAGTACCTGTGAGAGTGGAAATTAGAACATACTCTTCTTCACTTGATGAGTCATCATCACTATCACTTTCTACCCTAGCCTTCTACTTTGGGGGTTCATCATCTTCGGCAGCATGAACATGATATCTTCTTTTGTAATTATTCTTCTTCTTGTTGAATTTGTTGTTGTCTTTCTTCTTCTTGGGACAATCTGAAGCAAAGTGTCCCTTCTCATTGCAATTGAAGCATCTGATATCTTTCTTATCTTTATGATAATGGTGGTGTGAGAATTTCCTATTATGAGATGATTCCTTCTTGGACTTGCCTTTCCTAGCATGTGCTGTGAGAGTTTGATCTTCATTTCCCATCTTTTCTTCTCGGGCCACAAGCCTAGCTTCTTCTTGAGAGCATTCTTCCTGCAATCTGTAGAAGGAGATCAACTTCTTCCTTGCACAAATTCCTTGAATAAAAGAATCCCATGACCTAGGTAGGCCATTTAGAGTGGTCATCACCACTTCACCATTCTCCACCATTTCATCCACTGCTTCTAGTTGTTCCTTGATCTGGGAGACCCTTGAAAAAATAAGATTGAATGGTTTCTCCATTCTGAAACTTTACTCCTTTCAATTGGTTTCGCAGGGTCATCTTCCGATTTATGTTCTTCCCTTCAAATAGCTTGGTCAAAGAGTCAAACATCTCCTTGGGTGTCTTTAGAGAAGACATATGAGGTATGAGATGGTCTTTGATAGAATCAACAATGATTCTCTTTTCCTTGACCAAGTTCTTCTTATGCAATACCTTAGCCTCTTCATCCTTTGGGATAGGGATGTCTTCTTTTACATGTGAGTCCAACTCATTCTCTTCCAGGATTAACCCAATCCTATACTTCCAAGCTCGGAAGTTATTAGCTCCTTCAAGCTTATCCTCAAGCTTGGTGTGGTGAGACATCTTAAAGAGTACTTCAAATGGAAATAGAAAATATTTAGGTCTTACCACTTGAAATGCTGAAAACTGGATCTGGTCCCGGATTAGGGTTTGTCAGAAAAACCCTAAAAATTCAAAATGTGAATTTCAACTTTCTGAAATGATAGAAAGATGCACCTTGATGAGATGATCAACCTGGTGTATTCAGAATTTGAGATCAGCAAAGCTTTACCCTTCAGATTTGACTTTTTGTCCTCCCGGGTTCACTGGGGAGAGCCCTGAATTAGGGTTTGAGTTTCCCGGAGATCTACCCAGCCAAAAATCTCGATCCAAAGCTCTAAACTTCGATGTTTGCAAGGAGCTTCCAGATATGTCTTTAGATTTCAGAAATTCCTATTTGTGTGGAAACCCTCATTTTTAGAGCCAAATATGAAAATGCTCAGAATTGAATTCTGATTGAACAGATAGATTCTCCTTGATGAGTAGAGTCAATCTACTATATTGCATTTCCAAAATGTGTGGAGAGAAACCCAATAAATAAGAAACTCAAATTTCTGTCACTGCAAAATGTCTTCTTCTCAGGTTAGCTCTAATACCATGTTAAATTTTGAGCATTAATTCACAATATTCTTGGATCTTTACTGAGAGAATAACATATACAGTATATCAATGCATAACAATCACAATAAGCATCACAAGCATCATAAGAATCAAAAGCATGAGAGACAAGAGACACAGATTTTTCGTGGGGAAAACCCTAAGGTGAAAAACCCCACAACTTCCTCAGAGATAGAGAGAGCAATGGCTCAACCAAAGTACAACCAAAATACACTTGAGATAGTCTCCTAGTAGCAGATGATCCTCCTCCTCACTAGTGCGCCACTTTCTGAGTGAGATAAGTGTGAGTTTCCGAATGATCAAAATAGAGATCTCCCGATCTCTATTTATACTAACCTGTTTGCCCAGTGACCTTATGGGGCCGACTTTTCTAGCTAGGTACATCCACAATATAATATATATTTCAGGGCCGACCCCACACATGGTGGTCTAATAACCCGTCGCCAAGTACACACACTTGCGACACTTGTCAATACACATGACGACACTTCCTTATAGAGGAATCACACATCTCTTATAAGGGTACAATAAATATATATGAAATGCATAGATGAAATACATTCCGAAGTTACATATACATCAACAGCTTATTCAAATAGCTAACTTGGGTTGATTTTACTCAGATTACCAGAGGAACCATGGAAAGCAGAAGTGTAAGCATGTGAATCGTACATGTATGCTTTTATAGATGCAATAGTCTCTAATTATTCTATTTTTATTTTCAAACAACGAATTTGAACTCACACGAACTAGAATTTATTGCAATCATGAAACTTCTTACCTGTTGTATGCACATAGAACAGGTTCAATGCTTTAGTGTTGTAGCTAAGTAAGCTTTGGGGTCCCTCATAGGACTCCCTTGGTCAGTAAAGAAGCAAACTGTCAGTATCATCTCAAAATAAAAAGTATCATATCACATTTCAAACCTGTCATTCTTTTATTACATTAATCATGCTTATCATTGCAGAAGTAAAAAGGTGTCGCATCATAATTCTGATTCATTAGTTCATTTAATTATCATAATCGGAGTTGGTATGAATATGTTAAGTTGTTACTGTTGCATTGTTTATAACAGAATTTTATTATGATTAGTACTAACAGCTGTTAGTTAATGATGTTACAATCAACAATTATTATTTTCCGTAGTTATAAATTATCCTAATTTAAGCTATTATTGCTAGTATCAAAAATTTTAAATTTTTATGAAAATATGGGATGTTACATGTGGTATCAGAGCACAGATTCAAACTCTAGGCCTGAATGAGGTCCAAAACACACAGTAGAAATTTTTTATATACAGCAGAAAATTCTTTTCGCAGCAGAAAATTCTTTGCGCAGTAGAAAATTATACTAACTTGAAAATTTTATTATTATGTTATCAGAAATTATTTCAGTTACAGGTATGGAGAACTCATCCGAACATTTAAGTGACATATATCAGCGAAATAGTCACAGTTCGGGACAACACTTTGTATAGGAAGGCCACGGGGAATTAAATAACAGTTCAACGGAACTGTTACGTGACTTTCAAGATTTAAAGGTAGAAATCAAATCTGTGAAACAAGATAATGAAAATATTCTGCAAGCACAAGAACAACTCAATCAAGTGTTGTTTGAACACAGTCAAACAGAGGAACAAGAGAGAAACAATGAAGATATTTCCAAAGTTGAGGACATGCCTCACACTGATAAAAATCAGAACATAAAAATCAGCGAAGTAAAAGACAGCTCAACTTCATCAGGAGATGCTATTGAAGTATGCAAAAGGAAGCGTAACTATACTAGTGACAGCAGTGAAGGAGACTCCAAACCAAGAAGGAAAGATCATAAGGAATATGAGCAGATTTTTGGAGAATTCAAGAAGATAAGACCTCCAACTTTCAATGGAGAAACTGAGAAAGGTGAGACAGCTGAAGCTTGGCTGTCAGGGATGAGGAAATACTTCTAGATCTACAACTATTCAGAGTTCTTAAAGGCAAATATGGCTATATATAACTTGACCGGAAAAGCGGATATCTGGTGGCAAGACATCAAAAGGGTAAAGGGCATCAAAGATAAAGATGTAAGCTGGAGTGCTTTCAAACGATATTTCAAAAAGAAGTATCTAAAGAATTCTACAATTTGAAGTTGGGAGGTATGAATATGAAGGAAATGAACAGTAAGTTTCTGAACTTACTGAGATATGTACCATATCTCATAGAAGAGAAACCAAAAATTCAAAGGTACTTAAGTTGTTTACCATTCAGCATTAAAGACAGAATTGAGTATGACAGTCCTAAAACATTAGAGGAGGCTATGAGAAAGGCAGTTTTCTGTTATGATACAAATCAGAAGAGAGAGGGTATGTCTAATTGGAAAAATCATAAGCCCAACAATTTTGAACAGAAGAAGAAAAATTTCAGATTCAGTGGAAATTCCGAATTCCAAAGGAAGAATTTTCAGAATCGAAATTCCCAAGGGAATAATTCCAGAAATAATTCACAATAGAATTCTACAGCACCGAAAAATGCATCTAATACTGCCAAGACCAGTGAGCCAAAGACACATATTAAATGTTTTGAATGTCAAGGCCCCCATTACGCATCAGAATGTCCCTTAAGGAAGCGGAAGACAAACAGCATGAACTCTATACAAACTGAACCTATTGTTGGAGACGTAGCAAGGGAGATGCCAAGAATTAACGCAGCACTTGACAACAGGAAAGCAGATCATCAAATCTCTATGGTAGAGATTGAAGATATGATACATGACCATCCTGTTACTGTTTTAATTGACCTAGGTGCTAGTTTAAGTTATATATCACCAGATGTTGTGGAAAGTCTTAAACTGAAAACTGCAAAGTTTAGTAAATCATGGCTAGTTAGACTAGCAACTGGAACAAAGAGGAAAGTATCAGATTTTATAGAAAACTGTGTGTTGTCCATTAATCATTTACAAACACGAATCAAGTTGAATATTCTACCTTTAGGTTCTTATGATATTATCGTTGGGATGGACTGGTTAGAAGCCCATCATGTCATCCTGGACTGTTATGGAAAAAGTTTTACATGCTTAAATGATGAAGGGAAAACTGTAGAAATAAAAGGCATTCCAAGGAAGGTAACCCTTAGACAGATTTCAGCCATGCAAGTTAAGAGGGCAGTTAGGAAGGAATGCCAAATGTTTGCAGTAAACGTGGTAAATGATGAGTTTATGGATAAAGAGTACAAACTGAAATTAGAGGACATACCTGTCCTAAAGGATTTTAAAGATGTATTTCCTGAGGAGATTCCAGGATTACCACTCAAAAGAGATTTAGATTTTACCATAGAGTTGATACCAAGAGCAGTACCAAACTCTAAAGCTCCGTACAGAATGAACGTACTAGAGTTAAACGAATTAAAATCACAGTTGAAGGAGCTTATTGACAAGAAGTATATTAGACCCATTGTGTCTCCTTGGGGAGCACCTGTCATCTTTGTTAAGAAGAAAGACGGAACCTTAAGACTGTGCATAGATTATCACCAGCTTAATAAGATGACAATCAAGAATAGGTACCCGTTGCCCCGCATAGATGATCTGTTTGATCAGCTGCGTGGAGCAACAGTATTTTCGAAGATCGATCTAAGATCAGGGTATCATCAAGTAAGGGTTAAGGACGAAGATATTTTCAAGACAACTTTTCGAACTCAGTATGGACATTACGAGTTCGTAGTCATGCCGTTTGGCTTGACTAATGCCCCGACTGTATTTGTGTGTTTGATGAATAATATTTTGCATAAATACTTAAACAAGTTTGTTGTTGTGTTTATAGACGACATTTTAGTGTACTCAAAAAGTAAAGAAGAGCATGATGAACATTTACGGATTATCTTACAAGTATCAAGAGATCACCAACTATATGCCAAATTTAGTAAGTGTGACTTCCACAAAGACAAAATTCAGTATCTAGGACACATAATTTCAACAGAAGGAATCTCAGTTGACCCCGACAAGATAAGGGCCATTAATGACTGGCCAATTTCTAAAGATGTGTTGGACATAAGATCATTTATGGGCATTACTGGGTATTACAGAAAGTTTATAGAGAAATTTTCAAAAATTGCCAACCCCATAACTTCCTTGCAGAAGAAAGGGAAGAAATTTGTTTGGGATTAGAAATGTGTTGAGAGTTTTAAGAAATTAAAGGAACTATTGACGATAGCACCTATCTTGAAGATAGCTAACCCCAACAAAGATTTTCTAGTTTGTACAGACGCATGCAATGATGAACTCGGTGGAGTCTTGAAACAGGAAGGACATGCGATAGCATATGAATCTAGAAAGATGAAAGTACATGAAAAGAATTACTCTACTTATGATTTAGAGTTATTAGCAATTATTCATGCCTTAAAAATGTGGCGCCATCACCTTATTGGCAGAAAGTTTACATTATTAACAGATAACATGGGTCTGAAATATTTATTGGATCAGACAAACCTGAACGCTAGACAAGCTAGATGGTTGACGCTCTTAAGTGAGTATGATTTTGAAATTCAACATATTAAAGGAAAGGATAACAAAGTTGCAGATGCCTTGAGCCGCAAGGCAAAACTAAATTTAATTTCAACAATCAGTAATTATTCAACTGATTTGGAAAATCAGATTCTGGAAAAAGGTGAAACAGATGAAGAATATAGAAAAATGAAGGAAAAGACAGCCAATAGCAGTTCTCAAAATTGTATGGCAGATTACAGAATTAAGGAAAATGGTCTATTACTGTATAAAAACAGATTGCATGTACCAGATATACCAGAAATAAAATTTCTGATATTAAATGAGATGCATAAAAGTCACTATTCTGGTCATCCAGGATATCAAAAGACCATCACTATGTTGAGAAAAGAATACTATTGGCCCAGAATGAAAGATGAAGTAGCAGAATACATCGCAAAATGCTTGGACTGTCAAAAGGTGAAGGTTGAACATCAACATCCTGCTGGATTGTTGCAACCATTACCAATACCAAGCTGGAAATGGGAAGTGATCAGCATAGATTTCATTACTGGATTACCTAAAAATCAGAAACAACATGATTCTATCATGGTGGTGGTGGACAAACTCAGCAAGGCAGCACACTTTATACCAGTGAAGACCATGCATAAAGCCCTAGATATTGCAGAAATTTTTATGAAACATATTTTTAGACTTCATGGAATACCAAAGGTAATAATTTCAGATCGTGACTCAAAGTTTACAGGAAACTTCTGGAGGTCACTGTTTAAGGGATTGAATACAACTTTAAATTTTAGTACAACATTTCATCCACAGACAGATGGCAGACAGAAAGGGTGAATCAAATGTTAGAAGATTTATTAAGAATGTATGTTAAGGATCAGCCTAGTAAGTGGGAAGATTATCTGCACTTAGCAGAATTTGCTTATAATAATCATTATCATGCATCGGCCAGACTTAGTCCTTTTGAAATTCTTTATGGTAGGAAATGTAATACACCTGTTTCGTGGAATGATCCAGTAAGTAGAGTTATTTTAGGACCTGAATTATTGCAAGAGTTAGAACTAATTGTGAAACAGGTGCAAGGACATTTAAAAGCTGCCCAAGATAGGCAGAAAAGTCAAGCAGATTCAAAAAGAACTCATAAAGAGTTCTAGGTGGGTGAACATGTGTTTCTCAAGGTAAGACCGAAAAAGAGTTCATTGAAATTGGGGAGCTGTGCCAAGTTGGCACCCAGGTATTGCGATACTTTTGAAATATTATCTAAGGTTGGAGCAGTGGCATACCAACTGGCTTTTCCACCTAACCTGAAAATACATAATGTTTTTCATATATCGTTTTTAAAGAAATATGTGCATGATACTACTCATGTCGTAAACTGGAATGATGTACACATGGGACAAGACGGATATTTTCCGTTGGAATCGGATTGTATCCTCGAAAGGAGGGAAACTATTCTCCGGAATCGTAGCATTGGGCAAGTGAAGGTGCAATGGAAGCACCTTAGCCCAGAAGAGGAAACCTGGGAGTTGGAGAGTAGTATGCAGGCAGCATACCCAACTCTATTTCAGGAACACTCAAGGAGTGATTAGCCAACATCGAGGACGATGTTGAGACTTAAGGGGGGGTGTATGTCACCTACCCAACTTTCTGAACATTATTATTTTATTGCAAAATACTTTATGTTAAATTTAATTATAAAGTTTTGTAATTATGATCAGTTTTGATCATGGATGAATGTAATTACTCAATATTATTATTTAAATTAATTAATTAGGAGACAAACACCCAAGAGGACTATTGAATGAGTGTTCACTGACCCACTAGGAGGAATGGAAGCTGTTGGAAAGTATGGGACACATGGAAGCAGTTGCATCACACCACTAACTATTGGTTATGGGACAACAACCCCTAAAAATAGGGCATTATCCCCCAGGTGGAGGGAGTGAGCAGGCAGCTCATTTAATGACCCAGTAACATCTGAAAAGGCCTAGGAAGCCTATAAAGGCAAATTCGAATTGGGCAAGCAGCTCTTAATCAATATTTCTGTAGAATATTTTCCTCTTGGGAATCAGGTGATTACAAGAGAGATTCGAATAGGGTGGTTAGTGGTGACTATAATCTTAAGTCTGCATCATTGCTGCTAAGAACCAGAAATGCTGGTGCAAGTCTATTGGATTGCTATCTATTGAAGATTCTGAAGTTATTGCTACAGCAAGAAGAAGTCCTCATTTATGAGTTTCTTCCTCTTGGTGGTTTAGTGAACAGGCTCGGGGGTCCTAAGACAGTACTTGACTGTTTTCAGGAATTTGGTTGGGTGGAACAGTATTCTTGGGTTGTTTATTGCCTTACAGATTTTCTCAGGTTCTTACAAATTTTCTAACTTATTCTCAGTAAATAATTATGTTCTGTTTATCTAGTATTTTCTGTTTATTTGTTTCGAAAAAGAATCTAATCCTAGAAATTGTTTTAAGTCTGAATGTTTAAGTTTAATGTTGAAGTTGAATTGATAAACCAATACCTCTGTTTTTCCACATGCTATTTTGAAGCATCGTACTTTAGTAGAGGTACGCAAATTAAAAATAAATTAGAAGATAGGCAAATTGCCATTTTGAATTCGATAGATAGATAGTAATTATATATGTTTCAGTTTTCTGTTCCCAAGATTAAATAATAGTAGAAAGTTTTGCATAATATCTATGTTTGTATTATAAGGTATCAGAGCTTTCTGAACATTTAAATAATGCATAATTTTTGCATTCTTATCATTATTCTGTACAGATATCTACACAAAATGTTTAGCATACATTTTTATTACCGAGAAGAGTATCATCTTTACACAGAGAACGAGCCCTCGGCTCTTCTTCTTACGGTCACAACTGAATACGAATCAAATCATTTTTCACAGACTCTTAAACCATTGCAAAAAGGACAAACGAATTCGATGCTTTAAAGAACAAGCATTTTAAAATATGTTTGCAAACAAAAACCTACAGGGTTTATCCCTTGATCCAACAGTTTGAAAGAACCCAATTTTTCTAGTGCATCAGCGAGTCACAACTCCAGCCAACATTGCCAAAAACTTAAAGTATAGAAACCAACAACATTCAAACGAATGAAAACCATATCACTGTTTAGTAAACAAGCTTTGAAAGTTTTCGTCAAACTATCAACAACGACAGGACAACAGCAAATCGTGGCAGGACCCGTTACTTTTCTTGAAACAACCTCAATCACAGTCAGCGAGTACTATGATGGTTTATTGAAGACCCGAAGCTTACCAGAGAAGAAGAACGCTGTTACCCTCGCCAAAACCCTACTCAACGTTCTTTATAAACCCTATAACTGACAATCGATAGCAAGGAGTTAGATATCTTTACATTTAAAGTGAAAATTGAAAAATGCAGCAAAGAAATACTAATTTTGTTACAGAAACTTACATTGCTATAAACTACCAGGGTTTTCCACCTTCACAGCTACAAGGTGATTCCACACTAAAACGAGACAAGAACCCTCGGTTCTTTTACACCAGGAAAAACGTGAACTCAAACTATAACGACGAATCCCAGAACTACCAACTGTTAACCATTTAAAAACTAGATACAAAGGCTATCAAATGACTCCATTGTCGAAGAAGGAGAACTGTAACCCTCTCAAAACTAGAGGTCTCATGGTCGAACCCCATTCAAAGCATAGGATAAATTTTTGGCAGCCTTTCGGCCACAGGCCGAAAACATTGGAGACAATAACCCTCAGTTACCAAATTCATAAACCAAATCAACGTCAAAGGTAGGGTTACAATCAACGGTTCAAAACTCATTACCATCGACGATCACAATGTTGCCAGCATTTTAGGGTTGGACAATCAACGTCTACATTAAATTCCCACTCCCCAAAACCTGTAGACATTTCCACTATGGTGCACGAAGGAGCAAACAACAATCAGTTCAATGTCATTTCACTCTTATACAGTGACGAGCCCTGAGGTTATTACCATAAACTTGTATTACTTGGAATGTTTGGGCAATCCAAGTCAGCTGTATAATGTATCAGATTATTAATGCAGGATCGAGTCTTGATCTCCACGTCAAGCTTGAGGGATGTGCCATTTTAATGAACCAGTAACCTGTCAAATATCAAGTAAATTCTTGTCAGAGTTTTCGACGTGATATTAATCCTTGCATTTTCATGTTAACATAACAAATCTAAAATACCATATAGTATTAATAATATCTATGCAAGGTTCGTTATAATGTTTCATTACATTGTCATCGATCCGACATATTACAATGTTGGTAACGGTTTGCAATATATATTATAGTTTGGATATAATTTCAATGTTTGCATTTTATTGCAATTGTTTCACCATATGTTTCAATTTTGATATTAAACCAAGGATCGATATAGTCACACCAATAGTCTCTTAAGACCTTGATTATGTCACGATATAGGATGATAAACATTTAGTTCAAGTCTTGAATTGCACCATAGTTAACTTATGGTTAGTATTTGTTTATTTATTTAATTGCTACAAGTGTCTAGTCTCTGGGAAAGACTACATTTGCTTACATAAGACTTAAATAATTATGGAGATAGATAGGATTTATGATCCATAAAAATTAGATCGTTAATCATTTCTTTTCATAGAGACTAATAGTGTTGTATAAGCTCACAAGCACATATATGCTATAATATATAGTTTGGTAATAGGAGTAATAATTTTCTCCAATTTCCTATCCACTTTATTCCTACGATACAATGGTACAGTACCATCGTGGTACTACTAGTTAAAATGGTGACAACAAGACAGTTTGTACAATGATGATGACAGAACCAGTTAGTACAAAGACGACGATAGAACCAGCTAGTACAATGACGACTATAGGGACGATGTTGCTAATTAGATGCTTATTCAAACAGCTAAATTGGGTTGATTTTACTCAGATTACCAGATGAACCATGGAAAGCAGAAGTGTAAGCATGTGAATCGTACCTGTATGCTTTTATAGATTCAATAGTCTCTAATTATTCTATTTTTATTTTCCAACGACGAATTTGAACTCACACGAACTGGAATTTATTGTTATCATGAAACTTCTTACCTGTTGTCTGCACATAGAATAGGTTTAATGCTTTAGCATTGCAGCTAAGTAAGCTTCGGGGTCCCTCATAGGACTCCCTTGGTCAACAAAGAAGCAAACTGTCAGTATCATCTCAAAATAAAAAGTATCATATCACATTTCAAACCTGTCATTCTTTGATTACATTAATCATGCTTATCATTGCAGAAGTAAAAGGTGTCGCATCATAATTCTGATTCATTAGTTCATTTAATTATCATAATCAGAGTTGGTATGAATATGTTAAGTTGTTACTGTCGCATTGTTTATAACAGAATTTTATTATTATTAGTACTAACAACTGTTAGTTAATGATGTTACAATCAGCAATTATTATTTTCTGCAGTTATAAATTATCCTAATTTAAGCTATTATTGCTAGTATCAAAAAATTTAAATTTTTATGAAAATATGGGATGTTACACACCATGTCTCATCCTTCTTCTGCACCAACAAAATTGGACTCCCACAAGGTGAGTAGCTCAATCAAATGTGTCCCTTTTGGACGAACTCTTGAAAATGATACTTTATTTTCTCATTCTCCAGAAGAGAGAGTTCATATATTGGGCCATTCAAGAAAGGAGCATCAAGTATCAAACAAATTGAATGTTTGAAATATCACTGTAGAGGAATCCATGTAGATAAGGTGAAGATGTCCTTGTATTCCTCAAAAATCTTGTCCACTTGCTCTTAATATATACAAAGTCCTTGTGTTGAGGTTGTAGTGGTCATAGTGATAATTGTTTTACCTTCTAATCAAGCCATGAAGAAGATAAATTATTTTTTTGATAGATTACCATTTGGCGATGCTTTCCACATATAGGGTTGTCTTAAAAGAACATCACGAAATTCAAGTGGGAAACATCACATAATACCTTATCTTTGAAGGGCATGATGTCATAATACAAGCAACATTGTTGTTTGACTCAGATGTCTCAACTTTGTCTCAACCAACCGATGGTGTATGGTTGGGTTTATGGCATTATCAACAACCTCAATCTCTTGATGACCTCGATCAAGATCATGTTATTTTGGATACCATTGCCAATAATGAAATGTAGCAGATATCCCTTCACCCACATCTATGAGTGGAATAGGTTCTCCTTTTCCTCAAGATCCTATAGCACTTTTGGTTGGACATTTACGGTTACAATGGTAGCATTGGGTCTCACATCAATGACTTGTTTTCGCTTATCTTTCTTTTCATCGGAGTCTAAGCTAAGGTCTAAATCTGAGGCACAAAATGACCTTTTAACATAAACTTCTAAACCCTAAGAGGTAATACTCATAAATATCTAAAACCCTAACCCTAGGAGATGAAGTGGCAAAATGAATGTGGGCCTTGATAAGTCTAGTTGATTCATTAAATTCTTAGGGCCACAACTTCCACAAATAAAATTTGTTTTGGACGCATGATAGTCCATTGGAAATATATCAATGAGAAGAAAATTTTGGTTAAGAATTAAACAAGTCATCATCAAACCTAATTCATCATAGGACCAAGAAACATTGCTTATGGCCGAAAAAGCATGTCTAAATTTCAAGGCCTAAAAAATGTAGAAAATTTTCCAAAATGGAGAACCATTATGAGTTAATGGAAGAGGGAGGTAGCCATTGATATCCACTTGGATAAATAATAACCCTTTAGAAAGAAACGATACCCATTGTGTCAAGTTTATCCATTAGATATGGAAACTTCAGTTGGATCTGACCCCTGGTGAGTCACTTGCCTTGGTGAAGAAATTGTCTTGCTTTGACAACCTAATAGTGTTGTATGTTTTACTAGTGGGTACCCCTTGCCTAGGTGTCCATGATCCAATCCACTATATATATCTCAATAAAGTGAGTGTTGAGTTATGTAGAGGCCAAGTTCTCTTCCACCAAGGTGTCTAATAGAGGTGGAAAATATGGTCAAATTAACTCCACATAAAAAAATGGGTGTAATCCAAGGAAATGGAGAATACTCAATTAAAAAGCATTCTCACCAATAGACTTTTTGATGGCATAAGTCCCATATCAAAGTGGTTTAATCTTCTTGTGGGTGCCTGTAAGGTGCTCTTTCTATGAATGAAACCATACCTTGTCACCAACATGAAAGTCTTGTGTGGAACCCGATGTTTATCATGTCACTACATGTACTTGGCATTAACTTTTTGCAAGATATCATGAAGTTGTTCTTGGATGTTATAGATACTTTCAACAAATTTGGATCCTCTATTTTCCTTAGTCTAAGAATGGGAGGATTCTTCTAGTGTATATACAATGGACAAAATCTACGTTAATGTGGGCCAACGGTTGGAACTTAAAGCACACATGAAAAGGGTTGTGGCTAACATAGCTATGGAGGGATTTGTTGTAGATATGTTTAACATATCAATGGATCTCATCCCATGTACATGGATGCTTGGATTTGTATATTGTAGGATATGCACAATCATCTTGTAGACCACCTCTATTTTTCCATTTGCTTGGGGGTGGAAGATAGTTAATTTGGCCAACTTGGTTTCCATCAGATTCCAAAGGCTAGACCATAAGGTACTAAGGAAACTATTGTATACATCTTAAATAATGGTTTGTGGTAGACCAAAATGAACCCAAGCATGCTCAAAGAAAATATTAATGGTGGCTTCTACTATGATACTCTTCTTGTAGGGTACCAAATGGCAATCTTAGAGAACCAATCGACAACCACAAAGACACAATCATTGCCATGCTTGGTGGAGGGTAGAACTAACATATCATCCATGGAGATTGATTCTCAAGTATTTTCTAGGGTAGGTAGAGGAGTGTGGAACCATTGTTTCTTAAAGTCAATTTTATCAATAACATAGGTGGTACACAATCTGATATACCTATAGATGTCCTATTGGATCTTTGTCCAATATAAATACTTCTACAATACTGCTAATGTATTGATATCCATGCCAAAGCACCTCACCACGTGATTGTAATGTGCCTCCCAAATTATATTCTCACACTTTCTTGAATGAACATAAAGATGGCATAGAAGTGCATAATGGATGTGAAATCCTAGAACTTGTTCACCTACAACCAATGTCTAATATGTAATGGTGAAGTCAAGGTTGTTTCCATACAATTGGGGCCACTTGAAGGTATCATTTCCACAAGAGTTAATAATTGTGGTTAGTGCAACAACGAAGGCCGGCTGAGGAAATGTGCAACTCAGATTGTGTTTCATGTCTTGTACTTAATGTTCAAGTAGAATTTTTGTAGGTATGTGGACCACTTTTGATGGAGGTCATTTTGTAACTTTGCTTGGGTTTACATGAATTGTAAGGGATTTTGATTAGTGTGGATGATCATTTCCTTTCCCAAAATATAATTCTTACATTGTCGACATGCCTACATAATGTACATCTCTTTATCATAGGTGGGATACTTGCAAAGAACATTAGAGAGTTTCTTGCTATGATAGGCCACCATATGTACATGCTATGTGAGGACTAAACCAATAGAATAGTTGGAGAAATATATCTCATTACCGAAAGGATGTTGCATGTCTAACAAAGTGAGGATTGGTGCTAAGCATATATTTCATTTTAGATCATCGTATGCTTTATATTGTGACTAACACCAAGCAAAATTGGCTTTGGCTCCATTCTTGTTTACTTGGATTAAGGTCCAAGCAATATGAGAGAACCCTAAGATAAAATTGCAGTAGAAGTTTGCAAGGCCCAAGAAGCTACAAAATATTCTCTTATAGTCGTCATGCACCCCATGTTCATCAACGAGGTATCCCATATACCAAATTATTTGTATTTTTAATGAGAATATGCTACAATTGTTATGCCCAAGTTAGACTAGTGAATATGAATAGGTCGTCCAAACATAAGACTGCAAAAGAGCTTGTGAACTACCACAATACATCATCCATCGTCCTCATGAAAGTTGTTGGGGCATTAGTCAAGACAAAAGACATGACCAGCCTCTCAAAATGCCTTATTTAGACTTATAGGTTGTGTTCCATGCATGGTTTTCTCAATCGAGACCCGATGGGAGCCTGAATTCATATCAATCTTACTAAAGAAATTGGCACCCTAAATTTGATCAAGAAGATCATCAATCTAGGGGATTGGGTATTGATTCTTGATTATTATTTTGTTCAAGGCTTTGTAATCAATATAGAATAGCCATGTCTCACCATTCTTCTATACCAACACAATTGGGATCCCACGAGGTGAGGATTTTGATCGAAAGTGGTGCTTTTGGATGAGCTATTGAATTTCATCATTCTCCAAAAGAAATAATTTGTATATTGGGTCATTAATTCAAGGTGCACCAGGTATCAAATCAATTGAATGTTTAACTTGGTAGTGTAGAGGCACCCTTGTAGATGAGGTGAAGATATCTTTGCATTCCTCTAGCACAATCTTGTCCACCTATTTCTATTGTGTAGAGAGGACCCTCTACTAAGGATATGGAAATTATAGTGACCTTTCATTCAACTTCTAATTGAACCAATCTAAGAGATTATCTTCCAACACTGCTTTGATGAGATCAAGGAAACTGCACTAGTTTGAACTACCTATAGTAACTTGTAGAGTTATCCTCCAAAAGTAATAATGACACTATGGGGTCTGTACTCATAAGAAACATGATGTTTTCACATATAGGATTGACCTAAAACAAAATCGCAAACTTCAAGTGGGAAAGTATCACACAATACTTCATCTTTGAAGGGATTGATGTTGTAGGGAATGCATCATTGTTGTCTGACATGGATGCCTCATTTTTTGCTCAACCAACCAATAGTGTATGGTTAGGTGTGTGGAATTTTCAGTAACTTTAATCTCTTGATGAAATTGGTTGAGATCAAGTTCTTTTGGCTACTATTGTCAACAATAAAATGTAGTGAAGTCCCCTTCACCCACATCTTTGAATGGGAGAGGTGTCCCCCTTCCTTGGGATCCATTAGCTCTTTTAGTTGGATATTTGTGGTTACAATAGTGGCACTAGGTTCCACATCAACAATATGATTTCCCTTGTATTCCTTTGAATCAGAGTCCAAACCAAATTTTAACTTTGAGGCTTTTAGATCAGCCAACAATGATTGTTTAGAATGACATTCATCATTGTTGTGCTAGGAGATTTTGTGGAACTCACACCACCTTCTAGTGTCCTTATTTGGATTTATTCTATTCTTCTTTACCTGTAGCTTGGATTAGTTGTCTTGAGTTTTGATATCCTTGCTCTTTATTCTCTTCTGTGAAATAGCGCCACCTTTTCCATGCTTCTATTGTTGCATCTTTGCAGACCCAAACTTTTTCTTATTTTTTTGCTTAATTGTTTGCTAAATTTTGATAGCATATCAATAACTGGCTCTCGGTGAGGAGATTTTCAATAACTCCACTTCTATTTATATGTACCTATGTAGGCCATTGATGTAATTCAAAACCAAGTGTTGCTCAAAGACTCTGATATCTATCTTTGATTTTAAGGTATGGAATATATAGATGTTTTCGAGCATCATCTATTCTCTTTCCTAACACAAAGTTTTCTCCCTCATGTATTGGCCATCATAGTTTCAAATATGGTAGGATTCCCCCTTGAGGGTATAAAAAAAAGTGGCCTAATTGGGTTCTATCCTAAATGTTGTAGACTCATCTGTAACATGCCTCTCCTAGTAACTTTCTCACCAAGCTTTGACACAGCGAAGGGACTTCAGTAGTTCGAAGGTGATTTTTTTGATGTCATATTTCTTTTTAATAGAGTAATAACTATCTAATAGATTTAACCATTTATCGAAAGAATTTGCATTTATATGGACTTAAAATAAATGAACTTCAAAGTTAACTTGTACCTTTAATGGTGTCACACCTCCGAAATGACTACTTTTTTAAGGTGTCTCTACCGTCGTTGGTATTTGTTGAAGGATTTGGACGAAATTGTCCATCATCGTGTTCCTCTACCACATGAGGGATTCCTCGACAAACAAATTGATAGGATCTCTTACTCCATCATCTCTATTTTTATTTTCCTTGGGAGGTTGATTGGGCCAATGAGAGTGGTCTTCCACAAGAAAAAATATTTCAAGACCCAACTATCTATACCCTAACCTCATCGAGGATGTGTACCAAGAAACAACAAAGACAATATTACTTTGATACTACTAATTCAGATTAAATAGATAACCAAATGAAAGGCATAAGTATGAATTAAAACACACACATATAAATATTGTAGAGAGTGCAATAATACAATAAAACCCAATTTATATTATGTACTGAAATATGAAAACATTGTAAAATGCAAAGCAATACAAACTAGCTATGATGGTGGTAACTTTTCTCTGAATAGAGTGGTTTTGGTTACATTCATTGCAATAAGACCATTACAAGAGGCCAAAACTAACATTTTTACATAAAGTTCTAAATCCTAATAGGAAAACCCCCTAAAGATCCACAACCCTAACCCTAGGATATGAAGTGGCAAAAGGAATACAAGCCCCAAGGAGTTTAGCTGATACACCAACTTTTCAGGGTCACAACTTCCACATACAAACTCCATTTTGGGTGCACAATAACCCCTTATAAACATCTTGATGAGAATAACAAATTCAATCAAGGATTAGGGAATCATTTAATAATCATAAGTCATCACATGGACAAAAAACATTGTTTAGGGACTAAAAATAATGCATCAAAAGTCGAGGACCTAAAAAACTGTAGAAAAACTACTAAGATGGAGAACCATCTGAGTTAGTGGAAAAGGTGGGTGGCCACTCATATCCACTTGGATCATACTAGTTAATATATACTAAGACTAGTGATCACAATCCTTATTATCCATCCACATCATTTAGTGTGACAACGATGTGGATAGTTGAGAACTAAAATAGACAAGTCTGGTTGTGCCAATAATTATATGCTCCGAACAAATGGTTTGTTCAAGCTTGCATATATGGGATTATGGCACCTTGAGTAGTATTATCACCCTCCACTCCTACTCCTTAGTGTTTAGTCCATTGAGTAGGGCATGCGCCCATATCTCTATGTTCACCATGACCTCCAAGATTCTTCCACCTCAAACTTGGGTTCCTGAGATTGCAAAGTTACTACCAATTACCTTGCTCCTTGCAGAGTGAATGTTAAGTATATCATGGTCGTCCATAGACTCTAGGTGTGAAAACTTGAAATTCATTTTTTACGCAACTCTCAAAATTTCCTCATCATTGGAGTGTTTTCAAACCATGTTCCAAGATTCCTAGCACTAATTCGCTGCACATATGTGGATCTGCATTTGTGAGCAACGTAACCAAGCTTGAAAATTTACCTTTGAATGTGTATATTACTAGATTTTTCATGCCTTTTCCTGTGGTATTATCCACATTTGAAGCACAACAATGTTACCACTTGGCAAAAACTCTCTAGGGTTCTCAATCTTTTGGAGGTCACATAATTTAGTGATGTTTTTACCCTCCAAAAGTGGTGCTACAAGTGGCACCCTTTTGTCTCTGGGGTTAAAATTACAACATTGTACAACCATGGCCTTAATAACCTAGTAATATTGCAAATAAAATTTTTAAATTCAATCCTTGAATAAAAAAGTGGCGCTACCAACAACATCTTTTTTTATGGATTAAAATTACAAATTGCTTGACACCATAGCCAACCATTACCATTGCTATCAAAATATTAAAATTGACCCTCGAATAAAAAAGTAGTGCTATTAGTGGCACCCCCATTTTAAGTTAAAATTACATTTTTTAAAACCATGGCCTTGACAAATGACACCATTGTAGCAAAAAAATCATAATTAATCCCAAATCAAAAAGTGGTCCCAACAATAACAACCCTTTTTTATTTGGACTTAAGTTTGAACATTTTTTTAACCATGACCTAAAAGACCAATACTATTATAAACAAAATCGCTCAAAAAACAAAAAATTAAAAGCAAAGAGGAAAAACATAAAGTTTTTAAAAACTCAAATCCATCAGTAAAAATAAAAAACAAATTTAAAATAATAAATAAAATTATAAACCCAAATTATAAAATAATGTAAGACAAAAAGTTTTAAAAAAAAATAATTAAAAAACATATATAAATAAACAATGTGAAACAAATTTAAAAAAAAAAAACATCAAATGGGTGTCCCCCACTTGGGTTTTGATTTTTAAAATAGGTTGGTATTGTTGGCATTACTCATTCCCAAATGTTGGTTGGGTAGGTTCCATAGGTTGGGTAGGCTACCCTTTGCCTTGAGATTTTGTTGGTGTCTCAAATCACACCTACCTCGACTTTGAAAAGATATGTGCAGAACTAGATCTAGGTTCAAGGTTGATGTCATTCTTTGCGTATACAACTCTATCAAAATTAAAGTTTCAACTTAAATGTTGAATTTCAGTTTGGACAAAACAATGATTAACGAGATTAACTTGCTTTATTTCTTTGTTTTTAATTTTTAAAATTTATATAAACCTGTTATCTATATTCGTTTTTTTGTTTTTTTTTTTTAATTTAAACTTTATGGTTATATTTTACTTTTTAATTTCATTTTAAAAACTTTGTTTTTTATTTAATATTTTTTTACTTTTGTGTAATTTTATTTTTTATGATTTATTCGTAATAATATTGATCATTAAATTTATGGTTTAAAAAATTTGCAATTTTTGAGATTGTAGGTGTAAGGGATCTTTTTGGATCTTGATGAAAATATAAAAATAATTTTTGCTTAGGAATGGGCATGGTGACTGATAATCAAGCTAAATGGTATGCTCTCCACATGAAATTGGAACTTATTAATCTTCTCAAGATCCAAAAAGTCTTAATCCTCGAAGACTCTGTTCTTGGCATCAAACAAGTCGGGAATAAGATTATTAAGAAGGGATCCATCATTGACAGAGTTTAATAGAGAATTATAAGGAATCTCAAGCAAATAAAGGAAGCTAATATTGTATTTGTTAGAAGGAACAATAACACTACTACTGACAAGTTAGTCAACATTGCAGTTTCCTTGGACAAGGGGGCATGTATAAAAAATGGGGGCCAACCAAAACATTAGTGGTTCCCCTAAGTTTTTATTTATATATGATGAATAAAGGTCATTTCAATCAACTTGGCATTGAATATGGACAACAATGGCATGAGTTACACTTGGCACAAGCTTCCCCTTTGTAGTATGAGCTCTCGCGTGAATTTAATTCCAAGTGAGGGAGCCATAGTCCCTCGTGCCCCCCTCATCCTCCTTATTCCTTCTATGGAGGTTTCATTTCTTATGGATTGTAGTTTGATTTCGACTCTAGTGGGTGGGATATCTATGGTCAGAAATAACTAGGGCATAGAGAATTTTGGGAAAGCCAGTGGTACTGAGTCTCATGGGCAGAATTCTTGCATTTTTTCAAGGATCTTGTCGGGTTTTGGAAGGTAAGGGGTTTGTTTGTCATGTTGATTTGAATCCATTCAAGGGTCAAATAAATATATTCTCAGTGAATATTAAGATGTATATAGTCAAGTGTTTTGTTACTCTATGTACAAATTTAAACTTGTGTCTGGGTTAAGAAATTTGCATTGAGAAGGGGATTTCTGGCTCTTTAACCCTTTGTGCGACTGAGCATGGATTTCCCTTTGAACTGGGGAACTGGTGGAGGGGATGCTTTGAATGATATTCAAGAGCTTAAAAAAATGATTTGCAGGCTCAATTCCCAAATGGAAGGAATGAAGGGGGCAATTGATCAAATTATTTTTCACATTGCTCATCTTGATGACAAACATTATGAGTTGGAGAGCCAAGAATAGGGGGGTCAAATTGAAAAATTGTTCAATGATTTAGAGATGCACTTTAACATTATGTTGTCTTTGAAACATGGAAATCAATCCCATAACAATCAATCTATTGGTTCAAAGAAAATTGAAGAGGATATTGTTCAACAAACAACTAAGGAAAATTTGGACATGCCAAGCATTCAGGGATTGGATAAGGAGGAGTAGAAAATGAATGAAGGGCATGACATCCATGTATTCCATGGATAATTTTAGGGGCTAAATTAAGGGAGTTACATAAATTTAGTGGGTTATTTTCTTGTTTGGAAAGGGTTTTTTCAATTGAAATATATTCGCCCAAGATTTATTAGAAAATAGATAAATCCAAAACGAAAAGCCTCCCATATATTAATGAGGAAAATGAAAAAAATGATTTTATCCCTAGCAAAACTCCCTCCAATCTATCTGTCGCCCTTGATTTCTAAAGAGATTCCAATGGAATCATTCCTTCGCCCTCGATTTTTAGCAATGGAGGCTCCCAAGGGTTATTTCTCCCTCCATTTTCCCTGTAATTCTGGCATATTGTTGCATTCACCCAGATTTTTAGTTAATTTCATGTTGATAACTTCTCTGAGCCCTCGATTTCCAGTATTGGAGGGAAAATCATGGGTAGTTTTGTCCTATATAACTAATGCAGTGGTTCATGGTTCACCCACATCGGATTGCACTTGCAGGTCGAAGATTCCATTTTATGTGATTCCATTTTTCATTCTTAGTTTTCCTTACATTTTAATCATTCTACAACATCTCCAATACCGAAAGATCAAGTCTTGAAGAGGCATACCGCATATGCAATTTATCATAGAATACAAACACACATCATGTTTTTTATCCAAAAATTAACGTGTTATGAATTTTATTATGTTTTATGCTTTTTATCCGCAACTACAATAGATTATTATATTCTAAATTTTCCTTTTATCATGCCTTTTATCGTGGATGTTTTTTTAGGTCTATTGAATTCTAGGGCGCTCTTGATTCTTAAGGCTCATTCTGTGTTATTAGGTTTTTTATCTATCCTAGGAGTATTGGTTTCATGAAAGCGTTATAAATCTCATAAGATATGATTTATTTTATGCCTTGTCGTGTTTAAACCATCGACTGACATTTATACATTGTTAGTTTCTACTATTCTTGATGAAGAGATGCCACATGGTTTTTATATATTCAAACTAAATTTGACCCAGTTGTTTAAAATATGCTTTTATTAGGATCTTGCTCTGCAATTATTATTGGACATGAGGTGTCCATGAGAGTGTGTATGTTCATATTTTTTATCTATTATTGTTGATGTTTGGGACATTTTTAATATAAATGAATGAACACTGATTATAATGATGGGACTACAGCGGAATGGTAACTATTTTTGCACTTTCTTCCTATAGAGTTATCCATTTAGTGTTCTGGTAGATTCTTTTATCTGTATTGAGAAGTTCATGACAGGTATATTTTTTTATGTGTGTCGCCAAGTTCGTCAATTTTATCTATAACTTAAATTTGTTGGGTTTGGTATTTGTTTTACGGTATTTTTCTTTTTGTAAGGGTCATTCAGAGGTGAATTTTTTTGGGTGATTTGGTTTGATATGTAATTATTATCATCATCTAGAAATGGATCTAGTTATGTATGATGAATATATGATTTAATTGGAACATGATACTTCATTTCCATCATGATTATATATAATATGTACAAGGCATGTTTGACCTAAGATGTAGACATTCTACTATTTGATATCTTGTCTTTTGCATTCAATGACGATGTCAAACCAATTTTACAACATTTTGCATGCTTTTGAAAATTTCAAAGACATGGATACAGACACCACCTCAATTTATCTGAGAAAAAGTAGTCTTTAACAGAGTAGTTCTAATTATATGCGTGATACCCACACCAGGACATAACATTGCAAGACCATGCATACACCTCTTCAGAATCCCAACGGGATATAGGGGATATACAGAAAATGACCATGGAAACCGGTGGAAGAGTTTCCCATCGAGGGAGCCACTTGACATCGAATTCACAATGAGTTCATGATGGAATCTACTTTGTGGTGCAGTTCATTGGTTTCTGCGTGATGTTCCTTCCAGGTCTAAATTGGTACCTCGTCACCTTCCTCTTTCTTCATACGTTCCCATAGAATGTACCCCATAATATTTTTCATAACCCAGTATAGGGAAACAGTCCATTATTATAAACTCAGACGAGCTGCATTGTTTCCTGGGTCCATTACCCAGTTCTCAACCTTTAGACTCTCCACTTGCATAGTTTCCTCATTAAGCTTTTCCCATAGCCAGGCTTCTAAAGAACTCATCTCGCTCCGGACTGCAGACAATAGTCCCAGGTTGAACGAGCTTGCTTCCCACGTGGATTTTTTCTAAGCATGGGTAACCCTTCAGCTTTCTCCCGTGGGATTCACCCTTGCACCTTTCCCAATTCTCCAGCGTTTGGTCATAATCCCTCCTTCCCAAACACTCTTACTATCCATATCATTCCACCTATTGATAACATTCCCTTTCGATAACAAGATAACTCCCACAAACTACATGCAAGAATCTTCCTTGGAGTCCCATTATGAATTCGCGTGGCCATTTCTAAGACAACCTTCAAGTCGCCTTCAATTATGAGAGGAGTCCAACTATGTCGGAGGGCCATTAATAGACCATGTATTAGCCTTTCTAACTCTGCAGCATTATTTGTTTCGATTCCGATGAAGCCCAACATTCTTCCATTGTGGTCTCTAACGATACTCCTGAACTCAGTCGGCCCCATATTTTCTTTGGAAGCCCCATAAAAATTGAGTTTATGGAAACCAGAGGGGGGAGCAGTCCACTGGTTAGGAGTAGAAGTTACCGGGTCGAAACGTCTAGGGAAGCTGGAACACTGCATAGGTTTGTGTATCCCCCAGGCTTGCAAGATGAACGATTCATCCCCTATGGCCTCCCAATCCGTCCTTTCCCAAGCTTGCATTTTGACGGTCTCTAGCATATTGACCTTAATAGTGCCCTAGACTATTTCTTCTGTACCTGACTTTCCTTTGAATGTTATGGTGTTGCATTCATGCCATATTTCCCAAACCAAGAACCCTGGGAATATTTTCCATAGGTGATTAACTATGGGGTTCTGGAAGGGGTATTTTGTCCATGAGCTAATTGTCAAGTTCGGACGACCTATGTGCCTACTGGTTCTTCTAAAAGCAACAACTCCCCGCTCCCAGATATTAGTGGCGAAAGGAGAAAGGTCGAGGAGATGGTTTAGCGTTTCTTCTTTGTTGGCGCATAAACAACATCAGTAATGGCCCTACATCCCTCTCCCCTTAATGGAATCAGATATTCCTAACTTGGAGGGCTTCCACTATTGGATGTGATTCCTCCCTCGGCCCCTGCTGATCCCACCAGTCCCACTGAACCCATGTCCTATATTCTGATTGAGCCTCTATATTCTCCCAAAAATATTTAACCCTTAGTTTTCCTTGATCCATGCATGCCTATTTAAGGCGAGGAGCATCCAAATTCTAGGAAAGAGGGGGTAATTGCTACCATGAGTCTTCCCTAAACAAGGCAAGCTCCATGTTCCGTACTTCCCATAAACTATTGTCATGAACAAGGTTTCTCCCAAGATTTGTCATTTTCCAGATGTGGGAGCCTTGCTTTTCTTTTGAAAACCAAATGAAATTACCATTTTCCCATCCTGGGGCGTATTTCATATGCCATAATTTGGCCCACGGCTCGTAGTTATGGGTATCCCATCTCCACCATATTTTTGCACCGCTCACAAGATTAACCTTTTCTGGATCACTGAGCCCAAGGCCACCATGGTTCTTCGGGGTGCATATAGCCTCCCAGTTGACTAAAGCCCATTTTCTCTGCTCACTGGCGCCACTCCAAATAAATTTCCATTGTAAGTACCTGATTTCCCTTAGGACTTCCTTGGGGGAAGCCATTGCAGAGAATAAATAGACTGGCGTACCTTGAAGGACATACTTCACCAGCACAAGCCTACTGGCGAAATTAAGGGGATGGAAAGTCCAGTTTGCCAGTTTCTTCCACATCTTATCCAATAGTTCATACCAAGAGCCTTTCCTAATTACAGAGTCCGCTAAAGGAGCCTCGAGGTATTTGGATGGAAGGGAGCTCTCGTGGAATCTTAGAATACAACATATGTTGATCTTGGTCAACCTTGGAGTGTTGAATAAAAATAACTGATATTTTTGTTCGTTGACCTTCAGACCCAAAGATTTTCCAAATTTTTGAAGGCATACTTTGATAGCTCACACTTCCTAAATAGAACGATGTCCCATAAGCATGAAATCATCCACGAATTGTTGATGGGACTGTTGCTCAACCAAAGGGTGGACTAAAATCCCTCTTAACTCTTGATTTTCCTACATAGCTTTAATGGTTCTTCCCAACCCTTCAACCATTAAGACAAACAGAAATGGGGATAAAGGATCTCCTTGACTAATTCCTCTGGATGGATTGATGAGGCTAGAAGGTGCCCCATTGACAAGGATGGAAAATAAGGTCGATAAAATAAGATTCATTATCCATCTGACCCATTCCTCCCTGAACTTGAACACTCTTAACACCTCACGAATGTATTTCCAACTGAGCTTTTCATAGGCTTTCTCTATGTCCGATTTCAACATCATCCTCAGGATTTTTTCAGTCTTAAGTGAGTGAATTACTTCATGGACAAGGATAATACCATCCAGTATCTGGAATCCTTCCACAAACCTAGATTGCTCAGGTGATATCAAGCCTAGGAGGATGAGTTTTAAGCGATTGGAAATCACCTTGGTCACAATTTTATAGATGACATTGCACAGGGATATGGGTCTAAATTTATTTAGGATGTCTTCCCCTTCACTTTGCGGAATGAGCGTGAGAAAGGTGGCATTAAAGGCCGACATGATCCTCTGCGAGCTCCTCGTATCTTCAACGATTTTCTAGACTTCATTCTTGATGAGGTCCCATAAATGATGGAAGAAATTAACCGTAAATCCATCCGGACCAGGATTTTTCCCCTCCTCCATATGGTCGATCGCTTCCTTGACTCCCAGCAAAGTCATTGGCTTCATTAAGAGGTCATTTTGATCCTGGGAAACCAATGAGGGGATGTGCTGTGTAATCCAATCAATATCCTTGCTTTTGTCTGGGTTAGGATCGTGCATGATATCCTGAAAAAAAAATGACACAACTCCCCTTCAATTTCCTCCCTTGCTTCTAACCTCTCCCCATTCTCATTTTTAAGCCTGAGAATTATGTTCTGAGAACGATTTTGAATGGCCGACCGGTGGAAGAATGTAGTGTTCATTTCCCCTTCCTTTAACCAAGTGAATCTGGATTTCTACCACCATAGGGTCTCCTCCTGTCACTCTCTCTCGTACAACTGGGTTTCTATTTGGAATTCTTCATCACATAGACCTGTCGAATAGCCTTCCCTCATTCCTTGGATCTAGATCTCCTCTAACGTTTTTTCCAGTGTTTTTTTGTCAAAGAAGATATTCCCAATTTCCTCCTTATTCCATTTCTTAATTTTCTCCTTTAAAAATTTGAGCTTTTGTTGAAACTTGTACATACTATGACCCTCCCCTCTGTCCAGTTCCACCAACCACTGGCTGACTTTATCTTTGAAGTCAGGGTGACTTAACTAGAATTGTTCAAAGCAGAAAGGTTTTTTGAACTGGGATCCCAATCCACTCCACCATAATCCAACCGACCAATGATCTGATATTGCTAAAGGAAGAACCATGGCATAGATGTCACTTCCCAAATCCATTATTAATTCTGAAACTAAGAATCGGTCTAGTCGTGAGGCAATATGACGGTCTCCACCCATCCTATTATTCCAGGTGTAGATGCTCTGCCTCAGAACGACATCCACCAGCTTCAACTCCTAAATGGTGTCTCTGAAGATGGAATTTTCCTCCTCCAATATTTGTCTACCTCCTTTCTTCTCATCAAGGGAAGTTATAAGATTGAAATCACCACCCAGAATCCAGTGGTTCCCCTCAGCACAACTATGAATTTTCATTAGGGAATCAATGAAGCTCAACTTGTCCTGAGACAAGTGAGGACCATATAAATTCGTTAAGATACCCCTAATTGGAAATCCTATCACATGAAATTCTGTAGAAAGAGTCTGATGGCTCCCTACAAATATTTAAAGGGATACTTTTCTAAGGTCCCATAGGATACCCACACCCCCTACTAATCCATAGGAATCAATACCCATTCCTTCACTCCCTTTGCAAGCCTTTATTCCATACTCCCGAAGGTGATCTGCAGAGCACTTAGTTTATTGCAGAAATGTAACATACCCAATACTTGAAACATTTTATGTTTATGGAAAAACATTAACTTAACTTTTATTGTAAAGTTTTATATTTGACCAAGTGTCAAGGATGACTGTAAATGAATAATATTATTATTTAATAAATTAAAATAGGAGACACTCACCCAAAGAGACTGTTGAAAGAGTATTTATTGACCCACTAGGAGGAATGGAATCTGGGGTAGAAGGCAATGGACAAGTAGCAGCATCCGAACTCAGTAACTAACTGTTGTTATGGGACAACTCCCTTATTTTGTGGTAAAGTTCCCTGGAATATGGAACTGGAGCTTATGGCTCATTTATTGAAAAATGACCACCAAAAGACTTAGGCATCTTTTATTAGCCATCGAATTTTAGCAGAGGCTCACACTTTTTCTGACACGAAAATTTACCTTGTGGTTTTGTTGGGAATTGCACACAAGATATTCGATGAGGGGAAGCTATTTTTTGAGTTGCAGAGTAAGACTGTCTTATTCCTACTAAGTGTAAAGGTTTCCTGCTGAGAGCAGAGTTTTGATATGTATGCAAGTCTCCATTGATTGCTGAAGTACATATGTGAGGTGTATGCAAGTCTTCATTGATTGCTGAAGTACATATGTGAGGTGTATGCAAGTCTCCATTGATTGCTGAAGTACAACCTGAGTGCCTTGCTTCTACACAGAGACTTCTTCCTAGTGGTTCAGTAAATAGGCTCGGGGGTCCAAGGGAGAAAGTGATAACTAGCTGTTGTTACAGGACAACTCCCTTATTTTATGGTCAAGTTCCCTGGAATATGGAACTAGAGCTTATGGCTCATTTATTGAAAACTGACCACCAAAGGACCTAGGCATCTTTTATAAGCCATCGAATTTGAGTAGAGGCTCACACTTTTTCTGACGGGAAAATTTACCTTGTGGTTTTGCTTGGAATTGCACACAAGAGATTCGATGAGGGGAAGCTATGTTTTTAATTGCATAGTAAGATTGTCTTATTCCTGCTGAGTGCAAATGTTTCCTGCTGAGAGCAGAGTTTTGAGATGTATGCAAGTCTCCATTGATTGCTGAAGTACATATGTGAGGTGTATGCAGGTCTCCATTGATTGTTGAAGTACAACTTGAGTGCCTTGCTTCTACACAGAGACTTCTTCCTAGTGGTTCAGTAAACAGGCTCGGGGGTCCAAGGGAGCAAGTGATTTGTCTGCCTCTTCTGGAGAAGGTTGGGAGGAACATGCCTCTTTGGGTGTTTGTCCACCCTATCAAGTTATCAGGTTCTACTTGTTATATTTCATTTATTTTTTGAACTGTTAAATTTATTCTGAAGAACTGTTTTATATGTCACCACATTTTTTCCTATATTTTTCTAGGATGTCAGTTAGCTATTTAATGACTATTTCCGATCAGATAAAATACTTTTCTATAGATTCTATGAATGAATAAGATGATATAGATGAATGAATAAAATCCCTTCCTGCATTTTTCCTTTCGTCATAGACGATGTACTCTAGTACAGGAAGTGTTTAATTAACTTTAAGAATATGATCTGAAAATAGTAGAAGGGTTTATACCTCAAATAAAATAAGACTCTTATGAAATACTACTCTTGCAGCACAGAATATCCATACTGCATATTATATTATTTCCAGGTTTTCTACCCTCATTATTTCATACTGTCAATTTAAATTTATAAACATAATTTTATGCTTGTCTTTTATAAAACAAATGGCAGGATTATTTAAGGTTTCTTACAGAATGTAAACTAAAGCATCTATCTATGCACATACTAATTTTCTCATAAGTTGAAATCTTAGATCACAAATAGAACTCAGATATAAACCTTAGTATTATAATTCGAGACCTATAGAATTACATTTTCATTACTAAAATCCACTTTATATATTATACAGAATTCATAAAAACCCTAGGTTTTCATATGCTTAGTTTATAGACAATTTATACACAGAGTTATTATCTACTAGTAAATCATTCGAATATTTATTGTACTAAATAAATATTAAACAGAGTTTATACTAAAAATATCTTATATTGTATGTAGAACGATATAACCAACCAGGTTTGCAAACTGTACGAAATACATCAAGAATGTAGCATTTAAGAATACCAAGTATCAACATACAGTATTAACACATTTATTCCCACCTAGTGTATATATATATATAAAATAACTGTTGATGCCAATCAAATATTTTGTAAAATGAATAAGTCGATTAAAGCAAGAATCGAATCACTATACTAACACTATTACAGAACCACGTAAGTATACAGTAAGAATCAAACTATTTGTTTTATCTCAAGGGCTAATGCATAGCATTCCCAAAATTCAAGGCAATACAAGTTTTTACAACACAGTGATAATTTTATCACGAGCAATGCCTTAGGCCATGGGTTTGAGCCATGATAAGAGTCACACCCAGGTCAACCTTTAACACATAAATATTTTAAAGAAAACAATTAGTTTCGGGATTGAGACCTGTATAGGTTCATCCGAAGGATCTATCAAAACCCGCATTCTTAAACAGTAATAAAACATTTAATAAACCACCATCTTCCTACGTTTAAACGATACACAGGGTTCAATGAGAATCGAGGATTCGAGTCTCCATTTGGAGACCTCACCCTTACGTTGAACGTAATGCTTAACAAATTACCAAACATAAATTCACAACAGTGCTAGGCTTAAGGCCGACGACCTCAAAATCAAATGTAATGAACACTAAACCCAAAATTTAGAGCTACATAAAATTACATTGTAAACATTTTATAATTATCGAAAACAAGGGTAGGGTTCAAGCCCGATAGCATTCATTACTGAGCCAGCATTTTATAAAACCTATTGTACTTGAAAAACTGACAGAGCTGAGAACAGAGCTCAACATTTTCAACGCGGAGAGTAAAATTTAAGAAATGAAGTGAATCCCTTTATTAGCGTTCAAGCCCGATAGCATTCATTACTGAGCCAACATTTTATAAAACCTATTGTACTTGAAAAAGCGACAGAGCCGAGAATAGAGCTCCACATTTTCAACACAAAGAGTAAAATTTAAGAAACGAAGTGAATCTCTTTATTATAAAGAAACTTTACAATTGCAGTCCAGCTGCTTAAAGAAACCATAGTATCAAAAGAATGGTACATTAAATTGACAGGTGAAACCCAACTTGGGAGTGCCGAGGCAAAATATTTCTACTACAACAACGCTGCTTAAAGACTTCATACCCTTTTTAAAACTCAAGCTACACTGAAGAATGACGAGACCAACTTTAAAACCCTTAAAAACGATGACATAGGAATCTTGGAATGAGCCCGAGACTTACATGGACTCACGGTCCACATGAACCACAAATTTCTCTCAATGTGCCATCCTGAAGGCCACAAACTATCTCCTGCCATTGAAACCAAAAGAGGGTTAAAGGATGAATACCTAAAATTATCAAAATAAAATCTTAACTGTAAACATTTAAAAAATGGGGCGTTGAAAATATTGATACCTTGCAGGGTTTTGAACTCGTGATGGAAGGAACCAGGCAGGTGAACTCATTTCACCATAAAGACCCACGACTAACACCTCTTCAGTTACAACCAATTTGCGGAGTGGTGCCAGTAACCATGGCGACCGAGAGGAGGAGAATCTTAGCTTGCCAACACCACACAAACCCAACAAATTTCCTAATGACCAAACCGTGAAGCTTCGTGGTAGGGTTTTGATTACCCGAGACATCATTAATGTCGATCATGTGAAGGAATTAAATTCCAAGCCTTGTCATCCACCAACCAAAATATAAACCCATCACCCTATAGTCTATGATTGCAAAGAATACATAGAATCAATTAGTTTGACCTTGTTTTACGATCCACCCTTTGCATATAGTCTATAGTTGGTATGCATGATCCTTGAATTAATAATCCTAACTTCCTTTCGATTATGACCCACACTTTTACATATTGCATAGTTTATAAATGTCAACCTTGATGATCATTGAGCCACCACGATATGTATAGCATATAGTTGGTGCACCTACATTCTAATAAACCATAACATTATAGTGAACACGTTATTGTATAAGTCTAGGATTTCAAGCATGGAGTAGGCTAAAACATAATCAACACTAGCACTTTCCAACTTAAAATTTAATGATCCTTGGTACGCATCCTTTGCCTTGGAAGATGAACTTAAAACATGCAAACTATCTAACACTTGCCAAGATAAACCTATAACCCGGAACAGGATAGAAGGATTTCATGCATTAGCATTTAAGCTAAGTAAGTCCCAGGCTTATGCCAGAATGTCTCTTGTCAAGCTTTGGAAGTCGTATGTACCAATTTATAAGGTGAAAAACTCAACATAAATTTTATATGCTAAAGTAAGTACAAATGAATTTAAATACGTCGTAAGACACAGTAATATGAAACAATAACACAGCTTCTAAAATAGACCTTGACTCATGCCTATATACATAAGTATAAATGGAACCACAACAGTACTAGCAACATAGAACAAATTAAATAAATGTTGACACCTTGAATGCTAGGGCCAAATGAGGTTAATATGGCATACAATGATAGTTATGGAAATTGTGTAAGTGTAACATGACAAACTAGGCAGTATTATATCAATCTTATGTAGGATTATAGAGTTAGTTAAATGTCATTACGTCACAGAATTAAAACGATTATGAACTTAAGTGTTTTGACACTATCTATTTAATGGGCGACAAGACAATTAATAATTAATGAAAATCTGTGAAGAAGTTTTAATGTCATATTTATGTATACAGTAAAAATAAATGCTGAAAACTCTTACTTCTGCATAGCATTTAATGGCTAAAAGGCCACTTAGAAAATTTTAAATTTTTACGAATTTTTGTGATGTTACAAGAAATATCACTGTAGGGTTTTCTCTCTGTATCTTTTTCCTCAAGATATTTATTTTGGGGGGACCATTCAGCCCCCTGATATTCCAGGTTATGATTTTCATTGATAACAAAATAACTAATTAAATACCCACAGCATCCCTAATGGAAGAGCACTGGCCTGATTCCACTAGTTTCAATCCTACTGCTGCGATACGCTGCCTGTTTGGCTTCCTACCTAGATTTTTAGTTATTTACTCGTGCTTTTGATTATTTTCCTTCTGGGAACCCGGGCTGATCCCCAAGGAGCGTATTTCCTTAGCTTTGATAATTGCCTCTTTTAAAAGAATAATTTGTTCCTGTGGAACATAGCCTTTTTCTGTGTCCTCACAGGCTTGCTCAATACCATCCAGATTAAGGTCTCCAATATCCATATATTCACCTTCTTCAACTTCCATTTCCTGGTTCGTGTTGATATGCTCCCCCTCCTCTTGGTCGGGTTTTCCTTCTTTCCCCTATTCCTTCTTTGTTTGTATATGATCTTGTTGGATTCCTTCCCTAAGTCTTCCTCGGGATCGTCGACTAGGGCCTCAAATTGATTGGAGACAACAATATTTTTGTGGATTTTTGTGTTCTCTTTCCTTCTTCCTCCTCTCTTATGAGATTGAACCTTCGAAAAACCTAGGTCTCCATTTTCCTTAGGTTGTTTAGGTTTGGGTTTTGAATCATTTTGGGGGCACTCTCTATACAGATGCCCATACTCATAGCATTGACGGCATCGAAAGGGGATTTGTTCATAGCCTAGGGTTTGAATCCATTCTTCATCTTCCCACAATAGTTTGATTGCCTCTAGTAGTTCCTTTCATAAATCCATATACACGCAGATGCAAGCATAGGTCATATATCTCTAGGATTTTGTTTGCTCTGAGATCTTCATAAATGATCCTAAACTATTTCCAATATCCTTTAGAATTTCTTGATCCAAACTGGAGCAACACTCATGTCCTCCTTTTCTAGGAAGAACCACTCTTTCCATGGCCTGAGGAACATGCTGACAGAGTAAAAGAAATAGGGACCCACGTCAAGAACATATTTCTTGTCTTCCATATTTAGGAAACTGATTGTGAAGAAACCCTTGGAACCCAGATGGAGATCATAATGTCCTTTTGGCTTCTAGGTGGAATTGATCCACCAGATTAGGGATTTTTCTAATGGCAGCATTCCCACAAATTTCCCTATCAAAGAATGATCTTTCATATATTGGATGTGATCCCTGAGTTTATTCGAATTTATCTGCAAAGAAGGGATTCGGGCCATTTTGGGCATGCATCGCCTCGACCACCTCTTGTCAGTCACTTGTTTCAGATTGGATCCTTGATCTCTTGATCCCTCTCATCCCATTTCGTCCAAGGGGATCGGGACGCTTTTGATATAGACCCCCCCCCATCCTTCCCATGGGGGAGGCCTTATCTCCCCCCCCCCTTTCTTGCGTCCATGGCTCGTCGTCAGACCATCCGCCTCTCAGAAAAGAAGAAATCTGCAGAGCAAAAAAACCCTTTCCTACATTTTATTCATGTTAGTGTATGTTCTTTTTTCTAATAACCCTTGCAAGTTTCTAACTAACTCTAAAAATTCTAAATCAAATGACATAATTCAGATTTTGATTGTCAACAAAAGAAAGGAAAAAGTGGTATTTGCATCTATAAACATAAAAGCAGGTTATTTTTTTTCTTATAGGGTAGCTTAAAAGTGGGAGTTTTAGAAAATAAGTTGATTGAGAATTCATAGACTATATTCAGGTTTTGGGTCTCAATAAGAATCCACATTGTAATAATTGTTTGTGGGTGCCATAATCACTCCACAGTGTAAAGTGTTCAAATATATTAGTTTATCGGTTTGTCAAGATTTGGGTCCCCACATGTCCCTTGGACCATTAAGGGACGACATAACAAGTGGAGTCCCCACTTTCCCTTAATATAGTTAGTGCAGTTGTGTTTCACCAACACCTTTATTTGTGAGTGACCGAATACTACTTGTGAAGTGTATAAATAAATCCCTCCTCTCCTCATTCATGCAATTGTTCATTTAAGAGTCTAGAATTCGACAGAGTCTAGAGTTGAACTGTGGTATGTGCTCTTCTATTGCACTACCTTAGTAATATGCATAATCAAAAGATGAGTCTTCATGGCAAAAGATTTACCAAGACATTACAAGTTTTTATATTTTGATGAAAGATTCGCCAAGTTTTTACAATATTTTATCATTTAGTGAAATATTTGCCAAGTTTTTACAATATATTATAATTTAGTGTAAGATTCCCCAAGATTTTACAAGATTCTATATTAGAATGAAATATTAGCCAAAAAATTATGTATACATATTATATTATTGATAAAATAGCGTTCAATTTTCCTATATATCAAGGAGATTCGCCCATTTATACATATAAATTTCGGGGGGGGGGGGGGGTTCTTAAAATTATCTCTAGTTTATTGGTCCTATGAAAACTTACTGTGGTAGAACGCTTGCTTCCATCTTGGCTGAAATTGTTCTTCTCATCGATTTTTTTCCAATGGTCTATCTTGTGCCCCAAAATGGAGTTTGTATTTGGAATTTACAACCTCGAGAAGTTGATGTATCAACGAGACTCCTTAAGGCCGACATTACTTTTCCACTTCATCTCCTAGGGTTACCGTTTTGTACCTTTAGAGGTATTTCCTCCTAGGTTTAGCACTTTATGTTAAAAGGTCACTTTTGGCCTCTTGTAATGGTCTTCTTGAAAATGAGCATAGTTGACACCTCTCTCTTTAGAGATAAGCTACCATCATTCTAGCTAGTTTGTATTGCTTTGCATTTTATAGTCTTTTGCTATTTTAGTGATTAATAGAAGTTGGGTTTCACTATATTAATGCACTCTCTACCATATATTTATCACTGTGTGTTTCCATTCATATTTATGCCTTTAATTCCATTCTCTATATAATATAGATCATGGGTGCTTTGCCCCTCCTAAGCATGGATATCATGGGAATAAGAAATTGAAGCTTGTCGATCACTAGAGGAAATTTTACAACAAGTTGTAGAAATTCATCGTGGTAGTGATTGGTAGTGCTTTCTCTGAGACAATATGGCTAATGTCCTCTATGTTTAGGCTCTCTCTCTAGTCCAATGATGCTTACGCAAGACCTATATGACTAGAGAACTTTCTGCTTGTCGATATTTATAGCTAGTTGAGCATTAATGTATAAAAGTAGTGAGGACCCTTGATTGATTGTTTAGTATTTCATGCATGGTCATGAGAGAAATTCTCCCCCCCACTAAGGAGGGGTCCTAGCATCATAGAAGAGGGTGAGGTCAAGCTAATAGGATGGGATGTTGGAGCATGATATAGAGGAGCTAGTAGAGAGGTTAGTTACATTGATGATTGAGATCAATGCGGATGATGTGGACTAGGACCCCTATTAGGATATTGCATGGGAGGAAGACCAACTAATCATGGTTCTGCATTTACAACATCATGAGGTGAGTGGAACGAATGGGTCACAATGTGGGGTCCCTATGGCCCACCTAGTGATGAAGTAGAGACCCATATATCTAGTGGATGTAAAAACACCATTGACCCTACCGAATCAAACAAATGGGGTGACGAGAGAAAGAGAGGGGACAAGGAGGGAGTCCCACCATAGAAATTGTAACTAAGAGGTGAGGATACCCAAAACTATTACTTTTTAGCTTATTTAGGTTTCCTTAATGTACATGTCGAATGAATGATATGTGGGTGAAGGTGAGAGGATGTACATGGCCAAAGAAGTCAAGGGAGCACTAGAGATGTTTTCTCTAGATCTCATTATGTTGAAGTTGGACCCATGCCTAATACAAGTGCTTCTCTTCAAGGACGGTTGCAGTACTTTATCCTAATGGGAGTAATGATGCTAGTGAATCAATCCCTCTGTGAGGAGAATGCAACACAATGCTAGTAGGTATAGGCACTGGAGGGGGAGATCCCAAATAGGGATTGCGTGAAGGAATTTCCTAGCTGGGGAAAGAGAGCACCTCTACTGCACTTGGACCAACATCATTCCAACCTTGAGATAGGACAAGCATCCTTAGGTCCCTAAGAGAAATTTGGTCCCCTAGAACGATTTGATATTTTGACATGTATTATGGATTGATAGAGCAACCATGATTGGCATGCACCAACCAATGTGCCTTGTTTTTGTAAAAAAAATTGACATTAATATTATGAGAATAATTTTGGACCATGGTGTAAATGTATGCACATGTACAATGTGATTTTCATTCATATTTTACTTTAAAAATTATGGGAAATAAACTTTTAGTTGCATGTATTTAAGACTTGTTTTGTTCTTAAGTGTGATTGGTAGCTCTTCAAGCCTAAATTAGCATCAAGGAAACAACAGATTTCCTCTCGAGTAGGAACTGCAACAATCTAATACTCCAAAGAGGCTTGTGGGATGAAATCTATATAAGGAAGATCTGAATCAAAATCATCAAATATCTTCTCTATATAGATTCCTAGTAAATCAAAAAGGATTTGGAACAAAAGAGGTCTCTGCATTCCATGAAGTAGGTGTTGTGAACAAAAGAGGTCTTGGAGCTTTACTTAAGAATCTACAAGAATGAATCCACATCACACTTGATCATGACATATTTTCCTTCATGGAGAAAATGTAGTTCCCTTAGGAAGGTGCATGGAACAACCATCATGGTATCCATCCATGATTTCCCAAGAAGGAGATTATACCCCAAATCTACGTCAAGCATGAAGAAGTAGTTTTTCATGGTCTTGGGTGCAAGAATGAAGGGCAATCCTATCGCTCCTAGTCCATTTTCAACTTGTTAAATAGTTGAAAAGTCCAATGAGCATGAAAAAACACAATGACTTGCATGACAAATAGATTAGACATGGACAAGACTCATAGAATATCTCAAGTTGAAAGTGGAACACTTAATGCCTACCCCACCATACTAGATCCCAATAAAGAAGGGTAAATTTATGCCTTATTAGTGAAATGAATCATGGTAAGAGAAGATAGATTGAAGGTGCTAAGGGGACTTGCATCTAAGAGAGATCAAGAAAATACTCTAAGAGGGTCTTAACCAATAACTCTCTTTTCTTTAGGTAGGTACATAGAAAATCCAACATAGATATTATAGTGTTTATGTTGGCCAAATCTTGGGCCAAAAAATAGCATTTGACATAGGGTAACGGGGAAGGGGGGAAACTCACACATGCTAGACACTCATGAGAGCTTGAGCATCGTTCAAGGTGAACCTTCAAGACCTTTGTGTCCCCATAAGGTGTAAGAGGCAAGAGAGAATCAATGAGATTCTGTGGCAAGGGAAGTAGTTGGATCTCATCGAATGGCATGCCCAAACAAATCAAGAATATTGTATCAAAGTCAATCTAGTTAGGTGTCTCCACAATCTTTGTTTATGAGAAGGACTATTGAGATGAATAAAGTTAATGAGGAGCATTGGGTAAGGTATGGTTGAGATTTGATCTAGTCTCGAGGCATTAACATCTCACACTAAAGAGACTCCTTATTTTCTATGTTGTTATACTAGTGATGAGTCCATGATATATGTATTCCATAGACTCATTTATGCCACACATAAGCGAAGAAATCATCAAAAAGCACGCCTTTCTGTAGGGGAGAATGCACTTTGATTGTTAATTAAACAAATTAAATTAGTAATTGTCTTTTCTTATGTTTTAGCATTTTTATTTACTAATCATGTGAATAAATCCATGTGTGGACAGAGTGCAGGTGGACTGGAAGAATAACAATGTCGAGCTCCATATTGAAGATCGCAAGAGATGCAATGATCTTATTTTCTCCTAATTTGTAGGAAAGAATCTTGTTATTCAGGATCATGATTTTCAATATAAAACTAGGGTAGAAGTTTGTAATAAATATAGACACCTGAGTAGTAGGGGGTCTCTGGTACATTTTTGAAAAACAATCTTTGGGTCTCTGGTCCTGTGATGCGCATTGGGGAGGGCCCCCTCAGTGCGTAGCTCAGGAGTTTTGTCTCTTTGTTTCTATATCTTTCATGCATTCTATCGTTCATTCCCAATATCTGTGTGTGTAGGTTAATATTAGTACTTATTCAATAGTTAGATTCAATGTTGCGCACAAAATGTCTTTCTTATGTAGTTCATTAATATTGCATCTGTAGTTCCAATGCACTGCATCTGTAGTCCTGTAATCCCCATCCGTAAACTCCAATTCCCATATTTATATTTCTATCATTTTATATCGACCAGATTAGATCCGTGCTTTTGAATGATGATTTATCATTCTAACTTGAAATATCTCTGGTTCGATTAGGCTTGATTCACATGCTCTAAGGAAAGATGTACTTTGGATTTCGTAGCTTAACATTTCCTGATTTCCTAGATTTAGTTTTCTTGCTTTCATAGATTAAAATTTCCTTGCTTTCTTAGATATAATTTCCATCTGTCTTAGATATAGTTTCCTGCTTTCCTAGATTTAGTTTTTATGCTTTCATAGATTAAAAGTTCCCTGCTTTCTTAGATATAATTTCCATCTTTCTTAGATATAGTTTCATGCTTCATGTTTTCTTAGATTAAGTTTCATATTTTTATTTCTCAATTGATTGTGACAAACCTCTTGATTACTCCATCCTCATTAGAACAACTCTCCAACAATTCTTAAGACACAACAAACACCCAACGACAAAGATTCTCTCAACATAGTGCACATATAGTGCTTAGCACCTCTAAAGTTTGTACGTCCCCTGGTTGATAATTAAAGTGAACTTATTAAACGAATTCCTGTAAAAAGGTAGACATTTTCGAAGCCCACCACTTCTTGGCATCGTTGCTGGGGAGGTGCTTAAACTATAAGAGACATCTTTTGTTAAAAATATATATATATATATAAAATTTTGAAAATCTAAAAACTACCATGAATGCCTCGGTGAAGGAGGGATGAATTTGGACGTTTCTTCCTAACCGCCCTATTAGCAATAGCATTTTTGAACACATTCAATTTGAATTTCTTAACACTGACGAAGAAACTGATCCCAGCTATAAACCAAACTTCAATAACTTCTTCACTAGATCTAGTTCAAACACTACCATGGCGGATGAGGAATATGAACATAGAGAATTGTTTACCTTCCCTATTAGTGTACCTCTTGGGGATGCTAGAATGAAAAATATCAATCCCAATAATCTTCCAAACTTCCATGGCTTAACCTCAGAAGATCCTAACACATTCCTATTCGAATTCGAAGTAATCTGCAGATCCTTTGGTTATACCACTGATGCACAAAAATTAAGACTCTTTCCTTCCACATTGAAAGATTTATCACTCAGATGGTTTATGAGTTTGGAAGGAAACAACATTTTCACATGGGATTAGATGAAACAAGCCTTCCTGGAAAAATACAAATATTACTGTAAAGCAAAAGACACTAGGGATGAGATTTTTAGGATGCAACGGGGAGAAAAAAAATTCCTAGAAGACTATGCACAACGGTTCCAACTTAGCTATAAAAGATCTATTCACTGTACCCTAGATTAGGTATCATTAAAACTTGTAATTATTAGGGGGATCAAAGAAGAATACCTTGAAGTCTTAAACCTGCTAGGTGATGGAGACATCTTTCAGAAAACTTATGATCAAATTCTGCAAATCTTTAAAAATTATTCTAGGTCCAGAAAAGGCAAAAATGGGACAAGAGATATACATCAAATCGTTGGGGGATCAACCTTTTCTAGCCCAAGCCTCACAAAATCTGATTTAGGGCATCTCTTGGATGATGTGAAAATAGACATCCTTCAATCATTGGTTATGCAATTAGATGCACTCCAACTAAAAACGAAACATGATGAGATCAACCAAGCACTAGCCACGTATTCTGCCCAAGATGTAGAAAGAAACATGAAAAGGGGCAATGCCCATTAAATACAATAGAATTTTGTAGGATCTATATTGATGACCATACCACAGATAAATTCCCTTTACTACCATCATGCAAGGTAGCCATACAAGATCCTACCTAAGAAAATTCAATAGAACAACTTTGTTTTGTCAACCAACGAAGAAACAATTTTGCTAGACCCTTCCAAAATAATAATCAAACCTATTTTAATCAAGGGAATCCTTAGCAAAACTGGAATCCGTCAGCAAAAATTTCATGGCCTCTACAATTAGGGCCAAGCCAGTGGCAGCAAAATCCAAATCCCTACCAACAACCATACTTTCCCTAGTTGTACCCATATCCCCCACCTTTTTCACAACCACAAGTCAACTTGCAAATCCATATCCATCTTCTACAAATTGGAGAGCACCACTGCAACAACCAATTATAATTCCGCCTCCATAGAATCAGCAACCCCCCAGAGCACCTACAATCCCTGCTCAGCCTGTCCCAAATCCAAATAACAATAGGACAAGACAACAACCCTTGAACAATAAAGTAATGTAGTTTCCAGCATATGTTGTAGACACACTAGATTTGAACGAGATCAACCTGAGATCTAGTAAAATGCTACAGGGTCCCCATTATCAACAGGATCAAGAGGCCGCCTATTCCGAGCAAGTTGCATATCCAGAACATCAGCACCCTAAAGCAATACCCCAAATACCAGAAAATAATCCTCTCAGTCCTCCTTTTCCCGAAAAGTTGAAACAAAACCATAAAGAGGAAGAAGAGAATATCATATTGAATGAATTGAAACACTTGAATATCCAAATCCCACTCTTACAGGCAATCAGAGACATCCCAATTTGTAACAAATTCATAAAAGAAAATTTCTTAAAGAAACCAAGGCAGAGGAAAAGGGATCCCCCAACCATAAATGTGATAGGCCAACTAGCAGACCTTATGTTGGGAATTTCTGTCAACCCAAAGTACCTTGACCTAGGGAACCTGATTGTCAATGTAACCATAAACATAAAATCGATTTCAAGCAGCCTAATCGACTTAGGAGGTGCAATAAATGTTATGACAAAGATACAATGCTATCCCTAGGCCTCCAACCCTTTTTGAGACCGAAAAGTACGGTACTACAACTAGCTGACACATCCACTGTTAAGCCAGATACCTTAAAGATATAATTATCAACATAGAATCTTGGGAATATCCAACAGACTTCATAGTCATTGAAGTCAAAAGAAAACTCAGTGGATAGCCACTCATTTTGGGGAGGCCATGGCTGGCAACAGCAGATGCCTATATAGGCTGTCAATCTAGGGATATGACAATTACCAATGGACAAGCAAGAAAGAATATCACAATATACCCACCAGCAAAACGATCAACAGACACAGAACATCAAAATTGGATGGATGATTACGATGACATGGATGACCAAATCATGCAACCAGTTCTCAGTATAAAAACTGCCCGAACCCTAAAAGTTAAAGATGAGGATTCTTATTTAGATAATTTTATTCAAAATATGTATCTTGATCATGATATGCTTGAAGAAATATTTGTAACAGGTCAACAACACGAAAAGCTACACTCTCAAAGCAGCACAGAAGAAATGTGGAAGCAGGTATTCTCCGCTGAAGAACAACTTCCATAGGTAAAAGCCATGGAAATTTCCTGGGAAGATAGTCAATATGAATGCACATCTAGAGGAGGAACAAGAACATAAATCAATAAAAGTACTCTCGGAAAATAGCATAGCTTTCGCATGGACCTACGCTGATATGAAAGGGATACACCCGGATATTTGCAAACATTATATTTACATCAAAGAGGGTGCTATTCCAATAAGACAACCCCAAAGAAGGATGAATCCAATGTTAAAAGATATAGTTAAGCAAGAACTACAAAAATTATTGGACGTAGGTTTTATTTATCCAATCTCAGACAGTGAGTGAGTCTCACCCTTGGTGATAGTTCCGAAGAAGGGGGGAAAGTGGCAAATCTGTGTAGACTACAGGGAACTTAACAAGGCAACCAAAAGAGATCAATTTCCTCTACCATTCATTGATCAGGTATTGGATAATCTGGCTGGAAACAATTTTTTTTCATTTTTGGATGGATTCAGTGGTTATAACCAAATCCAAATTCACTCGGCTGACCAAGATAAAACAACATTTACCTGCCCATGGGGCACATATGCATATAGAGTACTCCCCTTTGGACTATGTAATGCTCCAGCAACCTTTCAAAGGGATATCTTGAGTATATTCTCTGATTTTATCAATGACTAGATGGAAGTCTACATGGACGACTTCACACCGTATGGACAGAATTTTAATCAAGCATTACAACATTTAGAATTGGTCCTAAATAAATGCATCGAAATGAGTCTATGCCTAAACAATGATAAATGTTGAATGATAATGCAAGAAGGGATAGTCTTGGGACATCACATATCCCAAAGAGTAATTGAGGTAGATCAAGCAAAAGTCACTATTATTAAAACACTGCCTCCACCAGGAAAACAAAGGGATGTACACAATTTCCTAGGACAAACAGGCTACTACAAAAGATTTATAGATGGTTTCATCAAAATCATTGCGCCTATGTTTTCCCTCTTAACCAAAGATACAGAATTTATCTGGACAGAGCACTGCATGACAGCATTCGACCACCTTAAAGAGAAAACAACAACTGCCCCAGTCCTCCAAGGACCAAAGTGGAAATTACCATTTCACATCCGAGAAGGTGAGGTCCATGACATACTCCACGCTACTCATGATGATCCTTGTGGAGGCATTATGCAGCAAAGAGAACAGCCTATAAAATTCTGGGGAATGGATACTACTAGCCAACACTACATAAGGACTCCCGTGAATATGTGTCACATTGTGATAACTGTCAACGAATGGGAAAGCCTACACAAAGAGAAGAAATGCCTCTACAGCATCAAGTTTCACTAGAACCATTTTAAAAATGGGGGTTTGACTTTGTTGGCCCATTCAATTCACCATCAAATCAGAAAAACTACATTCTAGTTTGTACTGACTACCTAGCCAAATGGGCTGAAGTTACAGCACTCACAGCAACCAATGAAACTAGTGTAGCAAAATTCTTCATAGAACAGATATTCCAAAGATTTGGAGTTCCAAGAGAATTAGTTTCTGATCAAGGAAAAAAGTTTACATCAAACCTCATTGAAGACTTACTCAAAAGAAATAAGGTAAAGCACCGAAGGTCCTTCTCTTACCATCCACAAGCCAATGGACAAGCTGAAGTAACCAACAAAGAACTTGAGAAAATTCTAACAAAGCCAGTCCAATTGCATAAAAGGGATTGGGAAGATAGGTTAAATGAAGTAGTCTAGGCCTATAACATGACTTGGAAAACGACAATAGGTTTTACTCCTTATGAGCTAGTATATGGAAAAAGAGTAATGCTCCCTATCGAATTTGAGATCAAAACATTAAGAATAGCATCCCAGTTGAACATGCAACTTTCGGCAGTCCAAGAAGAGCATATGCTCCAATCAAACCAATTGGATGAGCACCTCCAACAAGCTCTGCCTCACACTGAAATAATTCAGCAACAAAGGAAACAATGGAATTACAAGAATATAAAGGAAAAAAAGTTCACAGAAGGAGATTGGGCATTGTTATATGATTCAAGATTTCAGAAATTCCAAGGGAAACTTACAACCTGATGGCTGGGACCGTACATTATTGATACAATCTACGACAATGGAGCAGTCATGATCAAAACCATAGACCAAACAGAATTTCCAATGATGATAAATGGGCATGGGCTCAAATTATATAGGATACCACAATCCAAGGATGAATTCACTCAAAATATTTTTTAGAAAAAATATAATGCTAATAGAGGACGTAAATGTCCTCCAATCAAACTAATAAAAAATAAAAAATAAATAAATAAATAAAATAAAAATAAAAAATAAATAAATAAATAAATAAAAAATAAAAAATAAAAATAAAAGAAGAAATAAATAAATAAAATAAAAACAAAAAAAATAAAATAAAAAAGCAACAAATAGAAGAAAAAAAACACAAAGAATATCATCACAAAATAAACCAACACTACAAAAATAAAAAGAAGTAGAAAGGATTATCACGCAGCAACAAGCATCAAGCGAGCCATCCACTATGCACAAGCAAATTCAAGAGAGCCAGCACACAAATCAGGAAGAAAAAAAATCCAACCAAGTAAAAGAAAAATCAAGTGAACCAGCACAAAAATCAAGAAAAAAAATCAGCCAAGGAAAAAAAACATCAAGTGAGCCAGCCAACATGCACAAGCAAATTCAAGAGAGCCAGCACACAAATCAAGAAGAAAAAAATCCAGCCAAGCAAAAGAAAAATCAAGTGATCCAGCCACCATGCACAAGCAAAATCAAGCGAGCCAGCACAAAAATCAAGAAAAAAATTCAGCCAAGGAAAGCAAACATCAAGCGAGCCAACCACCATGCACAAGCAAATTCAAGAGAGCCAGCACACAAATCAAGAAGAAAATATTCAGCCAAGCAAAAGAAAAATCAAGTGAGCCATCAAATGAAAGTCACGCATTTCCAAAAGAAAACATCATAGAAGTGCAACTACGGATATGCCAAATAAAACTACATACAAAGATATAACCAACTACAGAACCCTGGGTCTGTTCAAAAACATCCACGTTGGCAAGTTAAGGTACGCTAAGCATAAGAGGTAATCACTAAATTCTTTGTTTGAATTTTCAATCAAATCATTCTCCCCACATAAGGAATAATTTGTAGCTGAGCACAACTTTTTGGTAAAATCGGCGGCACGGTTCAAAGTAACCTTACTAGATAATGATGGCTGGCCACAAGTAACCATACTGGGTAATGATGGCTGACACATCCAAATCAAGAAATGAAAACCTCTATATCCCGCCATATCCTTTGTTATCAAAGCACCAGCATGGCCTAAAATGATGAAAGTTAATACAGAAATAGCAAATGAGACGGAGACGGATAAGTAAGCAGATCTAACTGACAGATATAGTCTTTCTCAGAAAAAGGGGACATAGTAGGAAGGATTCAGTACTCAGCCAACAAATCGACGATCGACTCTGAGCAAGCAAGTAAGTTATTTGATCTGCCACCCCCAAGCTTTGTAGTTTTATGTTATTCAACAATTTCAAAAGATGACAAAGGGGTTTAAGAAAAGTGAACTAGATGACCATTCCTCAATCTATGAAAAAACCGAGGTATTGTTGATGCTCCGCACAACGGGATGGATGCCATTTATCTCTGGGATAAGAGGCCATGACACTGAAATAGCCCTTGAATTCGCCCAAAACCTGAAGCATTTGAAAGAAGAGTTGTGTGTTACCAGGGTGAAGGGGCTACGCATTTGTCTGAATGAGGAAACAATTGCAGCGTACACAGGCATGCCCATGGGGCTACATTGGGGGAAAGATGACAGGGAATCTAATATTAGTGCAAAACTATCTTTCTTTGGGCATGGTGAGCGGTATGAAGAGGACAAGAATGGCGTGAAAAGAGAAACCATGCCAAGACTATGGGATGAAGTGGCCGCATTCGTCCTCAAATACATTACCTGCACGGGGAGGCTTAGCTATATACCTACCTACCATCTCAGGATACTTGATCTCTTGAGGAACAGGGGGGAGATAAAACCCAATAACAATATCATCATACCCTTCTACCTATTACAGTCCATCTGGGAGATGAGTAGGAAGGTAATGCAAGGAAAAGGGGATGCATCAGCCCATCACGGGTTGATCAAGCTAATTCTTTCTGAAGAATTGAAGGCTCAAATCCCTGAACTCTCCTGGGAATATTTCGTTCATATCTCTACCGAGGATGTCCAGAGGATGAGGGGTATGCCAAGCATGGGCGCAACCCCCGTCTAAGAGCAGAAAGAGGAAAAATCAACCACCCAGTAAGGGGTCAAAAGGAAAATCGAATTAGACATCGATGGCATTGAGGTTTTATCCGAGACTTTGGTAAAAATCAAACATTCCAAGGATGCCTCCCATCAAAAACCTACAGGGACATTGTGCGGGTTCACGCGATAGAGCAGAAGGATGAGGCAAAAGACAAAAGCCAAGTAGGATAAGAAAAAAGAGAAGAAAAAGGAAAAAGGAACAGAAAGAGGAAAAATCAAGCACCCAGTCAGGGGTCAAAAGGAAAATCGAATTAGACATCGATGACAATGAGGTTGTGGTTGAGACTTTGGTAAAAATCAAACATTCCAGGGATGCCTCCCGTCAAAAACCTAAAGGGACATTGCAAGGGTTCACACGACAGAGTAGAAGGCTGAGGCAACAGACAAAATCCAAGGAGGATAAGAAAAAAGAGAAGAAAAAGGAAAAAGAAGAGGAAGAGGAAGAATGGACCATTCCCCAAGACTAATCAGACTATCAGGATGATGGGGCAGAACAGGGAGCCCAAGGAGCCCCTTTTATACCAGAAGAAGAAGATACACCACTCCAGAACCTTGCAAATGAATAAATACAAATTAAGAAGGATGACAGGATGACCGAGGCACTGTTTGAATTAGCAAAATTTAGGGAAGAACTGGCAGCTATGAAGATTGAGGCACAGCTCCATAAAATCCAGGTTGCGACATTAGCTGCACCCCCATTCATGAACGAGAAAACCCATATTTTAAATATGCAGCACATGGGCCAATTAAAGCAAGCAAAAAAGCAAAACCGGGAATTACAAGAAAAATTAAACCAAACCCAGGAATTGTTGGCACAAAAGGACCAACAGATCTCACATCTAGAAGCCACACTGGTCACCACCGCAAAATTATATGAATATATTGTCAGGACCAGACCTCCATCCTGGATTTATGTGTTATACCTTAAGGAGAAGTGGTGTTGTTTCCAGTTAGACAGATTGAAGCATCACTTAACCATGGAAATAACCACCCCAAAGTAATTTGTAGATGCTTCCCTGGAGAGCACAGGATTCGATAAGGACCAACTGTGTGAGTTCTTTCTTCACAACCCGGTCCTACCTAATTCGCCAAGTTGGTCACCCAATCCTTATATGGGTGACTTCCAGTTCAGGGCATTGTGTTTGTGGATGAACCACGAGATAGAGAGGTCACAAGACGCTCACCTCTACCAGATGGAGGAATGGGAAAATGCACTTTGGATAAAAGCCGAAGCAACACACCCAGAGAAGGTGGTCCATGATCATCATGCCATAACATTGGATGAGGATCTGATTCCCATCCTCCTCAAAAAACAACAAGAATCCATCAAGCATTTTGATAAAACCATGCAAGGCACACTCAGCGAAGTACGAGAGGGCATAAGCAATAGATGGAAGAGAATTTCAGGAGACCTAAAGAAGCGTGAACCTCACTTGCCCCTCAGACTGGAAGTCACCATAAGCAGAGCAAGAATGTACAGGGAAGCTGTGGTAAAGCACAAACTCAGGTGGATCGGAATGAAGCTAAGCCCGTTGTTCTTCCTTCCCCTGATAATTAAAGAAGACATTGATGAGGATGAAGAAAGAAGGACTTGGGCTAAGGAGGAACAAAACCTAGGATATCATAGACAGTTAGGGGCTCCTAGAGTTGTTTCCTAGGACATCATAGAAGCCATTGTACCTGAGGGTGGGTCACCCAAGGATGGGTAACATCTTCAAGTTCGGGGGAGATGATGAGTCCATGATATAGGTATTCCATAGACTCCTTTATGCCACACATAAGCAAAGAAATGATCAGAAAGCACCCCTTTCTGTAGGGGAGAATGCACTTTGATTGTTAATTAAACAAAGCAATTTAGTAATTATATTTTCTTATGTTTTAGCAATTTTATTTAGTAATCATGTGAATAAATCCATGTGTGGACAGAGCACAGGTGGACTGGAAGAATAACAATGCCGAGCTCCAGATTGAAGATCGCAAGAGATGCAATGATCTTATTTTCTCCTAATTTGTAGGAAAGAATCCCGTTATTCAGGATCGTGATTTTCAATGTAAAACCAGGGTAGAAGTTTGTAATAAATATAGACACCTGAGTAGCAGGGGGTCTCTAGTACATTTTTGATAAACAATCTCTGGCGTTTTTTTCTAGCGTAGATACTCAGTCTATGATTTCTACAGTTATGATGGAACTTATGAATTTATAATGAAGAACAAGCGTTATTCTAAATCTGTGAGTTTATAAGTTTTATTCTCCTCCTGTGGTGCGCATTGGGGAGGGCCCCCTCAGTGCGTAGCTCAGGAGTTCTGTCTCTTTGTTTCTATATCTTTCATGCATTATGTCATTTATTCCCAATATATGTGTGTGTAGGTTAATCTTAGTACTTGTTCAATAGTTAGATTCAATGTTGCGCACAAAATGTCTTTCTTTTGTAGTTCATTAATATTGCATCTATAGTTCCAATACACTGCATTTGTAGTCCTGTAAACCCCATCCGTAAACTGCAATTCCCAGATTTATATTGCTATCATTTTATATCGATCAGATTAGATCTGTGCTTTTGAATGATGATTTCCCGTTCTAACTTGAAAGATCTCTGGTTCGATTAGGCTTGATTCACATGCTCTAAGGAAATATTTACTTTGGATTTCGCAGCTTAACATTTCCTGCTTTCCTAGATTTAGTTTTTTTGCTTTCCTAGATTTAGTTTTCCTGCTTTCATAGATTAAAAGTTCCTTGCTTTCTTAGTTATAATTTCCAGCTTTCTTAGATATAGTTTCCTGCTTTCCTAGATTTAGTTTTTCTGCTTTCCTAGATTAAAAGTTCCCTGCTTTCTTAGATATAATTTCCAGCTTTCTTAGATATAGTTTCCTGCTCTCTTAGATCAAACATTTCACGATTTCTTAGATTAGTTTCATGCTTCATGTTTTCTTAGATTAAGTTTCTTATTTTTATTTCTCAATTGATTGTGACAAACCTCTTGATTACTCCATCCTCATTAGAACAAATCTCCAACAATTCTTAAGACGCAACAAACACCCAATGACGAAGATCCTCTCAGCATAGTGCACATATAGTGCTTAGCACCTCTAAATTTTGTACGTCCCCTGGTTGATAATTAAAGTGAACTTCTTAAACGAATGCCTGTAAAAAGGTAGACATTTCCGAAGCCCACCAACTAGATTACTTTTTTCTCATTTTTTCATAAAATATACTTATATATACAAAAAAAATATTTAGATCAGTAGCAAAAAACAAAGGAAAAATGAAGTGTTGTTGATTAATGATGCAAAATTATTAGACCAAGTCTCTTATTTATAGACCACTTGTTTATTAACTTGGGTAGAGATATTTTGTGTGTCTTTAATAATATTCAATGTTCTGAGAGTTGATCTCATGATACTTGTAGCATCAACATGTGTATATGTTGAAGGAAAGGGGAACTTGTCTCTTAGCTTGAACAAGACAAACAACCTTGGCTTGTTTGTTGTGGGAAGTTCAAACATGAGCCTTAACTTTGTCAATTGATATTGTTAGGGATGCACTCTCTAGACATTGAAGGTATTTTATAGCATATTCAAAAGTGGATGGGCCTTGAACAAACAACTTTACTCAATTTTCATTGGTTACAACATTGACAAAAAAATGAAGAAGATGCTAGTCTGGGAGGGAAACCAAAGTTATGGAGGGCACTATGACATCAAGGATGAAGTTTGAGTTTGGCTCTCCATATTTCTTATGTGTTAACAAAAGTAATCAATCCTTTCCCATCAAAATTAGGATATTGAAAATGTTGTATGCATTGCTTGGTTGATATTGTTGTATGTGATATTGATCCATCTAAGAGCTAAATCTAATGGAGAGCACTTTCATTCAAGCTTTCAGAAAATGGTCTCAAGGTAACATTGTTATCATGCAAAAACTTGACATATGTAACATTTAAAAGATTCTATTGTTGGATGAGATCCTCATCAACATGCCCATTATACTTAGGCAAACTTGGCACATTTTGTGGCAACCAAGTAGATATAACCTAAGGAGTAAGGGTACTGGAATGCAAAAATTGTATACGGTAAAGAAACTTGTGCCTGCCAAGAGATATGCACTATGTCTTGAAAGAAGGTTTGAATGAATTGATTTGGGGGTTAGGAATCATTTTATTGAAGGCATGCATTCATTGCATGTATACTTGGATAAACATGGTCACCGCCTTGCATGAAGCTCATGGTGCTTAAGGACAAGGAAAATGCAAATGAATTTGGCACATGAGAATTATCCAAGGGTCCCGTGACAAAAAAAACTTAAGGGAGACAAATGAGGAAATCAAGGAGGAAGCCTTTGCTTTGGTAAAGGAAGGATTTATGAAACTACTCGGTTAACTTGCCAAAATGTAACCTAACAGTTAGGCTAAATCATTGTGCTACCACAAAAGAGACAAAATTCAATGAAGACGAGGAGAGGAATCGTCACTTGGTTCTCTAGGGAAACCAAGAACTTGGATATGAAGTAATAAGGGAAAGGAAAAGGATGAGGCCAATGAAATGATACTTGCTTTAGTTTATTGATCTTGCTTAGGGTTTAACAAATACATGATAGAAGAAAAATGATCTAGTTTACTTCCCTCACTAATATATGTGATTTACTTAGCTACTAAAAAATCAAACAGAGGTAATATGAGAAAGCTATATAGAGTAGGAAGAGTGAGAACCTTTGTGAGATTTCCAATGAAGCAATGAATCCCTTGCTTAACAACCTAAGAAAGCTAGAATCTTCCTACAAAACCACTTGATCCAACCTCCCTGAGCAACACAATAAACTATTGGAAATCACTATACAAAATAATACAAAATACTGCAAATGGAGATCCAAGTGCCCTTAGAAAAAGGAACAACCTTATCCATAAGATGTGCCAATAATTGATCCATAAAATGCCATGGATATTCCACTAGAGTAGTTCGTCAGAATGGATCTTACAACTTAGTTCATTATGTTAACTTATTTCCATAAAATGCTAAATAAAATGGAACTGGAAGAAAAATAACCAAAGCAAAAAAACACATCCACACAAATAACACAAGATATACCCTAGGAAAACCCACTAAGTGGAAAAAACACAATCCAAAAGTGAGGACTATACCTTTCTCTTTTCTTGTCCAATATGCAGTGAAAATACAAAGAAAGTGGTACTCTCTATGGATTTACCTATGACTCTACGGCCATAATGGCTATTGTGGGATCTCCTACTTCCTCTATTATGCTCTAATATCCACTCCTATGTTGTTGCTAAGCTATGGGACAATACAATAACATCATAAAAATGGAATCCCTTTTTCTCCTAACAACCTAGTATATAGTTCGATAGTCGTCTAGGGTTAATTATAGGGCTTTTGCATGCCTCAATTCCTGATTAGGGTTAGGGCTTTGAACCTTCTAGAATGTTCTTGAATGTCTACATGTGACTAGCTCTACAAGTGTGAGAAATGAGAGTTGACGTGGAACCCACTCGGTACCATGGTGGTCAATTAGATAAGTCAACTTGCGGGAGGCATAACTTCCTCATACAAACTCTGATTGAGGTGATTTTTTAATAGTTGGAAAGGTCTCGTAATGTAGAATAGCATCAAAGGATATGTCACAAGAGAAATTTTTGGCCCCAAAAAAGATTTTTTAAGCTTTCAAATAGGCCTCGGAAGGTTTTGGACCCCGAATCTATAGAGTGAGACTTGCCCCTAAAATCAGCCCTGCAAGCCAATTCATCCAATCTTTCCACCCAAAAAGCACCAAAATAGATGACAAATTATATATTGATCCATTTTGAATCAATAATCCTCCATGATGAGAAAGAGACCAAACCAATATCACAAGAATTCATCCAAGGAAAGCTTTGAATGGCTAAAGGTTTGAGAAGACTACAGATCAAGAGGTCTCTATGAATGAAAGGAGATCTAATCAAATCAAAGATCCAATGCCAATTTTACAAAGTCTTGATAAGAATGTATATCAACAAAAGGAACCCTAAAATCATCAACAACATGATTAAAATGAAGACAATAATCTAGGGACATAAGTAATTGTTGGACCAATTAGTGGATTGAGTCTCATGTGCATACACCCTCATCTGTGCCTTAAATGTGGGGATCCAAAGGTTTTGGGCCTAAAAAGTGCCTTATGTTTCATTGGTCCAAGGGAAACATGAATGGATCCACAAAACATGGAATGGATCTAAGGCTAAGGGTGGAACAAGAAAGGGAAAAGGTAAGGAATGAAACCAAGTGGTTGTTTAGGGGCCAAGCATCACATGGGGGGGCACAATCATGCACTTAGGCTAAGGCAAGGCACGATGAAGGGAAGCTTGGCACAAGTGGACCATGTTAATCAAATTGTGGAAGGTTCTGGTGGCATCAATGAATAAGAGGCACAACCCAATCTTGCATTCATAACTCAACGTAGGGCTACCTTGTAGGGAGTATATGCATTCAATGAGCAACAATTGTGGAATTCATGCACTACATTGTGTATAGTTGTTAATAATGTATCAAGGCTTATACCTACTAATAGATAATTTCCAATGTTTATAATCTGCTGAGCATCCAAACTTTACTTTTCTTATTTAGCTTATCTATTAATATACATAATGTCTTCATTGAAAATCATCATTTAGTAAAAGGTACTATCACCTTTATGTATTTTCATGATGGAATAATTCTTCCAAATACTTTGCAAAACTTCTTTAAGTTAATGTGAATGAAACATTACATAAAATACTTTCTTGTTTCTTTCATATGATGTTCGTTCTAGATACGTGTAGAGACAAGCCACAACTTTACATAATGTTTAGCTTTTTTTTGTTGTTTATACTATAAATATCTACAATCTGTGAATGTAATATTAAAAGCTACATGTGAAAACAAACTTTACATAATGTTTAGTTTATTTTTTGTTGTTTATACCATAAATATCTACAAAATGTTAATGTAATATTAAAAGCTACATGTGGAAACAAATATCAGATATTGTGCATTTCCTTGATTCTCAAATTCTCATTTATTGAGGGTGGCAACACCATATGCATCATTATGGTGTTAACCAATAATGATGAAAGGACCTAGCTATTTAAAAATTATAGTATTTTTGTAATAACTAAAAAGTCCCTTGGTAATATAGTTGATTTTGTATTTTGTTTCTAGAAGATTACTAGTTACTAGCCTAGAATCACTTGCCATCAAGCTCCTCTAGCTAAACCAAATGTACTATTTAGGGCCTTGATGTCAATTTTAAGGATCTTCAATAACTTACGTTAATATTTCATCTTTATCAAGTTCAACATCCCTGTAAGGACCTAATCCTTCCCACTAGGAAACATGTCAAATGAATATTAACATATCCTTCAAACATAAATATATATGTTCAACGTCCCTTTGAAGACCTAATCCTTAACGCAGGGAAGTGTGCCAAATGAATATTAACATATCCTTTACCCATAAATAATACATCAACACATAAACCAAAGCATTGCATATTCAGAAAAAAAACTTGACGGCTAATCTTTATATTGAAACCCAACTATGCAACCTTTGAACCATTAAACTGTATGATTGCATGTTGATGGAGTTTGTAGCCTAAACTTGGCTCGCAACCATTCTATATGATGTCCTATGTTATCCCGGTTGAATGTATCATCCCAGCATCGTAATGATACACATGGTGCCATAGGACCATGCACCCCTGAAAATGACTACGTAACCAACTCTTCCACTGGTCTACGTCAAAGTAGAGCACAGTGCAACTAATGAAACTAATACACATGCATTTAACATTTTAGTCCTCCATTGAAACATTGAAACACTACCATATAACCTTTAGATTGTCACCGCCTGTTGTTAGTCACATTCTCAGCCCATGTTCTTAAGGTTAGTAGCCAAAACCAGGCCAGCCGCCATTTTTATATGGCGTCCTAAAATTGTCCCAACATAATAATACCACTCCAATGCCAAGCAATAATATATAAAATCTATGTCAAATGCTATTTATATTGAAAGCAATTGCAGATATTAGAATCCAAGGTTGGCTTCTAAACATGCCAAAATGGTCACCATTAGCCACTTCGATTCTGATTTTCTAACCACTCCTAATCCAATGCTAAACATCACACTAACCATACAACAGAAAATAGCTTGTCCAATGTCTACAGCAATACAAACTCTCAAAGACAAGTCAGCAAATAAAAAGCAGAATACAGAAGGCAACTGGCTGACAACCCGTAAGAATGACCCAAAAAATATAACAGCTGCTCTCGTACAGCAAGAAATTGCACACAGCAAAAATGTAAGGAACAGTAAACTTATAAAGTATCAAAGCGCGAGAAGTCAACAGTTCATGTCAGATATTAGGAACTTTTATAATGGATATAATTGACCAGAAGGAAATTGACAGACAGTTACATTTGATGACATTAACTGGCAGTTCAGCTGTCTAAGAAAGCACCAAATTGTTTTGGGTTATGTATACGATTTGATGACATTAACTAGTGGTTCAGCTGTCTTAGAAAGCATAAATTGTTTTGGGATATGTATAGGATGAAAAACATACGAAAGGCAGAATGTCAAAGAAGTGAAAGAACAAAATAATTAAAGAACGATATCATGATGAGCATACTGGAGTTCCCTGATCTAACTCTAGTCTGGCCATTTCCTACCTACCATATGTTGAAAATTGACTATAAATGTGCTTTGGTTGAACAAACCCAAAGTTAAGTTATTGGGTCATGGATCGAAGTTTATTAGATGAGTTTTAGAACAAGAAAATAGCTTTGAATAATTTATCTGTACTTTTTTGTGGAGTTTGAGACATGCTTTGAATCCCACCATGGAACAATTTAGCTGATATTCACTGTGATATTAACAAGTTTTTAAGACTGACCACTATTAATAAAGATTTCGCATTGAGCATATATTTGCTTAGAGGTGCCAACTCAGATGTTTGACATGATATCAAGAAAATATTCAAAAATATGCAGCGGAGACTTACCATCTAAGTTGCCAGGAAACCTGGGTACAGGGACGGGGACGGGGACGCCACTTTTTGAAATAGGGTACTTGGGTACGTCGGGGGTACTGTATATATATATATATATATATTAAAATTTATAAAAATAAAACATGTCACAGTCACATCATACATGTATATTTGATATTTCTAAATTCAATGATTCATATGAACATTCACATTGAAAATTTGAAACATAAAATAATAAATTTGAGAAATCATATGACATAGACTCATAGTAGATATCAAGTGGAAGACTTGAAGACTGAATGGCATTTCGAGACTTGAAAAAGAAAGTTCAAAACAGTAAAAATTGAACAATGAACAGGATAGCTGATTTGGCTTCCTCAAGCCATGTCATCAGTGTCCTCAGGATCAATGTCATCAGCATCACTAAGGTCCTCTGTCAGCAAGCTCTCTAGATACGCATCGCTGGGGTAGTGAACACGGAGCACTAGCAGTGAGAAATGGAGTGCCGCGCAGGTTTAGGTAAGGGGTAAGTGCCCACATAACATGTTTTTCAGTGTTTTAATTTTTAATTTTTAAAATTTTAAAACATCAAACATTGCAAATCGAACCCCCTTGACCGGCAAGCTAAGGTAAATTTCCCAACGGTCGTACCTCCCGTGTACCCAAATATGCAGTGCAGCGTACCAAAATCCATGCAAATACCCTGTTTTCACAAGTGAAGTACCCGGTACGCGAGTTTGAATTTGGGTACGGCTGGGAACGTACCATTGAAGTACCCAAGTACCCGGTACATGTACCCAGTACGGATTTGTGTAACTGACCCCCCGGTACGGGTACCCATGCAACATAGCTTACCATATACTCTTCCCAATGATGATGGAAAATATGATCTTCAAAAGACTTAAAACTACCACCCAGGTTCACAAGTACATTGCAGTGACAATCACATTCAACTTAAGCCTGACAGAAGCAAAAAACAAGCAACAAAAGCAAGGTAATACAGGTGTAAAACCATAGAGGGGGGTATAGCTTGAAAACCCCCTAAAACCACCCCCCAGCTGCTGGGCGACTGAGACAGAGCCACATTGTTCAACGATTATTTGGCATGCCTCTGCACAAAAAGCTGCTCCGCTTTGGTGAATGCTGGCAAGGTTTTGCAAGGCCCTCAAGGGGTATTTTGATCCAGGCTTTGAAGAGCCCTGTCCATGGGCTGGGATGTTGCATTCCAGTAAGGCTTTGAAAAGCCTCATCCTAAGTCAATATTCTCCTGAGAAACCCTTAGCTAAGGGAAGTCAACCCTCCATCTCCTTATCACATTCCCCTCCATATGCCACCCATCTCCCTGTCTTCCAACCACACACACACTCTGCTTCCCCTCTACCAAGGTAATTTCTTTCAAGTTTTAAAATAGTTCCTACAATCATTGAATACAATATTAAAAAATTAAAAACCAATTCCTATTTAGAAGCTACCAGGTAGCGCTCACTATAAATTACAGTAAATTTAGATATGGAAAAAAACTTAATGCATTGCAGTCTCCAATGACTATGGTGATGTTAAAAGGAATTACTCACTGTATCAATGACATTCATCATATGTACAACCGTTTTTACTGTAACAGAGAACAGTGGAAGAAGCTTATAAAATATATTTATTGGAAATGCTTCATCAGATGGAACCAACAATGTTGAAGAGAGAAGAAGCCACATCCTGAAACCTTGCGAGCAAGAGAATTCGACAATATCAAAACACCAGAAGTATACATGAAACACACCTGCCAAATATTAGTTAAATATAATTTGCCTGAATATAATTAACAGAGATGTATAACGTCCAGCTTAAGCTGTTAGGGATTAACATCCCAACAGATCTCAATTGTTTGTAAATAAGAGCGACTTTAGTATCAATGTGATTATTACAAGAAGCTGCCAGTGAAAATTGTCAGTGTATACAATTACATTCTACAATTTCACGACTCTATTCACCTCAATGAAAAAGCAGTTTCCACCACTTAAAACTATAAACTAAGTCAATAACCATTGACAGTTTGTTTCTTGTCAGTAAGTGTACGGAGCGGCCATGTGAATTTCTCTGGCTTACTCACCAAAAAGTTTGCTATTGAAGCATATGCCAATATTCATACAGGCAGTACGGGTAATTCAGTAAAGCAACAACAGCTCAAAGTTGACAGCTGACCCAATTTACATTCATCAACCAAACGGAAATCTAAATTAACATCGCTTGTTTGTGGATTATATACTTCAAATCTATCTCCTGTTAGCCTCTTTGATCAGATTGATTGAAACTAAAGGAACCATAGAATCCGCTGTCCTCCCTTCCTGTAAATATTTTCCTAGAGAATCAATCTGTGAATGTTAAATTAACTGGGGAAAAGCCTCCACACATATATACATGTACATGATTAGTCTGTACTGACAATCAGCCCAAGGCATTTGAAGCCATGTCTAACAGAAAATGATTAGCAGCATCAGGCTTCCATAGAAATGAGATGGTTAGATTAAGTCAAGCTAACCAGCAGAAACAGACACTGCTTGGTTCCTATTATCAAGAGGTCGGTTTCTTCCATCTAAATTGAACGATGTTTCTTCTCTTTTACCATCCCTTTGCATAGATTCCACTGCACCACTGTCTGTATCCTCATTCTTCTGCTCAAGCTGCTCCCCAGTTCCAGCATCCCCAACCTTTTCTGATTTAGTGTCTCTAGTTTCTTCTTCTGGATGCTTCCGCAGCTTTTTCTGTAAACGCCCAAATTAGAAATTGCATTCAATTTAGAAAAGCCAAATAAATCATTTCCAGCATTAACTTGGCTAGTTTATTAAGCACAACTTACATAGAGGAAAGAATTCTCAGTAGAGAGCTTTTTGCATGCCTCTCCCAATTGGTCCAGCTCTGTCCTCAAGGAAGCATTCTCTGCTTTGAGAACTTCAACTCGTTTAGCTAGCTCCTCACACTCAGCCTGAAACAAAGATCATGTTTTCATCCAAACAAGGATTCAGCGTTTTTCATGAAAAATCCTTATGGATATATTATATTCCTAGAACTGGTTCATCTGCAAACAAAACCTGGGTAGAGTTACCTGTTTACGCAACCTTGACCGTCTTGCAGATTCCCTGTTTGACTGTTTTCGTCTTTGTCTTTTAAGTTCTCTCTCATCCTGCATTTTAGTAAATCGAAATCTCAGGTAATTAACTATACTAGTCAAAAGTTAAAACACATTCTACAAATTCAACACAGAACATATGGCATAAATAGTAAAACCTAATCGAAAGTTCCACAACAAAAATGGTCACAAACAAGTACTAAATAAAAGAGAAGAGAACATATACCCAAAGTTCTGCCGGAACGCCGTCACAAGGAACCATAAGCGAGATGCTCTGAGGGGCATGAACCATTGCTGTGGTTCTAGGCACTGCAGGACGCTTTCCACGCATGGTCGAAGTGGCAGTGGTTGATCCACTCCAGTAATCCATGCCAATATTTAAGTTGGTCTTTGACCCTGCAACTGTGGCAGATTTGCCTGCTACAGAGATTGGCACAGCTGCTATGGCTAAATTCACAGTCGAATTTGCTGCTTGTGCTCCAGAAGCACCAAATGCACTCCCACCATGGGCATTGTATGAAGTTGTATTTGCATTTTGTGCATCAGCAGCTGCCAGACAGCCACAGGGAAATTTCAAAACAGCAACATTGTAAGCAGAACTGCATCCATATATGATATCTTCTCCAGAAAGCATGCTTTAGAAATCACAACAAGGATATAACTCGTAAAATGGGCATAGAAAGATGCACCAAACTAAATCTAACAACATACCTTTTGCAGAATTCAGTTCAAACCCCTTCTTCTGTGTGGCATGCGATCCCTGGATAACAGAAATATACTGTTCATAATGAAATACATTCACATGTGGGACTAACAACAATAGATTTAAGCCAGAGTTCCAAATGCTATATAAATGTTTGCAAATGAGATCATTCAAAACTTATGCTACTTATTAATTAATCTAATAAACCCTTCATGTTATGTGGTTTATGATCTGGCCAAACAAAATTTAATGTTCATAACAAAATACATTTGACAGTTGGAAATAACAATACTAGATTTAAAGCAAAGTTCCAAATGTTATACAATTGTCTGTAAATAAGATCACTCAATGAGTTAATCCAACAATGCTAGTGCCTAGTCTATAAGGGTTTTAAAGCTATACCAGGGTTCTGCTCATTATGTCTAAACACGTCAGTTTGGTTAGGGCTATGGTTAATCCCCCAAGTTTAACTTAGTATTGTCATGGTTATTCTTGTATTAACTTGGCAGCTAGTTTAGTAGTAGGAAGATTACTTTTAGTAGTACTTGGGGATATCACTGCCATCAGTAGTTACGCCAGTAACAAAGACCATTTTTTGAGATCCAGAGGTAAAGAGAAAGACCGCTTAAATACAATCTTACAGGCATTGCAAGTCATATCAAACTCATCCTAATAGAAAGAAAAGCAAACTTCCGGCCAAGTCCTCATCAGAGAGAAAACCCATGCAATAAGGTTAAAAATAAAAAATCAATTGTGGATCAACATTCATCACTTTTACTGTAGTAGACAATAGACCCTGTGCAGAATGGAGTTGATCTCCAAAACTGTAATGCTAGAGTCCAAGAAACTGAGCAAATTGTAATATTGATTGAATAGAATCATAGATGTCCTGTAATTAGTGGAAATAGAAAAACTACTGTTGATTCAAATTGGGAGTATGTTCATTCTTTTGCATTATTATTAGAATAAAGCCACATATTCAAGGTAGTTGCAAGTTTGGTGCCAGAAGAAAGCTCTTCTATGGTAACTTCTATGAAAATCAGAGGCTTTCTAGACAAAATTTCAGGAAAATAACTTCTATGTGAAAGAGAAAAGCTCATATAACTGATGATAATTCTGCTTATAAATGCAGATCTACAAAGAGAAACCTGTTATCACATGGATTGTAGCTGCCACGAAAGGTATCCTATCCGGGACGGTAGAGGTGGGGCAGCTAAACTAGTGACACTGCAAGGGCCTCGTCCACCACTTGGTTGGAGTGGTTGTCACACCGGACGGGCTCGTCGCTTTAGATCAAGCTAAGAGCAAGATCAAGAGGGAGACCCTAGCCAGCCAATGAAGGCTAGCGAACCAACACAAGACACACAAGAAGATGCCTTGAGTTGATTGCTCTAGATCTACAAGATAACTGTGGGATAGAGGAGTTAAGGACCGGTTGAGAGGCTTTAGAGGTATGGGAAATGTTCAACCTTAAATATCTATCACCACAGTGAGGGTTATGGACTGGATCTAGATAGATCAAGTGCCAAAAAAGTCACCCAAGTTGTTCTACCTAGGGTTTAAGCAATAAAATGTAGGATGGCTACAAATGGGGGGTTTGAGGGATTAATGGCACTTAAATTTGTTGCTTGGAGTTAGATATGAGCTTTGGAGGAGAAACAAGCAACACCCAAATTGTAGATCGGGACAAATGATCAAATTCCCAAGGAGGGCGAATTGCCCCAAAGAGGACCAGTGCTTGATAAAGGGTAAATGGAGTCAGTTTATGCTCAAACTTGATCTCTAAGGGTTTGAGAGGATTTACAACTTGGGTTTTGAATTATAAACCCAAAAGATCACTCGATCTACTACTTCTAACAAACTAGGGTTTTAAACTTTAAATTTTTATGTGACTTATGGAATAGAAATTGGAACAAAAGAACAACTTGATAGATCTTACTTGTAAATCTTGCAGCCGCCAAATGCAATGATGATCCTTTCACCTAGTTACAATTTCGAGCTAGATCCAACGAATTCCAAGCTAGATCAATTGGTCCAAGTGGAGGAAGTGCGCCCCTCTCTTCTTGCAAATGCAAACAACAATAGTTTGATTTGATCTACAAGAAAAGAAGAATAAAAATGCAAGACATCTCAAAAAATAAATCAATGACACAAAGCACAATTGGATACTCCCTGAGATGAAACTATTTGGAGAGAGAGAGATGGAGATCCCTCACAAAATCGCCCTCCACCAAATCACACCCCTGCAAAACCAAATCGGCCTCCACAAAATTGTCTTGAAACCACCACGATTTTGCTCAAATGTCTAAGAAAAAGGCTTTACAATCATGCATAAGAACATTCATAAAAAATTTGCAAGAGTTTTCTTCAAAAATTTATCTTTATTGCCAAAGATCCAAGAGCCAAAAGTCATTTTACAATGAGTGAGCGATTGAATAAATAGATCCTCACAATACAAAAACCCTAAACCCAAAAAGATGGACGGCTTGGATCAAAAGATAATACATCAAGATCAATGGCAAATAATGTGCCGAACAATATACATGAGATCACTCAAAGAGGGGGACGCACTTTCCTCAAAGACGCCTAGGAGGGGGGCATAACATAAGATATGACATGGTACAACATAATAATATAAGTGAGGGGGGCTAGGACGTCCAAAGTCTCTCCACTAGCACCCCCTAATACATCAACATAAGATACAACATGTAATCATCATGGTACAACGAGGAAGTGCACCCCCTCTATGGAAGATGACGCCCCCAAGGAGAAGAATAAAATCGCGTGGACCCCAACCACTGATGAAGACCATGCCGGAAGGTCTCTAGACTCTAGAGCATAACCATAATCCATCAAACAAAAATGAAAAATCATGCCATTTCCTTGCCCCACTTAGCCAAATCAAATTCCTTGCTAGCCATTTTCACCTTTTTAATGCAATTTTTCCATGGTACTTTGCTGCTGGAAAATAAAATGGCCATATCATCAAGTACCTGTGCTCGGAACTAAGATCTTAATGCACCAATGGACTCAGTATGTCCAAATCTACTAGGAATGAGTACTCATACACCATATGTCCACCAAGAAATACATCTGGAAGCTCATCCATGCCAAAATAATAAAAATATGGCCTGTAAATGTTGATAATAATAAAAATAATGCCATCCACCATAAAAAATCATTGTCCGAAGCATGGAACCATCTAACGAACATCAAAGGGCTCTAAAAAAACCAAAATTGAACTATGTCGGCCAAACTCATCCCAGACCCTGTTGTTGACTTGGTCAAACTGGTTTGACCAGGTCACAAATGATCAAAACAATGACCCAAACTGAAAACAATTGATCCTGCATGTACTAATGGATGAAATATGCTCCCTTATTTATATTAGTAGCAATACTAAAGCATTAAGTGGCATTATAATGGTGATCATAAATAAAAAATCATCAACATCAAGTCTAGATCAAAGCAACACATCACTCCAAGTAAAAGCCTCAAGTGTATACTCATTTACAGACTTGACCATTTTCCTAGCTATGGGTGAGATGGATGAAACAAGGCTAGGCTAAGGGGATTTGACTTGACAAACTCAACACTGTGATCTCTCGGACACGAGGGAAAGGGGAAACCACTTATACATATGCCGGATAAAAGACACTAGGGAATGGTGATGCCTCACAAATGGGTAGAGTGCTTAGAAGGTTTCCAATAGACTCGAGACAAGCATCCTTTATTGGATTTGATTCATTGTCAGCTTTTGCACATTTAGAATTTAACATTTAACATTTAATAGTTTGATCATCTTCACTAGCCAGCCTCCAAGAGCACGTGCCCTGAATAGCCCTGTGGACCTCAGATAATGACTCGATCTTACCACCATTGCCCGCCATCATTCATAGATGCGATGGAGTTACCACCCTGTTGCCATGTATGGGCAAACGGCCTTACATCATACAAGGGAGGAGTGCTCATCCCTTGGCCACTGACTAGCTACGGAGGATTTTTATTTATTTGCATAAAGTTTAAAAACACTTTTGTTGTTGACTTTTGCATCCATTTAGATATAGCATTTATGCATTCCGATGCTTTTGTGGGAGTACTTGTTTTCGAGGACTAAGGGAGAACATTCCGGTGACACTAACCACACAACCAATCCACCTGGCATCATACAAGCAAACTAGAAGGGACTAGGTCACACACTCCAGAGCCGAGACAAAGTAAACATCGAGTCTATCCAACACAGAGTCATAAGTGGGGGGAAGTCCTTGATCTCACTAGTCAAAGTACAACTCAGGATCAATCCAAAGACAGAAGATAACAGATGGATGGAGACAGTGAAAAGGTGATGCCATGACTAGCAAAGGCACTAGGGAATGACCAAGTTCATACTATGACAAGGGAAAGACCAACGAGTATACACAAGAACCTCTCACTCAAAGAGAAACAATCACTTCTACTCTAGACCATCAATAAAGAGCAACTACAAAAGATCACCGATGCATAGCCACTATATACTCAGTCCAGCTACTAAGATAAATAAACATCCGAGTACAATAACCATATACCTATTGGGTCATATACCTGCGATTGCAACTACAAACATCCGAGAGACAATGGAACACTACTACTGTGTGCATCCTGGGGCACCATAATCATCCATATTTGATCTGTCCAAGTGAAAAATGGATAACTCGCTCTTTGACCTAGGGTCATGGGGCTCACTCCTAACATGAAACTAACTACATACATGCTTTGGGTCCATTGAATATAAGAGCAAGCATCATCAAAATGCTCATCTGCTACTGATCTTGTGCATAGGATAGCATAGGACTAGCTCAAAAATGTGCTCAAAACTGGTATGCAATCATGGTAGCTCCCTACTACTATGGATGCGACAACAAAACCCAACATTGAGACTTGCAGTTTGTAGCAGCAATGAAGTGTTAGCTTTTCATCATTTAATTCAATAGATCTAGGATCTTAACTGAACGAATAACATGTACAACATATCAAGCATAAGAGACAAGAGACAAGGGACACAAAACATTTCACCGAGGAAAACCAAGAAGGTGAAAAACCCTGCAACTTCCTCAGAGATAGAATAAGCATCAATATAAGGATCACCATGATCAAACCCAAGAGATAGATATCTTCAGCAGCATGCTCCTCCTCCACTTGTGTGCACTCCTCCTCTCTCTCACTAATGCGAAGTGAGTGAATAATAGAATGTGTCAAATGAGAGAGTCACACTTTTTATTTATACTTTTACTTTCACTTGACCTTTACTCAACTAGGTCGGCCCCAACTTAACCACTTAACATAATGCTGACTAGGTCGACCCCTACTAGGGTGGTCTAATAACCCTTTAACCCACAAGATTCATACAGGGCCGACCCCATCAAGGTGGTCTAATAACCCATCAAGTATAAGTTACGACACTTACAATATAGCTTGTGACACTTGCAAGTACAACTGAAGACACTTTCAATCGGAGGAATAATACATCTCCGTTGGGGATACAATAAAGTACAAATACAATATACAAGTGAATATCTTCCGAAGTTACAAATACATCAACACTCCCTCTTAACTAGGAAGGTATTCTCTTGACACAAGTCATCAATACATATAGGCACAAGTCTTCAATTCTAGAGCTGGATCATCATCACTGGATCACGGAGCATCATCATCATCACTGTTGCTGTACTCGACATCTCAATCACTGGGCTATCTCATAATTCTTCTCGTCATAGGAAGTTCTACAGAGCCAGCCCTTTTTCATGTTGGATGTAGGCCCACCACCTGTAGGTTTTCATCAACACTGGCCATACTGTGGATCCCAGGACTAATTACGTGCGTCAACAAAACCTCGAAAGAGCATCCCAGGACTGATTACGAGCTTACTGCTCAACCTATCGGATCTCCTAGGATCTTTTATATGTTGACTGTCACAAAACCTTAAAAGAGTGTCTTGCATCCTGCAAGAACTCTAAAGAGCATCCCAGGACTGATTACAAGCTTACTGCTCAACCTATCAGATCTCCAGGACTGATTATATGTGACCCCCACACCACAAAACCTTTCAAGAGCGTCTTGCAACCTACAAGTACTCTAAAGAGCATCCCAGGAATGATTACGAGCTTACTACTCAACCTATCGGATCTCTAGGGCTGATTACATGTGGTTAGGCAAAACCTTTAAAGAGCGTCTTGCAACCTGCAAGTACTCTAAAGAGCATCCCAGGACTGATTACAAGCTTACTGCTCAACCTATCGGATCTCTAGGGCTTATTACATGCCATAGGACAAAGCCTCGAAAGAGTATCCCAGGATCCTTTATGTGCCACAACACAACTGGCAAGATATCCCAAGTCTAGTTACATGTCCTCCCAGAGCAATGCCTCAAAAGAGTATCCCAGGATCCTTTATGTAACGCAACACGACCGACAAGATCTCCCAGGTCAACTTACATGCTCATCTGCACAACATGTCCACAGCCACAGAGTATCAACCTGATACTCACCATACATCATCTTGATGTACATGATCATCCTGATCATCATCACTACATCGTCCTGATGCATGTCGTCCAGAGCATCGTCCTGATACACATCACACATGATCATCCTGATCATCGTCACTGCATCGTCTTGATGCATGTCATCCAGAGCATCGTCCTGATACTCATCACACATGATTATCCTAATCATCGTCACTGCATCGTCCTGATGCATGTCATCCAGAGCATCGTCTTGATACTCATCACACATGATCATCCTGATCATTGTCACTACATCATCTTGATGCATATACATATACATGATCCAACTGATCATACAAAGCATTCAACTGATGCATATACATATATATGATCCAACTGATCATACAAAGCATCCAACTGATGCATATCCAAAGCAGTAACTGGAGCATCGTCCCGATGCTCATCACACAGCACTTACATCCACAGCCATGGGAAGGATCCTCCTCTCACCATGCTTGGAATGGCTCTTGCAAATGTGTCCCGTCATTTCTTCCTCAAAGTATCTTCAATCTGAAGAACACCAAGCCTCTCTCTGAAGTACTCAAACTTCACTTTGGCTAGTGGTTTTGTCAACACATCTGCAACCTGCTCATCCGTCGCAACATACAGGAGCTTCACTGCCTCTCTCTGCCCCATATCCCTGATATAGTGATATTTGATCTCGATGTGCTTCGACCTGTCATGGAACACCAGGTTCACTGACAACTTCACACAACTCTGGTTGTCACAATAGATACCAGTAGCATCCAACAGGAGATCAAATAACTCAGACAGTAGCTTCCTAAGCCATACTGCCTCACAACTAGCCGAACAAGCTGCAACATACTCTACTTCGGCTATACTCAGTGCTACGCAGGACTGCTTCCTGCTAAACCAAGAGATCACACCTGATCCCATACTGAAGCAGCACCCCGAAGTGCTCTTCCTATCTGCAGCACTGCCTTCCCAATCTGAATCAACATAACCCTCCAGGTTAAACTTTTGATTCGCATCATACTTGAGCCCATAATCAACCGTACCCTTCAGGTACCTCAGAATATGCTTTACAGCAACCAGGTGAACACCTCTGGGATCCGTCAAGAACTGGCTCAATGTGTTCACCGCAAAGCAAATATCTGGTCTTGTGTTCGTCAAGTACATCAAGGACCCAATCATCTGACGATACACCGAGACATCAACCGGCTCAGATGAAGCATCACACAGAAGCTTCAAGTTCGATTCCATAGGTGTGGCCATGGCCTTATAGTCCATCATCCCGAACCGCTTCAGGATCTCTACTCTGCACTCTGCCACACCTCCATACCTAGAAAGTAATGCATCACCCCCAAGTCCTGGGTGCTTGTTTCAAATCGTACAAGGATTTTTTCAATCTGCACACATATGACTCCCTGTCATGTGTCTCAAACCCGAGTGGCTGCTCCACATACACTTCCTCTTCGACTACACCATTCAAGAAAGTTGTCTTGACATCCATCTGGTGTATCTTCCATTTCATCACTGCAGCCAGGGCAAGCACTGTTCTGATGGAAGTGTATCTAGCTACAGGTGCAAAAGTCTCTTCATAATCTATCCCTTCTTTCTGGGAGAAGCCACGAGCTACAAACCTCGCCTTGTATTTCTCTATGCTACATATGCAGCATGCTTGATCTTATAGATCCACTTGGAAGTCACAACAGACTTCCCTTCAGGTCTTGGGACCACATCCCAAACATCATTCTTCATGATCGATTGTTATTCCTCGATCATGGCATTCTTCCATTACTGCATCCCAGATCCTAGGAACTTTAGATTCTTCAATATCTTCAATAGATAGCTTCGTTGCTAGAACAAATGTTGTAGTCCTTCTTTTGTAGGTGATTGTACACGATCTTTCCTACAAGTCAAATTCAATTGCATGATTAGAAACTTCTCATAGTTTTTCAAAAGCACATTCTTATGCATAAAAACATATGTCATACAGTTATGCAATTATCTTAGCCAATGCTTCAATACAACATTTATCCATATCCCGTAATCACACGATAACTTTCTAGATGCCTTCCATCTCTACTAAAACATTTGTTAAGAGTATGCACAACTCCCAACATGTTAGCAAAGAAATTTCATTCTAGATAAGTAGCAATGGAATGTTGTACAGTACCATAGGCCACTTACCCATTACTTGCATATTAGTAGTATCATGTTCATTAATGCAACTTTTCTAATATGCATAATACATATCCTAAATCTAGGAACATAAGTATGTGCACTACTGGACAACATCATTTAAGTAATCATATATATAATAAATGACAGTTCAAATACTTATCTTTGTTTAGTTGTAGGGTGGACTCCCTCTCAATCTTTGCTTCCTTGCAGGAACTACTGGAGTGTGCTCCCTCTTGATCTTTGCTTCCAAGATTACATGTCCTTGAACTTATATCCATCCTGGACCACTATGCATGCTTAAGTGTGCGGTAGTGTCATCATTGTGTTATCCTCAAGATCTCATACATAACCATACATATATTAGTATAATCTCAATACTATCAAAACATTATGATCCTAAATAATCTTATGTATGGTCATGATCATTTCATACATAGGTAATAAGCGTTAGTATTCAAGGTTTTAGGGAAGACTTCTTTTACTCATGCATATTCTTATTTGATCATAGGACTCTTCTGGTTAGTCATATCATCAATCAAAGTAAGAAACATAATATGCATAAACCCTTGATTACTTAAACTTCTAACTTCAAGAATAATCATTATCATTCATACAAAAGTATAAGATCCTAACATAAGGTAGGATTCTAATTTGATATAGGAAAAACATACCTGGAGCATCATGTTAGCTAGTTATGTCTAACATACCAAAACAATGTCTTCTTGTTCTCTTCAATGACTTGTGCTTAGTAACCTGCATAACTCATAAGTTAACCATTGTAGAACCAAAATTATACATACCTCATAAGTAGAGCTTCTATGTGATCCATGACTATGGATGAGACTTTGTCTTCATGTCACCATGGTCATATGTTCTTGATCTAGAACTTGATTTGTCTTTCTTGATGTACCTGTATCTCCTCAAGTCATACCTGTCGAGATTGCTTGTAGCATTCTTATGCAAGGCCTTAGCCTCATCTCCCTCTGGAACTGGAACTTCTTCACTATGCAGGTGTCCAATTCATTCTCTTCTAGGATTAACCCAATCTACTTTGAATTGCTGAGACTGGATCTGGAGCTGGATTAGGGTTTGTCAGAGAAACCCTTAAAATTCAAATTTTGAATTTCAAACTTCTGAATGGATGGAAAGATGTGCCTTGCTGAGCTGATCAAGCTGGTATACTTCAATTTTGAAAACTGCAAAATTTGACCCCTCAAGATTTCCTTTGAAACTTTCGGATCTTCTAGACAGGATCCCAAACTAGGGTTTGATAAAAGCCCGGTCTTCTGCCCATCCAAAAAGTTCGATCTTGTGTTCTAAACTTCGATTTTTCTGAGGAGCTTCAAGCCGTGGTCACAGATTTCAAAAATTCCAACTTTTGCAGAAGCCCTAATTTTCCACCTTTCCGATCAAAATCCTGAACTAGCTTTTGATCAAGCCTGGCCTTCTGTCCAACCAAAAAATTCGATCTTGGTCTCTAAATTTCGATGTTGATGAGGAGCATTCAGCCGTGGACTCCGATTCCAAAAATTTCAACTTTCTCCGAAGCCCTAAATTCCCGCAGCAGTGACAAGCCAAGAATGAAGGTGCTTAGAATCCAATTCTGTTTTGACAAAAATATGCACCTGGTTGTTTCTGGTGCATCTCTGAAATTACGAATCCAAAGGGTCTGAAACTTCGGCCTGTGGTAGCCTGACCTGTCATCTTTCCAACCCCACAGGTCTGACCTCAATTGGATTCTCTGAGAGAGAGTTATGCCAAGTGTCGCAACGTGACCTGTTTATGGGATAAAACAGGAGAGCAAACTTGTACGGAGTGCCACGTGTTACTGTTTCAACTTCGGCCTCTGAAAAGCAGACCTGTGAAAGTACAGTCCGTTCCCTACTTGTCACTTTTTACTAAATTTCATTTGGAGCTTTCTAGCCCAAGTTGTGACCTTTTTGTCTAGGTCACCTGTTTATGATTGAGATCTGGAAGAGGCAGAAACCCTAACTTGTACGGATCATAAATCACAAAGTACAACGAATCAAATGTTGTGCTTCAGAAACAAGGTACATGCGGATGTTATCTACGACCTATACAAGTTTCAAAACCTTAACCTTTGCCAAAATGGATTTATAGCGAAAGTGCCACAATGACTGGTTTTTGCTATATCAAGCCCTAGCCTCCAATTTTTTGCAAGTGCAACAAGTGTCTGCAGTGAACGTATCCATTCACTAAGTTAATAGTCGAATCCGACTCTCATATTGGATAATAAGTAAGAATAATATATTAGATGATAGGATAAAAGATACAATAAGATCGCCTTTTGTAGGGCTTGATCCAACATTGTGAAGGGTTACGCTCTTTCACTAGTAACCTAATAATCTTTTATAAATAATAATATTAAATAAATATTCACAGCATTGCCACTCCCTTTTAAGGAGCTTTGTCCTCAAAGCTAATTTTTCTAGTATCAACTTTATCCTGGATTTGTGTTGTAATCCTTTCTGCTTGAGTGGTGAATTTTTGAAACAATACAATTTGTAATTATTTGTCTTCCATATCGCCTTTTGGATTTCATGTATGAACACTTGTGGACCTTCATTACTTCCACTTTTTCATTGGTTGTGGTTCCAACATTGAATGTCATAATGATGGAGGTATTTTTAAAAGATGTTCTTCGATCTTGGAAATTAGGACAATGGTCATCTTTAAGACTTTGAAGTTTGAAAATCTCCATATGAGTCTTCTCAATTTCCTGGAGCCATATTATTGTAGATGGATTCCATCTTACAATCTTAGTATCTATGCACTTAAATTCCAACAATTTCAAAGATATGTGGTGGTTGTCACAAGAAATATGCACATCTAAACTGACATCAATCTGATTAGAAATCTTTAGGTCTTGTACTAGTTTCGTCTGAATCATAGCCTTCATGGCTTCTTTCTTGGAAGGAACTTTAAGGACCTTCATTCTTGATTTCCATATGATTGTGTCCAAGGATCTAATTTTGGAAGAATATAAATGTTGTTCACCTGTAGTAACCTGCTCCACAGGGATTCCTAACGACGTGGATGAAATACCTTTTATGTCCTCTAGCTTACGGACATTAGGCCCATTATCATATTCACCATCATTTGGAACGTAAGTGATAGTGGGCAAAGAAACAATTTCTACATAACTATCTACACTTGTGTTTGTAGAACCATCGTTAGTTCTTCCAACATGTTTAAGTAGACATTTACTACTTCCATGGCTTCCAACTCTATCAATCATATCAATAGATTTATCTAATAAAACTAATTGGGAACAATGTTCAAGTGTCTTCTCCTGCTCAACGAGAACAATTGCATTTGAAATGTCACTTGGTATTGTAGACCTATAATCTACAACTTCATGATCCACAACTGGTGGATGTTGATCTAATGCACATACATGCTCTGTCGCTTTGATGTCATCTTTTTCTTCAATTTCTACAATAGGTTTCCTTATTTTTTCTTCCTCAGCTTCTATGTATATGTATTCTTTTGGATATTTATCAACAATGGCTTGACTCTTATCAATGTCATCTCTATACATGCCTATTCCACGGGAGACATAGGTTTTAAATCTTTTTTCCTCAAAACTGTCATCGTCGTCACCGAGAACGGACCAATCTTTTCGATACTTATTAGCAACACCGGTTTGACTCTCCTTGGTATTGTGAACAATGTCATTTTTACTTCCACGAGAGATGATGGCTTTAAGTCTCTTCTCTTCATAGCTTTCATCTTCATTATTGAACCACTTCATGGTTAAAAGTTTGAGACTTAATTAATAATAGGAATTAATAGTTTCCATTGAAATTTAAATTTTATAATAATAATTATAAAATTATTATTATGGAGCAATAAAGTTTTAATAAAAATAAAATATTATATAATAATATTTGATTAATATTTTTTTTTTTGGTTTTGTTTTGTGCAGGGCTACGTGGATAAGAGATGGGAGGTGGCCGCTGGAAGACGAGGAGCAATGGCGGAAGGGGTGCGTAAGGGTGTGAGGAGGAGGGTGCGCAAGGCGTGAAGGAGAGGGACAGCGAGCAATGGAGGATGTGGTGGGAGGGCTGGAAGGGAGCTACGGGAGGAGCAATGTTCAGCAGACGTGGGCGATGGAGTGCTCAGTGGAGGGGTGTTGGCATGGAGGTGGAGGCTGGTGCAAGAGGAGCAGCAAGGGACAGGTACGGGAGTGGGGGCGATTGTGCTTGCGGCTGGGAGGAGGTAGGGCGGATAGAAGGGGAGTAGGAGGGGGCCGCGTAGGTAGTAGCGCGTGGAGGGAGAGGAGGCGAAGGCAAGGTGGAGGAGAAACGCACAGGGAGGAGCGTGGGGATGGAAGAGGGCGTGGACGGGGGAGGTTGCAGGTGGGGTGAAGGGAATTGTAATGGAGGTAGGCTGCAGAGAGAGTGGCTAATGGGGAGAGCACAGGTGGGTTGAACAGAATGGGGAGAGATGGAAGTATTGCAGAGTGTGGGATGTGCGCAGGGGTGTAAATATGTGTAAGGTGGCGGCGTGGAGGATGGATTGTGGTCAGAGATGAGAGCTGAGTGATGAAGTGGGGGCGTGTGGTGATGGGAACACGTGGAGAATGGAGGAAAGGAGTATGAGCGATGGTGAGGGAGCACAGGGATGGCGTGGGGAGAATGGGAGGCGAGTTGAGCGAGGCTTGTGGTTGTGCAGGAAGATGGAGGCAGAACGTAGGGGATGGAGGAGATGGAGCAGAGCGTGTGGATGCTGGTGTGAAGAAGGATAGGTGAGCCGAAACCGAGCTCAATAGTAGGAGGAGCCGAATCCGAGCTCAGGTCGAAGGAGCCGAATCCGGGCTCTGATACCAAATGCAGTGAACGTATCCGTTCACTAAGTTAATAGTCGAATCCGATTCTCATATTGGATAATAAGTAAGAATAATATATTAGATGATAGGATAAAAGATACAATAAGATCGCCTTTTATAGGGCTTGATCCAACATTGTGAAGGGTTACACCCTTTCACTAGTAACCTAATAATCTATTAATTTATAAATAATAATATTAAATAAATATTCACAGCAGTGTCATAAATGCCATACCATGCCTTCCTTCAGGCTAGCTCTGATACCATGTTATCTTTTCATCATTTAATTCAATAGATCTAGGATCTTAACTGAACGAATAACATGTACAGCATATCAAGCATAAGAGACGAGAGACAAGAGACATAAAACATTTCACCGGGGAAAACCAAGAAGGTGAAAAACCCCGCAACTTCCTCAGAGATAGAATAAGCATCAATACAAGGATCACTATGATCAAACCCAAGAGATAGATATCTTCAGCAACATGCTCCTCCTCCACTTGTGTGCATTCCTCCTCTCTCTCACTAATGCGAAGTGAGTGAATAATAGAATGTGTCAAATGAGAGAGTCACACTCTCTATTTATACTTTTACTTTCACTTGACCTTTACTCAACTAGGTCATCCCCAACTTAACCACTTAACATAATGCTGACTGGGGCCGACCCCTACTAGGGTGGTCTAATAACCCCTTTAACCCACAAGACTCATACAGGGCCGACCCCGTCAAGGTGGTCTAATAACCCATCAAGTATAAGTTATGACACTTACAATATAACTTGAGACACTTGCAAGTACAACTGACGACACTTCCAATCGGAGGAATAATACATCTCTGTTGGGGATACAATAAAGTACAAATACAATATACAAGTGAATATCTTCCGAAGTTACAAATACATCAACATGAAGAGGGGACTGCTTGATAATACATAATATAGAAGGATTTCAGATACAAGGCTTTAAAGCTCTCTTCTTTCTCTCCTCATGTATACGTGATCTTTCAGAGTGTTGGGTGTCAATTGTATGAATTAAATCATTCAAGGACTTTAGTCTTGAAGAAGGATTATTATATAGAATTGATAGTGTATGCACCCCTTGAGGAGAATCAAAAATCAAGCTAATGCAAGAAGATCACATCCCCAAAGTTGTTGGACACTTTGGGGTCAACAAGCTACTGGCCAAACTATAAATATATGTTAGCTATGCATGCAGACCAATGTGGATAAGTTTGTGCAAGGTTTAATATGTCTAGCATACCCAAGCAAGTAAATTGGAACTTGGGATTGCACCCCCTGCTACTAGTCCTGCCAAGGCCATGGAAAGTATTTCAATGGATTTCCTGACAAGATTGACCAACAACTAAGGAAACAACTATATGCTAGATGTTCAGGAAAATGGCAATAATTATTCTATGTTGCGAGAGGATAAGGGGGTAGGAAGCAGCGAAGTTTCCTTCATGAAGGTATCAGTAAACTTTGACTTGCCTAATTCCATTACATTTGGCAGAAACAACTGATTCCTGAATAGCTTTTGGTCTGTGCTTTTAAGTTTGGATTTGATGGACATTAAATTAAAGTAAAGTGTTGATTTTCATTTGGGAATGGATGGGCAATTTGAGGTTGTAAACTGGACTCATGCTTTTATTGTGAGAGTATGACCACGAACATCCCAAGACTTGATATGCAAGCCTACCATGCATATAGCATTGTTATAACAGAGCAATTCATGGATCGAATCATAAGTCGCCATTTGAGACTTGTCCAAATTTTCTTCCACAAACAACTTTTGACTTTGCTTTAATAGTGTTATATGGCAGCAAGCATGAAAAGGAGGAAGCTGCAAAATCTATGAAGTTCACAGAGAAGATACAATATACACATGAAGAGTTACAAGAAGGTTTGTAAAAGCCACAAGTAAAGTATAAGGACATATATGATGAGCACCAAAATACGTAGCTTTTAAATTGGAGACTGTTACCCTCAAGATGCTCTGCAGTGTGCCATATTAGATATGCCAAAGAGGAGGGGCCCTTTTTCATTGTAAAGACCAAGTTGGGGCTTGTTTTATGTAAAAGTGTTGGTCTAGTGGGGCTCAAGACCCTTGGTTTGTTCATGGCAGGTCCTCTTGGTTTTCATTTCAAGGAGTATTTGTTTAGTGGCTCTGCTGACTGCCTCTTGATGTGGTGGAAGTCCCTCATCATGTTGGGCATCTATGCCCTGGGCTGGTGTACGGTGTTTCTTGGGATGACTCCATTAGGATACGTGGCTTAGGGGCTCCCAGCCACACCTATGTTTATGCTTTGTAGAGGTGATTGCGCATGCAAGGGTTATCATACCCTTCTTAGCACACCTCATTCATGCCCACTTGGACCTGTTTTTGTCATGTATTCACCCTCCTCTTGGCTCAAGCATGCCAAATTGATAATGATGTCATCCTTTTGAAGAGGCTATACCACCTAAAGGAGGGCATTGAGGGCAAAAGCAAATCATTGGGGTTAGTTGGGGCATGACACCCTCCTCCCAAGCTCAATGTTTCATCAGTTGCAGCACTTCACGATTTTTATTATTATTTTATGTCTTATGAGGTTTAGTCCTCAGATTGTGGGTGACAAACCTTAAAAAAATCATTTTTAGTCACTTTAAGTTGTATATATATATATATATATATATATATCTGTGTGTGTGAGTGTGTGTTAATGAATTTTACCTATTTCCTATTATTTAAAGTTTGGAACTTGTGACAAATTTGCTTTTAAAGTTTTTAACATATTTTGTGCACACAATGAAAAGTTGAAATATTTTGAAATGATGAATTTATGTGATTCACTAATATATATATATATATATATATATATATATATATATATATATATATATATTCTAGCTATGGTGGGATGGAAGTTGAATCATAATGAAAATCATTCAGATGATTACTAAGAATAATATATTTTATTATTGTCAAATATATTCTAGAAAATCTAGGCCCTGAGCATGTAACCAAAAGAGCTCCAAGGCAATGTTGCATAATAGTTAGTCAAGAGACATTTAGGTAAGGTTAAGGGTATGCTTTTCCAGATTGATTTGAGAGAATTGTCAAATAAATCCACCATGATGTTGTTATTCATTTGTGCCATTTGGAAACACATTTAAGAAAAGTTTGGCCCTGAACACATGACCAAAAGAGCTCCAACACCATGCTTCATGACAATGAATGAAGAGACCTTTAGGTGAGGCTACAGGAATGTTGTTTCTAGCTTTGTTTGAATGCCTGCATCGTAAAGGACACAAAGACACTATGATGCTCATGTGCATTTTTACAGTGTGGTACGGATCAATTCAACAAGATGAAAGCATGAAGAGTGAAGCCACTCTTGGCTATTTCAGTACCTTTTAAAAATATTGGGGGACTATCACAGAAGTCTTAGGGCATTTATTCAAGTTTAAAGGCTTACATAATTCCATAAATGCTTAGCATTTCCATAAACTGTGATAGGTTGTAGTTTCCCTAGAACTGACACATATTCATGATCTCTAACCATGAGGTTGTTGTTGTTGCACTTTCAAAGAAAGGGGGGAGAGACTGCAACACATCCTGAACAAGGAAACATTACCACAGTAATCAATAGCTCAGAGTACATCACCAAATCCATGTCCATAATCAACAATGCAAAAATTCATTTATGTTGAACCTTGATGTATTGGATGACTAAGTTTTGGGCTCTTATTCACTTCCCTTTCCATATCTGCATAGGATTCTGGAAAGCTTTTGATTAACAACATAAATATGAGGAAGGTAACCTAATTGACAACACATTACTGAAAGTTGTAAAGCAAACACATATCTACATAGCATTCTGGAAAGCTTTTGATTAACAACATAAATATGAGGAAGGCAACCTAATTGACAACACATTACTGAAAATCGTAAAGCATACACAATCCACAGCCATTGGGTTGATGATAATCAAAGACTCATTTTAAATGAGTGAAGGTTTTTTATAATGATCTGCCACCAAGATGGATGTTTGCACTGCAGTTGAGTTCCAAAGTTTTCAATTGAATGATAGCGGTAAAGTGTTATTTTTCTTCTAGAAATGTCCCAATGGGTATCATTGCTTTCTTCCTTTGTGATGTCCCCTTTCCATTTATCAGGACGACAGGATGACTAGTAACCGATCTGAACCCATGGGCCAAATCCAGTGAAGTCAAGGGAATCACTATTGCGTTCACTTAGCTTAGAAAAGTTGTTTTATCTCTAGAAAAGTGACTAACCACATTTTGATGGTATTGACCATGGTCTGGAGTCCAGAGAAATATTAAAGGAAGGGCAACTCCTCATTGGGAGACATGTTGATTTGATATTGATTTCATGTGACCGTCCGGGGGTTTCTCCGGAGTTTTCATTTGGGTTTGGCAAAACCCAGCCATTTTTGGTTTGATTTTGGTGGTGAAATATCCATCCTAGCCAGACAAGGGGAAATCCACCCAGGGTTTCCATTTGAGCTTCATTTGGTGATTTATCTTCCATTTGTGGGGTATGGCAGATTGTTGGACGATTTTCTTAAGGGCACCAAAATCAATAAAGGTTGCCAAAATCAACAGTGGGTGCCAAAACCAGTAGAGGGCGCTGAAATCAGTAAAGGTTGTCGAAATTAGCAGTGGGTGATGTTATCACACAACTTGTAGTTGCCCCTAATGATGATCCTATTCAGGACGGTTGAGGGGATATGCAACTAAAGAGGTGACCTAAGAGGGCCTTCATCCCCAAGATGGATTGGTTGTCACGCCAATCGAGGCACTCTTCGCTTCTTGCTATCCAAGCCCTAGATAGCAATGGGGGAGACCTAGATCAACTCCCAACAGGAGAGGTCTAACCAAAACACCAAATCAAACCAGCAAGCCAGAGTACATAACGTGTTAGGTATAATAAACCCTAGATCTATGGATCAAGTCACTAGGTGAGTTAAGTTTGGATCACGAGGCTTAAAAGATATAAATGTTGACCCAATGTGCAAGTTCAAGTGACTTATGAATATAAGAACTAGATCCAGGATCAAGGCACTAGCAAATGATAAAGATTTATTCTACCTTGGGAAACGTGTCCAAGGTAGAAGTGTTAAGATCAAGATGAGGCTATCTAGTACCTTTAGACTGAGACTTGGTGAAGGGTATGACAATGTCTTAGCTCACAAGTCAAAAAGATGCTCAAACAACCCAGAAACAAGGCAAAATCAAGGGGGGCGCAAGGGTAAATGATCAGTGCCTAGAGATTACGGCCAAATGGAATCCGCCAAGGGTGACGCCCTTGAGAACCCACAAAGTCTTTCGCCTAGATTCCAAATTAAATGAGCCAGAGAATTTTTATAAGATTTAGCAGTTAGGGTTTGAAAGCAAGTGACAGATGGGTAAGTTAAAGGAATAAAATATGTACCTTGAGAGCGTACCTGGATGATGAGAATGGATGCTGGAATGACGAGGACTACTCTCACAAAGATCAAATGAAGATTTGGCGTGTTCTCTTGCTCCCACGATTTTCCCAAGTCCACAAGTGCACCCCTCTCTCCCTGCAAACCAAGGAGATAAACTCAATCAGTAAACAACAATGAGGGTTAATGCAAGCAAGAGGTAAAATGCAGAGAATAAGTGGTACAAAGACAAAACTACTCCTTGAATAAACCGGATCCGAGAGAGAGAGAGACAAGGTGAGTCTCCCCAGCTAGTGTGCCCCAGCTAGGGTATGACAATGTCTTAGCTCACAAGTCAAAAAGATGCTCAAACAACCCAGAAATAAGGCAAAATCAAGGGGGGCGCAAGGGTAAATGATCAGTGCCTAGAGATTACGGCCAAATGGAATCCGCCAAGGGTGACGCCCTTGAGAACCCACAAAGTCTTTCGCCTAGATTCCAAATTAAATGAGCCAGAGAATTTTTATAAGATTTAGCAGTTAGGGTTTGAAAGCAAGTGACAGATGGGTAAGTTAAAGGAATAAAATATGTACCTTGAGAGCGTACCTGGATGATGAGAATGGATGCTGGAATGACGAGGACTACTCTCACAAAGATCAAATGAAGATTTGGCGTGTTCTCTTGCTCCCACGATTTTCCCAAGTCCACAAGTGCACCCCTCTCTCCCTGCAAACCAAGGAGATAAACTCAATCAGTAAACAACAATGAGGGTTAATGCAAGCAAGAGGTAAAATGCAGAGAATAAGTGGTACAAAGACAAAACTACTCCTTGAATAAACCGGATCCGAGAGAGAGAGAGACAAGGTGAGTCTCCCCAGCTAGTGTGCCCCTCTTCCAAATCGTCATCTTCACCTACAAGTAAAAATATGGATCGAAAGTATGGAAGATATCCACCAAGATCTTTTAGTGCAATGGAAAAGTAGTTTCAATCACCATAGCCAAACATCCAACCCAAGATCACAAGAATTTCTCACAAAATGTTTTTTCTATTGCAATAGCCAAGGGCCAAAAGTCCCTCTACAATGAGTGGTTCTCTTCTTTAAATAGGAATGAGAGAGACCAAGACCCTAACCACTTTTTGAATGAGTGGTTTAGATCAAAAGATACAACAATGATAATCAACGGTTAAGATGAGCCGGAACAATAATACATGGATCACTCTAAGAGAGGGGGGGGGGTGTTTCCTCAATGATGCCCTAGGGGGATGTGTGACATAACATGACTAGGAAACACAACACAACACTTTGTTGGGGGGGTCTAGGAGATACTATCTTCACTAGACTAATGCCCCAACTACATCAAATAAGATATACAACATAAAGTGATAAAAATCACTAGGACGTTTTGTCCCAATGATACAATATAAAATACCCAAATAATAACCCGAAGGACATGTGGACCCCACTGAAGCTGTAGTTTGTGCCGAAAGGTGTGGGATGCATCACAATAACTCTCTGATCAAACCTCATGCCATTTCCTTGCCTCATTTTCCCAAATTGATTTCCTCAGTGACCATTTCTTCCATTTTTATTGTCGGAATATCACCTATAAAATAATAAAATGCTTGTAACTCTCTTCCAAGTGCCCCGGGCACCAATCCGACTACACCAAAATGTCTGGGAGCATAGTAATATGGTAATAACGAGTGGCTAGACCCCATACTCCCTCTGTAGCTCCCTAAGAGAACCAAAAATATCTCAAAATGTGCTGACAAGCCATTTTATATGGCAAATATGCAATAAAGTGATAAAATGACCATAACCCCATCTGTAAGTGCTTGAAAATGATATTCGAGTGTACCAATGAACTCAAAAGGTCCAAATCTAGTAAGGATGAGTACTCATATATCACGTGACCACCTGGATAATCATCTGTAAGCTCAACCATGCTTGGACAATAAAAATAATGGTCTGTAAACAATAATAATAAAAAAATCCATCAAACCATCACATGAAACCTGTGTCTGATGCATGAAACGATCAAATGGGCACCATAGGACTACAAATAATCAATCTCGAACATCATCGGTCCAACTCATCCTGGATCTTGTGGTTGACTTGGTCAAACTGGGTTGACTAGGTCAAAATTGATCAAAATAATGACCCAAGCTCAAACTAACTGATGTTGCAAGTGCAAATGGATAAGATATGCTCCTTTAAATATTTCAATAGCAAAACTAGAGCATAAAGTGGCATTCTATTGGCGATTAAGCAAATAAAACATCAAATATAACTTATAAGTCTAGATTAAAGCAATCAATTACTAAGAAAAAGACCCTCAAGTGTATACTCATTTTATGGATGTGGCCATTTTGCTAGAAATGGGTGAAGGTGGAAAAGACAAGGCTAGGACAAGGGGATGACTTTACAACTTCAACACTGTGACACTTTGGATAAAGGGAAAGGGAAAGTCACCTAAGCATATGTTGAACAGAAAACACTCAAGGAATGGCGGTGTCTCACAAATGGAATAAGTTGTTTAGAGGAGTGCCCATTCAACTTTAACAAATGTCTACAACTCACATCCAAGCTTGAAACCAGCTCCGTGAGGATCTTTTCTAGAACCACTGTGACTAGGTACACAGTTAACCGTAACTCGAGGTTCTAGGGGACACTTAGAATTAGTTGTCCCTTACTCCATCTCACATCCCAAACCGTAGGCTCCGTGAGGAATTAATCATTACATTTCAGATAGCATGGCCAGTTGTCTTTAGATTTAGCATACATTTAACCACTGCTTTTTAGGCCTTATGACCCTTAGGATTTTGCATGTGCTTAGAAGCACAACTAATTGCAGCTTTCATCCAGGGTGCTTTACATTTCATTTCATAGCCCTCTTCATAGTCCTTAAAATCACAGTTTTACTTTATATTTATTATGGGCTTGCATTTAAGAAGATATAACAATGAATCACATAAGGCTGGTAGAACAATTTGCTTAGCTGACACAACTCAGGCAACTAGGGGGGATCATCCACAATCAAGACCAAACATCAGGGGCAACTGACCAGAGAGGTCAAGGCTTCAGAAACCAACTCACCTAAGCTCAGGAACCAACACCAGCAAGTTCTCCTGGCCCAGAAGGATCAAGGCTTCGGCAAGTTCTGTTGCACAACTCAGAGTCGAGACACATAATATGCTGAAGTGTAAGTCAGGTCACAACCAAGAATGGGTGATAATAGATGGACGGGAAAAGTGACAAGTGATGCCATAACTAGCAAGCCATAACTGGTGGGAATGACCAAGTCCATACTACTAAGAGGGTGAAACCAATGAGTATACACAAGAAATTATAATTCCAAGCAATTAAATCACTTCTATTCTAAACAGTCAACCAATAACCACATGCATATATATATCGCCAGATCATGACCACTAAATACCCAGTCAAGCTACTAAAATAAGTAAAAGAGCACAACATAGATATCCAATACACAACCATATACCTGTTGGGTCATATACCTGTATCCATCACCTGAACCATCAACTATCACTGGAACACTGCTGCTACATAACTCTGGGCACTATCAAATCACTGCTCTGGATGGAAGACAATGGCCACCTCAGTCATCGAATCTGGGGTCATGAGGCTCAATCATGGCAGAAGGCTGAAAATATTTGCTCTGGGTCTACTAAAAATATGAGTGATCATAGAATAGCTGCTCATCATCTATCGATCTCATGCACCTTTAGTAAAAGGATTGGCTTAGAAAAGTTTGGAATCTGATCTAAAGACATGGTAGCCCTGGCTACTATGAATGTGATAACAGGTACCAAAATTAGTAGAGGGCACTGATATCAATAAAGATTGTCGAAATCAGTAGTGGGTGCCAAAACCAGTAGAGGGAACCAAAATCAGTAAAGGTTGTTGAAATCAGCAGTGGGTGTCGAAACTAGTAAAGGGTACCGAAATTAGTAAAGGTTGTTGAAATCAGCAGTGGGTGCCAAAACCAGTAAAGGGCATCGAAATCAGTAAAGGTTGTTGAAATCAGTAGTGGGTGTCGAAACTAGTAGAAAGTGCCAAAATTAGTAGAGGTTTATGAAATCTATAGAGAGTGTCGTAATCAATAAAGGGTGTCAAAATCACTAAAGGGGGTCGGAACAACTAGAGGAGAACCTTTGTGGGGACGCATCAGTTAGTAAGAGGAGCCATGGCATATTCCTGGTATTTGGTATTTGTGTAGTTTTGTTGTAGCTGCTAGAGCAGCCATAGAGACTTATATTGTTCCATCCACAATAAAATTTCCAAAATGTCTCTCTCTCATTTTATGTGCTTGGTTACTTGCAAAATGTTTGTCTATTTGAGAATACATGCAAAGTGTTTGAAGAATGTCCTAAATGAGTAGCTTTGCAAATTGTTTGACGAAATCTCACACCAAACAAAAATTTTCCTATAATTGCATTGGGGATGTTACAGTGGTATCAAAGTTGGTTTTTCTGCCATCCCGAGGGAAAATCAAAGGTAACATGAAGACAGTGAGAGAGACCTTGGCTGAAAACTTCTTAAAAATCTCGATTGAATACTCAAATATCATGGCTGAAAATTTGAAGGAGCTAACATCACTCAAATACATACTTCAAGAGTATTATATCACCAAGAAATCTTTAAAGGGCACAATGCAGAAATTGAAGGGAGATGAGCAGGTGGAGGATGCATCTAGTCATGCTAAGGAATTGTGCAGAGAGGAAGACCAAACAGCAACATATGAGGACGATGACACTAGTATAATGGATGGATCTGCTGACAATGTAGTTTCCGAAGAAGCCAAAGATGAAGATGCAACAACTTGTCCTACTTATGATGGCTATGGGGCTATGTGTTATGTTGATGATGACATGGAGTCCGCATCTCATCTTATTACGACATGTATGATGATGCAAGAATGATTATACCAATGTATGACAAGTTGGGAGTGGATGCACCTGAGCATGATGAGTAACCTTCTGAGGATGATTTCATTTCTCCAAAGGAAGACAATGAAGGGACTAAAGTGATAGATGAGAACATGTATGAGTCCCATCACTACTCAGTACCGACTAGTGAGTCAGTTGGTCCTTTATGTGACAGCCTACGCAGTGCTGATGTGATGACATTTCATGATAAGGAGAACCAACTATTGGTCATAGAGGAGCAAATCGTGCAGGTGTTGACGAGGACAAATGGTGCTCACATATGTGGAAGCCCCAGTTGGAGGAGAGACATAAAGGAGTTGTAGAAGGGGTCACTAGTACCCAATTGTGCATAATAAAAAAAGCGCTAGAGCAGATAAAATCTGACTATTTACAATTGTTCATGGATAGGGACCTTGCTTTTAAGTTCACATAAGACAAGGCAAAGGAGGTTAAGGAGCTTTGTTACCAGTTGAGCTTAGCATGTTCTTCATTGACAGCAGCTGAGACTCCATTATCTTTGGCAGCCATGACACACGAGGGCTTGAGTGGCACTCATGGTTTGAGGGAGGAGCGTCTCATGATGATCATGCATGAGGAGCATTCAGAGTTGCAAGTGCTTGAGGAGAGATTTGACACAGAGGGTTTGGACCAGGTGCAAGTTTCACATTATGAGGATCACGAGCCACCTTAGTGGGAAAGAGGCGTAGCCACAGAGGAGGTAGTTGAGCACATTTTGTGTGGACTAGCCAGCATGGGAGTATATGCATCCATGGATTAGGTGGACAGATATATGTTATATTTGGAGTCACACTAGGATATAAGTTCAGCTTACATCAGTAGAATGTTAGATGTAGTAGCACATGCGGGATATTGGATGGCACGGGCAATGACAGTTGTATGCAGCAGTATACAGGAGGCTACATGGACACACGGGGGTGTATATTGGAGTTTCAGAGCGTTTCCTCCAGGGAGACCTCCCGACAGAGTCATTGAGCATACCACTGATCTGAGGTTACACAGGACCGAAGAGTGGATGGGTGATCCTCGGGATGCAGCATATCCCTCGATGATCGATCTTCATCTGAGATATTACCAGAGGAGGGATAGGGAGTAGGATACTCACAGGTCTGCTTCCAGATTTCATCATGACTTCTTGGTCATGCCCCTAGGGTTAGCCAACACACTAGCTACTTCCCAATCGCATATGCATTGGCGGGGATATCTATTGTTGTTATATAGTAAGACTTGGGAGGTTCACCTGAGTCAGTTGGATGAGACTGGTGGCAATTTGGCCACAACAGGGGCCCTTCATTTAGGCCATGAGATTGGGCCACAAAGTGCACAGGAGGAGATCCAAGGTGTATCAGATATGTTTTCAAAGATTGCAGCTGACAGAGTAGGAGATGAAATTATCCGCTACAGGATTTGTATATGTTTAGTCCCTAAGTCCTCATTGAGGGAGAGGATCATGAAGGTTAGGCGTGATCCACATTTGGCAAGGCATTCTCGATACTTGCACGAGTATGAAGTATCGTAGGTGGCGGAGCTATTCTCCAAGGAGGTGCATAGAACCCATTGGTTACTTGAGCACATAGATGGTGATTGGGATAGCAGATCTCTCGATGCAGTTTGGCAGGAGTCGAGTAGTTTAGAAGGATCAGAGTCGATGCCTTCCACCAGAGTATTTTGTTTTGAGGACCTGGCTCATTAGGACTCTGATAATTATTAGAAGGGCACGGCAACAGTCCGTAGGAGTTGGATTTGGTGGACTCCCTATCTGGTGGTGGGATATGGGCATTCATCTGACCGATAGATTGTTTCAGATGGTGGAGATGATTGATAGAGTTGTGACAGTGATCGGTCTACTATATTTTTGGGATGTCACTAGAGGAGAGTTTGAGACTCCTTTATGGCAGGGCAGGATTTCTTTCCTGGTATTCAGGATCGAGTCTAATAGTGGAGCCGATATAGATGAGACAGCCAGTCTTTATTTTCCGGAGTTTATTCTTAGGATGCTTAGGCTTGGATGCATGGAGGAGTGGTCTTTTGAGGAGTTTGTGCAGCCTATGATTGCTTAGCTAATTAGGGGCAGTCAGATGGATTCTTGTGTCCGCACTTGGCAGGCCAGCCTATGGGTAGAGGGACCTTGGTGACTTTACAATTTACAAGCAAATCCAAGAGAGGTCCGCATGGAAGGACTTTGCAGACATTATGTTGGGACATATTGGGTGTATGACTTGTCAGCAGGGCAGGTTAGGGCACACTCATCCAGTAGGGTTGATGAAGTCTTTGCCCATTTCAGGGCCAAGTAGGGAGAGCATGTTGTTAGATTGCATCACAGGTTTGTCAAGGGTGCAAAGCGCAGAGACTAACCAATTATCGAGACTCGTGAACTTTCCAGTGATGAATTTGAAGTATAGGGCAGCATAGGTGATAGAGCTATCTCTTGAGGAGATGTTTAGAGTCCATGAGCAGCTCAGAGTCATTGCCAGTGATTGAGACGGATCTCTTTTTTCGATATCCGAGATCGACTGTGGCAGTGGATCTGCAGTACGTGACTTCACCAAGATGGCTATGCAGGACACTATTCATGATGGTAGATTCAGCTCTTACAGGTATTTCATCTAGGAGTTCCAGAAGAGGAGGATGCAAACAGGGCATGGCAGTCGGTTGGTTATGATTAGAGTGGCGCAGCGTCAACATGGTGGTCCCTTTTGAGATTAGCTTAGGAAGCATTTCAGTATGGGCTAGTACAGCGGCTGACACAAAGGCGAGAGCCAGTTTTTGCTCTCATGAGGTTGGGTTCCTAGTAGAGCAGTTCTTTGAGGGGTTGATTGGGTTGTTGCAATATAAGATTGCTCTACTTATCGACAGTATTCAGGAGTATTCTTATGCCAGTACCCTGCCGGATCATGTATCGAGCGGAAAATGCTTCACCTCTTTTCGATTGGTTTGGGACCCTGATATCATTTCCAGTTTCAGTCTGGTTCAGCCAATGGAGCATCAGGTTGTGGTGGCATTGCTTGAGGACAAGCAATCTTTGGGAAGGGAGAACTATGATGTCCCCTTTCCACTGATCAGGATGACTAGTAACCTATCTGACCTCGTAGGCCAGAGCCGATGAAGTCAAGGGGATCACTATTGCGGTCACTTAGCTTAGAAAAGATGTTTTATCTCTAGAAAAGTGACTAACCACATTTTGATGGTATTGGAGTGCCCATGGTATTGACCATGGTATGGAGTCCAAAGAAAGATTAAAGGAGGGGCAACACCTCATTGGAGGACATGTTGATTTGATATTGATTTCTTATGACTGTTGGGGGTTTGTCTATAGTTTTCGTTTGGGTTTGCCAAAACCCATCCATTTTTTGTTTGGATTTGGTGGTGAAATATCCACCCTATCCATACAAGGGGAAATCCATCTGCGGTTTACATTTGAGCTTCATTTGGTGATTTATCTTCCATTTGTGGGGTGCGGCAGATTATTGGACGATTTTCTTAAGTGCATTGAAATCAGTAAAGGTTGGAGAAATCAACAGTGGGTGTCGAAACCAATAGAGGGCACTGAAATCAGTAAAGGTTACCAAAATCAGCAATGGGCATCGAAAGCAATAGGGGGCATTGAAATCAATAAAGGTTGTTGAAATTCGTAGTGGGTGTTGAAACCATTAGAGGGCACCAAAACTGGTAGAGGTTGCCGAAATCAGTAGTGGGTGCCGAAACCAACAGAAGGCGCCGAAATCAGTAGAGGTTGTTGAAATCTATAGAGGGTGCCGAAATCACTAAATGGGGTCGGAACCACTAGAGAAGAACCTTTGGGGGGACGCATTAGTCAGTAAGAGGAGCCGTGGCATATTCCTGGTATTTGGTATTTGTGTAGTTTTGTTGTAGCTGCTAGAGCAGCCATAGAGACTTATATTGTTCCATCCACAATAAAATTTCCAAATTGCCTCTCCCTCATTTTATGTGTGCTTGGTTATTTGCAAATGTTTTGTCTATTTGAGAATACATGCAAAGTGTTCGAAGAATGTCCTAAATGAGTAATTTTTCAAATTGTTTGACAAAATCTCACACCAAAGAAAAATGTTCCTATAATTGCATTGGGGATATTAAATCCTTTTTCTCGTCGCTATTACAAGATGTTGTTACAAGGAGACCATACTTTGGGTTGATTTGAATTTTGATCTATGTTGTCTAGGGCACTGATCCTTGTACCACATATATTGCTGAAAGGAAGCAATTTACTTGGGTATTCTCGTAATTGATGGGAAGTGCAGTAGCCAAGTCATCTTCCAGATCTGGAAGCTAGAATTTTTAGTTGCTCATTACACTCTAGTTCTAACAGGTTGATTGTTGCAACAAGTGGATGCTTTGGGTTTTGGTTTGATATGAGTTGGTTGGGGCACTTATCCACTTCCCAAGGTAGCACACATGCTTCCAAGAGGAAGCGATTTATTTGGGTCTTCTTTTGAATGATGGGAAGCATAGTAGCTAGGCCATCTTCCAATTTTGGAAGGTAGGGATTTTAGTATCTTATTACACTACATTTTTTGCCATATTTGAATTGATCCACATCCACCCCCCAAAAGTAACTGTTGCCTCCTAATACGCACCTCGAGTCACGTGGCAGAAATCTTCAAGGCACTGGGTGCGTCCTTGGGGGCAAGCCAAAGTCAAGTGTTGTCACTTGAAACTCGACTCCTTTGTCTAGGCTTTCTCTTGGTGAAGCCAAGGGGGGTGGTCCCTATAAAAATAAACAATGGGTTTTATTCTAAAGAAAAGCTAAAAATATAGGAGTTAATTGATTAAACACAAGAACAAAATAACATTAAACTTCACAGCATAACAAATATATCATCATTATGAAAGCATAAACATTTCAACACAATAAGATATCAAATAACAAGACCAATGCCGAAATTAAATGTTGAAAAGGAAAATGTTGTGAAATTGTTCTTGGTAAATTTTATTATTGAAAATGAAGGTTGTTAGTGGGTTTGTTCTTGATACGGCCCATCAAGAACCTATCCCCTTGAACTGAGCGCAATAGCAAGAGTGCCAAGTGTCCAACAAGGCGAGACCTAGGCCTGCTTTGGGCAACCTCCTGACTCGGTGACAAGTTCTAAGCGACCTCTTGAGTTCTTAAAGAAAAGTCTTAAGTGGATTTCTCTATTAAGACTAGTCACTTAATTTCCTTTTTGATTGTCCAAATGGTCAGGCAGAGCCCGCAATGGACAAGAGCATACGAGAAACAAAGTCTAGATTCGTTTTATTAGAATTAACAACTTGTGAAGTTACTTAACTAATCTAAACTACGAATCTCTTTTCCGAGCACCACTTACTCAGTCAATCCCTTTGAACTGGTATCATACTTTGGGAAAGCGTAGTAGTTCTTTTTTATTGTTGCAAACAAAACAAATGATTAAAAAAATTTAAAACTAAGTGGAAAATGTGTGTGAACAAGTGATTTAATCTACTGTTAATTACTAAAGCAGAAATGAAGCAAAAAATTGGGAACATGCACACCAAACAAAATACCACTCGATCCTCCCTAGGGGGATGGGGTGCAGGCGTTGGGTAGCCCGCTTGCTCTCTTTATTACTCATTTTTTACAATGATTTTCTTTGGGAATGCCTCTGGTCCTTTATAACCGAGGATCCAGAAGGCTTACAATGGTTCAAAATAATGATCAGACATAGAGAAAGGTGTCTGGATCGCCTTGGATGCTTTAGATTTTGAAAAATACGCCAGAGTGCGTCTCTACTTGTTCGTTAAAACCTGAAAATCATCAAGCAAATGTTAGTAGAAAACACCCAAAAACACTTTAAGAGTGCTTTAGGAAAGACTAAAAAATTACCCAAAAAAATTCTAAGTACAAAGCATAAAAATAACTAAGGGAATTGAGCTAAAGAGCTAATTCCCTTTGGATCTGTACTTGCCTCTTAGAGATGGAAAGAAAATCAAAGCACTATCCTACTAGATATGAATTTAGATCAACTGCTAAATCTCTCTAGTAAGGCCTTTAAATGTGCAAATGAAAATTACTTGAATGGAAGCTTTTGCAAAACTAGATCCAGCTCTCAAAAAGATAAATCTTTGCTATTCAACTAGATTCTAAGTAAAACAAATGAAGACTAGATCTACTTAGGATTAGAACTTTGAAAATAGATCTAAAACTACACTTGCAAGTAATTGGAATGAGTAGAAAGAATAATAGAGAGAGGGAGAAAAGAGGAAGCTTGAGATGAGAAAGTAAGACTTCGAAGCCTACTTGTGGGACACTGACTGGCTATATCTGCAACAAAAGAAGTTACGAAAGAGAGAAGACACAAGCAAGCTCTTCACCAATCCAGCCAAGGGAACCTGCAAATCACATCGTCTTACACAAAACATTAAATCTGGACGAATATATGCGAGAAATCGGAATGAAAATGCACATAAACTAATGAAACATTTTACATAGATCTCTGAGCATACATAGATAAAGGATTAGACAAGTAAACAAACTAGTTAATTCTCCTTATAAATTGTTAACAATTCTTATAGTAAGCTAGATCTAATGAAGGAAATATGCAAGTAGCTAAATACAGGTTACCTCATTCATGCACCGAGATAGTTCATCCACACAAATAGCATCACACAAGTCTGACCTCCAAAGTCTTCTTTATTCTCGAAATAAAAAATGTATAAGCATTAAAACATCAAGCCTCAACTCCAATAGACTCCAACTAGAGAAAAAAGGGAGTGAGCACTTGCTTTTATAGCAAAAGGAGACCCCAGGGAGCGCATATCCCAAGAGAGGGGCGCACTTGTTAACTCACACCTGACTAAGGGCGAACTCTGGCTGAAGATGAGTGATCTGGTGTTGAACTGGAGTGACTCAAAGTTAAACTGTGCCACATCTACCAAAGTAGATGCACCCTCTCTTGAATGGAGCCACCTCATCCTCAAGAAATGCGCCCAACCTCACAAAGTGCACCCTCACTGAGATGGATGCACCACCTCTGGATGAGGAATCAACCAACAAATCCAAATGCTTAGTTAACTTGCCATCCATTGCCAGTGAACTCACCATTCAAGAGATTTTGTCTTCGACATGTTTCCATGAATTGTGGGATGTCGATTTAGACTTTATTTTGTCTTTTTTTGGACAATTAATATGTCTTTTTGGCCATTTTCAAGAGAATTTTAATTTAAGTGATAAATAATCACTCAAATTATTCTCAAAGTGGAATTCATGCATATAGTGGATGCTCTGAGTTAGAAAACGAGCACCCCCATGGCAAATCCCACCCCCTAACCACTTTTTTATGACTTTTTTTATTTTTTACAATAAAAACATTACAAATTTGCCTGTTTTACGAGAAAAAAATTTATTTGTGGAAAACAAAAATAAGCCTAGGGGGATCTAGTACATGTTCATATGACTCTAAAACAATGCCTAGCGTGGTAATATACATTGACACCTAGACATTAATAACCTCCTAAGGCATAAATACCAAGACGACCACCTCAGCTTGGAGGTTTGAGTGAAAAACTCGAAAATTATAAGTCACTGAAGAGCAACCTATAATTAACAAGGAAAAAACACTTTGGGCTAGTCGGATTGATGTCTAAGTCCTAGGAATCCAAGTCTATTACATTATTTCATCATGCTATGACATTTTATTACAACTTCCTCATAAGGTATGAACATGCAAAAAATTAAAAAAGGGCCAAAATTGGCATGTTGAACTTCTGAACACTGGATTATGCACAAGTACTTGTGCAAACTTTGGCGGCTCACTTGTAAGTCCAACTGAGTGCAACTTAGTTGGTAACAGTACCATTACCAGACTTCCCCATATCCATTTTTGGTACAGATAGACATACCAAAAACATATCCAAACAAGACTGAACTGTTAAGATTATATGCTGCAATAACATAGATTCCTACTTCATTAGCATTTAATACATTTTCACAATAACAACAACATAAATAGGATCTCTGAAAGACACACAATCACAAGGTACACAACAATTTATCCTAGGAATCCCTCAAGGGGGAGAAAACCCAGCAAGAACTTCCTCAATATAGATTACCAAAGTACAATGCCCAAAAATGAGTCTCACAAAGAAGAGAGACAAAAACCCAAACTCTAGAGCCAAGAACAATCCTCCTCCTCCTTCGCTAGTCTCCTTCTTCCTCTGATGCGCAATGCATGAGTGAGTGAATGGTACAAATGAGAGAGTAATACTCTCTATTTATACTTTACTTTCACTTGACATTTAACCTAACTAGGTCGGCCTCACTTAACTTGACTGGGCCGACCTCTCTAGGGAGACTCAAAATAATAATAATAATAAACTCTTTTGGGTACTATCGACCCAACTTACAATGGAGGTTTTTACCTCATGACTTTTACATGATCTTTTACATTAAAGACATCTCTCGAAGGAGGAATAATACAAGTAGAATATTCTTCGAAGTTACATTAATTCAACTCTCCCCCTTAACAAGAAGGGTATTCTACTAACAACGACAACAACAGTTGTGGCTCTACACAACATCATCGGAAGGAGGGAGGAGGAGGCATCATCAACAACATCATCTAGAACATTGGTTGGTACATCTATAAATCCTTGGAAGTTCTTCAACAACATCAATATCAGCAACTGGAACAACTTGCTATAACATCATCAACATCTGTAGCACGGAGCTGGAACATCATCATCTGCAACACGAAGCTGGAACATCATCATCTGCAGCACAAAGCTGGAACATCATCATCTTCAGTACAGAGCTGAAGTATCATCATCATCATCTTTAGTACAGAGTTGAAGTATCATCATCTTCAGCAAGAATTTGATGGAACATCAACATCATCTGCTAGAATATCACCATCAGCATCATCATCATCGTCAACAATGAATTTGCTGGAACAACATCATCATCAGTATATGAATACTGGAACAACATCAATCATCAGTAAGTAAATACTGAAACAACATCAATCATCAATAAGTAAATATTGAAACAACATCAATCATCACCTCAGTATAAAAACTGATACACCAACAATAACGACAGCACGAGGCTGGCTCATCAGCATAAAGCTGGAATAACATCATCATCGTCAACAACTCAAGGTTGGAGCAACATCATCTCTGGCAACAAGTGCATCAACAACCAATATGATCCTTCCTTTCGGAATTTCGAGATCAAGTTCAACACGGGTGATCCTTCCTTTCGGAATTACAGGATCATGGGCAATCCTTCCTTTCGGAATTACGAGATTCAGTCCAACGACACTGGTGATCCTTCCTTTCGGAATTATGGGATCATGGACAATCCTTCCTTTCGGAATTACGGGATTCTGGTCCATCAACACTGGTGATCCTTTCGAAATTACGGGATCATGGACAATCCTTCCTTTCGGAATTACAGGATTCTGGTCCATCAACACTGGTGATCCTTCCTTTTGGAATTACAGGATCATGGACAATCCTTCCTTTCGAATTTATAAACCTTTTGGAATTACGGGACTCTAGTCCATCAACTCTGGTGATCCTTCCTTTCGGAATTACGGGATCATGGACAGTCCTTCCTTTCGGAATTACGGGACTCTAGTCCATCAACTCTGGTGATCCTTCCTTTTGGAATTACGAGATCATGGACAGTCCTTCCTTTTGGAATTATAGGACTCTAGTCCAACAACACTGGTAATGCTCAGACAATCCTTCCTTTCGGAATTACGGGACCCAGTCTTTACGAAGCTACCACTTACAGCACACGTGGATGATCCTTCCTTTCAGAATTACGGGATCATTGTCCACCACTTACATCTTAGAGAATCCTTCCTTTCGGAATTACAGGATTTTAGTCTAAGGATCAACATTTAAGACTATCCTTCCTTTCGGAATTACGGGATCATTGTCTAAGGATGATCAATCCCAACTGCGCCACCATAGTATCATTAGCACTACTCCCCCTTTTGAGGGAAGTTCTTACGGACTACACCAAGCTTGTCACGGAAGTGCTCAAACTTCACACGAGACAGAGACTTAGTCAACACATCTGCAACCTGCTCATCAGTGCTCACATATTGGAGGTTTACAGCTCCCTTCTGCACCATATCTCGAATGGTTCTCTGTCATCTTCACGCAACTTTGGTTATCACATAGAATCACTGTGGTATCCAACTCCAGATCGAATAGACCTGATAACAACTTCTGAATCCATATGGCTTCACAATGGGAAGAACAGGCTGCAATATATTCTGCTTCTGCAGTGCTGAGAGCAACACTAGACTGCTTCTTACTTAGCCATGAAATCATGGCTAACCCCAGACTGTAACATCCACCTGAAGTGCTCTTTCTGTCTGAGACACTTCCTGCCCAATATGAATCTGTATAACCATACAGTCTGAAGTCATGATCTCTAGTATAACTGAGACCATTCTATCGTACCTTTTAGGTACCTCATCACATGCTTTGCAGCTACAAGGTGAACACGTCTGGGCTCAACTAGATACCGACTCAAGGTGTTTACAGCAAAGCTATATCTGGCCTGGTATTCGTCAGATACATCAATGACCCAATAATCTGCCTGTATAGTGTCATATCCACTAATTTTGATGAAGCATCAGACAACAACTTCAAATTTGTATCCATGGGTGTGGCTATGGCTTTTCAAAACCTTTTCAGGATTTCTACTACATATTGGGGCAAACAACCTTTGCCGCAAATAGAGACTAAGTGAAAGTGTCTCTCTACTGTACTGTAGTCACTTCCTCTAAAGCGGAGCTTTCCTGCTCCTATAACTAAGCACTATCCTCCCTCTGCATCTTATACTTTCTGTATCGGGACATTTTTCACTGGAGTGACTGGTAGCCTTCTCTTCTAATAATCTTCTATGTATCCATGTATTTCATCTTTCTAAGTCACTGGATACCAATATCTCGAACTCTTTTGCAAGTTCTCTTTTGCACCCATCTATGAGCTTCTCATCTTCAACCTTGTAGCAAAGGTTGATGTCTCATCACTCTAGGTGATCCTTGATCTCATCATTCTATCCCATGGGTGTCTTTTGAGCCCGTACAAAGTCTTCTTCAATCTACATACATGTGGTTCTCTGAGTCCTGGAGGTTGCTCGATAGCTTCTCCTACTTCGATTACACCATGAGTCTGGCTACTAGAGCAACATCTCGTCATAGTCAACTTCCTCTGCTTGATTTCATAAGTCTTGTTTATAGTTGAACCATCGTCACTTGTTCTACGGAACAAGTCTCATCATTCTTCATTTGTAGGTGATCGTGTACAATACTTCCTACAAGTCAAATTCAGTAGCATGGTTAGAAACATTTCATAGTTTCCAAAACATATGCATAGAAACATAGGTCATATTGTCATAATGCTATCTTAAGCAACACAACATTCATCCATATCCCGTATTCATACGGTAACTTTCTAGATGCCTTCCATCTCTACCAAAACATTATTAAGAGCGTGCACTACTCCCAATATGTCAGCAAAGAGGTTTCACTCTAGATAAGTAGTAATGGAATGTTGTATAATACCATAGGCCACTTACCCATTACATGCATATTGTTCATTAATGCAACTATTCTAACATGCATACTACACTTCTAGGAATATAAATGTGTACACAACTAAACAATATCATTTAAATAATTTGATAAAAATGACAATTCAAATACTTATCTTTGTTTGTTTGGTAGGATCTCTTTTGATTCTAGTCTCCTTGCAGGGATTGCTGGAATGTCTGATGGTGAGCTCTACTCCATCATCTAATTCTGAGGTCCTGTGCCTTTCTTGCTTATGATCTATAATGTTGATCAAGTCTTCTACCATAGATCAAAGCTGTTTCTAAGTGATCTTATGTGAGCCAACTTCTTTTGACCCAATAACAACTGCATCTTCTATAAAAGCAATTCTAAACTCTTTCTATAGTACATCCTCCTGAAACAAGCTTGTATGTGGCTTCTTTTATTGTCCTAGTGAGACTTTCTGATGGGAGTCCTTTTCTTCAAGATTGGAGAGAGTGCTTTGAAACACCACCATTATAGGACATATTCTTCAATTTCTTCCTTTGGTAACTTCCTGGGAGGTCCTTCTTCTTCTTCTTCTTCTTCGGCAAAATGAGCATGATGTCTTTTGTTATTCTTCTTTTCTTACTGGACAATCTTTAGTAATATGTCCCATTTTATCACAATAATAGCATTGATAAGAAGAGAAGTCTTTCTGCTTGTAGTTTCTTTCTTGTACTTCTGAAACTTCTTAGGAGGATGAAACTCCTTACGAGTTTCCTTCTGGTAGTGAGATTTTCTTTTTCCTCTTTTAGTATGGGTAGCTAGAGCTTGATCATCATCTCTGAGTAGTGCTTCTTGATTTGCCACTCTAGCTTCCTCTTGAACACATTCTTCCCATACAACTTCAAATTGTAGACTTTCTTTTCTTGCACACATTATCTGGATAAAAGAATCCCAAGGTCTAGTAAGACCATTGAGAGTGGTCATCACTAATTCATCTTCATCAAGGTTGTCTCCAATTGCTTCTAGTTGTTCTTTGAATTGAAAAACCCTTATAAAGTATTCTTGGATAGATTCATCCTGACTCATCTTTGTACTTTTGAGTTGGGTTCTCAAATTCATCTTCCGATTAATGTTCTTTCCTTCATACATCCTTGATGGGGCATCAAACATTTCCCTAGGTGTTTTCTTGGAGGACACTTGAGGAATCAAGTGATCCTTGATGGAATCTGCTATGATCCTCTTGGCCCTAATCATGTCCTTCTTGTGCTTTTCCTTTGCTTCAGCTTCTACGGGTTCTGGCACGGCTTCCTTAACAAACTTCACAAGATCATTCTCTTTTAGAATGAGTCCAACTCTGTATTTCCAAGCACAGAAATTTTCTATGCCTTCCAACTTGTCATCAAGCTTAGTGCTTGGAGCCATCTTATCCCGCAGAACAAAAAATGACCAAAAATTAAAATTTCTCAAAATTGAAAACTGAACTCACCAAAAGATGCGCTTGACTGAGGCGAGTATGTTGGTACAGTCTGTTTCTAAAGAATCCAAAATTTCACCCCTAAAACTGGACTTGCGAAATTCTAGACTGCAGTTTCTGGTTTTCTGGTCCAAAGTCAAATTAGGGTTTGACTTTATGGAAGATTTAGCCACTAAAAAATTTCGATCTTAATGCCAAAAGATGCGCCTTGGAGAGGCGCACTTCCCAATGTCACTTGCACTCCAAAATTCTTCTTCAGTAGAAAGCCCCAATGTTTCTTGTTCGGAGAAGGAGAGAGATTTACCAAGTGCGAGCTGCTCTTTTCAGTCTAGCTCTGATACCATGTTAAGATTATATGCTGCAATAACTTAGATTCCTACTTCATTAGCATTTAATACATTTTCACAATAACAGCAGCATAAATAGGATCTCGAAAGACACACAATCACAAGGTACACAACAATTTATCCTGGGAAACCCTCAAGGGGAAGAAAACCCAGCAAGAACTACCTCAATATAGATTACCAAAGTAAAATGCCCAAAAATGAGTCTCACAAAGAAGAGAGACAAAAACCCAAACTCTAGAGACAAGAACAATCCTCCTCCTCCTTCGCTAGTCTCCTTCTTCCTCTAATGCGCAATGCATGAGTGAGTGAATGGTACAAATGAGAGAGTAATACTCTCTATTTATACTTTACTTTTACTTGACATTTAACCTAACTAGGTCGGCCTCACTTAACTTGACTGGGCCGACCTCTGTAGGGAGACTCAAAATAATAATAATAATAAACTCTTTTGGGTACTATCGACCCGACTTACAATGGAGGTTTTACCTCATGACTTTTACTGTTTTACATGATCTTTTACATTAAAGACATCTCCCAAAGGAGGAATAATACAAGTGGAATATTCTTCGAAGTTACATTAATTCAACATGAACCAGTGGGTGTCTCCTGATGCCAAGGGCCGGTGGATTCAGAGGTTACATGGTGTGTGGTTGATGCAGGTGCCGTATAAGTTCCAGGTGTTTGAATGGCTAGTGATTTATTCAGGCCTTCCATCCAAGACTCAGCTGTCTAAAAGTGACCATGATCACCACCTTACTTGCCACAGTTTGGAAACAGTGAAGCATTTGATATGGGACTGTGCTTTTTCCAGGACTATTGAGATCATCTGTGATTTGAGCATGTGGCTGTCCTTCAGGGGCGATTGCATTGGCGTGCAGCTTTGTTTGGAGACTCCAGGGCCTTAGTTCGCTCTTCTCTCATTGGCGTGCAGCTTTGTTTGGAGACTCCAGGGCCTTAGTTTGCTCTTCTCTCGGTAGCATTCGGCAGTGTCTGAGAATTTCTGCTGTGTTTCTTCTTTGAAAACTTCAGTGCAAGTATGTTTTGAGAATGAGGTTAGCTCTTCGTCGGCCTTTTGTCATATGTGAAGAGAGGAGGTACCTATGCAGCTTTTGGTAAAGAGGTTTTTGCTTACCAAGGACACCAAATTGTTAGAGCCTGGTGCCTATTTGAAATTTTTTTCTGTTCTTGTAGCTTTAAGGAAGAGGATGTAAATACCATTGTATATACACTTCCACCTCTTGTTTTTCTTTGATGTAAATATATTTATGTGAATATAAGAAGTATTTTTACAACGAAAGAAAACAGATCCAAACAGATCTGAGAGGACGGATCTGTTTCAGATCCATTTTTTGGGTCTGTAGATCCATACCAGAAAGATATGAATTTCACATAAATGTTGTGCAAATGATGAATTAGCCTACGAATAATATATGAAAGAGTTGTAACCCGACATACTACTATACTGAGTCATGATTTTATTGAAAAATATGATATCACTATGATAACTGACTAATTTAATGTATAATCAAGTAAAAATGAAACATGAAATGCAAGAGTGCATAATCATGTGAGGAATTAACTTCACCGAGTTGGTTTCTAGGGTATTTAGAATGCAATTTCTTTGATGAAATTTATCATATACATGCATCTGTATATTTATACAGGCAGATGGGACCACAAGACAGAATATAGATTGGCCCTTCAGGCCACCATACAAGTACTGTGCAACTTAGTTTTTGGCTCACCCATTTGAGGATGTGGCCAGGTATATATCATCTGAAGCATGCTATTGTGGGTTCAAACTTCAGGCATTACAATTTCACATCATTTTGTTTTGATGCATTTTAACAGGATAAAGGAGGCTTTTTCTCTGTCAAAAATTATTAATATTGGTGCTGTGCTTTTTCAAGCCACTCCTCCAAGTCTTCTTAAAACTAGCGAGGCAGTACCCATCCACCGCAAGTCTCCAATTTGTATTGTGTGGCAAAGGGCTTTTCCATGTTGATTATGTGCCCGGTGCACAGGGGTACTTTTCAAACAATACAAGCACCCTGAAAGGCTGCTTGTGCTTCTGGGGACAATGTGGTCTCCAGTTGAGCCCATTAAGCAACTACACTTCCAACACTTTACAATGCCACAACTGATGCCCACTTTTGTGTTGCTGGGATTAATTCAGTATTCCATACCAAGTGGCAGGCTTTTGTGATTTAAGAAAAGGCTATACAGCTAGTGGATAAATCCATGTGGCAGTCATGCTTGTGGCTTAGAATATTTAGACTTTGTATTTGACAACCATTAGCATCCCTGTGTAGGATAAGGGTTAGAAGTTTTGGACATTCATTGGGATGAATTACTTTGATCTAGAAGCAAAGCTCCAGACGGATTATAATGGTCAGATCTGTGTGGCTCTACGTGGCTTTCTCATTCTATTTTAAGTTGCTTGGGGGAAAAAATGGCATATAAAAGTCTCAGACACGGATAAGACCTGACAAATGAATCATCTTCTTCACACAAATATAAAACAACGCTATGTATAAATATCATTCAGTATGTAATTACTAATTTATGATCCTATATCCATTTTAATGTCAGGTGGAACAAGAAGAACTAGACAGTTAAAGAGTGGCTGCAACTTGCAAGGTTACATACATTTTGAGAAGTCTCATCACTCCTTTCACTTGAACCTTCACTCCCACTCTCACCACTGCACATTTGAATTTCTGATTTATTAATCACGATCTGAGAAACATAGTATATTAACAATCTGCAATTCCACCATTATAGGCACATAAAGAGCATCAGATTCTAGGATTCGGGGTACAAAATGTCCAGCCTTTCTACAGCTACCTTAGAGAAGTGCCATTCCCACCACCTCCTGTTCCTTTGTCAGCCTCATTAATCTTGCCAGTAAGCATATTGAGACTGCCTAAGCTTCCTTTGGACCTCTTCAATAGACTTTGGTCCTTCGGTTCAGATGACTTTCCTTCTGCATCTGCACCAGAAGTTGTGCCTATGGGTGCAGCTTCAATTGTACCTACCGATGATGTCATCACATAAGGGGCAAATGGATGTGCACCCTGCTCATAGATTGCATTATACATAAGCACAGATTATAAGTCTATACATTAGGATTCTATAATTTCTTTAAGATGGCACATATGTAGGACAGATATTAAACATACCGGAGGCATGGATGGATGAGCATACATGCTGCCATGATGATACATTGCTGCATATGGGGGGGGAAGAGTTCCATATGGAGGCATTAGAGGCTGTCAAGGATGAACAACCTTCACAATGAGACTGTGATAATGATATAAAATATTAAAATTACAACACCTCTTTAAGTAAGCATTCCATCATCCATGTTTAGAAAATACCTGCCCCCCCCATATATATGGATGAGGCTGTGGACTAGATGCAACACTTGAATGAAAGTACGCAGGAGGAGGTGGTGGTGCAGTTCCAGAGTTATAGTAAGCCTGAAGATCAAACAGGGGTAACATGTCACCTTGTAAATACTGCCTCTACGACCAACATAAAACATAATAGACCTGCAAATTATAATATAACTTTTGCTTTTCATCTCGAGCAAGGATTGATTACTTATATCACCTGGAATGCTGCAGCCCAGTCAGGGTAAAGCACGGCAGTGCTTGTAGGAGGTTGTTCCTGCAACATGTCAAACAAAGGGAAAAAATTAGACCTTCAAGAATCAAAAACCATATTCCTAAGAGTGATGGTTAAATCAGAGAAAACAAACTGAAATAACAGATAACCTGTGGTGTGGATGTCTTAGTCGTTTTCGGTGGTGTCCCCATCTCTCTTGTACCCATAATCAAAATGAACCTTGGTTTCTAAAATTGATCGTATGGTCCTACTACAAGATCCCCCAAATCATATTTCAGCTATATATTCCACGATAATACACCTGTCATTCAATAAAATAGAGTCAAAATTGACAGAAATTCCTCGTTGGCAACAAGTGCAAACCACCACCATCATTACAAGTTCTCACTTCATCTTAATGGTGATTGACATGAGGATTCAATGAATCTGTCGTTTCATGTTATCTGCAATTAATCATCAATGATGACTGGTCACTGAATGCTGGAAATCTGCTAGAAAGACATCTTATTTTATGCAGAACATAAATGAGAAAATCCTCAATATGTACATCATCTCACAATTGTTAAAACGTCCTTGTGGAGCTCTTACAATTTACTTGAACCAATAAAATGCCAAGATCCAAATCAGAAATACAATAGTTAAAAGCATATTTTTCACATAGGAACATGATTTTAACTTCAAATAACAGTCCATAATTCTTAAGCATGCAATCCCCTTTGATGACTGTTTAGGGAAGTTTAGATGCTCTAGTCATGTAATAGAATTAGTTTATAAGTTAATCAGGAAAAACTTAAATCAGTGAAGAACTACATGACATATGATGTTAAATCACAATCCTGATCTTTAGATCAGGGAAGGGCTTTTGTTCAGTGCAGGCACCAAAAATAAAACAGGAGGAAGATTTCAGTTATTGAACCAGATGGCCCAAACTATTACAGTTACAAAGTCTATGGTGCCGTTGGGAGCACAATGGGCCTTGTTACAGCATGAACTAGCAGGTATGATTAAAGTGCCAAACAAAGTTAGCCCAACTATAACTTAGAGGGGCCACCCACTGTCACCACAATGACACCCTCTAGACTTTAGATTGGCTCTTCTCCACCTCAAGGGAGGCTTCCCTAGGGATAGGATTGCTAGGCTATCACAATAAAGGCACATGGTGATTTCAAGAGTTATCCTTAGCAAAACGTTAGGTCTTTTTGTAGCATATGATAAAGGGGTGATGGAAAGACCATGAAGACAAGTGCTAATCCCCAGGGCAAATGGAGTCAAGGGAAGCTAGTCCAATGAAGGGACTAGTTCATGACAGGTTAGGGAAATTAGGACAGCAAGCACATTCCACAAATAAACCCTAGCATGAGGAAAATGATGTAGAAATCAACTACAATGTCCCAAGAGTGGTGGCACATCAAAACAATGTCAACTAGGGTGTGCCTCATACAATGAAGTATTACAAGCTCTTACTCTAGAAAGATGATTGAAACAATGTAATATTATAATGCATAAGACATCAAAGGGAGATAGAGGAATATAATTCTCACATAAAACCCTTCCAATGAGGCGATTTTACTCTTTGAATTGGCCATAATTACCAAGTTCTAAGTTATTCTACAATCCATTTGCAACATTGGAAATAGGAATAAGGATGCCACATTTTGAATGGAGAAGAAACCCTTACACTTCAAGATGCACCATGAAAGATATGTCTATTAGGCTCGAAAAGAGAAAGAGCTCTCAAAAGCCAATCCTTATATAGGTTGTAGCTCAATCTCATTCTATGAAATATCCCCAATGCAATTCTAGGCAAAATTTGTTGTTTTACACATGGGAAAGATTATTTCAAGGATATACATGCATATTCTATGGAGCGCTCTTCGATGGCACAATAAGGCACATAAAAGGAACATTGCATATGAGAAATGTAACACACATCCCCAAGACGCACCTCCTTGTTTCCATGGTTTGGACTCTTGGAGAGAAACAACATGTGGTTTGGAGGCTAAAATTCACAATGTCATCTCAATACATGTCCTTCTATGATGAGTTGGTTATTTTGCACATGGGTCTAACCTCCTTGGCACTTTTCCCTATAATGCACTTTACTTGGAGGTTATTGGATTAATCAAGGTGGTTAGCATTGCACATTTATCAAGGAAACCTCTCCTTAACAATTATTTTATTATTGAATTGGTCAAGGGTGTTACTCATGCACCTGCTTCATGATTTATTCAAAGGTTTGTTGACTCATTATGCCTTGGTTTATAGGTGAGAAGTTGTTCACTTGGTAAAGTGTGTTATCAAGTTGGTTAGACCCACACGTGTGGACTCTCTCTTGAAGGGTGCACTCGTATTGTCGGTTGGCATGGCACATATCACAAGGGTGCACTCATCAAATTAGTTATTGGATTTGTCAAAGTGGTTAGTTTTGCACATTTATCAACAACACTTCTCCTACTCAAAGGCTTATATTATTTCCTTGTTCAAAGGTTGTTACAATAGTTGGTTGACTCCTTGTTACGCCTCTAAGTGTTTGAAGCATTCCTTCTAGATGTACCAGAGTGAGGGGCTTCTTTTTCTTTCATAAAGGCCAAGTTTGGGGGCTATTGTTGATTTTTGTAGCTTCGGATAGGTACTTCTGCATAGGCCAAGTGTTTGGCATGCAGGAGTCATCCAAGTGAGCTCTTGGACTTAGGAGTTTCACTTTAATTAAGGGAACTATTAAAGTGAATGTACTTTTGTACTTACCTTATGTAAAGTAGAGGGCCCATAGTATTTCGTGGTCCATGGTATTTGCATACTGTAATGTTATAAAAGTCAACCTAGGTGAGAGGAGGTGGCACAATAGTAACACTGAATGAGTGAGTGAGATCTCATTGAGTGGGTGGAGGACTTCCATCCAAGTGTGAGGGTAGGGGACAAGGAATAGAGCAAAGGGGCAACAAAGGAAGTAGCAGCTAGGAGTGATAAGCTAGGATACTTGTTGTTTTGTATATTCCTCAGGAGGGCCATTATCCCAGGATGAGAGCCCATGATTTTATAGTTAATAAAATCATTTGTTGCTGGTTTTTCCCCAGTTGGGGTTTTCCAGGGTAAATTTGTGTCAAATGTGTGTGATTTCCTAATTGTTTATGTTGCATGATTTGTTGTGAATTCAGTGTGTTTTGGTTAATAATTTTCAATAAATTATTCCGGACTAATAACCAAATCTAGGATAGTAAAAATCAACATGGTATCAGAGCCCGTGAAGGCCAGGGTTTCGGTTTGAGCAGGAGATCGCTCTGAGAGGAAATCAACATTTGCAGGGATTTATGAAAAAAAAGGAGAGAGAAACTCTATGGATCGTCATACAGTCGTATGGTTGGCATGTGATTGGGTTGATCAACATGGGAGCTAATGGGCACGCAATGTCCATCCAGCAATGGATTGGCTAAGGCAAATCGAACCGACTTGAGTGTAGACACGAGCCCACAGGGGGGCAATCCAGCGATAGACAGGGACTGCAATCGTGAGAGATCGGTCGACGTGAAGAACTACTGAGCCGCGGGCTGTGGAAGCTGAGAACTACGTGTTGCAGCAGTGATCGAGGTGGAAAAATGAGCCGCCAAGCTGAGAGCCGTGAGCAAGGTGGTGTGGAGCAACAGCACGAGCTGTTTGGAGTGCAGTCGGCACAGCAGAGGCAATGCGGAGGAAGAGAAACCAATGGGTAGCGTACCAGGGTTACGGGTAGAGGTGGCGTCAGGGCGACCAAGAATAGAATTGCAACGACAAACCCGCTTGCAACAAGTTGCAGCAAAGTGGAGACGGGCTTGAGCGCAAGAGGAAGTGGAGGGTAACAACAGAGGTAGCCAACAGCTGACAGGCCCGAGCACACGGAAGCAGCGGCTAATGACGGAGGTAGCCAACAGCTGACAGGCCAGAGCACACGGAAGCAACGACCTTCGGCGGGAAATAGCAGTTGTCGGCAGGTCGGGTCCTGCAGAGAAGCATGTGTGTGAAGCAGTGCAGCAGAGGTCAGGCCAACAGACTGACGGAGGATTGACTGCGGAGTAGACGACGTCACAATCATAGGGGTGCTACTGGGGCATAGGGCTAAGGATGCGGAGCCTGTGGGCGCTGGGAGAGGCATGTTAGCTGGGTGAGACAGGGCCGAGGACAATCGTTAAGCAGCGTGCAGTCGCCGACAGAACTATAGATCGACGACGTAAGGAAATTGATGGCAGCCAGCCATCGAAAGACAATCGGTGGGCAAACGGGCAGGCTAGGAAAAAATCCCAATGCAACAATCAAGCAAGCCCAGCAGGCCCAGCAAATCGCAGACAGACCCAGGAGAATCTAGGAAGCCTCTAAGGAAGATGCCAAACAAATTTCGAGCAGTAGGACAGTTGCCCAGGAAATTTCGGGCAACCTTGTAAAGGAGTTGGGTAGGCCCAGAAGAACTTGGGCAGGCCAAAAAAGCAGTTGAGAAGACTGCAGAAGTTCTAGGAAGAACAACACATTTTTTGGGCATGCCCAAAAAGGCTTTGGGAAGCCGCATAGAGGTCAAGGCAGCCTTGGGAAGCCTAGAACAAACCTCGAGTAGCAAATAAAAAGCTTGGGTAGCCCAAGATAGACCCCGAGCAGCAGTAGAAGGCTATAGGTAGCTTCGTGCAGGGGTTCGGGCAATAGGTCCAGGCAATAGGCAACAAGGTCCAGGCAACCATTATGGAGATCTCGAATGGGTGAAGGAAGGACTTCCATCCAGAGATCAGAGAGTTTCAATCCAAAGGAGAAGAGAAGTCGACAAGGCAATAACAGACAGATTTGAGCTGTAGGAGCTACAGGAGTCGACAATATTTCTTTTCTCAATGGACATTGATGCATCTAGCCATATGACAGTGATGAGGGATGTGTTCCTTAGTGTTTCAAAGATAGACTCAGGCTGCCATGTGATTTGTGGGGTCGACAACATACATGCAGTAAAGGGGGTTGGAATAATGCTATTCCAACTAGAGTCAGGAGGATCTCTAGAGGTGGCAGGAGTGATGCTTGTTCCAAAGCTGAAAATGACTTGCTCTCAGTCTCAGCTCTGGAGGACCAAGGGCATGGGGTTGTGTTCCAGGATGGACAGGTACTCATACGGTCGGAGGGACAGGTACTCATACGGTCGGAGGGACCTAACCAGGATGTAGTAGTGATGCTTGGTGTCAGATAGAGTAAGTTGTACAGGTTGTTGGGTCAGCCTGTATGTGGATCCAAGGGTATTTGGATCGAGAATCGATGTCAATGACAGAGCATAAGACTTCGAAGGGTGAGCAGAGTTCACAGAATTCCAGTATGGGGAGTAAACCTTCGAAGGGGAAGAGGGAATTGGCCTCTTCTAGTTCTTTCAGTACTGTCAGGACTGTTATCACATTTATAGTAGCTGGGGCTACCATATCTTCTGATCAGATTCCAATCCTTTTTTCAACCAGTCCTTTACACTGAGATGCTTGAGATGAGCATTCATTCCAGGATCACTCATGTTTTAGAGCAGCCCATTTGCAGTTTGATCATCCTTATGCCATGACTGAGTCTCAAGAACTCAAATTTGTTGACCGATGTAGCCAGTTTTGCCATATAGAGCAGTATGCAGTGCCCAAAGTTGCAGCAGTAGATTTCCAGTTATCAGTGATGATTCAGGTATATGGCCAAGCAGGTATATGGTTGTGTATTGGTTTATTATTGCTTTGTTGGTTATCCTTATGGCTTGATTTAACATTTAGTGGTTATGACCTGGCGGTCTATTTATATATTATGGACATGGTTGTTAATTTATATCTATATAGTCATGTTCACTCAGAATGTATGAAGTTCTTGTCTATACTCATTGGTTTCACCCTCCCTAGGAGAATGGAGGTGATCATTCCCACCGGTATTTGGCTTGCTAGTGTTGGCTCCACCTTTTCACTTTCCTCATCCATTCGTCACCATCCAGTCTCATTGTTTCCTTGACTTACACCTTAGCCTATGATATGGAGGATTCCCTCACTGTTGCCTCTTTGTTGGATAGCATCCCTGTTTAGTTGTGTCTCGGCTCTGAGTCGTGTAAGTTGTGTTGGCTAAAACCTGAAGCAGATAAGACTACCATCATTACATGTCTGTGGAAACTATTGTATATCTATTTGTAAATGCCCATTGAAATGAAAGTCAAAACCTGTGTTTCTAAACACAATGAAATAAGGGCTATGGAAATGAATGAAATGTAAACTCCCCACTGAAGGGAAATGAAAGGCCAAATAAAAGCAATGGTTAAATGTATGCTAAATCCAAAGATTGTTGGCCAATGAAATTAAATGAATGAAAGGCCCAAAAAGGAGTGGTTAAATATATGCTATATCCAATGACTGTTGGCCTTAGACTGTAATGATTTATTCCTCATTAGCCCGCGGGTTGTGATATGAGATGGAGTAAGGGACAACTAATTCTAAGTGTCCCCTAGAGTCTCGAGTTACGGTTTGTCGAGCACCTAGTCATGGCGGCTCTAGAAAAGATCCTCACGAAGCTAAGTCAGCTTGGGTGTGAGTTGTAGACTTCTGCCAAGGTTGAATAAGCACTTCCCAAACAACTTATCCCATTTGTGAGACACTGCCATCCCTTGTGTTATTTTTATCTGACATATGCTTGAGTGTCCCTATATCCAAAGTATCATGGTGTTAAGATTGTATAGTCATCCCTTAACCTTGCCTTTCACCCATCCATCTTCACCCACTACTAGCAAATTGATCACAGCCATGAAGTGAGCTATTATTATTATTATTTATAAAGTTTACATCGAATATCTTGTTTTAAACCGTCAGTGAATGCTACTTTGTGTTTGTAGTCTTGCTATTTGAATAACTTATGAAGCATGTCATATCCAATTACACTTACAGCATTTTGATGTTTTAGCCTTGGTCATATTATTGGTCAATTTGACCTAGTCAAACCCAATTTGACCAAGTCAACCACAGGACATGACATGTATTAGACCAGTGATGTTAGAGATTGGTGATATATGGTCTATCATTGCCCACCAAGTGGTTACATGCAGCAGTTACAGGTTTCAGGTGGTGATTTGTGATATTTTTATGATTTTGATCATTTACAGATTATTATTTTTAATCTGTCCAGGCATGGTTATGATATTATATGATTATGCAGTCATCCACATCGTGTATGAGTATACATTCTTAGTGCATTTGGATCTTCTGAGTCCATTGGGATACTCAGTTTGTAGTTTCGGGCAATTTCAGTTGAGATTTTCTTCAGTTTATCATTCTGGTGCAGATTTGCCATTAAAAATGGCCTAGCAGAGCAGTTTGGTTTTCTATTTGGTTCACCTAGGGCACGACATAGGGACTATGGAGTCCAACCACTTGTTTTTACTATATTGCCATATTCCCAGACATTTTGGTACAGTCAGTTTTGGCCCCGGATGACCAGGTGATGAGCTACCATGAAAGGTATCCTATCCAGGATGGTAGAGGTGGGCAACTAAACCAGTGACACTCGCAAGGGCATCGTTCACCACTAGATTAGATGGTTGTCACACCAAACGGGCTCTTGTCACTTTAGACCCAGCTAAAAGCAAGATCAAGGGGGGGACCCTAGCCAACCTATGAGGGCTACCGAACCATCTCAAGACACACTAAGGGATATGAATGGGAGGAAGCAGTGAGATCTTAAGTGGATAGAGCTAGATCTAGGAAATAGATGTGGGATGTATGAGTTAGGGACCAGTTGAAAAGGATTAGACAAAGGATAAGTGCTCAACCTGGAAGAAAGCACACCACAATGAGATTTAAAATAGGAGATCTAGATAGATCTAGTGCCAACAAGAAATACCCAAATGAGATCCACCTAGGGTTTATGCAAATAAGTGTGAGATGGACTAATTGGGGGGGTTTAGGGGACACAAAGGCACTAGAATGATTGCTTGAGATTAGATCTAGAGTTTAGGGATCAATCAAGCAATGCCCAAATGATAGATCTGAAAAAATAACCAAGTACCCAAGGAGGGCGAATAGCCTAGAGGAGGACTAGTGCTAGATCTAGGGAAAAATGGAGTCGGTTTTGGACCAAATTTGATCTCTAGGGGTTTTCAATTATTTTAGACTTGGGTTTTGATTCTTAACCCCAAATTCTCACTGGATCTATCAGATCTAGAAAATGAGGGTTTTAACTTTAGGATTATTGCGACTAATGGAATAGAAACTTGAAAATCAACGCAAAAATTTGTAGATCTCACTTGGTATACTTGCGGCTGCCAAGCACATTGATGATCCTTTCACCCAGTTACAATTTCAAGCGAGATCCAAGTGGTTCCGAGCTAAAACGTGTAGATCCAAGGAGGAAGAGTGCCCTCTTCACCTACAAATTCAAACTACTCAAGTTAGATTTGATCCACAAGTAAAAGAAGAACTATGAAAGACATCTCAAAGAAAATAACTCACTGGATAAAATCACAATTGGCTACTCCCTGAGGTGAAGTGATTTGCCCAAGAGATGATGGAGAAACCCTCGCAATCGAAACCCTCCAAGCAAGTCGCACCCCTTCAACAAATCAATTCGGCCTCCACAAAATATGTCTCGAAATCACATCAAATTCACTCAAATGACTAAGAGAGAGGCATTCCAATCATGTGCAAGAACATTCACCAAAGCTTCACAAGAGATCTACAAAAATTTCTTTGTTTCCAATATTTCCAAGAGCCAAAAGTCCTTTACAAATGGGTGAGAGATCATATAAATAGATCCTCACAATAAAAAACCCTAAACCCAAAAGTATGGAGGGCTAAGATCAAAAGATCATACAACAAGATCAACGGCTAAACAAGTGTCAGATAAAATATACATGAGATCACTCTAGAAAGGGGGATGCACTCCCTCAAAGACGCCCTAGGGGGTACGTATGACATGATATGACACTAGATACATGATAATAACATGATAAAGGGGGGCTAGGAGGTACAACATCACTCCATTAGCAACCCCATATACATCAACATAAGATACAACATGTAGTGACCAAGGAACACTAGGAAGTGTGCCCCCAAAATAGAAGATGACACCCTTACTGATGAAGATGAGGACATGTGGACCCCAACAAGTGATGAAGACTATGTTGGAAGATAAATGAAGCATCAATAATAAGTCTCGAACCAATTTCATGCCATTTCCTTACCCCACTAAGACAAATCGATTTCCTTGTGAGACATTCTTTTGTGAATTTCTTTGCTAGTACATCACCTCGAAAAGATAAAAATGCTCATAGATCACTACCAGGTGTCCCGGGGACCAAACTAAGTGCAAAAATGAATCTGGAGACAGAGGAATATGGTAATGATGACTACTCATACCCCCATCTTTCATATAACGCCCTAGGAGAACATAGGACATCCTTGTGAGCCCTTTTTACCTTTTTAAATGCTATGTTTTTACGGTACTCTGTTGTTGGAAGATAAACTGACCATATCATCAAGTACCTGTGCTCGGAACTGAGTTCTAAGTGTACCAGTGGACTCATAATGTCCAAATCTACTAGGAATGAGTACTCATACACCATGTGTCCATCAAGAAATGCATTTGTAAGTCCATCCATGCCCCCAAATAATAAAAATATGACATGTAACTGCTGATAATAATTCATGCAAGCCACAATATAAAATCACTACTTGGAGCATGGAACCATCTAATAGACACCAAAGGGCCATGAATAACCAAGATCGAACAATGTTGGCCAAACGCATCCCGGAACCTGCTGTTGACTTGGTCAAACTGGGTTGACCAGGTCAAGAATGATCAAAATAATGACCCAAACTTAAAATCATTGATCATGCATGTACAAGTGGATGAAATATGCTCCCTTATTTATATTAGCAACAAGACTAAAGCATTAAGTGGCATTTAACTGGCGATCATGAATATAAAATATCAATAATAAGTCTAGATCAAAGCAACCAATCACTCCAAACAAAAGCGTCAAGTGTATACTCATTTACAGACTTGACCATTTTGCTAGTTATGGCTGAAGGTGGATGAAACAAGGCTAGGCTAAGGGTTTGACTTGACGACCTCAACACTATGACTTTTCAGACAAAGGGGAAAAGGGAAACCACCTATACATACGCTGGATAGAAGACACTAGGGGATGGCGGTGCCTCACAAATGGGTAGAGTGCTGAGAATGTTTCCAATAGACTCTAGACAAGCAACCTTTATTACATTTGATTTACTGTCAGCTTTGAATACTTTAAAATTTACATTTAACATTTAACTTTTTTATCAACTTTCACTAGCCATCCTCCAAGAGCAGGTGTCATGAATAGCCTTGCGGGCCTCAGATAATGACTCGGTCTGACCACCATTGCCCGCCACCTTCCATAGGTGCAATGGAGTTACCACCTTGTTTCTCTGTAAGGGAAAACCGCCTTACATCATACAAAGTATGAGTGCTCATCCCTTGGCAACTGACTAGCTATGGAAGACATTTTACTCATTTGCAGTAGTGTTTAGCAACACTGTTTTTGCTAACTTTTGCATCCGTTTAGATATGACATTTAATTTTCAATGCTTTAGTGTCTAAGGGCACTTTTGTTAGGACTACTTGGTTTCGAGGACTAAAGGAGAACATCCCTATGACAAAAATCACACACTCCAGAACCAAGACACAAGGTAAATATGGAGTCTATCCAACACAACGGCATAAGTGGGGGGAAGTCCTCGATATCACTAGTTAAGGTGTAAGTCAGGATCATATCAAGAATGGAAGATAACGGATGGATGGGGGAGAATGAAAGGGTGATGCCATGACTAGCAAAGACCCTATGGGGAATGACCAAGTCCATACTATGATAAGGGCATGACCAATGAGTATACACAAGAACCTCTCACTTAAAGCAACTAAATCACTTCTACTCTAAACCATCAAATAAGAACATGATAGAATATCGCCAATGCATAACCACCATATACCCAATCCAGCTACTAAGATAACTAAATGAGCAAGATAAACATCAAAGTACATAAACCATATACTTGTTGGGTCATATACCTACATCTGCAACTTGTAACATATGAATGACCCTAGAACACTACTACTGTGTACATCATGGGCACTAGCATCATCTCTACTCTGTATGGTGAAGAATGGCTAACTCAGTCATCGACCTGGGGTCATGAGGCTCAGTCCTGACATGAAACTGAAAATGTACATGCTCTGGGTCCACTGAATATAAGAGTGATCATCATCAAACTGCTCATCAACTGCTGATCTTGTGCATAGCATAGCAAAGGACTGGCTCAGGATTATGCTCAAAACTAGTCCACAATCATGGTAGCCCTGCTACTATGGATGTGACAACAGTTCCTTGAAACAAGTGCCTTCATTAACCACCTTGACCAAAAATAGAAGTGTGCCCTTGAGAAAGAGTCTTCCACATGTATGGCATGAAGTAGATAGTTTTAAGCAACCTTGCAACACTTTTTTGACCCAATTTTGACCAATTTCATGCTTGAAGGGGTGCATCCCATGCAAAAATTATTTTTAAATAAATTATTCTACAATTATTTGGAGAGTGTTCCATGGCATCTAGGACCTTGGCATTTTGGTCATTCTCCAAGTGTGAACACTATAAAAAGAGCTAGGGCATTTGAGCAATAAGCCTCCATGTGTCATGACCTCCGATCAAACCAAGTCAACCATCAATAAAATAGAAGTGTGCCCTTGAGAAAGAGTCTTCCACATGTATGGCATGAAGTAGATAGTTTTAAGCAACCTTGCAACACTTTTTTGACCCAATTTTGACCAATTTCATGCTTGAAGGGGTGCGTCCCATGCAAAAATTATTTTTAAATAAATTATTCTACAATTATTGGGAGTGTTCCATGGCATCTAGGACCTTGGCATTTTGGTTATTCTCCAAGTGTGAACACTATAAAAAGAGCTAGGGCATTTGAGCAATAAGCCTCCATGTGTCATGACCTCCGATCAAACCAAGTCAACCATCAATAAAACTCCTCCATAAGTTAGTGCTCCACAAGGTTTCCATAATTGTGGCAAGGCAAGATTTTCCATGCGTGAGATCCCTTCAGATCCCCTAAAGCATTCCAACAATAATCCTCAATTAAGTGCCAATAAGGGACATTTGTGCCTAGCACCCCCCTCTTAAATGATAATTAAATTAATCTAAATATGCAAACCATACGTACTTTGTTTAATTAGTGTGATAAAGTTATTTTCTTTGATCAACTTTAAATAATCACACTAAAACCTTAGAAACCCAAGGTTAAACACTTCAATTAATCTATTACTTCAAAAGTGCAATTATTAACACTTCAAAGCTTAGGTAGACCCTAAGTTGACAAGTTCCCATTCCATTAAATAATTAAGTGTTAATTAATTGTTTTATACCTTAGTCATTGATCCTTTTAATCATCAATTAAGTAAGGAGTGCATCATCTTATGGGAAATTTTACATGTTATGCACACCATACGCACCAATCAACACCGTGAAGACATGAAAACACATCACCCCCATACTTCCTAGCCAACCACCATGGCTACCACTCAACCATGAAGAAGCACCGTCTCCAAGGAAGGAAACAAGTATACCACCTAGCCATCCAACTGTCTAGCCATGAAATCCTGCTAACTCAATACTTGTGACAAAAATTTACAAGTGATGTGACCAAAATCACAATGTACTAACATGTTGTAACCCCAATCATTGATCAAATTTTTAAAATGATATTCAAACTTTCAAAGGCAACTTGTAGTTGTTGTTACTGATTATTGGGGTGCCAATAAATCCATTTACAGTGGGGTAAAACCTGTAGAGCATCCTTAATCCTATCACTATATTACCCAGAAAGAGTTGATTGACCATCATTGAGTCGTGGTACTGTCACCATTAGTTAGTCTATCAAAGCATAATATGCCTACTGTCAGAAACCACATTTGTAACCGGTGTCTACATTATATGTTGTAAGGAATCGGGGAAGCAACAAATTAATAACCTAAGCAACATGGCATATGTCAGGGCAAAAGAAATAATAAACTGTATCAAACTACTGATCTCTGTCAACATATCCTGCAATGGAGAACTATTGGGCAGCCAAATATTATAAAAAAGACTTATATCAAAGGCATAAAGAAGGTTGAGTCATATAGTTTTATATATATATATGGTTAAATGGAACTTTAGAAGGCCAAATCATTATTATTGGTTGAATTTTAAATTCAAGGGATTAATAAATTGATGAGGTTATTATTGGATTATTATTATTATTATTATTATTATTACTATTATTGCTGTTTCTTATCAAATCATCATTTTTGTGAAACTTTCCACAATGCAAGTTCACCCTCTAACTCAGCAGAAGTTTTTACCTTCAGCATAGATTTGGCTATTCAGATCTCTGCCAGAATTGCCTTTTTTTTCAAAAGATATAGATTATCTCAGTTGCAAACAAAGCAGAAATGCTAGCCTTCCTTGTTTATGTAGGTAGGAAATCCTAGTGTGACTGCTATGGCACCTGGATATGTTACTATTTATCTACATATAAATTGATTTTCAATGTAATATATGATGCATTTTCAACAAAAATAATAGTTATTATTGATATTAATCTTTAATAATAAGTAATTAATACAATGAAATATGCTAATGGAGGGATACAACAAGGTGTGTATCTTTAACTAGCACCTCACAAACTGTATTTATAATTCGTGGCTTTACAATAAAACCCATCAAAGAAATTATCCAATTGTTTGACTATTTTAACACTATTATGACATGTAGAAGTGTTTATGTATAAATGAATAGGCATAAATCCCTATTCATGATAATTGGAAAAAGTAAAACACCCTAATAGAGAAAGCAATATTGTGTACATGTCTAATCTCAAACCATTCCTAAATAATATTACATACAAATTTCTCAAAACCATCATATTGCTCTCACCTTTAACCACATCATTCTCCCAAATCTCCCAACATCTGAGTGGTGTCCTCTCAGTCTTCCATATTCCAGAAAATAACATAAAAATATAATAAATAATTAGCAAAAAGGAGATAAAAATAAACAACAAACTACTTAAACCTCTACCTCATGGCCTCCCTAAACAACAGTTACTGAAGTCATATCCAAGTGGCACCATATGTTCTTTAACTGTCTATCTTTCAAAAAAGCACTACCCTAGTTCACACAAAAAAGCAAAATTAGGTAGGAACTAAGGGAAGAATGGAATCCCTTGTGCCACTGTAGTAAAGAATAAACAAAAATTAAAAGAATTACCAATCAAAGCATTTCATGGGCATAAGAATATGCATGAAAGTTCATCAGCCTATGAATCCATTGATCTACCCATATACCAAGCTTCAAATCCACTAGCCCACTGAGCTATGAGCCACTAGCTCAACAAGCTACAATCCACCAGCCAACCAACCCACTGAGCTGCAAGCCCACTTGCATACCAACTTCCAATCCATAATGACCTGCAATAATTGTCAATGCATTTTTATAACAGCACTTGTGCTTTTGATATAAAGACAAGATGGGATAGCAATTAGTGTGTTAGTTGTTGGAAATATGTATCAATTGTAAAGAGTCATAGAATATGGTGTATGAGACAAGCATTTTGTGCAGTTATCAGATACTAAGTCAGGTGGTCCGCTTAGAACCTTGAGGGAATATGATTGATTAAAGATTCAAAATGATTGTATTCTAACACTGTTCTACATGATTGCAATTTCTATCATGCCTTGGTCCTTCACTTTTATCATTTTATGTGATGAACCGAGTCTAGTGGTAAGCATTGGCTTCATTGCCAGGAGAATCAAGGTCTGGTATCAGCTAAGCATGATAGAAACATAACGATTGTGTGCAAAACAATCATAATCGGCTAAGCTAGCAACAATATGCAATGGGTGAATGTTTCATCTTATGAGCCTAATAGTAAATTACTTTACGGGGCATACTAGGGACCCTCATGCCATCAAAGATGGATCTGTAACCTCCTAAATCCTACGTTGGACAAGCACAGCAATATGTGCAGGGGGGGGGGGGGGGGGAATGATGGGAGCGTCCAATAAATTTGAAAAAAAGTAAGCCTTCTGGAAAGAAAATAAAGGGGAAAGAGCAATCCACCTAATGGAGAGAAGCAAGAAAAGGCCAATCAAGTTGGAAAAAAGTAGAATCTAATGCAGAATTAATTTGTAGGGAGACAACATCAAGGAGAAAGGAGTGAACCACCCTCTTCTCCATATGATTCCTTGTACACACTGATAGTGGAAGACTAATGTGAAGAATTTGTCAAGAAGACAATGGAGAGAAATTTAGAGCTAAACATGAAAAATACAAATGAAGACCCCAAGGCCGTGGAAATGAAAGGTACACCATTAATTGAATAGAAAAGGAGGAAAAACTACTTACATAGCCATGAAAGAACAAATATGTGGACAACAACTCTAAGCACGGTAAAAGTTTAAAACTAGATTCCATAATGAATAATCAGTTTCATAAAAGAGAATACATTGTTTAATATGTCAAAGATTGAGATGATAGAGGAATCTGCGTTAGAAAGTTGAGAATCTCGACGTTTCGAGCCACAAAGTAGGGCTCATCATCAGGAGAAAAGTGTCTCAAGTTTATTCTAGGTCTGGAGGTAAGCCATTAAAAGGTTTTTTTTTAGGGTTTTCTAAATATTGAGTTTTTATTTTAGCCAACAATTCTTTTAATGGTTTGTATATTAATAATGTTTAAATTTGTTTATATGAGAAATTCTAAATATTGAAGTAAGTAGAATTACTTACTTAATTTATTAAGATAAATATGAGCGTTCCTTTACTAAATTGTTGTTATTATTATTAAGTGAGATTAATAACTATTAATTCAAGTTTATTGGTTCTAAACCATAAGCTTTAAAATATTTTAAATTTTTTATAATATTTAAAATTTAGAATTTTAATATTATTATTAATTAATTATTAAAAATTTAAATTTTTTAATTTTGTTAAATAAATTTTTAATTTTAAGGAGGGGCATAAGTTTCTTAGTATGAAAGAGTTACTAAATTGTTGTTTTTATTATTAAGTGAGATTAATAACTATTAATTCAAGTTTATTAGTAGTTATACACCTTGAGCTTTAAAATATTTTAAAAAGTTTTAATATTTAAAATTTAGAATGGGTACAACGTAGAACAAATTAAGAAGGTCATCCAGAAGGTACGTAAAAAATCACAAAAACAAAACAAAAACATTGATGGAACCATGGTTACTCTGCCGTAAATGAAAGGAACAACAGATGTCTTAGCTAGGATTCTTCGTAAAAGAGACATTAGGGTTACCTTCTCCCCTCCTAACTCCATAGGACCCGGTAGATCCATTGAAACAAAAAGGTGTCTACAATATTCCCTGCTCATGTGAGATACCCTACATTGGGGAAACGGGACGTTCCATTCAGGTTAGGCTCAAGGAGCATTGCGCCGACATCATTCACGATCGTCATCAAAAGTCAGCTTTGGCCAGCCATGCCCACAACTCACACCACCACATACGCATTGAAGATGCTAAGCTTGTCACTAGGGAAGAACATTACAAAAAGAGAAAAATTAGGGAGGCCATAGAGTTAGAGAAAGTTCCAATTAATCTAAATAGTGATGATGGCCTTAAACTTAGTGAGTGTTGGCGACCAATATTCCGCCATCTTAGGAACAGTAATCTACATAGTAGAAGTAATAACCCTAATAATCAGTAACTCCTTCACACTAAGAAACTTATGCCCCTCCTTAAAATTAAGAATTTATTTAACAAAATTAAATAAAAAATTTTAAATTCTTAATAATTAATTAATAATAATATTAAAATTCTAAATTTTAAATATTAAAAGTTTTTAAAATATTTTAAAGCTCAAGGTTTATAACAACTAATAAACTTGAATTAATAGTTATTAATCTCACTTAATAATAAAAACAACAATTTAGTAACTCTTTCATACTAAGAAACTTATGCCCCTCCTTAAAATTAAAAATTTATTTAAAAAAATTAAAAAATTTAAATTCTCAATAATTAATTAATAATAATATTAAAATTCTAAATTTTAAATATTATAAAAAATTTAAAATATTTTAAAGCTTATGGTTTAGAACCAATAAACTTGAATTAATAGTTATTAATCTCACTTAATAATAATAACAACAATTTAGTAAAGGAACGCTCATATTTATCTTAATAAATTAAGTAAGTAATTCTACTTACTTCAATATTTAGAATTTCTCATATAAACAAATTTCAAACATTATTAATATACAAACCATTAAAAGAATTGTCGGCTAAAATAAAAACTCAATATTTAGAAAACCCTAAAAAAAACCTATTAATGGCTTACCTCCAGACCTAGAATAAACTCGAGACACTTTTCTCCTGATGATGAGCCCTACTTTGTGGCTCGAAACGTCGAGATTCTCAACTTTCTAACGCAGATTCCTCTATCATCTCAAACTGCTACTGCGTATAACCATGAACAGCTTATGTCAAAGATTGGCAGTAAATCAATGGGGACTTGTCTGGTCAGTGAAACCAGGGCATTGTCATTGCCCTCACCAGGGTTCAAGTCTCCCCAATGACATGTTTCATGTTTGTCCTTCATTGGCAACTTGTGCTTGTGCTTGAGATTGCAGTTCGGGTCAGGTACAAGTCCTAGGCAACTTTGTCAAAATAGACTTAAAACTACTTAGCCAAAGGATTCTGATCTGTAATCTGCCATTGCTCATTGTAATTTATAAATACTCCCAGAGTGGGGAAAATGCACACATGCTACAACATGACATGAGGAAGCTACCAAAACATAAATAAAAAATAAGTTTGGCAGCCCAAGGAAATTGAGTTTTTAACCACTAAATTACTAGAAAACCTATAATCAACATGACATTTCTATAATAGTGTAGGTTTGTTTACACTCAAACCTACACTGCTTTCATCAATGGAGACTCAGTGCAACTGTAGACACTATGCCCACTGTCACCTCAACGTACATGCCTCTCGCTTACGGTTTGTTCTTACCAACGGCAGGGGGTTTCCCTATTTGTGCCTGCAACTTACTAGTAAATAATGCAATAGGGTTTTGGTCACAGGTACTCGAAACTGCTATGTCAATATAGAACTAGATGGGATGATTAGAGAAAACCAGTGCCAACCAAGGGATAATAAGGACAAAATCAAGCCAGAACATGTGTCCAAATGAAAATGGAGAATAAGGGCAAGGCTTCAGCAATGGAAGAATCTCACCACATAGACCAAAAATGACTCAAACCCTGGGTTTGGTGTTGATGGCAGCCTCATCCTGGCCACTATTAGGCAGCTAACTTGCTAAGTAATGAATCTCTCCACTCTATAGATCGTCAGGGGCTTGGAAGGCTGGATGAAATCTGCAATAGTTCAGGCAAATCAGGGGTAAGGGCCCTATAGATTTGCAAACTAATCTTAAACAACCCGAACAAAAAAGGTTGAAGCCTGAAATACACACTATTCAATTATCAAGCATATAGAAAATAGGAAAATAGTAATACAACAGGTGGATGAAGATCAATTATTCTAGCTTTATTCAACTGTCAAAAAAACTTTAGAATTACAATGAAATTTAATCTCAAGGATCCAACCCCTTTACAATATAATTGTATCACTTTATAGAATATCATCTCCTTGATCAATGTGCCCTAGGTTTGAGAAGGCATGTGCTATATCTTGTCATGAACAAATCTGCTAGACCACTACTCATTTCATCAGCTTGAATTTAGGATACCTGCACTTTGGAGTCTTGGACAATACAGCTGTCAAAATGCTAATGATATGCTGTCCAATTGTATGGCTAAGCATTCCTGTCACCCTCATGTGCCTAGTTGTTGTAACAGTGATAAAACTCTGCATGTATAAGTCCAAAGTTAACTCAAAGCATATCCTTAGTTATGCTGCATGCCAACAGGACTGAAGTGTCACTTTTCAAAGGCTGTGCCCTATTTAATAGGTAACATGCATATAACTGCTGTTAGACCTCGTGCAAACAGGACTTGGACTCTACTGTTTTAACAGCATGCAAACTTAACTGAGCTGCTGTGAGAACTCATGTAAAGACAACCTTGAACTGACATTTGAACACGTGCAAACTGAAGTAGAAACTGCTGCTGCCAGCATGCCCCTTTTGCTTTGCCTGGACTCCACTTCTAACAGGTCGACCTGGACGTTTCTTGGGTCAACTGTTTATCATTACTTGGCATGGGGGTCAATCTTCTTAGGGTAACACTCTTAACCTATTTCAACACTGTCATGCACTATTCCTATGAATGTTATAGCTGAGACGCTTTAATTCATAAGAGAAGCTGCATATCTTTTCTTGGTATCCATATTTCCTCCTGGTAAGACCGTGGAACATGATCCACACTTTGTAAAGGTAAATCATACTTGATGCTATTGCTTCTTTTATTTTCTAACAATGCAAAACAGCTGATCTCTGACTTCTTTAACTTGCATAAATTTAACAGCTGATACATTTTTAGAGTCTAGTGGCATATCTATGCCACTTGGAGGATGTAAAGATGTTATCAGTTCCTTAAGATGGGACTTGTCCAATTATTTTCTGCAATTAAACTGTTCAGCTCATGTAATAGAACTTGCCAACTCTCTTTGCTGGTTTGATGATCAATCCACTCTGCAGTCAGCTATTTAGAGTTATATTCAATATTATGTATGCATATGATGACTTTGGCATACTCTCTTGCCTGCAAACTTTGACATATACAGGCTGAAACAGCACTGCTGCTAGTGGTGCTCACAAAATTGTCTAACCAAACCTTGCAAGATTCCCCTCAAGGATGCTTCTCATTGTGCTCGTGCATCAGCAAGGTGTTGTAATAGTTGTTTACCTACGGTGTCCAAAACCTGTGAAATCCCTCTTGATGACCAAGCTTCATACTCTTGAGGCACTTTTTCCAGTATACTTTCAGGTATCTCTATTTGATACTGCCCTTTTCCAACAGTAAAATAATTTATCAGATCACTTCCAAAAAAAATTCTGCTGCATTTCCAAGTGTTTTTCTAGATCTATTTCAATCTTCCTCACAGTTGTATTAGTGCCATCCACACCTTCACAAGGCAGAATACGGACAGTCTTTTCTGCTTCTGGCCAATCAAAAGCAGTTTCAAAATACTTGATAGTTGGCCTCACATCAGGTAGAACTTTGCCTGGGGTTAAAATATGCTGTAACAAACTAGATTTTACCTCACCCATACTGTCATTGAAAGACAGACAAACTTGAATTATACACTGGCATCCATGAAGAGAAGCAAAAAATTCCTGGAGTTGGTTTTTCGCTGCATCTTCACAAACAACAACTCTATCAGCATTCCTTCCAGCAGCACCATTCATTTGCTGCATGCTGGAAGAGGTCTTCAGTGGTGACTCTAACTCCTCATTATGGTGCCAAGACTGCTAAGTCTTATGAGTGGTACACACTGCTCAGAAATGTTGATCCTGTACCTCTCACAGAACTGGACCAACATCCACTGAATATCTCTAAGGGAGGCGTGATGATGTCTTTGTATGTATGAAACTCTGATATGATGCTACACTGCTGCTAAGGAATGTCCCGGGTGGAGCAGTAGTAGTGTACATCTACAGAATCAATGTGTGTAATAGACATAATGCATTTAATTGTTTAAGTGTGAACCGTCAAATAGCATAGTCATGAAACCATGATGATATAGCCCATAAGTATCTTCAAATAGGTTCATTGGATTAATGATTTAAGTGCATACCAATACCATATAAATATCAAAGTATATACCAAAGGACTAGTACTCCTTTGGGGTGGAGATGGATAACTCGCAAGAGGTTTGGAAAGTGAATTGACTTTGGTTGAACGTCTGACTCAAGGGTAAGGGGTTCAGGGAATCCTTTGTGGTCCACACCAATCAACCAAACAGTGTTAGCATGTGTCAACACAGAAGGGGTGTGTCATGAGTTACCTTCCCTTTGACCCCGGTAGTAAAATATTTCCCTTGATTCAAATTTTTATTTTTCTTTCAACTTTTCTTTAAGCACAGGACTAACACATTGGAAGATACTGGCCCTCGCTTTACACCTTTCGGATACCAGTGATGGCACAGCCTTAGCTCCACTGCCAGCAAGCATCTATAGCCCCAGTGGAGTTGCCATAGTAATGCATAAGAGTTCAAATAGGCAGAGCACCTGTTTCCAGCAAGCATCCATAGCCCCAACAGGGATTACCTATTCTTCCAATCGTTAACCATCGTATAACAATAGCATAAGGAATTCGGCAGTGTTCCACAAGGACACGTCCCCGAGGACGGCAAATGTGCCCCCGTGCTCCCCCGTGTTTTCAGGATAGGGAAACTCCTGAGGAAATGTTTCCCCACATCCCCCTTTTGGGGAAAACACATGGGGAAACGTTTCCCTCGTGATGGAACTCATTTCCCTTTTGGGGAGGAGCCTAGACGTCCACACCCCCGATTTTCATATTTTCATGCAGGGGACAGTTTTGTATGAACCCGACTAGTTTTGTACAAGTGACATTGACGTCAGTAATATTAATTGGTAATGTAAAATTCTTAAAGTAAAAGCGGCATTCTCATTATCTTTCATTTTCTATCCTTTTACTTAAATTTTTAACATTACAATAATTGTTTCAGCCTGCCTTTCAGGATGCTTGAGAGTGGTTCCAACCTCAACGAACTTCACACGGAAAAATAGAATTTTAGATCCCATTCAGAATTCAACAGACTTAACAATTTTTAAGATTTTGGGATTGCAATGTTTTCACTGAATTCTATCATGTATGAGGGTGTAATATCCCTGTTATCACACAACTTGTAGTTGTCCCTAATGGTATCCCATCCGAGATGGTAGAGGAGATAGACAACTAAAGAGGTGACCCAAGAGATGCCATGGTTCCCAATGCAAGCTGGGAGTCACGTCAACCGAGGCACTCTTCACTTTAGATCGAGATGAATCAAGACCAAGGGGGAGACCCTATAGCCAATCAAAGATGATTCGATCAAAGCAAAGGTTTCTAAGGAAGTGTGAAAGATGAGTTACGGAAACCAATGCAAAGTTAGGTGGACATAGAAGTTTAAGTATGGTTGAAAGAGGCTTAATGGATGACTAGTGTTTCAACCAATGAATCATTTAGGCCACATGATGAGATCAAATGACAAGATCTAGTACCATGAAATACACAAGTGGGACCCACTTCCTTGGGATATGGAAATGGTTCAAATGTGACGCACAAGGTGAAGTTAAGGGTGCAAATGGTACCAAGGGGTGTGTAAAGAGTAGATCTATGGATCTAAGATGAAATTAGAGATACCCACATATGGGATCTAGTACTTGACACTATTCCCAAGGAGTGCGAATTGCCTTAGGTGCCTTGAAATGGATGGGAAAATGGAGTCAAAAGGATGTGAAAGTCTAGATCAGGACACCTACGATCCAAATCAAAGGGTATTGTTCAAGATCAAGTAGATTGGATGGGTAGATCTTACTAGATCTAATGTTTCACTAGGTGACCCAAGTGGACAACAATCCCCAAAACAAGGAATGCTACCCCCAAGGCAGAACTTCACAAAGTGAGACACTAGATGTAGGTTTCAAGGTATGCTCGTTTCAAATCCAATGGGATCTCAACCACCCACGTCCTAGAAGTGGACAATCTCAAACCCCCAAGGAGTGCGACTTTGCCCAAGGAGGGATAAATGCATGGAAAAGTGTGTCAAATCAAGTCCAATGGCCACCAAACTTTAGATCCGGGTAGTTTAGGCAATTATCAATGTGGATCTAGAAAATCAAAGTGATCCAATGGCTAGATCTCCATAGATCTGAGATTTAAAGTGCATCACCAAATTGACCCAAGTGGGGCACAATCCTAAAAATGAGGAATGGGGCCCACTAGGAAAAAATCAAAGAAGTGAAGCACTAGGGGTAGGTTATCAAGTGAGGAGAGCATGAATCAAGTGGGATCTCACCTACCCATGTCTTAGAAGTTAGAACCAACCAAACTAGCTTCTCCCAAGGGGTGCGAATTGCCTTCAAGAGGGCTAGGTGCCTTGGAAAGTGTGTCAAATGGAACCTAATCCCCACCAAACTATAGATCCAAATTACCGTGGATACTATATAGGTGGGTTTTCAATCTCTTCCCAAAAGCTAGGCTAGATCCAAGTAGATCTAAGAAAGACAAAAATGAGGGTTTTGATTTTAATGTAGTTTTTGACCAATGGGGTGGATAGCAAGCGAAATCAATACGTACCTTGTAGATCTTACCTCAAAAGCTTGTGGCCTCTTAGCATATGGAGAATTCTTTCCCTAGTTACAATTCCAAGCTTGATCCAAGCGTCTTCAACCAAAAGCGTCCAAGCCCTAGGAGAAAATATGTCTCATGAAAACCTGCAAATCAAACAACATCAAGTTAGATTTGATCCACAAATCCATAAGATCTAAGCATGTCATATCAAGAAAGTAATCAATGGACAAAGCATAATTGAAAAACTCCCTCTCTATGAAGACATCTTGCTCATGGGGGATGTGAGCAACCCCTACAATCTTCCCACAAAGCAAATCGTTGAGCTAGCTTGAAGCAATTTGGTCTCTCTCTCTTGATGTCAATTTCACCTGAAAAGCAAACAATGTCTAGAAGCAAAAGATCCAAGAACACATGCAAGAGCAACCCAATCAAAGCCAAAAAGTAGATCTCTAAAATATTCTTTTCATTCCAAGTTTTCCAGAGCCCAAAGATGAGCTATACAATAGGGGTTCTCCTCCTTATATAGGATAATAAAGACCAAAACCCTAGATCTCAAAACCACTTTACAACAAAATGAGTGGTTGAGATTAAAAGATCTCAATACATGATTAATGGGTAAGATGAAACATAACAATATAACACATGGATCACTCAATTAATGATGCTGTCATAGCTAAAAGATACTCATGGAGGGTGACGTCATCCACTAAAAGGGGCAAAAGTACATGGGTCCACCCCCAAATGACTAGGACATGACTCATAAAGCACATGGTGGGGCTAGGAGGCATCAATCCTTGCTAGCTCATCCCCATGGCACAATAAAATAATATAATGTCCAAAATAAATATAAATGATCAAATCTGTCCTCAAAATATGTGACAGACATGTAGTAAAAGGCCTCCTGTGGCCTCTGTGGACCCACCCAAGTGATGAAAACTAGCTAGAAGATAGGGGGTTCACCCTATAAGACCTCTGTGAAAACCAAGTGCCAAAACCTTGCCTCAATTGGCCAAATCGAATTCCTCAGTGACCCTTTTATCCCATTTCTGGACTGCCTCGGTAACTGTGAAAGTGTTGAAACTGCCTCCTAGGGCACCTACGTTGTTAAACTGAACCCACTAGGCTCTCCAGAAGGGGTGGGTAAATGGTAATATCAAGTGGCTGGACCACCCCCTCCTCATACAGTGCCCTAGGTGAACTGGCCTCTCATGGCCCCTGCTGCTCAAGCTGGGAAATCAGCTCCAAATCTGGTCAACAAGTGAAAAACTGCATGTATCATTGTCAGAATTGCTCGGAACTGAATGATAAGTGTCTCATTGGATCCAGAAGACCCAAATCTACTAAGAATGTGTACTCATACACCATGGGTTGCCTTGCTGGGCTAGCTGTAGGGTCCACCATATATGGACAGTGCATAATCTGATGATCTGAAGTAATAATAAAACCTGTTGAATTGCATCAATCATCATCTGAATCATATGTCCATCATATAGTATCATCATCAAGAGTATGTGGGACCATCAATCATCCTCCATAAGCATACATGGCCTACATCATCACGGATCCCAAGAAATGACCATAGTCAAACTGGGTTTGACTAGGTCAATATATAACCAAGGATAAATCATATCAATAGACTAAGACATGTTCCTCTAATCATACTCATAGCTTAACTTAAAGCATAACATCATTTAGTGGCATTAATCATATTCATTCATTCCGTTGTTATTTATATTTACTTGCACAATAGCTTAAATGACAAACTCGCCCATTGGACATGGTCTAACTGCTAGCTAAGAATGAAGGCTAGGAACAAGGTTGGGCAAAGGGGGGTGACTTGTCTAAACTCAACTAAAAGACACTTTGGACTGGGAGAAAGGGGGAGCTACAAACTCTGTGCTGGACAAAATAAACACAGGGAATGGCTGTGCCTCACAAATGGGTAAGTTGTTTAGAGAGTGCTTATTCAACTTAGGCATCATGTCTACATCAAGCTGATCCAAGTTCATTAAGATCATTCAATTTCATTTCATGGCCTTTTTGGCCTACATAACCCTTCGGATCTCAGGTGTGCTGATAAGCACAACTAATTGCAGCTTGCATCTAGGGGATGTTTGTATACATATATAAGGTCAGCAATTGTTTAGATATAGATTTTAAGTGCCATTGCTTTTTGGACCTTTCTTATACTCTTCGAGGAGTATTTTTAGCAGTTCATCGCTCTTGCCCTTTTTAGTTTCCATGGGCAAATTTATATAAGTTTCCATAAGTAGTACATGAGCTTTCAGTTTTAGCCAACAACATCTCTAGTGACTAGGGGGAGTTCGAGCCAGTGCCAAACATCGGGACAACCGACCAGAATGATTTAGGCCTACAATCCAACTTACCAAAGACAAGTTTTGTCACCAACTCAGAGCCGAGACACTAAACATATAGGGATGCGGTCCAAACACAAAGGTAGTAAAAAAAGGGAAGTCCTCAATATAAGAAAGCCAAGTAAGACAAGTCAAGGGTTAAGGCCAAATAAGGAAAGTCATGGATGGATGGAGTCAAGTGATGGTGGAACCTATGCTAACAGACAAATGGTGTCAAGGAAGACCATATCTATGCAAGTTAGTGAACCAGTGAGTTTTGTCAAACAACCTAGATGTGCAAGTAAAATGTTCATTTTATAATTCATCATTAAGATAGTTTATTTCAAGTTTTTTAAAAGCTTGCCACATCATGAATGATATACCAAGCTGAAGCTATGAACATGACTAAAACAAGATAATAATCCACAGTCAATGATCAAACATCCATAGGTCATACAACATCATCATAAGAATAATCATCATAAACCATCTGAAACACTGCTGCAATACATCTCTGGGCACTGAATTGAAACTGTATGGAATAAAGGGTCACATCGGTCATCAAATCTGAACTCTTAAGGCTCAGCGTTGACACAAGGTCTAACATAAGTCTGAATAATATACTGCTCTGATCATGAGTGATCTCAAAATATAAAGTCATCATAGCCAAGCTCTGAATAATCTGAGCTCTGGAATGTGCAGATATCTGCTAAGCAAGAATAGTAGCCCTGCAACTATGGTGTGATAACAATCCCAAACTGATATTTTTATTTTTTTATGTTGTATTGTAGATGGCTAGTAGGTGTATGTCTCAACAGAATATGAAAGTAAGCACTGATCTCTGCATGCATGCATTTGCATGCAAGTCTGTAACCCAGATAATACTGAAATGCTATAAAATGGGAGGAATTAATGCATGTACATACCAGCATGTAGATCTGCTGATGTCAATGAGGATGATCCCTGCATGCGGGAATTATGACAGAGAAATAGTATGCTAAGGCAAGTTGTCCTCCAAATGAGGAATGCACCCTCCTCCAAGCTTGGAATGCTCCTCAATAAATAATAGCTCACTGATGAAGCTCCAGATGATGGGCAATAGGGTTATAGTGGCCCTCTGGTGAAGATAGAAGTTGCATGCAGATAGAAGGATGGCTCAGAAGCCCACTACGTGAATGTCCTCCCAAGGAAACTCGCCCAAGTATGCAAAGACTACTTCTGACGAGTGGTGTGCTGAGAAATAGCTCGAGAGTCAAGCTGAGAGGCCCTTCTTCCAGAGGAAGGGTAATAGTGCTGATCTGAGAAGGATGGAGCCAGCATGCAAGAGTTTGGCTCTCTGTAGACTGGAATACGAATGAGTATGCTTGTGAGCAAGGCGCCCAAGCAAGGAAGGCGAATCCCCCCAAACCAGTAAATAACTCACTCCTGAAGCAACTAATGAATAGAACCTGATGATGAAGCAATGTTGAATCTCGATGATCCAACCTGATGATGGACTAGGGCAAATAGATTTCGCTGCCGAAATACACCAGTTAGTTGAGTGCATGCACTCAACCCCAACTTAGCTCGCTGAGCTCTCCAATTCGATATCACAAATCAATAATCATATAAGCATGCCTTCTCCATTCGCTTTACCTTCCTTTTATAACTTTCAACTGTAAAACCTAACTTTTGACCTAATTAGGTCACTTTACCTTCTAATTCGCAGTTTACTTGCATGCAAGTGCCTGGAGACTCAATCAGGTGCATGCATCATGAAATAATGCTCAAATGTCATGCATGCAGGTGGCCTTCAGCTCTGGTGGCCCCTGTCTACCTACTGATGATATAATATCTATGCCAGAGATCTTCTTATATGGTATCAATCCTCAGTTGATTCCCTAAATGTCAGTGCCCGCTCGAACCTATGGGAATCATATAGGTTAGCGAGATGGTCCTCAGTGCTTAAGCAGAAGAGGACATTACAGTCCTCCCCGCTCGAATTTGCTTGTCCTCAAGCAACTGTAAAGCCGGGTGCTGTAATACTTGTTCTCCTTCCCAAGTGGCCTCCTCTATTGGCAGATCTCTCCACTAAACCAAGTAGTCTTTGATCATTTTGTTCCTCAGTTTCCGCTCTCGCACCTCAAGGATGCGCTCGGGAATCAGAATCAATTGCGCCTCATCATCAAGGGGGGCAGCTCGGAAGATGTAACAATCTACTGACCGACTGCCATCTTGAGGTTGGAGACATGAAATACGTTGTGAATCTTTCTCTCTGGGGGTAGTTCCAGCTCATATGCTACCTCTCCGACCTTCTGGATTATCTTGTATAGACCATAGAAGCGAGGTTTGAGTTTTTCCGCTCCTTTCGTTTTTAGAGATGACTGTCGGTAAGGTTGGAGGTGTAAATAAATGAAGTCTCCTACCTCAAAACTGCGCTCAATCTTGTGCCTGTCTGCATATATCTTCTGTTGATTCTGAGCAGACTATATGTTCTTTCTGAGTATACTAAGGATGTCTTGACTTTCTTGAATCCACTCTTTGGCCTTGGGGGCCCTGCTATCACCAAACATCAGATCTGCAAAAGTTCGGGCGTCGTATCCGTATAGAGCTCGGAAGGGAGTCATCCCAATGGTCATATGGTGGGTGGTATTGAAGCAATGCTCACCTAAGTGTAGCCATCTGATCCATGTCCTCTACTGGCCTGCTACGTAATTCCTCAAATACCCCTCAATCCACTTGTTAACTATCTCAGTCTGTCCATCGCTCTATGGATGATAACTAGTGCTCATAGCTAACTCGGTTCCCACCAACCTGAAGAGCTCTTGCCAAAAGGCTCCAGTGAATTTGCTATCTCTATCACTGACAATGGTCTTGGGTAACCCATGGAGTCTGAATACCTCTCTGAAGAATAGTTCTGCTACCTGTGCTGCTAAATAATCTGAAGGAATGACAAAGAAGTGAGCGAACTTAGTCAATCTGTCCACCACTACGTACAAGCAGTCTCTGCCCTGAACCTTGGGCAACCCTGTAATGAAGTCCATGGAGATGCTTTCCCACTTCTGCTCGAGAATAGGCAAGGGTTGTAGTAAACCAACCGGGTGGGTGTGCTCTATTTTGTTCTGTTGGCACAAGCTGCACTCTCTCACATGTTGTATCACATCATTCTTGAGGCCCTTCCATGAGAACCTCTCTCTAATCTATCTGTAGGTCTTGAGAAACCCCTGATGCCCTGCTAATGGTGAATCATGCGATGCTTGCAAAATCTTCTTCTTGAGGGAAGACTTTGGAACTAAGAAGATTTTGTTCTTGTAGTATATGATGTCATCAATTACCCGGTACCTGTCATCCTGAATCTGTCCATCCAATAGCTCACAAGCAAACTTATCTTTGGAGTACTCAACCAAAAGATGAGATCTCCAATCTGATGAGATGCTCATAAGGGACAAAGTAGTTGGTTGTCTAGAAAGTGCATCGGCCACTACATTGTTCTTTCCCTTTACGTACTCAATCTTGAAGTCATAGGCCTGAATTTTGCTCACCCATTTCTGCTGCCTCTCGTTTAGCTCTTTCTACTCTAGGAAGTATTTCAAGCTGTTGTGATCTGTCTTAACCTTGAATCTGCCACCCACTAAGTATTGCTTAAACTTGGTTAGCACATGGAGAATGGCTAACATCTCCTTGTCATATATAGAATAGTGGCGCTCATAGTCTTTGAGCTTCCTGCTCTTAAATGCAATGGGGTGATTGTTCTGCATCAATACTGCCCCAATTCCCTCTCTTGAAGCATCACATTCTAACACGAATGGTTGAGAAAAGTCTGGTAGAGCTAATACTGGGCATGAACTCATTACCTTTTTCATTTTCTCGAATGTCTGTCGTACTGTCTCCGACGAACTGAATGTCCCCTTCTTGGTAAGTTCGGTGAGGGGTGCGGTCATCTGTGAGAATCCACTGACATACCTCCTATAGTAGGTGCAAAGGCCCAAAAAGCCCTTCAGTTCTATCACATTCTTAGGTGTAGGCCAATCCAATATGGCCCGAATCTTCTCTAGGTGCACCTGGACCCCGTTGGCCCCTATCACATGCCCTAAATATAACATCTCCTACATGCCGAACTCACACTTAGACATTTTGGCATATAGTGACTGCTCCTGTAAAATGCCAAGTACTTCATCTAGATGTCTCAAATGTTCTTCCAAAGTTCTACTGTATATATCAATATGTCGTCGAAGAATACCAAAAGATGCTTACGTAACTGAGCTTTGAAGATGTTGTTCATGCATGACTGGAAAGTAGCTGGTGCATTAGTGAGCCCAAATGGCATCACTAGAAACTCATAATGTCCGTAGTGGCAACGGAAAGCGGTCTTGGGAACATCTTGTTCCCTAACCTGAATCTGATGGTAACCCGAGCGGAGGTCAATCTTGGAAAAGTACTTTGCCCCTGTAGTTCATCCATCAACTCATCAATCCTGGGGATTGGATACATGTTCTTTATGGTCTTCTTGTTGAGTGCCCTGTAATCAATGCACATGCGAAAGGTTCCATCCTTTTTCTTCACTAGCACTACTGAAGATGCAAATGGACTGGAGCTAGGTTTAATGTACCCTGCTTTGAGCAGTTCTTTAATTGTATTCTCTATCTCATCTTTGTACCTCTTGGGATGTCTGTAAGGAGTGGTGATAACTGCTTGAGTCCTCTCCTCTAACTCAATAATATGCTCAAATCCCCTATCTGGAGGTCGACCTGCTGGAAGGTCTCAGAATACTGCTTTGTGCTTCTGCAGTAAGGCCTCTATATCTATTGGATGTTGTGTGGCCTTATCTGGTGGTTTCCTGAAGGTAACCAAGCACTCTACTGCCCACTCAATATCTCCCTGTCGGAGTACTGCCTCCATCCTGCGTGATGTCACTGTTGTGGGAGGGTAGGTATTCATCCCTCTCAATACTACCTTCTGTCCCTCTGCCCCTGTGAACTCCATCTCCATGGTCTGGTAGTTCATGGAATACTTCCCTATGGAATACAGCCACTAAACTCCTAATACCACATTCATGTCAGGTACATCTACCACATAGAATGTCTCTATCGCTGTATAATTCCCAAGTGTTACTTTTAATTTAGGAATCCTCTGACCACACTCCATGGTGTGACCTGCTGCAGCTACTGAAAACCCATCAAAACTCTCAATCTGAATGCCTTTCCTTTTAACCCATGCAGCATCAATAAAGTTGTGGTATGCCCCACCATCTATCAGCACTCCCACTCTGTGGCCCTGTATGGTACCTCTAATCCGGAGAGTGTGGAATCTAGGGACCCCTGTCATCGTAGCAATGGTACCTCCTGATGGCTGTCCCTCATCAGTTGTCTCTTGTGTCTCTCCCTGCTCCTGATCCTGATAATCCTCATCCTCCCCACCGTCTGAATAGGCCTCTATGTAGTAGGCCTTTCCCTTCCCTGAACATCTGTGACCTGGTTCCCATGGTTCATGACAAGTGAAACATAACTTTTTTCTTCTAAGGTCCTAGCGGGTATCTTTATCCATCCTTTCTTTCTTGGGCCACTCTTTCTGGAAGGGTTTCCTCTCTTTTTCTTTAATAGGGAAATTAGTTCTGGGAGGAAATCTATTTTTTGGTACTGTATCTTGCAAATCTCTAGTCCGACTGATGGCATCAGCTAGGGTGGTGGGTCTATAGGACTTGACCCATCCACGTAAAGGTTCAGTGAGGGCCTTGTTATCACCTAAGCTGTAGTTACCCCTATGGATGAATCCAGTCATGGATGGCAATAGAGAAGGGCAACTCAAAGGTGCAACCCCGATCACCTCGACCTCCAATATATGGTTGTCACGCCAGTCGAGGCGACCTTCACTTTATGTTATCTAGCCCAGACAACAAAGGGGGAGACCCGATCTACTCCCGACAGGAGAGATCAAAACCAAGACACCAAATCAGGGTATTTCTAAGTGAAGCTAGGTGTATGGTTTATCCTAGACCTAAGGATGAAGTCACAAGCCAAGTGGGGGTTCAATAGGTATGGCTTTGGTTCATAGTTGATGTGAGAGTGACTTATAATGTTTGAAGTGAGATCTAGGATGAGTGTACTAGGTCAATGTCAAAAGATCCACTGCCTTGGGAACCGTGTCCAATGCAGGATAGTTTTGAGGGATGTATTGGGGCTAACTAGTACATAAGACAAGCTTGACCATGATTCATGATAGCTTTAAGGGTACAGTTCACCATGCAAAAGTCAAACCACAAGTCAATCCAACAATCTAGGAAAGTTGGGTTGTCTTGGAGATAAACCAGTGCCTTGGGAATTGGGAAGTGGAGTCAAAGTGGGTTTGACTTATGGTTTAGGACTCCTACAACATGAGATAAGTGGACAGTATAGGTCTTGATGGTTGAATGTATCTAGATCTAGGTTTAACCCAAGTGGACCACAATCCCTTAAAACAAGGAATGCAGTCCCCAAGGCAAGATTTGACAAAGTGATAGTCTAGACCTAGGTTTTGAATTATTCCGGTTTCAGATCTGCAATAATCTCAAGTACCCAGTTCCTAGAAGTGAGTGAACTCACTTCTCCAAGGTGGTGCGAATTTACCCAAGAAGGCTTAAATCGGGGTTTAGGTGGGTCAAATCAAGTCGGATGGCATCCAAACTTTAGATCCGGGTAGATCGGTCAAGTAGGAGTATGGATCTGTAATTTCGTGGCAATCCACCGGTTAGATCTTAGTAGATCTGAGTTTAAGTGTTCCAATTGGTCCAAAATGGGGATTAAATCCCTTAAAATGTGGAATAGGGCCCACAAGGTGAATTTCAGAAAAGTGACAACCTGGGTGTATGTTATTTGATGTGTAGATGTCAAATCAAGTGGAATCTCAAACACCCATCGCTTAGATCTAGGTCAACCTGCTCAAACTAAGAAGTGCGCCTTGCTTGGGAGAGGCTAAGTTGGCCTGGGAAGGGGGTCAAATGGAAGCCAATCCTCACCAAACTATAGATCCGGGATGCCATGGATGCTATAGAGGTGGGTTCTTAATATTACGCCCAACAACCCAATAGATCTAAGTAGATCTGAGAAAATGCAAAATTGGGGTTTTAATTAATTAGGGTTTTAAATGTTTTTGACAATTGGATAGATCATGGAGATAGAACTTACCTTGAGATCATACCTGAATGATGTGGATGAGATGCCTTGATGTTGAGGAAGATTCCCGCAGAGATCAAATGAGAGATTGTTGATTTGCTTGCCAATTTGATGCCCTAGTCCACAAGTGCGCCTTCCTCTACCTGTCAAACCAAGGAATGAAGATTCAATCAGTAAGAGCAAGTATAGAAGAAATACAAGAGAAATGCAAATAGTAACATGAAATAGAAGGTCCTGGGACAGTAATACTCCCTGTTACCAACGAAGAGCTCCAAAGAAGAAGTAGGGAGAGTCTTCCCCTACCAATACCTCCTCCTCCAAGCAAATCGGCCTCCACCTGTAGATGCAAAATCGTGGTACAAAAGATATGGCAAACAAGATCTCCAATAACTCAGTGCAAAGGAAGAACCAACGAACGAACACCAAAAACATTCACCACAACATTGGAGATAGATGCAATAATAATTTTCTATTCCAATAATCCAGAGCCAAAAGTCCCTTTACAATGAGAGGCTCTCTCCTTTAAATAGGAAGGAGAGGCACCAAAACCCTAACCACTTTTTGAATGAGTGGCTAAGATTATAAGATACAAAAGTCTAATCAATGGTTGAGATGAGCTCAACAATATAATACATGGATCACACATAAAATATAACATAAGTGGACAAAATCGCCCTAGAAGAGGGGAATCCCACCAAATCATGATGACAAAATATCATAAGAGGCTTATGGTGGGTCCAAGGGGTAATTTTATCCCTCCTTGGTCAATCCCCATAGCACAATAACCAAAAAATAATCATGAATATACCAAATCGTGCCTCCATAGTGAAGTCGTGGTCCTCAAAAGACCTCAAAAAATCCACAGAAAATGCCATAAGTGATGGATGCGGGCCCCGATGAAGCTGAAACTGCTGGAGAAGGTGTGGAAGGTCCCGATCTATCATCACTGATCATCCCATGCCATAACTTTGCCTCAATAGCCCAAATCGATTTCCTCAATAGCCATTTCTACCAATCCTGAAATGCCTCGGGAAGCGTGAAACTGCCCCAAACAGCCTCCTGGAGGGCTAGCGCTGTCAAGGTGAGGGCACCAATGTGTCCGGGAGGGGGGTAATATGGTAAAAACAAGTGGCTGGACAACCCCCTCCATCATCAGCGCCCTAGGTCAACCGGATAAAAGTCATCTCTGCTCCGACAGGGCCTCCAACAGACCAAAACTGCACTGGGGTAGCCTACTGAGGCTCAATCATCACTGTAAGTGCCCGGAACTGAAAACAAACTGTCCCATTGGACTCAGAAGGTCCAAATCCATCCAAGATGTGTACTCATACACCATATGAGTCTCTGCATGATCAAAATAAATACCCAATATACCGGAACAAGGCCAATAATAATGCTCTGTAAATGATCAAACACTGCTGTACCCCAAGAATCATCATCATAACCCTGTAGCTGCTGCATAGAATCATCATGTATGTGTACATAGACCATATATCATCTATCCATATCATCATAAGGTCTAACATCTCATGTCCCATGGTCCTCCATGGTCAAACTAGGTCTAACCAAGACCAAATATAACTCAGACCATCATCCAAGGCTGCTGAAAAGTGTCAAGGTTAATACATGCTCTACAACTTATTCAAATAGCAATTATAACACATAATGATCATAACTGGCGATCTACATCCAAATATATAGTGTCGTTAATTATTATTATTACTCAGACTAGACTTTCAGGATCATACTCACTTCATAGTTGTGATCAATTTGCTAGTGAAGGGTGAAGGCTAAATTAAATGGCTAGGCTAAGGGATGACTCAACTGTCTTGACTTTGTGACACTTTGGCAAGGGAAAGGGAATACACCATAGTATATACTGAATGAGCAATAACACAGGGAATGGCGGTGTCTCACAAATGGATGAGTTGTTTAAAGAGGGTTTATTCACCTTCACAGATGCGCACAATCCATAATACAAATAAGGCCAGCAATTGTTTAGATATAGCATTTAAGTTTCATTGCTTTTTGGGCCTGAAGTTTCCATAGCCTTGATCTATGTGTGTTTACAAACACATTGCATAGATTTACATTTTTTCTTAGGCTTTCTGCTGCAGGTGTGTTTTTAAGGCACTTGTTTACCTGAGCACTTCTAGGTGTGTCATGGACAGCTTGTTTACCTAGGTATTTATTTTTTCCAAAAGATATAACATTTTATTTTTCATGGCCAGTTTCATTTGGCATTCCTTTCATTCATGTGTGTTTAAAAACACATTGCATGAATGGGCTTTTCATACAAGATATAGCATTTCATTTTCCAGATTTTGTATTGATGGCAGCACTAAAAGTTTCAGGTTTAGCCAACACAACTTTAGTGACTAGGGGGAATTCACAAGGAACTCCAACTCACCATAAGTAAGTTTTGCCACCAACTCAGAGCCGAGACACAATAAACAGGGAAGCTCATCCAATACAGAGGCTACAGTGGGGAAAAGTCCTCCATGCCACTAGTCAAGTAGTAAGTCAGGGTGATAATCTAAAAGGTAGGCCATGGATGGATGAAGACAATGAAATGATGGAGCCAACACTAGCAAGCCAAAGTATGGTGTAATGATCACCTCTATTCTCCCTAAGGAGGGTAAAACCAATGAGTATGAATAGTGAACTTCTAAGTCTGAGTAGGGACAATATGATATATATAATAGGTTAACCAGGTCCAAATATCTATATGATCGCCAGATCATGACACTAAGTGCTAAGACATGCTATAAGAATAAATATAAAAGCAATCTAACATAACACAATGATATACCTGCTGAGTCATATATCTGAAAGCTCATCAACCTGTACCATCATCTGTCCTCTGAGACTGCTGCTGTAACTCTGGGCACTACTGTCTGCTCTGTACCAATGGTATAATGGCTACATCGGTCACCTCTCTGAGTGTCCTGAAACTCAGTCATGGCATGGGGAATGCAACTGCTGTCCACAATCTGATAGATGCTCATCTCGGCGTCTCAAATGCAAGGGAACTGGCTGAATAGTGTACTGGAATGAGAAAAATAATGTATGGTAGCCCGGCTACTATATATGTGATAACATCTGGCTCCGGCTGGGACAAGTGCTCTGCTGAAATGAGCGCTTGAGAACCTCAGAATCTCTGGTCCTCGAATCTCTGCTACTCGAATCCACGATCTAGCACTCTACCATTTTATTTCAAGCTTTTATTCTTGCAACCTATTTTCTGCATTCACAAACATTAAAAATACCTCATGCCGCATGTGTGGGAAAAATATAAAAACAACTGAAATAAAATCTACTCTATGTCAGAAATATAAATGCATAAAGTATACATGCAGAAAGTAAATTAAACTACTAACATAATTTGCAAAATTTGAAATTTATTGTGCAGGAAAAGAAAAAGTGACAGGTACTCAGTTAAACTAGGAGCTTACAAAGGAGCTTAGAGACTAAGAAGGTGCCAGACTCAATGGCTGAAAAGACTAACTACTGCCTAAGTAGGCTTATTTGGTTTCCTACCTACCCTAATCTACCAGGCAATGCAAGACCAGGTCATTCAAGGTTAATAGGAGGAAAGTAATGTTTCAACATCCTCCCATTTACAGGTAACTCAACTTCATCTCCATCCAAGGTTTCAAGGACAAAAGATCCCTTTCCAGCCAGACTACTTATCTTATACGGACCTTTCCATAAACTTTCCAACTTCGTGTGATTTCCTGGTTTCTCTTTATGCTTATCCCACAATAGAACTATATCTCCTATACCAAAGGTAGTACCTCTAGTATTTTGATCAAATGTGCCTTTTACCCTTTCTTGTTCTATAAACATCTTATCGAGAGCACTTCTTCTTTTTTCATCCAGTTCAACTAATTTATCAATTCTTCCTTGCATTGCTTCTGTATCTGAAGTGCACTGCTGCAATAGTTCATAAACAGGTATTTGCAAATTTATTGGTAGTCTACAGTCTTGTCCATATACCAACTCAAAAGGAGATTTTCCTGTAATCCTTTTCACTGTTGTTCGATCTGCCCACAAAGCATATTTTAATTTTACATCCCAGCTTTTCTTATTTTCACCCACCATTCTTTTCAACAGCCTAATTAGATTTTTGTTACTTGATTCGGCGAGACCATTTCCCTGGGGGTAATAGTTCGAAGAATGAGAGAGGGTGATTCCATGATTCATGCAAAAGGTGGACATTTCTATTTTACTGAAGGCTGGGGCATTATCTGTTGTTAGTTTCATAGGGCAACCGTATCTTGACACAATATTTTCTTCCAAAAACTTCACAACCACTTCAGCTGTGGCCTTCTTGGTTGGAATAGCTTCTACCCAACGAGTGAAATAATCCGTGCAGGTCAACATGTACTTATATCCATTGCTCGAGTTTTCATTAAAAGGACCTACAAAGTCCATACCCCATTGTTGAAAAGGGGCTTCAACTACTACAGGATTTAAAGGTAAGGCAGGCAGTCTTGGTTTTCCTGAGAAAAACTGACATTCTTGGCATATCCTAATATAAGCATGTACATCCTTAAAGAGTGTTGGCCAATAATACCCTGCTCTCATGATTTTTGCCGCAGTTGTTCTTGGAGCATAATGACCACCACATAATCCTGAGTGCATCTCCTTTATAATGGTTTTTGACTCCTCCAGGTTGACACATTTCAAGATTATCCCATCGGGGTTCCTCCATCCTAATCCATCCTGGGTTAAAACATACTTTTCAGCTTTTAGCCTTAATGCCCTTCTTTGATGATCCACCAGGTGATCAGGGCATGACAAGTTTCTCAAGAAATACACGATATCTTTGTACCATTCATGTTCTTCATCAATGTTTAGAATAAAAGGATCCCTTTCACTTATCACATTTACCATATTTCCTCCCTTTTCAGTTAGAAGTTGAGCTAACCCTTGACCTTTCACAATCTTAATTGGCTTAATCTCTAGATCATATTCCTGTATACGTGAAATCCAATTTCCTCTTACACCTATGCCATCTGCTTGTGATAAGACATCCTTTACTGCTTGATAAGGCACATATGCTTTAATTTTGGAATACCCCACATAGGTTCTGAAATGTTTCAAGGCTTTAACTAAGGCATAAGCTTGCTTTTCAGTTGCGGTATATTTCAGTTCGGCATCTCTCAAGTTTTTACTCATGAAGGCTATAGGTTGTTCATGGTTTTCGTTGTTCTTTTGTAATAACACACCAGCAATAGTATCTTCCGAAGCATATGAATAAATCATGAACTCTTTATTGTAATCAGGACAAGCTAGTACCGGGGAGGTTGAAATGGCCTTCTTGAGCTTGGTGAAAGATGATTCACATTCTTTATCCCAAACAAACTTCACATCCTTTTTAAGAAGGGCATTCAATGGTTTGGCCAATTCTGCTAGGTTTGGAATGAATCTTCGAACGAAGTTTCTTTTGCCAAAGAAAGATTGCAAGGTGGCCACATTATGGGGTGTTGCAATAGCATTGATGGCCTGGACACGTTCTGGGTCAATTCTGATACCTTCTTTTGACACAATGTGTCCTAATAGCTTACCTTCATCTACTCCGAAAGTTGATTTTTTGGGATTTAATGATATACCAAACTTTCTGCAACGTTCAAAAACTCTTCTCAAATGTTCTACATGGTCTCCTCGTTCCTTTGAAAACACCGTTAGGTCATCCTGATAAATGGCAATGATTTTCCCAATCAAATCACTAAATGCTTGATCCATAGCCCTTTGAAAAGTGGAACCGGCGTTTAATAACCCAAATGGCATTCTTATATATTGGAAAGTTCCCCATGGAGTAGTAAAGGTTGTTTTATTTCTGTCTTCCTTTCTAATACGCACCTGATTATACCCCGAAAAACCGTCCAACATTGACAACATACCTGCCCCAGTGACACTTTGCAACAAATTTTCCATATTTGGCAAAGGGTAATTGTCCTTAAGGGATGCTTGGTTCAGGTTTCTGAAATCAATACATATTCTGATTTCACCACTTTTCTTTCTCACAATCACCGGGTTAGAAACCTAAGTAGTGTGTCGGACAGGTTGGATAATTCCGGCTGCTAGCATTTTCTCAAGCTCTTTCTTAATTAAGGGAGCAAGTTTTGGATTGACATTTCTTAACTTTTGCCTATAAGGTTTAGCTCCTTCATGCAAAGGGATAGTATGCTCAATAATTTTAGGGTCAAAAGTTCTGAGTTCGTCATATGCCCAAGCAAAAATATCTCGATACTTCCTAATTAGATTCACAATCGCCTTTCTTTCTTCTGGGGAAGCATTCTTTCCTATCCTAATCATTCTGGGAGAAACTGAAGTTCCGATATTTATCTCTATAACCTCATCTACCGGTTCAGCTCTCTTACCTTTGTATTCATCATGCCTGTTGAAGTTTTTCTCCAGAGGTATTGCTAATTTCATAACATCAAGATCTTGAATGGAAGAACCGCTTGATTTATCTTCTAGATTTACATTGCAATTCTGAAAACTTTCGTGGTTTTGCAAGAATGCAATGATTTGTGCATCAGAATCAAAGACTTACCAATGATCTTGATTATCAGGAACGGAAGGTCTAAATATTACTTCAACCTTACACTCTTTATTTTTAAGATGATCAGGAGTTTCAAAGGTGCATGCTATTACTGATAATGCATCAGCCAGGGTATTCTCTTCTCTCGGGACTGCTCGTATTGCAAAGGCATCAAACATCTCTATAGTATCCCAAACAGCATTTCGATAATCCCTAAGCCTATTATTTTTGGCTGCAAACTGGTTCTTCACTTGGGATACAACCAAATCAGAGTCTCCAGTTACATTTAGACATTTGATCTTTTGTTCACGACAAATTTCTAAACCTAAAAGCAATGCCTCATACTCAGCTACATTGTTTGTGCAATCAAATTCAAGACGGTATGCAAACAATATTTCTTCACCAGAAGGAGATGTAAGGACAATCCCAGCTCCAGCACCGTGCCTAGATTTTGCCCCATCAAAATGCATTTTCCAAACTTGACTAGGAGGAAAAGGGTGCTGTCGGGGTTCTTCCCAATAGTTGGCCATCACCATATAATTTCCAACTTCCTCCGTGGGACGCATAGCCTCTTCAAACAAGTAGTCGGGTGTTTCTACGTGTTCTGTCATAGGTTTTTCATTCATCAATCTATAAGTGGCCTTTTCTCCTATAGGGATGGTTGCGTAAGATAAATCCATTTGGATACTTCCTCCTAATTTGGCAGCCCATTCCCTTGATAGCAACATCCCCCATGCGTCAGGAATGTCTAAAACTAGAACATTCATACTTATTTCAATTGCAGGATAAGCAGCTAGTTTCATTTTGAGGTTCTCAATCATACCCTTTGACTCAACAGGCCTGGAATCCATCCCGCACACATTTTTATATTCTCTGGATGGTTTTAGCTCCAATTGTTCCATGACCTTAAGGGGCATAATGTTTACTTCCGCTCCTGAGTCTAACATACAGTTATGCAATATCAATTGATTTATTTCCAACGCAATATAAAAGGGGGGGTGACCCCTACCTTTACAATTACACTTTGAATCATGATGGGGGGATCATCCTCAACCGTCACTTTCACAGGATTCTTGACCTTAGACTCGATCCCTAGGAATTTAGTTGCTTGATTGAAGTATGAAGGGATTTTCAGGAGTTCCTCCAAGGGCACTGGGATATTAGGTTTGGATACGAAATTACTTAAATCAATCTTCAAGTTGCAAGTCTTTTCTTTGTCCTTGGTATTCATTTTTAAACCCAATAAATGCATTACCTGTGTTCTAACCGAAGGAATAGCTACCAAATCTTTCAAAGACACCATGACAGAAGACCCTGAGAGTTTTCCCAGTATGTTTGAATTTAGCTTTTCTTGTGTTATAGGAGATATTTCTTTACTTGGAGTTGGAGTATTCTCTTGTTTTCTTTGGGCTAGATCCCTAGCCTGGGGTTTAGCCGGGCTTGGGCTTGTTACCTTCTTGGTGATCTGAGAAGACAATCTTCTAGGTTGATCCTGTTTCTTCAAGATTCCTTTAGGGGAAGTGTTTGGAGTTTGAGTGGGGAATCTACGAGTGGTATTTCTTTGGTCCAGGGAATTTTCTTTCAGACTAGTTTTGTTCTTATCAATGTCTTTCGCGTTATTCTTTGCCTGAGACCTAGTTACTACTCTGCCATCAGAAGTGGGCTTAGTTTGAAGATATTCATTGGTATACACACCCTCAAAGGTTCTAGAAAAAGGTTTATATTTTTCAATATTTTCTTTTTGTTTTCTGAGAACTACCCCATTCAGGTTTCGGATTAAACCACTCATTTCTGTCATCATTTTCAAAATCATATCGTTTTCTGAATTAGTGACACAAGGCATAGTTCTAAATGTTTTACGGATGTAAATGAGTTCGCTCCTCAGCGGAGTCACGGTTGGGAGTCGCCAGGTAGATTTAACTCTTCTACCAAGATATGTGTCGTTGTATATGCGGGAAGGACTAGGGCAAGCTATTGCCTCCCCGGCAACGGCGCCAAAATGTTATCACCTAAGCTGTAGTTACCCCTATGGATGAATCCAGTCATGGATGGCAATAGAGAAGGGCAACTCAAAGGTGCAACCCCGATCACCTCGACCTCCAATATATGGTTGTCACGCCAGTCGAGGCGACCTTCACTTTATGTTATCTAGCCCAGACAACAAAGGGGGAGACCCGATCTACTCCCGACAGGAGAGATCAAAACCAAGACACCAAATCAGGGTATTTCTAAGTGAAGCTAGGTGTATGGTTTATCCTAGACCTAAGGATGAAGTCACAAGCCAAGTGGGGGTTCAATAGGTATGGCTTTGGTTCATAGTTGATGTGAGAGTGACTTATAATGTTTGAAGTGAGATCTAGGATGAGTGTACTAGGTCAATGTCAAAAGATCCACTGCCTTGGGAACCGTGTCCAATGCAGGATAGTTTTGAGGGATGTATTGGGGCTAACTAGTACATAAGACAAGCTTGACCATGATTCATGATAGCTTTAAGGGTACAGTTCACCATGCAAAAGTCAAACCACAAGTCAATCCAACAATCTAGGAAAGTTGGGTTGTCTTGGAGATAAACCAGTGCCTTGGGAATTGGGAAGTGGAGTCAAAGTGGGTTTGACTTATGGTTTAGGACTCCTACAACATGAGATAAGTGGACAGTATAGGTCTTGATGGTTGAATGTATCTAGATCTAGGTTTAACCCAAGTGGACCACAATCCCTTAAAACAAGGAATGCAGTCCCCAAGGCAAGATTTGACAAAGTGATAGTCTAGACCTAGGTTTTGAATTATTCCGGTTTCAGATCTGCAATAATCTCAAGTACCCAGTTCCTAGAAGTGAGTGAACTCACTTCTCCAAGGTGGTGCGACTTTACCCAAGAAGGCTTAAATCGGGGTTTAGGTGGGTCAAATCAAGTCGGATGGCATCCAAACTTTAGATCCGGGTAGATCGGTCAAGTAGGAGTATGGATCTGTAATTTCGTGGCAATCCACCGGTTAGATCTTAGTAGATCTGAGTTTAAGTGTTCCAAGTGGTCCAAAATGGGGATTAAATCCCTTAAAATGTGGAATAGGGCCCACAAGGTGAATTTCAGAAAAGTGAAAACCTGGGTGTATGTTATTTGATGTGTAGATGTCAAATCAAGTGGAATCTCAAACACCCATCGCTTAGATCTAGGTCAACCTGCTCAAACTAAGAAGTGCGCCTTGCTTGGGAGAGGCTAAGTTGGCCTGGGAAGGGGGTCAAATGGAAGCCAATCCTCACCAAACTATAGATCCGGGATGCCGTGGATGCTATAGAGGTGGGTTCTTAATATTACGCCCAACAACCCAATAGATCTAAGTAGATCTGAGAAAATGCAAAATTGGGGTTTTAATTAATTAGGGTTTTAAATGTTTTTGACAATTGGATAGATCATGGAGATAGAACTTACCTTGAGATCATACCTGAATGATGTGGATGAGATGCCTTGATGTTGAGGAAGATTCCCGCAGAGATCAAATGAGAGATTGTTGATTTGCTTGCCAATTTGATGCCCTAGTCCACAAGTGCGCCTTCCTCTACCTGTCAAACCAAGGAATGAAGATTCAATCAGTAAGAGCAAGTATGGAAGAAATACAAGAGAAATGCAAATAGTAACATGAAATAGAAGGTCCTGGGACAGTAATACTCCCTGTTACCAACGAAGAGCTCCAAAGAAGAAGTAGGGAGAGTCTTCCCCTACCAATACCTCCTCCTCCAAGCAAATCGGCCTCCACCTGTAGATGCAAAATCGTGGTACAAAAGATATGGCAAACAAGATCTCCAATAACTCAGTGCAAAGGAAGAACCGACGAACGAACACCAAAAACATTCACCACAACATTGGAGATAGATGCAATAATAATTTTCTATTCCAATAATCCAGAGCCAAAAGTCCCTTTACAATGAGAGGCTCTCTCCTTTAAATAGGAAGGAGAGGCACCAAAACCCTAACCACTTTTTGAATGAGTGGCTAAGATTATAAGATACAAAAGTCTAATCAATGGTTGAGATGAGCTCAACAATATAATACATGGATCACACATAAAATATAACATAAGTGGACAAAATCGCCCTAGAAGAGGGGAATCCCACCAAATCATGATGACAAAATATCATAAGAGGCTTATGGTGGGTCCAAGGGGTAATTTTATCCCTCCTTGGTCAATCCCCATAGCACAATAACCAAAAAATAATCATGAATATACCAAATCGTGCCTCCATAGTGAAGTCATGGTCCTCAAAAGACCTCAAAAAATCCACAGAAAATGCCATAAGTGATGGATGCGGGCCCCGATGAAGCTGAAACTGCTGGAGAAGGTGTGGAAGGTCCCGATCTATCATCACTGATCATCCCATGCCATAACTTTGCCTCAATAGCCCAAATCGATTTCCTCAATAGCCATTTCTACCAATCCTGAAATGCCTCGGGAAGCGTGAAACTGCCCCAAACAGCCTCCTGGAGGACTAGCGCTGTCAAGGTGAGGGCACCAATGTGTCCGGGAGGGGGGTAATATGGTAAAAACAAGTGGCTGGACAACCCCCTCCATCATCAGCGCCCTAGGTCAACCGGATAAAAGTCATCTCTGCTCCGACAGGGCCTCCAACAGACCAAAACTGCACTGGGGTAGCCTACTGAGGCTCAATCATCACTGTAAGTGCCCGGAACTGAAAACAAACTGTCCCATTGGACTCAGAAGGTCCAAATCCATCCAAGATGTGTACTCATACACCATATGAGTCTCTGCATGATCAAAATAAATACCCAATATACCGGAACAAGGCCAATAATAATGCTCTGTAAATGATCAAACACTGCTGTACCCCAAGAATCATCATCATAACCCTGTAGTTGCTGCATAGAATCATCATGTATGTGTACATAGACCATATATCATCTATCCAAATCATCATAAGGTCTAACATCTCATGTCCCATGGTCCTCCATGGTCAAACTAGGTCTAACCAAGACCAAATATAACTCAGACCATCATCCAAGGCTGCTGAAAAGTGTCAAGGTTAATACATGCTCTACAACTTATTCAAATAGCAATTATAACACATAATGATCATAACTGGCGATCTACATCCAAATATATAGTGTCGTTAATTATTATTATTACTCAGACTAGACTTTCAGGATCATACTCACTTCATAGTTGTGATCAATTTGCTAGTGAAGGGTGAAGGCTAAATTAAATGGCTAGGCTAAGGGATGACTCAACTGTCTTGACTTTGTGACACTTTGGCAAGGGAAAGGGAATACACCATAGTATATACTGAATGAGCAATAACACAGGGAATGGCGGTGTCTCACAAATGGATGAGTTGTTTAAAGAGGGTTTATTCACCTTCACAGATGCGCACAATCCATAATACAAATAAGGCCAGCAATTGTTTAGATATAGCATTTAAGTTTCATTGCTTTTTGGGCCTGAAGTTTCCATAGCCTTGATCTATGTGTGTTTACAAACACATTGCATAGATTTACATTTTTTCTTAGGCTTTCTGCTGCAGGTGTGTTTTTAAGGCACTTGTTTACCTGAGCACTTCTAGGTGTGTCATGGACAGCTTGTTTACCTAGGTATTTATTTTTTCCAAAAGATATAACATTTTATTTTTCATGGCCAGTTTCATTTGGCATTCCTTTCATTCATGTGTGTTTAAAAACACATTGCATGAATGGGCTTTTCATACAAGATATAGCATTTCATTTTCCAGATTTTGTATTGATGGCAGCACTAAAAGTTTCAGGTTTAGCCAACACAACTTTAGTGACTAGGGGGAATTCACAAGGAACTCCAACTCACCATAGGTAAGTTTTGCCACCAACTCAGAGCCGAGACACAATAAACAGGGAAGCTCATCCAATACAGAGGCTACAGTGGGGAAAAGTCCTCCATGCCACTAGTCAAGTAGTAAGTCAGGGTGATAATCTAAAAGGTAGGCCATGGATGGATGAAGACAATGAAATGATGGAGCCAACACTAGCAAGCCAAAGTATGGTGTAATGATCACCTCTATTCTCCCTAAGGAGGGTAAAACCAATGAGTATGAATAGTGAACTTCTAAGTCTGAGTAGGGACAATATGATATATATAATAGGTTAACCAGGTCCAAATATCTATATGATCGCCAGATCATGACACTAAGTGCTAAGACATGCTATAAGAATAAATATAAAAGCAATCTAACATAACACAATGATATACCTGCTGAGTCATATATCTGAAAGCTCATCAACCTGTACCATCATCTGTCCTCTGAGACTGCTGCTGTAACTCTGGGCACTACTGTCTGCTCTGTACCAATGGTATAATGGCTACATCGGTCACCTCTCTGAGTGTCCTGAAACTCAGTCATGGCATGGGGAATGCAACTGCTGTCCACAATCTGATAGATGCTCATCTCGGCGTCTCAAATGCAAGGGAACTGGCTGAATAGTGTACTGGAATGAGAAAAATAATGTATGGTAGCCCGGCTACTATATATGTGATAACAGGCCTCTATAAACAACATAATCAATCTGCGCTCTGAGATATCTATCACCATGACTGCCACCCTCTGGAACTCGGAAATGAATGCATCTACACTACATGTTTGCTTGAGTTGTGCCAGCTCTCTAAAATGCACCTCGGGGTCCTTCCTGTCAAATCGCTCAATGAGCCTCTGCGTAAAATCAGAGTATGAGGTGATGGTGTTGCGACCCAATGTCACCAACCCGTGGTACCACCACTCATGGGCCTCTCCATCCAAATGCAAGGTAGCCAATTTAATGGCATTTGTCTCCATCATGGGGTTGAGCTGGAAGTATGTATCCAACTTTTATACCCAATTCCGGGCTGGGCCACCCCGGGTACCCTCAAAGGTAGGGATAGTCAGCTTCCCTACTGTGGGTTGTAACTCATAGTTCTGGTGAATGGCCTATTTTAAGCTCTGGGTTTGTTCTTACTTTTAAAGTGGTAGAAGTCAGTGAAGGTCATGGCTGACTGGAAGTCATCTCCTAAAGCTCTGTACTCTCTCAAATAGGCACTCATGGATTCTTCTGGTTCTACTTGTGCTAGAGGTACTGCAGCAGGGCACTCTAGGAAATGAGGCATGGTAGATCGGGATGGCTTGTTATATATATGGGGATGGCTCTGCATGTGGGTATGTAAGTGTTCCCCACTACTACTGGTGGATACCCTATCACTATTGGGAAATAAAGGGCTGTGTGGGGTGGGCCCATTTTTCTCTGTCATTTATCTGAAGGTACTCATCATTTCTTTCTGTCCAGTAGTGAGATCTTTTATAGCTGCGATGAGACTATTGAAAGTTGTTTTTTTATCCTCGGCCATTGTTTCTTTGCCTTTTCCAAACTGATACTCTCTATCCCCCAGTTCTATATCCTCTAATTCTTCTTCTCCTCTATCACTGTTTCTAAACCTCTGTCTCCAGTAAGTAATGTTGTATGGGTCTTCTGAATTCATTTACAATCGCATGCTCCCGCAGCTGGCAAGGAAATAGCTCTGATACCACTGTAATATCCCAAACTGATATTTTTCTTTTTTTATGTTGTATTGTAGATGGCTAGTAGGTGTATGTCTCAACAGAATATGAAAGTAAGCACTGATCTCTGCATGCATGCATTTGCATGCAGATCTATAACCCAGATAATACTAAAATGCTATAAAATAGGAGGAATTAATGCATGTACATACCAGTATGTAGATCTGCTGATGTCGATGAGGATGATCCCTACATGCGGGAATTATGCCGGAGAAATAGTATGCTAAGGCAAGTCGTCCTCCAGATGAGGAATGCGCCCTCCTCCAAGCTTGGAATGCTCCTCAATAAATAATAGCTCACTGATGAAGCTCCAGATGATGGGCAATAGGGTTATAGTGCCCCTCTGGTGAAGATAGAAGCTGCATGCAGATAGAAGGATGGCTCAGAAGCCCAATACGTGAATGTCCTCCCAAGGAAACTCGCCCAAGTATGCAAAGACGTCCTTTTGAGGAGTGGTGTGCTGAGAAATAGCTCGAGAGTCAAGCTGAGAGGCCCTTCTTCCAAAGGAAGGGTAATAGTGCTGCTCTGAGAAGGATGGAGCCAGCATGCAAGAGTTTGTCTCTCTGTAGACTGGAATACGAATGAGTATGCTTGTGAGCAAGGCACCCAAGCAAGGAAGGCGAATCCCCCCAAACCAGTAAATAACTCACTCCTGAAGCAACTGATGAATAGAACCCAGTGTTATCAGAACTGGACCAGAACCGAAAAAACCGGCCAGTCTGATCGGTTTATAGAGGTAACCGGTCCGGTCAAGGACAAAAACCGGTTGAACCGTATTTTTGTCTGAACAGGGTACTGAACCGGCCGGAACCAGTCAAAACCGGCCCGAACCGGCCGGTCCGTACAGTGGACCCATGAAACTGATTTTTATTTTTTTTAAACACAAAAAAAAGTTTTCTATGCTTCCATGATTGGTTTATTGTTATTCATTAGTACTATGGTTGCCATTTTGAGGCTCTTTGTTGATGTACTTTGGTTCAAAACCTCAGAGATGTATTGCACTGGGTGTTGTTTTGGTTATTTGCACCCATACTTGCTATATATATGAGAAACTTTGCATATTTGTGTATTAATGGTTTGGATTCATATGTATGCACATGAATATATATGTTTTTTACAAAATATGAATATTTTATGAATTTTTTAGTCGACTAGTTTTTTTCCGGTTTTCGGTTTCCGGTCCGGTTCACATTTTGGGCTTCGTCGATTCGATGACCAGTCCGGTTCCGATAACATTGATAGAACCTGATGATGAAGCAATGTTGAAACTGGATGATCCAACCTGATGATGGACTAGGGCAGATAGATTTTGCTGCCGAAATACACCAGTTAGCTGAGTGCATGCACTCAACCCCAACTTAGCTCGCTGAGCTCTCCAATTCGAGATCACAAATCAATAATCATATAAGCATGCCTTCTCCATTCGCTTTACCTTTCTTTTATAACTTTCAACTGTAAAACCTAACACTTGACCTAATTAGGTCACTTTACCTTCTAATTCGTAGTTGACTTGCATGCAGGTGCCTGGAAACTCAATCAGGTGCATGCATCATGAAATAATGCTCAGATGTCATGCATGTAGGTGGCCCCTGTCTACCTACTGATGATATAATATCTATGCCAGAGATCTTCTTATATGGCGTCAATCCTCAGTTGATTCCCTGAATGTCAGTGCTTGCTCAACCCTATGGGAATGATATAGGTTAGCGAGATGGCCCTCAATGCTTAAGCAGAAGAGGACATTACAGAGGGTAAGGGATTGGAATTTAAACAAGCACATCAACCTCTCCATGTACCTTGATGTTGGTGGTGCTGATTGTTGAAGTTGATTGAACTCCTCTGTCATGACCTTAATAAAAATGTACCATTCAGTCAAGCAAATTCACTTATTAAGCATGGGAAGCTTTTTCTACCTTATTCTAACGCTTGGATTAGGAAGTTCCATCAAAATTGTAGGGTGTTGACCAATGTCCTTGGAGGATCAACTTCGAGATTTGAGGTAGAGGCAAGGGCTAGAGCCTAGAGGAGGGGGGAACAGGGTGCTATTGATGAATAGGATCCCAATATAGGCAATGATTTTGATGATACATTGATATGTAGTTATTTGTTGTAGCATGAAGTTTTTTGGACTCTACAGGTCGTTTAGAGCCTCTTTGTTTATATATTTTGGGTCAGATATGGATTGCACTCGTTGTTCTATGAGAAGAGCCCCTTCCCCCACCCTCTACTTGCCTCACACCATCTTCATTGAGCATTTGTGAGCATTTGGAGGTTTTGGAGCAGAATTGCAAGCTGAGCAGTTATGGAGCTTGTTGGGCAATCTTCTTGGACTGTTTGTAGTGGATTTGGCATCTAATTGAGGAGGAATTGTTGTCTATATCATTGTTACTTGTGGCCATTGGGCTGTTTTGTTGGTTGTTTCCTCAACTTTCCACTGTTCCATTCCAACAATCAACTGTCCAGGTATGCTAACAGTTTAAAATGAGTCAAATATGCCCCTGTCCTTGTGATGAGGTTGATCTTTGATGATTGATCATGTTGATCTTGTAGCCTTGTAGGCATATCATGTTGTTTTTTGGACTCTATAGGCCATTTAGGGCCTCATTGATTATGTATTTTCAATTTTGATTCAGATATGTATTGCAATTGGTGCCATTTCGAATTTTTGATATGTTCACTCTTACATGGTATATACATGAGTAGACTTTGCATATTTTGTCTCTAATGGTTTGGAATCTTTAAAATAATTTTTTCCCTTGAAATTTAAAAAAAAAACAAGTCATTGAAATCAAACCAATTCGAGTCATTGCCGAGTCCAAGTCCGAGCCAAGTTGACCCTGGATCGATTTTGAGTCCAAGTCTGAGTTTTAAAATATTGCTAGATATTGATGACAATCCTTGACTCTTTACTATTTTTTGAGAAATTTTAATTTAGTAATTTACTATTAGACATTAGTTTATTTCACTATTTTAACTTCTTTGTGTTCAGTGAGTTCACTGTTCAGTATCTATTTCAAACTTCACCATCTATTGCATTATCTTTTACAAAATTGAAATTTGAATTTAGATCTACATTGCATAATGATAATGATGAATTTAGTTTTTAGTTTTTAGTATTTTCATGATAATAGTTCATTATCATTTACATATTTGAAATTTGGTAATAGTTCAGTATTATCTACAAATTTAATCATTTGGTATCATTTACAAATTTGAAATTTGAATTTAGATGTAATTGCATAATGATGAATTTAGTTTTTAGTTTTTACATGGTAATAGTTATTGTTGGGATTTATCATTTTTATATTTTAAATTAATTTTTATGACACCAACGTCCCCTCGTCCCCCTGAAATTTCCCTAAAATTTGGGGTGGCTTCCACACGTCCCCCATTGTTTCCCTGCTCTCACGCTTTACCACCCCAAAAACTCTGTGGAACATTAGAATTTGGATCTTAGGAGAAGGCATTGCTCAATTGCAGCTCTTCCTAACTATTGACAATTGGCCTTGGGGAGCATACCCGAAAGCTTCCTCTACTAAGGATTCACTTAAAAAAAAAAAACTTAGACACAGTTATGAAATAGTAAAGCATAAATGGTGACAGATCCACAAAGAGGGAGAGCAAGAGTCAATTAATCAACTTCAAGCCAATGGGATGTGAACATAAGATGGAGTGGTATGGATGAAATGATAAAGGTTAAAGGTAGAACCAAATAAGGGGGAATAGTGAGACCTCGGAACTCCTAGTCCTTCAGACAGCGGAGTAGTGAGACCTCGGATCTCCTCTCAGCCCTCCTCTCTGAGAGACTAACAAACATCTTTGAGACAGGTCTGGCCAAGCACATCAATTCACACACACCCAGAGTGCTAGAAGGAACAGTTCCCGACAAATCCAAAACAAGGCAACCCCCGCACGCAGGATCCCTCCTCATCCCCAACAAAACAATCAGAGATCTATCCAAAGTTTCTTTCTTTCGACCTAGGATGTTAGGAGTATCCCTCGCTCCTACATCCCCCCTAGGATCATATAGCTGGGCATCTCGGGAGTTCAAGAGGACTCTGATAGCGAGTCAGTGCCTAGTTCGCCCCCATCACCATCGGCCATTAGACTCAGATGTTCTTGACTTCATCAGCTTCATGTTCACTCTTCATCACCTTGCCTTGGATACGGTTATATACATATTTTGGAGGTGGTCTTACTAATTGTATTTTTTCTTTTTATTTTAATTGAGTTTTTCATAGATATAGTTATGGCTTTTTCTAGGAGTTGCATTTCCACTCCCACATTGTACTTATACTGATTGTATCATTTTAGTCCTGTTGTTCGCCAGATTGCACACTAGCAGCAGAAATCTTGAGAAAGTTGTCTCCCTCACTGGAAGTGGGGAGAGGTGTGGCCTTGGGGGCAAGCAATGAGCCAGGTACTGTCACCTAAATCCCAGCTCCTCCGTTTAGGCTAACTCCTAACAAAGCCAAGGGGGGTAGTCCCTACAAAGAGTTTCACTAAGGCTCTTATGTGTTTTAAGTGTTTTTTGTATGGGGTGATGCGGATGAGTGTTGTTTAGGAGTTTTCTTGTGATGAGACCAAATTAAAAATGAGATAACAAGATAAGACGCAATCCACGTTGCTAAATAAGATATCAAATATAACAGTATTTTTCAAGACTTATAATCAGATAAAGCATTCACAATATGAAAATAAACACAAGGACAAATGGTCCTGATCAAGATAAAGATTTTAAATAACCAGTGCCTTATGGAGTCAAAGAAAAGATGTGATGCTGAATGTGTGGGTCTTGAAAGAGTAGCTGTTCGTGAGATCGTTATGCAAATTATCTTGATAAATCACAGATTTTAGTGGTCTTTAATTATTAGGCTAAGAAATAAGGATATCAAAAGAGTTATACCAAACGGCAAGAATACTGGCAACCTCGTAGATGATAGGTCGGGAGCACCCAGATTCAGAGGATAGGTGTCCAATGTTTAAACCGCCATCGAGTCTAACAGTGGATTCCCGGCACCACCTGTTTCAGGAAGCAACCTCAGTATTAAATGCCGATTTGGATTGGGATAAAGTTTTAATTAAGTTGTCACTTGTAAGCTTAGCAAATTCAACATCTTTCTGAGTACTAGCCCAACCTTTTCAGGTTGACAGAGCATACGGGTGTTGAACAATCAACCAAAGTAAATTAATTAGAGGGGATTGTGAGTTGAAGTATTTTATTAATTAAGAGCACCAATCGAAACTCATGTCAAACAAGCTTGGAGCAATAGACACCAAACAACTCGAGTTTTGTGGATGATGTGGATGGGGAGGTGGCCTCCACCTTGGCAAGGCGCCCCCCATCCCACTTTGGAAACACCATCAAGCAAATAACAAGATGCCACGTGTGGAACTCGCACTCCAATAGATATTGACGTGAGTTAGCATGGAGAGGGCGAATTCTAGATGGTAGGTGCTTGGAGTTTAAACCTCAATCATGGTAGTTGAGAGTGGGAGGTGGCCTCCACCTAGGCAAGGCGCCACCACTCCCATTCAATGCAACTCACACCAACCAAAACCCATTAAATGCCCACTCCACATCATCAAACTCGACTTTGCATGCATGGAGGGCGAATTAGCTTGGAGAGATTTGCTTGTGTTGACTGTACACTTGATTGAATGTTGACTGAGATGATTGGAATCTTCATAAATGCTGAGTGCCATGTCAATTAGCCTTTTATTTTAATCTTTTTGGATTATTTTGGAGAGATTTGGATTATCTCCAAAATAATCATTTTTATTATTTTAATTAATAATTTCTCTGTAACTAGGTGTTTTTGATCAATTATTTATTATGAGGCCTAGCTGACATCCGAAACTTAGGATAAACTGGTCCGAGGATCATGAATGATTTTTGGCTTAAGTCTGGAGCTTTCAATCATCAAATTCGGATCCCGGATGACTGACATATTACAAATTGATATTTCTCTATTTAAACTATAGAGAAATTTATTAAATTTAAAAAATAATTAAAAACCCAAATTTCGACGGACCCGGTAAAAATTTTTCGAAATTTTTTCTGAGGGTTCTATGGACCTAGGACATGACCAACACTTATATACATCAGTTGGACTCTAATAACCCCCCATGGCTAGAATTTTCAAAATCGGGCATTCCAGCTTTGGAGGAAGCGGGAGAAAACCTCATCGATTATAGCTCGGCTATAGGCAAAGTATAATTGACAAGGGAAAAAACTCCCTGGAATACCTTAGTTGCTTAATCAAGTCATGGGGAACCGAGACACTCAGATCCTACTAGCACACTTTATTACAAACCCCATGGAGCCATGGTCATGTCAACTGAAAAATAAAACTGGCTAGTCACAAATGCTGGATCATCTGATACACTGGAGTACAAACATTCATTATGTTTGTCAAATGGCGGCTCCTCAGATAATCCAACTATGGTACAAATAAGTTGGTAACATCTGGCTCCAACTGCGAGACGGGCACTTGCTCGATCTATGGATCAAAGAAAGTGTTCGAGGATCCCAGAATATCAATTTCCTGCACAGAAACGGAAGTGTCTTAGTCCAACATTTTCATGATAAATAATGCCAAAATGAAATACCAACACAATATTTTTTGCTTTTTTAATAATCAAAGGTACATAAAAATAAAATCTTTTCTTTTTCAACATATATATGAAATATAATGCAGAAAGCTAATCATGTGAAAAAACTATGATACATCAATATGGTACATAAGAAAGAAAAAAAAAATGCATAAAGATCAACAAGGATGGGTTTAGAGATGTCCTGAGATGACGCCTTGGTCATCTTGGAGGTTGCTCCGATAAAAAGGCTTCAGGTGTTGCCCATTTCTGGGTAGGCTTAGTTCTTCTCCTTCCATGGTGTTTAGCAAGAAAGAATTAGTGCCAGCAATTGCATGGATGATAAACGGGCCTTTCCAAAGGCTGTCGAATTTCCCATGTTTCCCAGGCTTCTCCCTTCTTTTGTCCCATAGGAGAACAGTATCTCCTACCTGGAAAGGTCTTGGCTTGGCTGATTTGTCAAAAGTACCCTTCATACTTTCTTGATGTCTTAGGGACTGATCAAGGGCAGCTCTTCTGGCTTCATCTAATTCTATGATCTAATTTATCCTCTGCTCCATTTCCAATTTTTTTGTCCCATATTCACTTATTAATCTGAAAATTGGAATCTGCATGCTAACCGGAAGGGTGGCTGTGAGACCATACACCAACTCAAAAGGGGATTTTCCTGTGGAGTTTTTCTTGGTTATTCTATCAGCCCATACAGCATACTTGATCCTGCTGTCCCATGCTTTCTTATTATCACCCATGGTTTTCTTAAGGATACTCATTAGATTTTTATTTGTAGACTCAGCAAGTCCATTTCCTTGCGGGTAGTAATCTGAGGAATGGGATAGGATGATGCCGTATTTGAAACAGAAGTCATTTACTTCTCCAGAACTGAAAGCCTTGGCATTATCAGTTGTTATCTTTAAAGGGATTCTGAACCTGGTGATGATTCTTTCTTCAATGAAATTTATAACAACATTTTCATCGGCCTTCTTAGTAGGTATGGCCTCTACCCATTTGGTGAAGTAATCGGTTGCCGTAAGAATCCAGCAAAATCCATTGCTAGAGTTATCTTTGAACTTGTCGATAAAATCAAGGCCCCATTGTTGAAAAGGGGCAAGGACCACAACAGGTGTGAGGGGGAGTGCAGCCAACTTCTGCTTACCAGTAAAAGGCTGACACTCTTGGCAACACTTGACATGTTTGTGAACATCTGCCAAGATGGTGGGCCAATAGTATCCAGCTCTTAGGATCTTGTGAGCAGTCGTATTTGCTGCATAGTGCCCTCTGCAGAATCCTGAGTGAAACTCAGTCAAGATTCTTTTGGAGTCCTGTTCATTCACACACCTAAGTATGATGCCATATGGGTTTCTCCAACCCAAACCTTCTTGAGTAAGGCAGTACCTAGCAATTTTGAGTCTTAAAGCCCTTCGCTTGTGACCCTTGAGGTGATCAGGACAATTGAAGTAGAGGATGAAGTAGATGATGTCAGAATACCAGATGTTGTCAAGCTCTTGGAGGGCAGGAGTCATGGAAGGTCAAGGAATGTTGTTTTCAGCAATCATTTCAATGGCTTCTTCATTCTTTTGAGTGAGCATTCTAGCAAGCCCTTGTCCTTTGATTAACTTGGTGGGCTTTATCTCAAGCTCATATTCCTAGATTTTGGAAACCCATGTACCCCTTATTCCTAAACAATCTTGTTGAGAGAGGATGTCTTTTACCGCAGCATGGGGAACATACCCTATAACCTTGGAGTAGCTGATGTATGTTCTAAAGTGTTTCAAAGATTTGACTAAGGCATAAGCCTGCTTTTCCATGATTATGTACTTTAGCTCGGAATGTTGCAAGGCTCTACTCATAAAGGCAATCGGTTGCTCGAACCCTTCGAAGTTCTTCTGGAGCAACACACCAGCAATGGTGTCTTCTGAGGCAAATGAGAAAATCATGAAATCTTTTGTATAATCCGAGCTGACTAAGACAGGTGCTCTAGTAATGGAATCCTTTATGGTGTCAAAAGCCTCTTTTCCTTCATCCGTCCAAATGAACTTAGCGTTCTTTTTTAGGAGAGCTTGCACAGGTTTCATGAGCTCAGCAAGGTTGGGTATGAATCTCGTTATGAAGTTTATGTGGCCATTAAATGATTGGAGACCTTTAACATTCCTTGGAAGGGGAATCTCCTGGATAGCTTTGATTCTCTCGGGGTCAATCCTGACCCCATCTTTGTCAATGATGTGACCCAAAAGCTTTCCCTCTTCAACGCCCAAGACTGACTTAGCCGGATTTAGGGAAATGCCAAACTCTCTGCATCGTTGAAAGACTTTTCTAAGATGGTCAACATGGCTAGATCTTACTTTGGAAAAGACAGTCAAATCATCCTGATATATTTCTATAATTTTTCCCATTAATTCATTAAAGGCATAATCCATGGCCCTCTGGAAGGTGGCCCCAGCATTTGTGAGACCGAAGGGCATTCTCAGATATTCGAAAGTCCCCCAAGGGGTTGTGAATGTTGTTTTGTGCCTATCTTCTTCTTTGATAACCACCTGATTATAACCCGAAAATCCATCAAGCATGGACATCATCGTAGATCCAGTGACCCATTGGAGGAGGGTCTCCATGTTAGGGAGAGCGTAATTGTCTTTTTGGCAAGCTATGTTAAGATTTCTAAAATCAATGCATATCCTGATACTCCCATTCTTCTTCCTTACCACAACCAAGTTGGCGCACCATGACGTATGTCTAGTAGGTGCTATAATTCCTGCTGCCAGCATTTTCTCTAATTCCTGCTTGACAATAGGTGCCAATTTAGGATTTATTTGTCTGATTTTTTGGTGGAAAGGTTTTGTATTTATCATTTCTGGTTTTAGAGGGATGGTATGTTGGAAAACATCCTCCCTATAGGCTTTTAGCTCATCATATGTAAATGCAAATATGTCTCTATACTCCTTTACTAGGCTTATTAGAGCTTTCCTCTCCTTTTCATAAGTTCCTTTTCCTATTTTTATGATTTTCAGATTTGTTTCCGATCCAGTGTTCACCTCAATATAGTCACCAGGTTTCAATTGGTCAATGTTATTTTTCTTTCCATCCTGCCTGTCAAAAATGTTCTCTAGCTTAGTAGATCCATGTGACATAGGGTTTAGCTTTTGGCTGTCCTCCGGATACTGCTTGCCTTCTTCCTGCCTATTTATCTTGAAGTCTGAGAACTCATCCAGGTTATGTATAAATTTCAGAATCTGTTCATCATCTTTGAAAATTTGCCAGTGGTTTATGTTGTCTGGGACTGATGGCCTATAATTTATTTCAAGGGTACAATCTCCGTTCAACATTTCTTCTGAAGGCTGGAGGGTAGATGCTGCAACTGCCAACCTATCTGCCACACTGTTCTCTTCCCTATGGACTGCTTTTATGTTTAATGCATCAAAGTACTCCATGGTGTCCCATATTGCACTCCTATACCCTTTAAGCCTTTTACAGTGGCATGCAAAATTACCTTTGATCTGTTGCACAACTAAGTCAGAATCTCCTTTGATACTAAGCAATTTTATTTTCATGTCTTTAGCAATGTCTATGCCTAGCAAAAGTGCCTCATACTCTGCAACATTGTTTGTGGCTTCGAATTCAAGTCTGAATGCAAAGTTGAAAATCTTCCCCTTGGGTGATATTAAGACTATGCCAGCACCTTTGCCAGCTCTAGAAAAAGCACCGTCAAACTCCATTTTCCACAATCCATCAACTTTTTTATCTTTCATTTCTTTATGAACAGGCTCTAAAAAGGTGGAATTGACCTAGTAGGTCCCTATTTCATCCGTATTGTAGATGTATTCATTCGATGGTTTCTAGGGATTTTCAACATGGTATCTTCTTTCCTTTTCTGAGTGAAGTTTGACGAGAGAATTTTCAGATGCTGGAACAGTTGCATAGGATAAGTCTAATTGTAATGACCCACCCAAAGAAGCACCCCACTTTCTAGAAAGAAGCATCCCCCATTTATCAGGCACATCTATGACAAGGATATCCATGGTGACATGGATGTTTGGGTACTTGGCCAATCTGACGGTTTGATTTTCAATCATTCCCTCAACTTCAACAGGTCTAGAATCCATGGCACATACATTCCCATAAGGTCTAGTCGTTTTTAGATTGAGTTGTTGCATAACTATTTTGGTCATTAGGCTTGCACCAGATCCTGAATCCAACATACAATTGTGTAGAAGAAGGTCACCTATCATCAATGATATGTAGAAAGGCGGGTGAGCTTCTTTTCTTGTTTCCCTGGTATGTAGGACTATAGGAGGATCCCCAAAATCATTTTCACAACTTGTTGAAGGTTGTTCTTTAGTCTCTGAGAAAGTTACCTTTTTAGGGGTAGGATGCTTTGTAGGTGGAGGAGGCTTTTCAGATGCTATGGGTTTTGGAATAGAAGGAAGAGTACCATCAACCTGAGGCTCTATCATTTTCAAAAGTTTCTCCCTCTAACCAGGAAGTTTACATAGTTCAAGTACCGGGACTGGAACCTTAGTGTTGGCCAACCAACTACCTAAATCAAAAGTTAAATCAACAGACTCCTTTTCATTATTAATTTCTTGAGTAATGTGAGGAACTGTTATCTTAGGAGCAGTTTGAGTAGGAGGTCCCTCCTTCGGTTTCTTTTGATATGTCATTCCCTTGAATCTCTGGCTGTTGTTGATACTGGGTGGCATCTCACCATAGATTTGAGTTAGATAATCAATCTGTTGATAACCTTAGTTCGCTTGATTCACACTAAGATTTTCATAGGTATTCCCCACATGGTTGATGAAAACAGGCTCATTTGTAGAAGTGCTAGGACCACAACCCTCAAGATAATCATGTTTTTGAACAAAACATGCATAATGGCAACCAGATTCCTCGTGGAAATCTCTGCATGCCCTACAAAATGGCTTGTATGATTCAACCATGTTAGCAGCCTCTAATTGGTTAGGAGGCCTTTGTTCATGGTTGGGAGGTTTTCTCTGCCAATTCTGCTTTGTAGCAAAAACCCTATGTTGAGGTTGAGGTTGAGTCCTTTCAACATTTATAACCCGACTTTGAATTTCTTTTAGCTGAGCAAGGTGTTTTGCTTCAACTTCTTCCATGTTTCTCTTCATTTCCCTTTTCATTTCATTTCTCATTTCTAACATCTGTTTTTCATAAGTCTCTTTCATAATTGATAAAGGATCTTTATCTTTTGGTTCATTACTTTTCAAAGGTATTGAAGATCTTGAGTAACCCTGAATGTTGGACTCACCGGATGATTGCATTTTTAAATCAATTTTGAGAGCCATATTTTGAGCTTCAAGCACAGTAGCGGGTTCCTTATCTCTTATCTGATACTGCATCTTGCCACTAAGTGCCTCAATGTAGTAAACCATAATGGAAGGTGCAGGCGGTGCATGGGTAACAGGAATAGCATTTGATAACTCGGTGAACCTAGTGTTGAATTCATCCATTGTTTCAATGTCGTTCTTGATGTTGGTCAAAGCATTCAACTGATGCCTTGGTTCCTTTTTCTCACCAAACTTGTTGGTGAAGGCAGTTTTGAAGGTAGCCAAGGTGGCAAATGAGTTGTTTGGTAAGTTGCTATACCAATCACCAGCGTTTCCATCCAAGGAAAGAGCAAACAGTTTCATATAAACGTCATCATGTTGGTTGTCAGGGTCACTGATATAGGCATTAATACATTTGGAGAAGTTTTTTGAGATGTTGAGCAGCAGTAGTGGCATCAGTGCCAGTATACGTTGCAAGTTTTTTGACAGCTTTGTCTGGAAGACGATGGGGTTGACCTGCTATTTGAGAAATATTGAGTTGAGTAAAATACTCACCCATTGTATCGGAAGGACAATTTATTATATTTTCAAGATTTTCTAAACTTTCTGGAAACAAAGAGTGGATGTCTAAAATAGACTCAGATCTAAGTTCTTCAAGGATTTTATGAGAAGCAAGCTTGTTTAGTCTTCTCTTATAAACCTTTTCAGGCTCAAGGATAAAACTAAGCAAGCCTTCAGAGTTTCTTCTAGTTGAATACCTTGAGGTGTTAACTAACAGTGGAGTCGCCAAGTGGATCCAAGTCTAATTTCGGAGAGAGATTAAACTAAAAATCTACCAAAAAAGGAAAACTAAAAAGGGGCAGTGGAGTCGCCAGATAGATATGAAATCTATCAAAAAAGGTAAAACAAACTAGAAAAAAAAAACTAAGGTCGTCCAAGAACAAAAAGATTTATCCCCGGCAGCAGCGCCAAAGATGTTGTCCGCCAGATTGCACACCAGCAGCAGAAATCTTTCGAAAGCTGTCTCCCTCACTGGAAGTGGGGAGAGGTGTGGCCTTGAGGGCAAGCAATGAGCCAGGTACTGTCACCTGAATCCCAGCTCCTCCGTTTAGGCTAACTCCTAACGAAGCCAAGGGGGGTAGTCCCTACAAAGAGTTTCACTAAGGCTCTTATGTGTTTTAAGTGTTTTTTGTATGGGGTGATGCGGATGAGTGTTGTTTAGGAGTTTTCTTGTGATGAGACCAAATTAAAAATGAGATACAAGATAAGACGCAATCCACGTTGCTAAATAAGATATCAAAGATAACAGTATTTTTCAAGACTTATAATCAGATAAAGCATTCACAATATGAAAATAAACACAAGGATAAATGGTCCTGATCAAGATAAAGATTTTAAATAACCAGTGCCTTATGGAGTCAAAGAAAAGATGTGATGCCGAATGTGTGGATCTTGAAAGAGTAGCTGTTCGTGAGACCGTTATGCAAATTATCTTGATAAATCACAGATTTTAGTGGTCTTTAATTATTAGGCTAAGAAACAAGGATATCAAAAGAGTTATACCAAATGGGAAGAATACTGGCAACCTCTTAGATGATAGGTCGGGAGCACCCAGATTCAGAGGATAGGTGTCCAATGTTTAAACCGCCCTCGAGTCTGACAGTGGATTCCCGGCACCACCTATTTCAGGAAGCAACCTCAGTATTAAACGCCAGTTTGGATTGGGATAAAGTTTTAATTAAGTTGTCACTTGTAAGCTTAGCAAATTCAACACCTTTCTGAGTACTAGCCCAACCTTTTCAGGTTGGCAGAGCATATGGGTGTTGAACAATCGACCAAAGTAAATTAATTAGAGGGGATTGTGAGTTGAAATATTTTATTAATTAAGAGCACCGTTCAACTCTTTGATAGAGAGCGCTCTTGAATTAGTCTTAAGACCAGAGTTCAAGAGATTTTTCTAATCTCATATGCCTAATGCAAGGGGAAAATGAAAGTCTAAAATGCTCTCCGACAAAGAGTGCTCTTGACTTGGATTTGGCCAAGTTCAAGAGGCTTTGTTTATTTTATTGAAAGTAAGAGCAGTTGTAAAAGTAAACCATGTGATAGCTCAAAAGATATACAAGACGATTAGCATGCTACTTGCAAAATGAAATTTTAAAAAATGACTTAGTGTTCTACCAAACAAATTTACTCTAAGGTGGGATCTTCCTCCGAACAAGGTTGATCACTAGAACCGCTAGTCCTTGAGAACTTTCCAGCTAGCTGAAATTTCGACCAAGGAGGCTAACGGGGAAAGAGGAGTAACCACAAAGTTAAAGTTATGTGGTCCTGCCCTTGAGATGAAATCCCAAGGATACTACCTCAAGTCAAAACTTGGAAGAGAAACAGTGAAATAACAGACTAAATCTATTCTAAAGCATGGAAAGAAAAGATCTAACTTGACAAACACAACACTCTTCCCCAAATGGGGAAGAAAACCAAAAGATGGAGGACTCCTCCACTTAACTTCTTATTAAATTTTTACAGATGCCTTTGGGATTTAGGCCCTTGAAAGGTCTTTTGGAAAAGAAATGAACTTGAAACAATAATGAAAAGAAGCTTTATCAATAGCTTTTACAAAAGGAGATTGATGACTTTGTTTTGGTTCAAATGTGCCTTAGGTTCAAACTTCTCCTTGTTCTTTGTCTTCTTTACTCTTCTCTTTTCAAAGCTTGCTTTGCTCAACTCTCTTCTTCTTCAAAATGCCTACAAGCATTTCATTACACTCAAAGCACATACCCATTAGACATTAGTAAATGAAAATAATAAAAACTTGAAACTATCTAAGTATGAAATTGAAAAATGAAACCTAGATTGTGGAAAGCATGAGATTTTGACTTGAAAATGTTAATATGGAAAAACGGACCAGCGAACAAAAGATGCCTTAAAAATGCTAGAAATGAGATCTAAAACATAAAATTTTCAAGATATTTTTAATGAAAAATTTCTATCTTTCAAAATGGAAGCTAAAGTTAAACAAGTATAAGTTCTACTAGTGTAAAAAATGAGATCTAGAATGCTTCTAAAACTACTTTTTCAATGCATGAGATTGTAAATAGAATGCAAAAATTCACTAAGACTTAACAAACAAAGACTAACTCTAACAAAGTTTTGTGTTTTTGTGTGAAAAATTAGGGCTCTTTAGGATGGACGAATGGAGCCTGGAAGACAAAAGTGAAAGGGAAGATGAGCTTGGGAGGAGGGCAAAAACGAAATGGAGGAGAAGAAGATGGATCTAGGGCAAGACGAATGGATGAATGAGAGAAAGGGCAAAACGAATGGGTGAGTGAGGCTAGTCTAATGGAGATGGGCTTGAAGAGGTAAGCTTAAGGACAAGTAACCAAGAAAGTTTTGAAAAAAGTTGTTGATGGAGGAAGAGACCAAACTCTCTTATTAAAGTGTTTCTTCTCTTGAAATGAAGAGAAGACCTTGAAGACCTGCAAAATAGATTAATTAGATGCCAAGAACCATTGTTAAGTAAAGAATGACTTAGTCTTTAATAAGCCTTTCTCTACCTTGGGAAACCCCTGCAAAAATCTTGTTATGAAACATGCAAAAACCGAAAGATATATTTCTAATCAAAGTTAAAACATACATCTAATAATGAAATTGCATGATCAATGAACAAAATGAAAGAGATATCACCAATAGTGTGAAGAACATCCCAATTGCTCCAGCATGGACCTCCAAAGTCTAAACTTTATTCAATATTAAACAGATATTACAACAATATTTTGGCAGAGTGTTCATGCTCAAAATCTCCATGAGGAATAGGGCCCAAATGGCTTCTTTATATAGCAAAGGCTAGCTACCAAATACCTAAGTCGAATTGGCTTTGAGAAGGGAGCCAATACCACCTAACAAAAGTCGAATTCCAATCAACACTAGTTTACAACCAATCGAAACTCATGTCAAACAAGCTTGGAGCAATAGACACCAAACAACTCGAGTTCTGTGGATTATGTGGATGGGGAGGTGGCCTCCACCTTGGCAAGGCGCCCCCCATCCCACTTTGGAAACACCATCAAGCAAATAACAAGATGCCACGTGTGGAACTCGCACTCCAATAGATATTAACATGAGTTAGCATGGAGAGGACGAATTCTAGATGGTAGGTGCTTGGAGTTTAAACCTCAATCATGGTAGTTGAGAGTGGGAGGTGACCTCCACCTAGGCAAGGCGCCCCCACTCCCATTCAATGCAACTCACACCAACCAAAACCCATTAAATGCCCACTCCCATTCAATGCAACTCACACCAACCAAAACCCATTAAATGCCCACTCCACATCATCAAACTCGACTTTGCATGCATGGAGGGCGAATTAGCTTGGAGAGATTTGCTTGTGTTGACTGTACACTTGATTGAATGTTGACTGAGATGATTGGAATCTTCATAAATGTTGAGTGCCATGTCAATTAGCCTTTTATTTTAATCTTTTTGGATTATTTTGGAGAGATTTGGATTATCTCCAAAATAATCATTTTTATTATTTTAATTAATAATTTCTCTGTAACTGGGTTTTTTTGATAAATTATTTATTATGAGGCCTAGCTGATATCCGAAACTTAGGATAAACTGGTCCGAGGATCATGAATGATTTTTGGCTTAAGTCTGGAGCCTTCAATCATTAAATTCGGATCCCGGATGACTAACATATTACAAATTGATATTTCTCTATTTAAACTATAGAGAAATTTATTAAATTTAAAAAATAATTAAAAACCCAAATTTCGACGGACCCGGTAAAATTTTTTCGAAATTTTTTCTGAGGGTTCTATGGACCTAGGACATGACCAACACTTATATACATCAGTTGGACTCTAATAACCCCCCATGGCTAAAATTTTCAAAATCGGGCATTCCAGCTTTGGAGGAAGCGGGAGAAAACGTCATCGATTATAGCTCGGCTATAGGCAAAGTATAATTGACAAGGGAAAAAACTCCCTGGAATACCTTAGTTGCTTAATCAAGTCATGGAAAACCGAGACACTCAGATCCTACTAGCACACGTTATTACAAACCCCATGGGGCCATGGTCATGTCAACTGAAAAATAAAACTGGCTAGTCACAAATGCTGGATCATCTGATACACTCGAGTACAAACATTCATCATGTTTGTCAAATGGCAGCTCCTCAGATAATCCAACTATGGTACAAATAAGTTGGTAACAAGTCCCATTGACCTACTTTTGTGATCATTAGTGGACATTAATAACATTATCTTATCTTATCTTATCTTATTGACTTCACTTATCACACTACTACCTTAGAAAACCTAAGGTAAGACACTTTAATTAATCCATTACTTCAAAAGTACAACTTTAACACTTCAAAAGTTAGGGAGACACTAAGTTGATGGGTTCCCATTCCACTAAATACTTAAGTGTTAATTAATAGCCTTATTACCTTAGTCAAGTATCCTTTTAATCATCAATTAGAGGGAGGGCATCACCTATGAGTATTTTCCACTTGCTAGACACATGATACTTGATCAATAATCACCATGTGACCATGAAGACATGAGAACACATCACACCATACCTCTTAGCCAACCATCATGGCCACCACTCAACCATCAAGAAGAAACATCTCCAAGCAAGGAGACAAGCATCCAACTATCTAGCCATGAAAATTAAATTAATCCCAAGTGCAAACCTTAGGTACTTTGTTTTATTATATCACGGAAATCGAGCACACAAAGAGACCAAGAAATAGTAGGAAAGAGCTATCATAATATATTTCATTCTAATGAGAAAGCGAAAGCTTTCTTATAAAGGTTACAATGAGGTCGAGTCAATTCACTTTACGAATGTGGGATAGACCGATAAAAGTGATAAAGTAACTCAAGCATAAAAACCTAAAAATAAACTAAAGTCATAAAGTGATTTTATTAACACCTAAGTCTAATATCTAATTGACCATTACATAAAGTAAGTTTCACTTTAACACCCTCCCTTAATGGTCAATCTACCAACTACACCAAGTTTCTCTTGAAATTTTACATTTTTTTTCAGGACATAATGACTTGGTGAAAATGTCTGCAGTTCAGTCCTTTGTGGACAGTAGTGCAACTCAACAGTTCCATCTTCTACAAGTTGTCAAATGAAGTGGCAATGTATCTCAACGTGCTTGGTGCACTCATGGAAGACTGGATTCTTGGCTAGTTTTAGTGCCCCTTGATTGTCGCAGAGTAGGGGTGTTGGCTCTATTTGTTGCATCTTTATATCTGAAGGCATCCTTCTGAGCCAAACTACCTTACATGCTCCTTTCATTGTTCTTCAATATTCTACTTCTGTCGATGAAAGTGCTATTGCATGTTGCTTCTTGTTGGTCCATGTGACTGCACCTGCGCCAAGGTTAAATACATATCCAAAGGCTGATTTTTTGTCATCCACGCAACCTACCCAATCTGAATCTGTATATCCACACAACCTAGGATCTTTGCTTCTGTTGTACAGAATGCCAAAGTCAAGTGTCGCTTTCACATATCTCAACACCCGCTTTGTTGCAGTCCAATGCTCTGCTTTTAGTGTTGTCATGAATCTAGAAATGAAGCTCACAACATAACTCAAATTAGGTCTAGTGGTTGTAAGATATATCAAGCTACCCACTAGTTGCCTGGAGACCAACTCATTCACTGCCTTAGAATTGGTCTTAGCTTAAAGATTCATCCCTTTCTCCATAGGTGTAGACAAGATTTTGCAATATGTCATTCTAGATTTGTTAAGCAAACTCCTAACATATTTTGCTTTTGAGACAAAAATGCTGCTACCTATTTGCCAAGCTTCTACACCCAGACAATAATATAGGAGGCCTAGATCAATCATATCAAAAGCTTTACTCATGTTGATTTTATCTGTTCAATCATGTTTTCCTCGGTACCTATGATGATGATGTCATCTACATTGATGACTAGTAGAATGATATTATTACCACTACTTTTGACGTATAAGTTGGCATCTAAAGGAAACCACTGGAACCCCTACTCAACTAAGCACCTGTCAATCTCGATGTACCATGCCCTAGGTGCCTGCTTCAGGCCATATAACGCTTTCTTTAACCTACAAACAACGTGCTCTTTCCCTAAAACCTCAAATCCCTATGGCTGATACAAGTAGACCTCTTCCTCCAAATCTCCATTGAGGAAAGCGTTCTTCACGTCCATCTGATGGACCTTCCAACCACACAGTGCTGCTATGGCTAGAACAAGATGAATGGTGCTCACCTTTGTTGTAGGGGCAAAGGTCTCCTCATAATCAATGCCCTCTCGCTGAGACAACTCTTTTGCTACCAATCGTGCTTTGTACTTGTCAAGTGATCCATCTGCCTTGTACTTGACCTTGTACACCCATTTGCAGCCAATGGGTTTCTTCCCTGGTGGGAGTGTTGTGAGATCCCAAGTCTGAATTTTCATCAAACTTTCAAGTTCAACGGTCATGGCCCTCTCCCATTCAGGTCTCCCTTTAATTTCATCGAACACTTGAGGCTCGAATACTTCCTGAACATTGGCTATAAGAGCAAAGTTGACTGTGTAGGTTTTATGTTTGCTCTTTCCTCGTGATGATCACTCCTCGATCATTTCTATTGCTCGAAGATCTCTTATGGCATTGAGCCACCACTTGGGTGGTTGCTTGTTGTTTCCCTGGTTGGGAATCTCCCCGTTGCAGCCTAATACACACCTCAAGTTAACGTGGCAGAAATCTTCAAGCCACTGGGTGTGTCCTTGGGGGCAAGTCACGAGTCAAGTATTGTCACTTGAAACTTGACTCCTCTATCCAGGCCAACTCCTAGCGAAGCCAAGGAGGGTGGTCCCTAATAAAAAAAATTAAGGCTAAATAAGCTAAGTTATGGAAGTAAATCTAGGAGTTTGAGAAATTACTGAAGCAAGAACAATGACAATGAATTAAATTCAGCAGTATGTAAATTATTAACCAAGCACAACATGTTGAAATAACTTAAGCAAATAATCAAAAAACATAGACCAGTGCTGAGAAAGTAAAAAGAAAAGAAATGTTGCTGAAAGGGAAATGTTTTTGCCAGTCTTCTTGGTCAGTTTTAGTTATTATGGATGAGTGGATTAAGGTGGGTTTATTCTTGGTTTGGCCCACTTAGAATTTATCCTCAATAATAAGTGCAGAGCAACAGTGTTGATGTCCAAAGGGGAGAGAACAAATCTCATTAATGAGTATCCCCCTAACTTCTCGTAAGGTTCAATTACTCTTAAACAGAAATGAAATAAAAATAAAGAGCGACTAACTAAGTGAAGTGAGTGCTAAAGTGATTAATCTAAGAAAAATTAAATGACGAAAGTAAACTAAGTGCAGTGAGTGCAATTGCTTACAAAACTAGAAAAAAAAACTAAAGTTCTGAGTGAGTTTGTGGTCCAACGTTCATTAGAGGAAATTTGGGGTCTAAAATGGGCCTCCCAAGGAAAACAATAAAAAAGCCACATCACACTACCAATTTGCCATGTCACACTAAATTAAAGGTGTTATCGAGTGAAGGTCAACCTATAATATCTCATTAATGGTAGTTGACAAGTATGTTGGGTTAGTGTAGAGTTAAGAGATGATGGTTGAAAATAATAATGAAAGGTTTAGATTCTTGTGCATACACAATAAATGATATAGTGGTAAATTTTTTAAATTTATATTATAATTTATTTAATTTTTTAATAAATGTACCACTACTTTTTATATATTTAATCAAATCTAAAACTTAAAAAAAAACTAAAATTACAATGAAAAAATATAATTGCAATAAACTAAAAATAAACAATCATTATTTTTATTTTATTTTATATTATCACTACTTCCAAGTCCTTTAAAATACAAATCTCACATTAATTAAGATGATAGTGGAGGAATTTTGAAATAATAAAAACATTTATATAATTAATCTCTTCAAAATAAAAACAAATAAATTTTAAAAAGTATCATAAATAAAAAAAAATAGGAGAGAGATAAAATAAGTTTTCACTATTTTTGCGATAACTTTCTCCTCCAAGCTCAGAATTTGACACTTTTGGTACCATTGGAAAGGTCTTGACGAGAGCTACAACATTCGTGTTTTGAGTTTTTCGAGATAAGACCGAGTCATTATCTGAATCCTACAAGGCTATTCAGGGCACTTGCCCTTGGAGGCTGGCTAGTGAAAGATAGATCAAAATGTTAAATGCTAAATGTTAAATGTTAAATGTGCAAAAACTGGCAAGAAATTAAATGTAACAAAGGATGCTTGTCTAGAGTCTACTGGAAGCCTTCCAAGCACTCTACCCATTTGTGAGGCACCTCCATTCCCTAGTGTCTTCTATCCTGCATATGTCTAACTGGTTCACCTTTTCCCTCGTGTCCAAGAGATCACAGTGTCGAGGTTATCAAGTCAATCCCCATTATCCTAGCCTTGTTTCTTCCACCTCACCCATCCTAGCAGTTTGCCTAAGTCTGTGAGTAAGCATATGGGTCTTCATGAAAGGCTTGATGGTTTCTCTAACACAGGTATATTATTATTTGATTATTGTGGCCATTGTTGTGTATTTCATGTTTTAGTCTGGTTATTAACATAAACTTGTGAGCATTATTCATCCAGTGTGCAGGCAGGACTATCCAGATTATTGCTCAACCTTCAGTTTGAGTATTTTGACTTGGTCAAACCTAGTTTGACGTGGTCAACATTTTTCACAAGGCAGTGACTGCAGTGTTCGAGATTGTACATTTGTTCTCCAGATGTATCCAGTACACCATTTACATGCTCAGTTTTTTGTTTTTGTCCATTATACAGTAGTTCCATGGATTATTATTATTATTATGGCCATATTTTAATCATTGGATGTGGTCTTGGGCTTCAAATGCATATTTTGATGGACATATGGGGTATTTGTAGTCACTATTAATGGATTTGATGTCTTTGATTCAGTTGGTGCACTTAGATTTGGATTTTGGGCAAAGGAAAAGGACTTATTGATGGTTTTATTCTCCAGCATGATGAACAAGCACAGTTTTATTCAATAAAAAATGACCATGGGTCCTTCAAGAAAATCGATTTGGCTAATGTGGGTGAGGAAATGACTTGGGGATGATTTCTTATGATGAGAAAAGGCTCTACATGCATGTTCCATGGATTATATTCATCCGAGGAAGACTTCACATGATATTGCCTTGGTCCTAGAGAGGACGCCTTCCTTGGGGGCGCACTTCATCTTGATCATTTGATGTATTGTCATGTCATATTGTTATATCATTGTAAAAGGTGGGCACCTAGGGTGATTTATGCCCCTAGTGATCCCCTCATTATATTGCCCCATGTTATATCATGTTATTATGTTGTACTTGCCTTTCCTAAGGCGTTATTTGGACAAAGTGCGGCCCCCTTTTTGACTTAGTCATTGATCCGTGTAACGTAAAAATAAAAAGATCTCCACCATTGATGATCTCCATTGTATCTTTTAATCTCAACCACCCATTCAAAAAGTGGTTAGGGTTTTGGTCTCTCTCAGATCTATTTAAGAGAGAGGACCCCCTCATTGTAAAGGGACTTTTGGCTCTGGATTTTTGGAATAGAAGAAATCTTTTGTGCTCCAACACTTGTGTTATTGTGGATGAATGTTGAATGTGATGATTGAAACTATCTTTCTCTTGCATTGAAAGATTTTTGCGATAGCTCTCGTAATTTTTGGATCCAATTTTTTATTGCAAACAGGAAGGTCGATTTGAAGAGGGGCACACTTGTTGAGGAGACTTGGCCTTGCTCTTCTCTCTCAAATCTTGGTTTAACAAGGAGTATTTCTATCTTGGCATCATTTACTCTCTCATTATTTGTCTCTCGTGTGTTGTCACCCATTCTTCTTGCATTACTCATTGATCTCTTTTGTTGTGCGGGAAAGGAGGGACGCACTAGGGTCCTTGGGCATTTAACTTGGACGTGGGCTCACAAAACTTTCACTTGATCTTGTTGGGGTTAATCTTCGTCATACGGCAAGCTTCTATAATCATCAAGTAAGTGTTTACAAGTGTTTTTCTTTTATTTTATTTCTCTATCCATTAGTCATCTCTTAGATCTACTTCAAACCCTAAAGTAAAAATTTACAAAAATTCTTTGGGTCACACAACTTGGCTTCAAGGCAAATCCATTCTAGGTTTTTACACTCTTCCCCAACCCGAAGAGGGTTCTCTAAGGCATCATCTCTAGAGGACTCCATCATCCCAATCCCACAAGCACTCATCTTAAGGCAATTCGCCCTCCTAGGGTTTTCCCATCTTTTGGTTGTTTTGTGATCCGTTTTTGCTTGTGTGCTTTGGCACTGTTAAATCCATCATCAAACCATCCCAATCAAGTGTTAGAAGGCCCTAATTTATCCTCAATCTACTACTTTGGATATTTCACCAAGATCTACCTTCAATCTCCCCAGGGTAGTGTCATTGATCATTTAGTCTAACACTTAGATCCTGGATCCTTTGCTAAACCTTTAAGTCACTAAAATAAACATATCAGGTTGTTCATTTCATAATCATAAGCCTCCCAACTCGAGCATTAAGCATCTAGTGGCTTTACCTTTAAGATATAGGGTTTCATCAGCTACTCACCTTGCATACTCTATTTGTCTAGTTTGACCCGGTGATTTAGCTTTAGGTCTTTCCTTTTAGGTTAGATCAGGGTCTCCCCATTTGTCACTTGGCTTTTGGTGGCATAAAGTGAAGAGTGTCTTGATCGGCGTGACAACCGATCCATTCTAGGGATCGAGATTTTCTTAGGTCACCTCTTTGGTTTCCTGGCTCCTCTACCATCCTAAATAGGATCATCCAAAAGGGGCAACTACAAGTTGTGTGAAAACATTTTTGGCGCCGTTGATGACGAGGTATAGACTTACCTTAGGAGTCTACGAGTGTTTGTGTGTTAATTCTTAATCCTATCACATCTGGTTTTAAAATTGGTGGTTACATTTTCCATTGCTTAATTATCTTAACCATCAAAATAGTTCACTCATCTCTCCCCGCTATCATAATGACATATCTTTCGGTAAACGAGATCAATAGTTTACCTGGCGACTCCACAACACGACTCCACTGGCGAACCCGTACAAAGACTCCACTGGGGAATCTTAAAACTATAAATCATAATGGACCCAAATGCTCTCTACGACTTTTTGCAAGCTGCGAAAGAATTAAAAGAGTATAACAATGAATGAGGTTCACGATTTTGGCATGAGGATGATTATGAATATACCTATGGGTATGAACCTGCATATCAAAACTTCTATGATGCCCACCATTTGCCTCGTCCATCTAATAAAATTTCTTCCCCAAACACCTCGAGTAAAACGATTAGAAAACATCAAACCCAGCAAAAGCCTTGCAATCAAAGCATTCACTGGAATGATTCTTATACTCCAGTTGGACATCCAAATCAAATCCCTAGCAGAAAAGCCAAAGTAGCAAGAACGCAAGCTAAGCCATCTCCTTTTGACTTTTCATAAATATATGGGGCACCTCATCCTATGCCAAATGGATACATCAGGAGGTTGCCTCATTTTGATGGAAAAAATAGTATATCTATTGAAATTCATTTGGATGCCCTCTGGGATTATATGGAATCTTTAGGTGTGGACAATGAGGATGTTTATATGCGAGCCCTTGATGCGTCCCTAGATGGGGATGCTCGATTATGGTTTGATCATCTAGCCTCGGGATCCATCACTAGGTATGATATGTTTACTGATTTGCTTAAAGAGGAGTGGGGTGAAAACATTGATGAATTCGTGGAAAAGCAGGCAGGCGATGATTGTCTTGATGAAGATGATCAAGATATTGATGAAGTAACTGACGATTGTCTTTATCAAATTAATTCCTCTTTTCCGGAGCCAGACAACAGTGAGAAAATTTCAAAACCTCAGGATTATTGCCTCAATATTGACATAAAAGGGGAACTTATTAAAATTTTGTCATCATTACCCAAAGAAGTCACAGATGAAGAGGAGGATACCAATGATTTCTATCAAGAAGCATCCATGGTTGAGTTTTCCATCAATGAATCCTTTGAAATTCCTCTTAAGATGCCTCTTCATAATCCTTGTGTAGTTGATGATATTTTTGATCATGTTATTAAAGAAGAAGAAAATGGGGACAATAACCAAATTTCTTTTGAAACGAATTCATATGATCATTGTGTGTTTAGAGATCAAATTAATGAAAATGATTAGGTGGTTGTTAATGAGTTTATTGATACGTTCCCTAATCACTTATCCTCATATGAATTTAATGATAAGCCAATTGAAGAGCAATCTCATGATGAGGATGAGTTAGTGAATCAAACTGATCAAGAGCTTTCCTTAATAGAATACTCAAATCAATGTCTAACTAATTATGGGAAGTTCGCAAACAATCCTTCACTTAACTCATCTAATGTTGATATTTTTCCATAGTCAATCCTTGATCAGGATAACTTGATTCAATAAATTGGGTGGGTGGTCGCAGTGAATCATGTCTTCATAGAGTGAGTATTGACCTTGATCTGAAATTTGAAAATTTTAGTGGAATTAAGAGTATCATTGAGTTCAAAACTTTTCTCTCTTACCAAATTCTAAGGTCAGTCATTCCAAGCCATATGGGAGAAATTGTATGTTTTGAATCCACCCTTCCGTCCCAGGTTTTGGAGTTTTCCTGTATAGGTTTGGGTTTTAGTCAAGATTTGACTTTTGATATTTTCAGTTAGGAGTTTAAGCATTGTCGCATAATTGGAGATAAGGCGTTCCATTTCCCTTTTCAGTCATCTCTGATGAATAACATTTTTCAACTTGTCAATCCTTCTTGTTGGTGGCTGGAAAAGGTGTATAAAGATCAATTTCATCGTTTCTCCATTTTTGAACAAGAAGTGGGGCTAATCTCAATCTTAGTTTTATTACATTACATTTCTTCCTCACTTGGTTTGTCCATCATTCCTGGAGTGAACAAAATTGAGTGTCCTAGTCGGGTAGATGAGGAAACAAAGAATAGCCTAGGGGGGTTGAATCCTGTGTCATATTATGTTCTTCCATCAATATTAAACATGCGTTATTTGTATGACCCTATCAGTGTCTTGATGGATAAAGTTTATAAAATTTAGTCCCATCATTGGCATGGTTTCGTTTCACATTTTTCATATCTTTCTTTGATTTTCGAGCGACAAGCTAAAGTGGCTTTGATTCTCAATCACATTACTTGTGGGCCACCTTTGACTTGCCCTATCATTAACTGTAAGGAAAGACAAATTGATCCTTTCGGCAAGTGGCTACATTGGATTTATGATTTTACTTAGCACTTATGTGAATTGGCTAGCTTAGGGTAGATAGGAAACTGAAAAAGCTCACTTGAGCAGTAGTTAGCTTTGTTTTCTCCATTGAGTCCGGTAGCCTGTTTACTTGAGTGTCTTTTCTTTTTCCTGCAAAAGAATAAAACAGAAAAACTTTACTTTCAATCAGTAGAATAATATTTCATTTTCAGTACTTTGTCTTTCTGTATTTTAGTTTTTCTTTATATCTATATGATAGCACTGATATTTGGTCTGCAGAGAATGGTATAGCGTTGGCATTGTGCAGGTGACAGGTAAATATCTGAAGATGATGCAGATGATCGAGTGCATGTTCGTGAATTTGATTAGCAGAGTGTTGCGGACCAGAGATTTCTGAGGTTCTCAAGCAATCTCTCCCTTAGAGCACTTGTCCCAACTGGAGCCAGATGTTATCACATACATTCTAGCTGGAGCTACCATGATGCAGATCACATTTTCTCAGATCCATGAGCCAGTCCTGTGGTTGAGACAAGCCTATTGATCAGCGGTGATGCAGTTATTTCTAAGCCAATAGCAGCAGCTTGCCCCCTTGTCATGACTGATCCTGCATGACCCCATTGAGATGATTCTGGTTTAGTCATGGTTCATTTTACATACAGAGCATAGCAGTTGGCCAGTGATGTCCTTTCCCATATTTAGTTGCAGATGATTCTAGAGATAGGTATATGGTTGAGCAAAGGTATATATTACATATGGATGTTGTATTTTCTCTATAGTTTATTTTAATTACTGTGACTATGCAGGTTCTACTGACAGTGGCATTAGAGCTTTATGGTTTGAAACATGTGTCCTGAGTTGTCAAAGAGTCCCTAGTGCAAGGCCATTATATATGCTTGCTAGTATTTCCTACCTTACACAGACTTACTCCTACTCTGGATCCGATGGCATCACCTTTCACCTTTCTCCATTCATTCATATCTTTCGTTATTTGGTTTTGACCCTGACTTGTACTTAGACTAGTGAGATCGAGGACCCCCCACTTAGGCCTCTGTGTTGGATAGACTCCATGTTTGCCTTGTGTCTCAGCTCTGGATTGTGTGGCTTGGTCCCTTCTAGCCTGCTTGTATGATGCCTTGTGGATCGGTTGTGTGGCTAGTGTCATTGGAATACTCTCCTTTAGTCCTCAAAAGCAAGTACTCCCACAAAAGCATCGGAATGCATAAATGTTATATCTAAACGGATGCAAAAAAGTCAACTACAAAAAGTGTTTTTCAACACTAATAAATTAAAATCTTCCGTAGCTAGTCAATGGCCAATGCGGTAACTCCATCGCACCTATGGATGGTGGAGGGCAATGGTGGTAAGACCGAGTCATTATCTAAGGCCCGCAAGGCTATTCAGGTCACCTACCCTTAGAGGCTGGCTAGTGAAAGATAGATCAAAATGTTAAATGCTAAATGTTAAATGTTAAATGTGCAAAAGCTGGCAAGAAATTAAATGCAATAAAGGATGCTTGTCTAGAGTCTACTGGAAACCTTCCAAGCACTCTACCCATTTGTGAGGCACCTCCATTCCCTAATGTCTTCTATCTTGCATATGTTTAAGTGGTTCCCCTTTTCCCTCATGTCCAAGAGATCACAGTGTCAAGGTTATAAAGTCAATCCCCATTATCCTAGCCTTGTTTCTTCCACCTCACCCATCCTAGCAGTTTGCCTAAGTCTATGAGTAAGCATATGTAGGGGGCTTCATGAAAGGCTTGATGGTTTCTCTGACAAAGGTATATTATTATTTGATTATTGTGGCCATTGTTGTGTATTTCATGTTTTAGTCTGGTTATTAACATAAACTTGTGAGCATTATTCATCGAGTGTGCATGCAGGACTATCCAGATTATTGCTCAGCCTTCAGTTTGAGTATTTTGACCTGGTCAACACGTTTCCCGAGGCAATGACTGCAATGTTCAAGATTGTACATTTGTTCTCCAGATGTATCCAGTACACCATTTCCATGCTCAGTTTTTGGTTTTTGGCCATTATACAGCAATTCCAAGGATTATTATTATTATTATGGCATATTTTATTCACTAGATGTGGTGTTGGGCTTCAGATGCATATTTTGATGAATATATGGGGTATTTGTAGTTGATATTAATGGATTTGATGTCTCTGGTTCAGTTGGTGCACTCAGATGTGGATTTTGGGCAAAGGAAAAGGACTTATTAATGGCTTTATTCTCCAGCATGATGAACTAGTAGTTTTATTCAATAAAAAATGACCATGGCTCCTTCAGGAAAATCGATTTGGCTAATGTGGGTGAGGAAATGACTTGGGGATGATTTCTTATGATAAGATGAGGCTCTAAATGCATGTTCCATATATTATATTCATTCGAGGAGGACTTCACATGTTATTACCTTGGTCCTAGAGACGACGCCTTCCTTGGGGGCGCACTTCATCTTGATCATTTGATATATTGTCATGTCATATTGTTATATCATTGTAAAAGGTGGGCACCTAGGGTGATTTATGCCCCTAGTGACCCCCTCATTATGTTGCCCCATGTTATATCATGTTATTATGTTGTACTTGCCTTTCTTAAGGCATTATTGGGCAAAAGTGCGCCCCCCTTTTTGACTTAGTCATTGATCCATGTAATGTAAAAATAAAAAGATCTCCACAGTTGATGATCTCCATTGTATCTTTTAATCTCAGCCACTCATTCAAAAAGTGGTTCGGGTATTGGTCTCTCTTGGATCTATTTAAAAGAGAGGACCCCATCATTGTAAAGGGACTTTTGGCTCTGGATTTTTGGAATAGAAGAAATCTTTTGTGCTCCAACATTTGTGTTATTGTGGACGAATGTTGAATGTGATGATTGAAACTATCTTTCTCTTGCATTAAAAGATCTTTGTGATAGCTCTCGTATCTTTTGGGTCCAATTTTTATTGCAAACAGGGAGGTCGATTTGAAGAGGGGCGCACTTCTTGAGGAGACTTGGCCTTGCTCTTCTCTCTCGGATCTTGGTTTAACAAGGAGTATTTCTATCTTGGCATCATTTACTCTCTCATTATTTGTCTCTCATTTGTTGACACCCATTCTTCTTGCATTATTCATTGATCTCTTTTGTTCTGCAGGAAAGGAGGGACGCACTAGGGTCCTTGGGCATTTTACTTGGATGTGGGCTCACAAAAATTTCACTTGATCTTGTCGGGGTTAGTCTTCATCATACGTCAAGCTTCTACAATCACCAAGTAAGTGTTTACAAGTGTTTTTCTTTTGTTTTATTTCTCTATCCATTAGTCATCTCTTAGATCTACTTCAGACCCTAAAGTAAAAATTTATAAAAATTCTCTGGGTCACACAACTTGGCTTCAAGGCAAATCCTTTCTGGGTTTTTACACTCTTCCCCAACTCGAAGAGGGTTCTCTAAGGCGTCATCTCTAGGGGACTCCATCATCCCAATCCCACGGGCACTCATCTTAACGCAATTCGCCCTCCTAGGGTTTGCCCATCTTTTGGTTGTTTCGTGATCGGGTTTTTGCTTGTGTGCTTTCACACTGTTAAATCCATCATTAAGCCATCCCAATCAAGTGTTAGAAGGCCCTAATTTATCCTCAATCTACTACTTTATATATTTCACCAAGATCTACCTTCAATCCCCCCAGGGTAGTGGCATTGATCATTTAGTCTAACACTTAGATCCTAGATCCTTTGCTAACCTTTAAGTCACTAAAATAAACATATGGGGTTGTTCGTTTCATAATCTTAAGCCTCCCAACTCGAACATTAAGCATCTAGTGGCTTTACCTTTCAGAACTAGGGTTTCATCAGCTACTCACCTTACGTACTCTATTTGTCTAGTTTGATCTAGTGATTTAGCTTTAGGTCTTTCCTTTTAAGTCAGATCAGGGTCTCCCGCTTTGTCACTTGGCTTTTAGTGGCATAAAGCTTAGAGAGTCTTGATCGGCGTGACAACCGATCCATTCCGGGGATCAAGATTCTCTTAGGTCACCTCTTCGGTTGCCTGGCTCCTCTACCATCCTGAATAGGGTCATCCAAAAGGGGCAACTACAAGTTGTGTGATAACAGGTACAAAGGAGTACTAATTCAAAATGGTCCATAGTCATGCCCAAAATTATCATTTGGATTAATTGATTGGAAGTTTTTTTGTTTTTGTAACTTCTTCATGCAAATATTTCTTTACCTGTGTCTAAACTAGACAATATGACTAATGCAACTTATTGACTTGTTGATTCCATTGCCAAGAACTTATCCAGCCATAATGAATTGTTCTTTTCTAAACCTTGTTTTTCTTTCGACATCTGTCTGGAAGATGATTTGTCTTCCCACAATGAAGACAAGGATGGAGATGAATCATGAAAACATTAATTCTCCATGTGACCAAATCAATGACAATGTTGGCACTTAGCATTTTGATGTTGAAGTGAAATAGGTGAGGTGGAATCTTCTTGAAGGAAGCCTGCATTGTCGAAGTGGATTGGTTTTGGATATTCAGGAATATGAAGAGTAACTTCCTTATCATACCCAACTTCCAAGTCCTATTTTGTATTTGTGGTCACGGATTTCTTCCCAAGGTCTAATGGTAGGCTTGAAAAGATCATTATGTACTTGATGTTCTTCCATACATTCATAACAATTTTATTTTGTAACTTCAAGTTTACATTCATTGATACTACTTCCGGTATCACTCCTTGCTTCTTCTTATGACTAATTCAAAACTTATGTTCATCAATTTCATCTCATAACCTGGTAAGGAATCATCAACCATCTCCTTTGTTGTATCTGTATCACCTAGTTGTACTAGGCCATTGGTGTCACAAGTAACATCCATCATTTGTATGAGGTCATTGGTGTCATAGGATGCATCAACCATCTTCTCAATTTGCTCCTTTTTCAATTAATTTTGTTCAAAATGCTTCAATCAATTGATCCTTCCATTCAATTTGATTCTGAATATTATAAACCAAATTATCCAAATCTTGTAAGTTGTCTTGTAGTTCTTTGATTTCTTCATTAGCTCCGCATCAACCATCTTCTCAATTTGCTCCTCATTTTCAATTAATTTTGTTCGAAATGCTTCAATCGATTGATCCTTCCATTCAATTTGATTCTGAAGATAATAAACCAAATTATCCAAATCTTGTAAGTTGTCCCGTAGTTCTTTGATTTCTTGATTAGCATTTTGCAAACGCTTTCCTCATTTACCTGTTTTTTATTCGTAATTGTGTCACCCTTGTTTGTACTCACTCGCTTGATTCTATGTCGACTTCAAGGTGTCGAGTACTACCAATCATGCACCCTGAAGTGTGATTTTACAATGATTTGATGTTTTGATTGACAATGACCTCCTTATTCAAATTTCAAGTAGGTCTCTTTTACAATTTAATGACACGCCACAGCCAACTCTTGATTCAAAGAAATGATTTACAATTTGCTACTCAATAACTTAGAATGATATTGTGTCACACAATTTTCACTTGAAAAAATTTGAAGTTATGGTGGCCTTCAAATATATTGTTGTTGCAAACACCATTAGCATTTATGTGTGTATGTTGTGTTTAAATGACAAATTGCAGGTGTGATTTGAACATGTCAAAACTAGACACCAAGTAGCCATCAAGTATCCAAGAAATGATCCATCACACAGAAACACCAAGTGTAACTTAGACCACCTTATTCTAATTTTAAGACAAGTCTAAGATACGTTCACCACAAGAAAATGATATCTTATGAAAAAATGTGATACAAAAAACATATCAACTGTTGAGATTTCATCAAACACTTAGCCAACAACTAGATTTCAGTCTCCAATAATTATTCACCATTAATGCATGTTAAACCCTCAAGCATTCAAATGGAATTATGGGCAAAAATACAAATGACTAAGAACTGAAAATTTGCAGCGGAAAACGAACAGTAGACAAGCATTCAACCATACATTTGACACAGTAATTTTCTGGGCAATGCCCCTGGAAAACCCCCGAAGGGAAAACCAATCAATGAGAGAGAATTTTATTATGCTCAGCACATGGAGAAAATCTGGAAAATACAGCAATACAAAACCAGCATTAAATGCACTTGTACGGTCTGCAATAAATGCAGCGGACTCGATTTCTGTGCTCAATAAGCAGTACAGCCTGTTTGGAACTTGTGCCCAACAAAAGTACAACCTGTACGACCTGATTATTTCTGCCTGTATGCTGCCTCAAACTGCATGCAATAAATGCAGCAATTAGCAGCCTATACGGCCCTCGAAATCTGTGCCAAGTACACTGTACTCCCTGCTGCCCTCTTCCTCGAAATTCATGCACTGTACAGTCCTCACTACTGCTGTACGTCCCTCTCAAATCAGTGCATACCCTTGCTGCCTCGAAATTTGTGCCTCTTACCTTCCTTCGGATTTGCACCTTTCCTCCTTGCTGCAAACTCTCTTCCTTTTCTCTTCAGCTTTCCAAAGCTCTCTCTCATTCAATGTGCCTCTCCACTCTCCTTAGGTCTCTTTTATAACTTCATTAATGACTCTTCAGCTACCTCCGGATCTCAACGGTCAAGATTAAATCTTGGCCTCACTAAATCTACGGTTGTGACTTAATTTCTCATTGAGATGACTTAAATCACTTAAGTCACTCAAACTATATAAAAGTCACTTTAGTCATTAAAAATAATAAAAGTCACTTTATAAAATCACTTTATAAAGTGTTCACCTAGAGAGTCGCTTTTCGGACCACTTCTACATGCTAGACACATAGCCTATGTAGAAGTGCCTGTCTGAGCTACAAAAATTAACATCAACCACCTTATTTGACTTTGGGCTTTTGTTAATTCCATCCTAAACCTTTTCATTTTTCTCATTTCTTGTTGTATTGTTAAAAAAAAGGTGTTAGGCACTTCACTTCACTTTGGATCAATTTACAATCTTTGTTGTAAACACCTACTCTTGGAATATCAAGCAATTTGCATAAGCCAAACTTTGGCTTTTCATGAAAAAATCTGGCAAATGGTTATTTTACCTAGTAACAAAGTCTAGTGATATAAAAATGATCACTATAAAACCCTTCTAAAGCAACATGCACTTGTGATTTGGGAGCATAAAATAACTCATCAATATTATTATTTTATGAAATCAATTTATATGAAACCATGCCTTATGAGGATATAATAATTCTTCTATACTTATCATTGTATGTATGGCATTTGGCACTTACAATAAGATAATAACTCATAATGGAGGGTGGTATGAAACAAACTTGATCTTGATGGTGGCGAATGTCTCTACCCAGTCAATAGTAAATACGTTGTCTTCAGATTGGTGTAAACTTGTTTCCAAGTGCTAAATAGGCATGCACATGGACTGCTAGGCAATAAAGGCATGGGGCATGTGACCTATTGGTTTTCCTTGCTCACAGGTGTGTTGAGGCAGCATTCTAACTACAAATTTGGCTGAGTTTAATTTGAATTACAGTAATTTGAAATGCATATCAAATGTCTCCGTGTAGAATATGACTACAAGAAGTGCAAATCAAATCTGTCCCCATCTGGTTTGTTGTGCATGTGTAGTTTTATCAAAACCACTGATCGAATCAGATCACAAAACCAGAAATCATACACCAATCCACATGATTCTGTAAGAAGTTGTCAGAATTCACCTTTAATTGCGTTGAGAGAGAGAGAAGGGGTGAAATTACATGTTAGTCATATGGAGGAAGGGATTCTCTCGAACCATGGAAAATCTAAATAAATCGCTAGAGTCCTTAATCAAATGAGAGCTACGATTGTGATATGGTGACCATAGTGCACTACATGGAATTGACTTTAGTTGTTTTGGAGCTTGATAAGACATCATTTTGGGCTGATCCATGTGAGTTGGACAATAGGTCCCAGAATTTTCACCAAAACATGAGAGGGAATTGGAGTCAAACTTGAACTAGGTTGTGAGGGAGCACCCCCTCCCCGCTTCGCTCCCAAATCGTGCTCCCTTATGGGAGTGATTTCAAGGAGCATGCTCCCTGCCTTAAAAATCCCTCCCTAACTTTTCAAAGAGTGACCAAGGAGCGTCGCTCTCTGAGCGCTCCTAGGTCGCTCCCCCAATGGTTCCTAAGCGATTTCGTGAATGGGGACGAATTTTTTCCCTATTTTATTTTTGGAACCAAGACAGAGTTCCATTTGGTGTTTTGGGCATAGCTAGGGTTCTTTTTGGAAATTAAAACACTCGCTCTATTTCTCATTTCACTCATTTCATTCCTCTTTGCTAGGGTTTTGAGTGGGTTTGCTAGTTGTTTGTGAACAAATTTGTGAGAGCTTGGAAGGGAGATTGAAAGCTGCCATAGATTCATTTAAACACCATTGGAGAGCTAAAGAGGTAGACTCTAAATCCCATTTTTTGTATGTTTTTAAATTTTTTCCACTATGTTAAAATTTTAAATTTTGAACCTTCTCCTCCTACTCTTTCCCATTTCTCCATCTCCGTCATTCTATTGCAAGCAACAAGTTCTTCTCATCTTGAGTCAAGAAGCATGATGGGTATGTGGTTTTTCCTTTCGATTCCATTTCTAATTATGATGGTGGTGTTGGGAAGCTGAAATACCTATGATGAGGAGGAAGATAGGGAGTGGCACATACCATGGAGAGCGGGAAGAAATGGAAGGGGATGATGATAATGAAGTTGACGGGGATGAAGTACAAAAACACAAAGAAACAACACCTTGGTGAAAGTATGTGACAAGGCTTGGGGTAGGGAAAGGGGGTGGAACCACAAAGTTTATATGCCCCCATTGTACTAAAAGTTACACAGGTTCATATACCCGTGTGAGAAAGCATCTATGTGGGATTATGCCATGGGATGAAGGTAAGATTCAAGACTATTGGAGTCAAAACCTATGACAAAGTGCCAAGGAAAGAGAAACAAATACAAGGTGGAAGAAGAGCCCACACAAAATAAATCCAAAAAATCAAGGGTTGAATTTGAGGCCTCAAGCTCACATAGAATGTTTGGTAGTAGATCCCCGTCCCCCCATAGTAGTGGATTCTCGCCTATGCATAGAACAATATCAGATTTCCTTGGCCACGATCACAGGGATGATGTGAATTCAAAAATTTACAGGTTTCTCTATGCATGCCGCGTGCTATTCAATGTTCTTCGCTCACCCTATAGGCATGAAATGGTACAAGCCAATGGTGCCCCCAAAGATACAGGAACCCCGGGTATGACAAAGCTAGAACCCTGGGACTTGACAGGGAAAGAGTAGAAATCCATAATGCTCTTGGAAAGTTTACAATGATCGGACCAACTATGGGGTATCCATTGTATCTAACGGTTGGACAAATGTTAAAGGTAGGCCATTGATAAATATTATTGGTGTGTTTGCTACTGGTGCAGTCTTCCTTTCATCCCATGACTACCCAAATCACTACAAAACTGGTAATTATATTGTAGAACCTTTACTTAAAACCAATCAAGAGATTGGGCCATACAATGCCATTCAAGTCATTACTGATAATGTTGCTAATTGTAAGGCAGCAAGAGCAATCATTGAGGATATGCATCCTAACATATTTTGGTCAAGGTGTTGGTTCACATATTGAACCTTTTGATGCATGATATTATTAAGATGAAGGACCCTAATTATAGATCGATCAGTGCCTTGTACAAGAGAGGGAAGAAAATGATAAAATTTATTACCAATCATACCATGACCCACCACAATTTTCGCAATCACTCTAGGTTGGAGCTACTCAAGGTTGCAAAGAATAGATTTGCTAGCTACTGCCTCACCTTTAGGAGCCTTTTGAAGGTAAAAGAGGCACGGACTAGTATGTCTCAAGTGATTCATGGCAAGGTTTGAAAGATAGGGTTGCAAACACATCTGATAGAAATGACTTTCAAAAGGTGGAGGACATTGTTCTTGATGGTCAGTTTTGGGCACATGTTAGGTACATTCTGCAGTTCACCACAACTGTTTATAGTATGATTCGGTTTGCAGATACAAATCAGTCAATAATTGGGGAGGTGTATGAGCAGGTGGATAGCATGCTAGACCAAATTAAAGGCAATGTTGAATAGAGATATGCGATCTTGTATGATCATATTCATAAACATGTGGTCAAAAGGTGGGATCATCTGAATGTTCCACTCCATGCCCTAGCATATGTCCTTACACCAAAATATTATTCTCCATCTTAGTTGGCCCAACCAACACCTGGGAGTGGAGTTAGGAGAAAACCACACACAGAACCAGAGGTGTAGAATGGGTATATGCTTGCATTAGAAAAGTTGGTCCCTAGTAAAGAGAAGTGTGCTCAAGTATGAAGCGAATTTAGCAAATACATTAAAGAACATGGAGTCTTTGGTAATCTACATGCAACCAAAGATTGAGTAAGGTCCAATCGAATGGTGGAACATGTATGGCTCCTCTACCACATACCTGCATAAATTAGTGGTGACTGGTGAGGGTACTTTCACAAGTTGTTAACACTTCTTTGCAGAGAGGTGTTGGAGCACCTACAGCTTCACCCACAATGTGAAGAGAAACAGCTTGAACGTAAATCAGGCAAAAAGCTTGGTTTATGTGCACTATAACTTGAGTTTGTTGTGTCATTATTGTGATGCAGCCAAGAATGATAGAACATATTTGACTTGGGACAACAATCCAGAGGAGGCTAATTTGGCAGATGACGCCATAGCTTTAGAGCGCTTGGAGGATGAACTAATGGGTGATCAGAATAATACAACAGAGATGCCACCAACAAGTTTCCATATGCAAGAACTTTGCCTTTAGCTTCACAACATCCAACATTGCATGGCGACCATGCAGCTATTGCTCATGTTCCACAAACACTTCCATTTGCTCCAACTCTTGTTCCTAATGAAAAAATAAAATGGAAGTTTCTCTTGACAAGAGGAAAACTTAGTAGATAGCTCATAGCACTTTGTCTTTAATATTTATCATGGCCTATTTTGTAAACATTATGTGATATTTTAAGTTTTAACTTTGAACTTTGAAGTTTGAACCTACCTTTGAAGTTTAAATTGTCGATTGCATCTTACAACTCTTTGGTAATGAATATGATGCTTTGTTTCATTTTGTGGTTGATGTTATATGTTTGTGTTTGTTGATGGCATATGTTATATATTGAAACTTGAAGGTTGATGTGGTTAATGACTGATCATTTGACAACAATATTATAATTTAACAACTACTTGATGATTGATCATTTGATGACAATATTATAAGTTAACAGCTATTATATGTACTAAATGGTTAGACTTATGTTTTCATATTTTCTGTAGTTAATTTGGCATTATGCATGTTTTTTTAATATATATGCATCAAAATATTTAAAATATGTATTATAAAAAAACACTTCGATCCTAGAAGCTTCTGAAAATTTCGCTTCCCGCTCCCAACAGCCTTGGACTTGAATACATCACTTTTACATCTATCTTTCTCTTCCCAAGTTGCATTCAAAGGAAATCCTTAGACTTTGTGCCTTGGCCTTACCAAGACTTCCATAAATCATATATGACCTAACCAGAGTTGTCACGCTGCAAAAGGCCATCGAGAGACTCCTCATCTATGGCACCCGAACAAATTGCAATGGATCATGGATCCACTATAAACACCATGTGGCTGGAACCGTCACAATGAGGAACTGTGCCAAATAGCGTTAAAGCCACGAACCTCTTGTGATTTGAGGTGCGAGAAGAGCCACAAAATTTTGTTGATATTGGGATAGGTTTGCCTCGAGCCCAACAGATCGACAACGGTTGTAGGGTCTATTACCTACTAAGTTGCACTTAGTTGGATTTTAAGTCAGCCGACAAAGATTGAACAAGTGTACTTGTTCATATTCAGAAGTTCAGAAGTCCAGCAAGCCATTTTGGCCCCTTATTTAAAAAAATTGTATGTTCATACCCCGCGGGGAATTGTAATAAGTTGTCATAGCATGATGTCTATTGTAAAAGACTTGGCTTTCCTAGGACTTAGACATTAATGCGGTACTCCAGAGTGTTTTTTCCTTGTGAATTATATGTTGCTCTTCAGCAACGTATAATTCTCGAGTTTTTCACTCACACCTTCAAAGTTGGAGTACTCGCCTTGGTAGTTAGGCCTTAGGAGGTTGTTAAAGTCTAAGTGTCTATGTATATTACCATGCTAGTCAACATTTTTTAATCTTATGAACATGCACTAGGTCCCCCTAGGTTTATTTTAATTTTTCGCAAATAAAAAAATTTCCCGTAAAACGGGTCAAATTTTTAATGTTTTTTATGTAAAAATAAAAAAGTGGCTAGGAGGTGGAATTTGCCATGGGGGTGCTCGTTTTCTAACTCAGAGCACCCACTATACCCCTAAACCCACTTTGGGAATAATTTGAGTGATTATTTATCACTGAAATTAGTTTTTTCTCGAAAATGGCCAAAAATACCGAATAAATGGCCAAAAAGGACAAAAAAGTCATTTCCTAAATCAAAGGGCGCATGTCTGGCACATGTCCGAAGTGTTGGCAAGTTAAGAGGTAGTCTTGGGCGAGTTAACTCAAGCCCCGATTTGGTGGTTAAGCCAGGCTAGAAGAGGTGGCGCATTAGTTGAGTTAGAGAGGGCGCAACTCTTGACTTGGCTTCATTTTATTGCCTTGGAGATATTTCCTATGAGGAGGGGTGCATCTCTTGAGAGGTGGCGCCCTCCTCTGGAGTTAGACTAGCAATCAACCCCATCAATCAAGGGATCACTCCCTCTCAAACTCGCCCTCCTTCTCCAGTGGGTCATGCGCCCCTCTTTATCCAGTTTTCCTATTTAAGCAGGCTCATTCTCCTCATTCTTAATGGAAGGATTGAAGCTCTGCTCAAACTCTATTGTAATATTGTTGTATCTTTTTGTTGAATAAAAGATTTGGAGGGCTACATGGGTGTATCATATTGGATGTGTGGATGTTGATTGTCTATTGTGCTTAAGGAGGTAATTGTATCTTAGTAAGATTTGTCCATTTGTGCTTATCAAGCTTTCTGCCTTAGAGTGATTGTTTCTAATCCATAGGAATGAAGAGTTAATTTGCTTAGCTCATTCATTTATTCGTTTATGCATAGAGGCCAAGGAATTGTCATGTTCTAGTTTGTTTACTTATCCTAACCTCGAGTGTAGACAATACAAATTTGGCAGGCTTTGTGGCAAGTATATTCTAAGTTATTGCGGATACTTCCATCTAGAGAAGAAGGCGGATCTTGCTTGACTCCTCTTTCACTTCAGATGTCTACCAGAAAGACATAATCCCTCTTTGATCCACCTCTATGACTCCACAGCCCAAGTTCAAGGGGTTTTCGATTGCTTCACCTTCTTTCAATTAAAAAATTTCAATCTTCTTGGTTACCGGTTCTCTTACCTTTCAGATCTAGTTCTTTTTCAAACTAGAATTTCTTAAATAGATCTGATTTTTATGCTAAGATTGTAGTTGATTAAAAGTTCTCATTAATCCATACTAGATCTAGCATATAGCAAGATTTGTTTTTCTTTGTTTACAAGTCATTACATAGCAAATCTAAGGGCTTGAAATTGGGAATCAGTTTGTTGAGTTTAAAAGCAATATTTGGCAAACTTAGAGCCTATTCATTGGCATCCCCAAAAGGCAAGTTGAAACCCCAAGGAAAGCTTGCTTTTCTTGGTTACTTTGTCGTTTTAAACCTAAATTAATTTAGTAATTTTTCTAGGTATTTTTTAGTGACTGTCCAAAGACACTTTTAAAGTGTTTTTGGGCGTCTTTTGTTACTAATAGCTCCTATTTTTTCAGCTTTGACAAACAAGTAGGAGGAAACTCTGGCGAAAATTCTAACTTTTAAGCCATCCAGAGGACCCTGGACCCTTCCTTCTGCATCTAGTCTAATTTTCTGAGTATTTGTAAGCCTTTGGATCCCGTTTTAAGACGACCAAAGGCATTTCTCAAAAGCATTGTAATAAACTAAATAATAAAGAGCAAGCAAGTGGGTTACACAGCACCCACACCCCATCCCCCCTGAGGGATTCGCAGTGTTTCTTATGGTGTGCCTTTTCTCCCGCTTTTGTCTTCTAGTTTGATACTAATTTGCAGGATAGTATACTTTTGGGTAAATTAGATTAATTTCTTCATCTTTTCAGTATTTCTTTTCTACTTTAAAAGTAACGAACTCGTTCCTACGCTTTCCCAAAGTACGGTACTAGTTGAAAGGGCTTGCCCGAGTAAGTAGTATTCGAAAAAGATATTTGAAGATTAGTAATTAGTAAAACATTTACTTTCTGTTGCAATTTGATTTTTTGTAAGTAATAATTGTAACGAACATTCGACTGTGTATTCCTGAAGTAAACTGAAAGAGCTTGCTCAAGTAAGTGAAAAGAGATTCTCAATCATTAGATTAATTACTTCACATTTCATTTGTTGTAAGTGTAATGAATCTAGACTTAGTCTCCTCGTATGCTCTAGTCAATTGCAGGTTGTGCATGACCATCTGGACAAATCAGAAAGGGAGCTAGGTGGCTAGTCTAATAGGGAAATCCACAAGTAGATTCTTTACGAGAACTCGGGAGGTCGTGTTGAACTTACCATAGAGTCAAGGGGCTACTTTAAGTAGGTTATGCCTCGCCCCGTTGGACACTTGGTAGTGTTGCAATAGCGCTCAGTTCAAAGAAATAAGCTTTCTTTGGGCCAAACTTTAGAGTAGTTCATTTTCAATACTGTTCTCTACTCCAAATTAACCCACTCCATAATCCACTCATCAATCATAATTAAAACTGACAAACGAGACAATTACAATACTTTCCCGTCACAGCAGCACTATTCGACTCCATTGGCACTGGTCTACATTCAACAATCACAGTCTATTTAAGTGAATTTATGTGTTGATGGAATATTTTGTTATATGTTGTTGAGGTAATCTAAGTTGTATTTGCAATTCTTGTTTCAATATTGAACATCTAATTCCCTAGAAAATCATTTTCATCTAAATAACTTAATAACTTAAAGCCTTAGTTATTTTCCTAGGGACCACCCCCTTTGGCTTCGCTGGGAGTTGGCCTAGACGGATGAGTCAAGTTTCAGGTGACAGCACTTGACTTGAGACTTGCCCCCAAGGTCGCACCCAGTGGCTTGAAGATTTCTGCCACGCTAACCCCAAGGAGCGTATCAGGCGACAATAGGGTCCTGGGAGAATTACCACAAAGAAATGGTCACGGTCGCCTATTTGTGCAACTCATTATACTTATATTTCTCAAATTGCTCTTTTCATCATTCATATGATCCCAATATGTAAAGTGCAAGAAATCACCCTCCAACTCTTTCACCAAAAAACTTCAATATCGTGGGGAACAACCATCTAGCACTCCAATATATTATTGAAAAAATATAGCCAAAGATTCACATATATATATATATATATATATATAAACTTAAACTTGAATCATTAAGAAATGGAAAGATTTATGACCTTGTCATTGCTATTACATGTCCATATGGATGTAGATCTGCCTTTTGTTCATGTAGGCAACGTGGCTTATCTCCTTCCTCATCAATCTCATAAATTACTACCATGGACTCACATTCAACTCAACACTTCTCACAATGAACCTCTCGTGGATGACTAACATGAGGAGATATTGAGCCCTTAAGACTAAAGGAGTTCTAATACCATGTTAAGAAATAGAGAAGTCAAAAGAACTAGTAGAAAAAGCTTTAAGCCATATAAGACTAAAGGAGTTCTAATACCGTGTTAAGAAATAGAGAAGACATGAGAACTAGCAAAAAAGGCTTTAAGCCATATTCAAATTTTGCATTCATCTGATGATATCAATTTATAGTACATGGATTAGACCACCTCTAGATCTGGATCCCACTCACAACTCATCATTGTATAGGGATGACACCTCATCAATGGATAAGGATTACAACTCATAAGAAGGTGAGAAAGTGATCTTGGATTTTGTGATTGTCTAGGGACTCACAATCTAACAGATGGGTCAACAAGTTTGACTCATGGCCCCACGAGAAAAACTAACCCCAGCTCATTTTCTACTTTATTTTTCTATTTAGCTCAAAATTTGCTTTTATTTTATATTTTTGTACTAGACAAGTTATTGCCTACATCGAATCCCAAGTGGAACTCTTACTCTTTTGCCTTCCTTGGTTTTTCGTCGAGCTAATTCTTGTAGTTATGCATAAAATTGGGTATTCCAAGTCCACCCCACTAAAACAACTTGGAAGTATCACCTTTCACACCTAGAAAGAATGTGAAAGTTGGAATGAGAGATGTATTAATGAAACGCAACGTTACATTAACAAGTTAAACAATGATATTCAATATCAACAATTTACTAATTTAGTTACCAAATCAGCAAAAATTAATTATAATAATAATAACAATAAATAAAACCCCTATTTTAGCATAAACCAAAGTTGAGATGGTGAGGGTAGACATAACTCACAATTTTACCACAACCCAAAAGCCATGATCTTAAAAAGTGAGCTTAAAGTGTGGCGTTAAGCATGTGTTGGAAAATAAGCACCGGCCTCTTCGTGTGAAGAGATTCGAACGCGAAACTCCTTCGACATGAAAAACAAATAAGTAACCGTACCATTTCAAAAGTTTGACTCAACCAACCCTATTGACCAAAACCTTATAAGGAGGCAAATAGAACCCCAAGAGCGAAGACGTTTACGAGGAAGGACAGGCAAAAATGCAAGAAGATCAAAGCTTTCTGGGCGCTGACTGAGCGCTGGCGGTAAGACAAAGAGGGCGCGCGCGACATTCGAACCCGCGACAACAAGACCCGGGCGCGGCTTCTAACACCAACGGCTCGCGGAATAAAATCCGTGTGCGCCACAGGGCACGGGATCGAACTCCTAGGAGGTCCGAAAACCGCATGAAAAGTTCTCTAAATTACGCAATCCCCCAGACGGTTCGGCATTATTCGAACTCTGCCGCAAATTCGCAAAATATCTCTCAACCAAGATAACTGCTGCCCCGCCAAGAGGGCCAGACATGTAATTATTAATAGAAAGAGCAACAGTTAAACAGAATGACTGAGTAAGTAGTAGTAGCGATAATAATAATAATACCTGATAGAAGGGCGGCGAGAAAGATCCACCTGTTGAGATATCTGTCTGTCGGGCTGCTTGCTGCTCTGTTTCCTCCTCCTCGTCCTCCTCCCCTCTCAGCACACCAAGCAAGCAATTGAGAATGAAGGGGAAGACAAACAAGCACAACACCTCAGAAAAGGTGAACGCACACGTGGAATGCCTTCCCACTAGTGATGATGATCTGTGCATCAACCCCACCATCCTTCAACTCCCTCCACACATACGTATACGTATTTGGTATGTATGTAGAGGGGTCATACATACTAAATACGTATACATATGTATGTATATATATGAGGCTATTAGGAGTATTCAATGGGGTCTCTATAGCGGTTTGGTAGATACTTGGTCAACTCTATGTATGGACAGGTATGCAACGACTAGAAGAAGCTAATATTCTTGTTTACCTTCTACCTCGAAAAATAAAAGTCATAGGCTTTGCTTTGAGTGGATCTTGGATCTTTGTCTTATTTATTTTTGCATTTCAGTGTGGATATTTTTTTTAAATGTTTTTTTATAAATACATGTGTTTTCCACAACGTAAAAATAGCTATACTTTAATATTAAGTATATGATAGAATATACATAGGTGACCTCAACAGTAAAGAAAAGTTACAGTCCCAGAGCCAACTATAGGCAGCAATTCAATAGCCCCCCACAATTTATAAGAGAAATCCTCATAAAACAGATGAGAAAATATGGCTACCCCCAGTTAGTTAGAAATAACCAGAAAAAGAAACAAATACGTACCGACAGATGGATCTCAGTACCTTTGACACAACAAAATGGGAACTAAATAACCAGAGTAATCAAATCATGGTCCAAATAGGTCGAACCAGTCGGAGTCCCAAAGAAGAGCATCTACCCAAAACTCAAAAAATAGTTTACCTTCCTCCGCTTAAAGGGCTCTTTTCGAGAGAGCATCCACCTGAATATTCTCATCACGAGGGATATGGATAAACTGAATACCATGAAGATCAAGCAGTAAAATTCTGATCATATCCAGCCATTGGGAAAGAGTGATAACATTTAAAGGCCCAAGCCCGTTGATCTAGTTTACAACAACCTGTGAGTCCCTCACAATCTGGAGGAGATCCATATTCCTGATTTTTGCAAAATATAGAATACTCCAGAGGGCGCAGACCTCTCTTCTTGTATTTGTACTTGGGCCAGCATGCATCCAAATATTAAAGAAGCACCGACTGTTCAAAACAATGGAAGCACCTGTCCCACACACACATGCCAATTCCTGAGATGCCCCATCAAATTTTCCATAAGACCCAGTAAAAATAAAAGGCATCACTCTGCAACTAGGAAATAACCTATTAGTTTTTACCAAGGATGAGTCCCAAAACTCATTGTGTGCAGCTATCGCCTTCCCTGCAACCCAAAACGGCTGGAAAAAATTATCTTCAAAAATGGCCAAGTTTCTGGTCTTCCAAGTTTCCCAGATGACTACACATGCCATAGCAACGAATCGGTAGCTGCACTTGTACCATTTATGCATACCATCTAAGCGGGTAGTGTCAGTCCAAACAGGTAAACCTGGGAAGGAAAGACGAACTGCTTCCCATACCCGAACACTAAAACCACAGTTGAAGAATAAGTGCATATCTGATTCCTTCGCCTGTTTGCATAGTATGCAGATATTTGGCCCAATAAATCCGCGCTTCTGCAAGTTACCTTAGAATAAGAGCTTACCATCAAAAGCCAACCAAATGAAGATTTTTATTTTTTAAGGAATGTTCCAACTCCAAACTACCGAATGCCCCCAGTTGATCGAAACCGAAATGGAAAAAATGTCTCATAAGCCAATCGGGCAGTCAGAATACCCAATGAAGTGTTCCTCGACCAAGGAAGCTTATCTGCAACAGATGTGAGGTGGATGTTTTCCCATATGTAGCTCAGGAACATATTTATTCCATTCGGAGTCCAATGAACCCTATAGACCCAATTGTGAAGCGCTTATTCAGGCCTAGAAAGGAGAATATGTTGCAGAAGCTGGGATGGCATGCTGAAGAGTGTAATATCCCCAAGCCCGGAGTGAACAGATCAATTCCTGAGAAAGTTTATATTGTGATGGACCCCCAATAATTGGATCAGTTCCCAGCTGTATGAGACGACCATTCCCCGACTGCCACGCTACCCAATCTGCAAAGATCTTAATTGTTGATAAAAGTATCGACCAGATATTAGACACACCTTTTGTCTTTTTTCTTCCATCTTTAAGCCACATCGGAACCGATAGCCCTTGTAGATATGTGTCCTTCACCACCGAACCCCAAAGTCCCTCGACCATGAGAGCTCGCCAGAGACTCTTAGCAAGCAATGTCAATGAGAAAAAATATATATTCTTGATGGCCCAGCCCCCCAAATTGTATGGTGAGGCCTCCAATGCCAATCCACCATGTGCATCTTATGTGCTTTCTACTCAGACCAAATAAAATTATGCATTTTCCTGCAAATGCATGTGTATATAGATTATTTATAATGATGGAAATTTAGTTGTATGGATAGTTTGATGATGAAATTTTGAGATGCAATATTTATGGAAAAATTATGTTTAACAAGGCAAAGCAATTGTACAATAAGGGGTGGAATTTTGATTATGCATTTGACAGGAATGAATGACATGCAATCAACGCAACTTTGATTATGCATTCGATAGGAATGGCTGACATGCAATTCAATGGAACTTTGATCATGCATTCGACAAAAAGTGGATGACATGCAATTTAGCAGAACTTTGATCATTCATTCGACGATATTTATCATCATCGTTAATGTAATTGAGTAAACTTTGACTATACATATTAGTGCTAATGAAAACACTACCAATTGAAATGGATATTGTATAGTGAAACAACAAAACTTTGATTGTGCTTTCAACTATGGCTATCTTACCACTAATTTAATTTAATGAAAAACTTATTTACCACCTATATAAATTTATTGCGCTTTTGTAAGTAACCTAACTCCTTAACCAATACTACCTTCAAACTTTATTGCTTTTTTATTGTTTTTATTTATTAAATGACCTAATAGTATACATGGACTAAACTTTTTTTTCAACGAAAAAAATCATATTCTATTCATTCATATTGAAATATAAAATACATCCCTCACTTTTACCATATGAAGTGGATTTAGAGTAGAGTATTTCATATTTCCCACACGATTCCTTTCACCTATAAATATGCTTTGCTTTTTATGGGTCATTTTAATTGTTTAAGGTTAACTATTTATTTGCTTTTTATGGGTTATTTTAATTGATTAAGGTTAACTATCTATTTGCGTTTTATGGGTTATTTAAATAAATTTTAATCGTATTTTTTGGGGATCATTTCCAATTATTATTAATAATTTTGATGAATATATATATATATATCACTTTTTAATTAAAAAAACTTTTGTCCAATATTAAAAATTTAATATTTAATGCATTGCATTGTAATATTCTAAAATTATAGAAAACACACTCATATGAGAATCAGACACCTTTTATCCAATAAAAAACAATTCTCGTGCAAAAGTGGTAGAAAATGTTTTGTTAGTCAATGTAATGGTTATGATATCTCTATTGACTTTACCTTTATTATGTATCGATTTATAATAAGGTTGAAAAAAATAAATGTTTCAAAACTAGGATTTAAAATTTTATTTTATTTTTTATTATTGAAATATATGGACAATTTTTATTTTTTATAAATAAGGTTTTTAATATATTAATATTTAGGTATTTGTTTTAAGGTGAAGATGTGCATTATAAACCCCAAGATAGGTGCCTAAGCATGGAGCAGCCATGTGACAATTCCTCGTGCCGCAAATCGCTGGCAGGTTGGTTAGCATGAAGTGATTTGATGGCAATTTGATGGAATGTGTTTGGCAACTCCAAGGGAGAAAATCATGCAAATCGACGAGGAATTGTTTTATGCAAGTAAAGGGAGAATCATGCGAGGGGGTGGTGAGTGGTCCTATGTGGAGAAGGGGCGAATCATGCGAGTTAATGGAAATATGCGGGGGGATATTAACACGGTTCAAACCGAATGGAACGTTGGTTCAAGAAGCATCATTGCTCGTTTTCTTGGTATGTCAGCCATCATGGTTAAGGTAGGAGCTTAATCCACTAAAACTAAGAGCATGTTAATTCAAACAGTAGTTTTGTCGACGCTCTCCTCTCCTATCTCGGATGGAGATATTGTTAATTCTTGGTCTGTTTGTTCTAGGGTGTTGTACTGGTTGAGCTCTTTCCCGCATAGCAAACGCAAAGCACGAGTGTCTTGTCATTATGGTCCAAAGCCTCGAAAGCTTTTGCAGATTGTGTTTTGGTCGTTTGATTTTCGTTGACTTCAGTGGATTTTGGTTGTGGGAGCAGGGGAAAGTTCTCAGATAGTTAGTCAGGGCATATTCTTGATCTGTTATGGTTGTTGGGTGCCCCTCTTGGGTGGAAAGATGATGCCCCTTCCACCTGCAAGCTTTCCTTTTGCCTTTCATGATGGTGTGCAACAAGCATACGACTCGTAGGCAAAAGGAGCCCACACATATGCCTAGAGCTATCCTGGATGCTTGCATTTCCAACTATAACTATGGGAAATCCATTTCAAGGTAGGTGCAAGAACAAATGGAGTGCCTAGAGGATTGGGTGGAAAATGAAAGGAATGCCACAACCACAGAAGTTATTCAATAAGAGATGGGTGATATCGTGGAAGACGCAGGTTCTTCAAGAACCCGTGACACCAAATATACAAAAACGGTTACTATGTATTGGCACCTCGAAACCTTGTTAGGGAGGGCCATCATGGAATAGCAGGAAGAGAAAAAAACTATCCTCCTGTAGATGGACGAAATGCAAAAACAAATAGGGTAGATACAGGCCTGTGTGCAATTGATTACCAGTGGACAAGTGGAATTGGGGGTGAAGTTGAATAGTCTTGCGAAGGTTGTGACTAGAAAAATTTTCAGTAGTAGAATCCAAGTTGGAAAACAAGCTCGGCCCCAACTAAGCCTAAGATGCCTAACGCTGTGACCATTCTGGTGACTCTTAATTCTGATTTAAGTTGCCCAGTGAGATTTTGTGATATAAGTATACAAATAAACTACCCCTTAATAAATAAAATATTATTATCCAATTAGATTGTTCACAGGTTTAGTCCCTACAAGTAGCTTAGCATCATTTTTTGATTATCTAAACTTAGACAACTCTTTGACATTATGTTAAGATGAACATAAATGGACAAGCTTAAATTATGTGGCTAATATGATTTCCCTAGTAACAAGCCAACAACAAAGACAATATATATTTAATTTTTTTAATTATAATGTAATATAATATGATGCCTATCTTGAAAAAACATATATACATTATTAACATAAATACATACCTTACCTTTATATGAAAAAGCATGTGATGAATGGTAAAAATGTGCATTTATAATATGATTACTTAGATATAAGTTCTAAGACGAAGATGCACATTTATGAACACAAATGTATACCTTTATCTCCAAGAAAGAATGTGAAAAAAAGTGAAGGTGTATATTTGTGAGATGGTTGTATACAACAAAATGAAAACCTTTTGTCCTTCAACTTGTTTCATACCCAATTATAAAGATAACTCATGATATTGGATTCTACTGAAGTTTATTAACTTCAGTTATTGCCCACCTTTCCTTTTCAAGTATATGTCAATATAGGTTATATTCCAAAATTTTACAATGACAATTTTATCATAATTAAAAAAAATGATCACAAAGAGTTGATTGATTTAGGATTATTATATATTTTGAAAATGATTGAAAGACATCTTACATTAGTCTCAACCTTGCTTTTGTATATTCTATTATAATTTCACGTTTCCATATTAATAATATTCTCAGTGGTTTCAAAATCATATCTTATAAGACATTTTTAACTTGTCATTATTATCATTTATATGTGATATTATAAACTATCTCATTTCATTCCTATATTGTTATTTCTATGTTAAAAATGTTGTTTCATTTATAAAAAAAAATCATTTTAAAAATATATATATTATTTTGAATTAGATGATTAATTTTTAAGATTAATATATAGTTTGGAAACGACTTCACAAAGAATATGGTACTAAACTTATTAAGTAAAAAATTAATAAATATAATAAAAGTTGTCTCATAATTTCTCAATTCCTCACATGCTTAAGTGAATCTATCCATTATAACCCCTTTAAAATTAATTTAATCTGATTCATTATATCTTTATATTTGGGTTGTTTTAACTTACAAATTATTAAATTTTGATAAAGAAATAAAAGATTGAAATATATGTAGATAAGTTATTAAAAAAAACAAAAATAATCTAAGCTAATTGAGTGTAGTTTTTGTTAAGTTACAAAATATTAAATTTTTAAAAATCTATAGTAGACTTATATGAACATATAGGCCAGTTGTGAAGAAAAAGCAATGAAATGTTTTGTAGTTTTTGTTAAGTTACAAAATATTAAATTTTTAAAAATCTATACTAGACTTATATGAATATATAGGCAAGTTGTGAAGAAAAAGCAATGAAATGTTTACATGAATATAAAGACATTTTATGGCCTGTGGGGGGCAGTTCAAGTGGTAAGGATGAGAAGTTGTAAATGGAAGGTCATGTGTTCGAATCCCCCCAATCTTATCAATGTGTCATGGTTCGGACCCTATGGATGCACCTAGGGATACAGTGGTAGCGAGATTGGATCCTTAGACCCCGTGTCACGCGAGTACCAACCCAACTCCAGTTATCGATTCCCCTAGTACAAAAGTAAATAAAGACATTTTGTGAAAAACAAAATTTAATAAACAAGGCATAACAAATATTATTGGTTTGGTATTTTTTAAATTTATGTTTGTGAGATACATATAATTGTAAATTCCAATTTTATGATGATAATGACAATAAAAGCAATTTTGATCTATTTAAATTTAAAAAAATAAATATAAATATAAAGCTCTTATTTTTAATATAAAGCTCTTCAACCGTTTGTGTAAAATATATATATATATATATATATATATATATATATTTATTGCACAAACGGTTGAAGAGCTTTATATTAAAAATAAGAACTGATTACATAGAGATGGGGAGACTGTTCCCACAAAATAGAAGCTGGAATTTCTTGCTCCTTGCTAACCAGTCTTTGCTTTTCAAAAAAGGCATTAAGCATGTTACAGCTGTAATATTTAATAAACTGTCCTAGTACAAAACAACAGAAGAAAAACATAACTTAATGCTAGGAGAAAGGAACCATAGGTGGCTTCCATGACACACAAAAAAAGGGAACATAGTGCCTCAGTTGACATGGTGAGAACGAGAGTTCTTTTCTTTGCTTCCAGTGGTGGTTCCAGCATTCTCGTCATCAATGTTCAGAATGATTGAAGGACTGCTTCTATTGTTTGTTCGGACACAGTCAACCTTGGCTTCCACAATCCCAAGACAACTGTGAATAGAATCAAATTTACCAATTAATTTTTCGAAATGGTCCTTTGTCTTACCAGTGATGTTGCGTACTTCAGTGTTGGAAATTTGGACGAAGGTGGCCAGATGGGGATCTCTTTTTTCATATCATTGAGGTCGCCTCTGAGCCAGTGAACTTGTGCCTCCAGGTCCATCACTTGCGAACAAAAATCAAGAGATGGGCTGCTCTGGTCGCGGGGGGATTCCATCATCAAGCCACCGTTATCACCCACCATTTTCTGCCAAGTTTTACTGCATGCTTGCTCCACCGAGCTTCCACGAAATTGTTGCAAGAGAGCTCCATGTCCCGTATCAAATTGTGCAACATGAAGCCCCGGGTTATTGTGACCTGAGTCAAAGCCACATCCAGGCTGAAACCCAGTTCCTCTAATACCTTGTCCCAGACTGGGTTCCAGAGGAACCCATCTTCTACAATTTTCAACCTCGTCAGTAACATGCAGACTGTGACAAGTTTTCGTGGACGAGCCACCTCGAGCGAGCTCCAAGCCACCATTACCATTGCCTTGAAACAAATCAGAGAGATATCTCTTAGAATTAGCCCCCCCATAGTGCCCTTGAACGTGGTTGTGTCACTTGCGACATTTCCAAGCAGGAGGGCAATGTTTTCTGTCTTCCATGCTTATCCTTGAACACCATAAACTTACAGACAGGCAATGCAAGAAATGCAGACCAAAGAAATCAATAACCGAGGAAACAGGTAGGGAGAGATGCACGCCACCTTCCCCGGGAGTTTGCAGGCTGAAATTGCAGACCGAAGATTCACGAAACAAAGGGACAGGCGATGCTGAAAGAGCGCCCCCTTCAGGCCTCAAATAACATTTGGGCGCCTTGGTTCTCGTCCTCCATAAACTCACGCATGCGAACCAGGTGTAGTCTGCTAGGAATGGCCGCCATTTCATACGAGTGGACATGAGGGGATTGCATAGGGATCCAATGGGGATTTGGTAGTTAATGCAGATTGGATTGACGTTGAGGGGGTAGAGATAGTGGGTGTGATAATCCATTAGGTGCAAGGAAATGAGGTAGTTGAGGCAGAACCAAGTTAGGAGGAGTTTAGGGGGAGAGGGGTGGAGGATAAAAGGTGTATGAGTCCAAAGGAGCAAGGAGAAGTTAGGGGACCCAAATGTTCTCATAAACCTGATCTTTAATGATCGCAATACCACAATTCAACCCCACTCCAATGTTGGCCATGGCATCAGCATTATGGTTGTTATGTCGAAGGATAAGCAGGAGAGAGATGGAGTGAAAGTCTTTGACGAGAAGATTGAAGTGTGTTGATGCAGTGTTGTAGCAGGCTTCCGACGGTGTTTTGCAATTGCCTTGGCTTCCCGAATCACAATCATAGAGTCACCAAAGACTGTCAAGTTTTGTAATTCTTCCTTCCTTGCAATTTCCATTCCTTTTATTAAGGCGAGCCACTCAGCTTCATTGTTCGTTTGCTTACCAATTCCCCAAGCAAAGTCGTTCATTTTGTTTCTGTCGGGGTCTATGAAGACCCCCCGCACCTACCAACCCTAATAAAAATAATTATTTTTTTACCACATACAAAATAATTATTTTATTACAACATATTGTTTTTATGATTAGAAAAATATCATAAAAATAAACTTTAAAAAAATATTTTTATAACGCATTTCTTAATTTTATAAAAATCATTTAATATATTTTGTTATAGATATAATACCCACTTCAATATAAGGAAAAGAGTTTTAAACTTCAAATCTTACGTAATAGTCCTTTACCAATGGGTACCCATGGACGATCACCTTATTGATATTGTATCTAAGGAGGCAATTGATATTAAAAATGGATTAAAATTTATTATAACAAAATCTTAAGAGGAAACGTATATTTATATTATTTTACACAATGAAGTAGAGGGATTTGTTTTGAAATATCCATTTTAGGGAGTCCATGTTTCAAAATTGAAATGGGCATGGTTGAAACACATTATACTATGGAAAAATTAAGGTTATTGGAGATTGGTTTGTATAGGTTTTCAGAATTAGGTAAAGATATGGTTTTAAAGTTTTTACAAGATGTTTTATTTTAATTAATTAAAAGTGAAGTTTTTTTTAAAGAAAAGAAAAAAATTGAATTAAAATGTTGTGTAAGATTTGTAAAGAATATTGATAGATATCCTTGATAATGTAAATTTTGAGATAATAATTAACATTAAAAAAAATATTTTGTAATTTTGTTTTCCAAATATTTAATATGCAATTAAATAAATTAAATATAATGGATTTAGTAAATGAATAATGTAATTTTTTATATGTTATTTTGAAAATTATAAATAAATTTTGTTTCAACTAGATATCATTTTTTGATAAAGAATACATGGGAATCCATAAACAATAAAATGGAAATCGAGTTTGATTCTAATCTCATTGTTTTGAAATGTAGTTACACATTATCATAAAACTTCTCCAAGTACCCCTTGCCTTGGGTTCATTAATATTATTGAATAATGTATCCCTAACTTTAAGAAATTAACTGCTCATGTAAGAATATTTGAATTGTTCATCAATGATTTTAAGTGGACTACCAACATTAATGATCAATTTAAGTTTGAATCAATGCCACCATATGTGCTTATTATTCACTAAGAAGCATGTTTCAAGTGTATTGACAAGGAACAATTTTATAATCATTTTCATTAGTTTTCCAAATAAATGTGCTTATTATTCACTAAGAAGCATGTTTCAAGTGTATTGACAAGGAACAATTTTATAATCATTTTCATCAGTTTTCCAAATAAATGTAACAATCATTCTTAAATTAGATATCTTAAGTGGAATAGTCTATTGAAACTTTAATTGGATATTGAAAGGTTTATTAAAATATGGATGTTATATCTCTATGTGGGTTGGAGGTGGTTTTGTTGGTCATTCTTAATGTTCAAAATTTAGGGCATTAAAAGTTAATTCCTTAAGGTTTATATGGAAGATGAAGCAATGAATTACACATGGTGTGCTAATGTTGATCATCTATGGGATTGATGTCTGATTATGAGTTATTATCAAAGTTTTGTTGAATATTTGATTTTACAAGAACTATAAAAGTTGTAAATTTTGATTATGAAGTGTATTAAACCGCTAGTAATTTTTTTATGTTTTTTCAATTCTAATCAATTTTAATTTCATAACAACTTATGAGAGAGATTGAGGTTAAGATTGCATTCACTTTCGTCATTGGCAAATCAAATAGTGAAATATATTATTCATGTTCAAACAAAGATATTGTAGGGTGTTGAAAATAATACAAAATTTCCACGCATTAAATGTAACTTAGTACATGCATATATACACAATTTAGAGTAGAATAGGCTTCGGAGAAGTGACCCTAGATGGAGTCAAAGATTGATAAAGTGTGTGACTAGAAGAATTCACTAATGGGAGTTTGATCCAAGAATTGCCTTAGTATGGACTTGTAATCTAGCAAGGTGCATGATAAAGTGCATATGACCAAGGCATGTGCGAGAGTGATATGGATAGAATACTCGGCAAATGATTATGAGAGGAAGATCAGTAGTCATATGAAATCATCATCTCCCTATTTCTCTTTATCTCTTCATCTTAACAACATTTTTATGCTAATGTATTGTTAGATATGATCAAACTGAATGCAATAGGATTTGCAATCCCTTTGGTTATATTTTTTATACATTAATTTTTAATGTAATGGTGTTTAATAGTGACTCAATTCATTGAATTCAATGGTGTTGGTGATGGTCGGTACTTAAATATCTATGTTGCATATGTTCATGATGTTCATATAATTATTATACAAATTTATTCTTTAATGAGAATTCAAGTTGATATTTTGCACAAATTATCGTGCTAATTGTGTATGCTACTCCATGAATTTGGTTCCATCCATTTATGTTAACTCCGTAGATTGTATTAACATAGTCAATTGATTGTGTGTGTAAGATTAAATAGTTGCAGTTATTATTGTGGTTGTACTAATTTTGTTAATTTCATGATATTGGATCAAATTAGCATTAGGGAATTGTTTTGCACATAGTTGTTGAATTCTACATAGTTCATGGTTAAGACTCACTTTCAGACAAACTAGAGAATGGAAGATGAAATGCAAAGTTACAATAAACAACTTGAAGCCAAATATGACAGTCTCAACATAAAGTATGTCATATATGGTGTAGGACCAAGTCAATCATATTATATATGCCCACCGAAATGAATAGTTATTGGTTAGGTCTATGAATGGAGAAATAATGACTATCACCATTTATTAGAGAATTTGACATTTTTTGTCACAACATTACAAGATATAATTCACTAGAAACCTCTAAGAGCAATCCTAGTTTTAAATCAAGTAATTTGGGGTAGTATAATGCCTACTCTAGGTTCTTATTTAAAACTATATTTTCAATGGTGCTAATGAAGACCAAAGTTCATTATAAAATCCAACAACAATGTAGCCTATCAAAACCCTGGGATACAAGCATTTTCAAAACTCCAAAGGGGAAGGTCCCACTTGGAGTTATTAAGGTAATTGTGGAAATAGATGTGTAAGATATAAAAGAATCATATGCATGAAAGAAAGGATAAGCACATATCAACCGTCATCATATTTGTTAAAAGTAAAGCATATATATCATGAGTATAAATCTAAAGGGGATCCATAACCACATCCAACTCTATTAGTAAACCAAGTATACAAATTTAGAATCACATTATCATGTGCAATCATGCATTAAAGTCATAACTCTATACACATTTCCTTAGGTGATCCAAATAAGAGTTAGTGATCGACTGAGTCCATCATTTATAAGGAGTCACACATGAAAATTTTTTATTGTAAGGATTGCCTAAGTATGGGCACAAAGCTTATCTAGGCACGTCATGAATTGAGTAAGCACAACACTTTCACAAAATTTTCATAATCCTGGGATCTCTTGATTAGTAATGCATGAGCCCCAACTGTGGGCACACTAATAAGGTGCATGAGCCCAAGCATAAGGCACAACCTAAAGTAAAATGCATATGACATTGATGTGAACTAAATTGTCATGTATGTGATAACCTCTGTAATAGTTTGAGGTGAAGGGACACTCAAACTCCACCAAAATATTCTCTTTGATACCAAAATTGAATTACATTGTCCAATTGTAGAATTCAACAACGGAATTAAAACTACAATAGCCTTAACCATTCAAATTTAACACATGAATGCAACTCTAAAATAATTCCAACCATGAATATGCCATTAAATCCATGCACACAAAACTAAACAAGCTGGCAAATAATAAAATGTAAAACATAACATTTAAACATGGCATTCCATATCATAATCAAATTACTTATCTTTTTGAGAAATAATCATCCAATTGATTGCAAATGAAGGTCACTCCTCCCAGTTTTAGGCTCTCTACCACATGAAATATTTCTATGATAGAGGCCAACCCTAACCTAAGTCGATGAATCCATAAGGGTTGCCTAAGGTCTAACTCTATGTCTGTGTGCTCAACCCATAACCCAAAAAAAGCTTTGGTGCTAGAAACCCCTTCTACAACTATCCCAAACAACCCGGACTCTTCCCCCTCAACCTACACATTGCCAATAATTGGATCCCCTTCTCTATAAAGAGTCCCTTAGGCTATCCCAATTCCATTATAGTGCTCCATCGTAGGCTAGCCAGGGAACCTCACTACTTGGAATCCTAGGATTCTCAGTTGTAGGCCAAGTTTTCCTCTCTCCATAGTACCATAATCCTTAGCAGAAATTCCTTGGGAAGTATCATAAACCTCCATGAAAGTACATTGTTCAATATCCCTTCCCACCTTCATACCACCAAGATGAATAATGATTATCATGCCACATGGTGAAATTATTAACATTATATTTGCATGTTAGAAATCCTCCACATGACCCTCTTGAGGAGCCCAAGTTTGACCTCTAATCCCAAGATTGTGACAATAATATGACAAATGTTAGTAATCAAGTATTTAATAATCAAGGTGGGTTTAAGGTCTTTAGGTTAAAATATTAGTTGAGGCTCCCCTCCTTAGCATCCTTAGGACTCTTATAAGCCCCCTTTCACTTCTCCCATTTGTGGAATCATAGACCCCGTCTCTTTTTCGTCCTTCTTTGTGTGTAACCATCAAGTTTTTATATTATAGATCAATGTACATAATTCAATATCTTTGGTCACACTATACCATATATGTCTAGCTTCTATCCACTTGATCATTGCATACACATTTGCATTATGGGGCCAAAAATAGGGTATTACATTCCCCTTCCCCTTAAGTTATGCAGCATCCTCGATGCATCGTCAACACTATATAGAATGACAAAAGTTGATAGTGTCTTTAAACATGAACAATATGCCTCTACATGGCATCCTCTAGCTCCATATATTTGCACATTGATTGTACTTGAAAATTATTGTGGGTCCACCCATTATTCTCATGCTCATAGTTTTAATTGCACCTATAACAAGCATTAAAGAAAACTTGTATGTTATAACCATTTTAATGTAGTGATTTATCCCATTAAGAGGAATTCTCAAGTCCATAATGCAAGCATGTATATTCATAATACGAAAATAGGTATGCAATCCTAGTGCAATACTTGTATTTATGAATATTTCTTTGCTTTCACAAGGCTTCTAATTGGGAAAGATTTTAGCTCATTGTTCCTTTTGACATGCCCTCCTCGATCCCAACATACATGCCACATGAATCTCTCACAACATATTCGTTTAAGTTTCTTCTTCTTTGCTGCACTCACCCTTCCACACTAGGGTGTCCCCTTCTCTTCTAAACATGCTCTCAAGTGATCCATCCTGCCAAGGACTTCACATGTAAGAAGAGTGTTGAATTATAGTTTTACTACTAGGCATTCGAATAGCATCCTCTAATCAACTAGTAACTTATGGTAATTGTAGCTTTCTAGTGTCATCACATTGGCCTTCTTCCTGGGAATTCCATCTTAGATTAGTCATCATTTTTCCTTACTAGATATATTCATCATTCACCTGTGTTGTCGATATAAACATCCAAAATTCAAATATTATGAGTTACCTCTTTATTTTTCAACCAAGCTTGAAAATAATTATTACAACAATCAAATTCTAGCTAATATAGCAAGTTCCACATAATACTTACCCTTCAGTGGGATAAGCAATAGTCCATGTCTACCATATTCAAGACACATTTTTATGCAACAATGTTATCCCTAATGAATCTTTCTTCTAGTCCTTAAAATATGACTACTTTTTCATACAATTGTTTCACTACATCCACAACAACTCATGAAATGATCTTAGAATTATGAATTACCAATAGTTCCATAATTTCAACTATTAACATTATAATTGTAATGAAATACAGCACAAGCATGCATTTTTAACATATGTGCCCACATATATGTGTGCATAACCATAAGCTTTACACAATTTATTTATGCACATCCACTCAATGTACCCTTGCATTGATTTAGGAATATCATATTCTCATGTCATGCATTCCACCATGATGATTTGGAAGGTCAATGCCTCAACATATCATCTAGCCACCTCCCCAATACTTGATTGAAAATATAGACACCTTCCTATTCAACCCAACACAACACCAAGAATATATCCTTTCTATTATAAATAGTCCCATAGGCTTACTAGAAGGCGTTTCCTTTCTCTGCTTATAGTCCCTCAAGAAACCCTTCCCCTCTGACTCGGTGTCTCAATGTTGGCAAGAAAGTTATAGTCTAGGACACCAACACAAGTAAGGAGACCTTTGACACTTGTGAAATGCTATAGCCTTTTCATATCCAACAACATTATGGTCTCAAACATGGTTGTCTCACATGTCATCCATTTCAAGACGTGGGTATAGATACACATTCGCTATGGTTATTAAATCTTAACTAACACAACATGGCATGATATTTTATTTCATATGATTTCATTCTAAATTATAAGCAATCTTATATGTCCAAGGCTTCCTTCCTTTACCACACCAAGTGGGTTATCATTCACATAAATGTATCAAACCACATAAAGATATCAACTTATGATAACAAATCATCACTGAAGGAATTCTTACCTAAATTCCCTTCAACATCTATGCAGTATAATCATACTAAATCCATACATGCATGGTTGCCATAAACTTATCTAATGTTACCCGATAAGTTCATGTCTTATGGGGATTACACAATCCTTCCACTAACACCTTGATCATAACTTTATTGGCATTGCCCTTTCTTTCCTTAGTTGATTGTGATATCCAATGGTATTGGCAACATCTCTAGCCATGCTTTTAACCAATTTTGGCTACACAACCACCATTAATCACATTAATCCTTATGTCGTACTCATGAAATATGTGATATCATACTAATAATATCCAATATTTGTATGCACTGTGCATATTCACCAATACATATTCATTCCATCTATTTTACTCTCTTGCATTTTCCAGTATTCCCATGCCTATCTATAACAACTTTCTTAATCTTAAGAAATATGAAATGAACAACAAGAGAAGAGTTAAGAAATCATCCCTTCCAATTACTTTGCATAGCCCATGAACTCCACAACATAGTTTATCTTTTCCATAAACTTACTGGCAATCACACATTAGATCATTAACTATAGTTTTCTCACCCAGGTAGCAATTCACTACATGTATACATGCTTATATTCGCTACTCTTAAAAGCATACAGCCCTACTCTATTAACAAAATAAAGTTTGGGGTGATAAAATCACAATCATAATTATGTCTGCCTTGATGGCCATGTTCACTATTTGCTACAACAACAAAAACATCACATAGCTTCCATTAGCATTGTTGCATCTTCATTTGTTGTATGGACCTACCCTCAAGTTCCATTTAACTATGGCGACAATATTTGCTTTATTTTCCGCTACCTTTGGATTGCTTGCTCCTTTTTCTTGAGCAATTGTTTAGCCAAGTCCAACTCAGCCTTTCCTGGTTTCCAAGCATTACAATTTTTATTTATCGCTCCCTTTCCTTTCCAACATTTCCCCAACATTAGCTTTACATGGGCCTTCTAGCACTTCATAGTGCTGCAATCAATGCCATTCCATGTTTATTTGGACTCCTTTCAAAGTCCATTATGTTTTACAAACAATGCCAAGATTGAATACACTTTCCACTCCATATAAAGCCTTTCTACTCCGATTTTGGAAGTCACTACAATACTTAAATTATTCTTTGATACGCTACTCATTTGTATGCATAGAATATTCTCAATGTTCCCTGTCTTCATCTCCTAGAACTTATTCTCATTCCCTCATGGAATCACCTTCTTAGCGATGCAATACCTTCTAGCAATTTGAATATTCCTTATAGGACATCATGACCTATCTCTAGTGGTACTCAATCTTTTCTCAATTCAGAATTTTCCCTCTTCACTTCAATAGGTAATCCTTTGCAATTCCTACTATATCTTCCATGGAAAATCCATTCAATGGAGTACTTTATCCTCCATTATCCGCTTTCAAATAAATAAACTTCATCACTTTCTTCGCATTATCCTATACCCATAAGTTGTTGGTTCATATTTTTGCAACTCTTCTAGCCATACATATTATTGCCCCACGTGGATGGTTCACCCATCACTTGTATGAGTTGCATGTTCTTCCTCTTTTTAGTTTTCCTCTACCACACAAAGCTTCCATGATTTCCTTCTTTGCAATCATGATTTGGATTCCTTCATCATTTAATTTCCTTTCCTTAGCTTAGAATATAAAGGACTTGAATCCTCTTTTTATGCTTGACATTAATGTCAATCTTTATTTGTTTGTTTGTTCCATGTTCCTTATTCCTTATTCGTATCACTGCTACTTGGTTGTACACAATAACTAGCCACAACGGCCAAAATCACTAATAGCTCTTCTATACCGATGAACCTGCATATGTTGATCTTATTCAAGCATTGTATCCATTCTTTCTGCAAACATCAACAACAATTCTTAGTCTTATCATTTAACATGCTAGTTAATAAACAACTCTATGTTATTTTGTTCATCAAGCTATGCTCAATATCACAATGCAAGCACCATCATGAAGTATGTTCAATCATTATGTGTAAATTTCACCTCTAGTACAGTCCTACACCATCATACAAATTTATCCCAAAGTTTGAGCTACTCACCCACATTGATAACTGCCTTGTCGAATCAAGCCTAAAGGCTTTGTTCACTCACTTTCTAAAACAATCAGATGCACTTTTCCAAAGAATGATTTGATATAACTAATGTCCTTTGAATTAAATTTCCAATTATTGTATTTATGCTCCATTATTAACTCAAATATAAATGTTCGAACTCTATGAAATTACCATTTTTTCCCAATTTGTGCAATTCCCTCATTAGTGCAATCAAGCTCGAAGACAAACTTCTACCACCTGTAGAAAATTGAGGGAGAACTGAGAATTTTTTTATATTGGCTACTGATAATGATTCTAATTGTGAGTATTAAACAAATTTCAAATCAGTGATCCCTTGCTCCGGTCATTTTCTACATAAATATAGAATTGTCAACTTTGCCCATTTTGCACTTTTTCTAGATTTAATTTGATTTTTTTACAAAAAATGTTATCTTCTAAACATAGTGAAATTGGAAAATTTATACTCGAACAAAGTTGTTCAAACCATTGAGAATGTAAAATGTTGACTAAGAAATTTTTCTAGTTTTGATGTCTCACAACACTTTCCTCCCTCCATATTTTCCAAAATCATCAAAAAGTCTCTAAATAGTGTATTTTGGCATGTTTTTGCACTTCCACTCCAAACCCTTTGGAATTTGACGAAATCCTCCTGTGGATTTCTCCATTCCTACTTTTAATTTGATATCACCAAATTCCGTAATAAACGGGTCTCCTATCAATGAGAACCCTCTCATTCTTCAAAAAACACTAATTGTAGTTTTATGATGATTCAAAGTTGATTTAACAAACCTCCCTCGCTAACACTTTTGTAGTCCATGTCACTAAGGAATTACCCTTTAAATTTTAGCTAATTTCAACCTTTGTGGCTCTTGTTATGGCCAAAATAAGATTTTGGCTCCAAAATTGTTTTCTTTATACACAAGAAATATTCTTATGATGTGACATCATCCTGACATGGCATGACACACATATGCTTATGTGACACTGGTGTCCATGTGTCAGCCTATGATGATGCCATGTCATCTTAACTATGCCCCCAATGTGCCATAACTCTTTTAATTGTATCCACTTCTATGTGTGTGTGTGTCTAAAATCTTTATTGATGTGCCTCGAATAACTGATGTGGCACTACCCTAACAATTGATACGATAGGGGTCCCATCTCTAACAAGTGACTTTGGCACACATGTTTTCTCATGCACGATTAGATCTACTGTCTAGATCAATTTCGAAGTTTGAGCTTGTTAGTCTTTAGCATGTCCCTTGCCCTCTGAAATTTAGGAAACAACCTTTGCACATTTTCATGCTCTCATCATTTGGTCCTCTAAAAACCATTTATTGATGTCATTGAAAATGCTCTTCCACATGGTTACATCACAATTAACATGCCAGGTAATGTGGTGTCATTTTCCTACCATAACATCACATCTTCTTACATGCACCTCCATTGCGCCCACGTGTCACCCTTGAACTATCTTTGCTCAATGTCTTTCCTAAACACTTGGCATCCATCTAATGATTGAGATATATGCCTCATGTTGATTCCAGAGCATATACACACCAAAGTGTAGGTATTTTAACACACCCCTAAGCCTCCTAAGTAGTATATCAATATATATATGGCAAGCAATTAAGGATTCAAAGCTTGAAGAATTGTTTCTAAAAACCACTTTTTGGGTCTAAAGTCATATAAGCTTACAAAACTTCTCACCAATACCACTTTTCCAAAAACCATTCTTTCCATTCTCTCACACATTTCTTAATACTAATCTGGCACTAAGGTTTTCCCCTTTGACTATTTATTATGGCCTTTAACCATGTAATCAATGAAATCCCGCACAATTTAAACCGCAATTTAAATTTCAACATCGAATGCAAACTTCTAATCCATAGCCCTTCTGTTTCCAAGAGAAATTTGACCTTATTTTTGTCAAATTCAACCTCTGCTATTGATGGGTGTGTGTGTGTGTGTGTGTTTTCTTTTCTCAGAGCTTGTTGAATTCCTTGGAGCTGAACCCTTTAATTCATGATTATAGCTAGTAATGCTTCCATTTCCATCCTATATGCTCTATCAAGAGCACAAAATGAGCATTTCAAGGCCATGCATATCTCATTTACAGGCTTTTACACTTCTTCCTCGTAGACATTTTATCAAACATATAATATACAAACTGCATTTTCCCCATATCAATAGAGCCAACCTCTAAATTCTATAAATTGCTTCAACTACACCTCCATAACCTATGAATTATTCCACTGGTAACCCAATTTGTAATTGGATCCTCAATTTAACATTAGCTGCAAGCTTCAAGCTCTGTTTTCCCCAACGTATTCTCATAGAGGAATTCTATCAAACACTTAATATGTAAAGTGTAATTCTTTCCCAATTCCCTTGCAACACTGGGGTTGTATGGGCTAGAAACCAGTTTGCACAGGAAAGAATTACACTTTACATGTTAAGTGTTTGATAGAATTCCTCTATGAGAATAAGTTGGGAAAAATAGTGTTTGAAGCTTGCTAATGTTGAATTGAAGGATCCAATTACAAATTGGGTTACTTATGGAATAATTCATAGGTTATGGATGTGTGGTTGAAGCAATTTATAGAATTTAGACTTTGGCTCTATGGAAATTTGGAAAATGCAATTCGTATATTATATGTTTGATAAAATGTCTATGAGGAAGAAGTGTAAAATCCTATAATTGAGATATTCATGGCCTTGAAATGCCTAGATTGTGCTCTTGATAGAGCATACAAGATGGAAGTGGAAGCATTAGTAGCTATAATCGTGAACTAAAGGGTTCAACTCCTAGGAATTCAACAAGCTCTGGGATTTCTAGCCCATACCCAATACACTCTATAAATATTTTGAGGTGATGGGGCACTCAAACTCCACCAAAATCTTCTCTCTAATACCAAAATTAAATTACATTGTCCAGTTGTAGTACTCAATAGTGGGAATAGAACTATAGTTTTCTCAACCACTCAATCTTAACACATGAATGTAGCTCTAAAATAATTTCAGCCATGAGTATGCCATTAAATGCATGCACACAAAAACAAACAAGTTGACAAATAATCAAATTCATAGCATAACATTAAACACAACATTCCATGACATAATTAGATTACTTATCTTATTGTGAAATAATCTTGCAACTAGTTGCAAATGAAGGATGTTCCTTCCAACCTTAGGCTCTCCACCACACTAAATATTTATATGACAGAGGCTACCCCCAAGTCGAGGCTATGAATACATAATGGCAAAGTTCCTAAGGTTTGACTGTATTTCCTCATGCTCAACCCATAACCCATAAAAACTCTTTGGTGCTAGAAATCCCCTCTACAACTATCCCAATCAAACAAGACTCTTCCCCCTCAACCTACATAGCACCAATAATGGGATCCTCTTCTTTGTAAAAAATCCCTCAAGCTATCCCAATTCCGTTCCAATTATTTAGCACAAGCTAGCCAGGGAATATCATTGTCAAGACTCCCGGGATTCTTAGTTGTAGGCTAAGTTTTCCTCTCTACAAAGTACCATAATCCTTAACATAAATTCTTTAGGAAATCTCTTAAACCTTCATGAAAGTACATTGTCCAGTCTCCCTTCCTACCTTCATACCACCAGGAATAATAATGATAATCAGGCCACATGGTGAAAATTCCAACATTATATTTGGATGTTAGGAAACCTCCACGTGGTCCTCACGAGGAATCCATGTTTCACTCTAACCCCAAACTTAGGATATTAATATTGACAAAAAATATTAATAAAGTATTTAATAATCAAGGGTGGTTTAAGGTATTTAGGTTAAAACATTAGCTAATGTCCCCCCCAAGCTCCAAGCCCCCTTAGGCCTCCAATAAGATCCCTTTCACTTCGCCCACTTGTGGAATCATATGATTCATATACCCCCATCTCTTTTTTGTCCTTCATTTGCAATTGCCAGGGATTTTATTTTATAGATCAATGTACACAATTAAAATATGTTTGGTAGTCCTATACCATTTATATCTAACTTCTAGACACTTGATAATTACATACACATTTAAATTATGGGGTAAAAAATGGGATATTGTGACATGGATGACAACTTAGTAGTATATTACTAGAGAAGACCAATGATTATAATAAATTGTTGCATCCTCTTTCTTTGTATCTTCACCTTCATGATACACTTATTTTATTGTATTGATAAGAGGTGAATAAACAAGATATGAAGTGTTGATGGTTTGTATTCCCTTGGCTACATGTATTATTATGTATATGTTTGTTTGTCATACCTCTTTTTGCTCTATATCTTCCTCCTTCTCATCCTCATCCTCCTTCCCTTTGAAAACACCAAGTAAGCAATTGATAATGAAGGGGAAGACAAACAAGCACAACATCTTAGGAAAGGAAAAAGCACACGTGGAATGCCTTCCCATTGTTGATGATGATATGTGCATCAACCTCACCATCCAACCACGCCACTCAACACATCATACATATTTGGTATGTAAGTAAGTGGAGGGTGGGGTCATACATAACAAATACATATATGTACCCGTGTATATCTATGAGCCTACTAGGACTATTTATGGGCTCTCTATTGTAGTTTGGTATGGAATTTGGTAAAATGTATTGATTAAAGAGAGACACATGCTACAAAAGGTTTTTGACTATGAAACTTTCATTGTACAAAAGGGATCACTCTCCAATGGTAGAAATTTAGCCTATGGTGCTCACACGGATGACCCCTTGATAGGGCAATCGTACAATGTATGATGAGGTGATAAATGACATGCAACTTGGTGGAACTTTAATCGTGTGTTCAATTATAGTTATCATCACCACTATTTTAATTCGATTAAGCCCCTATGTTATCACCTACATGGATTGTTGTGCTTTTATAGGTGGCCTAACTCCTTATTCAATACCATGGTTGAGGTTAGTTGTCTTTTATTACCTTTGTGTATTAAGTACTTGTATAATTAACGAAAACTTAATTAGATAGTAATTAAGTGAAGTTCTTTGTATTTCTCACTAAGTTCAAATCCTCCATAAAATTGATTTATCTCTCACAAATTATTTAAATACAAATTCTCTATAATTTTGACAAAATAGATATCTCAACTTGCAATCTTTTGGTAAAAAATATATCTCAATTTGCAATCTCTTGGTAAAAAACCCCTTCCTCAAATATTATGAAAAGACCTTCCTCAAATTTGATAAACTTGCTATAATGCATTCTAATATCCCAAAATTAAAGCAATACGTGCTTACCACGTAATTATAATAGAAAACCTCTTCTCCAATAAAAAGACAATTATCTTGCAGAGTGATAAAACATGTCGTGGTAAAGAGTGTAATGGCTCATGATACCTTTATTGACTTTACTTTCATTAGGCATTGATTTATATTAAGGTTGAAATCTAGGAAGTAAGATGAATGTGTCAACACAAAGGACATTTCATATAATAAATTTGATTGGTCGTTTAAAAGTTTGGGCATAAAAAATTACTTTACTTAACTGAAATTAAAGTATTTGATTGGTTGTTTAAAAGTTTGGACATAAAAAAATACCTTTATTGTGACTAAAATATTATTTATTTGTCTTGTTTGTGAGCCATTTTCATATGTCAAATAAGATTCCTTAATACACTCGTGTTTAGGGTTTAGGTACAAATTTTAAGGTGGAGGTGTACATAATTGTACATCTCTGGGATAAATAGGTAGTGGAGGGTGAAGGTATGCATTTGTAAGATGATTGTGTTGATATAGATTTTATAGTGAAGGAATGTATTTGTGAATATAAAGGTATATTTTTAAATTTAGAAAATGGGTGAGGAGATGAAAATATGTATTTGCGAGATTTTTGTATATAATTGAATGAAATAATGTATTTGTGAATACACAGGTATATTTTTAAATTTGGAAATGGGCGAGGAGATGAAAATATGTATTTGCGAGATTTTTGTATATAATTGAGTGAAAGCCATCTATCCATCAACATTTTTCATACCATTTTATGCGGTTGAACATGATATTATGTTATGGGCAAGTTTATCAAAGTTATTGTCTACCTTTCCTTTTCATGTTATCTTCCAAGATTGTTCCAAGATTTTATAATGATGCTTTTATATTTAAAAAAAATGATCCCAAGGAGTTGATTGATTTACAGTCATTATATAGTTTAAAAAAGACCGAGTAAATAAAATAATGTGGTCCCTCAACCTTGGTTTTTCTTCTCATACTAAATGAAGTTATTATTGATTTTTTTTCTTCATATTAATAGTGTTGGTGGTTTTGTTATCATATTTATAAGATATTTTTAACTTATTGTTATTATTTATATATGATATCACAAGCTATCTTATGACAATGGCATATTTGTATTTGTATGCCAAAATATTCTTCCAAAATAACTCTTCCCTTCCCTATCCAAATTATTTTGGATTATAACGTTAATTTATAGGGACAATTATGTAGTTTAAAATTTACTTCAAAAGGAAAGTGGTGTTGAACTTTTCAAATAAGGGCCTATTAAATGTAGCATATTGTCTAATTGTTTTATGTCATGTCCCCATTCCATTAGCACCTTGGTCAAGTCACTAGCCCATTAGATTCCCATGGGACCTAGTGAAAATCATCAATAATTTGGGAATTAAGGCTTTTCCTAAGTTTGTCTAACACCACATGGAAATAAATTATTAAAGGAAAATTAATCTAAGTCAAATAAGGAATCCTAAGCAAGGTTGGGGAGGAGGAAATGACATCATAGGAATCTTATCCAAGGTGTGGAAAGGTTCATTAAACATCAAGAATATTAGTGGAGGATTTTGGGCAAGTAATAATTGCCTAGTAATTAATTGCTCATGATGCTCATCAAATGTTGGACCAAGTGCATAGAAGCGCTTGGGAGTTTGTTAGGATGGGAAGAAGGTGGTCATTAATGCTCGACCAAGTCACAATGGTACCTAGGAGAGGTGGTTATGCTCATTCCTTGAGATGGGAGAAATTTGGTGGAAGTTGGAAATTCCAAGATGGTGGTTAGCCTAGTTCTTTAAAATAGGGAAACGATGGTATTAGGAAATGGGGACGTTTTGATGTGGAAAACAGATCCACTATGATTGCATTTAATGTTTTGGAGATGGGCTTTGGTCAAATTAATGTGAATCCAAGTGGTTGGGTGAAATAATGGACCAAATCCAACTAATGTGGGAGGAAATGGTAAAAAATGGTTGGAAATCATCAATAAGTAAGGGATCTAACCTGCCTTGAGGTAGTTAGAGATTTTAATGATAAAGATTGGGTCAAAGAGTTAGAGGCACACTTGTGGAGCTGTAGGTGTCCAAGGGGGTCGCACTTGTGGAGTTCATTAATGATTTTACCAAATCCAGGGTTTCTATGACTAGATCTCTTCCAAGGAGTTGGTTGGTGATTGGTGGTCTTGGGGGAACTTGGTTTTTTTCTCCCATAGTATTTTCCAGTGGTTTTGGGGTTTCTTTGAGGATACATAAACAACAAAAAATGCACTTTCTGAGGTTGGCTATTGGTGGAAGAAATTGTATTGGATTGCATTGGCAATTCATGGCTTGGGTGATGCTCCCCATGCTTACCAAGAGGGTGATGAGCCCCTCATTCTTTTGAATCAAGGAATAGAGTACTTAAGCTCCATTAAAATAGATTACTGTAGGTTTTCTACAAGTCGTGGTAGTCATCAAGTAGCTTGGTGGAGAAGCATACTCCCCATTTTGGCATATAGCTATTAGTAGTGTGTTTTTGGTGTCTCTTTGGGTTTAGAGAGTTGGTCTATGGTCTCTATTGTCTTAGATGGATGTATCATGCCATCCCCGATGTAATGCACTCTTTTATTTTCTCTAATAATAAAAAACCTAGCTTTGTCCTGCAGAAAATCATTTTTGTATTTCCATGTTTATGAACTTACGCTCAATGTGTGCCAATTTTGACAAGTTTTTGTAATTCTCATTAAAAAGTGTCTTATGTTTGTTTATTTGAAACTCTGAAGCAATATTCAGAAACTAGAAAGAAAATTGGTCCATATGCCACCTTCAGACTAAACATTCGGGAGCCTTTACTAGTGTTTGAGTCGAGTTGAAAACAAGGCAATTGTGTAGTCCCGAATTGGGAAATCTTACTCTCGAAGATCCAATTGACCAAATTGACCTCTGCAGTTTTCTGCAGACATTAATACTGCATACCCTGTCATTAAATATACCATAGACCTGTTCCAAAAACCTTCCCTGAGTTCCAGAGCCTCCTACCTTCCCGTAAGTCAATTTTTAGTGTCTTACTTGTCTCATTGAGCTAGTGTGCCTATTTATTTTGAAATTCTTGGATTAGGTACACTACATTTTCTCCTATATCTAAGTTAAATTCATCCATTGTGGTCTATTAAAAAATAACTTGGACCCACTCACTACAACTTTGTATCATGTTGTTATCTTTTAGGGTTACTCCAAAAGTGTTTCACCAAGCTAGGAGAGCACTTAGTCTTGTAGCCACTTGATTATGCTTGATTGCCATATGGATGGATAAGTTTGAGTGAATGTTTGACCTTGGATAGAGCTCTATCAAAGCGCACTTATCTAAGAGTTTGTTATCGTATTCCACATTATGACTAACCCATTGAGTACACATAATAAGCAAGTTAGTTGCTTGATTAGGAGAGGCACCTACCCAGGAGGATGGTACTTGGAAGAGGGAACTTACCTCTAAGATCATGGAACCATATTGCGACATACACCTTAGATGTTGGATTCTTGGGTTTAAGAAAACATTTTATGGAGGTTGGTTGTGGAACCAAACACATATGTTGAGGAGACATATTAGAGCAAGTAATTACCATGGCACACATCATTAGTCATGTTGGGCATAAGAGGAAATGTGGCATATAGCTATAGGAGGAGAACTTGCATGAGGATACTTGGAGAGAGAACCACCATGGAAGAGGGAGCTTTGGACTAAAATCTTGTTACATAGTGCACCAATTTGGAGGAGGGGTGTTGGACCCAAGGGGCATAATGCTCAAAGGGAACACCACCTTAGGGTTGGGTAAAATCCTAGTGTAACACTTGTCATCATTTTATTGCAGAGTGCTCTATGTGGAGTTGTCCTATTGACTTATGTCCAGGGTTACTTGTGTCAACCTAGTCAATGTTTTATGTTGGCCTCCCTTGCCTGTTCTATATAAAGGGAAGAGATAACCTTTATCATAACTCACTATGGATGTACTCATTTAATCCATCTTTGTAATTTCCTTGGATAAGTCACGTAGGGAGAAAAACATAAGGTTTTTGATGTAAACCCTAGAGGGGACATGAAGTTGCATGTTAATTTTAGGGATGAACTTAGACATTAGAACTTATATGATGAAAGAGAAGAATACTTAGGGTTTGTGTGATGTAAACCTATAGCAAGAACATGGAGCACTAGAAGAGTAGTGGAGTCTTTGAGATTGGTGTGATATTTAGCTTGAAGAATACTTGGACCTTATGTTTATGTTCTCTGGATGACCCATTATAACATTGTTTAGAGGGATTGGTGCTTTTGTGATGCAAGAGAAGAAGTGTTATGACCCAAACACTTAAATTATCATAAGAGATGAGTACACACAATGTATAGAAATGTAAACATGACACAAAACACCAATATAGATAAGAGAGGTAAGTTACACAATAACTCATTAAATACTAGGGGAACCTTCTCCAAATACCCCAATATGTTTATACACCCACTTCCTATGTCCACCCAACAATATGTACATTACCTTTACATATGCCTATTCACTTATTGCACACGTGGCCCCTTAATTAGGTTGGTGTTATTACGTATACATTTACGTCATTACATATACATTTAACCCCATACATGCCCCCATTGGGGTCATATCATGTACATTTAACCCGATATATTCCCCCCTTGGGTCATATCATAGAGACCTCCTTTAAAAATATTTTTCCACAAAGCTTTGCAATTAATGGTTTTAAATGTGATGAAAACAAGCAATAGGATTTCTTCATATTCACGTTTTCTTATTGCCAGCGATGATGATCCACCAATCCAAACTCAATTATTTTTGGTCTTAATCCTTGATAGTTTGTTGTTAGTTTTGTTTCCTTTGATTCCATGTGTTGTTGTTATGGCTTCTCCAATTTGCTGGAGTTTCTCGTCTTTGATAATTTCTTGTCAAATTATGGTTTTGTGATGTCCCGTTCCAGGAAAATTATCGATTATTCCATCTTATTTCTTTATAGTGTCGACGTATATATTCTTTCCTTTCTTAGAATGATTCTGTGTAATGAGGATGTTGATATGGTTTCACATTTGATGGTTTCCCTTCCTTCTGCACACTCATATCATCAATATTTTTTCCATAGATAATGGTGTCCTCTGTCTTCTATTCTTGTTCTTTGATTACTTACGTCTTTGAGATAATACCCTCATATTTAACATGTACATATTCACTAGAGCTCAACTTCTTCAATTATTTTTTGGTGACCTTCTAGAATCTTATCTTCGTTCTCCTTTTGAAGCTGCAATGTGATGCCATCCATCAAATTCTTACATCCTTCTTCAATTATAGATTCCATTTCTAATTTTACCTCGTCCACATTTATAGTTTTTCCAACCTTCTTGCAAATTTCTTCTTCAAGTCTTTTAGTATTCCTTTCATCCAAGATTTTTTTTTTCTTGGTTTTTACCATGCTTCTTTTCTTCTTTCAATCTCTTGACCTCATCAAGCAATTTTTTATTATGGTTTCATAATCTACATATCTCTTCATCTTTCCCTTTAAATTCTTCACCTAACTCATCCTTTTCTTTTCTCAAAATATTGACTTGATTCATCAATAATTTATTATAGGAATTACTTTCTTTTAATATCTCAAGCAATTCCAGAATATTGGTCTTATCTTTATCTTCATCTCCATTAAATGTAGGCATTGCCATAGATTTTTATTGAGGTTAACCAAAACCATGAACTTCCAACCTCAATATATTGACAATGACACAGAATAAAATATAGTATGATTTTTTCAATATATTATTCCACGTTTCCTATTTCCAATGATTTTTTAAATGCTTAAATTGGACCTTTTGGTCAAAAGTTATGCTAAATTTAAGTTGACAGAACTTTTAAAACCCTAATTTTGAGACTATCTTTCTGGACGACCTTTCACCTGAGGAAACTCTATAATTTCAGCCCCTTTGAGTCTGAAATTTTATCCTACAGTATTTTGATATGTATTCTCTTCAATTCCAAAGGTTTGACCACACCCCAAAGAAAGATATGGTAACTTTCCCAAAACTTGATGATTTTATCCCTTTTAGAAGAGTGAACACTGAACTTGTATGGATTGAAAAGTATATGATTTTTCTTTTTTGCCTCTTAAATTTTTACCAAAATTACTATGGTATGCATTATTACTTATGCAATATGTGGCACTAGATTTAGATCTTGCAAGCCTTAGCTATGATAGTTATACCCAAACCACATGTTTGAGACTAGTTTTTAAACTAGTAAAAAACCCTAAATTCCACAGACTAGAACTCTGTAATTACAGTGAACCAAAACCTACATTTTTTCCCACATATACTTCATTATGTTTTCCTAATTCCTTGAAAATTTAGCGGTCTAAAATTTCCCAGTAAACAATTATAGTTGCAATTCATATGACTCGTTTTGAAAGAGCCCGAGTAAAGGACCATATGCTCTGATACCAAATGTTATGACCCAAATACTTAAATTATCAGAAGGGACAAGAGTACACACCATGTACATAAATGTAAGTGTGGAGAAAAACTCCAATATAGATACGAGGGATGAGTTACAAAATAAATCCTTGAAGACTAGGAGAACCTTTTCCAAATACCCCAATGGGCCAATACATTCATACATCTACTTTTCATGTCCACCCAACAATGACTACATTACCTCTATATATTCCTATTCACTTATTGCACATGTGACCCCTTCATTATGCCAATGTCATTACATATACATTTACTTCATTAAATGTACATTTAACCCCATATATGCCCCATCTGGGTCATATCATACACATTTAACCCCATATATGCCCTGCTTGGGTCATCAAATATATAAATTTAACCCCATAAATGCCCCCCTTTGTCATATCAAGAAGACCTAGGGTTTGTGGAATGCAAACCCTAGGATGAACACGAATCATGGTATAAGGGAGGTTGTTCATTAGATCATTGTATCTTTTTGGTGAACATGGCATGAGTCTTTGTGTTTGTGTTGATGCAAGGGAGGAAAGTGCTAGGATTTGTGAGAGGAAAAACCCGGAGAACTTGAAGTGCCAGGGTTGGTGAGAGGGAAAATCTAGATAACTTGATGTGCTAAGGTTTATGTCCTTATGTGGGAAGGACCTAAGGTTTGTGGCAAAAGAAACCTTAGAGGAGACTTGGATAACTTTGCTCGGAGAGTCTATGTGAAAAAAGCTTGGGAAAAGATCAAAGGTGGATTTGTTGGTGTTGATGCTAGCTTGTTGTTGAGCCTTTAGAGCAACATGAAGTAGCATGATATGATTCCTTGCTAAGTAGTGATTGATGGTTAGTTTTTTTTTTATGGTGTGTGCCTTAGCTATGGTTTGGATGAAATTTGAGTGTCATAGCTCGTGGTAAATGAATAACACAAGTTCTACCAATTTCTGATGAGCTAATGATATGTACTTGTATCTTCTTATGTTGTAAAATTAAGTATATATTTGCTTTCCAAAAATCATGCATTGCAGATATGGAAATTAGATTTATTTTCTCATGGTAATGAGTAGTTTCTAGGTTTGTTTGGGATGTTGATTTATCATGGACAATTAGTACATTAATTAGCTGATTTAACAAGCTAAGAAGGAACCAAAGGGGTTGATTTAGGGCCATAATAAAATTTGTTGTTATAGATTTCCGGATCCGATTTGTGAAGGGGATTGATCCCTTAAGGATGTGAATCTTCTCCCCTTGAAATACATTTTTTTGAATGTGTATTTTATTGGGTTTACTTATGCTTTTGGTTGGAAAGAATTGAAATATATGCTACTTTGGTGTATATTTGAGATTCATCCCTAAGGTTGAAATGTTCAAAGGAAATAAATCTGGAGGATGTTAAGGCTGTGTTAAAGTTTTTGAATTTGTATTAAGCATTGTTTATTGAAATTTCCACATGGTATGAAAGCTAATTTAAATGCGAACACTCTTTTGGTGAAGAGGGAGTTGGGTATTTCAATTTGTCCATACCTATGAGAGGTGCTTGAATTCTTATAGGTTGTTGGGTGGTGCAATTATAGTGTGATTGGTATTAGCACTTACACTCATGAAGGGTTTGATGTGTTGAGGTTGTAGTTGCTTTTGTGATGAGATTATGTTTTCACCTATAATAGGTGGAAGTTCTACTTCATTGATGGTTGGTATGTGATTTATTTTCAGCAGGTGCTATGCCTAGGATTACTTGTGATAGGTGATTGATTTATTCTAGTGGAAGCTAATGTTTGGGTTAGATTGATGCCTACGATAGGCATACTTATCCATTTGATTGTTATGTTGATTTTTTTATCCTAGGAGGCATTGATTCACTCTATGATAGATTGATGATTATTGGTTGACCTCTTTTGGTTGAGTTGTGACTCAAGGACTTATGAGAATTTTGACCTTATTAAGTTTCTATGATTGTTACAGATTGGAGGAAGCTTCCAATGTACTTGTTGAGAGATTGATTATAGATGTGATATCTAGTGTGATGTTAAGATATTGATGAATCTTAATGTTGAAATTTGGTTGAGCTTTGATCTTTAATTTTTTTAAATGCAAAGACTTTAAGCAATGAGACAATTCAATCCATGAAATTCATACAACCATAACACAAGATATACCTTGGGGAAAATCCTCAAAATTATGAGAACAAAAACCCCAACAATTCTTCTCAATATAATATAATTGATCAGAGAATGCTTTCTTTTACAACATAGAAAATTTCTTTTGGAAGATGAGAGATCACAAAAATTCTTGGTGAATATACGAAAGCAATAGAGAAGAGAGATCAATTTGATGTGTGCCCGACACAACAATAACAAGCACAAACAATACCTTGCACAAAGAGAAGCACCTTGCCTTCAATGGAGAAGAGAATCCGCTTCACACTGGATTCAACAATCCTGTATAACCTATTTATACATTCTTCTCTTCTATTTTTAACTTCTAAATTCAAGATAAACTCGCCCTCAAACTTGATGTATTAATCTTGCATGGAGTGGTGCGCCCCACTTCTCATGCAGTGCTTCATCTCACTGGGTTGTCACTTAGGATAAACTTGCCTCTTAATTGAAAGCTTTCCCACTTAGTTAGGTGGCTAACTTAAATGTCGACATGCAAGTGTCACAACTCACGTGTCATCTTTTAGTTTAACATAAGTGTCGTCATGCAATAACACTTAGTTAACTAGATCTTCTCTTTAACTGAAGTGTCGTCTTTTAGTTTAACTAAAGTGTAAATACTTTAGTTAACTAGTCCCTTTTATTTAACACTTAATTAACTGAAATCATGCTCATTGATTTACTTTAATTGACCACTATGAGTTCTTTAGTTAACTGAGACATATATTTAACTGATGCTTTAACTGAAGCATTGATACTTAACTGAAGCTTTAATAATTTGAGTGCAGGCTTTAATTAGCTGAAGTGTCGCATGTGCAATTTCAAATTCTCTTGATCTATATGCTTTATCTTTTATTTCTTTATCTCTTACTGCATGGTCAATATGTGCTAACTTTAACTATCCATCACATTACATTATACTAAGAAGAATGATCGAATGTTGTGATCATATTATATTATTCCGGACCAAATCATCATATGCTAAAGTAATTCACTTTAGAGGTGATCAATATCTAAAGGAGACTTAATAGCAATCTGGTGATCATGGTTAATAATATATCACACAACATTAAATGCTTTTAACAAGTAAAGCATGACCTTTATACGGAAGGTCCACCTCTATATGGGAGGTCCATCTCATGGATACCTTTATACGGAAGGTTCACATGATAATCATGACTTGATACACACAAGTTCGGAGCCTTGCCCAACATCATTACTTTGATCCATTACCTCTATACGGGAGGAATAACCTTTACATGGAAGGCAATCAAAGTGCTCACCTCTATACGAGAGGATCAATCTTGACTACACAATATTGGTTTGGAGAATGTCTCTTGATGTTATATATTTAACACTTAGTAGGTCATATTATGCATTTGTACTATGTAGAGTTTGCACTTTGCACATGATCTTGTAGAGTGGATCTTTCATATTGTAATCTTCATATGTGGTTATAATTTGTGCTCTTGTCTTATAGTGATAGTGTTTGGGAAAAACCTACTAAGACAAAGGACTACTTGGGTTTGGATTCAACTTAGTAGAGAAAAGGATCATTTGGCATCGAAGAGGGTTGTGGAAGAAAAAGTTGGAGATAGGTTCAAAATCTATTATGGTGGAATCAAAAATTGATTCCAAGCTTGCAATGGAAGGGTGCAGTGACGATTACCAGTGATAAGGTTGTTAGATTCTCCCAGGAAGAAATAGTTGACCTTGATGTTACTCTTGCATGAAGTTCCTCCTAGAAAGAGGAGGTGAACTTGTTGATATTGTTACTTTAGGTTCCAAAGGTTTTGAAGTACATGAGAGGGATTCACATGTTTATGGGGTGAATCCATCGAGTTTATTCATACTCTTTGGCAAATTTGGCACACAAAAATGGCTTATGTGGGCTCTAGTTCAAGGTTTTATTGGATCAGGGTTTTAAGCCCTTGATCGGTGTTTCAAACCTTGAATGGGGGCTTAAAACCTTAATTGAGAGATTTAAGCCAAATTCAACTATTTATATAAAAAATACCTCGATCAAGGGATTAAAGATCAAGATTCCTTCCCCATTTCGACAACTTTTCATGGAGGTGCAGCTTCTAGGAGGTAAAATCCCTTCATCTCTTCCATGGAAGGGGGAAAACTTGGCACCTCGTTGAATCCTCTATCCAATGACATATACTTTTCTTGTTTTCGATTTCATACTATATTTTAGTTTATTTTTTCTAAAACTTATACAAACTTTTTTTGTGCCTAGTAGTGAAGGCCCATAGAGAAAAATATGCATTTTAAAAACTACACAAACAAAAAATTATAAAAATATGTGAGTTCTTCATGGATGTTTCCTTTTCAAAAAGGTATTTTCGAATTTTCATTTAACATAAACATGAGAGAAAACGTAGTTGGGAATACAATGTTATAAAAAATGCAATTGAAAATATTAATTTGTCATCTTTAAAAAAGTAAAAATATAATTTTCAAAAGAAAAAAAGGGATACATTACGTTCTATGTAAATCACGCTCTTATATATATATATAGAACATGGAATTAGCTGTTGGGAGCAAACATCACTTGTTAAAATTTCCATAAATTGATGACGGTTACTAGTGATAAGGTTGTTAGATTCTCCCAAGAAGACAAAGTTGACCTTGATGTTACTCGTGCTTCAATATTCTTCTAGAAAGAGGAGGTGATCTTGTTGATATTGTTACTTTAGGTGCCAAAGGTTTTGAAGTACATGCGATGGATTCACATGTTTATGGGGTGAATCCATCGAGTTTAGTCATACCTTTTGGCAAATTTGGCACACAAAAATGGCTTATGTGGACCCTATTTCAAGGTTTTATTGGATCGGGGTTGTAAGACCTCGATCAGTGTTTCAAACCTTGATTGGGGCTTAAAACCTTAATTGAGAGATTTAAGCCAAAGTCAAGTATTTATATAAAAAATACCTCGATCAAGGGCTTGAAGATCGAGATTTCTTCCCCATTTTGACAAGTTTTCATGGAGGTGGAGCTTCTAGGAGGTAAAATTCCTTTATCTCTTCCATGGAAGGTGGCAAACTTGGTGCCTCACTGAATCCTCTATCCAATGACATATACTTTTCTTGTTTTCAATTTCATACTATATTTTAGTTTATTTTTCTAGAACTTATACAAACTTTTTTTTGTCCCTAGTAGTGAAGGCCCATAGAGAAAAATATGCATTTTAAAAACCACACAAACAAAAAAATATAAAAATATGTGGGTTCTTCGCGGATGTTTCATTTTCAAAAGGGTATTGTCGAATTTTCATTTAACATAAACATTACACAAAATGTAGTTGGGAATACAATGTTATATAAAATGCAATTGAAAATATTAATTTGTCATCTTTAAAAAAATAAAATATATAATTTTCAAAAGAAAAAAAGGTATATATATATATATATATCATGTGGTTCACGGTCCCAGATATCAGATGCTCGCTACATCCACGAATCCCCCCTGAAATCGAGAGAACGTGGGGAAACCAAGTATTTCTATGGGATAAACTGTCGGCTCTGATTACATAGCCTAACTCGATGGGGGCATTGAGTGAGGCCCTAATACAATCTATGCATAGCCACCCGGGGATTTGACCCCGAGACCTCCTACTTGCAAGAAACATCTCTCAACCACTCGAGCTAGCCCACCGGACTATATATATATACATCACAGATTAGCTGTTGGAAACAAAAATCACTTATTAACTTTTTCATAAATTATAATGATAAAAATTTGACATATTAAATGACATTAATATTTTTTGAAAAAATATATTAATAACACAATTTCCTACCAATTATTTTTTAATTATAAATCAAATTTCACAAAGTAATTGAACTTTGATTGTGGATTTGCTGATATTTACCTCATCACTGATTTAATTCAATGAACTTTGACTATACAAATGGGATTGCTCTTTGATAACAGAACTTTGACTCCCAGGCACTCGTGGAGAAACCATCAACTTACATGGATATAATATGGTGGGGCAATAAATAACATGCAACTTATCTGAACCATGATTGTGCATTCAATAATGGCTATCTTGCCATTAGTTTATTCAACGAGCAACCAATATTATTGCCTATATGTATTTGTTGCACTTGTGTAAGTGGCCTAACTCCTTGGTCAATACCATGGTCAAGGTTCATTACGTTTTTACTGTCTTTGTCTATCAATTCATTATATAGTCAACATGGAATTGATTAAATAGTAAAGTGGAGTATTTCATATTTACCACAATGTTCTAATCGTATAGTAAAGTGGAGTATTACACAGTAAAGTGGAGTATTTCATATTTACTTTGTATTTTTTATGTTCAATCTCAAGTGATTAAGTTTGATTAAGGTTAACTGAGTAGGTTCCAATTCCCTATAAATAAGTTTTTTTTATCATTTTAAATTCACTAAATAATTTTAGTGAAATATATATTTTCATTACTATTTCTTAATAAAAAAGACTTTTACTAAAATACTAAATAATTTGTCCCTATTGCATTATGATATTCCAAAATTATAAAGAAACGACACATACCGTGCCACAATAAGAAACCTCTTACCTAATAACAAATACTTCTCATGCAAAAGTGGTAGAAAGTGTAACTGTGTGCAATGTAATGATTTAAGATATCTTTATTGACTTTATATTTATTATGCATTCATATATAATAAGATTGAAATCCAAGCATCATGAATGTTTATATTTATTATGCATTCATATATAATAAGATTGAAATCCAAGCATCATGAATGAATGTTCAAGATTAGGATTTTAAAATTATTTTTATTTTTTATAATTAAAAAAATGATAAATTGATTATTGAATTGAGATGTATGTTTGTTGACAATTTTCATCCACAAAATATAAGATTTTTAATATATTATATTTAAATATAGATATTAAAATGAAAATGTATATTATGAATATAAGTGTATGTATTTATTTAGAAAAAAAGTACTGAAGAGTAAAGATGTTCATTTATGATATATATATGTAGGTGAAAGTATGTCTTTGTAAACATAAATGCACACCTTCCTCTCTTAAAAAGTGGGTGACAAAAGAAGGTGATATTTGTGAGATGGTTGTATGTAATTGAATGAAAACCTTTTGTTTCTCAACTTTTCCTATACCCAATTATAAAGGTATATTATGATATTGGATCTAGGCGAGTTTTTTTTTCACATGATAGGAGAGCTGGTGTGCATGCTCGAGAAGAGGCGTGCCTCGATGCTAGTCTCGAGGTCGATCCTGGGTGGGGACGACTACGACTGACCGCCCTAACCACCCGGCTATAACGGCGGCCCCCAGTTTATCAATGTTATTGCTCACTTTTCCTTTTTCCCTTTTAGGTTATCTTTCAATAATATTCCAGAATTTTATAACGATAGTTTTAGATTTAGAAAAATAAAATTATCACAAGGAGTCGGTTGATTTAGTATCATTATATAGTTTGAAAATGATTAAAAAACAATAAGCGATTCTTCTCTCAACCTTATTTTTTATCATCACATTAATTTCATATTTTTATATCAATATTATTAATAGTTTTACTATAAGACATTTTATTATTATTATTATTTATATATTATTAATAGTTTCACTCTAAAACATTTCATTATTATTATTATTTATATATAAGACATTTTTAACTTGTCAATATTATTATTTATATATAATATTATAAGCTATTTTATTATAATTATATATTCTCTTTTATGTTAAATCCCCGTTCAACATTAAAATTGTTCTTCTTCTCCATTCCCATGATTAAGATTATTTTGGATTGAAAGGTTAATTTTTGGGGAGCATTATATAATTTGAAAATGACTTTACAAGGAATATCATCTCAGGCTTTTCAAATAAAGACTTAATAAATGTGTTATGTTGTCAAATGGTTTTCTTTAGTATAAGTCAAGTCAATCCATCCATCATAAGCTCTTAAAATATAATCAAATGTTATTCACTAAAAATTTAATGGTTTCCTTCAGTGTTTATGTCAATCCATCCATCATAATCTCTTAAAAGTTAATCCAATGCTATTGACTACAATTTTGTATCAAGTTTGTGTCACTCTACAAATTATTAAACTTTGAAGAATTAGTAAGAGGTTTACATATATATATATAGGAAATTCATGAAGAAAAAATGACAAAAATAATCCAAACCCACTCACTACAAGTTTGTGAGAATTTACAAAATATTTAATTTTGAAAATTTAATAGGAAATTTACATGAATATAATGGCAAGTTGTGAATACAAAACAATGAAACACTTACGTGAATATAAAGCCAAGTTGTGAAGAAAGTGTTTAATGAGCCAGGCACAACAATTTATTGGTTTCATATGCGTTTTCACAAGTTTACATTTGTAGAATACAAGGGGAGTTACACTAACTTTATAACGGTTACAATGTTGTTGATGATGATGATGATTACCGTTCATTGAAAAACAACTTTGGTTTATTAAATCTTGAAAAAATAATCATAATATTAATTAATTTATTTCAGCATATTGTTTCTATAATTTAAAAAGTAGTAATGTTACTACAAATGAATTAAAATGAGAACTATATGGGTAAGGCAATCCAAGATAAAGTGTTTTTTATATATGGGTAAGGCAATCCAAGATAAAGTGTGTTTTTTATAGCCTACTTTAATTTTATAAAAAATATATAATATATATTTTGTAGATACAATACCCACTTTAATATGTTGAATAGAGTTTTGGACTTTAAACCTCTCTAATGTAAGTGTAAACCTATTACTATCTGCCATTGGTAATCCACTTAAACCTATTACTATCTGCCATTGGTAATCCACTTATTGATCTTGTATCCAAGGAGGCTTTGGTAATAAAAAGGACTAGAATTTAATATAACAAAATCACTAAGATGGAAAAATATGCTTACAATATTTATTACAGAGCAATTTTAAGGATTTGTATTAAAAATTCATTGAGAGAGCCCATGTTTCAAGTTAAATGGGAACGGATATGGTTGAAGTGTGTTAGACTTAGAAAATTAATGCCATTAGAGCCTAGTTCATAACTTTCTAGAGTTAGGAAATCGTAGAAACATGGGCATGCATGAAAACATTCACATGCCAAATTTGTGTTTATGACAATAATGATCTCAATATGTTAAGCCTTAAATATTGGCACATTACCCCCTTTATTATGGTGCATTACATATTATTGATGTTAGCTCAGGTCTATTAGTGGGTTTATTAGTTTTTATTGTACCCCTTTGTCTCCTATATATAGGAAGGAGACCTTTTCATTTTAGTCATCATTGTATCTTGTTTTGTCTTATGTAATTAACACATTGTGTAAGGAGGCTCCTCCCTCGAAGAGGATTGTTATTCATCTTAGTTCTTCATTATTAAGGCATGGTTTACTTTCTTCTGGTATATTTATGCTATATTTATGCTATATCTGGGACTTGGTTGCATAACATTTGGTATCAGAGCTCTTTCCTCGGGATTGGTTTCTTCAAAACAAGTCATCTTGGAATTTTCGCTATAAGTTGTTCAGAAAGTGATATTAAAAACCCATCTCCAAAACATGACTATATATCTATGGTACAATTTTCAGATCTTGATACCTTATAGGTTTGAAGATATTTTCCTTTGAATATAGGGTTTTGGCCTAGTCCAAAAACTAGTCTTAAATAGGTGTTCTGGGGAACAAAATCGTATATGTGGAATGAAATATCAAAATTGAGTTAGACATATTGCATCAGAAAGAAGGAAGACCAAATTATCTATGGTAGGGTTTTCATCCTCAGATATGAAATATTGGACATGTGGAAGACCGTACAAGTTCGCTCTTCTGGAAAGACCAAAAATAAGAAGTGTTAGGAGATTCACAATAACTTCTTATTGGTACATATGGATTAGGTCATACCTGCAACATTGGAAAATGGACACATCAGGCTATAACAGGCCAAAGTTTCAGATCCATAAGAGCCTAAATTTTAAATTTATATCTGTTTCAAGTCGGACCTAAAACAGTCTTCCAATCAAGGTTTGAAAAAGGTATGCCATTTTAAATTTGAATAACTTTGAGTGGAAGGATATATATGTGGTGAAACATAGGGTGTGATATCTATTTGTATTATTCATAATTCAACCAAAGGGAAGTGTTAAAAATCACACTCCACTCAAACCACCCGAGGAGTCATCCCCAACGTACGATGAAAGGGAAGACCTATCTTTTTGAGTGTCCCAGTTGGAAGAGATGATTAAAGGATCGGTGAAAGCAGTTGATTTAGTTAATTTAGAGGGGAAGTTGATGAAACATATGGATAATAAGATGGAATAAAATATGAAAGGGTTGATGGACCAAATGGAAAATATTGCTAATCTCATACAAAATTCAAAGGATACTCCTTCTCCAGGTGATGATGTGTTCCATGATACTCAGGAGCATAAAGATAAGGTCCATGTTGAAAAAAATCCCATGAATAAGAATATTACAAGAGGAAATTATTCTGATAATGGAAATCATCAGGGATGGTCACCAAGGGGTACCCAACTTCCCAAGATTGACATGAGAAAGCTTGATGGAAATGATCCAATAACATGGATATTCCAGATGGAGCAGTTGTTTGATCTACACCAGGTTCCAACTTTGCAGAAGGTAACTATTGAATCCTTATATTTAGAGCCTGATCAATTTGTATGGCACCAATGTCTTTGTGACCGTAAAAAGGACTCTATTATCTCTCGGTATATATTCACAGAAGAATTGATTGCACATTATGGGGATATAAATAACAACACCTTCTTTATCCAGTTGGTAAATCTCAAGCAAAAAGGCCCAGTTAGTGAGCACATCAAGCAGTTTCAGAAGCTAAGTATTAGAGTGAAGAATATTTTAGAAGATAATTTGTTGGATCTCTTTATTGGAACTTTGAAGGATCACATCCAACATGAGGTTCGCCTTTAGGAACCTAAATCCTTGGAGCATGCATTTAGGGTGGCAAGAAAATTTGAAAACAAAATTACGGCAACAAGGAAGTATACCACTTACAACTATAAAGAAGGAAGTGTGGTCTCCAGTCATCCACAACCTACAAGGTTGACGCCACAACAACTAGAGGAAAAAAGAGCAAATTGGATTTGCTACAATTGTGATAGAAAATATAGTAAGGGCCATAAGTGCACTGAGAAAAAAATATTTTACATAGATTGTGAAGCAGAGGAAGAAAATGAACAAGAAGCACCAAAAGAACATGAACCGTCTCAAGATGAAGAAATAGAAGATACTACTTTCGAAGAGATTACTCCCACCATATCTTGTCATGCATTGGCTGGAATTAGTACTCCTCAAACTCTCAAGATCAAAGGATATATCAAAAAGAAAAAGGTATCAGGGTTGATTTATTATGGTAGTACTCATAATTTCATTCACTGTAAATTAGCCAAGGTTCTCAATTGCTTTGTATATTCAAAACCAGAGTTTCAAGTAATGATTGCAGATGGAGGAATTATCAATTGCTTAGGAAAATGCCATAATATCAATCTCACTATGGGGGAACATGTATTGAATAGTCCAATGATTGCTATTCCAATGGGGGGTGCTGATGTTGTCTTAGGAGTACAATGGTTACAATCATTGGGAATAGTGGTTTTTAATTTTCGGAAGCTTTTCATGAAATTTTTATGGGAAGGAAAGGAATATGAGTTAAATGGTATTACAGGGAAACCAAGTAACGTGATAAGCTCTAATGGTATGACAAAATTGATAAAAAGGGACATGAAGGTGTAATTGCACAATTATGATCATTATATGTTCAAACATATAAGTCTCCTATATCCCCAAATCTTCAAAACGTGATTGATAAGAATTCGAAGGTATTTGAAGATATTCCAAAAGGTATTCTACCTGTTCGATATTTTGATCATGCTATTCACTTAATTTCGGGAAGTGTTCCTCCTAACATCATACCTTATAGATACCCCTATGGACAGAAGAGTGAAATTGAGCTATGGTTGACGAAATGTTAGAGGCCGACACAATTAGGCCTAGCCAAACTTCTTAATCAGCACCAGTGGTAATGGTACACAAGCTAGATGGATCATGGTGTATGTGTCTAGATTATAGAGATCTCAACAAGATTACATTAAAGATAAATTTCCCATTCCTGTCATCGATGAATTGTTAGATGTTTTTTTTTTTTTTTACAATAACGGTTAAGAAGCTTTATATTAAAAAGGAAGGACTTTACAAAAAGATGGGAAGACTGTACCCAACAAAAGGAGGGATGAAGGCACCTCAAAACCAGTCTTTACATATCGAAAATAGCTAAAGTTCATAACTAACAGAAAAAGAGAATAAGACAGATTGCTAGTGCAGCTTAATACATAAGGGAAACCACAAATAAATAGTCTTCAGTTGTCATCAGGGTGACGAGCCTTTTTCTTGCTTCCAACTGCCCGGTCTTCATTGTCATCCAAACCCAAGATTGCAGCTAGGCTGTTGCTCTTGTTGGTTCGAATACAGTCCACCTTGGCTTCGAAGATCCTGAGGCAGCTATGCATAGACTCCATTTTTCTAGCCATAACATCAAAATATTCCTTCATTTTACCATTGCTGCTTCTCACATTAGAATCTGAAATTTGGACACAGGTGGCAAGGTGAGAGAGGGCCTTTTTTAAATCTTTGTTTTCACCTCTCAGCCAACATAGCTGAGATTCAATGTCTTGTAAGTGAGAGAGCACACTAGGCGAGGGACTTTCCGGCCCATGAGGGGAGTCCAAGTTCACAATACCCACATTTTCCTCCACCAAGTTCTAGAGCATGCCATTTTCCCCAGGGATGCCTTGCATTGGTTGTAGAGAACCTTGTTGCGGAGGATCATGATGCAGAGGCCCATGTTGCAGAGAACCTTGATGCAGAAGACCGCCATAATTTTGATTATTACCAGCATCAAGGGGATGCCAATTCTTCCTGGGATCATGCTCATATCCTTTTTGAACACCATTTACAGAGTTCTTGATTCCTTGCCCCAAATCCTGCTGAGACCAACCTCTGCCTTTCTCGGTGTTATTGCGATGCCCACGACGAACACGCTTCATCTGAATGCCACAGGAGCCTTGGACTTCTGTCTCATTGTTCCCATTACCCTGCACCACCTCAAGGGCAGAGAGATAACAGTTTAGTCCAATTTTCCTAGTATTGACCTGGATGTTGGTCTTGCATCGATGACATTGCAGCGCCGGGAGGTAGAGCCCAGCGTTGCTGCCAGCATTTCCACAATCCATGCTGCACCACAATCCAAACAGACTAAACCAAAACAAGACAAAGCTCCAAAGAATGCAGAAAAGGAGTGTTGGGTTGTTACCGTCACCCGAAGATTAAAATAGGCGCTGGCGTCCCTGTCTCTTGCACACATTGAAGTCCCGCATGCGAGACAGGTGCGGCCAGGCTGGGAGTGCCGTCGCTTCTACCTTGGGAACGAGAGACGATATCCATAGTTGATCTTGCTTCTGACCTTTGGTGGATTCATCCAATAATTCCAGATGGTCATTAAGGATGGGATGTAATTCAAATTTCTATTGAACCCAGACATTATCATAGTGATGTCCATTGCGAATTAACAACCCACAATTTAATCTAGATCCGACATTGGCCAAGGTGTCGGCAGGTTGGTTATTAGTTCTCAGGATGTGGAAAAGTGAAATGGAAACAAGATCCTTAACCGAGTTAGAGAAATGAAAGTGGAATTTGGAAGAGGGAGTGTGATGTTTTTTGGCTAAGGCTCTAGATTCTTTGATAACCATTAGGGAGTCTCCAATAACCATGACCTCCTGGACGTTGTTCTCTTTTGCAATGTCGATGCCTTTTATCAAAGCAAGCCACTCCGCATCGTTGTTTGTTTGCTTGCTGAGCCCCCAAGCAAAATCAACTATTTTGTTTCCATCGGAGCTCGGGAAGACTCCCCCCACACCTGCCAACCCAGGTTGTTAGATGAATTACATGGAGCAGTTTTCTTCACAAATTTGGATCTCCATTCTGGATATCATTAGATTAGAATGGAGGAGGAAGACATTCTAAAAACAACATTCAGAACTCATGAAGGTCATTATGAATTTTTGGTCATGCCATTTGATCTCACGGATGCACCTTCCACATTTCAAGGTTTGATGAATTATGTTTTCAAGCCTTTCCTTAGAAATTTTTTGCTTGTATTCTTTGACAATACACTAATCTATAGCAAGTCTTGGGAAGAACATGTTCAACATGTTGACAGGGTACTACAACTACTAAAGGAGCAACAACTATATGCAAAAACTTCCAAATGTTTCTTTGGGGTGAAGGAGGTAGAATAATTGGGTCATATTGTATCTCAGGAAGGTGTCAAGGTAGACCCCAACAAAATTAAAGGCATGATGGATTGGCCAATTCCTAAAAACCTGAAGAATCTTCAAGGATTCTTAGGTCTGACAGGGTACTATCGCAACTTTGTTCAGAACTATGGAAGAATATAAGAACCTCTAACAACATTATTGAAGAAAGATGCATTTTATTGGACTCCAGAGGCAACTCAAGCTTTTGAACAACTTAAGGAGGCAATGTGCAAAGCTCCTATTTTGGCCACACTAGACTTCACAATTTTTTTTATTATTGAATGTGATGCTTCAGGAAATGGGATTGGTGTTGTTATAATGCAAGAAGGACACATGCTTGCTTTCACAAGTCATCCAATCAAGGGAAATCACTTATAGAATCCCATTTATGAGAAGGAAATGTTGGAAATTCTACATGCTCTTAAGAAATGGCGTCCTTACCTAATAGGTAGACACTTCAAGGTCAAAACAGATCATGATAGTCTTAAATACTTCTTGGAACATATATTATCTTCGAAAGAGCAACAAAAATGGGTAACCATGATGTTGGGATATGACTTTCAAATCATCTATCGAAAAGGGAAACATAATGTGGCGGCAGATGCGCTTTCCAAAAAAGATGAAGATGTCAGGGCATTACTTTGTGCAATTTCCATTCTACAACCTGATTGGGTAGTAGAAGCAAGGGAAGAATGAGAAAATGACCTATCTATGTGGATGTTCATTCAAAAGCTACAGGACGATCCCAGTGTATCAAATACTTTTGTGTGGAAAAATGATTAGCTATAGGACGATCCCAGTGTATCAAATACTTTTGTGTGGAAAAATGATTCACTATGGTATAAGGATCACTTATATTTATGCAAAGACTCTCAACTCAAACAAAAGGTCCTCTTGGAGTTACACAACTTTCCTATAGGTGGGAACTCCGTATTCCTAAAAACTTACCATAGGGTCAAGAAGGATTTTTTTTGGGAAGGTCTTAAATCTGATGTTGAAAGGTTCGTGGCTGAATGCTTGGTTTGCCAACAGAATAAGGTGGACACAATTAAGACTCTAGGACTTCTACAACCATTAAACATACCTTGCTAGCGTTGGGACGAAGACTCAATGGATTTTATCATAGGTCTACCCAAGTCAAAATGAAAGAATGTTATTATGGTGGTTGTTGATAGACTCAGAAAGATGGATGCACATTTTTGTGCAATCTCTCACCCTTTTAATGCAAGTATAGTAGCCGCAACTTTTCTAGAAACAGTTCATAAGTTACATGGAAATCCGAAGATTATTGTAAGCGATAGAGATCCAATTTTCACTGGAAAATTTTGGACTGAATTATTTTCTTGTTTGGGTACCCAATTGGCTCATAGTTCATCTTATCATCCTCAATCTGATGGGAAGGCTAAGACAGTGAACAAATTTTTGGAAGGCTTTCTTCTTTGCTTTGCATATGATAAACAAACAGATTGGGTGAAATGGTTATCTTTGGTAGAATGGTGGTACAAAACTTAGTTCCATACATCATAAAAAATGTCTCCATTTATGGCACTTTATGGGTACCATCCTCCATCTATCACATCTCCCTTAAAGGGAAAATCTAAATTTCAAGCCGTGGAAGATCACATAGAACACCAACAAGAAGTTCTCCAGATACTTAAGGAAAACTTAGCTATGTCACAAAACAAGATGAAACAACAAGCTGATCAACATCAGAGTGAAATGAGTTTCGAAGAAGGGGATTGGGTATTTCTGAGGCTACAACCTTACAAGGATATGTCCCTAAAGCAACTAAATAAGGAAAATAAACTAGCACCCAAGTATTATGGTCCTTATAAAGTGTTACCTAATATTGGTAGTATGGCTTACAAATTGGAGCTTCCTTCATCTTCAAGAGTAAATCCAGTTTTCCATGTTTCTTGATTAAAGAAGGTAATAGGAGACAAGATCCCAATTCAAACAATATTTCCCAAGCTTGATGAAGAAAGAAGAGTCATATTGGAAGCTGAACAAAACATTGAAACAAGGACCAAACAACTATGAAATCGAGCTATTACGGAGTACCTCATCAAATGGAAGAACCTGCCATTGGAAGATTCGACATGGAAATATGAGTCCTTCATACAGAAGTATCCACAACTAATCAAGCATTGAGGACAACACTTATTTGAAGGGAGGGGCATGTTAAGCCCTAAATATTGGCACATTACCCCCTATGTAGTGGTACATTACCCCCTTTATTATGGTGCATTACATATTATTGATGTCGGCTTGGGCCTATTAGTGGGTCTATTAGTTGTTATTGTACCCCTTTGTCTCCTACATATAGGAAGGAGACCTTTTCATTTTAGTCATCATTGTATCGTGTCTTGTCTTATGTACTTAACTTACATTGTGTAAGGAGGCTCCTCCCTCAAAGAGGATTGTTATTCATCTCAGTTCTTCATTATTAAGGCGTGGTTTACTTTCTTCTAGTCTATTTCTGCTATTTTTATGCTATATATGGGACATGGTTGCATAACACAATCATATTTTTTAGCACATTAAATTGGTGGGTTTTATATATGGATATTTTTGGCAATAAGTGTTGAGTTAATGTGAATTTGGATCTAAAATTTTACATTAGAATTTTTTTATTGCACTTTTGTTTTATAAATATTTAATAAGCAACCAAACATAATGCATTGAGGAAGGTCGATGGCACAATTTTTTTATATAATATTTCAAAAACTATAAACAAAGTTTATTTCAACAAGATATTATCTTATATAGAGAAAGCATTGGAACCGATAAGCAATAAATGACAAGTGGGATTGATTCTAGTCTCATTGCTTTGAAATTTAATTACAGACTATTATAAAACTTCTCCAAAAAAATTCTCGCCTTAAGCTACTTACTTCATACTTCATAAAACGTGGCTTCATACTTCATAAATTGTCATTTGTAAACCAACTATAATCCTAATTAATTCATCAAAAGCTAAGAAAGTACATAACAACTAACCACTTAATACTTATAAACTTGTCAAGGCTCATTTACGGAGAATTATGGCGGTAAATGGTGATTAATAGTGAAATAATGATAAAAAGGATGACTTTGAATGGTGAAAAAGATATCAAAATGGAAACCCAACATCTCCCCCACGCATAAGGGTTGGCATTTCCTCATGCCAAATGAGGTCGGTAGCTGGTAGCTTTGCAAGATTTGACAAAATTGAACAACCTAACTATCTCAATGATACTTGGCAGTAACATGTGATCTAAATATGAAAAACCTAAGATGGAATCCAAAGGGACCATCTATTCCTTGAGAAGACCACAACGAGCACTATGTGGCAACCCGAAAAAGGAATCTAGCTTCAAAATCTGATGTAGTTCTTGCCATATGCAATTCCATACATATTCCTTGTTATCTTCAGTATTGGCATCATGGTGGATAATTCAAAATCATCATTACCCTTTCTCCCAAAATCATGAACATATTTTCTCCACTGTTTAAATCAGTTCCTCTCTCTCTCTTTGAAATCTCCCTAAACTCCATTCTATCCTTGAGGCTATGTAAATTCAACACTAAATCTACCTGTCAACCTCTTTACTATCTTTCCTCTTCCAATCAAACTCATGGATGCAATTTCTCCAAGTTACAGATCCAAAGGCATAGGAGGAAGGAAAAACCATGAATGCCCCTTTAAATTAAAGATTTGAATTCTGTTACCATGTACAACAAAAATAAATGGAGCCTTCCTTAAAGATGTATCATATTTAATGATAGGAACACACATCAAGCATAATAGTTCCAAATCATTTGGCAGGCCTGGAAATGAGAATACTATCTATATTAGTCTCAAATGATTCAAAGACTTTTTGCTTGGCACTTGGTTGCAAGACTTTTCTAAGTGGCATTTATATATTGGTCTTGGAGGAAGGAAGGGAGCATCTTTAGGATCATTGAGAACAACACCAATATAGGTAATAGAACTTTGGTGGTGATGGTATCTTCATGAAAAATTATTTTGCAGATCTGAACTGTAGACTAGCAGATCTCTATCCTATATTTTGGTCGATGTCCACCTTCACACAAGAAAAATCAACTCTATTTATGTTCTTACTTCTATCTTTATTTTAGTTTGACGCCAATTTGAAAGAAAAAAAATAAATAAACCACCAATCTAAAAATAGGTTGACAATAAACCTTTGGGCAATCTGAAAAAAAAATTAGAGTTTTTTTTCTTCACAAAATCTAGACACTTCCCAAGTTACCAAAATGCACAAAAATACACGTATCGAGCTCGTTTAAGGCCAATTTCAGTGCTTCAAAAGGGAGATAGTGTATTTCATCATTCCCCATCATGCCACAAGTCCAAATTTTTAGTTTCATGTGAAAAAGATACCGTTGTTAAAAATTACTCAAATTCTTGCTTTCTTGTACACAATGATAAAAATGAAAGTCTGCCTTAAAAACATATTTGTACAATCTTACTTGTGCACTTTTGGAGAATTTTTCCCATGTGTTACTCAAACTACTATATGGGGCAAAAAACTCATGTTCTGGTTTATCTTGGTCTGGCCTTAGATATTTAAAAATAGTGTGCAAAAAGTGCAAATTGAAATTGAATAAAATGTCACCTATAGGTTTTCTTATAACATTGTGGAGTTCATGTGACACTGTGAAGTTCTTGTGACAAAAAAATAGAAATCACTGGAGAGATGGAAACCTTTATTACTTCCAACATTGGTGCTAATGGAAACTCCCCCACACCGATATGTTTGCATGTCCTCATGCAAATGAAGTAGGGAATCTTTGATCCAATTTAACTATGTTTATTGATAGCCAAGTGTACCATGTATAGAAACCACAATAATGTATACACAATTGAAGTAGGGATGAGATTAAACTCGTATTTAGAAAACAAATCTCTTTTCTTTTACATTTGATGTTTTTAAAGACACCTACAACTTTTCCTTTAATGCATGACTGCTGCATCCATTTCCCCGCTGAATAAACATTGCATACTCTATTTTTTTGGATGTAATCATGCTTTTGTGACATAGCTAAAAGTGGATAGTAATGACATTGTCACAATCTACCTTGTCTATATTTTGAATTTGTTTCAAAACATAATTACAATGCCGCCATAACCCATTATAATCAGAGTATTGCTTCATTGGATCAAGGTGGATAAAAAATGGAAAAAGTATAAAGTGGAAGGAATAACTATATAACAATGGAATGGAAGCTTAAGTAATCATTTTCCATAATTCCCTAAACTTTTAACAAATTAAAAAGTTTTATAGATAGTTTTACTTCAAGTTTTACCTTTACTTGGAATTTAGATTTGTACTATAGGCTGAAATAGGAACTTGTGGAACATGATGTATGCTAACTGGAGGTGGAATAGGAGGTGTGATAGAGCTAAGCCGACTCTTGGAAATATGGGAATGAGCAAGGTTACTGGATGATGAATGCTTATCAAATCCATCGAACTGTACCATGCTACAGGACTGATGTTGATGTTGCTGATGATAATAACAAAATAATGATGTTGTATAGAATATGTTGATGTTGTAGATTTCGAAGATCTGAACTCTATTTATTAGGATCAAACTGAAAAATGAAGATGAATACTGAACCAAAACTCAAATTCTACTACTGTTGTTGATACCATAAACCATATAGTCTTCACATATAACCCTTACTAGTACAATTCAATCTATGTGAATGGATTTACTTGGAGTTGAACATAGAAAGAAATCATTGGATTGCCAATCAATAATGTGAATCGTTAACCAATGCGAGATGAACCACCATTAATGTCAATGGGCATCAAGGTACCAAAGTACATTCTACTTGGTGTGAATGAAAGTGTTGGAGCTGAACACCTGTAGAACCCATCAGCCAAGGGACATTGATGTAGTCCCTTGATGATAGCGAGAGAACTTGCCATTAAGGCATGTAGGTCCCAAGGTACTTAAAAACATCTCTAACCTCAATCCTAGATGGTGTGCTAGAGTTGATGGGATGAGAGTTGTCAGAAGGTGGACCTTAAGGAATCCCACATCAACCGATGCGAGCATAGAACATAAATGATTTTGAAGAACCATAATACAAGATTGAACCAACATATAAAACTTTATTTAGAATTTTTCAGACCAATTGCTTGGTTTTCAAGCAAAACTCATGTCCAATTGTGCCAGTAAACTGGTTTTCACAATTGAACTTATTTTTATCTTTACTATTTTATTTATTTATTGTACTATCCTACTTTGCTTGATTTTTTTTTTCAAGTGCACAAGTATTTCCAATGGAGCCACTTGTGTAATAAGATCTCAAATATACTCGTATCCAAATCTGAAAAATGTACCTCAATGAATACTTGGATATGAGAGGCCAGTTGCTATTGTGAGAATGGTGCTAAGAATTGTTGAAATATGGAGTTTGTTGTGGCTTGATCACTGTTTGGGACCAAATATTGATGTAATATTTGTCTTCTTGTATTTCTTCTTTGGTTGTCATGTCATGATGTTCTTCTGAAATTTGATCATCACACTCCGTAATGCACAAAGGATTTGATAATAAGCATGCCAAAAATTCTTCGATCTATGGATCTATTATCTGCTCTTCATATGTTGTGATGCCCGATTCCTTGATTTATTCCATTTGATCATAGGGAATACTAAGAGAAACTTCTAGATCCTCCTCCTTTGGAGTATGTTCATGGATCCGTTGTTCCTCTTTTGCTTCTTGGATTGTAGATTCATCCTTAGTGACAATTTTCAACTTTAGACAAGAATTTGAGACAATCCTTGTGATGGAATTTCCTCCTCTACTCAACAAGTTATTAAGCATCTTTGAATTATTCTGGCTGATCTAGAGCTCCTGCTCACAAGTGGATCAATACATGGGGTTCTTACAATATTTAAAAATAAGGAAATAAATGAAATCAACAAAAATGGAAGTACACAAATTAAAGCAACTAGAACAAAATTAATCATGTACTCGAGTGCTCTTGTGCTACTCAGATCCTATTATCACCAAGTTATATTTTTCACATGAGTTAGCTTCCTCTTTCCACAAATTAGAAAGAAAGAAAACATACTATACCAACATGACGAGGGCTTGAAGGTACCCACTAAAGTGGATGCGTTAGACTATTACACTATAGAGTGTTAGACTATTACACTACATAAATTATGTTGTGAGGTCGTCTTTTCATCTTACCATTTCTCCTCCTCCAAGTCGTAAATATTGGCATGACCAAAAATCATATATAGGAAAAAATATAAAATGCAAGAAATTAAAGATCAAACTACTAATGCTCTAACCCCTTTAGCATATTGCCGACAACGACACCAAAAATGTCAAGTTATTTACATGCAATAATCTTTGGCATTAAATTATCATCCAGGCATTTGTAAACTTCGAGATGCAAGCACATGAAATGCAGGATTGGAACCTACTTTAGCCTAACTAATGCCGGAAAAACTACTTCACACACCTTAATGCAATAAATGAAAACAATTGGAAATCAACAAGCTCAAATGAAACCAAATGACAAAGTAAACTAACACCACATGATTTTATCATTGGGATATGAAACAATTTTAATGCTATGAGACCTTTGGATCACAATTTTTCATGCACATATGTTCTTGTAATCTTTCGAGAGTAGCTTATTGATGTTTCACTCCAATGAATTCCTATAATGGTTGATGAAGTTGCTGGAAAAAAAATCATATGCAAAGGTAAACTGAATTGAAAAGGGTAATCGAAGCAATCTAAAAGCAACTCAATAATAAATGCAATCAAACTTCAAAATCATAAAATATTCTTCAATTGAGTACACCAAATACAAAGAAACAATGAGGAAATCAAAAGACAATAAATATACTTCGAAGAATAGAATACACAAGAAATGATGAGTGTTTTATGGACTATGAACTTCGGAATGGCATACACTTAAACAATCTTATAATGACTACTTAGAAGAATGGATGAGTGAAGGAGCTTACTTATGATATGTTCTTAAAAGACTATATATAGATGATAATACTTCTCAAACCCAACTAATGTTTTAAGAAGAAACAATGATGAAAGGAATGAGGAGGTAGGAGGATGTGGAATGGTTTCTTCTTTGTGTATTGAATAATCAAATTGAGAACAAAGATATACACAAAGAGTAAACAATGATGAGAGATGGGTTAAATCCTGTAGATTGTCTTGTGTGTGAACTCGATATGATTGGGCGCAATGATTGACATAGGTTAATCGTTTATTAATGGGTGAATTGTGGTGTGTATGGTAAAGATTAAGTCTCTGTGTAAACCATGTATATAAATGTAACCTTTGAGAGCAATAACTCAATCAATTAGAGAATGAGGAAGCGAATGTTTGGAAGTGAATGGTCTCTTGCTTACACTTATACTCCATTTCAATACAAGTTTTGGTTTCTTGAATTAGTTCTCAGTCAGTCAATGATATGCAACGTGAAACTGACAATCCACACAAAAATCAAATAACAATGGAATAAAAAAATGATAAACAATTTAAACAATGTAATCAGACCAATTGCTAAGAACTATTCTGAAATAGAACAAAACACTGTGAACAGAGCTATAAAATAAATAACATGACTACTGCAAATTGAAGTTTAATAAACTTGTCTAACACTAAACGATAAAATAAATAGAAGCAAACTAAACTAACAAAGGATGTAGCAATACTCCTGAGTAAAGGGGGCCCTCCTCCACTAGAAGTATTCTACCAAACAATTTAGAAACTGTAGATGATCAACACACCATATGCAACTACAAATTCACCAGTTCTTCATTAAAATCATGTTAAATATACAACATCAGGAGACATTCTCCAAACCAATCTTGTGTAGCCAAGATTGATCCTCCCGTATAGAGGTGAGCACTTTGATTGCCTTCCATGTAAAGGTTATTACTCCTGTATAAAGGTAATTGATCAAAGTAATGATGTTGTAAAGTCTTGTTGGACAAGACTCCAAACTTGCGTATCAATTCATGATTCTCATGTGAACCTTCTGTATAAAGGTATCCATGGGATGGCTCTCTTGTATAGAGGTGGACCTTCCATATAAAGATCATGCTCTACTTTTTAAAAGCATTTAATGTTGTGTGATGTATTATTAACCATGATCACCATTTTCTATTAAGTCTCCTTTAGAGATTGATCACCTCTAAAGTGAATTACTTTAGCATATGATCATTTGGTCCGGAATAATATAATAAGATCACAACATCCAATAATTCTTCTTAGTATAATGTAATGTGATGGATAATTAAAGTTAGCACATGTTGACCATGTAGTAAGAGATAAAGAAATAAAAGATAAAGCATAGAGATCGAGAGAATTCAAAATTTCCCATGCAGACACTTCAACTAATTAAAGAGAACTCGAATTGTTAAAGCTTCAGTTAAGTATCAATGTATGCCTCAATCAATGCTTCAGTTAAAGCATTGGTTAAATATATACCTCAGTTAACTAAAGAACTCACAGTGGTCACTTCAAGTAAACTAATCAACATGATTTCAGTAACTAAGTGTTAAATAAGAAGGACTAGTTAACTAAAAGATGACACTTCAGTAAATCAATGAGAACTCAAATTGATCACTACAATGATTGTATCAAGAATCAGTTAAAGAGGGTTAACTAAGTGACAACAAATAATATCTAGTTAACTAAGTGACGACACTTAAGTTAGCCACCTAACTATGTTGGAAAGCTTTCAGTTAAGAGGCGAGTTCATCCTAAGTGACAACTTAGTGAGATAAAGCACTGGATGAGAAGTGGGGCACACTTTTGCATGCAAGATTGATACATCCAGTTTGAGGGCAAGTTCATCTTGAAGTTAGAAGATAAAAATAGAAGAGAATAATGTATAAATATGATATATGGGATTGATGAGTTCAATGTGAAGGGAATTATCTTCTCTTTGAAGGAAAGGCGCTTCTCTTTGTGTGCATGATATTATTATTGAAGGCAAGGTGCTTCTCCAATTGATCTCTCTTCTCTATTGCTTCTGTATCTTCATCAAGAGTGTTTGGTGATCTCTTATCTTCTGAAAGCAATCTACTATGTTGTAAAAGAAAACATTCTCTGCTATCCATTATATTATACTGAGAAGAAATGTTGGGGTTTTTGTTCTCATAGTTTCGAGGATTTTCCCTAGGGTATATCTTGTGTTATGGTCATATGAATTTCATGTGATTGAATTGTCTCATCGCTTCAAGTTTCGACATGTAAAAGAATTAAAGATCAAATATCATCCAAATATTAACATGGTATCGAAGCTCATGGTGTGAAGGAGATAAATTTTTCATGCCAGCTAGAGCCTATGTTGATCCTGAGAAGTTGAGCACAAGATTTGAAGACTGTGGCATTAGTCTCAGTATGACCGGAAGACTGTCTTGAGGGAACCTTAAACTTCAACACTTGGGAAGGATAGGATTCTCAACATCCTAGAGGAACATGACTTGGATGGTTACGTATCCACTATGGTGGAGGAGACCACATCTAATGCGGGCTGCATCAACTTAGAGAAGAACCAAGCTAAAGGCAAACAAATCATCTATGATCCGATTAAGGACAATTTGATGTCTGTGATCACTCCATTGAAGACCGCAAAGGAGTTTTTTTGATACATTGACAAATATATATGAGAATAAGGCCCCGAGTCAAAAGAGGGAATTGAAGAATAAGATTCGAAACCTAAAGATGGAGAAGGATGAGACAGTGGCCTCTTTCTTCACCAATATATCTCAGGTAAGAGATCAACTTGCTAGTATTGGAGTAGTGGTGGATGAAGATGATATTATCCAAACCGCTATTGATGCTCTCCCATCCTCATGGGAGACATTCTTGGTTGCGGTAAATGTCCAATAGGTACAACCTAAATTCGAAATTTTGTGGCATGACTGCCTCCAAGAGGAGGGGTGAATCTAGAGCAAGTCAATGTGCATCAAAGAAGAAAACCTTTCCCTCATGGAAAGAATGAAGAAAGGAAAGAAACCCATCTTCCAAAATAAGTTCTGTCATCCAAAGAAGAAGGAGTTCAACAAAGGCTTTGACAAGTTAAAATCTATATGATTCAATTGCAATAAGAAAGGCCATTTCTCAAGAGAGTGCAGAGCAAAGTGGAAAGGAAAGTTTCATGCTTCTATCGCCATAGAATATGAAATTACTCAAAAGAATGCATCTGAATAAAAGGAGACAAGAAGGGAGTATTAACTTGTCTCATCCCTTTCAAGATCCATCATCACAAATGCAGAAACATGGTTTATTGACAGTGGCACATCCAAACATATGATTGGTTACAAGAATGTGATCATCGATCTAAAGGAGAAAGAGTTCACATGCATGGTAGAGTTGGAGGACAACTCAACATATTCGATCCAAGGAGTTGGATCCACCTCATTCCAGCTGAGCACCAGTGATAGTTTACATGTGGAGGACATTTTATATGTTCCAGGCTTGAAGAAGACCCTCCTTTCAATTTTGGTTCTTGAAGACAAAGGCTTTCAAGTTATCTTCATGAATAACAAAGCACTTTTATGGCCGAAGAACAAAAACCTAGAATCTGCTATTGTGATTGGAGTTTGAGAGGGAGGACTCTACAAGGTACCCAAGAAATACATTGAAGCTATGATTCACCACACTATCAGTCCATGCAAGCTATGGCACCGATGGCTTGGGCACCTACACTACAAAGCACTACCAAAACTTCAAACGATGGTAAAAGGTATGCCTGTATTTTATTTTGAGCATGATAGTGTATGTCGGTTTTGTGCACTTGGGAAGAATGCTAAGATTTTTTTTTCCAACAATACTACTAGATCTAAAGGGATATTAGATTTAATACATTATGATGTATGTGGTCCCATGTCATCCCCCTCCCTAAGTGGCTTCTTATATTATGTACTGTTCATAGATGATTTTTCTAGGAAGTCATGGATTTATTTCATGAAGGCTAAATGTGAATCTCTTAGCAAATTTAAAGAGTTTAAATCCCTAGTTGAAAATCAGAAAGAAAAGCACATTTGTGCATTAAGGTATAATAATGGAGTTGAATTTGATTCACATGCATTTAATGAGCTCTTTAGTGATGCAGGAATATGTAGATAGTTAACAGTACCATACAACCCTCAACAAAATGGGGTTTCCAAAAGGAAGAATAGAACCATATGTGAGGCTGCAAAATACATGATGCATGATCAAGATATGTCTACCTCATTATGGGAAGAAGTATCTCGTACATTTGTGTACATCCATAATAGAAGACCGCATGCCATTCTAGATGAGAAGACACCAGAAGAAGTTTTCACTGGTGAGAAGCTATACATCTCACACTTGAGGATCTTCGGGAGCCCAATATACATTCATGTACCAAAATAAAAGAGAACAAAGATGGATCCTTCTAGAAAGAAAGGCACCTTTTTGGATTATAGCGAGTCATCCGAAGCATACCAAATATATGTACCTAGTGATAGACACATTGAATTCAGTTGAGATGTTACCTTCCATGAGGAAGCTGCTTTCAAAATATTGAAAGATATTCAATGTGATTCAGACATGGAGGATCTCGAGTCTGATTCTCCCCATTCAGGGTTAGAGAGGGAGAAATTAGAAGATGCCTCAGATTCACTAGCTCCTAAATAAACAATAGAACTGGTTGAGAGGTCACTTGATGAACCTCCCGCTAAAAGAAGATCTACTTGGTGCCGAGACATCTTACAAAATGTAGAGAAACATGGAGCACGAACAGGCTCATCCAAAGAGTGCAAGAAACCTGACATATATTCAGGTATGCTGCATTGATGAGTCACATTAGTGATTCATAACCATCCTCATATGAAGAAGCTGCAAAGCATCAAGTTTGGAAAGATGAAATGATAGAAGAGTACAACTCTATAATGAAGAATGATGTTTGGGAGGTTGTTCCCAAACCTGATGGGAAGTCCATTGTGACTTCCAGATGGATTTACAAGATAAATCATACTGTGGATGGTAGCATTGACAATTATAAATCCATATTCATTGCCAGAGGTTTCTCTCAGAAGAAGGCATCGATTATGATGAGACCTTTTCCCTTGTGGAAAGGTACACCACAATCCGAGCAATGATTGCACTTGCATCTGTTCTAGGATGGAAACTTCACTAGATGGATGTGAAGATAGCCTTCCTCAACGATGAGGTTAAGGAAGAGGTTTATATTCAGTATCCTGAAGGATTTGTGGTGCATGGGAAGGAGTCCCATGTTTTCAAGCTAAAGAAATCTCTATATGGGCTTTAGCAAGTCCCCAGGGCTTGGTACTCCAGAATTGATAGCTACCTTCTGAAATTGGGTTTTTATAAGATTGAAGCCGATCCAAATTTGTACTTCAAAGTAGTGAATAACCAACCGTTGATATTGGTTCTGTATGTTAATGATTTGTTTCTCATTGGAGAGGAACATTTGATTGCTTGGTGCAAGAGGGATCTCACCTTAGAGTTCGAGATGAAAGGCTTAGGTCTGATGCACTACTTTCTTGGCCTTGAGATCTGACAAAGAAAAGATGGAACTTTTCTATCTCAAGGGAAGTACATTGTGGATATATTGCATAGGTTTGGCATGATATATTGAAATCTATGACTACACCGATGGTTTCCAATTTGAGGAAACTTCATGAGTTAGGCTCTGGATCAGATCCAGTAGATCCCACTTTGTATAGACAACTTATAGGCTCGCTAATGTACTTGATACATTCGAGGCCTGATATATGATATACCGTGATCATTTTGAGTCAATTTATGTCTGATCCAAGACATAGACATCAGAAAGCTGCTAAGAATGTGCTTAGGTACCTTCGAGGTACATTTTCATATGGACTCAGATCTTCCTCCAGTGGAGGAGCCATGTTACTTGGTTATACAGACTCAGAATGGGGAGGAAGCATTATGGACCGTAAGAGTACTTCCAGCTACTATTATACCCTAGGATTATCTATGATATGTTGGTCCAGCAGGAAGCAGGTCTCTATAGCCCAGAGCACTACCGAACCATAATACATAACTTCTAGTGTTTCCTGCCGAGAAGCAGTGTGGCTCAAAAAGCTACTTGTAGGGTTGTTCGGTGAAAATATTGAGCCTATAGTTATTAGGTGTGACAATAAGAGTTGCATCAAGATTTTCGGAAACCCAGGGTTTCATGACAAGTCAAATCACATTGAAATGAAGTATCACTTCATCCGAGACATGGTCCAGAAAGGTACAGTAAAAATTCAGTACATTGCTACTGATGAGCAGATTACAAATGTGTTAACTAAGCCTATGTCAGTGACAAAGCTCATGTACTTCTGAGACAAGCTTGGTATGACAGAGAATGATTCCCTCGTTGAGGGGGAGTGTTAAATATACAACATCAGGATACATTCTCCAAACCAATCTTGTGTAGCCAAGATTGATCCTCCTGTATAGAGGTGAGCACTTTGATTGCCTTCCGTGTAAAGTTTATTCCTCCCATATAGAGGTAATTGATCAAAGTAATGATGTTGTAAAGTCTTGTTGGAAAAGGCTTCGAACTCGTGTGTCAAGTCATGATTCTTATGTGAAACTTATGTATAAAGGTCATGCTTTACTTGCTAAAAGCATTTAATGTTGTGTGATGTATTATTAACCATGATCACCATTTTCTATTAAGTCTCCTTTAGATATTGATCACCTCTAAAGTGAATTACTTTATCATATGATCATTTGGTCCAGAATAATATAATATGACCACAACATCCGATAATTCTTCTTAGTATAATGTAATGTGATGTATAATTAAAGTTAGCACATATTGACCATGTAGTAAGAGATACATAAATAAAAGGTAAAGCATAGAGATCAAGAGAATTCAAAATTTCCCATGCAGACACTTCAACTAATTAAAGAGAACTCGAATTGTTAAAGCTTCAATTATAATGATTCAGTTAAGTATCAATGTATGCCTCAATCAATGCTTTAGTTAAAGCATCAATTAAAGATATCCCCCAGTTAACTAAATAACTCACAGTGGTCACTTCAAGTAAATCAATCAACATGATTTCAGTTAACTAAGTGTTAAATAAGAAGGACTAGTTGACTAAAGTGTTTTCACTTTAGTTAAACTAAAAGACGACACTTCAGTAAATCAAGGAGAACTCGAATTTATCACTACAGTGATATTATCAAGAATCAGTTAAAGAGAGTTAACTAAGTGACAACAAAGAAGATATAGTTAACTAAATGACGACACTTAAGTTAGTCACCTAACTAAGTGGGAAAGCTTTTAGTTAAGAGGCGATTTCATCCTAAGGGACAGCTCGGTGAGATAAAGCACTGCATGAGAAGTGGGGCACACTTCTGCATGCAAGATTAATATATCTAGTTTGAGGGCAAGTTCATCCTGAAGTTATAAGAAAAAAATAGAAGAGAAGAATGTATAAATATGATATACGATATTGATGAATTCAATGTGAAGCAAATTCTCTTCTCCTTTGAAGGCAAGGCACTTCTCTTTGTGTGCAGGACATTATTATTGAAGGCAAGGTGCTTCTTCAATTGATATCTCTTCTCTATTGCTTCTGTATCTTCATCAAGAGTATTTGGTGATCTCTTATCTTCCGAAAACAATCAACTATGTTGTAAAAGAAAGCATTCTCTGATATCCATTATATTATACTGAGAAGAATTGTTGGGGTATTTGTTCTCATAGTTTTGAGTATTTTCCCCAGGGCATATCTTGTGTTATGGTTGTATGAATTTCATGTGATTGAATTGTCTCATTGCTTCAAGTTTCGGCATCTAAAAGAATTAAAGATCAAAGCTCAACCAAATATTAACAAATCAAACTCATAAATTACAAACTTTGCTCATAAGCTTGACCTCTATTACAAAATAATTATATTATCCCTATCTTATGAAGGTTTATTTATACATGAAATCAATGGGAAAAGGATAGAACCGAATCCCCTAATCCCTGAGCTGTTCAAACAAACTTTCTAATTTTCGAAAACCGACCATACATGAAATCTAGGTAATTCTATTTTGAAGAAACAACCAAATCTCTCAAACCATACCCTATTTTGGAAAATATTCTCTTTCTCCACTCAATTTGGGGTGTTCTGCACAAAACCCATGTTTTATATTTTCGAGATTCATCTTCATTTGCTCGAAAATCACATAGGAAGTTGACTGCCTAGAAACTTCTACTAATTTTGAACATAACTTACCAACCTGGGCATGTAATGATGGACACATTACCATCTTGACCCTTCTATATGCAAAGTCCATTTGGATGACTCTCATTTGGAGAAGTGGAAGTGTTAGAATCGATGATGACAGTAGCAAGAAGTGAACTGGAGTAGCAGGAAGTGAACTGTGGTAGCATGAGCTAAACTGTGGCTACATACTTCATAAACTGTCATTAGTAAACTAACCATAATCCTAATTAATTCATAAAAGCTAAGAAAATGTATAAAAATTAACCACTTAATAATTGCAAACTTATCAAGGCTCAATTACAAAGAATTATGGTGGTAAATGGTGAAAGAATGATAAAAAGGATGACTTCGAATGGTGAAAAAGATGTCAAAACGAGAACCCAACAAAATTTTTATTTGGTTTTGTTATCCTTGCATGTCCATTATATGGAGGTTGAGTTACAAATTTCTTGGTTGATTACTTTGAGAGAGACACACCTTTGTGATTAGTGATTTCTTCGAAGATGAGGTGTATGTATATGGGAGCGATTCTCACATAAGCTTGCATAGTTGGTATGGAGTTGATATCATGATGGAGGAGCAAGATTTACAAGTTTTCGATTCAAAAGGAGTTCATTTGTGTTATGGAAACACTTTTCTCTTAAAGAGTGGGTGTTAGCTTTTAGGGTTACTCCAAAGTGTTTTCACCAATCTAGGAGAGCTCGTAGTATTCTAGTTCCTTGATTAGGCTTGACTAACATATGGATGGCTAAGTTTGAGTGGATGCTTGCCCTTGGATAGATGCTAACATAGCTCACATATCTACAACATTTCTATACTATGTGGCATTATGACTAACCCATGGGGTACACATAATCGAGGAGTCAAATGCTCGATTAGGAAAGGTAACTACCTAGGAGGATGAGCACTAGGCACTTAGCCCTAAAAGCATGGGACCATGTGAAATACACCTCAAAGGTTGTATATTTGACTTAATGATGCTTTAGTTAAGAAACATATTTCATGGAGGTTGGTTGTGGAGCCAGGAACATATGTTGAGGAGAAGCATTAAAGCAATCGACTACCATTGCACACATGTTGAAGAGCATTGGGCACAAGAAGTTATGTTGCACACAATTAGAGGAGGAGCACCTTACATGAGGATACTTGGAGAGTAAACCACCATGGAATAGGGAGTGCTAGGATAAAATCTTGTTGGATAGCCCACCATCTTGGAGGAGGGGCATTGGGGCGAAGGGATATCATGCTTGGATGGCCCACCACCTTGGGGTTGGGTAAAACCCTTGTCATCCTAGTATTGTAGAGTGATCCATGTGGGGTTTCCTTGTTGAGTTAGGTCTAGGGTTACTTGAGTGGACCTAATACATGTTTGATGTTGGCCTCTCTCATTTATTCTATATGAAGGGAGGGGAGAGACTTTGTCATAACTCACTATTGATATACTCATTTATCCTATCTTTGTAATTGTCTTAGAGAAGTCTTGTAGGGAGAAAGACCTAGGGTTTGTGATGTAGACCATATAGGATACATAGAGATGAATTCTAGCACTAGGGATGGGATCAAGTCTTGGAACTTGTATGATGCAATAAAAGAATCCCTAGGTTTTGTGTGATGTGAACCCTAGAGAAAGAAAATGGAGTGCTAGAGGAGTAGAGGGGTCTTGGAGCTTGGTGTGATGCTTAGCCTGAATAAGACTTGGAGCTTACATTTATGTACTCTTAATATTCCATTGTAAAATTATCTAGAGTATTGGTGCTAATGGGATGCAATAGAAGAAAACCTACGTTTTTTGGGATGCAATCCTTGGGATGGACAATAAGCTTGGTAGAAGAGTCTTCATTAGATCATTGTATCTTGTTGGTGAACATGATGTGAGTATTTGTACTTGTTTTGATGAAAGGGAGGAAGGTTCTATGATTTATGAGAGTCAAAAACTAGAGAAGAATTGAAGTGATGGGGTTCATGTCCTTTTGTGAGAGAGACCTAGAGTTCGTGGCAAAGAAAACCTTGAAGATACTTGGAGCACTCGCTTGGAGAACTCGTGAGAGGCAATCTTGGAGAAATATCAAGTCTGGATTTGTTGGTGTTGATTCTAGGTTGTTGTTGAGACTTTGGATCATTTGGGAGTAGATTGGTATGATTCCTCGTTAGGTTGTGATTATGGTTAGTTTTTTTGTTGATAGTGGGTGCCGTAAATAGTGTCATCATGCAATTGGAGTGTCCTATTTTTTGATAAGCAAACGTGATATGCTTTACCAACTTGTGATGAGTTGATGGTATTTAATTGTATATTAATTATGTTGTAATATGGAGTATACCTTTTCTATCCAAATATTATGCATTGCAGATTTGAAAATCAGACTTACGTTTCTCGTGTTAATGAGTAGTTTCCAAGCATGTTTGGTATGTTGATTTATCATGAACAATTAGTAGATTTGTTAATTGATGTAACAAGCTAAAAAGGAACAAAAGGGGACATCTTATGGCTGTAATAAATATGTTGTTATAAAGTATTTTCCAAATCTGGTCTATGAAGGGGATTGATCACTTAGTGTTGTGAATATTCTTCCCTCAAAATACATTTTTTTAGTTTTATTTTATTCGGTTTCTTGATGTACTTGGTTGGATATAAGTGAAATGTATTCTAGTACTGTAATTTATATTTAATAATCATCCCTAAGGATAAAAGTTCATAGGAAATATATATGAGGAACCTCAAGGTTGAGGTCAAGGCATCAAACATCTCTTTGGGTGTCTTCAAGGATGACACATGTGGGATGAGATGATCCTTAATAGAATCTGCAATGATCCTTTTGGCCTTAACTAGGTTCTTCTTGTGTAAGGATTTAGCCTCATCTCCCTCTAATGCTGGAACCTATTCATTTACATATATGTCTAATTCATTTTCTTCTAGGACAAGCCCAATCCTATACTTCCATGCTTGAAAGTTATCAACCCCTTCAAGCTTATCCTCCAGCTTGGTATGGTGAGACATATTTAATGAGAACTTCAAATGGAAATAACAAAGCTTTTAGGTCTTACCACTTTAATTTGTCAAAACTGGTTCTGGAGTTGGCTGACCTAGGGTTTGTTAGAGAAACCCTAATTTTTCAAAGTTGGAATATTGAACTTCTGATTGGACAAGAAGATGCGCCTCCTCAAGGAGAGTTTTCCAATGTACTCCTTTTTCCAAATTGATGAAGAAAATCCCCAAAAAATTGATGCCCTAGTTTATTCAATTTTTACTGTATATTTATCGAGTCTTAATTCTGATGTATCTCCAAAATTTATACTCCTCGAGGTCTGAAACTTCGTCCTGTGATATTATACTTTTTCCTTTATCCAACCCCACAGGTTAGAGCAGTATTGGATTCACTAAGTGGAACTTATGCTAAGTTTCCCACGATGACCTGTTTATGGACTTTTCCAGTATAGCTAACTTGTATGGCATTCCACATGGCACTGTTTCATCTTAGGGTTCTGAAACTCACACCCAAGAAACTACAACCCGTTCAATTTCTGGAACATCTTACAGAATTCAATTTGGATCTTCATAGCCCGAGATATATTATTTCTCCCTAGGTCACATGTTTAAATCTGAATTCTGGAGGAGGATGAAACCCTAATTTGCATGGATCATATCTCCTATAACACAACGAATATGAGGCTTAAACTCGCACAAAAGGTACATGAATATTTAATATTCGGCATGTCCAAGTCTTAGATCCTGAAACTTTTCCAAAAGTTATTTATTGCGAAAATTCCAAGATGACTAGTTTCGGAAAATGGAAACCCTAGCTTCCTGCAGCTGCACAATGTCTCCTTTTCAGATTAGCGCTGATACCATGTTAGATTTTATAATTTTAATCAATATTTATCTAGGATCTTAACTGAAAGAATAACATTCACAACATAACACAATAGACACAAATAATTTCCTCAGGGAAACCATAAAGGGGAAAACCCCGCAACTTCCTCAGAGATAGAATCATTACCAATACAATATCACAAAAGTAAAATCCCAAAACAAAGATGGTCTTCTTCAACTCCTCTTCTTTTCCTCCTATGCAAACTTGTCCTCTCTCTCAATAATGCAAACTTGTGAGTGAGTGTGATTTCCAAATGAGAGAGCTCCACTCTCTATTTATACTTTATCTTTCACTTACTAAGTTGGCCCCAGTTGTACCTGATTGGGCCCACTTCTATAGAAGACTCTATTAAACCTAATACAATTTGAATATGGGGTCTATTGGCCCGAATTACAATGGAGGGTTAACCTCAGTGACTTTACATGACCAAATATAATAATGACTTCTCCGATAGGAGGAATAAACATCTTCGTCGAAGGTACAACTAAAAATACAATATAAAATCCAAGTGAATATCTTCCGAAGTTACAATTACATTAACACATAGTCAACTGGAATCACAATTAACCATCCACAACATAGTGTCTTCTATGTTCACAAGTTTGAAGAAATCCTCAATTAGTTTCCAAGCTTGGGAGAACAAATTTTGGGTCAAATTGGTTAGGGAATATTACATGGATCCTTAAAATTTCCCTGATCTCAAGCATGTCCTATGTGTTATTAAAATATTGTGCTAGCACCACCTATATACCATCACATTTAATGGTGTTAAGAGCTACCTTTTCTAGTAATTGAAATCCCCCCAAGTATATATTTTCAACAAAGAGACTCCCCCCCATAGAAACTTGACCCTGTGAAGACACACCCCTCTATTCCATAGCCTATTAGATCTGTACTTCCCTTGGTTCTTGTGACATCCAATGATTCCATTCCATCCCATCCATAGATACCAAGTTCCTATCAACACCTTGACCACAAAATTTTCTCCAGCGGAGCACTATTAAGTTTGCATACCTATGGATATATTCTGATGTTTTTTTCCTAATTCTATGAAGTGACAAGAAACACCATCAGATGCAAATTGAATTTGAAACAACAAAAATTAACTTATAGAAAATGAAATATTGGAAATGAACACAAACTATAATATGATAGCTACCACCCCCTAAGGGATCAGGGAGGTTATGTAAGGGTTGAGGCTACATAGGACTTTATGTGTGCATTGTCCCCCATATCCCTTTATGTTATCTGTCTAGTTGCATTATCTATATTATGTCCTCTCTCGTGACTTGTATGACCTCATATGATCCCTGCCAATGCATTTTCAACATTCGAGGATGCTTCTAGAATTTATTATCATATGTTAACTCCATTTTCCCTTGTGAAAACTACTTATTTAGGATGTGCCTATCATGCCATACTTCTTGATGTAGCTTTTGAACCATTTGATGGAATCCAACTAAAAATATGTATTCTTCTAATTGTACCAGCATATGCAACCTATTCTATATTTGTTGCATTTTTGGCATCTGCATTTCTATGGCTGTGTGTAGCGTTGATATCAAATTTTCATGCGAAATTACCCCTTCCATCCCATACATCATGTTAACACCCCTAATAAAACTCCCACAGGGGAAAGGAAAGGGCACCCCCCCATCGAAATCTCAATTCTTCCCACTAATTTTTATGCCAAAAGAAGAAGCAAAAAAATTCCAAACAATGGCTAAGTATTAACAACTTCCGACTGGATGAGCGAGCCACAACAAGAAAAATGATAAAAAGGAGGTCTTCCTCTCTTAATATATTGAAGGTCAAGATTGGAGATAGAGCTAGATCGACGACCGTAGATTCTAGAACTGTAGAGGTTACGATTTTCCGAACCCGCATTGCGGATTGCGGATGTCAGAGGAACAATTTTCTCAAAATTATGCACAGGGGTTTCTGAATTTCCGACTCCCGCATTTTCGATTGTGGATTGCGGAGGTGCAATTTATTCAGGGTTGAGAATTTGAGTTTTTGACTTCCAAGTCCCGCATTGCAGATTGTGGATTGTGGATACGTGATTTCTCCGAAGGCGTGAATTTGAGTTTCCGATTTTTGAGTCCCTCATTGCGGACTGCGGATTGCGGAGGTGTGATTTCTCCAAGGGCGTGAATTTGAGATTCCGATTTCTGAGTCCCGCATTGCGGACTACATATTGTGGAAGTGTGTTTTCTTCGAAACTGTGCAATTGGTATTTCGACTTTCCGACACTCACATTTCAAATTGCGGATTGCGGAAGTTGGAAGAGTAATTTTTTTGAAGTTGTGCATCGACATTCTAACTTTCCAAATCCCGCATTACGGATTGTGGATGTCGGAGGTGAAATTTGATGAAGTTTGTTTGGCAGTTCTGACTTCCGACTCCCGCATTGCGGCTTTGTGGATTGCGGACTGAAGTTGGTTTATCAGAAAAAAATGCGTCTGCGTAAAATGCAGAATTTGGTGGGAAAAAGACTCTATTTGTTCTGCAACTTGGAGTCATTATGAATGCAAAAGAATGGAACAATACATCAACCCTTCAAATCAGCCGAACATTCCTTGATCCGAAGGACAATAGGTAGTTTTGATAGTCCGAGTTTGCACTAGTAGTGCACTGAAGTTTCCCATCGACGCATCTCCAAATCAAGAAGCAATTACTTCGAGCATCTCGGCGTGAGGAGAGAATATGGCCTCATCACTTCTAGTTTATTATTATTTTGAATAAATAGTCTATAAGACCGATAGTTAGGTCTGATGTTTTACAAACAATTGTAGTTGCGAATTTAATAAACATTCACATACGGCTGAAGTAGTCGAGAAGGTTTTGATTTTTTGTAAGCCTATAAAGGTAGGTTTTGAATAAGACCCAAGGGTTTGGACTTTGATATAAGAAAACTATGAGTATGTAATGAAACCCATCCTTTTTATTAATGAAAAGACTTGATCTTGGAGCAGAGATTCTTGAAGTGAGTGTTTTGATGTCTGTAATTCCTGTGCATTTTTTTCCTACTAGTATTTCTCATTAATTGTCTTCTTCTAAGTGTCTAAATCAAGATTACATGGTCTGAAATTCATCATTTGATGCTTCAGATTCATATGATTAGATTACTCTACCCTTTCTTTATGAAATTGCAAGTTAGAATTCATTTTTAATGCTCTAATTTTGTGATGGATCTTGTTTCCCTTTCTACTATCATATACTACATATCTCTTTGACTTGAAAAAACCTCATTTATCTTGCCTCTGCCCTTAAGATTATAGTTCTATCGGTCATTTGTGACAAAAACCCTATTGAAAAGTTTGATTCCATGCCCTATGATATACTTATCCTCAACCTAACCAATTGAAAGCCCTAATACCCTTTAGCTGAAGGTCTAGCCACCGCTATCGATAAACAACCAACCAATTCAAATAATATTTTACATGCTGAAAGAGTTGTGAGAGAGAGATCCCTCTCTGTGTTTGGAAAGGCTAGTTTCCATCCATAAGAGTGTATTTGAAATAGTTGCCTCAGTGATCCCTTCTGCTGCAACCTGGAAGAATCCTGAGTGATAACATCTGGCGACCATACTGAGGAAGAACTTTGTTAATTTTGAGCATTAATTCACAATACTCTTGGATCTTTACTAAGAGAATAACATATACAGTATATCAATGCATAACAATCACAATAAGCATGGCAAGCATCACAAGAATCAAAAGCATGAGAGACAAGAGACATAGAGTTTCCGTGGGGAAAACCCTAAGGTGAAAAACCTCACAACTTCCTTAGAGATAGAGAGAGCAATAGCTCAACCAAAGTACAACCAAAATACACTGAGATAGTCTCCTAGTAGCAGATGATCCTCCTCCTCACTAATGCGCCACTTTCTGAGTGAGAGAAGTGTGAGTTTCCAAATGATCAAAATAGAGATCTCCCGACCTCTATTTATACTAACCTGTTTTCCCAGTGACCTTATGGGGCCAACTTGGCTAGCTAGGTACATCCACAATATAATATATATATTTCAGGGTCGACCCCACACATGGTGGTCTAATAAATCGTCGCCAAGTACACACACTTGCGACACTTGTCAATACACATGACGACACTTCCTTATAGAGGAATAACACATCTCTTATAAGGGTACAATAAATATATATGAAATACATAGATGAAATACATTCCGAAGTTACATATACATCAACACTCCCTCTTAACTAGGAAGGTATTTCTCGACACAGATCTGCTAGACAAGTCTTCTTCTCGGGATCATCGTCATCATCATCGTCACTGCTGCTGCTATCTCAACCAATCTCTGACTCTACTTGTCATAGGAAGTTCTACAGAGCCAACCCTTTTTCATACTGGATGTAGGCCCACCACCTGTAGGTCTTCGTCATCACTGGCCATACTGTGGAAATCTCAGGACTTATTACGTGCATCACAAAACCTTAAAAGAGTCTCTTGACTAGCAAGAACCCTAAAGAGCATCTGAGGCCTTTTTCATCCTGTCCAGATCTCCAGGACTTATTACATGTGACCCCACCACAAAACCTCGAAAGAGAATCCCAGGACTGATTACGAGCACAAGGCTCAACCTATCAGATCTCCAAGGGCACAAATTACATGTGGTCACCACAAAACCTTGAAAGAGCATCCCAAGACTGATTACGAGCACAAGGCTCAACCTATCGGATCTCCTAGGGCACAGATTACATGTGGTCATGGCAAAACCTTGAAAGAGCATCCCAGGACTGATTATGAGCACACGGCTCAACCTATCGGATCTCCCAGGGCACAAATTACATGCCATAGGACAAAAACTCGAAAGAGCATCTGCCAGATATCCCAGGGCACAGATTACATGCCATAGGAAAAACCTCGAAAGACTATCTGTAGATCTCCCAGGGCACAAATTATATGTCCTCCCAAGCAAAACCTCGAAAGAGCATTTGCCAGATATCCCAAGGTACAAATTACATGCCATAGGCAAAACCTCGAAAGACTATATGCAAATCTCCCAGGGCACAAATTACATGCTTATCTGCACAACCTGTTCCACGGCCACAGAGTATCAACTTGATACTCACCATACATCATCCTGATGTACACATGATCATCCTGATCATCATCACTACAACATCCTGCTGCATGTCATCTGGAGCAACATCCTGAAACTCGTCATCCATGATCATCCTGATCATATAATGCATCTACCTGATGCATACCAAGTATCTACCTGATACATATCATCATACATGATCCACCTGATGATACAATGTATCCACCTAATACAAATACAAAAACATGATCCACCTGATCATACCTGATACATATCAACATACATGATCTACCTGATCATACAATGTATCCACGTGATACATATACAGATACATGGTCCAAGCATCCAACATGATGCATATACAAAATACATACACATGATCCAATCGATCATATCCAGCATCCAACATGATGCGTACATAAATATAAATGATCCAACTGATCATATCCAGCATCCAACATGATGCATACATACATATACATATAAATGATCCAACTGATCATATCCAACATCCAACATGATGCATACATACATATATAAATGATCCAACTGATCATACAAAGCAGAAACCAGAACATCATCCTGATGCTCATCATCTAGCGCTTACATCCACAGCCATGTGAAGGATCCTCCTTCAAACATGCTTGGAATGGCTTCAGTAAATGTGTCCATCACTTCTTCCTCGAAGTGTCATCAATCTGAAGAACGCCAAGCCTCTCCTTGAAGTACTCGAACTTCACCTTGGCTAGTGGCTTCGTCAACACATTTTCAATTTGCTCGTTCGTCGCGACGTACAGGAGCTTCATAGCTCCTCTCTGCACCATATCCCTAATATAGTGATATTTGATCTCTATGTGTTTCGACCTGTCATGAAACACTGGGTTCTCAGACAGCTTCACACAACTCTGGTTATCACAAAAGATACCAGTGGCATCCAATGGGAGATCAAATAACTCAGACAGTAGCTTCCGTAGCCATACTGCCTCACAACTAGCTGAACAGGCTGCAACATACTCTGCCTCAGCTATACTAAGTGCTATGGAGGACTGCTTCCTGCTAAACCAAGATATCACACCTGATCCCATAATGAAGCAACATGCAGATGTGCTCTTCCTATCTGCAGCACTTCCAGCCCAATCTGAATCAACATAACCCTGCAGGTTAAACTTTTGATTCACTTCATACTTGAGCCCATAATCCACTGTACCCTTCAGGTATCTCAGAACATGCTTTACAGCAACCAGGTGAACACTCCTCGGATCCATCAGGAACTGGCTCAATGTGTTCACCGCAAAGCAAATATCTGGTCTCGTGTTCGTCAAGTACATCAAGGACCCAATCATTTGACGATACATAGAGACATCAACTGGCTCAGATGAAGCATCACATAGAAGCTTCAGGTTCGATGCCATAGGTGTGGCCATGGCCTTGCAATCCATCATCCTGAATCTCTTTAGGATATCTACTATGTACTTCCCTTGACCAAGGAAGATCCCACCTGCACTCTACCACACCTCCATACCTAGGAAATAATGCATCATTCCCAAGTCTTTCATATCGAACTCGGCAGCAAGCTTCCTCTTAGTATCTGCAATCAATCTGTCATCTCCTGTTACAAATAAGTCATCCACATACAGGAGTAGAATCATAGGATTCCCTTCCTCAACCTTATAGTAAAGGTTGGAATCCACTTTACTCTTGGTAAAGCCCAAACTAGATAGGAAACTGTCCATCCTACCATACCAAGTTCTGGGAGCTTGCTTCAAGCCATACAAGGATTTCTTCAATCTGCACACATGTGACTCCCTGTCATGTGTTTCAAAGCGAGTGGTTGCTCCACATAGACTTCTTCTTCAACTACACCATTCAAGAAAGCTGTCTTGAAATCCATCTGGTGTATCTTCCATTTTATCACTTTTATACTTCTCTATGCTGCCATCTACAACATGCTTGATCCTGTAGATCCTCTTGGAAGTCACTACAGACTTCCCTTTAGGACTTAGGACCGCATCCCAAACATCATTCTTCATGATCGATGGATCATGGCATTCTTCCTGTATCCTGGGAACTTCAATATCTTCAATAGATAATTTTGTTGCTTGAACAAATGTTGTAGTCCTTCTTTTGTAGGTGAAGGTATACAATCTTTCCTACAAAACAAGTTAAATTGCATGATTAGAAACATCTCATAATTTTCAGAACAAGTTCTTTCACATAAAGGAATATGTCATACAGTCATGCAATTATTTAAGCCAATGCTTCAATACAACATTTATCCATATCCCGTAACTTTCTAGATGTCTTCCAATCTCTACCAGAACATTGTTAAGAGTGTGCACAACTCCCAACATGTCAGCAAAGAGGTTTCATTCTAGATAAGTAGCAATGGAATGTTGTACAGTGCCATAGGCCACTTACCCATCATATGCATATTAGTAGTATCCTGTTCATTAATGCAAATATACAAAATACACAACCTAAGTCTAGGAACATAAGCATATACATCATTGAACAATTTTATTTAAACAAACAAATATGTAAGAAATGGTAATTAAAATACTTATCTTTGTTTGTTTGTTGGGTGGACTCCCTTTGAGTCTTTGCTTCCTTGCAGGAGCTGCTGAAGTAGCTTCTTCTACACCTTTCTGTTGTGGAATGTAAAAGATGGTCAACTCCCTCTGAATATCTGCTTCCTTGGAGAAACTACTGGAGTGTGCTTCTTCTTGATCTTTGCTTCCTGGATTACCTGTCCTTGAACTTATATTCATCCTTGATCTCTATGCATGCTTATTAGTATCACTGTTGTGTTGTCCTCGAGGTCTCATACATAATCACACATTCATTAGTATAATCTTGATACTATCAAAACACAATAATCTCAAGCATGTATAGTCAGGATCATTTCAAACAGAAATAATAAGCATTCTTATGGTTAGTCATAGACATAATATACCTAAACCCGTGATTACTCAAACCTATGACTCTTATGGTTAGTCATATCATCAATTAAGGTAAGAAACATAATATGCATAAGCCCTAGATTACTCAAACTTGTAACTTCAAGAGTAATCATTATCAATCATACAAAAGTATACAATATATATAACAAAAACATACCTGGTCATCATATTTGCTAGTTATGTCTAGCAATGTGTTCTTGTTCTCTTCAATGACCTGCATAACTCATTAGTTAACCTTTGCAAAAAGAAATTATACATACCTCTATGTGATCCATGACTATGGATGAATCTTTGTCTTTATGTCACCATGGCATGTTCAGGTTGTCCCTTCAATTTGTACAATCCTCCCTCTTGCTCTCCAATCACCACTACATCATCAATAGTTTTACCCTTTGGCCACATTAGGACTTGGCCATCTACAAATGCAACCCTCATGCCTTTTGCATCCAATGCAGAGATGGAGAGAAGATTCTTCTTGATCCCAGTTACATAAAGGACTTCTTTCATCTTCAAAGGTTTTCCAGAATCTAGGTTGTAGGAGGCTTCACCACTTCCTTTGATTGGGTATTCATAATCATCCCCAAGTTTCACCTTATGGGGTGATTCATGTTCAGATAGGTTTACAAAAGATTCCTTAAACCCAGTCATGTGTTTGGAAGCCCCACTATCAATTAACCAATCATTACAACCATGGGAGATAGTACCTGTGAGACCAGAGATTAGAACATACTCTTCTTCACTTGATGAGTCATCATCACTATCATCACTTTCTGCCCTAGCTTTCTTCTTTGGGGGTTCATCATCCTCGGCATCGTGAGCATGATATCTTATTTTGTTATTCTTCTTGTTGTTGTTGAAGTTGTTGTTGTTGTCTTTCTTCTTCTTGGGACAATCTGAAGCAAAGTGTCCCTTCTCATTGCAATTGAATCATCTGAGATCTTTCTTATCTGTATGATAATGGTGGTGTGAGAATTTCCTGTTATGAGATGATTCCTTCTTGGACTTGCCTTTCCTAGCATGTGTTGTGAGAGCTTGATCTTCATTTCCCATTTTTTCTTCTCGGGCCACAAGCCTAGCTTCTTCTTGAGAGCATTCCTCCCACAGTCTGTTGAAGGAGATCAACTTCTTCCTTGCACAAATTCCTTGAATAAAGGAATCCCATGACCTAGGTAGGCCATTTAGAGTGGTCATCACCACTTCACCATTCTCCACCATTTCATCCACTGCTTCTAGTTGTTCCTTGATCTGGGAGACCCTTGAAAAATAAGATTGAATGGTTTCTCCATTCTGAAACTTTACTCCTTTCAATTGGTTCCGCAGGGTCATCTTCCGATTTATGTTCTTCCTTTCAAATAGCTTGGTCAAAGAGTCAAACATCTCCTTGGGTGTCTTTAGAGAAGACACATGGGGTATGAGATGGTCTTTGATAGAATCAACAATGATTCTCTTTGCCTTGACCAAGTTCTTCTTATGCAATACTTTAGCCTCTTCATCCTCTGGGATAGGGATGTCTTCTTTTACATATGAGTCCAACTCATTCTCTTCCAGGATTAACCCAATCCTATACTTCCAAGCTCAGAAGTTATCATCCCCTTCAAGCTTATCCTCAAGCTTGGTGTGGTGAGACATCTTAAAGAGTACTTCAAATGGAAATAGAAAAGATTTAGGTCTTACCACTTGAAATGCTGAAAATTGGATCTGGTCCCGGATTAGGGTTTGTCGAAAAAACCCAAAAAATTCAAAATGTGAAATTCAACTTTCTGAAAGGATAGAAAGATACGCCTTGATGAGCTGATCAGCTTGGTGTATTCAGAATTTGAGATCAGCAAGGCTTTACCCTTCAGATTTGCCTTTTTGTCCTCCCGGGTTCACTAGGGAGAGCCCTGAATTAGGGTTTGAGTTTCCCGAAGATCTACCCAGCCAAAAATCTCGATCCAAAGCTCTAAACTTCGATTTTTGCAAGGAACTTCCAGCTATGTCTTCAGATTTTAGAAATTCCTATTTTTGTGGAAACCCTAATTTTTAGGGCCAAATCTGAAAATGCCCAGAATTGAATTCTGATTGGATAGATAGATTCTCCTTGATGAGTAGAGTCAATCTACTATACTGCTTTTCCAAAAACTGTGGAGAGAAACCCAATAAACAAGAAACTCAAGTTTCCGTCACTGTAAAATGTCTTCTTCTCAGGTTAGCTCTGATACCATGTTAATTTTGAGCATTAATTCACAATACTCTTGGATCTTTACTGAGAGAATAACATATATAGTATATCAATGCATAACAATCACAATAAGCATGACAAGCATCACAAGAATCAAAAGCATGAGAGACAAGAGACATAGAGTTTCCGTGGGGAAAACCCTAAGGTGAAAAACCCCACAACTTCCTCAAAGATAGAGAGAGCAATAGCTCAACCAAAGTACAACCAAAATACACTGAGATAGTCTCCTAGTAGCAGATGATTCTCCTCCTCACTAGTGCGCCACTTTCTAAGTGAGAGAAGTGTGAGTTTCCGAATGATCAAAATAGAGATCTCCCGATCTCTATTTATACTAACCTATTTTCCCAGTGACCTTATGGGGCCGACTTGTCTAGCTAGGTAGATCCACAATATAATATATATTTCAGGGCCAACCCCACACATGGTGGTCTAATAACCCGTTTCCAAGTACACACACTTGCGACACTTGTCAATACACATGGCGACACTTCCTTATAGAGGAATAACACATCTCTTATAAGGGTACAATAAATATATATGAAATACATAGATGAAATACATTCCGAAGTTACATATACATCAACAAACTTTACCCCAGAAAACAAGTTACAAGGAATCAAATTCGATCTCTGAGGGCAAACAAAAGATCAGATACATAAAGGTTGTGATATTTTCCCTGGCGACTCCCATATTCAAATTTTTAGTCCCACAAGAGACACTTGGTGAGTTTCTTGAAAGAATTATGGCTTCTCGAAGGATATCTACCAGAATTCAGCCAGATCCTAAACCAACACAGTTCGTATCAGATCCAGAAAAGATCATCCGGAAAGCGAAGAAAGAAAAAACAGGTATTCCTCCATTAACTAGATCTTTTTCTTTACCTAAAGAAGAAGCCCAGACTATAGATACTATCTCTTTTGATTTAAAGTTTGAGAACTCCTTATTTAGGTCTAAATTTGAGTCAGATTTGAAAGAGACCGTATTTGATCAGAAAAATTTCCAAACCCATTGCTTGAGTGCTTTATGGGAGAGTTTAGAGGCCAAAGAAGAAATAAGTGATTTGTTCCTCTTCACTAAAGCAGCCAGTAAGCATACCAATATCCTAATCACCCCTCCTACTCTAGGTCACACTATTGTAATACCCAACCCTGCTTCTAAACCTATTTGAAATACTCCTCCTTTTTCCAAGCAAACCCTAAGAGCAATGGATGCTGGATTTTCCCCTTTAGCCCTCCCTGCCAATCTCCACGATCTAACTATGGGCTATGCCCAACGCCTCATGATATATGATGGGGAAGGGACTAGTACTGCACAACAACATGTGGATCATTTGACTGACTTCATAGATCTGGAGGATATAGATGAAGATGATGTCAAGATTAGGTTATTTGACCAAAGTTTTTCAGGGGAAGTAAAGAAATGGTTCAAAACCCTTCCAAATGGAGGTATTGCTACCTATGAGAGGTTGGAACAATCTTTCATGGCCAGATGGTAGGATAAAAAAAATACTCTACAAATCCCCACTCAGTATGAAAACACAAAGAAAACTAGTGTTGAGACTGTCCAAGAATTTTTAGCCAGGTTCATGAAAATGTAGAATTCTATCCCTGTGGACTTCAAACCCCTTGTGGGTGCAGCCAAGCTTCACTATGATAATTGTTTTGACAATGAATTTGATCTCATGTTAAGAGAAAGGAGATATGATACCTTACCCGATATGTTGAAATACACTGTGGAAGTAGAATCCAACCTGACGGCCTCAGGTAAAATAAAGCACATAACTGAAACTGAGAAAAAGAGATTCAATGAGACAGGCCAGCCTTCCACTTCCCAATCTATTGACACCAGGTTTGAGCAGATGATGAGAATTATGGAAAAACTTGTGGATAGGATCTCCCTTGATAACAGGCCTCCCGCTAGAGAAAACCCTAAGCCTCAAGCCCGAAATACCAATTATAGAAGACCCACTGCCCCACAGGGAAGATCAAGAGAACCAAGAGACCCTAGGAATGCAGAAAATAAGCCAATTAGACCACCTTTTGATGAAAACCTGATAGATGAAGAAGAGGAAGATGGAAAGATTGAAGATAAGATCCACCTCTTTGATCATATGGAGCCCCAATTCTATTTAACTAAAGAAGAGCATGAACAACCATCTCTGCAGTTAGATAGCAACCTAGAAGAGTCAGAGTCTGAACAATATCAAAGAGGTTGCCAAAATGCGATTTTTGAGTTTCAGAGACAACATAATTTGAGGAATACAAAGGTAACAACAGACCAAGGAAAAGCTACTGCTAAGCCATCTACTTCTCAGCAACGGAAAAAATAAACCTTTAGGAAGGGTGATCCAAAGCCTGTTACCTTTGATAAAACAATTGAAAAGAATGTTGAAGCTCCTAAAAGGGTCCCAGAAAGGAAGGATGAGAGTAACGTGGAAAAAAAAATCAGACTCATTCTGCATTCAACTTAGAAAATGAAATCTCTAAGATAAAGATCTCAATCCCCTTCAATGAGTTGTTAAAAAATACAGAGTATAAGAATCATATTCTAGAAATAGTGAAAGGATAAGAGGGAAAGCAACCATATACTCTGAATTTACATGATGATAAGCCCACCTTTCTGTTTGGACCCCATGTTGAAAGATCTCAAGAAGATGATGTTCCCCCCTTTTATGTCAGTCTAAACATACATGACCACATAATACACAATGATATGTTAGATTCTGGAGCCTCACATAACCTCATGCCAAAATCAGTGGTAGAAAGGCTAGGACTAGAAATCACCAGACCTTATAAATATTTATTCTCATTAGATTCCAGAAAAGTACAATGCCTGGGGATGATCAAAGACATGGTTGTATCACTGACAAAGATCCCTCAGAACAATGTGGTAATGGATGTAGTAGTGGCATACATTCCACCCAAATTTGGGATGTTGTTATCAAGATCTCAGGCATATAAACTCAAAGGAACATTGCAGATGGATATGTATTATACCACTATCCATGTTTTTGGAGAAAACAAAAGACTATATACAGAACAAATATTGTCATATGTAGTAAGCAGTAAAAGTAATCCCGAAAATCATCCCATATTTGCTGTAGATACCGATATAGGCTCTTCGTTCTTCTGTTATGACCTTGGTTTAGGAGAAAAAGATATGAAAATCGTTGACCTTCTTGATCCAAATGATGGGTTTAATACCGAGAAAGACATGCAATGCACTGGCAGCTCTAGGAGAGAACAAGACATCGATCAACAGGTAGAAAAGGGCAGCAATGAGAAGTCAGAAATGGAACCTGAATCTATAGCCGCGACCCAAAAAGAAGGTCTCTAGAATATGAGATTCGATGGGGCCGTGAACAAGGAAGGAGTAGGAGTATGGATGACGCCCCCAGATGAAGGAAATAGATGTTCTAGGTTACATTCCTTTAAACTAATGTTTGACTGCTCAAACAACATGGCCGCATATGAATCTTTACTGTTAGGGTTGAATACGCTTAAGGATCTGAAATCCAAAAAGATAAAAGTTCATGGGGATGCAGAGCTGATAATCCAACAAGTAAATGGGTTTTATGAGACCAAGCATCCGAAAGTGAGAATCGATCAGAATGCTGTTTGGGACATGTTCGATAACTTCTTTACAAAACACATTATTTCCTTCATCCCAAGAGATCAAAACAAAACAACAGATACCTTGGATAGCTCTTCTAGCAAATTCCAACTCCCTATTTATTCCACCAGAACACATATGATCAATATAAAGCATAGGCATTATGTCCCTGACAATACTAGACGTTGGAAAATCTTTGAAGATGATCAACAGATAAATAATTTTCTAGAGATGACAGAGGAGTTTGCTAATACCCATATTGATAAAAAAACTGTGCAAATGAAGAATGGGAACCTGATCCAACAGAGTTCCTCACAACGTTGTGGGAGAAAGAGATCCTTCAGTTGAAAAGCAACTATATTCCCAAGAGGTTAGTGCAATTAGAAAATATTTTTGATGAAAATGATGTGGCCAAAAACCTTAAAGTTGTTCCAAACCACAGTGAAGTAGAAGATTGGAACATTGGGGATGATGAGGAACCCAAGATTATCAATCTATCTAAATCCCTAACCCCAGGTACCAAATATGATTATGTTTACATAATGAGAAAAATTTCTGATGTTTTTGCATGGTGTTATGAAGACTTAAAGGAATATGATACATCTATCATACAACACACCATACCAGTAAAGACATGTGAAAAACCATTCAAGCAGAAGCTAAGAAGGATGGACCCTATGCTACTCCTTCTCATAGAAAAGGAAGTGAAGAGACTATATGAAGCCAAAATCATAGTCTCATTAAGATTCTCAAAGTGGGTAACCAACATAGTCCCAGTAAGAAAGAAAAATGGAGAAATTAGACTATGTATATATTTCAGTAATCTAAACAAAGTGTCCCTAAAAGACAACTATCCCTTGCCCAAAATGGATCATATTTTGTAGAACGTTGTAGGGGCGGAAAGAATTTCCATGCTGGATGGATTGTTAGGGTACAATCGGGTAAAAGTGTTACCAGAAGATCAAGAAAAACAACACTTACCACGCCTTGGGGAACTTTCATGTATGCTAAAATTCCTTTTGGTCTGCTAAATGCGGGGGACACATTTAAGAGGTCTATGGATATATCTTTTGTAGAATAAAGAGATAAGTTCGTGGTTATATATATGGATGATATTACTGTGTATTCCAAGTCTGATGCAGAACATTAGAAACATCAACACCAAGTATTTTTAAAATGTAGAAAGTTTGGGATTTATCTAAAACCCAAGAAGTCAAACTTTGCCATGCAAGAAGGCAAGATGTTGGGTCATATAATATCTAAATATGGAATTAAATTTGACCCAGACAGGGCTGACACCATACAAAAAATTGAGTTGCCCGGGAGTAAAAAGGAAGTCCAATATTTCCTTGGCAGAGTAAACTTCTTAAGAAGATTCATCCCCAAGTTTGCAGAGGTCATGAAATCAATTACAAACATGCTTAAAAAGGATAATCATATCAGGTGGAATGTTGAAGCTAAGCAATCATTTGGAGATATAAAGAAGGCAATAGTTGAATCACCATTACTAATCAGTCCTAATTTTGAAAAAGAATTTCTTATGTTTTCTTTTGCCTCAGAACATTCCATAGCAGGATTTTTTCTACAAAAAAATCAAGAAGGAGTTGAGCAGCCCATAGCTTTCTTCAGCAGAGCTCTCAGAGATGCTAAGATCAAGTACAATATTATGGAAAAACATGCGTATGCCATGATTAAAACTTTAAAATATTTCAGAGTTTATGTTCTACATTCTCATGTTGTTGCTTTTGTTCCTAATGCTGCTGTAAAATACATTTTGACAAATCCCGATCCAGAAGGTCGAAGGGAAAAATGGATAGTTGTGCTATTGGAGTATGACTTAGAAATCAAGCCTACAAAGCTTGTCAAAGGGCAGGGACTAGCCAGAATCATGGCCGAAGCAAATTGGGATTCACTAAGTGTGAACTTGGTCTCACACATGCTGGAGAATACTGCCCAAGACCCACTGTTGTAGGTATTAGAAAAATTCTTATCGTCTCCTTGGTACTCTGACATTATATATGTTTTGCAGAACTTACAAGCACCCCCTGAGATGGGAAAGTGAAAAGCTAGATCAATAAAAATTAAGGCTGCAAAATTTTACATACTAGACGGAGGCCTCTATTGGAAAGATCCTGGAGGTATTTTACTGAACTGCATGTTGGAAGATGAAGCCAGAATGACCATAAGAGAGTTTCACAAAGGTGTATGTGGATGACAACATTACTGGAAGGCCACTGTCAAAAAGATTCTCAGGGCAGGATTTTATTGGCCCACTATGTTCAATGATGCATATAAAGCGGTAGCTACTTTCCATGAATGTCAGATCTTTGAAGGAAAAAGGAAGATCCTGCCCTTGCGTTTAAAACCAATCTTTGTAGAAGCCCCTTTCCAGCAGTGGGGGTTAGATTTCATTGGTGAATTTATTCCCAACTCCTCTGGACAATAGAGGTGGATATTGACCGCCACATATTACTTCACCAAATGGATTGAAGCAATACCAACCAGATAGGCCACTGACACATTCATCATCAAATTTTTGGAGGAAAATATCATGTCCAGATTTGGTTGTCCTATTAAAATAATCACTAATAATGCTCAAGCTTTCAAATCTAAGAAAATGGTCAAGTTTTGCAGTGATTTTCATATAAAATTGGGTCATTCTATTGGATACTACCCCCAGGGAAATGGACTAGCTGAGTCATCCAAAAAGAGCTTGGTTAGGATTATTAAAAAGTTGATGTGGGAGAATAAGAGGGCTCGGCATACCAAGTTAACTTTTTCCCTATGGGCTGATAGGATTACCACCAAGAGGTCAATTGGGACTTCCCCTTTCAAATTGGTGTATGGAACATAGGTGATATTCCCTGATTCCCTCAGAGGGCCTGCAATGAGATTACTACAAGAACAGGAAGAAGAACCAAACCCTGAGATAAGGAGACCCAATCATCAGATTGAGATACAAGAAACCAGGAGCATGGTACATGCTAAATCTATGATATCTCAGGAGAAGGTCAAGAAGAATTTTGACAAAAGAACCAAGGTTGATAATTTCCAAGTGGGATATTTGTGTTGAAATGGGATTCTAGAAGAGAAGAACAAGCCCATAAATTTGATAATCTATGGCAGGGACCTCATATAGTCGCTGCTTACCATGGAAACAATGCCTTCATTTTGCATGAAAAGGATGGTGAAATAGTGGGAAAAGGACCTGTCAATGGAAGGTTCTTAAAACACTATCTCCGGTGAAAAAATGAGTCTATCAACCCACCCTCACTGTACATTACCATTTTTTGAGTTTCAGTCAGCTATTTTTCAGTTCTATTTGCATTTATAAAAAAAAAGAGAAAAGAAAGAAAGAAAATAAATAAGGACACTAGTCTACTGTTCTTTCTACCTCACAGGGAGGATAGAATCCGCGATTGGAGCCGCTTTTAACACCCCTAATAAAACTCCCACAGGGGAAAGGAAAGGGATCCCCCCCACCAAAATCTCAAGCCCGCCCACTAATTTTTATGCCAAAAGAAGAAGCAAAAAAACTCCAAAAAATGGCTAAGTATTAACAGCTTCTGACTCGATGAGCGAGCCACAACAAGAAAAATGATAAGAATGAGGTTTGTCACTCTTAATATATTGAAGGTTCAAGATTGGAGATAGATCTAAATCGACTCCCGTAGAATGATTCCACAGAGGTTTCGATTTCCTGAACCGGCATTGTGGATTACGGATTTCGGAGGAGCAATTTTCTCAAAATTATGCACAGGGGTTTCTAACTTTCCAACTCCCGCATTTTGGATTGCAGATTGCGGATTGCAGAGGTGCGATTTATTTAGGGTTGAGAATTTGAGTTTCCAAATTCCGAGTCCCGCATTACGGAATGCGGATCACAGAGATGTGATTTCTCCGAAGGTGTGAATTTGAGTTTTCGATTTTTGAGTCCCGCGTTGTAGACTGCGGATTACAGAGGTGTGATTTCTCCGAGGGCGTGAATTTGAGTTGCCGATTTTCGAGTCCCGCATTGCGGACTGCGGATTGCGGAAGTGTGCTTTCTTCGAAACTTTGCAATTGGTATTCCAAATTTCTGACACCCGCACTTCAGATTGCGGATTGTGGAAGTCGAAAGAGTATTTTTTTCGAAGTTGTGCATCGACGTTCTGACTTTTTGAATCCCGCATTGCGGATTGTGGATGTCGGAGGCAAAATTTGATGAAGTCTATTTGGCAGTTCTGACTTCCGACTCCCACATTGTGGTTTATGGATTGCGGATGTTGGAGGTGAAATTTTATAAGGTCCACTCAACAGTTCCAATTTCTGACTCCCGCATTGCTGCTTTGCAGATTGCATCTTGTGGATTGCAGACTGAAGTTGGTTTATCAGAAAAAAGCGCGGCTGCATAAAATGCAGAATTTGGTGGGAAAAAGACTCGATTTGTTCTACAACTAGGAGTCGTTCTGAAGGAAAAAGAAAGGCACAATACGTCAACCCTGCAAATCAGCCGGAAATTCCTCGATCCGAAGGACAACAGGTAGTTTTGACAGTCCAAGTTTGCACTAGCAACGCACTGAAGTTTCCTGTAGGCGCATCTCCAGATCAATAAGCACTTAGTTCGAGCAGCTCAGCGTGAGGAAAGAAGATGACCTCATCACTTCCAGTTTATTATTATTTTGAATAAATAGTCTATAAGATTGATAGTTTACAAACAGTTGTAGTTGCGAATTTAATAAATATCCACATACGGTTGAAGTAGTCGAGAAGGTTTTGATTTTTTGTAAGCCTATAAAGGAAGGTTTTGAATAGGATCCAAGGGTTGGGATTTTGATATAAGAAAAATCTGAGTATGTAATGAAACCCATCCTTTTTATTAATGAAAAGACTTGATCTTGGAGCAAAGATTCTTGAAGTGAGTGTTTTGATGTCTGTAATTCCTGTGCATGTTTTTCCTGCTAGTATTTCTCATTAATTGTCTTCTTCTAAGTGTCTAAATCAAGATTACATGGTCTGAAATTCATCATTTGATGCTTCAGATTCATATGATTAGATTACTCTACCCTTTCTTTATGAAATTGCAAGTTAGAATTCATTTTTAATGCTCTAATTATGTGATGGATCTTGTTTCCCTTTCTGCTATCATCTGCTACATATCTCTTTGACTTGAAAAAACCTCATTTATTTTTCCTTTGCCCTTAAGATTATAGTTCTATCGGTCATCTGTGACAAAAAACCTATTGAAAAGTTTGACTCCATGCCCTATGATATACTTATCCTAAACCCAACCAATTGAAAGCCCTAATACCCTTTAGCTGAAGGTCTAGCCACCACGATCAATACACAACCAACCAATTCAAATAATATTCTGCATGCTGAAAGAGTTGTGAGAGAGAGAGAGCCCTCTTTGTGTTTGGAAAGGCTAGTTTCCATCCACAAGAGTGTAGTTGAAATAGTTACCTCAGTGATCCCTTCTGCTGCAACCTGGAAGAATCCTGAGTGATAACAAATCAAATTAATTAGTGTCTGCTTTGTTAAAATTTTGCAGGTAGTCCTATAGGCCCATAAAACTATGGTAATCCTCTCATCCCAATCATCCCCATTGACTAAGCACATCTTGGTCAATCCATATTCTAAGATCTTGTTGAATGCCTCTGTTTTTCCATTAGCATGCAATGGTAAGGAATAATTTTTAGGTGATGAATCATGAACTTTTTCACAAGTGATACTAATAATCCCCTAATGAAATGCTGACCTTGGTCACTTGTGAGGTTGCAAGGGCATCTAAATTTGGTGACTATATACTAAAAAATAAAGCTAGAAATAATGTATTTTGAGAAATCCTAGGTCGATGCAATCTCTACCTAGAGTGTCATATAGTTTATGGCCATAATTATATATCTTAGTCTGAATAGTTCACCAACATATTAATAAATCTAATAAAATCCATTGCCCAATGATACCCCCCCGACAACAAAATAGGTTATAGTGGTATTTCATCCCTCACAAATGGTTGTCCCACAAGTTAACATACATCAGATTTGGCATACTCCATGGCATTTGTGAATAAAATAAACCATCAAATGACTACACATAGCACCTTCCATGTAATTTCCTTTCCTCCATAGTGTCCACCTCCGTAGCCATCTTTGACATCCCACATAATGTTTTTTCACTCATGATCCATCGTGCATTGCTAAAGAATCCTATATGTATACAATTGTATTTTTATCAACTGATAATTTTCCACATGTATCACTAACTATTTGCACTACCATTGATCACAATACTCAAGCATCAAATCTGAACTAAGAAATTTAATGATCTCAATGAAGAAGTTTGAAATGACTTCCACATAAAAGAGATCGATGTTAGGTAATTCATGAACCATATTTGCAATTTCACAATGATGTACCTATGAATATGATATGACCTAAAATTCTACTTCCCTAGTTTCAGTAACACTTCAAAATAAAATTCTTGGAACAATAACAACCAATGACAAAGCCATCCCTTTAGTACTAGCTTGTGGAATAAATACAACACTGAGTGATTCATGAAGAACTTAAATGGGAAACCTATGAGATAATGCCTAAAATTCTATAACATATGCACCATATTTAACCCTTCCTATTCATGATGGTGTAGTTACACTTAGCACATGTAGGTACACTTAGCTCATGATATCTTTCTGCTTGCAAAGTAGACAAAGTTATCAAGTGTACCTTCCCTTGGTTGTGCTAGAAAAGTTTCTAGTGCAATGCCAATAGAATCCATGTGTACACGATAAATATTACCCTAATCTAGGAAACTGAGGATCAAGACAACCACCATTTACTTATTTGATTGTGTGAACCTTTCCTCACAAGGTGGTTTCGAGACAAATGATACACATTTCAATAGAAATTCCTCCATTGGCCTTATTAATTATGCATAGCCTTTGATAGACCATCAATAGTACCCTATATGTCCTAAAGTAGACCACATTGTTGAGACAAATCCTACTGTAGGTAAATTTATAATGACTAGTATCTTGTTTGGATCAACTAATAGGCCTTCCTTGCACACTATATGTCCCAACAAAATGTTGAATGAGGTTACAAAAATGCACTTCTTGATATCCAATGGAAACCACAATTGTCAACACCTATCCAACATTAGCCTAAGATTTGCATCATGATCCTTGAGCAAGTTATATATTGTTCAATAATCCAAATATGCATGCACAAACATAATAATATTCTCTCTGAACACATCTATGACAATCCTAGAAAACACCCTGGGGGAATTATTTGGTTCGAAGGGCATTAAATTGCAAGCATATGAACCCCATTTAGTAGCAAACACAATTTTATTCTTATCTTCCTTTACTATTTGAATCTAATGGTAACCTAAGAATACATTTGTGAATGAATGTGATTCATTCCTGGAGACCTTATCCAAGATCTTATCACTAAATGGAGTGGGAAGGCATCATGTACATAGGCCTCATCAAGTCTGAAAAAATCAATACACATGAAATCCACTTGGTTTTTTTTCATGTATCGAGATCAAACTAATGCAAGTAGATTCATCCACTGATAAGAATAACCCTTCATCTAGCATCTTATTAATATCTTGTTTCACCTACTCCTTGTATTATGGGTTCATCTTGTACAATATTTTCTTTATCGGCTATGCATCTAGGTTCAATTCAATATTCATTTCATAAAGTTCACCGACCATGCCTTTGATTTCCATAGATCTCCCTAGAAATAGATTTTCATACTCATGGTGTAATACAATTTGAGTGACTATTACTCATCCCAATAATCCCCTATCATTACAAGTTTAAGCTCAACTTCATTCTCAATATTATCTTACTGCATCTGCAGTGGCTCATGAAAAGACATTGGATTTCTAGTATCCCTTGTCCAATGACCTTTTCTTTCATTTAACTATATATGTTGAAGCTCCTTTTTGGGGATGACATCAGTGGGATTTGACTCTATGGGGCTAGCTTCTGTAAGGTTCTCCTTTTTGGAACCTACAATCAAGTAGTGTAGGTGCTCCATATGTAGGAAAATTTCAATGCAACAAAGTGTCCCTACATACTATGTCTCTTTCCCATAGATTTGCAAAGTAGGGGAAAACCTTACTCAATTTCAACCAATAACATGCCCACTATCGCATGTATGCTCACAGATACAAGTTCCCTGACAATGGCTCTAAAGCGTGCACAAATTTAAGCACCCATTATTGGAGTGGAACATCTTGAACCATCTAGTGCTTCTCACAATTATTCACATGTCAGAGTGGGTCAAAGTTCTATCGAATTGTGGGGACAAGTCCACAAGGTTGTACTTATTGTTTGTTGGTAGGGTCCTTAGGCATGATAGTAAGTACCTCTACCATAAATTCCTAGGAATGTAACACATTCTTTTGTGTCACCCACCATCATGTCGGGGTCTCTGTCAAAGAAAGATCTAATACTGTAATTATCTACATGGACATGATCTATTCCTTCACCTAAGCCACAGAGTTTGCCACGTTAGTCATGCCATCAAATTTTAATGGGTTCTTTAGCTCAACACCAATCCATTTACATACTTGCAACAATGCACACTGCCATGTGGATTGTTCATAGCCTTCACTCTATCAGGTATTAAAGGTAGCTTTTGAACCTATTGTGAATGAGCATACACTGCATTGAATTAGATCACAATTTGATGTAGGGTTTATTCAATCCTCTCTATGGATAATGATATGGTTATACAATTTATATAGGGAACCTTCATCCAAAACTTCCTCCACGAGGTTCCACAAAGTGCTCACCATGTTTAGGTCTAGTGATTAAACGAATATACAACTTTATTTCTTGAAAGGAATCTACCTCTGCTTCAAGTTCAAGATAACATCAATACCAAAGTCCCAATCAATCCCTAGTATTATAGGGTATGGATCCTTATCATCCATCATCTTAATGAATTCAAAGTTGGCATAAGTCTTAACACCATTGAGATCGTCCTCCATTTGTTCCAATCTTCTGATAAAAAAGAACCATGATTGGTTAGGCAACTACAACTATATTTTTGAGCACACCAAACTGGTCCATCCCATGAATTCCTACAACTTATTAGGTAAGATATTGACATCCGATCTTATATCAGGAATGAATTCCCACACCTCATATCCTCTAATCAAAGCATTGATTCAAAATTGTTTCCTTAAACATCTCATTTGTACCTAGTGTAGTGGTTGATCAATTATCATGGTGATTGTCCTTGAACCTATGTAAGTGATTATTTCAAACTTTTTAAGCCCAACAACTTCCCCAAGTCTCATGACTTGGGGACTCATCCTTCTATTTTTGGAAATTTAATGTATCCATGATTTTGTAAATAACGAGGGTGTACTTTTGCAAATTTAGATTTTGACAAATATGTATTAACAATGATGGTACAATTGGTTGGTCATTTTGCACTTGAAAAGTGCAAGTGCTCATTATCCTACTCAATTGATCTTTCTATTGTGGGAACATCCTTGGGAAATACAAAGCTAACAATGATGGTACAATTGGTTGGTCATTTTGCACTTGAAAAGTGCAAGTGCTCATTATCCTACTCAATTGATCTTTCTATTGTGGGAACATCCTTGGGAAATACAAAGCTAAGGAATGCAACATCGCATTATAACCAAAGTTCAGTGTATGCCATATTTATAATGCATTGGAACAGATGTTTCATGCTATGAGATGATTACTAGAATGCTTTTCTAAGTCTGAACCTGTTCGAGAACATCACACATGATGTGACACAAATCACTCATAGATTTTGATCAATGATATGAATAATGCACTTTTTCAAAAGTTATGAACCATGGGATACCCATCACATTACTGCAAAGTTTAGTCCCCGACAATGAATATCACACTCACCACAAATTTCAAAGCTATGTGATGGACATCACATTGATCCCAAAGTTTGGGGACAACGCGATATCACATTGATCCCAAAGTTTGGGACAATCCGATATCACATTGCGACGTTATTTTAAAGTCAAAAAATATGAAATAGACATAAGAGACTTGCATCACGATATATACAAAGTTTGGTATCTAGCTACATGATAAGCGCATGGCACCACATTCTAAGTATGACACGATGTAATGTACATCGCATTGATCCCAAAGTTTGGGAAGACATAATGCATCACATTTCTTATAAAGTTGATACAAAGCAACACTCGTTGGGTTATCCAAAAAGTTTAATAGTCCATGATACATACAATCACATCATTTGCAAAGATTGAATGAACAAGATAAATAAGGTATATGATATCTTTTGTCACTTTTAAAGTTTGAAACGTGTGATAGCATAAGCCAATACTCATCACTATGTTCACAGAGTTTGATGACTAATGATATGTATATCACATTGCTTATAAAGTTGGAAACAAAGCAAACCCTCATCCCATTGTGAACGAAGATGGAGATTGAGCGATGCACATCCAACAAGGTATAATATTGTGGAAGTCATGGTTAGCCCATCATTTGATAGTGCGAGTACACAAATAATGTGTGCGTAGTCTAAAAGTTCGACTATTTTGAATGGAAAATTTTGATTTTTTGGTATGATTTTGAACATTTGGCAGGAATTTTTAAAAATCCTTGTTATCACTATCAAACTTTGAAATTTTGGGTGCCCCAAGGGTTTTTGATGGTGTTGAATTCCTTTCTACCATCAAAATCGTCATTAAAACACAATTAAATTCAGATTTTGCATTAATCTACCCGAGACAATGTAGCTACGATCATTATTCATATTCTACGCTAAGGACACTTGTCCAAGAAGTAGGTAGATTTTTCCCAAACTATTGTATTTTATACTCATGAAACAAACATTTAAATAGTAGGGAATCCTTTGCAATTGCATTAATTTATTTAAATAGCCTTCAGCCTGCCCACGGTTCAAACCCTATTCACATAGGTTTTCCATTTATCTAGTTGTATGGACCATGTTGAATAGTGATCCACAAAGAAACCAACAACAAACCATTGTTCTAGAAACCTCTACCCAATAAAAACTATATAACATGAAAATGGGGCACATTCCCTGTATTTTATTAAAGGTTATCTTCCTAAGGATCACTTGATTTGAATTTAGGGTAATAGGCTTCTCAAAGGAGCCATTACTTGCTTATAAAGAAGGAAAAAGAAAAAAAAAGCAATATTACTAGTTGTTTCATTTAGCCTAGTTGTGGGTCTAACATTTTCATATATTTGATCAACATGGACAAAGGTGCCATGTGACTTCTTTTGTAGTGTAGTGGACACTTTCTCATACCATTAAAGGATTCCATATCACATCAAGCCTTTTATATGTTTGTTTAGGTAAGTCCATGGTTGATAGTGGATAGGTTTATTAGGGAATCAATAGAGTTCAAATTCACCATAGACAAACCTATAAAAGGCTTGAGATCGGTATTAAAATCACAAAACTCAAGCTTGGTATTGCCACTGAAATTTTTCCAAGTCCCATTCATCTAAGAAACTAGAGAGAAGTTATCAATACATTCCTGTTATTTTCACTAACACTATTAATGGGGTAAATGTCTCCTTGTGTGAATCATTGGTTGAAAAAATGGCACCAAGGAAGTAATCCAAGGACAAGGGGAAAGCACCTCAAGTATGGATGAGTCTTTCAAAAAAACAGTGGTGGAAGATACAACTAAGCCATTTGTTGGTGATATTGAATGCAATATAGCTGCAAACCAGTAGCTACAACGGGGTGAAATTTATCAATTATTCTAATATGAAACTTACTCAAGAGAATCTAACCACAAAGTATATTAGTCGATAGGAGATCTCACTTCCATTGGGTAGCATCAAAATTGACCCCGATGTTGATAGCAGAAGTAATTTCATGGTTAGTTAGTCATGGTGATGTTGACAATAACTTGATCAAATATGAGAATAGAAAAGGAATAGCCTCATTTCAACCATCAAGTTTGGATATCTACTATAAGCTCCCAAAGACAAAAATCAACATGAGCGAAGAATTGGTAATGAGGTTCACCACTAACATAGATTGTCATGATATTCTAAAAACTTGATAGATTAAGGACAAGTTATTTAGAGAAAGGAATAAAGCTATCTACCCCACCTCAAACTTTAGATTTCCTTAGCTAAGTGGAACTGTTTAAGAAATTATATGGTGAAAATGATGCCATAAAGTTCATAGAAGCTTGGATCCCACTTATATATCAAGTAGCTAAAATGGTCCAAGTTTCAATTGGTTGAGTATTTTATCCACAACTTCGACTGATGCTATCTCCAGGGAAACTAATATACTCTTGACAGTCCCTTAGTTTCTTATATGTCATCTTTCATAGTGGATATTATTTGCACAACTGATAACTTCTCGAGGATGGTTTGGAAATTGAAACCATAAGCCAAACCCATTCATGTTTATTTCCAAGTACTATGAGAATGAAGTATATGGGTGAGATTAGAAGGATTTGTGATAATGTTATCACCTTGCTATACACTTTAGTGTTTTGCAATCTATCTTTTTATACAATAGAGGAATCAATGGAAGTAGTCAACACAATAGGTGACTAGTATGCGATGGAAACATATACTTATTTAGAATATATAGAGCATCCAAGTCTCCACATATTTGAGCCAAATTTAATCCCTGATAAGCTTTTTATCACAAAGATTTCCTATAATACTTTTGTACATGGGTTTGCAACATTGCTAGTAAGAGCTAAGAAAGCACCATGGCCTTCATTACCATTGGCCATAGGATCCTATAGTATTTGCACTACCAAAGCACTAGTAACTGTAGTAAACACATTGGAAAACTTTAAATTTAGTGAATAACTATTTAGGGGGCATTGTTCCCTTCGGAATGAGTTCTCATCATTGTTGGATTTTAGGTTATAGTTGGCCTGATTAAAATGAAACCTCGATGGATGAAATGTTATACAAAAGGGGAAGGTCCTTTAAATAGGTGATGGTCCCCTAAAATGACACATTATTTGTCCCATCTTAGTGATACCTACGGAGAGAAAAAGGATTAGGTGTGTGTGATTAATGATGAACTTATGATAATATTTGTTAAATCCTATGCCCTTAAATCCTATGCATATTTCTTAAATGAATATATTGACATTTGATTAGTAATTTTTTCTTAATTTGCTTATTCCTTTTATTTATTTGATGAGATAATGGGATAATATTTGTCAAAAAATTCTTGAGTTGTGAAGGAGTTGTGGGTGGAGGTTATCTAAATCTAAGTGGAAGAAATCAAGGCACAACAACCAACTCATTCTTCTTCAATGAGTTAACTAGACAAACTAAACCAAGATTGAGAAATTTAAGGGATTGTGACCCCTAATTATTCTCATGAGTTTCCACCACATAGAATAGGATTCAATGATCATCCAAATTCAAATTTATGAAGTCTAGGGTTGAATTCCTAAAGGGGGAATCATTCCCACCAACCTGTATGTTGATTTATAGTTAACAACAAGATATCTTCCAGAAATCAAGGAGTTGATTACATGGGATAGTTTACTCAAGTTCAAATATTTCTCATGATCTTCCACCACTTGGAGAAGGACTTAGAGACCATGATAATTCAATTCATTTAAGGCCAAGTCTAATTCCTAAATGGGGAATCAATCCCACCAACTTGCATGCTGATTTCTAGTTAACAAGGAGGCATCTTCCACAAATCAAGGAGCTTATTGCATGGGTTGTTTTGAGTTTACTGAAATATAAATAGTAGTAGGATCAAAGCATATGAGTTAGTTAGTTTATAATTCTTATTCTCTTTAGCATTTTCATTCCTCCCTTTTTGTTCAAGGCAAATTTTTATCAAGAGGCAGCTTGTTGCCCTGTTTTAATGGTAGATTTTTAATAAAGACGAGCTAGTTTTGTTCCATCTTTAGTATACTTGCTTCGATGGGGTTCTAGGAGCTTCCTTGGGTTGGTACCTCTCAAGGGAAGGACTGATAACCCCTACACGTATTTTATTCCATTTTTTCCAGTTTATTCCCTTTCTTTCATGTGTTTTTGTCTTCTTGTAGAAAACTGTGCCATCCTATAGAAATGTTGTAATTTCCTATACAAACATTGTTATTTCCTGTAGAAATTTGTATTTCGCAGTTTTAGCTTATTTCTTGTTAATAGATTTGTTTTATTTTCTTTGTAGAAGCTTGGAAGTTTGTTTAATGGTATGCTATTTACTTTCCATGCTAGAATGAGATGTTCCTTGCTTGGTAGATGCTCCAAATTTACATCTTTGTACATTTGTATAACCATAGCCTACTATATTTCTTGTCTCTGTTAACCTAAGAAATAGTAAAAGGAAGTTATTCCCTCTTGATATTACAACCTTGTGGGAGATACATATATTTTATTTCCCCTTAGAGGAAGACAAGGAAATAAGGGCTAAGGAAGAGAATTCTCATCTTGCATTCTGCGTTTTCTAGTTCGTTGTTAATTTGCATTACTTTCCTTCATAGTTATTAATTCAAGTTACTCCACTACAATTGCATATACAATGCACAGTACCTCTAAGTTTGTACGAACTCATGGGTTTACAATTTAAGTAATAAGTCAAGGGATTCAGTGTTTATGGATGCAATTATTTGGCCCACCACTTTTTGGCGTTGTTGTCGTGGAGGTACTAAAATTGTATTATGAATAGTTTAAAATTTTATTGGAAAAATTAAAAAATTAGCTTGCATGCATCCATATGATTTATATATATCAATCCCCCATTTTCTGGTGTATGTTGAAGAAGGCTCTCATGGACACCAATATCTAAAGAAGTTGTTGAAGAAATGAGTACGGATTGCTATAAAGATTTTCTCAAATCCATGTTGTAAGCCCAGAGCTACAAACATAGATAGATCTGCATCCCTAGAAGCCATAAAAAAAGGATCCATGAGCAAGTTCCGCAAGAATATGAGGACAATTTTCCTTTGTCTTTATATTTCAATGAAGCTAAGGGTGGAATCCATGAAGAATAATTTTTTCTTAGCCATATGTACATGCATGTGAGAGAGACCATATATCCATGTTTTTATCTCATTCATCCTTGCATGCATACAAAAGAAATCAAATATTTATGGATAAAACTTGATGGGGAGCAGACACTAGATCCCGAAGTTGAAGAATTTATTGCATGCTTGTCACCAAACCCACTGTGCGTACAAGATATCTAGAGAGATCATGACTATATTGAGTCTTGTTTTTAAGAAATCGTCCACAAGTGGTACCACTCCAATCTTCAACATTTCTTGGCACCATATCCACTTGTGCAATTGGTCGCTCATATTCTTGCATCTACTGAGGTATATTTTAAAACCTTGGATATGAGTTCACTTGAGATCCTTATACGCAAGTGGATGCATTGGAAGTGTTCCTACACTTAAGAAGAGAGGTAATCTTTCCCAAGTAGGGTAGGATAGATATATTTGTTTTCATGAATAAAAAAGAAGAAAAATAAAACAACAATAAAAATTTTCCTATGATGAAAACCTCTTTGAGGTGCCCAGGACAAGATTTTAATTGAAAACCTCTTTTGGGGAAGGTATAGGTATCTATAAATTAAATATTCCTATGGTAAAAACCAACAATGGCATCATGGGGCAAAACATTGGTGAAAGCCAACAATGGCGCCCTTGCTTTAAGAACGAATGAAAAAGATGAAAAATAAATAAAATTTGTACTTGGTTCTCCTTACTTCTTCTCTCATATGTCATGTATGCAAATGATTATAGCTGATATTTCATGAAGTACAGATCCTATGGTGGATCAAATCTCATGCATGCAATATTTATCAAGGGTTCAATCTCGTTTCCCAAGGAGAAATCAAAAGAAGAGTATTCAAGCATCAAGAAATAGTATGGTCTAGTGTTCTGATGATTAATCCCCAATGCATTCATATCAAAGGCTAATTTTTTTCCATGTGATAGAGAAAATCCTAATCTACATGCCCATTAAATTTCATCAAGGTATATTGAGTTTAAGGGGGGTATAAAATTAAATTATAGTCCTCTGCAGATTTGATGAAAAATTTGACATATACACTGTATTTTCCTCATTACTCCTCTATAAGTTGAAATCAAGGTTTGACAAAATTTGATGTTGTAGAGGACACGTTTCTCTATATTCCCATACAATTTCATAAGAAATATATGAGTTTAAGTTGGGTAGAAAATTCAATTACAGTCATGTACAGAAAGCTTGCATATTTAAAAACAAATTTGACATAGGTATTGTATCTTCATCATTTCTTATTCATAATTTGGAATCAAGGTATGAAAAAAAATGAGGGTGTAGAGGACATGTTCCTATATTTACCCAAAGAATTTCATAAGAAATGGTATTTTAAGTTGGGTTAAAAGTTCAATTACAATCCTATACAAAGAACTTGCAAATTTTAAGGCAGTTTTGACATGGGTACAATATTTTGCTCATCACTCCATCTTGGTATGGAATAAATGTCTGAATTTTTTTGAGGTATAGAGGAAATATTTGTCTATCTTCCTATGCAGTTTCATAGAAAAATGATGAGTTTAAGAGGGATAAACAATTTAATTACAGACCTACACAGGAAAAACAACACTCTACGTCTACAAATAGAGCCATCAAACAAAATACGAGATTCTATGATCTTCCAGTAGAATGAATCAAGTTTTAATGAATCATTCATGAAGTATTCGGGTCAGAAATCATATCAAGTTAGAGATCGAAATATGAAATCAAGCGAGCTAGCAAGTGAAACCAAGTGAGCCAGTAGATGAAATCAAGCAAGCATTTCAAGCTCATCCTTCAAGATGGAACATGCATGCAAACATTCAAAGGTTAAGTAAATAGGTAATGTACTAACTCATGTCAATTTGTTCATTTAACATTCATGCAAGGATAATAGTGATATCACAGAGTTTTAAATTCGATGAGGGAATTGAAACTCATGTCCGGGAAGAACAACTACACATTAAAACATGGCAACTACATGTATACATAAAAGTGCAAAACATTTTATGAAAAATTCCTCTTGTTAAAAATTGAAGTTTCTCTATCTTTACATGGATTTTCCAAGTTGGTATGAATATTTCCATGAATAATTGATCATGAAGGTCTAAATTTGCTTCTATATAGGAATTTGAGTTTCATGAGGTATATATGTCTCATGCAAGGAAAAATAACAATATTACATGGGAAACATGCATATATTAAAGGAAAGGACATCCGACGGCCTTCTTCACATGAAATAAAATGAAATTGGCCAATACAAGAAACATCATGTTCATAATCTATGAAGAGACCAACTTTTAGGCAAGTTGTTTTGTTGCATGATGACATGCAAAACCTTAAAGTTGGGGGGTATGACTAAAAAGACACATTATTTGTCCTTTACTGGTGATACCTAAGGAGCTAAAAAGGATTTAGTGTGAGTGATTAATGATGAAATTATGATAATATTGCTGATAGCTTATGCATATTTGCTAAATGAATATCTTGACATTTGATTAGTATTGTTTACTTAATTTTCTCATTCCTTTTATTTATTTGATGAGATAATGGGATAATATTTATAAAATAATTCTTGAGTTGTGATGGAGTTATAGTTGGAGGTTATCTAAAGCTAAGTGGAAGAAATCAAATCACAACAACCAACTTAATATTATGAGTTGGTATGAATATTTCCATGAATAGTTGATCATGAAGGTCTAAATTTGCTACTATACATGAATTTGAGTTTCATGAGTTATATATGTCTCATGCAAGAGCGTTACATGGGAAACATGCATATATTAAAGGAAAGGACATATGGTAGTCTTTGTCACATGAAATCAAATGAAATTGGCCACTATAAGAAATATCATGTTCAACCTCTATGAAGAGACCAACTTTTGGGGAAGTTGTTTTGTTGCATGAGGACATGAAAAACCTTAAAGATGGGGTGGGGGGTATGATAGGCCCCCAAAAATACACATTATTTGTCCCATATTGGTGTTACCCAAGGAGCTAAAAATGATTAAGTGTGTGTGATGATTGATGAAATTATGATAATCTTGCTTATAGCCTATGCATATTTGCTAAATGAAGATATTGAAATTTGATTCGTAATGTTTACTTAATTTGCTTATTCCTTTTATTTATTTGATGAGATAATGTGATAATATTTGTAAAACATTCTTGAGTTTTGATGTATTTATAGGTTGAGGTTATCTAAAGCTAAGTGGAAGAAATCGAGTCACAACAACCGACTCAATCTTCTTCAATGAGTTAACTAGACAAAATAAACAAGATCGAGAAATTTAAGGTATTATGTCCCTTAATTATTCTAATGATCCACCACATGGAAGAGGACTCTATGATCATCCAAATTTGAGTTTATGAAGGCCAAGTTCGAATTTATAAAGGGTAAATCAATCCGACCAACTTGTATGTTGATTTCTAGTTAACAAGGAGACATCTTCCACAAATCAAGGAGCTGATTACATGGGATAGTTTACTCAAGTGAAAATAAATCTCATGAGACACCACCAATTGGAGAAGGAATTATAGAGCACAATAGGTAAAGTTATCAAATTCCTAAAGGGGAATCAATTCCACTAACTTGCATGTTGATTTCTAGTTAACAAGGAGACATCTTCCGCAAACCAAGGAGATGATTGCTTGGGTTGTTTTGAGTTGAATCAAGTATAAATAGTAGTAGGATCAAAGCAAATGAATTAGTTATTCTATCATTATTCTTCTCTTTATCATTTTGATTCCTCCCTTTCTGGCCAAGGGAAATTTGTATCAACAACTTGATGCCCCGTTTTAATGGCATATTTTTAATAAAGAAGAGCTAGTTTTGTTCCATCTTTATACTTGCTTAGGCGGGGTTCTAGGAGCTTCCTTGGGTTGGTATTGCTCAAGGGAAGGACTAAGAACCCTTACATGTAATTTATTCCATTTATTTTAGATTATTCCCTTTCTTTATGTGTTTTTGTCTTCCCATAGAAAACTATAACCATCCTATAGAAACATTGTAATTTCTTGTAGAAATCCATATTTTGTAGTTTTAGCTTATTTCTTGTTAGTAAATTTGTTTTGTTTTATTTGTATAAGTGAATTTTGTTTAATGTTATGCTATTTACTTTCCATGCTAGAATGAGATGTTCCTTTCTAGGTAGATGCTTCAACTTTACATCTTTGCACATTTGTATAACCATAGCCTACTATGCTTCTTGCCTTTGTTCACCTAGTAAATAGTACAAGGCAGTGAATCCCTCTCGGTATTATAAACTTGTGGGATATACATACCTTTTCTTTCCCCTTAGAGGAAGATAAATAAATAGGGGCTAAGCATGATAATTCTCATCTTGCATTCTGCATTTTCTAGTCCATTGTTAATTTGCATTTACTTTCCTTCATAGTTAGTAATTCAAGTTATTCCATTACAATTGCATATACAGTGCACAATACCTCTAAGTTTGTACATAATCCCGTGTTGATAATTTAAGTAGTGAGCCAAGGGATTCAATGTTTATGGATGCAATTATTTGTCCCATGAATAGGCCATGCTTAAAAGGGAATATGTGTAGAAAGACAAACACATGAGAGAGAAGGTAGATCAAGGGGTTGGATAGCAAGCAACGGAATAGGAACATATTCAAAGAAAAAAATAAGTAGCTACCAAAGCTAAGGTTGAGTATGACAAAGAACATGAAAAAAAGAAGAAGAAGAACAAGTATATGTGTATAAAAATAGATATGGGAGTTAGAGATGCTTGGGTCAGCTGTCCCAAGTTCAACTACTATGTTAGACTTGCAATCAATAACCATTTCTTGGATTGAGATCAATACAATACTTATAAATTGACATAGAGAAGGTGTTTATCTTAGAATCATTCATTTTCTATATAAAAAAGAAACAAGTGGTTCAACAAACCCATAAGAAATTAGAGATCTCACAAGATCAATACATTATTGTAACCATTAAGATCCTAGGTATTAAAGACACTGATGCAAATCCCTTAGTCACAACATCCACATGATAAATCTTTTTCCAATCCATGGCAACCAAAGTGAACAATATGATGAAGGAATTGCAGGAGGCAAGGATGGGAATATAAATGTTGGAGCATTGGGTGAATTACTATTGGAATGAGATAGCCAACTTGACAAAGCTGAAATCCTATTCTATGGGAGTGCAATATCAATGGAATACATCACAAGGGACCTTACAGAAGAAATTTTTAGAATTACAAGAACAAGGATTTCAACTCCACTAGTTTTCTAAGAGATTGAAGGTGAAGAAAGAGCAACATGAATGAAACTAGATGGGTTTCATAAAGTTTAGGAAATGGAAAGATGAAGAGAAATACGCCCCTAAATACTTTCCAAAATGAATAAAAGGGAAACTAACTACATATTGGTAGCACTATAAAACTGGAATTTTGCATAGACCAAGCTAGAGAATATCATGGAAGGGACTTGGAACAAACATTTGCAAGTATTTCAATGTTATGGACCAAATTCCCAAAATATCATGAAAATATAAATAAAGAGTAACCTGACGCCTTCATAATGAAATAAAGTGATGAATAAGAAGCATATTCAAGGGGGAAAGCTCCTTTTACAATGTATCCAATGGACAATATTATATGTTCCCTAAAATAATATCTCCTTGGTATTTATAGGAGAAAAATGGTACAATCACAATTAAGTTCCTAGTTGACCATACAATTACAAATAAGTTCCTATCCAACCAATAAATACAATACTAATGTAATAATAGAAATGTAATGCCACAATATCTAGGGCTTAACATGCCCATCCCTTTCAAATAAGTTTGTTCCTCAACACTTGATTAAATTTGGATGTTTCTCCATGAAGAGTTAATCTTCCCATGTTCCCTATTTTATTAGCAAGTTCTTCCACTTGATGAGGTACTCAGTAATTGCTAGATTTCGTAGTTTCTTGATCTGTGTTTCAAGGATTGTTTCAAGTTCTAGTATAGTTTTCCCTTCTCAACAATCTTTGGTAAAATATTCTGAACCGAGATCTCATCTCTAATTACATTTTTTTGGCAAGAAACATGGAGTATTGGGTGTACATATGAAGATGGATGAAACTCCAATTTGTAATCCATAGTTCCAATCCTCTGCAACACCTTATGGGGACCAAAGTAATTAGGTGCTAATTTATTTTCCTTCTTTTGTTGCTTAAGGGACATCTATTTGTATGGTTGTAGGCTAAAAAATAACCAATTTGTCACTTCAAATTTCCTTTCACCATGATGTTGATCTACTTGTTGTTTCATCCTATTTTGCACTATATCCAAGTTGTTTTTAATAGTTGTATAACCTCTTGTTGGTGTTATATGTGATCCTCCATTGCTTGAACCTTATCTTTCTCTTTCAAGGATGATGTGATGGATGGAGGATGATAGTTGTAAAGTTCCATAAATGGGGAAAATTTTGATGAAGTATGGAAGGACATGTTGTACCACTATTATACAAGGGGAAACCACTTGACCCATTGTGTTTGTTTATCGGATGCAAAGCAATGAAGATACCTTTCTAGAAATTTATTCACAATATTAGTTTTCCCATTAGATTGAGGATGGTACAAGGATATGTGAGCCAATTGAGTAACAAAACAAGAAAATATTTCCTTCCAAAAATTACTAGTGAAAATTCGATCTCTATCGTTTACAATAATGTGATTCCATTTAGCTTTTGAACTATTTCCATGAATGATGCAACTACTATACTTGATTTAAAAGGATGAAAAAGAGGGAATAAATGGACATGCTTTGTGAGTCAATTCACCACTACCATGATGGCATTCTTTCCTTTAGAATTTGGTAGACTCGTGATAAAATCCAATGATACCTCTTCCTAAAGATGATTTGGCATGGCTAATGATTGTAGAAGACATGGTGTCTTGATTGTATCTCCCTTATTATGTTGGCAAGCCAAACATTATTCTACTTGCTTTTGGACATCAGTTTTAAGACCTTCCCCCCAAAAATCCTTCTTGATCCTAACGTAAGTTTTTTTTTTGGCATCGAGTGGCGCTTTCTACATCCCAAGTGAGTGAGATGTGTCACGTCTATAACGGTGACGTAGCACATGTCGGATCCAAAAAAAATAATGAAACCAAATACATGTAGACTCCAAGATGGTGGAGGTAGATCTCTTTCTGTTCTTAGTAATAATTCAATTATTAAATTTAGTTTAAATCCGTTCTGAATTTGAATCTTCAACAAAACGAAAGACATTATTACAAAACCAGGACGAATTTACTTTGAAATCATTTGACCATTGTGTACCTGAAATTGAAGACGGAAGAGATGCAATAACAAATTAGAACCATTAGGATCCATTCTGCCATATTTCCTTCAAACTTGAGTGATTTAATAAGTGAATAATTTCAATTTTAAATTTTTAGATAAATTTTCAGTTTGAAACACACATATATATTATGATTATTTTTAAAAGTAATTTTTTTTTATGAAATTGACATTAATAAGTTGAACTTTGCATTAAAAACCTTACTAATTTCTGCTTTATCTTAAAATGGCATGGATATCAAGAGTAACTATTTTACTTGGTAATTATTGAATGAATATAACTTTTGGCTATTTGTAGGATTTGTGTGTCTATAATATTGAGTTAGATATTAGTTTGAGTAATTAAGTATTTTATTTCATAATTAATGAACGAATGAAAATTTCCCTATTTGTATGATTTATGTGTTCTCGTTTACAAAATGATTTCAAATTGGAGTAGATATATTGGAAAATGTATTGTAAAGTTAACCCCTTTTAGATTCCTAAACTTGAGGAAAGTTTTACACATCAAGGGATTTGATCCCTCTTAGCGCTTGTTAGAGCTAGAGTTAAGATGGATCTTAGATAATTTCAAAGTCATAACCTAGCATTATTGTAACACATTTTTGCATGCTCTTCCCAAGGTTTTCTATATATTAGTAAATCATAAAAAATAAACTAACACAAATTTTATAAGGAAGGGTTTAAAAACATAATTCATGAAACTTTGAAATGTGGAAGTTGCATTGGTAAAGCCAAATGCCATCAACACAAAATCACAATGAACTTTATGTCTTTTAAATGTTGTTTTCATAATGTATTTTTGCCTCATTTCAATTTGATGTTATCTAGAATGGAGATCCAACTTGGTAAATAAAAATTCTCCATGTAATTCATCTAATAATTCAACAATAACAAGAATAGGAAACTTATCTTCACCACTAGTGTAGAGAAAAAACTTTGGCTAAGTTGAATGATGCCATCATCTAACATTTCTTGAACTATATTCTCAATCTCACTCTTTTTTGCATATGGGTATTTGTAAGGTATGATGTTAGGTGGTACACTTCCTGATTGCAAGTGAATAGCATGGTCATGATCTCAAGCATGTGTAAGACCTTTAAGAATTTGTCCAAATACATTGGAATGATTGTTAATAACTCATTGGAGATCCACTAGAATAGAGGGTATGGATGCTTGAGCATTTAGTGAGCATTATTTTGTAATTACACCATGGTGTCCTTTTAGAAAATTTTATGTGTTGTCAGAGCTTATCACTTTAGAAGGTTTCACTGGAATAACTCTAAGTTCAATTTCCTTTCTTTCTGAAGAAAATATCATAAAACGTTCCTAAAATTAAGCCACACTTGCTGTGAGGAAAATTGTCACAATGCTAGAAACCAAAGCACTCTTTACCTGGTGAGTGGGTTAGGTTCACTGATAGAGATACAAATAAACTATAACAAATTTTCCCTATATTTATCACCCATCATCATAAGTGACGTTTTAAAGAAGGACATATAATGCAACTTTTAATCGAAGTTTTTCCAATGGATTCGTCGAGCATGGAGCCTTAAATTCCAGTTCCATGCTCCTAAGCCTCACAAACACACTTTCACATAAACAAACCACAAACCTTCCTCATTCATATGACAAATAATTAATCATAATGCATTAATAAAACTAATCTATTCATTACTTAAAAAAAACACATATAACATGGATCTTTGGGGTGGGGAGAATCAATTTATATTAAATATGGATGAACAAATACTTACAATCCTTTCGGTCATTGCTCACAATACTATCCTCCTACAAAATATGAGTACCCTCCCTTTCCCTTAGCCTCAATCACTAAATCTCTAAACAATGGAGACACTTCACACTATCTTCTTCATCCTAACATCGTCCTATCTTTCAATCTATACACCCTTTCCAAACTCAGGATATTAACCTCAAGGGGATATTTTATATATTTTCATTAGGTATAGACTAGGTGATGATCCCAATGTGCATGCTTCAGAAGTCCTTTCCATGCATGATTGGTCTTGTGTTTAAATATTTGTGCACTTTTTAGTGCTGGTTAACTTCATTTGGAGTCTTGCTCGTGCCTATAGGAATCAATGCGGTTACCATATTAATTTGGTCAACCTATAGGGCCAAATATAGCAACCGATTGCCCCTCTTATGAAGGAAAGTGGTGACCACTTCCTTATAAAATGTAATTTTCATTATTTCCAAATCAATCTCTGATGTAGAAAGGGTCATGATGTCCACTTATTTTCTTCATCATTGAGGGTGTTAAATATCACACCCTTTCATTGTGGGGGAAATCATCACAGTGCTAGAAATCAAAGTTCCCTTTTCCCGATGAGTGGGTTAGGTTCATTGTTAGAGAGACTAATAAACTATAACAATTTTTCCTTATATTTGTTATGCATCATCAAAAAATAAAGTTTTAAAGAAGGAAAGAGAATACACCTTTTAATCAAAGTTTGTCCAATGAATTCATCAAGTGTGGATCCTTGAATTTCAGTTCCTTTCTCCTAATCCCCATGAATACATTTGCACACAAACAAAGCAAAAAAATTCCTCATTCCTACAATACATAATTAATCACAGTGCATAGATAAAACTAAGCTATTCATTACTTCAACAAAAATACATATAACATGGATCTTTGTGGGGAAAAGATAATTGATTTGTATTAAGTAAGGATGAACAAATACTTAATATCCTTTCGGTCATTGCTTGTGGGACTATCCTCCTTCAGGATCTGAGTTCTGTCCCTTGGCCTTAGCCTCAATCACTAAATATCCAAACAATGGAGGATTTTCACTCTATCTTCTTTAGCCTAACATAATCCAATATTTCAATCTATCCAACCTCTAGGTCTTCACCTTGAGGGTCTCTTTTATATATTTTATTAGGTCTAGAATAGGTGATGATCCCAAGGTGCATGCTTTGCATGCTTCACAAGACCTTTCCATGCGTGACTAATATTCTATTTAACTATGTACACACTTTTTATTCCTTGTTAACTTAACTTGAATCCTTGGTCGTGCATGTAGGCCCCAATGTAAAAACCATATGAGCTTGGTCATTCCTTTAGGGCCAAATCCAATGAACGATCACCCCTCTTTTGAAGGAAATTAACGACCATCTCCCAATAAAGTGCTTTTTTCATCATTTCAAAGCCAATCTCTAATGTAGAAAAGGGTATTGATGTCCACTTCTAGTCTTTGTTATTGAGTGTGTTAAATATCATGATAACACTGGATTGTTGTCAATGATTATAATCTTTGGATCCCTTGTACAACAACACCACCACCCATTTGGAGTGCAATAATTAGACTATCCAATAAATACTTCTCCATAGTAATATTAATACTATGGCACTTCTTTGAACAATTTACGTTACCTTCATTTGCAATCATTACTTGAAACTCTAGTGCTGGATGTATAAAAAAATTAGAAGTTTGGCTAATTTGCAATTAATTAAGTTATGGGTACTATCAAAATAAATCAACATTGTCACCTTTTCATTTTTGATATATCCTTCTATATTAAGAGTTTGAGTAGTGACAATGTTGACCAATGCATAACAAGATATGGTTGGAGTAGTAGCTTTTAGTTCTACATCTTGAGACTATTCTAGTTCTAGATCTTATTCCTTGTTGACACAATTCTGTCGACAGGGGTTCACTTTGCACCTCTATCAACAAACACCAACCAAACACCCTTAGGCATCGAACCAGAAAGGTTTTACCCTTTCCAGCAACACTCATAGAGCGAGTGAGGTCTCACCCGAGATGTCCGAGGGGTGCTGCAGGAACCACATTTATGCAGTAGGGAGAAGACATGCATTAAACCTTACTCAATCGCTACAGAAACCAAAGATCTCGTCTTCACATTATGCTAAAAAATCAAGTATATATTCAACATGTAATCAACATTCGCATTACATATTAATCGACATAGAAACAAAACCTTAAACACATCATAGCATTAAGATAGCATTCATCATTCATGACATAGAAACAAAATAGAGACATAATCAAACATCCTCATGCATTAACTCATCTCAAAATCTGCGGTACAAACTTCGCAGGAAAAGTTCCAAGTGACTTATCGCGAATCCATATACACAAAACAAAACTTGCTGAAAACAGGAAAATACATAGATGCGAGATATCACAGTCTTCAATCGATCGATGAAAAACAAATGAATTACATAGATGCGTTTCTATCTAGAAAGATGGATGGATTCCCTTAGGCTTACAATCATGGTTCTATTTATAGACAACTAAGTTGTTACAAAATGGTCCAAATGACCCATTCTACCTAACTAAACCATAACTTGCGCTTTCGTCGGCTTCCTTATTCTCCACGAATGGTCCTTTCTTTCGCGAATGCCATCTTTGTCGCTGTCAGATTCCGCACTTTATGTGCTCTAACCCCGTTCCAACAGGGCCCCAACACAAACTTGTGGCTTGCCCTTGAGCCACCTCAGTTGGACACCTATGGTGCTACTCTAGTTCACTGTTATGTACTTCTCGAACTCATCCTCTAGTCTTTTGGTTGCTGTCATGTACTTCTCAAACTCATCCTTCAGTCTCTTGGTTGTTGTTGTGTACTTCTTGAAATCATCCTCCAGTCTCTTGAAACCTTTGTCATCTATCCCGTCTGCGCCATCTATTGTGCTCCACCCTTTCTTCTGCCTGGAAAAAATTTCATCGACATCACCCAATTGTGAAACAGACCCAATGCTCCGCCACATCTGTTTCGCACATTTGATCATCCTTTGCTGGTGCTGGCACACCTTTTCCCTTGGTGCTTCTGTGGTCGGAAGGACCACGGTTCTTCCTGCTACTATAGTTCACTTAGACATATCGAGGGAGACGTCATATCTTTCCTTTGGAATTGTCCGTGCATCTTCATCCACTGGTTGCTCGTGAACACTTGTCGTCCTTGCTCTTAGTGCTCCTTGGGTGCTTTTGTTGGAAATGAAGTGTGCCATCACAACCCTCTAATCTTCATCCTCTACCTTGCAATTTCCTTACTTCCCGACCTTTCTATCTTTTCTTCTTAACTCTACACTTCCTAGAGTGCACCTCTGGCTCAATAACTCTTCATAATTCTATTTGTCCATTTGCTTTATAAATTAACTCGCTTGATTCCTGTTCGTCATGGCTTCTTTGAGGAATAATTACCAAGTCATTCATCGAATCTTTCCCGGATTTACTAAATTCTGCCATCAAGTGAGTCATCATCTGTCGTGGCCTTCCATCGATGCTTGTATGCTATAATTATGGTCTAATTTGACGGCCACATGCTAACTATCTAGAAACTTCAACTCCCAGTGCTTACGCTTTTCCCTGCGATCGACAGATCTTCAATGTCTTGTTCTTCTATATGTCTATTTCTTTTCTTTTTCTACTATATATATTATTATTATTATTATTTTAACTGATGCAAACCCTGCTTCATTCCCCATGCGCCTAGTTATGGCGATAGGGCTTCAATCGACTTCCATTCACTAGATTTGTTATTAGTGTCCCATCTAGATTTTGAAACTGCACTGCACCTCCATCAGTGATAAAATTTATAATATAAGGGCCCAACCAATGCATCTGGAGATTACCTGGGTTCTTCACAAACTTATTGTTGTATAGCAACACCATATCTCCACGCTGGAAGTGCTTAGCCTTGATGTGGCGATCGTGCCAAGCCTTCTGTCGATCCTTTTATACCTGTTGTTGGAATCCTACAATAAACCTGTCCTCATCCAGTTGTACTAACTGCGCCAACCGTTCTTCAATTGCTCCATCGTTGCTCATTCCTGTGGCTACTGCGATGTGCAGATTGGGGATAAAATGTTCCATTGGCATCACTGCTTCCTGTCTGTAAACTAACTTGAATGGTGTATGGCCTCTCAAACATTTATAGGTTGTCCTGTAGGCCCACAATATTGCTAGAATATTCAAATCCCAGTCGTTGTGGTTCATGTTACATACCTTTGTTAACGCATGATCTAATACCTTGTTAAATGCTTCCAATGCACCATTCGCCTGTGGGTGATATGGGGCACTTTTGCGATGCTAAATTTGGAACTCTTCCGTCATTTCCTTGATAGTTGGGTTGCAAAAGTGAGTATCCTGGTCACTCATTAGTATCTTTGGACACCCAAATATGGTGACCATGTTATCAAAAATAAATCTTGTAGCTGTCGCAACTATGCAATCCTTCACCGGTGCAGCTTCATCCCATCACATCAAATAATCAGTCGCGGTGATTTTATATCATGACCCCATCCTTTTTCTTGTTGGATTGATCGGTCCTACAAAGTCAACTACCCATTTATTGAAATCCTATAGTGTCAGTTGAGGTACTAGCGGCATCTCATCCATTCGCGATGGTTTTCCTGTTCTTTGACACACATCTTGGCTCTTAGCGTAATCTGTGTCATCTCCATGCATTGCTGGTCACCATAACCCATCTCTAAGTATCTTCCTAGCAGTGCCACGTCCTCCATAGTGTCCTCCTTGTTGGGTCCAGGAAATGCCCCTTTTTGGCTACCTCTATTACACCTTTTTGCCCTAATTCCATCCTATTTTCATGAGCTATATCCATGTCTTTCCAGATCAACCTATAACATTGACAGGTATAATTTGCTATTTCTTTATTTGTTTTTATGCCTAACATTGTTAAAGATTATGGATCTTAGTCCTTGGTTTATACTAATTTATGTGACTTTATTTAGCCAAGGTCTAAAAGTGCAGGTGTATCAGCCCCGAAGTGCCAGCTGTGACTCTTCAACGTCAGCTCCTCATATTCTAAGGGACAGTGCATCCTCCACGCGAGCTGTAACAGATTTCCACTGTAACAGATCCCATTGAAGAAGAGCTTAGTTGCAACAAACAAGTGGCATTCCAGCTGTCAAGTCTATTGATCCAATTGCCATCGGGACAACAACATCCTTCAGTATTAACAACACTATTCAACACGCTGTATCAGTTAGCTGTAACTGCGCAACATGAAGATCATAGATCTTCATTGCTGCGCTATTTTTGTGGATCTGAAACTGTCTTTCTTTTTGTATAAATTCCAGAAGGCTCTCATAGCCTGGGGTTGGACAATCATTACTTGTGTAAGCTGTAACAGAGCATTGAAGCTCATGATCTCCCATTAATAATATGAGAGCAGAATTCTTCACTTCTGAGAGTTTTAATTAGTTGTGACTCTCAGCATCTCTGTTAGAAGGCCAGGGCCCACCTTCTCAAAGAGATAGCCGATTTAAGTAGGTAGAATAGTTTAAATTCATTTCTATTGTGTGGTGTGGAAAGTTGCAGACATTGCTGATAGCTGTAACAGAGATTAGCTTCCTTGCTGGTAGTTTACAATTGCATCTTGAATAGCTGTAACAGAGATTAGCTTCCTTGCTGGTAGTTTACAATTGCATCTTGAATAGCTGTAGCAGAGTGGTGTGAAAGTCGACTGTGTAGAACAATTCAATTAATTGTATGTGTGTTTTTATCAGCTGTAACAGCCAAGCTCGATCCCAATCAATTGGTAGTTATTTATGCTTTCTAGGACTTCCAGTAATCATCAGTAGAGTTCAAGCTTGTATTTCAATTCTGGTTGCTGTTGTATCTTTAATTGCAGACATAGATTAGACAGATAATGTTGGAGTTACAGTAGTCACTGGATAGATCATTTTGGTAAAGGTTGAATGCTGTAGTTTGATGATCACAAGGATTTAACTTCTTGCAAAAGTAATCTCGTTTCATTTCATTATTAGATCATTAACTTTCTGGATTGATTTTGTAAGAAGGATTGTTTCAATTGGGATTTGTAGATGTGTGAATTAGATTAGTTGCTTAGGGAATGAGCTGGTTGAGCATCTAGGTAGGATCATTACTTACATTCATTAATCAACTACTTAATCTGTTTATGCATAGATTGTGCTTATTACCTTTGAAATAAAAGACCTTCCTGGGTTTGACAATTTATATTGATCATTCTGTGTGTTAGCTTTAATTAACTGACATATAGAGTGCCCAACATTTTGGCGTCATTGCCGGGGATGGTAATAGATAGACAGAGTTAGTAGTTGGTTTCATTTGATTTTACTTTAGTTCAATATTTTTACGGCATGCATGAATACAAGAAAAAAAAATCGGGAACCCCCTTTGAATACTAACATCGCAGGTGGAAGAGGTCGAGGTCGTAATGCAGGTCAGGGGAGACACACCTATATTGACGAGATAATTGCTAGAGCCGATTCTTCCACTAGACCACAACGGAACTCTACAGGCAGGGGAAATTCTGTTCCTCCTAATCTTGAACATTCAACATCCACAGTGGAGAATACAACGGGACCTTCAACTCTTGTTGCAGAAAGTAAACCTCCTGAAGATAAGGGAAGTGCTGTAGGTGCACCAGATAGAGAGGAAATTTATCATATTGATGGAACCAGAGTTACTAAAGAGGTGTGGTTGGAAACTCGCAGAATAGTAGAAGAAGAAAGAAGGCAGAAATAAGAGAGGAGAAAAGAGGAAGAATCTAAGGCAGAGGAAGAACACATAAAAGAGACTATTGAATTTTGGACAAGAACCATGGCTGGTAGAGAACAGGGGGGTGAGAATGAACATGAGGACCTCAGGGAGGAAGAAGGAGAAAATAATCAGCCTGGTAATACTGTGGCTACATTAGAATTCCGTATCCTTCAGATACCTGGAGCAACTCTTATGAAGAATATCTCACCATCAGTCCTCCCTAATTTCCATGGTAAGTCCTCTGAGGATCCTGATGAGTTTCTTTTTGAGTTTGATATTCTCTGTCGCAGCTATGATTACACCTCCAGTGCTCAGAAGCTGAAGCTATTCCCAACCACCTTGAAAGGAAATGCTCTGCGCTGGTTCATGAGTTTGGGTCGTGAGACCATTACTACTTGGGACCAAATGAAGAACACTTTCCTTTCTAAATATCAAGAATATTGCAGAACTAGAGATAGAAAGGAACAGTTGTTCAAAATGGTTCAAAAGGATGAAGAGAGTTTGGAAGACTTTGTGGAGAGATTACTGTACAATTTTCAAAGATCTGGTCATGCTGAGATTGGCAAGGATGTGCTTAAGATCATCTTGCTAAGAGGAATTAGGGAAGATTGCCTTGACATGTTGAATCTGCTGGGTAAAGGGGATATCTCGAAGGAACATTTTGAAAAAATTGTTGAATTATGCCGAAGGTACTCCAGGGGATCTTCCAGAACCAATAAACGAGACAAGGATCGAGATCAGGATGTTTTCACTAGGACTCAGAAGTCAGCTAGTGGAGGTGCCACTCGAGCAGAAATAGGCAACCTACTGGAGAACTTTAAAACAGATATGATGAGTTCCCTGTCCTCAGAGTTGGATGCCATGAAGGCAAAACAAAAACAAGTAATAGAAGATCTTACACTTGGGGTATTTTGTCCCAAATGTAGAAAGAAGCATCCACTGAAGGAGTGCTCGTTGGACAAAGCAGAGGTATGTAGGATATTTGAACTCGAGCATGAAACTAAAGAGTGTCCTTCATTACCTAAGGTTAAGGCAGTCCTGCAGGCGTCTATTCCTGATGTAGAGCCAACATACTTTATGGCACAAAAGAAACCATGGCAGCCTAGAAACCAAGGTATGAATCCAGATCCAACTTTTTTTCTGCATAATGTGAATGGAATGAACAACATGCATAATATGAATACACAATTCCCTTCACATTTTTCCAACAACCAGTGGCATCCATCTCAGAACCCAATGCAAAATCCTAATTCATGGACACCTTGGCCATAATAGTCAAACCAAGCTCCTTGGAATTCCAACTGGAGGAACCCTTACCAAGGAAATAACTTTCCCCATCACCAGACTCAGTATCAACAATACCCTCCTCAACAGTATCAGCACTAGCAGTATCAGCAACCACAGCTCCCCTTCCAGAATAATGCCGCACCCATGAATGCACCACTTCGACCCCAGCTACCTGCACAACCTAACCCGAACCCAAACAATAAAGCAGTCCATCAGTTTGAGACTGCCAACATGCCTGCATACTCCATTACTCAGATTCCCTGCAATGATATACAATTACGATCAGGGAGGGTAGTGGAGCCTATTATCACTGAGGATCTGTCATCCCCAGTGACTAAAACTGGAGTAAATCAGCACTATTCAGCAAGCCCCATTATTGAGGATGCTGATACTCCTACTAAAGCAATAACTGAAACTCAGGAAGCAACACACAATCTGCCACATCCTACACAGTTGAACAGAGAACCACCATATCCTGAACGATTGCAGCTGCAGAAGACAGTGGAACAGCCCTGATTTGATCTCGTGGGGGAATTGAAAAATTTATATGTTAAAATTCCATTGTTACAGGCCCTTCATGATGTGCCTATTTATGCTAAGACAGTTAAATATTTGTGTGTTAAGAAACCAGGAAGAAGGCCTAGGGATCCTCCCATTGTCCATGTGCTGGGAAAACTGTCAGAATTAATAATGGGAAAGGCCCCTGTGGCAAAGTATGATGACCCTGGGAACCCAACTATTATAGTACACATAGGGAACACACGGATTCCAAATGTCTTGGTGGATTTGGGCGCAGCTATTAATGTTATAACCATAGAAACTGTGAAGGAATTGGGACTCACTAATCTTCAACCAACCCCTACTGTTTTGGAACTTGTTGATAGATCAACGATCAAGCCTGAAGGAATTCTAGATGACCTTGTAATCTCAGTGGACTCGTGGGAATACCTTGTAGACTTTTTGGTGTTACAGCCAAAATCTCAGTTGGGGGGACACCCACTGATCCTGGGAAGACCATGGTTGGCCACCCTGTATCAGCTGTCGGTCAAGTTCTATGACCATTTCAGATGGGACTGAGATCAAGAATCTAACCCTATACCCTCCAGCTCGACCAAGCACAGAAGCTAATACTCCATTATGGGTAGATTTGGAGGAGGAAGGGGGAGCTCAACCACTATTAACCATAGGGAGAGCCTTGACATTTAAAGATGAAACAAAGGATGATGCCATTAATAGTTTCATCAGTGAGCCCACGTCAGTTAATAAGAATGTTTATTAGATCTTGGACAGTACTTTAGCTACAACAAAACAAGAAAAAATTGCAGAAGAAACTCTGATCGGTGATGACAATGTGATTCCAGTACTTAAGAATTCGAAGAGTGTTCCAGTGGAAGTTGACCCAGGAAAAACATTGAATATTAATCCTAATCTGGCACCTAGCGAGCTGGAACAGCTAGTCACTCTGCTGAAACAACGTAGGGGAGATTTTGCTTGGGAGTACACAGATATGAAGGGAATTCCCTCTCATCTATGCACTCATCACATCTATATTAAAAGTGACTCCAGGCCTGTATGCAAACCCCAATGAAGGATGAACCCGAATCTGAGAGACATAGTGAAAGGGGAAATCCACAAACTGTTGGAAGCTGGATTCATATATCCAATTTCAGACAGTGAGTGGGTTTCTCCACTTGTGATCGTGCCAAAGAAAAATGGGAAATGGAGGGTCTGTGTGGATTACAGAGAGTTGAACAAGGCAACACAGAAATACCATTTCCCCTTACCTTTCATCGATCAGGTCCTTGATACCTTGTCTGGGAAGAAGTATTTCTCTTTTCTGGATGGCTTTAGTGGCTACAACCAGATTCAGATTGCTCCAAAAGATCAGGACAAAACCACTTTCACTTGTCCCTGGGGGACTTTTGCATATCGAGTACTTCCTTTTGGGTTGTGCAACGCACCAGCTACATTTCAGAGGGAAGTGATTGGAATATTTTCAGAAATGGTGAATGATTGCATGGAAATATTTATGGATGACTTTACTCCATATGGTGACAGCTATGAAGAAGCACTGAAGAACTTAGAAAAGGTGTTGAAATGCTGTGAGCAAAGTCAGCTCTCTTTGAGCACTGAAAAGTGCCACATGATGATGAGTGAAGGCATAGTGCTAGGGCACTTCATCTCTTCTGCTGGTATCCAGGTAGACCCATCTAAAATAAAGGTAATCGAAAACATACCAACTCCTGGAACTCAGAAGGATGTGCGTAGCTTCTTGGGGCATGCTGGTTATTACAGAATATTCATAGAAATTTTTTCCAAACTGGCTTCTCCTTTGTTCACTTTGTTAATGAAGGATGCACAGTTTATTTGGAATGATGCATGCCAAACAACATTCACTGAGCTAAAAAGGAGTTTGTCCACAGCACCCATCTTAAGAGGACTCAATTGTGCTCTGCCTTTCCATATTTCTTTAGATCCTTCAGACACTGCCATTGGAGCAGTTTTGGGATAGCAGGAAGGTAATGCTCCTTATGCTATTTATTATATTAGTAAAAATCTGTCTCTTGCTGAACTGAATTATACTGTCACAGAAAAAGAATTTCTTGCCATTGTTTATGCCATCAATAAGTTTAGGAATTATATTACTGGATATTCTACTTTTGTTCACACTGATCATTCTGCCATCAAGTATTTAATGAATAAACCAATCACAAATGCTAGAGTTACTAGATGGCTATTACTGCTACAGGAATTTGATATCACAATTATTGATAGACCAGGAAAGGAAAATGTTGTTGTAGATTTCTTATCTTACTAACAGTGATGACAATTTACCAGTCGAATATTCCTTCCCTGACGAACATTTGTTCGCAGTATCAACTCATTCCCCATGGTATGCAGATATTGCTAACTTTTTGGTTGCAAGTAAGCTTTGAGCACATCTATTGAAGAGAGAAAGAAAGAAAATCATACAGCAGAGTGCTAGGTACTGCTGGATTGATGGCCATCTTTTCTACACTGGGCTTGATTTAGAAATCAGAAGATGTGTTAGAGAGGATGAAATGTTCAACATTCTTAAAGCTTTCCATGATGAGCCCTGTGGGGGACATTTTGCTGACAAGAGGACAGGTCATAAAGTTTTGAGAATGGGCTATTTCTGGCCTACATTATTTAGGGATGCGAAGAAGTATGTTAAGGCATGTGATAGCTGCGAGAGGATGGGACAACCCAATAGATTAGATGAGATGCCTTTACAGCCATAGCTTGTGGTTGAACCATTTGATAGGTGGGCTCTAGATTTTGTAGGGCCTATCAACCCTCCCTCAAAGCAGAAAGTTCATATCTTGGTTTTCATAGACTATATGACTAAATGGGTGGAAGCTGTAGCCTTGGTTAAGGCCAATGATCATGATGTGATTGATTTCCTGTATGAAGGAATTTTTACTCGCTTTGAAGTACCCAAGGAGATCATTACAGATGGTGGACCACAGTTTGTATCTCACAAGTTGGAAGCACTGTTGCAGAAATTTCATATTCAACACAGAATAACCTCACCATATCATCCACAGGCCAATGGGAAGGTGGAGAGCACAAACAAGGTTATTGAGGCTATTCTGACAAAAACAGTGAAGATCCATCGTAAAGATTGGGCTGAAAGACTTCCAGAGGCACTGTGGGCCTATCGTACTACTTGGTGTAACACCACTGGTTTTTCCCCATATGAGTTAGTATATGGCAAGAATGTTGTTTTCCCAATTGAATTTGAAATCAGAACTTTGAAAACAGCTGTTGAAGAAAATCTGGATTTATCAGAGGCTCAGAGGAATCGACTGAATCAGCTCAATGAATTGGATGAGAAACACACAGCTGCAGTGCATCATACAACTTTAATCCAACAACAACGCTCTAGATGGCATGATAGATTTATAAAGAAAAGAGTCTTCCAGGAAGGAGACTGGGCCCTGTTGTATGATTCACAGTTTAAGAGGGATTTTAAAGGCAAATTGCGCACCCGTTGGTTGGGACCCTATGAGATAGATCGGGTATTTGATAATGGAACAGTCCGATTGATCACCATTGATGAGAATAAAGTACCATTATTCGCAAATGGTCATCGACTGTGACTGTATCACAGGCCGATCTCAAGGGAGGCTTTTATTTCACAAGTTGCATCTGATCCAGAGTATCAGTTAACGTCAGGACATGGATTTTTAAACCCTGTGAATTCCTAAAAGTTGCAGTTTCCACACATATTTTTGTATATAAATAATCGGTTTTTCTTTCATTCTGTATTTTATCTATTTTTTAATTTTTCTTGCACTTGATCGGTTTGTTTTAAAGAACTGTGTGCAGGAACTTATTGGAGGAGTAGCAGCTGTGATTGGGCCAGATGACTGCAGACACCCCATATTTGTTCCTGATCTAATAAAGCTCTTTGAAGAAGATGGATATTTCATGGTCTTTCACAAATAAAATTTGCTTATACTACAGTTGGACGTAGCTGCGATTCCGCTACATTTTCCCATTCTGCCAAATTCGCAGCTGCGACTCCGCTACATTTGCCCATTCTGTCAAATTGGCAGCTACAACTCCCCCACATTTGCCCACTCTACCAAAATTCGCAGCTACGACTCCGCCACATTTTCCCATTCTGCAAAATTCGCAGCTGCGACTCCGCCACATTTGCCCATTCTGCTAAATTTGCAGCTGCGACTCCGCTACATTTTCCCATTCTGCCAAATTCGTAGCTAAAACTCTGCTACATTTGCCCATTCTGCCAAATTCGCAGCTGCAAATCCACCACATTTGCCCACTCTACCAAAATTCGCAACTGCGACTCCGCCACATTTGCCCATTCTGCCAAATTCGCAGCTGTGACTCCGCCACTTTTGTCCATTCCGCTAAATATAGTAGTTGAGACTCTGCGACCTTTGTCCGTTCTGCTAAATCTAGCACCGCATCTCCATTCCGTCCACTTCCTTATAGCTCCTTCCGTACAACTGCGACTCCACCATTTTTCGTTTATTTTACTAGATTTCGCAGCTGATACTCCGCCAGTCTGTCTGCTCTCCGATTAATGATGCCAATAACGATGTGACTAAGCGTCAGTTTTGGCGCTTGCTCCACATGGTCCAACCATGATCCACCATGAAGGACAATTCGGATGCCTTGAGTAGCTGTTAGCCTGGGTGGCAAGGGCCACATACTCCGGCACATGTGCATTTACATCTGCCCGGATGATGGCCGGCCGCAATGATTAATTCATGGCTCAAATTCATAAACGCAAGGTACAGGTCCTATCTTTTACATGATTTGGCAGAGAATTAATACAGTAATAACGATTATGTCCTGTCATAACCCTCGATCAACGAACCGAATTGAATCACACTTTAAAGATTAAGTTAAAGGTCATAATTGTGATTTTTTTTTTTTTTCATCACCTTACCTGATTTTGCACCTGTTACTCCTATCTGCCAACCTCGTCGCTTCCATAGAACGTTCATACTATCATAGACTAGCCTGAAACCTGATTCTTGAACCCCAACGAACCTTTGCATGTTCGTAAGCTACAACTCTCCATTTCTAAACCAGAAATTGTTGAGGTTTGAACCTTGAGGAGAGGTTAAAATGGGAAATCCAGTCAAACACGAACCTGTGAATACAGACGCTGTGCGTGCCAATGCAGAGGTTCTCAATATTTTTATAGCAGCAGGTTGGATGGAGTATTTCGAACGGTTGAATGGTTTTCATACTGAAACCGCATTGCAATTCGCCCTCAGCCTGACTGATACTCATGCCGAGGTCAGAGGACTACATGTGGATGTTACAGAAGAAATCAAAGCCGAGGTTACTGGTTTTCCCATGGTGGGAAAGAAGTCATTTGGGCGGAAAGTACATAATGCGAATGCAGTGAGGGAATTTCTGTCAGTAGGAGAACAGGTTATTCCAAAGCTCCGTGGGATGGAACTAGCATCCTTACCACCACCCTGGAATCAAGTTGCAGTCTTTGTGAAGAGATATATTTCTTGTGGAGGTAGGTACCAAGTTGTTTCATCCTCTGAACTTCCCTTACTGTATCATTTATGACATGGTATCTTAGTAAATATACCATTCTATCTGTTTAAAGCCCTTCAAACCATGGCTGGCTATGCAAGAACTGCCCAGCACCCAGTTTCCTCCCTCACTAATCATGGTTTAATTAAATTATTGGTCCTAAGAGCCATTGCAAGTCGTCATTTAACTTGGGAGCAATTTTTAGTTGGGGATGCACCAATCAGACAACCTGTATTAGAAGAGGGAGGTGCTGGTGAGGATAGCGAGGACCGGAGTTCCTCAAACCCAGTTGGGGGGGAGGTTGGAGTAACAGAAAGTCAAGCCAATAATGAAGGGGAAGTAAGTAAAGAAGAGGCTAGAGTAGTAGAAAACCCTATAATTGAAGGAAGTGTGATGGAAACCCTGGAGCAGGAGGTAGAAAAATTGGAATCTGTAATTGCAGAGTCAAGTACTCAATTGAAAGAAGCTGAAACTGGAGCAGCTGTTGAAGCTGCGACAGTTGAAGCTGCAATTGCAGAAGTAGGGATTCAGAAGGAAGGATATCGGCCAGAAACAGTAGCAGAAGGGACTGTGGAAGTATTGGAAGTGGAGTCCTCTTCAGAAATAAGGGGCACCATTATTGAAGAAGAAGAAACCAAGGTGAACACCCCTGTGTCAAAGAAACGAAGAATAGAATCAAGAAACAGGGGTCATACACCCATGGCAGCAAAGAGGAAGAAGAGTCGGACTGTCAAAGCATCAGTAGTAGCAAGTGGTGAGGAACACCCAGTGGGATTGATGAGTAAAAGAAGAACTCGGTCAGTAGCAGCAGCGGAAGCAGCAGAAGTAACTGTAATGGCAGTAGAATTAACAGGGACAACAGCAGAAGCTGATACAGTGAATGCTGTTGGGGGTAACAGTGGAACACCCCTATCAGAGATGACAGGAGTAGTTAAAGGGAATATGGGGTCACCTGCGTTAGAAGAAGCACATACAATAGGGGCAGATATAGAGATTCCTATTTTGAACCCCAAATTGCCTACTGCTACACAAGAACCCTCTAGGGAAGAACCCCAAATCTAAAACCTCCTGTTTGAAAACAAATTATTAAAGGAGGAAGTGCAGGCACTAAGAAAGGAGCTGGAAAAGTGGAAGGGAGCAGCTGGAAGACAAGCAAAGAGAAATTTGGATACATTAGCAAACGTTGCAAATTTGCTAGAAAATCCATCTTTTGCATTTGAAAATGAGAAGTATGGGGAGACTATTTGCCCAGAATGTGGATATATATTTGCTTCAGTAGGACACAGAGTTATTGTGTTGGGACTTGCATCCCAGAGTCATGTACAGATAAAGGAGGTGGAAGAAGGAATGCCAGGGATCAAATTGATAGAGGAGAATGAGCCAAGAATGGAAGAAATCCTTGATTTGAATTTAGGGGATGAAATGGTACAGTCCCAGCCATCAGGGGATACTGAGCTCCTTCAGGACTAGTCTTACCAGTCAGAAAGATCTGATAAAAACCAGAAACAATCTCAGCAGTTTAAAGAAACGGAGGAACAGGGGACTGTTACACAAGAACCAGTACCCTTGAGAATGCTTAAATCTGCAACTCAGATAGCAACATTTGATGTGGAGAATCAGGAGAGAAACACTGCTACACAAGAACCAATGTTTCCAAAATCATTTTCTACAGTGGCAATACAAACTGAGATGGCTGAGATTGAAATGAAAGACTTGGGTGCTATTACACAAGAATCGACAACCCTAAAAATACTAACTGAGACTATAACACTGACCGAGGAAGCTGAGATGGATATGGATATGAAGAATGCTGTTACACAAGAACCAGCATCCTTAGACCCCATGGATGATACTGCACCACATGCATGGACCATTGCAATCCCGATAGAAGATGAAGCTGTCACAGTGCTGAGGCAAGACAAGGAAGTCATTCATCTAGATTCTGATGATGAAAAGGAGGTAGAAGACAGAAAGATTCAATGAATAGAGAAGAAAATTCTCTGGTTAAACCTTGAATTGGATAAATGGATCAAATGGATTGAACAATTCAAAGAAGGTATGATCCCTCTCCAGGAGCATAGGAATGTCATTAAAGGACTACGAGAAAAATGGGCTGAGGAGCTATTCTTCCAAAAACTTCGGTGGGAGAAACTCCAAGAAAAATGGAAGGTTTGAAGAAGCTTGAGTCCCTACAGCAGGACAAAAACCAAATGTATAATCTTTCTATAGAATTGATGAGTTGCAGAGCTCCATCCCCCTCTTATCCTGTCTTCCTCTATGAGCAGACAACCTTATTTAAATTGAAGGCTCTCAAAGATGGAAGATCATTTGAGTTGGAAACAACTGATCAATTTCTGGAGACTTTTCTGAAGAGTGACTTTGAGGATCAGCATTTGTTATGTGAGTTATATTTGCATGATAGGGCTTTCTATAATACCGTTCCATCTAACCCTTTACCTGTTCTTGGGGATGTTCAGCTGAGGGTATTTGCCTCCTTTGTCATTAACCATGTAAGATGGAAGGATGCCTTCCAAACCATCCTCAGGAATGAGGAGAATTCTACTCTCTGGATTAGGGAGGAACCTCAGAATCCACCAGCATTCATGGCTAGCCATGCTAAATCCCTTAGGGTTCCTTCAATTGCTCAATATTTTGAGAGCCTGCGAGATAAACTCCTTACTACATGTTTCCCAATGATTCTCAATATGCAGCAGGATGCCCTGGAAGGCAGTGAATACAGATGGCTACACTCATCCTCATCTCTGAAGGAAATGGATCCAGATGGCTTCGAAAATTTCAGGCAAGCCTTTGCTAGGGTGACTAGATATGTGCAGTGCATGCAAAGGTGTCGACCTTGGTGGATTGGTTTAAGATTTAAGTTCCCCCTCATTTGGTTTCCTATAAGCAATTATTACAGAACCAGTTATTCTCTAACATTAGAAGAAGAAGAGAGTTGGTGGGAGCATTGGGTATACTGCTATGGGTTTGTCCCTCGAGGGGAGGCACTAGAATTTGCTTATAACATCACCAATCTCCACAGATTTCACTCAGATTCAGATTCAGACTAAAGGAGGATGTTGCATGAGGACATGCAATTGGATAGTTGGGGGGAGATGTTGGGTCCAGGAAATGCCCCTTTTCGACTACCTCTATTACACCTTTTTTCCCTAATTCCATCCCATTTTCATGAGCTATATCCATGTCTTTCCAGATTAACCTATAACATTGACAGGTATAGTTTGCTATTACTTTATTTGTTTTTATGCCTAAGACTGTTAAAGATTATGGATCTTAGTCCTTGGTTTATACTAATTTATGTGACTTTATTTAGCCAAGGTCTAAAAGCGCAGGTGTATCAACCCAGCAGTGCCAGCTGTGACTCTTCAACGTCAGCTCCTCATATTCTAAGGGACAACGCATCCTCCACGTGAGCTGTAACAAATTTCCACTGTAATAGATCCCATTGAAGAAGAGCTTAGCTGCAACAGACAAGTGGCATTCCAGTTGTCAAGTCTGTTGATCCAATGGCCATCGGGACAACAACATCCTTCGGTATTAACAACACTATTCAACACGCTGTATCAGTTAGCTATAACTGCGCAACATGAAGATCATAGATATTCATTGCTGCACTATTTTTGTGGATTTGAAACTGTCTTTCTTTTTGTATAAATTCTAGAAGGCTCTCGTAGCCTAGGGTTGGACAATCATTACTTGTGTAAGCTGTAACAGAGCATTGAAGCTCATGATCTTCCATTAATAATATGAGAGAAGAATTCTTCACTTCTAAGTTTTAATTAGCTGTGACTCTCGGCGTCTCTGTTAGAAGTCCAGGGCCCGCCTTCTCAAAGAGATAGCCGATTTAAGTAGGTAGAATAGTTTAAATTCATTTCTATTGTGTGGTGTGGAAAGTTGCAGACATTGCTGATAGCTGTAACATAGATTAGCTTCCTTGCTGGTAGTTTACAATTGCATCTTGAATAGCTGTAGCAGAGTGGTGTGACAGTCGACTGTGTAGAACAATTCAATTAATTGCATGTGTGTTTTTATCAGCTGTAACAACCAAGCTCGATCCCAATCAATTGGTAGTTATTTATGCTTTCTAGGACTTCCAGTAATCATCAGTAGAGTTCAAGCTTGTATTTCAATTCTGGTTGCTGTTGTATCTTTAATTGCATACATAGATTAGACAGATAATGTTGGAGTTACAGTAGTCACTGGATAGATCATTTTGGTAAAGGTTGAATGCTGTAGTTTGATGATCACAAGGATTTAACTTCTTGCAAAAGTAATCTCGTTTCATTTAATTATTAGATCATTAACTTTCTGGATTGATTCTGTAAGAAGGATTGTTTCAATTGGGATTTGTAGATGTGTGAATTAGATTAGTTTCTTAGGGAATGAGCTGGCTGAGCATCTAGGTAGGATCATTACTTACATTCATTAATCAACTGCTTAATCTGTTTATGCATAGATTGTGCTTATTAACTTTGAAATAAAAGACCTTCCTGGGTTTGACAGTTTATATTGATCATTCCGTGTGTTAGCTTTAATTAACTGACATATAGAGTGCCCAACACTCCTGCGATCCCATTGCGAGCTTCCGCTAGTATCATTTCTTGCTCATGCGGAAGAATGTATCGGCGAAGGATACTGTCTGGCCCCATTTTGTAAAGTTGTCCTGCAATTAACTGAAAGTCGGTAGCCCTTACCACCAACTGATTTTTCTGGTTGGTATTCAATCCTTCCAGTGCACATCCTGTAGTCAAGAAATCAATGATTTGTTCGTAATGGTCGTCGACCATTCCGATCCGAAATAGTTGCACGTTTGGTAATCTTTCATCGATGCTTTGGGGTTCTTCTCCTGACTCATTTCGGGACAGGTGATTAGGACCAACATTCAAGCGTCCCGGTTTCACAATAATATCAAAGTCAAATTCTTGAAATAGAAGCAATCAACGACAAATCCGCCCCCCAATACAGGTTTGTTGACCAAATATTTCAATGCCGAGTGGTTAGTGAACATCTTGAAATGGCCTCCAAGTAGGTAGTGGCGGAATTTCTGTAATGCGTAGACCATTTCTAACTCTTCTCTCTTTGTTGTCCTGTAGTTCCTCTCCGCAGTGGACAGTTTCCTATTGGTGAATGCAATTGGGTGATCAATCGCCCCTTCTCCTAGTTGAGCCAATACCACCCCTAGTGCCACTAATGACGCATTGACTTGAACATGGAATTCCCTTGTCCAGTCAGGGAAAGCTAATATCTGTGGTGTGACTATCTTTTCTTTTAATATGTCGAGGCTCTTTACGCATTCTTTGTTCCATTCAAACTTCACATCCTTTTTTAATAGTTTCTCCATTGGTGTTGCATCCACCGCATACCCTCTGATAAAATTTTTGTAATACCTCGTATGCCCCAATGTTTCCCTTAATTGATTTACTGTCGTCGGGGGTGGTAAGTCAACAATAATTGCAATCTCTGCTGGGTCCAACAACATCCCCTCCTTGCATACAATGTGTCCTAACAAAATTCTGAATGGAGCGCAAAAGGTGCACTTCTTCAAAATTGTGAAATCTGATGCTGCCTACATCTCTCTAGCATCAACCTTAGGTTTGCAACATGGTCCTTCACTAGTCCATACACGGTCCAATCATCCATAAATACTGCAAGGAATTTTTGAATGAAATATTTAAATGCCGAACAACTAGTCGTGAAAATATCGCTGGGGCGTTTGTAAGACCGAATGACATTACTGTACATTGGAAGCAACCCCATCTGTTACGAAGGTTGTCTTGTGTTGGTCCTCCTTCACAATATTTATTTGATGATATTCAGAGAATCTGTCTGTGAAAGAGTATATTTCCTGACCTCCAACACCTTTTAACACCATCTGTGAATGGTGTCGGGAATGGATCATGTAAACATGCGTCATTCAGCTTTCTTAAGTCGACACAGATCCTGACTTCGCAATTTTTCTTATATTGGACCACCATCAGACTGATCCATTCAGATTCTTCTACTGGTTCTATGATGCCTGCATCCAACATCCTCTCTAGTTCAACTTTCATGCGCTCCTTGTACCTAGGATTCAACCGATACGGTCGCTGCTTCACTGGTTTCGCATCAGGCTTCAGTGGGATCTTCATCTCGCTTAGTTCCTCGGAAATGCCTTTCATTTCTGAAAATTTTATTGGGAACAGATCTTGAAATTCGTGTAGTAAATCTGTGACTTTTGCGATGGTCGCATCATCCAAATAATCTCCAATGTTAGCGAACTTTGGGTTTTCCTTTGACCCAATATTAACTTTCTTGATGCACAACAGTTGTTGAAATCTGTCGAAGGGTATCTTAGGTGCTTCAACATTCTAGATTCCTTCCAACTCTAGTGTGTAGGTGGCCCGTGGATCATCCTCATCATCGAGTTCCCCTGTCACATTGTAGCATTCCATTAGCATCTCTGGTGTCGTAGTCCATTGTAATCCCATCGGTTTATCCATTGAGATTGATTCAAGCACCTTCTCCCATACCACCTGTAGAGGGCTATGGATGAAGGGGTTTTCATTCGAGAAGCTGAAGGTATGACTAAATTTGATAGTTAGTTCCTCCCACATAGTCGTTCCATGTCGCAATTCTGTTGCGACGTACCAGTTTCGTAGTACCTCATCCAGTGTGTGGATGAACGCATGGAGCCACTCTTGTTGTGGTCTGAGTCCCCATGCATTTTGAAATTCCTCCAAGTGATCCCTTGGGTCACTCCACCCACTGCACTTCCTTCCACAGTATCCTTTATCTTCGTCGAATCTAGCCTCCATTAGTTGTCGACATAATGACCAATTTGTTATTGTTGACTTGTACGAAGCCCACCATCGGGCTGGTGTAGCCTTTAATGCTTACTCCAAGGAAAACATCCTTTGCGGTTCTGCTACATTTTCTTCGAAATCTGAGATAAATTCCGTTAGGTTAGGAAAACCTTTGTATATTGGTAGTTTGCGTAATTCTGTTGCCACTCGTCGCAGCGATTGGGTGATCCGTGGACACCTTCTAAACGATACATCATGTAGCCGGTTCTTCTAGTTCTCGAGTGCTTCGTCAGAATCCGATGAGGTCGAGATAACACTCCACCATCCCATTTATCCATAAGCGATAGGATTGACATAGTCTTTGGAGATATTAAAAACATTGTCCCATCCTTCTGTGAATTCATCCCGCATTGATTCGACATACCGATGTCCTTCTACTAGATCCAGGGGTGCAACTACCCTCATGTCGCGATTCTCAAACGACATGGTCCTTTTCTTAAAGTTGATGATGGCCTCGTTCTCCATTTCCCAGTCTATCCCTAATAGCAATGGATAGGGGCTGGTGTTGTCGACTATCTCTATCACATCAAAATATCCATAAGTCTTCATGCCCTCTATCTCAAGTGGGATATGACACCACTGACCAATCAGTGTGACCTTACATTGGTTCGCTAATTGAAGTTGTACGAGGGACCATTGCAATTGTGATTTCCCCATTATCTCCCATGTCTTCTTTGTCAAGATGTTTACATCTGACCCCAAGTTGAGAATAATATTGTCGACGTTGAATGCTCCAATTTGTGCATTCATCCTCAACTCTTTCCCTATCTTCCTCCTATGCAGTCAGTTTACTTTTCGAATTTTCCATCCGTCCTCCTGTCGATGCAGTAAGCTGGCTATCTCTGCCAATGCATCCTAATATTTTTCCAGCTCCAGGAAGCTCTCTCAGAAGGCTCTTAAGGCGTTAATGTTTTTCTGTGAAATCGTTGTGTCGAATATCGGTGACATGTAATAGGTGGATTCTTGCTGGGTAGTATGTGGCTATCTCATCCACCTCATTGTCTCTTGCGCTTCCAAGAAAGTATCCCTTTCTGCTTCCACATTGAATTGGACTTGCTTTCTCGTTGTCGGTCAGACACTCGACTGTGGTCTGTCTTCTCCTATCGTAGCTCCTCCCCTGGTAACTACTGCGATGTTCTCCTATCGAATTATTATTTCTGCCAAAATATTCTGTACGTTAGGAGGTGGATTCTAGTTCTATTTCTGATTTAGTGGAGGTGGGGTTAGGTTCTTAGTTTTCCACTTCGCGATAAGCAGAGGATAGTCCTCGACACCATGGTCTACTGCGTTATAGTAAATCCACTATGGGGGTGGATTCGGGAAATCCCTCTGGTAATTCCTAGGCTGACCATAATTGTAACATATGATTGGCCCTCGTCCTTGTCCAAAATCTCCTCCTCGACCAACACCTGCGCCTCAACCTCCGTGAAACCCCCCTATGAAACCTCCTCGTGGTTGACCATATGGATGGTACTACGGTTGACCATACTGCGGTTGACCGTACAATGGTTGTTGATATTGTGGTTGACCATACTGCAATTTCTGATTGTATTGTTGTTGCTGCTGTACTGACGGTTTCTCCTCTCCCTTCATGAAAAATGTATCCGCAGTCCTTTCTTAGAGTAGGTCATAAGCCCTACAATATTTTTCTTCATGACCAACTGATCAACAAAATTTGCAATACATATTAAATGGATTTGACACCATCTTCTGTAGGTACACGCATTCTTCTCGTCGATGTACTCTTGTCTGACAGATGCGACACCAAGGCATTCCTCCTTGACTGAGTGGATTTGGTGCGCCTCACTGTAAATATTCTCAAAATTCTGGGCACTGATCTTTGTGATGTCCTTCTGTTTTTCATCTACTGCACCATATGTCTTCACGGACTTCTTTTCCCTTCTTAATGTCTTGTAGATGGATCGCCAAATTTTCCAACTGCGCTTGTATCCGGTCCATGCCTATGCCTGTTTCGCCAAATAGTGAAGCCTCCAGATTCATTGAAATCTCCAATGCTTCTACTTGGGATGTGATTTTCTGTTGCATCAGTGGTCCACAAATATGTGGCACTAATCCTGCAATGAACCACTCTTTATGTTGCATATCACTCATTTCGAAACTCACCTTTGCCATTAGAGTTTTATATCTCTGGTCTAATTCCCATACCGATTCGTTTGGAAACTGCTTGATTTCTTTCAAATCTGTGATATACTGCGACTTAGATTTCAGTTTTCTAAATTCATCAATCAATCCCGCCTTGATCTGTGGGAGTGTTTTATCTGGACTCCCTGTCAGTACCTTAGTAAATTTCATAAACCAGTCTAGTGCACGGCCTCTGAAGGTCATCGCTAGTTGTCCCTTTTTGATGCCATTGTCCTAGTGGACTTGCTTCACAGTCCACACCACTTCGCACAAAAACCAATACTGTTCGGGTTCCTCAGTCCCGTTACCATGGAAAATTGGCATTTTTACATCGTCACCTTCCATTCTTGCACTCCTACTATTATTTACAGATCCACCACTTTTACCACTGTTCTAACACTTTGGACAACACTGCGATGAACTTATTTTTCATCCTCCAAAATATGGTGTAGTGTGTGGGGTTGTGGGTATGTTGTAAATTTGTGTCTGTCCTTAGGCTTCAGGGGTAGCCTGGTAACTTTCTTCATCTCAGTGAGGTCAATACATCCTGTGTGGTCTCGTCTCGTAGTCCACCGTTCCGGTTGCTTCATCCCGTGTGGTCCCATCTCGTAGTCCTCCATTCTGGTCGCTTCAGGAGACTCTCTCTAAGTCCTGCTCTTCTTCTTTGGCCATCGGAACCTAACCCCACTTCGCAGGGTACCACAACCTTCCTCAGATTCTCTTAAGAACTCGTCGTCACTCATGTCCATCTACCCCACATCGTTCTACCAGTCTCGCATTCACGCGGTACCCGCAACCTCTGCACACTGGGCACTACTCGTCAGAGTTGATATTAAATATACCCTTTTTGCATATAACCATCTTAATCCACAATTTGAGCGACAGTATAAACCTTCCATGGGGTCCCTTGAAAAATTTCCTTTCTGCATCACTGTATGACTTAATCGTGTCGACGACAAATTCAGTAATATATCCTTCTAGAACACTATCCACCCAGACGTCGACAACTCTCTATTCCCTGTTATCCTCTTGCTTCAATTGCTGGATTAACTCAGGTGTCCAATGTTTAGGTTCGCCACCTTGGAAATTCTTCTTTTGGAATGTCAATTGTGCAAACCCCTCATGCAAAAATATTGGGAATTCGCAGAAATATATCTCGTGGATGTCATATTATATATACTTTTGTAACCACTGAGTCATTGACCATCCGGGTTAGCGATTCTCTTATTCGAAAAAATCTCGTGCCTTCTTGTTGAACCAATCCTCGATCTTCGGTTTCGTCAGATTCCATAGCATGTCCTCTCTTTTTCTCTTCGCACTAGGGTCTCGGCAACAAAACCATTTGTTGACACAGTTCTGTCGACATGGGTTCACTTCGCATTACTGTTAACAAACACCAACCAAACACCCTTAAGCATCGACCAAGAAAGGTTTTACCCTTTCCAACAACACTCGCAGAGCGAGTGAGGTCTCACTCGAGATGTCCAAGGGGTGCTGCAGGAACCACGTTTCCGTAGTAGGGATAAGACATGTATTAACCCTTATTCAATCGCTATAGAAACTAGAGATCTTGTCTTCGCATTATGCTAACAAATCAAGTATATACTCAACATGTAATCAACATTCGCATTACATATTAATCGACAGAGCAACAAAACCTTAAACACATCGGAGCATTAAGATAACATTCATCATTCACGACATAACAACACAAATAGAGACATAATCAAACATCCTCATGCATTAACTCATATAAAAATATGCGGTACGACCTTCACAGGAACATTTCCAAGCGACTTATCGTGAATCCATATACACAAAACAAAACTTTCCGAAAATAGGAAAATACATAGATGCGAGATATCACAGTCTTCAATCGATCGATGATAACCAGATGAATTACATAGATGCGATTCTATCTAGATAGATGGATGGATTCCCTTAGGCTTACAATCATGGTTCTATTTATAGACAACTAAGTTGTTACAAAATGGTCCAAATGACCCATTCTACCTAACTAAGCCATAACTTGCGCTTTCGTCAACTTCCTTATTCTCTGTGAATACCCTCTTTGTCGTTGTCGGCTTCCGCACTTTATGCGCTCTAACCCCGTGCAACCATTCCTCTTCATAATCTATGTAGAGTAATTTATTTTCGCTGCACTTTCTCCCCTTAATGTACTTGTTGTCACAATTGAAACATAGTCCCTTTGCTTTTATTTCCTCCACTTTATGAGATGTCAACCTTGTAGGCTGAGTGAGATTAGTGGGGAAAACATTTACAACTCTATAAGTGTTAGTGGTATCCCTTCTAGTAGCCATATTTTTACTTTCAAATTTCCTTTCCAACTAAAAGAATTCTCCAATGATTTAGGTTAAAGGAGATGTACCTCATGTTGAATGCTCTCCTTTAAAGTGCGCATAAAAAGATCCAACAAATTATGCTCAGAAATGTTCTTCACTCTAAGATTCAACTTTTGAAAGTTCTTAGTGTGCTCTATAACTGGACCTCTTTGCTTTAGATTTATCAATTGGATAAAGAAGGTATTGATCTTAATATCCCTATAATGTGATATTAATTCATCTGTAAATATAGACCAAGAGACAATATATTCATTTTTACAATCATAAAGCCATTGGTACAACAACAATTTATTAGGTTCTAGGTACAAGGACACAATAGTTACCTTTTGTAAATTGGGAACTTGGTGTAGATAAAATAATTGCTCCATATGGAATATCGATGTTATGGGATCATTACCATCAAAATTCATATCTATCTTGGGAATGAATTAGTTCCTTGGTTCGAAGTTGAACCCACAATTATGTGGATCTTGGATTAATGAATGATCAAGTGTTTAGGATGCTAGGCTCTTTTTCTCCAAGTATGATAGAATTTTCTCATGAGGTGATTTGGACTCTGCCATCTTGTTTTCCTTATATTCTTTTCGAGGAGTTGACTTTTGGGTAAGTAGGCCATTTATATCCTTCACAAGTTCGTCCATTATATTTTCAAGGTTCTTTTTGAGATCAACTTGGATACTCCCTTTGAATGTTTAGAAGTCATGCCTATTTACCATTTTCACGATGTCCTCTTTTCTTAGCATTTTATTTTCAATGTTTTCTACTCTTTCATTAAGCTTGAAAACCTACATTCCACATTTTCATGCTCGGCTTTCACTAAAATCCTTTTGTATCATCCTTAAAAATATTTCAGACAAAGTTTTTGTAGGTTTCAAGTTAACATACCTTTAAAAACCATGGATTTTAGGTTGTCTTGCTAGCTGAAATTTCTCTTGACATATCTCTAAAATCCCCCCCATTCGAGTTTAAAATTTTGGCATTTTGTAGACTTGTATGTATTCTTTGTAATGCCATAGGTTTTATCAAATTCTTGTTTTCCAAGAGAAAGTTATTGCGAATTTCCAAAAATTGTTGTTTTTGTCCCTTTTAGGAGATTTCACTTGTGTGACCTGCGATGTGTCCAATTTGTCTATTTTGCTTTTGAATTTTTTACTAGAAACACTATCCTTTGTGTTTTTTTTTATGCAACTAGTGGCACTCAATTTGGATCTTGCAAGATTCAGATACACAAATTTTACCCATAACACTTGTTTGAGACCAATTTTTGGACTAGTCCAAAACCCTAACTTCCATAAACTATAACTCTAAACTTATAATGAACTAGGAATTGAAAACTTATATGCTATATATATGCTAATATTACTGAAATGTTTTTTACTGAAACATCTTTGAATTTTTTTACAATGAAAATGGCTCTAAGACTAAATGTTATCGGCAAATTTCCAAAATAGCATAAAAATAGAAAGACGGAGTAACCCTATGCCTTGAGAATGATATAAAGACATGAATAAGAGGCATTTTACAATGTATCAAATAAAAAATATGAGATCATATCTAAATCTAGGCCTCCTTGGTATATATAGGAGACAAAGGGAACAATTACAATTAAGGTCCCATTCAAACACACAATTAAATTTAGAGTCCTAGCCATCTAATGAATACAATAGTAATATAACAATAAAAATATAGTAGCATATTATCTAGAGCTTAACATAGTAGAAAAAAGATTGATCTTGACATGCCACTTACATTCCCTTGGTGATTTAGATGCACCTTGACCAGCACAACAATGTGTGGAGGACCTATAAAATGATATCAAGTCAGAGAAAGTGGTCATAGAGATTTCTCCAATATTAACCAAGGCAAGGTTTATGGAGTACATATCTACTCCAAAATAAATAAATTTAATTAATTCATCTTTCAACACCTTGTAAACAGGTTTAGATCCAATATCAAGAGAGGTCGTTATATACGAAGCAATTTTTGAAATGTTGACTTTTCAACCCATAGGATTATTGTCACAATATGAAGAGTGGGCTCAATATTTCCATGATAAGGTTGAAGGGAGAGTATAGTTTATTAAAAGAAAAGATAATAATTTTTTGTTTTGGAATTCAAAAGGGAAATGTCCTAGAGGAAGGGGAGCAATTACTTGTATTAAAACTATACATATGCAGATTTGAGAATATAGTAAGGGGATTTTATTTGTGCAATTTTGGTGAGAATTGCTTCTTGAAAATTAATGAGGAGAAGCCATTATCAACCAAATTATTCAATGGTAATTGGATATTCTATTTTTGTAATGTGTATGGAAGTGTTTCTTTGTGCCTACCATTTTCAGATTATTTGTGGAAGTGTTTCTTAATGTGCACACTATTCTCTAATTAATGTTTCATTCTCATTTCTTTCTTTTGTTCTCAACTTTTTCTCTATAGCCTATAGATGCATAGTAAAATTACTAGTTATTTCATTATAGATTGTTCTTAATTAATAATCAATTCTTTGTGTTTTCACATTAACCAATCAATAACTATTTGTTGAAAATAATGAGGAGAATATATGGGTTCTATGTCGAGTCCTCTAACCTATTAGATGTAGGAAGGGTTTATAGTAGATCAAATATTGCATTTAATATAAGATTGCATGCTCCATTTAGGTTAGGAGTTCATCTACATGTTGCATAATCATTCCCTTGCATCCACAAGATTTCATTTAAGCAATCACAATGGTGGGCCATAAGCTATACAAATTCCCTATTCCAAAATTTGTGAGGTCTAATTGGGCCATTACATTGGAGAGAATCCCTTCTAATTACATAGATCATTCCCCTGTGTAAAATTTTTTTTGGAACTATAAATAAGGCCTTGAATGGTTGAAAGATGCCCATCTAAACATTATCATTCTCATATTGAATTCTCTTATACTTATCACAACCATTAGAACCCTGAACAAGGTGAAAATTTGAAACCTGAGCAGAGTTTTAAGATACTACTACCAATTTCGAGAATTTAGTTCCCCTAGAACCAAAACATCTATATGATATCCCTAACCAAGAGGTTGACGAGTCTCACCATTACACTAGAGTATATGCAAAAAAATATCAATGTATTTATGTTACTGCAAAATCTCGTCATGATGAGTTATGTGTCCTCTATATGCCATGATCCCTAAAGTTCCTGAGCTAAAACATTAGAAGAGAAGTTGTTGTCATTCCTTTTAACCTTATATTGTCACCCTGTCGGGCCCTGCTCTATGGAAAGGTGCGTTAGGTTCAAGGTGACATGCTCTGCACCTTAGCAGAGTGCGTCAGTGATGCACGTTGTCCTTGTACAATATGCGTTGATCTCCTTTTGACGCGTGTTTCCCTTGTGCAAGGTGCGTCACTGTTGGTTAAAATGGATAAAGAGAAGCTTCAAGCGACTTCTCGAAGCTTGGATGGCATGGAGACTTATCCCTACATATCTGGAAAGGTGGCATTCGATCCCCTTGTCTAGTGGGATGATCTCTTAAGATTCTTCTACTGATTTTATGATGCCTGCATCCAACATCCTCTCTAGTTCAACTTTCATGCACTCCTTGTACCTAGGATTCAACCGATACGGTCGCTGCTTCACTTGTTTCACATCAGGCTTCAGTGGGTCTTCATCTCGCCTAGTTCCTCGGAAATGCCTTTCATTTCTGAAAATTTTATTGGGAACAGATCCTGAAATTTGTGTAGTAAATCTGTGACTTTTGCGATGGTCGCATCATCCCAATAATATCCAATGTTAGCGAACTTTGGGTTTTCCTTTGACCCAATATTAACTTTCTTGATGCACAAGAGTTGTTGAAATTTGTCGAAGGGTATCTCAGGTGCTTCGACATTCTGGATTCCTTCCAACTCTGGTATGTAGGTGGCCCGTGGATCATCCTCATCATCGAGTTCCCCTGTCACATTGTAGCATTCTATTAGCATCTTTGGTGTCGTAGTCCATTGTAATCCCATCGGTTTATCCATTGAGATTGATTCAAGCACCTTCTACCATACCACCTGCAGAGGGCTATGGATGAAGGGGTTTTCATTCGAGAAGCTGAAGGTATGACTAAAGTTGATAGTTAGTTCCTCCCACATAGTCGTTCCATGTCGCAATTCTGCTGTGACGTACCAGTTTCGTAGTACTCATCCAGTGTGTGGATGAACGCATGGATACACTCTTGTTGTGGTCTGAGTCCCCATGCATTTTGAAATTCCTCCAAGTGATCCCTTGGGTCACTCCACCCACTGCACTTCCTTCCACAGTTTCCTTTATCTTCGTCGAATCTAGCCTCCATTAGTCGTCGACGTAATGACCAATTTGTTATTGTTGACTTGTACGAAGCCCACCATCGGGCTAGTGTAGCCTTTAATGCTTACTCCAAGGAAAACATCCTTTGCGGTTTTGCTACCTTTTCTTCGAAATCTGAGATAAATTCCATTAGGCTAGGAAAACCTTTGTATATTGGTAGTTTGCATACTTCTGTTGCCACTCGTCGCAGCGATTGGGTGATCCATGCACACCTTCTAAACGATACATCATGTAGCTGGTTCTTCTAGTTCTCGAGTGCTTCATCAGAATCCGATGAGGTCGAGATAACACTCCACCATCCCATTTATCCATCAGCGATAGGATTGACATAGTCTTTGGAGATATTAAAAACATTGTCCCATCCTTCTGTGAATTCATCCCGCATTGGTTTGACATATCGATGTCCTTCTACTAGATCTAGGGGTGCAACTACCCTCATGTCGCGATTCTCAAACGACATGGTCCTTTTCTTAAAGTTGATGATGGCCTCATTCTCCATTTCCCAGTCTATCCCTAATAGCAATGGATAGGGGCTGGTGTTGTCGACTATCTCTATCACATCAAAATATCCATAAGTCTTCATGCCCTCTATGGAACCTTATATTGGTTCGCTAATTGAAGTTGTACGAGGGACCATTGCAGTTGTGATTTCCCCATTATCTCCCATGTCTTCTTTGTCAAGATGTTTACATCTGACCCCAAGTTGAGAATAATATTGTCGACGTTGAATGCTCCAATTTGCGCATTCATCCTCAACTCTTTCCCTGTCTTCCTCCTATGCAGTCGGTTCACTGTTCGAATTTTCCGTCCGTCCTCCTGTCGGTGCAGTAAGCTGGCTATCTCTGCCAATGCATCCTAATATTTTTCCAGCTCCAGGAAGCTCTCTCGGAAGGCTCTTAAGGCGTTAATGTTTTTCTGTGAAATCATTGTGTAGAATATCGGCGACATGTAATAGGTGGATTCTTGCTGGGTAGTATGTGGCTGTCTCATCCACCTCATTGTCTGTTGCGCTTCCAAGAAAGTCTCCCTTTCTGCTTCCACATTGAATTGGACTTGCTTTCTCGTTGTCGGTCGGACACTCGACTATGGTCTGTCTTCTCCTGTCGCAGCTCCTCCCCTGGTAACTACTGTGACTTTCTCCTATCGAATTATTATTTCTGCCAAAATATTCTGTACGTTAGGAGGTGGATTCTAGTTCTGTTTCTGATTTAGTGGAGGTGGGGTTAGGTTCTTAGTTTTCCACTTCGCGATAAGCTGAGGATAGTCCTCGACACCATGGTCTACTGCGTTATAGTAAATCCACTATGGGGGTGGATTCGGGAAATCCCTCTGGTAATTCCTAGGCTGACCATAATTGTAACATATGATTGACCCTCATCCTTGTCCAAAATCTCCTCCTCGGCCAACACCTGCGCCTCAACCTCCGTGAAACCCCCCTATGAAACCTCCTCGTGGCTGACCATATGGATGGTACTGCGGTTGACCATACTGCGGTTGACCGTACAATGGTTGTTGATATTGTGGTTGACCATACTGCAGTTTCTGATTGCATTGTTGTTGCTGATGTACTGACGGTTTCTCCTCTCCCTTCATGAAAAATGTATCCGCAGTCCTTTCTTAGAGTAGGTCATAAGCCCTACAATATTTTTCTTCATGACCAACTGATCAACAAAATTTGCAATACATATTAAATGGATTTGACACCATCTTCTCTAGGTACACGCATTCTTCTCATCGATGTCCTCTTGTCTGACAGATGCGACACCAAGGCATTCCTCCTTGACTGAGTGGATTCGGTGCGCCTCACTGTAAATATTCTCAAAATTCTGGGCACTGATCTTTGTGATGTCCTTCTATTTTTCATCTACTGCACCATATGTCTTCACGGACTTCTTTTCCCTTCTTAATGTCTTGTAGATGGGTCGTCAAATTTTCCAACTGCGCTTGTATCCAGTCCATGCCTATGCCTGTTTCACCAACCAGTGAAGCCTCCAGATTCATTGAAATCTCCAATGCTTCTACTTGGGATGTGATTTTCTGTTGCATCAGTGGTCCACAAATATGTGGCACTAATCCTGCGATGAACCACTCTTTATGTTGCATATCACCCATTTCGAAACTCACCTTTGCCATTAGAGTTTTATATCTCTGGTCTAATTCCCATACCGATTCGTTTGGAAACTGCTTGCTTTCTTTCAAATTTGTGATATACTGCGACTTAGATTTCAGTTTTCTAAATTCATCAATCAATCCTGCCTTGATCTGTGGGAGTGTTTTATCTGGACTCCCTGTCAGTACCTTAGTAAATTTCATAAACCAGTCTAGTGCACGGCCTCTGAAGGTCATCGCTAGTTGTCCCTTTTTGATGTCATTGTCCTAGTGGACTTGCTTCACAGTCCACACCACTTTGCACAAAAACCAATACTGTTCGGGTTCCTCAGTCCCGTTACCCTGGAAAATTGGCATTTTTACATCGTCACCTTCCATTCTTGCACTCCTACTATTATTTACAGATCCACCACTTTTACCACTGTTCTAACACTTTGGACAACACTGCGATGAACTTATTTTTCATCCTCCAAAATATGGTGTAGTGCATGGGGTTGTGGGTATGTTGTAAATTTGTGTCTGTCCTTAGGCTTCAGGGGTAGCCTGGTAACTTTCTTCATCACAGTGAGGTCAATTCATCCTGTGTGGTCCTGTCTCATAGTCCACCATTTCGGTTGCTTCATCCCGTGTGGTCCCATCTCGTAGTCCTCCATTCTGGTCACTTCAGGAGACTCTCTCTCAGTCCTGCTCTTCTTCTCTGGCCATCGGAACCTAACCCCACTTCGCAGGGTACCACAACCTTCCTCAGATTCTCTTAAGAACTCGTCGTCACTCATGTCCATCTACCCCACATCGTTCTACCAGTCCCGCATTCACGCGGTACCCGCAACCTCTGCACACCGGGCTCTACTCGTCAGAGCTCATATTAAATATACCCTTTTTGCATATAAGCATCTTAATCCACAATTTGAGCGACAGTATAAACCTTCCATGGGGTCCCTTGAAAAATTTCCTTTCTGCATCACTGTATGACTTAATCGTGTCGACGACAAATTCAGTAATATATCCTTCTAGAATACTATCCACCCAGACGTCGATAACTCTCTATGCCCTATTATCCTCTTGCTTCAATTGCTGGATTAACTCAGGTGTCCAATGTTTAGGTTCTCCACCTTGGAAATTCTTCTTTTGGAATGTCAATTGTGCCAACCCCTCATGCAAAAATATTGGGAATTCGCAGAAATATATCTCGTGGATGTCATATTATATATACTTTTGTAACCACTAAGTCATTGACCATTCGGGTTAGCGATTCTCTTATTCGAAAAAATCTCGTTCCTTCTTGTCGAACCAATCCTTGATCTTCGGTTTCGTCGGATTCCACAGCATGTCCTCTCTTTTTCTCTTCGCACTAGGGTCCCGGCAACAAAACCATTTGTTGACACAGTTCTGTCGACATGGGTTCACTTCGCATTACTGTTAACAAACACCAACCAAACACCCTTAAGCATCGACCAAGAAAGGTTTTACCCTTTCCAACAACACTCGCAGAGCGAGTGAGGTCTCACTCAAGATGTCCAAGGGGTGCTGCAGGAACCACGTTTCCGTAGTAGGGATAAGACATGTATTAACCCTTATTCAATCGCTACAGAAACTAGAGATCTTGTCTTCGCATTATGCTAACAAATCAAGTATATACTCAACATGTAATCAACATTCGCATTACATATTAATCGAACAAAACCTTAAACACATCGGAGCATTAAGATAACATTCATCATTCACGACATAACAACACAAATAGAGACATAATCAAACATCCTCATGCATTAACTCATGTAAAAATATGCGGTACGACCTTCACAGGAACATTTCCAAGCGACTTATCGTGAATCCATATACACAAAACAAAACTTGCCGAAAACAGGAAAATACATAGATGCGAGATATCACAGTCTTCAATCGATCGATGATAACCAGATGAATTACATAGATGCGATTCTATCTAGATAGATGGATGGATTCCCTTAGGCTTACAATCATGGTTCTATTTATAGACAACTAAGTTGTTACAAAACGGTCCAATGACCCATTCTACCTAACTAAGCCATAACTTGCGCTTTCATCAACTTCCTTATTCTCCGCGAATACCCTCTTTGTCGTTGTCGGCTTCCGCACTTTATGCGCTCTAACCCCGTGCAACCATTCCTCTTCATAATCTATGTAGAGTAATTTATTTTCGCTGCACTTTCTCCCCTTAATGTACTTGTTGTCACAATTGAAACATAGTCCCTTTGCTTTTATTTCCTCCACTTTATGAGATGTCAACCTTGTAGGCTGAGTGAGATTAGTGGGGAAAACATTTACAACTCTTTAAGTGTTAGTGGTATCCCTTCTAGTAGCCATATTTTTACTTTCAAATTTCCTTTCCAACTAAAAGAATTCTCCAATGATTTAGGTTAAAGGAGATGTACCTCATGTTGAATGCTCTCCTTTAAAGTGCGCATAAAAATATCCAACAAATTATGCTCAGAAATGTTCTTCACTCTAAGATTCAACTTTTGAAAGTTCTTAGTGTGCTCTATAACTGGACCTCTTTGCTTTAGATTTATCAATTGGATAAAGAAGGTATTGATCTTAATATCCCTATAATGTGATATTAATTCATCTGTAAATATAGACCAAGAGACAATATATTCATTTTTACAATCATAAAGCCATTGGCACAACAACAATTTATTAGGTTCTAGGTACAAGGACACAATAGTTACTTTTTGTAAATTGGGAACTTGGTGTAGATCAAATAATTGCTCCATCTAGAATATCGATGTTATGGGATCATTACCATCAAAATTCATATCTATCTTGGGAATGAATTAGTTCCTTGGTTCGAAGTTGAACCCACAATTATGTGGATCTTGGATTAATGAATGATCAAGTGTTTAGGATGCAAGGCTCTTTTTCTCCAAGTATGATAGAATTTTCTCATGAGGTGATTTGGACTCTGCCATCTTGTTTTCCTTATATTCTTTTCGAGGAGTTGACTTTTGGGTAAGTAGGCCATTTATATCCTTCACAAGTTCGTCCATTATATTTTCAAGGTTCTTTTTGAGATCAACTTGGATACTCCCTTTGAATGTTTAGAAGTCATGCCTATTCACCATTTTCACGATGTCCTCTTTTCTTAGCATTTTATTTTCAATGTTTTCTACTCTTTCACTAAGCTTGAAAACCCACATTCCACATTTTCATGCTCGTCTTTCACTAAAATCCTTTTGAATCATCCTTAAAAATATTTCAGTCAAAGTTTTTGTAGGTTTCAAGTTAACATACCTTTAAAAACCATGGATTTTAGGTTGTCTTGCTAGCTGAAATTTCTCTTGACATATCTCTAAAATCCCCCCCATTCGAGTTTAAAATTTTGGAGTTTTGTAGCCTTGTATGTATTCTTTGTAATGCCATAGATTTTATCAAATTCTTGTTTTCCAAGAGAAAGTTATTGCGAATTTCCAAAAATTGTTGTTTTTGTCCCTTTTAGGAGATTTCACTTGTGTGACCTGCGATGTGTCCAATTTGTCTATTTTGCTTTTGAATTTTTTACTAGAAACACTATCCTTTGTGTTTTTTTTTTATGCAACTAGTGGCACTCAATTTGGATCTTGCAAGATTCAGATACACAAATTTTACCCATAACACTTGTTTGAGACCAATTTTTGGACTAGTCCAAAACCCTAACTTCCATAAACTATAACTCTGAACTTATAATGAACTAGGAATTGAAAACTTATATGCTATATATATGTTAATATTACTGAAATGTTTTTTACTGAAGCATCTTTGAATTTTTTTACAATGAAAATGGCTCTAAGACTAAATGTTATCGGCAAATTTCCAAAATAGCATAAAAATAGAAAGACGGAGTAACCCTATGCCTTGAGAATGATATAAAGACATGAATAAGAGGCATTTTACAATGTATCAAATAAAAAATATGAGATCATATCTAAATCTAGGCCTCCTTGGTATATATAGGAGACAAAGGGAACAATTACAATTAAGGTCCCATTCGAACACACAATTAAATTTAGAGTCCTAGCCATCTGATGAATACAATAGTAATATAACAATAAAAATATAGTAGCATATTATCTAGAGCTTAACATAGTAGAAAAAAGATTGATCTTGACATGCCACTTACATTCCCTTGGTGATTTAGATGCACCTTGACCAGCACAACAATGTGTGGAGGACCTATAAAATGATATCAAGTCAGAGAAAGTGGTCATAGAGATTTCTCCAATATTAACCAAGGCAAGGTTTATGGAGTACATATCTACTCCAAAATAAATAAATTTAATTAATTCATCTTTCAACACCTTGTAAACAGGTTTAGATCCAATATCAAGAGAGGCCGTTATATATGAAGCAATTTTTGAAATGTTGACTTTTCAACCCATAGGATTATTGTCACAATATGAAGAGTGGGCTCAATATTTCCATGATAAGGTTGAAGGGAGAGTATAGTTTATTAAAAGAAAAGATAATAATTTTTTGTTTTGGAATTCAAACGGGAAATGTCCTAGAGGAAGGGGAGCAATTACTTGTATTAAAACTATACATATGCAGATTTGAGAATATAGTAAGGGGATTTTATTTGTGCAATTTTGGTGAGAATTGCTTCTTGAAAATTAATGAGGAGAAGCCACTATCGGCCTAATTATTCAATGGTAATTGGATATTCTATTTTTGTAATGTGTATGGAAGTGTTTCTTTGTGCCTACCATTTTCAGATTATTTGTGGAAGTGTTTCTTAATGTGCACACTATTCTCTAATTAATGTTTCATTCTCATTTCTTTCTTTTGTTCTCAACTTTTTCTCTATAGCCTATAGATGCATAATAAAATTACTAGTTATTTCATTATAGATTGTTCTTAATTAATAATCAATTCTTTGTTTTTTCACATTAACCAATCAATAACTATTTGTTGAAAATAATGAGGAGAATATATGGGTTCTATGTCGAGTCCTCTAACCTATTAGATGTAGGAAGGGTTTATAGTAGATCAAATATTGCATTTAATATAAGATTGCATGCTCCATTTAGGTTAGGATTTCATCTACATATTGCATAATCATTCCCTTGCATCCACAAGATTTCATTTAAGCAATCACAATGGTGGGCCATAAGCTATACAAATTCCCTATTCCAAAATTTGTGAGGTCTAATTGGGCCATTACATTGGAGAGAATCCCTTCTAATTACATAGATCATTCCCCTGTGTAAATTTTTTTTTGGAACTATAAATAAGGCCTTGAATGGTTGAAAGATCCCCATCTAAACATTATCATTCTCATATTGAATTCTCTTATACTTATCACAACCATTAGAACCCTGAACAAGGTGAAAATTTGAAACCTGAGCAGAGTTTTAAGATACTACTACCAATTTCGAGAATTTAGTTCCCCCTAGAACCAAAACATCTATATGATATCCCTAACCAAGAGGTTGACGAGTCTCACCATTACACCAAAGTATATGCAAAAAATATCAATGTATTTATGTTACCGCAAAATCTCGTCATGATGAGTTATGTGTCCTCTATATGCCATGATCCCTAAAGTTCCTGAGCTAAAACATTAGAAGAGAAGTTGTTGTCATTCCTTTTAACCTTATATTGTTACCCTGTCGGGCCCTTCTCTATGGAAAGGTGCGTTAGGTTCAAGGTGACATGCTCTGCACCTTAGCAGAGTGCATCGGTGATGCACGTTGTCCTTGTAAAATATGCGTTGATCTCCTTTTGACGCGTGTTTCCCTTGTGCAAGGTGCGTCACTGTTGGTTAAAATGGATAAAGAGAATCTTCAAGCGACTTCTCGAAGCTTGGATGGCATGGAGACTTATCCCTACATATCTGGAAAGGTGGCATTCGATCCCCTTGTCTAGTGGGATGATCTCTTAAGCCTCTCCCTTAAATCCTCAACCTCTCCTATCCCTTTATCCCTATATATATGAACCCCCTGTCCATTGTTAAGGGAGGGAGGATAGAGTACCTATATGCTGGTAGAATTTTTCTAGGAGATCCTCTTCATCCATTATAGGCTAATTATTTGATATTGAAGCTAATATTGTTGGAAGGAGGTTATGACGTCAAAGCATCAATTTTAACACCCCTCTCCTTGTAATTCTTACTATTACGTCTAATGCAAGCTCTTTCCATAAACGTTGTTGTGTTAATAATGTTTAGGATTAACCTCTTTGAATGTTGATCTAGATTGATTCACAATCATGTGCTTTTATCACTTGTTTGTTTCCACATGTTATTTAATGGTTTTGCAGCTTGAGATTTGAAGATCAGAACTCGGATCAGAAAGGAGAAAAGATCTACATTTATAAGGTAATCCATCTATTGCACTCTCTTGCATTTCAATCAATCTAGGAAAGTTGTTTGTATTATGTACTTGTTTTGTTCTAGATCTGAATCATTCAGAATAGGGAGATCTATTTGAGTCCGCTCTTACATATTGTCCATAAAATAAATTGGCGACTCCATTGGGGAGAGTAGCCCTTCGTTTTGATTTCATTGTATTTTTGGTTTCTTTGATTTCTTTCCAATTAGCCTCTAGCCTCTAAGTTGCCTCTTCTTCTTGGATTTGACCTTCAGAGAGTTTCTAGGCCATCTAGACTCTGTTTAGGATCTTTATTGAGCCTTATACCTTTTTTATTCTTGGAATTTTTTTTATTATTTTTGTTGCTTATATCCCTCCCGACGCACTTGGTTAGTTCACCACTCACGTCATTATAATTATGACGCGCTTAACCTATTAGTAGACTGCATCGCTGACGCTCTCTGACAATTTGCAGATTGCGTCGCTGATGTGGTTTCCTAGTGTGTAGAGTCTTTGAGAGTTTCCAATCAATCAAAGTTTGCAGTAGCCTATTCTTTGATTTTCTGATTATAGATTTGAAAAGTGGCATAATTCTCAAATCTATTGGGTACATGGACTAGAAAATCAAAATTGTTCATTATCTTCATTTCAAGCTTGTTTCCTGGAATTGTTGTAGAGAATTTTTATGCTTTGGAGTGAGTATTTAAAGATCTTTGAAAAGTTTAAAAGATTATTATTGGATTTCATTTTCTTGGTTCTGAAAAGTTATTCATCATTTCCTTGAGAATTCTAAGTGCATCTGAACTTTTGCAAAGCATTCCAAAGATAGTGAAAAATATTGCATTTTTGGTTTTCTTCCCACTTTTTTATCATTATTTTGGAAAATAGGAGTTATTTCATTCAAAAAGGGAAATTATTCTTTTCGTTGTTCCGTAGGTTCGCTTAACTTGAAAAGAGAAAAAGAAAAAACATTTGGATTTGGTGTGTTATTCATTTTTGTTGGATTGTTGAAAGAGTGCTTTTGAGTCTTTTTGGTTGATTTTGAAAGTATAGAGGTAATTGTTCATTTCATTATCGAAAACAAAATATTTCTCCTTACTTTAATTAGTTTTCATTGAAGAGGAAAATAAAAGACTTGCATTTTCATATAGGTGATATTTGCATCTTTTTAAATTTCAAGTCTTCACTCCATGGATTTACCTAACCGTACAACTTAAAATCAAGTGGTAGCGTAATTTAAAATTTAATAGAAACTTGTGTGTTAGGTTAGAGACATGTTTCAACGTCTTTAAGCGTGGAAAATTTCGTTATTTGCTTGCACTATATCCCGAGGGATTGTATTTCTTCCATGTACAAATCGGTATATCGAACGACATTTCACGCACCTTTGGGTATATAGAAAGGTACTTCACGTACTCGATATTATATCGGAAGGCTCCTGTCGTGCGGTTGTGCATTAGACAACACCACTATGGATTTGAGCTCCCACGTAGAGTATATCGGGAGACCCCACTAGGATTCCTGTAACCATCCTAGTTAACCATTGGCTGTCTTGGCACGACAATACAACGAGAACAACACTCGGGGATCTACTACGCACGTACTTCCAGGTAGTCAGGTTATATGATTAGGGGTACGGTCCTAATCCTCCCTGGTTAGTGCTCTGAAATATTGGTCCGAGTATAACTGTTGGACCCTGTATCATATCGCGAGTTGAGATTCCTTGATAATCCCATGAAGTTCCATACTATTGAATCCAATCTATCACACAGTTTGCTTGTGGCTTCAGCTTGAGTAGGTCTTGGAGTGTATTTTTTCTTTTCTTTAGAAGACTATTAGGAGAAGTTTTACTTCAACCAATTCTAGCCGATCAACCTTTAAGAAGATCCTGTAGGATTTTAAACTTGCCACCTGAATATCCCCTTAATCAGGAGGATAAATAAGGAGAAACTATGGATCAACCTACCACATCTGTGTCCTATGAAGAAGACACTTCTACCTTAGAACCAGGAGTGAACTATTCACCTCCTGTAAATCCACCTATCACTGATCATATGGGACCTTTGATCGTGGAACAACCTACTTCACACGACACATATTTTCATCATTCGATGGAAGGAAATCGCTGAGCCACAGACTAGATTTTCAGTCGGCCCCAGGATGACCTGATATCAATAGATTTTGGTCCAACTGCATCATTTTGGGGCACTTCTTTAGGCCAACATGTTTTCGATCACTTCCGACGATGGAAACTCCACTTCATAGGATTCCTACATGGATTCCCAATGACGTATGTCTCGCACTTGTTTACGAGACTATTGAACGTTTATGAACGTTTGATAACCAAATTAGATGATAGAGTTTCCCACCCAGGTCTAATCTGGAAGTACCAACTTTTGAACAACATTCCCCCATACATTCTTTACCTTTTTCTTCACCAGAGATATCTACACCTAACTTGACCACTTATGAACTAGGTCAACCATCGTTCCTGATGAGTACATCTCAGAGTCAGGAAACTGGTTCAATACCTCATGTGACCCCAACAAACAGAGGGCAATATTCGACTTCTATTCACTTCATAACTGGAGTATCATTACCACATCCACCTCAAACTTTGAGTGGAATTTATCCTCTAGTTAGTAGTAAACAATTGAGCGCAGGCCAAACTATGGTTAGTGTTCAACATACGATTGTTGGGCACACTCCTATAAGTGGACAATTTTCAACTAGGGGGAAACCCCTAGCCAGTGGACCAAATCTAACTGGGGGGAATCACCTAGTTAGGGGACATAACGTGAGAGAAGGAAATTATTCACATATGAAATATAGTATCGTTGGAATTTCTCTCCCAACCATAGGACAACCTACGTGGACATATCAAATGGGGGGACCATCTACTTGGACCCAACCCCCATGGGGGTATATCTATCCGGGTAATCATAATGCCACTATAGGACAAAATTATCCGAGAAACATTTTTCCTAGATTACCCTATCCCGGAAACAAAAACACCTCATGGGAGAACGATAATGTTCCACTGCTTGGACCTACAGCCGGTGGACCACCCCCACCACCTCCACCACTTGTCCCACCTCCTCCCTCACCATCCGGTACACCACCACCACCACCTCCACCTTGAGGAGGACCACCTTATTCTGGAGGAGGAGGAACCCCGCATTATGGTGGAGGACCAAATTATTCTGGAGGAGGAGGAACCCCACATTCTAGAAAAGGACCACCTTATTCTGTAGGAGTACCCCCTTCAGGTCCACCTCCAAACCCAGGGGGCCCACCTCCATATGGCCAATCCCCTATGGGAGGACCTTAATTACGATCAATCAATCCATGGTCCTACTGGTACACAGATGCCTTATCAGTATTACCAGTATCCACAACAGAACTGATAGTTATCATTTATGGCCACACTTGATTTACCAGATCTGTCACGTTTGACTAATGGTCCCATTCAACATGGTTTTAACTGGACAATGATTCCTATGAAGTTACCATCAAACATTCTGAAGTTTGACGGCAAACCCGGTGAGGACCCTAAGAACCACGTGTGACTTATCATTTGTGGTGTTCTTCCAATTCCTTAATGGATGATTCCATCCATTTGAGGTTATTCCAATGAACCCTTACTGGTACTGCCGCAAAGTGGTACATTGAGTTGCCACCACATTCTTTCGCTGATTTTTCGATCTTTAGCCATGTCATTTTTTACTCACTTTCAGCTACCGATCCGCTATGAAACCGACATAGATCTTTTGACTTCTCTCTGCCAAACTACTACCACTCACATTTCCAATCATATTCATGAGTGGAGGAGAAGAAGACGTCTCATTAAAGCTCCTATTCCGGGCCAACTACTTGCCGATTGGTTCACGAAGTCACTACTTCCTGTCATAGCTAAAGACGTAGCCATGGGTGGGGATGTTACAAAAGAACAAGCTATATCTAGTGCTCAGTATTTAGACTCTGTCTATGCCCAATCTGGAACCTCATATGATATCATCCCCGATGCCCCCCGCCCTACATATGACCCAAAAAAACTACCTATGGGACCTCATGCCGATGGCATTATTGGTTCTGTTCATACCCAGCGTGCTACACAATCCGGTGGATCACATAACCAGCATATATCGACAACATCCCCGACACAGGCTGGAAACAACACCAAACAATCACCCAACCCTGCTTCCACTGAAGAAGTGAATTTAGTTCAATCTACTTTACCTCAAAAATCCAGTGGAAAAAATAAGAAGAAAGGAAAATCTAAAAAGTCTTTTAACCAGTAGGAACCAAAGAACAATCCCAAAGACAACAAACAAAAGCATAAGGTTAAATATCCTTGTTTACTGTGTGGTGACGATCACTTCACCAAAGAATTCCCACATCGAGAGGAAGTGCAAATTTTCTTAATGGAAACCCCACACCCACAGTTTTAACTGATCCCTTCCCCACACAACAACAAAAAGTGATTGCACAACAACCATCTCCTTCTCACGGAGAACCGTCCACAACCGCTCATGTTCTCATGATGCGGAGTGAAACAGTCAAATTATCTACTCGATCACGTACATATGACTCTACTCCTGACAAGGAATCTAATGGAGGTAATAATGGAAAATACTCCGCATCTACATCTAGCATTCCTTCACCTCAAGGTCCTCTCATTATAGAGAAACCTGTACTGGATTTAGTTTTGCATCCAACCAAGAGCACGATTCGAAAAGCCATTTTAAATCCAAATGCCCAGGCTTCTCAAAACTATAATATAGTAGAGGATTTAGTGCAAGCTTCTTGTGCTATGTCGACACTAGAAGTCTTACAAAACTATCCCAATCAGCGTAAGACCTTTTTATCCATGATAGGGGTTGTAGATCTAGATTCCTCCAAAACCATTATGTTCAAGCTAGAGTATTTCAAGTTGAGGCTTTCCCACCAACTCGCATTTAAAATTGTTACTAATGTCTCTGGGAAAAGCATCCATCGTACTATCTTAGACGAAGGAGCCTCTAGCTCGGTTATGTCATTATCATGCTGGAGAGCCATTGGATCTCCCGATTTGAGTCGTTCTCCCACCACATTGAAAGACTTTGATGGAGATGGTTTTCAACCCCATGGGATGTTACAATCTTTGGCAGTCGAGTTGGGCGGTAGGATCCTTTCCATTAATGTGGAAGTCGTCGCTTCCCTGTTGGATTACAACTTATTACTTGGTCGAAATTGGTTCTATGCCATGACCACGGTTGCGTCATCCATCTTCCGCATTGTGCAATTTCCCCACCAAGGGAATATTGTCACTATCGACCAGTTAGATTTCTGTACACCTGACACCACTACTCATCCTACGGACAATGTCCCTCTTTTAGGACACTCTACGTAGATATATGCGAGTGTGGGGGTAGGAATACTTAAATATTCATCCCTCATGGGAGTCTTTCCAACACCAGATCCCCTTGCCCATGTTTCCACAGTGAACATGATTTTGTCCTCGCATTACTCGATTGACGAATGGATTGTGCCCGATCCTGATCATTTGCATTCGATTGGAGATGTGATTCCTCTCAGACCCACAGAAGCTACTAATGAGGCCATCCAATCAACACCTGATCTACCATATGTCCACTCTTGAGTGGCCTCTACCTTAGGTTCTCTTCCATTACAACGGACCTCATCCCTACCTTATTCTCTACTCCAGAATTTTCATCCTGACGAGTCAATCATGGATATTATGAGTGTGGATGAACACCCATGGGAAGACCTTCATCATAGATCGTCTTCCCTTCTGCCACTAGATTCGGTAGAGAACACCATTGAAACAAATTTTTCAGCAAATGTATTTCCTTATCCTCAATCTCCTATTCTAACTTACGATACGATAACCAAGGAAATCCTGGAAAACATCACGCCTACCTTTCCGATCGACATCTCGGTAAAACCCGAAGTCATGGAACATATTTACCTAGGCCAAACTTGTTCTCCGGAAGAAGTCACCATTTTCACAGCCTTATTTAAAAAATTCCACGACGTCTTTTCATGGAGATATGAGGAAATGCTTGGGATTGATCTTTCTATTGTCATGCATGAGATTCAAACATATCCTGATGCAAAACCTATCCAGCAAAAACTCCAGCCTGTGCACCCTAGGAAAACTGTGACTATTAAGGCAGAGATAGAAAAGCTATTGAAGGCTGGGTTCATTTATCCTGTTCCTTTAACATATTGGGTCTCTAATGTCATCCCCATTACCAAAAAATAGGGAACTATTAGGGTTTGTGTTGATTACGGGGATTTGAATAAGGCTTTTCCCAAGCACAATTAACCTACCCTGTTTATCGACCAAATCATCGACAACTGTGCCGGAATTGTCATCGTTTCCTTTATGGATGGATTTTACGGCTATGATCAGATTGAGATCCATCCTACCAACCAACATAATATTGCTTTCATCTACCCATGGGGTACATTCACATATCGAAAAATCCCTTTTGGCCTTAAAAATGTTGGTGCTACATTCCAGCGACCTATGTCGTATGCTTTCCACAATGTGAAGGATTTTTTGGAACCCTACTTAGACGATCTTCCTGCTCATTCAAATTGTCATGACTTCCACATAGATCATCTGATGGATGTATTCCTCAAGGGTCGACGGTATAACATCCATTTAAATCCTCATAAGTGCATTTTTTGTGTCAAGTTCGGACGTCTTTTAGGCTTCATCATTTCAAAGGATTGGGTCTACATCGATCCCCTCAAGGTGGAAGCCATTGTTTCTCTACCACCGCCCATGGATATTACGAAACTTCAAAGTTTGTAGGGGAAGGCAAACTACCTGAGCCGTTTCATGTGTAATTTCACAGAGAAAACACCAAGATACAAGCGGTTATTAAAGAGGGACATCCCATTCATTTGGGATGACTATGCTCAACAATCCTTCGAGAAACATAAACATGCCATCACTCATGCACCCGTGATACAACCTCCAAATCAAAGAAGTCTTTGGTTTTTGCGGATATTATTTGCGATCTTCCCCGTAGTGATCGGGAAACTGAGCCCATGGACTCCCTCCCCAACGAGTCCTTGTTTCTCACAAGTACTCCTGACCCATGGTATGGAGACATCACATTGTATCTCCAAACCCAATGCTCCGGTCCTCAATTATATCGTGATGAACACCGTCGTGTCCATCACCACGCAAAATATTACCTCATCATTAGTGATACATTATATCATCGTGGTATTGATTCTATTCTCTGACATTACTTTACTCATGAGGAGACCGAGCATGTTTTGAATGATTGTCACTCGAATGAATGTTGTGGTCATCTTTCTGGGATGGCTACAGCTTAGAAAATATTATGCACTGGATATTATTGGCCTTTCATCTTTAATATTGTATCGAAAGTGCTCACATCCAGCCTCGCTACATTCGGTTATCACCGTCGGTCCCTTCGCCAAATGGGGCATCGAATTCATGCACTGTAAGCCTACCTTGTCAGGGGGGCATCGTTATGTTATTGTCACAGTCGACTACTTCACCAAGTGGGCTGAGGCTGTGCCTACATACAAAGAATATGAAAAAAATGCCACACTCTTTATGTTTAACCATATCATTGCGTGATTCAGAGTCCCTCAAGCCATTGTCACCGATAATGGATCACATTTTCAAAACAATATGGTGGATGAACTAAGCGCCAGATTGAGTTTTCAACATGAGAACTAAAATCCCTACTACCCTCAATCAAATGGACAAGTAGAGGCCATTAACAAGGTCTTGAAAACCATGATTCAACATATGGTAGGAACGCATAACTCCAATTGGTATACCATGCGTTTTTAATCCCTATGGGTGTATAAGAATTCTGTTAAAAATGACACTGGTTTTACACCCTTTCAGTTGGTCTACAGACTAGAGGCAGCATTACCTATCGAGTGCGAGATTCCGTCTCTAAAACTTGTTGTCGAACTTTTACCGAACGCCACTACTAAGGAAGAACGATTTCTATACTTGGAAAAACTCAATGAAACCTGCCGTGATGCAGCTTTGGCTAATGAAGCACATAAGAAACACATCAAGTCCTAGTACGATAAATCAGTGAAACCTCATGTATTCAACGAGAGAGATTTGGTCCTTAATTATGACCAAAAACACAATAAGCTCGGGGCAGGAAAACTTGAGTCCATGATGTGGCATGGTCCATATGTGGTAAAACATGTTTTGGAAAAGGGAGCATATGAACTAGAGGATTATGAAGAGATATATTTGGGGGAGCCTCGTAATGGGATCTACCTAAAGCGACACTATGCCTAAATCATTTACGCATTAGTACTTTGTATATACTTTACATGACATGTGTTTTGATTGGTGTGACACTTTACTTTTAGTGTGATAGGATCTTATAATTACACTTATACCATGTTTTGCTTGGATATGAAGATGGAAACATGTTTTGTATTTGAAGATGGTGCTAGACGACACACCCGCAACCTCGGTTCGAAACCCTGGGTACTATATTCCCCTGTCGACAAGCTGATTAGTTTAGGAGGAACTTGCCTAGGTTTTGCAACCAATAACGTTGTCGAGTATCAAGCAGTAATTGGACTATTGACTGACACCTGTTCCTTGGGTGTGGACCACCCTTTTATCTGTCTCGATTCACAATTAGTGGTCTCCCATCTCAACAGTGTCTACGCTATCCGCGACCCCATATTAATCCGTGTATTCCAGTGAGTACATCTCTTGGAGAGGTCCTTTGAGTCAATTCAATACCAACACATTCCGAGAAACATGAACACAGTTGCTGATTCCCTAGTCAATTTCGTATTAGATTGCACATTTCACATTCATAAACATTTTCATCAAAGATGTATAAAATGACATAACATGTAAACTACTCATAGTGTGTAAGATAATATTCATAAGATCCCAAATCACCATAGAAGACATAGTGTATAAAACCGCAAAATAGTGTTTTGTATATATATATATGATCATGTACAAAAAAGTGGTACTAATACAAAATATGAATCCCATAAGCTTTCAATAGGTCCTAGATACAAAAATCTGAAGCCTATGGATTTAAGTACATATATCATACAATGAGCTATCCCTGTGGATGCTCGTGATAGCAGATAATATCCTGAGCTACTCGACAGAGCAACTGAACAAAGCGCCCTGAAACTCTAGTTGTCTAGCGCTAGTAGCAGCAAGGCAAGTCATCGATAGATACGTCGGAATATCCAACATCAACCTATGGAGGTTCTCCTCCAGCTCGTTCAGCTCCTCTGTTGCGTCCTACTGAGCAACCGCCATATCTCTTACCACCCCTCTTTTCTCAATCAGAGAAGAACCTACCGGTCGAGACAAGACAACATCTGCATCAAACACCCAAGATACCATAAAACAATTGCTACAACCAGAAAACAATATTTTTGTCCAGGAAAAAAAAAAGACATTACTAAGTATATTTCTAAGTGTATGAAATGCCAACAAGTGAAGGTTGAACAATCAACATGTAGTAGGTTTATTGGAGCCTTTTCCAATTCTAGATTAGAAATGGGAAGTAATAAATATGGATTTAATTATTGGGTTTCCAATTAATTCAAGAAAACATGATTCTATCATGGTTATGGTGGATAAATTTTCCAAGGCAACACATTTTATTCTAGTTAAATCTAACTACAAGGATAATGAGATAGGAAGAATATTCATGAAAGAAATATTTAAATCTTACGGGTTTCTCAAAGCAATTGTATCCGACTATGATACAAAGTTTACTTCTAATTTTTGGAAAATTATTTTTTGCATATTTGGGTACATAGTTGAACTTTAGCATTACCTTCCATCCACAAAAAGATGAACAAACACAAAGAGTAAATCAAGTGCTTGAAGACATGCTTCACTTGTATGTGATGGACAAACCATCCAAGTGAGAAGATTGTCTACACTTGATAGAGTTTGCATATAACAATGGGAAACATGCATCACTCAGAATGAGTCCATTTGAAGCTTTGTATGATAGAATGTGCAGGACATTAGTGACTAGGGATAATCTAGTGAACTTAATTGTGCTTGGTCTAGAAATGCTTAAGAAAATGGAACAAGAGGTTGCAAACATTGGGCATATAAGAATCGAGTGCATATAGAGTTTAATGTTGTGGATCATGTTTACCTATGAGTGAGGCCAAGGAAAATTTCCTTAAATATTGGAAGTTGTACCAAGCTATCACCAAGATATTGTGTGACATTTGAAGTGATTGAGAGGATACGGTCAATTGCATATAGAATTGCATTACTTGCTAACACTAGATATCACAATGTTTTTCATGCTTCTTTGCTTAATAAATGTTGGAACATAATTCCCATCTAGACCTTGGTTAATAATCCTTGCATAAGGTTCCAAGTGTTTAACGTAAGTTTTTCCATGGTTTGGCTTCAATAGTGCCTAGTCTAAGGGGTTTGTCCACATATTAGACTATTGGTTTGTCATTATAGCCAAGTTTGTCCACAAGTGTGCCCATTTCATTATTTTGGGGAGTCAAAGGCACCCTATTTAATGCATTTAATGAGGCAGGTGCACCATTTCCCTGTTTTATGGGATAAGGTTGGACCAAGGGCGCTTATGCACTAGATTTGGTCAAATTTCTCATTAATGGCCACTACCAAATCCCTAAACCACCTAATCCTCCCTCATAATGATTCCATTGACATTTATTGACTTGCCTAACTTTCTCATGGTCCTCATAGGTTCATTGGACCTCATTATGGCCCAATACAGGAGTTACACTTGGAACAATGTCATAGATTGGGGGACTTACTCCACTAAGCCTAGCATTAATGTGAGCTACTCAACTCACCACTAAGACTCTCGATTTTGTCTCTTGAGAGAATTTATATATTGTACACATCTTATTGAATAATACAAAAGGTGGATTTAATCCCAATTTAGTTCTATCTCTTGTGTTTCTTGCTATTCTTCTATCTCTATTTTCTACTAATCTCTGTTGCTAATCTAGTGAGGTTATATTTGCTTCAAGATCCTTACTTGTAGAATTGATTGCATGACATCAAGGCCATATAAATTTCACATGGTATCAGAGCGTAGGGAGATTAGTCTAATTTATCCTCCATACATATCTTTAGAGTGTTGTTTTGCAAGTACAAATTCTACATGGATTCAAAAGCAGTTCCCCTTCTTACTCCATTCACATGCTATTCAGAGTGGAAATTAAAGCTGGTTGCATCTCTAAAGAGACAAGGTCTATATGAGATATCTATTGGATATGTTGAATAGACAATATCCCACTAAGAGAAAAAATTATTGGTTAAATGACTGTGACAGAGAATTTGGAGCAATATGTCTAGCAATATCTCCAAGCATGCGCTACCTCATTGATATTGTTGAATACCCAAAGGATCTCTGGATCAATTTAGATAGAGATTTTGAAAAACATGATGAGGAAGATTATAGCCATATGGGTAATGAACCTAGAAACTCCTCACATGATCTGCAATATGATGGCTCAGCCTCAAACAACTCTTCTAAAGTTGTGCAAGTTGAAGAAGAAAATATGGCAGAAATTTCAACTCAAGTTTGAAATGGTGAAAGTCTCGCTGAAGTGACTCCTTCTCTTATTGCTCTAGAAGTCCATGAGAAATCTGATTTCTCATATTCACATGTATCTGATCCAAGAGAAACCATTCAATATGCCTTTGTTGAAGAAGAACTATCCTTCCATCTTTCATCATTGTTCTCCAATAATGATTCAAATGCTGATTTTGAGGATGATAAGCTAGTTGTTGAAGATCCTTTGCATGCTTCACTAGTCTGTGGTGCAAAATTTGATGATATTTTGGATGATTTGAAGGCTGCATCAAGATTTGAGATATCTTCAAATGCACTCACCAATTCTGATCCAAATCTTTCTACCGATCCTCTATGGTGACTAGCAATTTCCTCTCAATTGTACTGAAGAAGGAGACATTGACATTGTCTTGGAATGCGTTGAACTCTTGTTCCTCTCATTTGGACCTGATCATACCTATTTTGGATCTGATTTTAGTTCAGATTTCAAGTCCAAAGATCATTTAGAACTATTGTTCATAATTCTTGGAGCTTCCATAATAGTTTTTGGTTAAAATTTTCAAGAAATTTCAGTTTTGCTTGATGCTGATTTCACCACTCTTGGTTCAAACTTTTTGGCTCAAGCATCTCAAGACTCATTTGGAACTGATTTCAGTCTAAAGTTAAAGTCTAATGAGCATCCATTTATGCTCTCACATCAGTGTATTGGAGCTGTTATACATGGCTACATTGTCCATCATGCAACTGTTCATGTTCCTGATCTAGTTGAGCAACATCCCCTTCTTCCCAAGAAGAAGGTTCCTCCAGACATATGATCAAGTTCACAACTACTTGAGTTTTGGATTAGTTCAGTTTATTTTGGTGTATTTCATGTCCATTTTAGAGGGAGGATTTTCTCCAAGTGGTTTTTCCTCTTTCCTCACTTACATGGATTAATAATGTAAAGGGTGACCATAAGCCTTTATTGCTCGGGCCCTCATAATAATTTTCTTTTCTCACTACCATTTTAGCTTAAGGGGTGTTGGAACATAAGCCCCATATATACCTTAGTTAATAATCCTTGCATAAGGTTCCAAGTGTTTAATGTAAGTTGTTCCATGGTTTGGCTTCAATAGTGCATAGTCTAGGGGGTTTGTCCACATATTAGACTAGTGGTTTGTCATTATAGCCAAGTATTTCCACAAGTGTGCCCATTTCCTTATTATGGGGAGTCAAAGGAACCCTATTTAATGAGTCAGGTGCACCACTTCCCTGTTTTATGGGATACGGTTGGACCAAGGGCACTTACGCACTAGATTTGGTCAAATTGCTCATTTATGGCCACTACCAAATCCCTAAACCACCTAATTCTCCCTCATAATGATTCCATACACATTTATTGACTTTACTAACTTCCTCATGGTCCTCATAGGTTCATTGGACCTCATTATGGCCAAATACAAGAGTTACACTTGGAACAATGTCATAGATTGGGGGAATTACTCCACTAACCCTAGCATTAATGTGAGCTACTCAACTCACCACTAAGCCTCTCTATTTTGTCTCTTGAGAGAATTTATATATTGTACACATCTTATTGAATAATACAAAAGTTGGATTTCATACCAATTGAGTTCTATATCTTTTGCTTCTTGCTATTATTCTATCTCTATTTTCTACTAATCTCTGTTGCTAACTAGTGAGGTTATATTTGCTTCAAGATCCTTAGCTGTAGAATTTCTTGCATGGAATCAAGGCCATAGAAATTTCACATGGTATCAGAGCTTAGGGAGATTAGTCTAATTTATCCTCCATACATATCTTCAGAGTGTTGTTTTGCAAGTACAACTTCTACATGGATTTGAAAGCAGTTCCCCTTCTTACTTCATTCACATGCTATTTAGAGTGGAAATTGAAGCTGGTTGCATCTCTAAAGAGACAAGGTCTCTATGAGATATCTATTGGAGCTGTTGAAGAGACAATATCCTATGAAGAGAAAAATGATTGGCTAAATGACTATGACAGAGCATTTGGAGCAATATGTCTATAAATATCTCCAAGCATGTGCTACCTCATTGATACTGCTGAATACCCAAAGGATCTCCAGATCAATTTGGATATAGATTTTGGAAAGAATGATGAGGGATATTATAGCCATATGGATAATGAAACTAGAACATTCTCACATGATCTGCAATATGATGGGCTTGGCCTCAAACATCTCTTCTGAAGTTGTGCACGTTGAAGAAGAAAATATGGCAGAAATTTCAACTCAAGTTCAAAATGGTGAAAGTCTCCTTGAAGTGACTCCTTCTCTTATTGCTCTAGAAGTCCATGAGAACTATGATTTCTCATATTCACATGTATCTGATCCAAGAGAATCCATTCAATATTCCTTTTTTGAAGAATAAATCTCCTTCCATCTTTCATCATTGTTCTCCAATAATTCTTCAAATGCTGATTTTGAGGATGATAAGCTAGTTGTTGAATATCCTTTGCATACTTCAATAACTGATGGTGGAAAATTTGTTGATCTTTTGGATGATTTTAAGGTTGCATCAAGATGTGAGATATCTGCAAATGCACTCACCAATTCTGATCTAAATATTTCTACATATTCCTTTATGGTGACGAGCACATTTCCTCACAATTCTACTGAAGAAGGAGACATTGACATTGTCTTGGCATGCATTGAACTCTCGTTCCTTTCATTTGGACCTGATCATACCTATTTTGGATCTTATTTTAGTTCATATTTCAAGTCCACATAACATTTGGAAGTATTGTTCAACATTCCTGGAGCTACCATAATAATTTTTGGTTCAAAGTTTCAAGAAATTTCAGTTTTGCTTGATGTTGATTTCACCACTCTTGGTTCAAATTTTTTGGCTCAATCATCTCAAGACTCATTTGGACCTGATTTCAGTCTGAATTTCAAGTCTAATGAGAAGCCACTTATGCTCTCACATTAGTGTATTGGAGCTGTTCTACATGGCTACATTGTCAATCATGCAACTGTTCATGTTCCTGATCTAGTTGAGCAACATCCACTTCTTCCCAAGTAGAAGGTTCCTCCAAACATATGATCAAGTTCACACCTACTTGAGTTTTGGAGTAGTTCAGTTTATTTTGGTGTCTTTCATGTCCATTTTAGAGGGAGGATTTTCCCCAGGTGGTTTTGCCTCTTTCCTCACTTACATGGATTAATAATGTAAAGGGTGACCATAAGCCTTTCTTGCTTGGGCCCTCATAATAATTTTCTTTGCTCACTACTATTTTATCTTAAGGGGTGTTGGAACATAATTCCCATCTAGACCTTGGTTAATAATCCTTGCATAAGGTTCCAAGTGTTTAATGTAATTTGTTCCATGGTTTGGATTCAATAGTGCCTAGTCTAGGGGGTTTGTCCACATATTAGACGAGTGGTTTGCCATTATAGCCATGTTTTTCCACAAGTGTAACCATTTAATTATTCTGGGGATTCAAAGGTGCCCTATTTAATGCATATAATGAGGCAGGTTCACCACTTCCCTGTTTTATGGGATAAGGTTGGACCAAGGGCGCTTATGCACTAGATTTGGTCAAATTGCTCATTAATGGTCACTACCAAATCCCTAAACCACCTATTTCGCCCTCATAATGATTCCATCCACATTTATTAACTTTCCTAACTTCCTCATGGTCCTAATAGGTTCATTGGACCTCATTATGGCCCCATACAAGAGTTACACTTGGCACAATGTCATAGATTGGGGGAATTACTCCACTAAGCCTAGCATTAATGTGAGCTACTCAACTCACCACTAAGCCTCTCGATTTTGTCTCTTGAGAGAATTTATATATTGTACACATATTATTGAATAATACAGAAGGTGGATTTCATCCCAATTGAGTTCTATCTCTTGTGTTTCTTGCTATTCTTTTATCTCTATTTTCTTCTAATCTCTGTTGCTAATCTAATGAGGTTATATTTGCTTCAAGATCCTTAGTTGTAGAATTTCTTGCATGGCATCAAGGCCATATAAATTTCACAATAAATATGTGAATGATCCTAACCACATGATTGATTCAGATGTGATCTAGGTGGAACCCACAATAGAGTTCTAAACAAAGACGTTATGCATCCTCGACAAGAAGGTAAAATTGCTTTAGAACTGAGCCATCATACATGTAAAGGTGCAATGGAATTACTTTGGTCCCAATGAGAATACATGAAGGTTGGAGGATTCCATGAGAGATGCATATCCATTTTGTTCTGATTTTGAGAAAATACTGAGGAAGGTGTTATTCCAACGGGGAGGGGATTCTAATACCCCCAGTTTTTCCTTGGAATATATTAAATCAAACAATGTAAATGATGTAAATATGGTAATATGGATTCATAGTGCGGAGCTCCCTAGCTAGTGAATGGCTAGGCATGTATAGTGAAAATATTTCTATATGGACCATGTGGTTGGGTTATCATGCCACTTCAAATACTATGTAAATATCATGCTAGAAAAATAAGCAAATGGTCCAAATAGTTGTGTAAAGAGCACTAGAGGGGCTATGATTCCACTAGAGGGGAAGATGAAAGGGGGTCTATGGGAGAATAAATCTTCTATTTCCAAGTGTCAACCTTAGAACTAATCCCTTTGTTGAAATGTGCCTTAACTGAGCCAATTATTTCCTTTTTACTTTTAAACCCAATCATTAAATGCATGGTTGGGGTTGGTGGGGAAGTTATTTTCATGTAGTTATGGAAGCATGCGATGAATACACTTATATGATTTTTGTAAGGGTCCTCTCTTCTATTGTCAGAAGTTATGTCAACTGTCTTTTCCTCCATCTTCTCATCTCTTTTGAGATTCTATCACACATTTTTCTCATGCATATTTTTGTAAAAGATTTAAACTACACATAATTGTTACTTTTGTTGTTCATTTTCCATTGCCATTACCCTTATCAGACTATGTCATATCTGGAAATTAAAAAATGTGAAGGAAAATTGCATTTTTGAGAGAAAAGAGATGGTTGTAGGTGAGCATAGAGGTTGGAAAATAGAGGAACCTTTACCCATTGAATTTTTCTAATCATGAATGATTTAGAAGCCATAAATTAATGCTACAGAAGGTCCCCCAACAACATACATTATATTGAACTCTTACTATGCACACTAGTAAGCACTGTAAGGGTTGGATTTCTCGAGGGAGCTATGGATCAGTGAAGGGAAATTCCTTCCTTGTGTTGTGTGGGGAAGTTGGAAGGAGTTCAATGGATGTGATGGTTGAGTGAGATTCCTATAGAATATTTGGATGATCATTTGGCTAAGCATTGAGATCAGAATGGGTTGTGGGTTGAGAGAGAGAATCTTGTAGGTGTTTCCTTCACCTTGATGGCCTCATAACCCATCTTGGGGGTCACCTCTCAACATAAAGAGTACATGCTAGATATATTTCCTATGGTTGGGTGGAAAATCATTCTTAAAAATCCAATTGCTTGGATATTCATTGTTTAAATATAAGTATTCTCTTTGTATTCGAATGTGTGACAATTTTATTTTATGCATGTGATAATCATGCCTATTTATGAATGTGTGTGCGTGCGTATATAATTTATTTCCACTGTGTTTTCCATTTATGCATCTGCACACACATTTTATTGTTTATGAATTTGTAATATGGCCATGGGGTGAAATTTAGAAGCCCTGAATTCGTAAATGCCCCCCTCTATTGGTCATATTGATGGCCGAGGATATGATGGAGTGGTATCAAATCTATTGGTTGAAACACCGGGGTTGTATGGGATGTAATCCACAACTACAAGAAAAAATAAGAGTTGCACAAGAAGTGTTTGACAAGTGCTTCTATGAAAATTGTGGTTTTAGTAATAGGTGGTTTTTTAATGGAGCTGAGGAATTAAATTTGTGATCTACCAGCAGGAATGATAGAATGTAAGAGAGAAGAGAGGACCTACGTTTTCCAATGAAAGTTTCTCGACGTTTCGACCCCTACTGCGGGATCATCATCAGGAGATAGTGAATTCTGGGAAGAAAATGTTTTGATTTCCCAACTAAAGTTATATGTAGTGGTGATTTGGTAGAAGGAAATAGGTTAGAGGTGTTGGCTCAAGTTTTTAGGGTTTGGCTAATTCTAAGAATAGTTAGTTATTCTTTTACTTTCTAATGTCACAAGGTTGAGGTTATTTTTATTTTTAGTTAGTTTGATTCAATTTTTATTTAAGTTTAATTTTTATTTTGTAAAGGTTTCCACTATGTTTTTATAATACCTCAAATTTTAGCTCATAATTCATTAATGAAATAGTTTATTCTAGTTAATTTTATTTTAAAAAAATTAATGTTTTGATAGTGTTTGGAAAGTAATTACTATTTTTATTAATATTATACCTTGTTATAATTTAAAGACGAGAATATTTTTAGATTAGTTCAATTTAGTTTATATTATGTTTTTATTTTGATTATAAATATACAAACTCCTTCGTAAAGGACTCCACCAGCTGGATAAAAGAAATCAACACCAAGAAACTTGATGACAATTATATCCTCGCCAGCTTTGATGTAGTTTCTCTCTACATTAAAATACCAGTAAATGATGCCATTGAAACCATAAGGGAGCTCGCCAACGATGATACCGCAAAACCGGTTGAGGTCTGTCTATGGTCTACCTTTTTCACATTCCAGAATATGTTCTTTGAACAAGTGGAAGGTGTCGCAATGGGTTCACCCTCTCCCCTATAATAGATAATTTATACATGGAGAACTTTGAGAGAAAGGCTATAGAATCGTTCCCACTTAAACCTAAACATTGGAAACGCTATGTAGATGACATAGACGTTGTTCGGCCTCATGGGAGGGACAACTTAGACAAGTTCCTCAAGAACCTCAACTCACAGAATAGTAGCATAAAATTCACCATGGAAACCAAAGAGAACACAAATTCTTCCTTTTCTTGATGTACTAATCAAAAGAAAAGAGGATGGATCCATAGCACACCGGGTATATAGAAAAAATGCACACACGGAGATATACCTCCATGCTAACTCACACCACTATCTGCCACAGAAAACTGGTGTTATCAATACACTGGTCACGAGATCCCTTAGAATTTACGATAAGGAGCACATAAACTGAGAATTAGAACATTTAGGAACTGTCTTCACTAATAATGGATATGATATCAATCAGCTCAATAAATCTATAGAGGTATCTAAGAAACCTCATAAAGATAAGAAGAAGATCAACAAAGAACACAATAGAATCTTCCTCCCTTACATTAAAGGAACCACTGATAAACTAGCAAAAATACTCATAAAGCACAATTTCAAAGTATTATTCACCCCTTCAAACACAATAAGAAGCCTACTGGACTCCTTGAAAGACCCTATAGCTCCCATGTCATGCAAGGACGTTTACTCCATTCCCTGTTCGTGTAGTATGTCTTACATAGGGGAAACCCGTAGGTCAATAGAAACAAGACTAAAAGAACATAGTGCTGACCTTAGGTATGATAGGCATAAAAAATCAGCCCTAGCAGAACATTCACACCTAACCCAACATCATATTTGTTTGGAAAAAGCATGTCATAGCAAAAGTAGACAACCTCGCAAAACGAAAGATTAGAGAGAAAATTGAAATCGAAATGTGTAAAGATTGCCTCAATAAGGATGATAGAGCCAAAATCAATGCCACATGGAAACCCCTTATACACTCGCTAAAAGAAAAACATACCTCAAAGCAATCCAATAACCAGTATAACCTAAAGCTAATAAATCTTCAAATTAAATAGAATTATATTGAAATCATATTATATTCTAAAATAAATTAAATTAGGTTAATAAATATATAATTTTTGACTATATCAAAACAATGCAAAATTAAAAAATTTGATCAATTAAAACTAAAACAAAATCACAACCTATAATAAACTAAATTAAAATAAATTATAATATATAATAATTAAATAACTCACTAATTAGTATAGTAATTAATTAGTATAAACATGGTTGAAACATTATAGAAATAAAAATCTTAACTAAAATATATTAATAATCAAAATAAAAACATAATCTAAAACTAAATTAAATAAAATTATATTGAAATCATATTGTATTCTAAAATCAATATATATATATATATATATCAAAAGAATGCAATTTTTTTTTTTTTAATCAATTGAAACCAAAACAAAATTACAACCTATAATAAATTAAATTAAATTAAATTATAAATAATTAAATAACTAACTAATTAGTATAGTAATTAATTAGTATAAACATGGTGGAAACATTATAGAAATGAGAAATTTAAGTAAAATATATTTATAATCAAAATAAAAACATAATCTAAACTAAATTGAACTAATCTAAAAATACTCTCATCTTTAGATTATAACAAGGTATAATATTAATAAAAATAGTAATTACTTTCCAAACACTATCAAAACATTAAATTTTTTTAAATAAAATTAACTAGAATAAACTATTTCATTAATGAATTATGAGCTAAAATTTGAGGTATTATAAAACATAGTGGAAACCTTTACAAAATAAAAATAAAAATTGAATCAAACTAACTAAAAACAAAAATAACCTCAACCTGGTGACATTAGAAGGTAAAAGAATAACTAACTATTCTTAGAATTAGCCAAATCTTAAAACTTGAGCCGACACCTCTAACCTATTTCCTTCTACCAAATCACTACTACATATAACTTTAGTTGGGAAATCAAAACATCTTCTTCGCAAAATTCACTGTCTCCTGATGATGATCCCATACCAGAGGTCGAAACGTCGAGAAAATTTCATTGAAAAACGCAGGTCCTCTCTTCTCTCTTAAATTCTATCTCTGCGTATGGCGCTCTAAAAAATGATAGAATGGTTTAAGGAAATTTGGAAAATTTCAAAACCGTAGAAGTTATCAGTGAATTTTTTTTTTCATTCTATTATGTGATAGAGATATTTTCAGAATGGATGAAATACTCGATGTAGTTTCACAATAAACCCCATTGTGGTATAATTTTTTTTCATAATTATGAAAATGTGAAAAAATTAGGAAACTTGGGATGGGCCCTACCAATGCCACGTGGAAATATGAGTGACGTGGATCAACCACACGAGTAGAGGGATTACGTGGATACTTTTCAGCGTCACCACATGATGTGACCAAGACCTTTTGACATGCATCATATGATGTGATGAGATCGATAGTTATATCGAGATCGTCTTGTCGATAGAAGCAGTCGAACACAAATACAGAGGTTCATTGCGATGGTAGCCCGATTTCCAAAGTACATTCATTGGGAAGTGAAGCCGAGGGTGTAAGTTAGACATTTATATGGAATGAGGATCCTGATGTATCAGCCCCGATGTGCCGGGAGGAGTCCTATCAGAGATCTACTATCGGAAATTTATGTTGAGGGTGCAAGCAAAGGATCCTAAGAGAGTGAATTCCGATGCGTTTAGATATCGACCTTTGACCATTAGAGATAGATCTGCTTAGAGATCAAGAATGGGAAACATGAATATTTCGACCTGCTGAGGAGAGTCTGATAAAGGAGATTCATGAAGGTCATCAGAAAATCTAAAAAGCTAAAAGAAGTGTGAAGCCCAAAAAATGTTTTTTCCATAACATGAGCAGTTTATCTTGGAATCTAGTGAGAATTGAAACATTTTGATGCCATTTAGGAATGCTACATAACTATTAGTGACGAGCATGGGCTCATTCTGCTCCAATTTGACAGAAATTTGGAAATAGTGTGTTTTAAAGATGAGTATCTAGAGATACGATAGGAGTCTTGTTGGGGTCAAAATTGTTATAGTGTAGTTGTGGACCAGGAACACATATAAATTTGGTAGCATTTGGACAAATTTAAAAAGGTGTGGAGCTGAGGTGCAAATGAAGGCCAAAATCCATTATTCCATGGTACTTTTTATATATTTCAGAAAACATGGAGGTAAAAGTGACCTTAGATGTCAAGGCCACAAAAAATTATCAACTTCAAATTTTACCTACTTATCAAAACAAAACAAAAAATGGTTAGAGGAAGTTTTCCCAAATATGCTTAAATTGTGAGATAACCGATTTTGCTGAAAATTCCAATTCTGGAAAAAAGTGCAAAAGTCCAAAGTAGTAAATTCCATAAATTTATAGAAATTGACCAGAGCAATGGATCAAGGATATATAATTTGCTAAGTGATCCTTGTTATTTGTATTATGAGCACTCGATAGAAACAATTTTCTAGTTTTCCCTATATTTTCTTCTGCAGGTGGTTGAAGTTGGTCTCCGAAGCTAAATACACATGTAGGAAAAGTGCAAAATTGGGAAAAATTAGTATTTCTAAAAGTCTATAACTTCTAGCTCCAAGGTATGAAATGAAGCATGAAGATAGTCATGGGAAAGGTTATCCACAATGGAACAATTATGCACAAACAGATTCTGAAAGGGGATTTAGATGTTTTTGAGATTTGATTAGAAAAGTGCTTGTAACCCTTATTTGAAAAAAAATGTCATAGGGGTAGTTCCCAAAATGCATGAAAAATAATATTGTGATTTTATAAGAATGTAATGAAGTTGACAAATGTGCTTATATGAAACCTTTTGTAGATACAATATCATATCAAGGATAGTTAAGGGTCAATATTCAGTGTAGTGCAATTTGGAAATCCTTGGTCTTGGTTGGGCCAAGAAAACTATCATCATGGATGATGCACATGATCCTTACACAATTGAAATAAATTTCATGGGATACAATATACATGTTGAAAATGTGGAGACAAAATCTAATGGATAAAGAAATCAAGTAACTCCCTGAGATATTGCAGAAACCATGAGAAAAATAATAGTGGAATTACAAAGTTGTAGAGAAGATAATGATAGGATGCTCAGAGCTCAGGAAGAGTAGAATCAATTGAATGCAACCATGCTCCAAATATTAACATACATTCAAAGTAATATTCGCCATGGAAAACACTCATGAAATGAGGCAAAGAGTGGGAGAAGCTCAAGAAGGAAATCTCACAAGAGGTCCTGTAGCTCAAGGAGGGTATCTAGAGAGAGGACATACACTCCAATTTATCTTCTAGTGAGTCATATGCCTCTAAAGACTCCATTGAAAAGTCAAGATCACCATCTCATAGAAATAAGAGGAAGAGGCCTATTAAGGAAAACTCCCATGGGAATTTTGGAAGGCTAAATCTCCTTCTTTTGATGGTGAAGCCAAATAAGGTCAAGGAGTTGAGGCTTGGTTTCTTGGGATGAGTAAGTATTTCCAAGTCCAATAATACTGTGGGAACAAGAAGGAAAGGGTGGCCATATTTTAATTTAATGGAATAGAATTTATATGGTGGGATCACCTTAAACAAGTTAAGAATATCAATAAAAGGAATATTGTTGTGGAATTAATTCAAGAAGTACTTCAAAACAAGGTACCTCTATGATAGGTACTATGATGACAAAATAAAAAAGTTTCATGAGTTGAAATTGAGGACAATGACCGTGTAGTAATATGCCAATAAATTCTTGGAGTTGCTTAAGATGTCAAATATATTATATTTTAAGGCCAAAATTCAACACTTTCTAAGTGGGTTACCTTAGTCATACAAGGACATGATTGAGTTTGATGAACGCCAAACTCTAGATGAGACCTTAAGAAAGGGAAAGTATTGTTATGATGAAAGAAAAAGCAGGTTATAATTCCATAAGGCATGGAAGGACAAGAAAAATGAGAATTTTGACCAAAGAAAAAGGGGATTGTTGTGCTGAGCATGATTGTAACTATAATGTATGTATGGAATAATTCCATCCCATGTTTGTCGATGCTTGTGGTTGTACATGCGAAGAAGTTGCACTACCAAGCGATTCACAACTTTCGTCTGTCCGTCGGTCTGAGGATGGAAAGCTGCTGACAATGAGAGTCGTGTGTCCAGATGTTCCCAGAGAGTCTTCCAAAATATGCTGACGAATCTGGAATCTCGGTTGGAAGTAATGGTTGTCGGTAAGCCAAAGTGTTTCCAAACATGTGTAAAGAAGAGCTGAGCGGTCTACTGTGCTGTCGTGGTCTTCTTACATGGAATGAGAATGGCCAGATTGGAAAATTTATGGAATACTACTAATATCACGTCACGATGATGTTTGGTAGTAGGATATCCCATAAAGTAGTCCATAGAAATAGATTCCCATGGTCGACTAGGAATTGGCAAAGGTGTGTACAATCCCTGTCGTCGATTAGGCAGTTTAGCAATGGCACAAATCACGCATGATCGAATGTACTTGTTGATGTTAGTTTTAAGCGTAGGCCAAAAGAAATACTTCTGGAGAATAACAAGTGTCTTCGCTACTCGAAAGTGTCCTGCAGTCTTGCTGTAGTGCGCATCCCAAATGGGCTGCTGTCGATGCTCACTGGTCGGTACACAAAGCTGCCCAATCTTGTATAGCAAGGTGTATTTCAGGAAATAGTTGGAGGTCGACGAATTATCGGTCTGTAGATGTCAATAGACTATTGAGAAGTCATTTTCGTCCTGATATAATTGAGGCCAAGTGGTCGTGTCGTATCCCTGCATACTCATCACTGTGAAAAGGAGAGTAATGGGTGGTCGAATTAGAAAATTGGCAGCGGCATTAGATTTACCTTTCGATACTTAATCACCAGCTGGAATTGTTGCAGGTAATTAATCCACTTGATTTGTTGAGTCGTTTGGAGTTTTGACTGGGTCAGAGCGAACTATAGCGGCTTATGGTTAGTGAGGATGATGTTTCCTTGCCAAGGATGTAATGCCTCCATTGCTTGAGAGCTTGCACAATGGCATACAGTTATTTTTCACACGTCGAATATCTTCTAACTACGTCTTTAAAAGTTTAGGAATGAAAAGAGATTGGGTAACTAGACTGAGTGATCACTGCACCCAAGGAATAGTCTGATGCATCCATCTCAATCTCAAAGGGCTGATGCAAATCAGGTAACAAAAGTACTGGTGCAGTGCAGAGTTTGTGCTTGAGATGTTCGAAAGCTTCTTGTTGTGTCAATGTCCATTTGAAGACATTTTTTCCATTTCCCTTAGTCAACTGATTCAAGGGCCAGGCTATGTGACTGAAGTCGAGTATGAATCATCGATAGAAATTCACCAAACCAAGAAAAATTCTTAGATATTGAATGCTTTGAGGAATGGGCCAATCTTTGAGGATTTGTACTTTTTCTAGATTGACGTGAATGCCTGTAGAGTCAATTACTAACCCAAAATATTTGATGCTGGTCATCGCAAAGGTGCATTTGTCCATGTTTAATTGGAGTCGATGGTGCTAGAGAGTGTCGAGGACTTGTCGAAGATGTCCGACATGTTCTTCCCATGTTCGACTGAAAATTAGTATGTCGTCGAGGTAGACAATAACACATTTGTTGATGAAAGGTAGAAGAGTATTTTCCATGTATTGCATGAAGGTCGTAGGTGCATTGGTTAAGCTGAAAGGCATGACTAACCATTCAAACAATCCTTCCTTGGTCTTGAAAGCAATTTTCCACACATCTGTGGGCTTGATTGGAATATGATGATATCCCAACTTGAGGTCGAGCTTAGTAAAGAATTTAGCACCTTTCAGACAGTCGATGAGCTCGTCTATCCGTGGCAGAGGGTAGCGATTCTTTACCAAAATTTTGTTGAGTTCCCGGTAATTGATGCACATGCGCCAAGTCCCATATGTCTTTGGAACGAGGACGATTGGACTTCTGCAAGGAGAGGATCTTGGTCGAATATGACCTTTGTCAATCAATTCTTTGATTTGTCTGTGAATCTCTTCATTTTAGAGAATGGATCTTCTGTAAACAAATGCGTTAGGAAAAGAAGAACCAGGAGCAAGTTCAATGGAGTGTTTTACCTGGAAATGTCAAAGTACTCCGTCCGGATCTTGGAATAAACTCTGAAACTCGTCGAGAACATTGTCGATCAACTACTTCTGTCGGGAGCTGCACGAGTCGGTGAGTCGACTTGTCGCTGCACTATTCCTAGAATGTTGCAGTTTGATCATGATTAATGGGAACTTCTGAGCATGATTGATGAGATTCTTTGTCTCTTTAGCAGAAATCATTGAGACTGTGGGTGTAGGTCGTCGCTCTGGTATTCCATACCATCGATTTCAGATTTTGAAAATCACCTTCTGAGGCGGTGACTGATAACTTCCATGGTGATCGCACAAGTAAGGTTTCCCAAACAAGGCGTTGGATATGGAGAGTGGTGCCATGTCGCAGAGTACTTCATCTTCAAAAGGTTTTATGAAGTAGGCAAGTTTGCATTGTCGGGTGATCCATAGTTCCTGTCCATCCTTCATCCAACCGATGTTGTAAGGTTGAGGATGCGGAGTGGTGACAAGACATAGTTTCTTCATGAGATCTTCAGAAATGAAGTTCTTCTGGCTACCATTATCCATAATCAGATGTAATGGATTGTTATGAACCCATATCCGTGTATGGAATAGATGCTCTCGTTCCTCCTCGTCGACGATAGTCGAGGCTTCTGAATTGGTCGATGTCAAAAGGGTTGTTGCATCTGGATCAGATTCTTCCACCGTCTTGTCGAACGCGTCAGATGTCGACACTTTTGCCAAAAATGTCTTCCGAGCTTTTCATTCAGATGTATCATGCCAAGATGAGTGGTGGTAATGACACAATTTCCCATTAAGAGGTTGTTTGCTACGTTCCCTTTTCTGAAAAGGCTTTTTTCCATGATGTAGCTTTGGCGGTGTCGGCTAAGAAGATTTTGACTTGTCGAAGTCGGCTGATTCCTTCTTGTCGGGTGGTCATCCTAATGTGATCCAGATGGATATCGGTGGCCACCCACCTATTCCTCTGGCTCAAAACAGTTTCCCATTTTGCCAATTTTCTAGTAATATTTCTACAGTTTTTCGAGTCCCAAACTTCCAGGGCCGTTTTGAGGCCCTAAATGACGTTTTTGGGGAAATCTTGGTCCAACGGGGCCCATCTTTTTCATGTTACATAGCATAGTCCTCGGAGATATCTTTCCAATGGGCTATCGAGCGCCACAAATGGAGATCGTATGCAAACGTTATGACCCCGGGAAGTTGATTGTTCAACTAACCACCTTGGGGCTGCAAACTTTATGACGGTTCATCTTCTAGGGTTAGGTTTTTGGATGTTTGGGATTCTTTCCCTCATGCTTATGATAAATAGGCCTTTCAGCCTCTCTTTGTAATCATATTGGCACAAATGAGTATAGCGGCCACATCTCTTCTCAGAGATAGCCACCACCATTCCAGCTGTTGTATTTATAGTCTGTTCTATTTTCGATACTTAATAGAATATGTGTTTACTGTATCACTGTGTTTCTTGCCATATATCTATGTATGTGGAATATATCTCTGTATATGATTTTGCAGATGCTATCTTTTGTTTCGTTCCCACACAAATCCGAATCAGTGGTATCAGAGCAATCTGCTCTTTGATTGTTTCTCGGTGCATGTCCCCGACGAGGTTAGGATACAGAGAGTTGGGTCTCGAACTAGTTTCACTTGGGGAAGATCACTCTCGCTGCCCCAAACGGACTCCCATGGCGGACAAAAAGAGAGACGACGAAGCATGAAATCCTATCAAGTTGTTTCTTGAGGAAGCCCTCACGCGACAGAGGAACGAGATGATGGATAATTTCACCTAGATCCTTCGACGCATGCCGACGGCAACAGATACACCTTCAACAAGCAGTCATTTCAGAGATGCAACTCCCTTCAAGGTTCAAGCTAACTTTGATATCCCTTTATTTGAAGGCCAGATTGATGCTGATGCCATAGATAAATGGTTGGATCTACTAGAAGGGTATTTCTCCGTCCACAATTTTTTCGACAGGGAAAAGATCGTTTTTGCGCTCCTCAAGGCCGTCCCCCATGTCAAAAATTGGTGGGAAACTTATTGTGAGAAAAACTCATCAGACGAGTCTGGATTGTTTGAATATGCCAATCCCACTTGGGCCTCTTTTATAGATGCCGTCAAGGAACAACATTACCCTGTTGGAAACTATGATGACCAGTACACAAAATGGACCATTCTGCACCAAGAGAGGGACCAAACGGTGTCGGAGTACACCAACAAATTTCATACCTTGCACACCAAGCTAGGTATCAAGGACTCCGAGTAACACCTAGTACGGAAATATCGTAGTGGCCTACACTGGTACATACGAACATATATGGATTTCCTGGACATCTCTTCACTTGGATCTGCCTATAGGTATGCTATCAAAATTGAGCAAAAATTTCAGCAAAAGAACAAGTGTGACTTCGGACCTAAGCAGAAGCAGGGCAAGGGAAACTCTGGCTCACAGAACATGGGGCAAGGAAAGGACAACCAGTCCCAACCACAAGCGAAGAAGGGTAATGAAAAGATAAATAAGGACACCAGGAAGTGGTGCGAGTTCCAAAAAAGCCCTTGGAACAACACTGATGAATGTCGCTCAAAACAGTCACTGGTGGCTGAGATCAAAGCTTCAGAATCAGATCCTAGTTCCGATTCTGTCTCAGAACCTAATTTCACAACCAAGCAAAAAGGGAAGCAGATCATTGATGGAGAACCCAGTGCCATTGTTGCCACCACACAGATTCAACCAGAGGAACCTGAAGAGTCGGAGGCATAGGAGTGCCTTTTCCACTCACAGATGTGGGTGAAGGGAATTCCCCTGCACTTTGTTGTGGACAACGGCAACCAGAAGAACCTGATCTTAGCAGAATTCATCAAGAGATTGGAGCTACCAATAACACCACACCCGCAACCATACACCATTGGATGGCTAAGCTAAGGACTAGGGATCCGCGTCAGTCACCAATGTCGTCTACCATATGGTATCAAACCCTTCAAAGATGAGGTATTGTGTGATGTGGCCCCACTTGAAGTATGTGATGTTCTTTTAGGACAACCATATATGTGGAAGCGTCATGCTGTATATGAATCACGACCTTGCAATGTCATTGTCACTTTGGGAGGACAACTCTATCGGATACCAAAGACAGTTTCACCTACCCCAACCAAGCAGGGTAGGAAGATAATATCCCACACTGGGAAATTTTCCCTATTTGCAATGTCCACTAAAGGAGAACATCAGATCGCAAAGACATCCACAACCTCTGCACATTATCCCTCTACTCAGCAGAAACAAAAAGAACACAAATTCAGTGCCGCATCGCCTATTCGAGTACCTCTGCAATGCAAGGCCATGCATTCAAGGTGCTCCTCCAAAAAGAAACCATCCACACTGGTGCAGAACAAGGATACCACAATAACCAAAACTGTTGAACAGCTCCAGCGCATCCAACAACAACAATTACAACCCTCTGAAGATTTCAAAGAAAGGCAACCTTTTCGCTTTAACAAATGCCGCACTAGGAGCTCAACTCAACACACAGTTCGACATATGATAAGGTATTTGACGCAATGGATACCATTGCTTCCTAAGGGGGGAGGATTGATCCATATGGATATCGGTGGCCATCCACCTATTCCACTGGCTCAAAACAGTTTCCCATTTTGCCATTTTTCTAGTAATTTTTCTACAGTTTTTCGAGTCCCAAACTTCTGGGGCCGTTTTGAGGCCCTAAATGACGTTATTGGAGAAATCTTGGTTCGACTGGGCCCATCTATTTCATGGTTCTCAGCGTATTCCTCGGAAAGATCTTTCCAACGGGCTATGGAGCACCCCAAATGGAGATTGTATGAAAAAGTTATGACCTCGGGAAGTTGACAGTTCAACTAACCACCTTGGGGCCGCAAACTTTATGACGGTTCATCTTCTAGAGTTAGGTTTTTGGATGTTTGGGATTCTTTCCCTCATTCTTATGATAAATAGGCCCTTTCGGCCTCTCTTTGTAATCATATTGGCACGAATGAGCATAGCGGCCACATCTCTTCTCAAAGATAGCTACCACCATTCTAGCAGTTGTATTTACAGTCTGTTCTATTTTCGATACTTAATAGAATATGTGTTTACTATATCGTTGTGTTTCTTGCCATATATCTGTGTATTTGAATATATATCTCTGTATATGATTTTTCATATGCTATCTTTTGTTTTGTTCCCACACAAATCTAGATCATGATGTCGGCTTTGTCGCGAAGCGTTCTTTTCCTTTCTGCTTGGTTTCAAGTTTGCTGGCATAATGGAATGCATCCGTGAGCGTATTGACAATCAGAAATTCCATCTCCTTCTAAATGTATTGGGAAAATCCACTGATGCACTTCAAAACAAGCAATTTATCTTCTTCTTGAACGCCAAGTCTAGCCATGAGTCGATAGAACTCGTTGGTGTAACTCTGTACTGATTGGTATTTCCATTGCCTTAGCTGTTGCCACTTCTTATACTGTTGTTCAAGGTATTTGGGTGGGTAAAATTCCTTTCACACGTATTCGAAAAATTTATCCCATGTGTCGATGGGGTCTCTGCTTTTCTCCATCTTTGTCGAGAGGTTCTCCCACCAACAGTGGATATATGTTGACATCTTTAAGGATGTAATGGTGATATTTTCAGCTTCTGAGAGTTGATTCACAGAGTGATAGGATTCCAATTGTTGTACCCAATTGTCGACGGATTCCGTATCAATCTTGCCTTCTAGATTCGGTATGTCCAAATTCATTTGCAATTTGAAGGGGTTGATTTTTTCGGAGCTAGTTCTCGTCGAAAATAATCCGGATGTCAAAGGAAATCACGTGAGAATTTCATTGAAATGGGAGAACATTCAGTTCGTTGTCGAGCCAACACTTTCTCAATAAGTTGTGTTTTCTCATCGACTATATGTTTATCATCTGTTTCTTCTTCCATCTTTGGAGGTAGTGTCTGCTTGGATTGCTGAGATTGTGAACGTGTTTGAACCGGTATAAGCCAAGTAACTTCGCTGGAAGTGTCTACGCAAAAATTAAGCACGAGCAAACCTAATTTCTCTGATACCAATGATCCGCATGTGCCCAGGTGCATGAGGGGGACAATAGTTCGACTAAATGAATCATCTCTATTATGGTGGAAGCTTTAAGAAATAGAATAAGCAAAGCAGGAATACACTATGCAAATAAACACAAATACACAAAGAAAATATGCAGGAATGCGAACTGTTCTTCTCTATTACTGGTAAACAGATAGATCAGATAAGATCGATCTGATTGATGATGTATGCTACAAATATTATACATGCTTATATAGAATGTTGATACGCTTGGGTGCCTTCCCGTTACGTTCAGTTACAAGAGAAGTTAGAACGGTTTCAGAAGTTAAACCGTTACAGTTGACTGGAATACAGACAGACATTCTGTCATAGTGTGACAGTCACAAGACGCAAGTCAACGCTGCATGTTGACGTCGCGAAACTGAAAGGTCGCTAAACTTGTCGAAGTTGATGATGTTGTCGAAGTCGCATCAAATTCAGAACTTGTTGAACTTGTGTCGAATTCGATGACTTGTCGTAGTTGAATTTAGCATTCGACAACAATGCCAAATGCTGAGTGGATCACTAAGTCCTTGGAAAGCATGCACTGCTACCAATGAAAATTTATCAACATGGGAATATCTTAACTCAAGACTGTCAAGTCCGACTTTGCTTATGTAGTAGATCACATGTTCTTGTTGCGATTCATCTTCTTGGATAAAGAACATGCAAATGGTTGAGTTTGATTTTTCTAAGTATAATAAAAACTTCTTGTTGTAAACATGATGATGCAATAAGGGAGTAGACATAAGAGTGGTTTTAAAATTATCAAAGGAACATTGGGCTTTATCATCCCAAGTAAATGGAAATCCTTGTTTCAAAAGGCACATGAAACCTTTCATAATATCTGCATAGTTAACTCTAAACCTTCACAAAATTTTAATTTCTCTTGCAAACTTTGAAGTTGCCTCATTATACATAGGGGAGAGAATTGAACTATTACTTCCACCTTTAAGGGATCAACCATAATCCCATACTTGGAAACAATGAACACAAGTAGTCACCTAGAAACCACACAAAACATACATTTGCGGGGGTTTAATCGAATGTTATAATAATGACACCATTTGAAAAATGTACAGAGATGAGATAGATGTTCCATCCAATTACGAGAGCGAGCAACTAAGTCATCTAGATAAGCATCAACAATATGCTTAATACCGCGAAAAGCATAGGATATCCCACCGGAATGTTCCTCTATCGTTTTTAGGACCACATGTCATTTTTTTTTATGCAAATGTGCCCTAAGGAAAGATAAAGGTAGTTGTTTATGTTGTCCTTTAGGTCAAATTTGAATCGGTTTATAGCAAAAAAAAAATCCATAAATGAAAAGATTCTATTTCCAGTACACTCATCGATAATCTGATCAACAAAGGGGCAGGATAGTTTTCTTTAGTATAAAATTTGTTCAAATCCCTAAAATTAGTACAAACTTGAATCATTCCTTATTTCCTATCCACTGGAACATGATCGGATACCCATTCCATCAAATGGACAACATATATGAATCCAACATGGAGTAATGTATCCACCTCTTCCTTGATAGAAACTACTTTCTTTGGGTTTACTAGTCTAAGATTTTGTCAAATTGGTTTGACATTATCATAAGTTTTAATCTCACATTTGGTGATCTATGGATCAATGTTGGGAATTTATTCATAGGACCAAGAAAACATATTGCAAAATTATTTAAAAAGGGTTGTGTACTCCCCACTTACTTAAGAAAAGTAATAAATACCAATGAGAATGTTCTTGACTATGCTATGATTGATGGAGATGTCGAATTAGGTATATTTTTTGGAAAGTTGGAAAAGTACCTTCTACAAACATGTCCTATCTAAGAATAGGGAATTGGAACCGATCAATATCTCTTGAACGAAAAATGCTTTAAGGACCAACCTTTATCTTCTCAATCTTGTGTAGAAAAGATGAGTGATGGTGCATATCTTCCCAAGGTCATTCCAAATTCAGCAATACTTCAATGATGGCTTTGTATGAAGGAAAAACCATATTTAAGGTTTAATTTGAAAAAGGATAATTGACAACCCAAATGGGAAATTTATACTAATCATACTCCTCTTGTAGGTGGAGATTTTGATTAGTAGGTGGAGATTTTGATTAGCTTCTACAAAATCCATTTGTATGGACTGATAAGAAAATTCTACCACAAACAAAAGCATAATTGTTCCCATAGTATAAATCTAATATTTTCTAGGTATCACCCATGTGTTAGCACTATTTTTAGGTTGAATAGGTGGAAAAGGTTTTATCCCTGCAAATAATGAGTAAGGTCTTAGATTCCTGAGTTGTACGACCCAGAAGAATGCAAATAAGAGCTCTGGATGTTTATTCGTAGGTGGGAAATGGAGATGATTGGAAACCTTAAAGTTTTAACATTGCAAATGAGAGATAAAGAGTGAAAATCCGCCCAAAGGTATATGGAGGCACAGACGAATGAAGCAGATCTATGGCAGCAGAGATTGATGCCTGCAAGCAAGTTCGCAAGGGTAAGATGCATGGTAGAGTGTGGGCGGAGTGTGTTAACCCGCAGGAAAAGTAAACCGTCGGATCAAAAGTGGAAATAGATAACCGGCTATTAGATGCTTCACCGATGGAACATGTGCAGAGAAATGAACTTTTCGAATTTGCAAAGTGGTGGTAGGATCCACATATTTCGACGGCGTAGATCTGGCGGAGATGAGCGTCAACGACGGGCATTTTGTTTGCAAATTTAACATGCACAAACAACCAACACTTTCATATTTGCGAGGCTTGGTAGAGACCGTGCCTTTGGACAGTGAGGATGCAAACAAGGCTCAGATCTGCGGTCAAATTTGGCTTCGCAGGATAGAGGTGCGAGGAAGGCAACAGTTGAAAGGTTGAAGACTGCGAAGGAGAGAGGAGTTAAATAGGGAAATAGATCGACGACGCAAGATCGATCCTGCAGGTGGACAAATCAAAGAATTCCTTTGTCACAAGAGGTGCAAGATTGATACGAAAAGATAAATAATATAAAAATACGTCTGCACGGGAATCCGAGTATTGTTTGTCCTGTGCATTGGAAAGTGAAAGCCGACGACTATGCAGAAACAACCACCTCATCTAGGAATCTCAGTCCAGCTGTTAGTAAACCAGGTAGGCCTCTTGTCCTCATACAAAACTATTTAAATGGTTGAGCTTGCAGAAGTAGAGCCCCCAGGTTTTGAACACCAGAAGATAGAAGAATAGTTAGAAGATAAATTTGCTGAGGTATATGACACTATATTGACTAATGGACCCATTGTAGCAGTAAAAGATAGGCCGTAGGTGAATAAGAACCAGGGTATAGATGTGCATAAGGTATACAAGTCGTTTTTTCAGTTTTTCATAGCCGACCAAACCCTATGCTTCCCTCAATTCATCGACTGGTGCGCTAGTAATTACTCCTCCTCTGAGAGTGTAATTATGGATGCGTCTGGTTCAAATATCTTGTGTACTGTTAGCCCCTTTGTTATAAGAAAAGCCTTGTCAATTCCTGATGAATTTAGTATGAAGTCCAAAGAGTACAAGGAAGAATCCCTAATTTAGTATTTTAGGCAGTCTACAAGTGAGTTAAAGCAAAGTTTCTACAAGGTTTTCCTAAAACCTAGTGTCCCATTGCAAGACCATGCTTTCCCAATCGAAGTCCATCTCTTTACTGAAGAATCTAAGTGTGCCATAACCATGCTAAGCCAATTCTTAGGATTAGACATAGACATGTACGTCAGTGAACCTTTGATGAGTCTACTGTTCGTCCTTAGCACCTTCCCATTAGAGTCTAAAGAGTCTTCCCAGTCAGTCCAGTGTGCTTGCCTTAAATTTGATGAGTCCCTAGATGAGAATACCCATTCTCATCTAGTGGACTTCCACAAGACCAGAAGTTTCAGGTTCCAAGATATTTGCTGAGGATGTTCTTGTCATTTAATGAGGAAAATTTATAGCTTCCTGAAATGATGCTCACAAAGGAAATGCACACAGATTATAGAAAGTTCATGAACAACCTCATGTCAGAGGTTTACAATGTTTTTTATCACGAAAGATTGCCCAAGGTGTTAACAGAGATAAAGGAGATGTTTCAACCTTCTCCTGAGAAAAGGAATTAAAGATTGGTTTCTCTTGAAACATGGCACAGTGATTAGAGTATATGGGTTTAGTCATTCACCTTATGTACTACCAGCATTTCTAACTCCTAGAGTGATTGCTCTAGAATTCATCAGGCAAAAGTTAAGGGTAGAAATTGAACATTTTCTGGATCATAAGAAGGCTTCGAACATCACATTTTCATGGGTTGTAGGCCCCTTCATCATTAAGAATAAGGCTGCCCTTTCATCCATTGAGTGTATGATAAGAGAAATGGGGATTCAAACAAAGGCTGCCATCAACTATGAACCCCATCACATCATCTCCAACAGAAGGAAAGAAAGTAACAGAAAGGGTTTTGTGCATTTTGAGCTCGCAGGTTTGGCCGAGACTGCTAACTGGATGGAGTATCCCAACAAAGGTCAGATGGATTTGGATATACAAGATGATTCCACCTCCCTTGTACAAAGGGCCACATCGCCACAACCTGGCACCTTCAGCTTGGTCCCAGCAGTTGGAGCAATTATACCCCTTGCTAGTTGTTCTGAAAAATACAACATAGTGGAAATAATTGATTCCATGGATGTAGAAGATGAGGGCACAGAAAGAGCCCCAAAGAGACAAAAGGTGGAAAAGGAAGAGCAACAGATTGTACAGGTGAAGACTGGTTGAGGTAAGAAGAAATAGGTGGAGGCCAAAGTACCTTCCTTTGAAATCAAGGAATATGTATTTGATAAAGCAACTACCGAGCCTACTGCACAAGGAAAAAGTAGATCACAGTTGTTGGATGAATATAAGGAAAGTGAAGAGGTAGCTCCAGAGGAATCAAAGTTGTATGCAGAGGTTAAGCAGAAATCCAACAAGAATGTGTCTACTCTTAGGAGTCGTGCTTAGAATACTTTGAATTTGGCCCTAGCAACCAAAGATAAGGCCACTGAGGTGAAAATGAACCTAGAGGACATTCCCATTCATGACATGATCCATCTACATAAAGATATTGGATATGTTATTTATTCTAAATTGTTGAAAGCTTCATTAGAGCTGCCCAAATTACAATCCAGTAAGGATAAGGTTGGGAATCAACTTAGACAAGAAAGAGTGGAAAATAAATCCCACAAGGCACAAATCAAGAACCTGTAGGCTGAAATATTGGCTACTGAAGGCCAGGAAGATAAGAGGGATAGTATACAAAAGCTGCTAAATGAGAAAGACAATATTATTTAGTGACTAAAGAAGAAACTAAAGATTCCTTCCACCCAGCTGGTGGAAGCATCTGAGTTAACAGAGCTGGAGGAGAAAAGAGAAGAGCTGAAAAATGAATTGACATATTAGAAATCAAAACTGTTGAAGTTTGAAGAGAAAGAAAAGTAGTGGCAAAGGGATATGACCCTTATAGTAGAGAGAGAGAAGAATCTAAAGGCCAAAGATGAGGATTTGGAGAAGAAGTTGCAGGAGAAAGGTAAGGAATTGGAGGGTATGATCACCTCTTCCTCCATTGAAGCTTGAGATTTCTCCATTGTTCAAGCAATGGCACAGGTATGTCTGAAGGATTTAGAGCGAGAAAAGTTGTAGAAGTAGAACACAGATCTGGAAACCAGAGTTTCAGAAGAAGAGTAGGAGAGGAAGACTTGGGAAGCTAAGTACCTAGATTTACAAGTTAAATATGATGAATTAATGAAGCATGCTACAGGTCAAACATCACTGCAGGAAGCAAAGAAAGTAATCTGCGATGATGTTATAGCTAAAGCAAACAAATTAAGACCCTACCTCGATTTTTTTTTAGACAAGGAGGAGGAGATTAAATTGGCCAAGCAAAGTGTAACAACAACGAAGGAAAAATTGAACAAGAAGCCTATCGAATGCGCTGAAAATGACATTGAGTTATTGAATGACCTAACTAAGGGTGAAGTGAAAGTAGCAGGCATAAAGGACAGACTGTCCACCATCATTTGGGCCAGGAAGGTGATAAACAAACATCACCAGTTAGTTACAGTCTAGGTTAGAATAGATATTATGGCACACCAATTGAAGCTCTTTAGGGATATGTTTGATCCAATATTCATGAAGGAACTCCCACTCTTTTGGGAAGAATATGGTACCATGCTGACTCAAAAAGAGTATCAAGACAAGTTGATGGAGTGCAGGTTGAATCATGAAGACTTTGCTGACATGACCCAATCACTGTCTGGAAAAATAGTGGTGGATAAGTTGATAAGGGAGTTTGAATTGATCCTGGTTTTCAAAGAGGCTTGTGCACACCTTCAGAGCTATTCATACAACGATCATACATAATTACAAGTATTGCTAAAGGAGGTGGCCACGTCAGATCTTCCAGCCGCGACCAGTGGAAGACTGTGGAGAAATATGGGAAAGCCAATCTGACACTACATGCATAAATATTTTGAAGATTGTGGAGATTTTGAATCCTGAAGAATTAGTCACCTAAGCTTTGTTTATTTACTAGGAGCTGTTACTAGTCAGTAAATATTCATTGGCATGTGTAAGAGGCAGTTGAGCCTACTTGTCAGTTTTTGTTGTTTCTGTTGTAACTGATTTTCAAGGGTGGTGGACCTGTCTGTACAAGTGTCATCACAGTTATAACAAATTTCTGTTAGGGTGGCTTGAGCCTTAGGGATGTCTATTCCTATATAATCATATGTAATAGAGAAGAGAAAGGGTTGGAACCTGTGAGAACTTGAGTTTTGTATCTGAGATCTATCTTTAATAGAAATTACAGAGCTGAGGCTGACATTTTTGCAAAGACTCTTATGTTATTTACTTTACAGTATGAATCTTCTTTCCTTATGTGAATGTGTTCCTTGTTATCTATTCCATTTTGTAATCTCTTTCATGTCTGAAATAAGTGTTTGATAGTGCAGAATTCATACATGTATGCTTTGTCTATTGGTTTCAGATATTCACAAAAATATTTCTACTAAAGTTAGCATTGGATTCATCCTTGTTAGATGCCCATGTTAATGGATTGTTCTTCATTCCTCCTTTATCACCAGACAACAACATTTTGACTATAAATGAGTAACTACCTTGCCTTTGTAATAAATTTCCATGCCATATCACTATAACTTGATATATGTGTTATATTTTGACTCCATTTCCCAATGAATGCTTACCTTGTTTCAACCAAACAACGAATCTGATTTTAAGTCTTATTCATATATCTGGCCTTGTTAAACAATCAGTGAGAGATCCCTCTCTGGAAAGAAAGAAGCCAACTCTCTTTCCTAAATCTTGGTTTTGCGTGTTACCTTGAAGAGACCTTTCCCGCAACTTGAGGGTCAATTTGAGTGTTAACATAATCGGCGCCACTACCGGGGAGCAAAAGTTATATTGTCCTTGGGAGAAATGACAAAGAGTTCCAGATTTCAAGGAGAGAAGGATTTCTGTGGGAAAACATAGATTCTAACATATTCAGAAGGTGTACATTTTCCATAGCGACTCCATGTTGATTTCCCAAGAAGGTTTCAGAAGACATCCTGGCCTCTAGAAGCATCAATACAAGAGGTAATCCTAATTCTGAAATCTTATAGAGTGTAGAGAACCCAAAAAATTTGTTTAGACATCGGAGTGGAAAAGAAAAAGCTAGCACTTCTAACACTGAAAAGTTTTTATCTCAAGAAGAGTTTTATGGTTTTCAAGATTTGGATTTAGAATTAAGTATTGGAAGGTCTTTAGTAAAATCAAAATCTGAGTTAGACCTAAAGCAAATAGAAATCAATCCAAATAGGCTTGAATCATACTTGCTATATCCCTTGTGGTATAACTTGCAAAACATTGTAAAAGTTGAAGAAAGTAAACCTCATTTTCAAACCCCTCAGCCTCATACTACGAACCTTGCTCAAAATACTCCTCAGAACCCTCCTGTAGCACACAATCCACTTAGACTGATGGCACCTAGGTTTGCACCCTTATATTTTCCAGTTGCTTTGCATGATCTCCCTCAGAATTACTCACAAAGAATTTCTTTATATGATGGAGATGGGAATTTCACAGCAAGACAACATATGGATAGATTTGAAGATTTCATTGACCTGGAAGAAGGAGATCATGATGATGTGAAAATGAGGTTGTTTGCTCAGAGTTTGTCAGGGGAGGAAAAGAGATGGCTTAAGGATTTACCAGCAGCATATATCCTTAGCTTTGAATCTTTTCAGACCTTGTTTTTGGATAGATGGGAGGCAAAGAAGAGCCCTGTACAAATATTGTCTCAATACAATGGTTTAAAGAAAGGGAACTTTGAATCAATTCAAGAATTTTCTAGCAGATTTATGAAGGTTTACAATTCAATTCTTGTTGATATCAAACCATTAGTAGGGGCTGATAAATTACATTATGCAGATGCTTTTGATGGAGATTTTTCTTGTATGTTGAGAGAGAGAAAGTCTTCCAATTTGCCTGCTATGTTTAGAGATGCTTTAGAAGTGGGATAAAACTTAATGGCTTCAGGTAAAATGAAAAATAGAGTAGAGACAGATAGGAGAAGACAAGAAAGTCAACCATCCACCTCTACCCCTCCTTCTACAAATGATGCCAAATTTTAAACGATGATGAAAACCATGGAGAGATTGATGGACAGGTTGGCCTTAGATAATAGACCACCTAATAGAGAGCAACCTGAAAATCAAGTAAGAAATCCAAATTTTAGAAGACCCCCTTTTCCTCAAAGAAACCAAAGAAACCCTAAAGACCAGCAAATAAGACCACCATTCCCAGAAAATTTGGTTGATGAGGAAGAACAAGAAGACTAAATGAATAACTAGATTCATCACTTTGATGACATTGATTCTGAAATATACTTAACTGAAAACGAACATAATTTCTTCGCCCAGGAAGATGATAGTCCTGTTTCAGAGCTAGATTTAGAATAATATCAGAGAGGATATCAGAATGCCATTGATGATTTTCAAAGAAAATTAAAACTGAGAAGTCGTGATGTAATAACAAATAAAGGAAATCCCGGTCCAAACCAGCTCTCCAACACCCAGCATAACTCAGAAAAAACAAAAAGAAAAGCAGAAGGATGCTATTATACAAAAAAATACAGAAAATAAAGAGCACCAGTCAAAGGAAACTAAACGATAAGTGTCAATTGACGTAGATATACCAATTTCATCCTTCAATTTGAAGTCAGAGTTATCAAAGGTCAAAATTTCTATCCGATTTAATGAGTTGTTGAGGAACAATGAATACAGGTATGGAATTACTAAAATGGTCAAGAATCAAGGTGACCATCAGCCAGATATTTTAGAAGTAACAGATGACTCCCCCACTATTGTCTTCAGACCTAAAATTGAAGATACAGATGATGAAGAAGTTCCCCCATTTTATCTAAGTATGAATATCCATGATATGCTCTTGCACAATGCCATGCTAGATTATGGTGCATCTCATAATCTAATGCCAAAGACTGTAGTGGAAAATATAGGATTGGAGGTCACTAGGCCTTATAAAGACCTGTAGTCTTTTGATTCTAGAAAGGTCAAGTGTCTGGGATTGATAAAATATATGGTGGTAACTCTTACACAACTTCCAGTCAAAAGCATTGTGATGGATGTTGTAGTAGCTAATATTCCTGCAAAGTTTGGTATGTTGTTATCAAGATCTTGGGCGTCAAAATTGAAGGGAACTATGCAAATGGATTTGTCATATGCCACTATACCTTTATTTGGAGGTAACAAAAGGCTATATAGAGAGAAGAGGTTGGCATATGTAGTCAGTAGTAAGGATAAAATTGAAAACCATCCTATTTATGATGTTGATACTGATTTGGGATCTTCCATATTTTTCAATGATGGACCACACACTGATCCTGAAGTTCATGTACAGATTGAAGTTAAGGAGAATGAGGAATTTGCAAAAAGACAAGAAGCCTTGGAAAAGAAACAAAATGAAAAAGGGTTGTGGACTATGTACTTTGTTGGGTCTCTAACTAAAAATGGGGCTAGGGCGGGTGTTTGGATTATATCTCCAGCCAGAGAATTTAAAGCTTTAGCTTATAAATTGACTTTTGAATGTACTAATAATGTCGCTGAATATGAGGATTTGCTGCTGGGTCTCTAGGCTTTGAAATATTTGGGGGCGAAAAGAATATAAGTATTTGGGGACTTAGAACTTGTGGTAAATCAGGTAAATGATAGTTACCAAACCAAACATCCCAGAATGAGAGCATACAAGAATGAGGTTTGGGACATGTTTGGAAATTACTTTGTAGAGCAAAAAATCAAGGTGGTTCCCAGAATGGACAATCAGGTAGCAAATTCTTTGGCCACAATTGCTAGTGGTTTCAAGGCTCCTATTTATTCTCAGAAAAAAGTACAAAGTTGAAATTATAAACAGACCCTCAATACCAGACAACTCCAAATATTGGCAAGTTTTCGATGATGATCTGCAAATAAAGAGGTTTTTGGAAATGTCTGATGAATTCGTGAATGCTCAGATTGATACAGAGAATGAAAATTTAGAGATTTTCCAAAATGTTGAGTCAACTGAAGATAAAAAAGATGAAAACAAAGAATGGCATAATATGTTAGGAGGAAAGGACATAATTCCGTTCAAGAGCAATTTTATTCCAAGAGGCCTGATTCCCCAGAGAATTTGTTTGATCAAAATGATGTTGCTAAAAATCCTAAAGTTAAACCTGCTAATGATGCCGTCGAAGATCATAACTTAGGTACTGAAGAAGCACCACGAATCGTAAAGCTGTCCAAGAAATTACCTGCAACAGAGAAAGAAGAATATGTCAATCTGATGAAGAGATACACAGATGTATTTTCCTGGAGCTATGAAGACCTGAAAGAGTATCATACCTCTATAATATAGCATACCATTCCAATAAAACCTGGAGAAAATCCTTTCAGGCAGATGTTGAGAAGAGTAAACCCCAAGTTGTTTCCTGTGATAGAAAAGGAGATCAAAAAATTATTCAATGCTAAGATTATTGTAACTCCGAGGTTTTCAAAATGGGTATCTAACTTGGTGCCTGCTAGAAATAAAAATGGTGAGATTAGGGATTGTATTGATTTTAGAAATATCAACAAAGTTTCTTTGAAAGACAATTACCCATTACCAAAGATGGAGCACATTCTGCAAAGGGTAGTAGGGTCTGCAAGGATTTCAACCATGGATGGTTTCTCAAGTTATAACCAGATCAAAGTACTCCCAGAATACCAAGAGAAGACTGCTTTTACTACACCATGGGGTACATTCATGTATGCCAAAATGCCCTTTGGGCTAATGAATGCAGGAGTTGCATTTTAGCATGCTATGGACATCACTTTTGCTGAAGGAAAGGATAAATTTGTGGTTGTTTATATGGATGATATCATTGTTTATTCCAGGTCTGAAAGGGAACATGTCCAGCACTTGGAGAAAGTCTTTATAAAGTGCAGAAAATATGGTATTTCACTAAATCCCAGAAAATCTAATTTTGCACTAGAAGAAGCGAAATTGCTCGGGCATATTATTTCGAAGGATGGTATTAAGATTGATCCAGAGAGGGTCAATTAAATTTTAAAGGTTGAGGATCCCAGGAGAAAGAAATAAGTGCAATTATTTATTGGACAAGTAGGTTTTTTGAGGAGATTCATTCCCAGCTTTGCTGAAATATTGAGAAATATTACTGACATGCTGAAGAAATATAGTCAAATAAAATGGACAGAGGGTGCTAGAGAATATTTCAAAGGTATTAAAAGGGCCATCACTGAATCTCCAGTTTTGGCGAGTCTAGATTTCACTAAATATTTCCTAGTGTTCTCTTATGCATCTGGGCATACTATAGATGGAGTCCTATTGCAGAAGAATAGTCAAAATGTTGAGCAGCCTATAGCGTTTTTCAGTAAGGTATTGAGAGATGGAGAGTTGAAGTATGATATCATGGAAAAGTAGGGCCGTAGGCCTATGCCTTGGTAAAATATTTGAAAGATTTCAGAGTGTACATTCTTCATTCACACATTCATTGCATATGTTCCAACCAATGTAGTAAAGAGCATTCTTACCCAACCAGATCCAAAAGGGAAGAGAGCAAAGTGGATTGCTGTATTACTGGAGTATGATCTTGAAATCAAGCCTGCCAAGTTGATTAAAGGACAAGGGCTTTCCAAAATGATGACAGATGCTAATTATGAATCTTTACAACTCAACTTCTTGACAAACCATTCAAACCAGCTTGACACAGGGATATAGGTAATGCCAAATTTTTCTTCATCACCCTGGTACACTGATATTGTATATGTTTTGCAAAACCTACAAGCCCTTGCAGGATTGAGTAAAACAAGAGCTAGATACGTGAAACTAAAGGCTGCAAAGTTCTACATTATGAATCAGTACTTGTACTGGAAAGACCCTAGTGGTATATTGTTAAATTGCCTATTGGAAAATGAATCTCAGCAAACAATGAAGGAATTCCATAAAGGAGATTGTGGAGGACACCACTCATGGAAGGTAACAACAAATAAAATTTTGAGAGCTGGTTTTTATTGGCCTACTATGTTTTTTATGTTTATAAAGAGACTACTACATGTCATCAGTGCCAGATTTTTTATGGTAAAAGGAAATTGGTTTCACTTCCTCTTACCCCAATTTCAGTAGAGGCACCCTTCCAGCAGTGGGGGTTAGATTTCATCAGGGAAATCAACCCAAATTCTTCAGGACAACACAGGTGGATTCTGACAGCAACAAATTATTTCACAAAATGGATTGAAGTTATACCCACAAGGAGAGCCACTGATACTGCGATCATGGATTTTTTAGAGAATAACATTTTGGCCAAGTTTGGATGTCCCAGAAGGATTGTAACAGATAATGCAATTGCTTTCAAATCTAATAAGATGATCAGTTTCTGCCATAAATATCATATCAACTTGAACCACTCTACTGCCTACTATCCACAGGGGAATGGATTAGCTGAATCTTCTAACAAAAGCCTGGTAAGAATAATTAAGAAATTGTTAGAAGATAAAAAAGAGCCTGGCATACAAAGCTGAAATATGCTCTGTGGGCTGACCGTATTAGCACAAAAAGGGAAATTGGAATGTCACCATTCCAGTTAATATATGGAGCTGAAGTTGTTTTTCCAACATCTTTAGGGTTGCTAGTCATGAAATTGTTGCAGGGACATGAATATGAACCAAATAATATGCAAAGAAGGATAAATTAGATAATAGAACTGAATGAGATGAGAGATAAATCCTATGACAAAGTATAAGTACATCAGGAGAAAATGAAAAATAATTTCGATAGGAAGGTTAAGGAAGAACAATTCCAGATTGATGATCTGGTTTTAGAGTGGGATGCTCCTAGAGAAGACAAACATGGAAAGTTTGATCATATGTGGGTAGGTCCTTACATCATTGCAGCATATAGAGGTGCAAATTCATTCATTTTGGAGCATCAGGATGGGTCTCAGCTGGGAAGTGGCTCAGTGAATGAAATATTTCTGAAGCATTACTTGTCCTGAGGATGACAGGTAACTCTTGTACCATAAGTGTATATATTTCTTTCTTTTAAAATCAGTGCAGATGGTGAGACAAATATTTGAAGCCCGAAGAGAAGGCCCTGAGATCTTGTGGGGTAGCCATTTTTCTTTGTTTTATTTTATATACAGAAAAAATGAAAAAACAGTAATGTGAGGTTTTAGAAAGTTGGGAGCCACCCACTGGATCAAGCACCCGGCCTACGGGTTTTTTGCCACCTTGCAGGGAGGATGGAATCCCCAATTGGAGCCAGTTGTTAGCACTAGTTTTGGGTTGAATAGGTGGAAAAGGTTTGATCCCTGCAAATAATGAGTAAGGTCTCAGATTCCTGAGTTGTACGGCCCTGAAGAATGCAAATAAGAGCTCTAGATGTTTATTCGTAGGTGGGAAATGGAGATGATTGAAAACCTTAAAGTTTTAACATTGCAAATGAGAGCTAAAGAGTGAAAATCTGCCCAAAGTTATATGGAGGCACAGACGAATGAAGCATATCTATGGCAGCGGAGATCGACGGCTACAAGTGAGTTCGCAAGGTTAATATGCATGGTAGAGTGTGGGAGGAGTGTGTTAACCAGCAGACAAAGTCAACCGTTGGATAAAAAGTGGAAACATATCAATGGATATTAGATGCTTCACCGATGGAACATGTGCAGAGAAATGAACTTTTCGGATTTGTGAAGTGGTGGTAGGATCTACATCTTTCGACGGCATAGATCTGGAGGAGATGAGCGTCAACGGCGGGAATTTTGTTCGCAAATTCAACATGCACAAAAAACCAACACTTTCAGATTTGCGAGGCTTGGTAGAGACCGCGCCTTTGGACGGTTAGGATGCGGACAAGGCTTCGATCTGCCGTCAGCGTTGGGTTTGTAGGATAGAGGTGTGAGGAAGGCAATAGTTGAAAGGTTGAAGACTATGAAGGAGTGAGGAATTAAACAGGGAAAGAGATCGATGGCACAGGATCGATCCTGCAGGTGGACGGCTCAAAGAATTCCTTTGTCACAAGAGGTGCAAGATTGATACGAATAGATAAATAATATTAAAAATACATCTGCACGGGAATCTGAGTATTGTTTATCCTGTGCATTGGAAAGAAAAATCCGACGCTGTGAAGAAAGAAGCCACCTCATCCAGGAATCTTAGACCAACTATCAGTAAACCAGGTAGCCTTCTTCTCCTCATACAAAACTATTTAAATGGATGAGCTTGGAGAAGTAGAGCCCCCAGGTTTTGAACACCAGAAGATAGAAGAACTGTTAGAAGATAAAGATGCTGAGGTCTATGACACTATATTGACTAATGGACCCATTGCAGCAGTAAAAGATAGACTGGAGGTGATTAGGAACTAGGGTATAGATGTTCATAAGGTATACAAGTCGTTTTTTTAGTTTTTCACAGTCGACCAAACCCTAGGCTGCCCTGAATTCATCGACTGGTGCGCTAGTAATTACTCCTCCTTTGAGAGGGTAATTATGGATTCATCTGGTTCAAAGATCTCATGTCATGTCAGCCCTGTTGTTATAAGAAAAACCTTATCAATTCCTAATGAATTCAGTCTGAAGTCCAAAGAGTATAAGGAAGAATCCCTAATTTAGTATTTTAGGCAGTCTACAATTGAGTTAAAGCAAAGTTTCTACAGGGTTTTCCTAAAACCTAGTGTCCCATTGCAAGACCATGCTTTCCCAGTCGAATTCCATCTCTTTACTGAATAATCTAAGTGTGCCATAACCATGCTAAGCCAATTCTTAGGATTAGACACATACATGTACGTCAGTGAACCTTTAATGAGTCTGTTGTTCGTCCTTAGCACCTATCCATTAGAGTCCGAAGAGTCTGCCCAGTCAGTCCAGTATGCTTGCCTTAAATTTGATGAGTCCCTAGCTGAGAATATCCATTCTCATCCAGTGGACTTCCACAAGACCAGAAGTTTCAGGTTCCAAGCATATTTGCTGAGTATGTTCTTGTCATTTAATGAGGAAAATTTGCAGCTTCCTGAAATGATGCTCACAAAGAAAATGCACACAGATTATAGCAAGTTCATGAACAACCTCATGTCAGAGGTTTACAATGTTTTTTATCAGGAAAGATTGCCCAGGGTGTTAACAGAGATAAAGGAGATGTTGCAACCTTCTCCTGAGAAGAGAATTGGAGATTGGTTTCTCTTGAAACATTGCACAGTGATCAGAGTATATGGGTTTAGTCATTCACCTTATGTACTACTAGCGTTTCTAAATCCTAGAGTGCTTTCTCTAGAATCCATTAGGAAAAATTTAGGGGCATAAACTGAACATTGTCTAGATCATAAGAAGGCTTCAGACATCACATTTCCATGGGATGTAGGCCCCTTCATCATTAAGAATAAGGCTTCCCTTCCAGCCATTGATTGTATGATAAGAGAAATGGGGTTTCAAACAAAGGCTTCCATCAACTATGATCCCTATCACATCATCTCCAACAGAAGGAAAGAAAGTAACAGAAAGGGCTTTGGGAATTTTGAGCTCGCAGGTATGGCCAACACTGCTAACTGGTTGGAGTATCCCAACAAAGGTCAAATGAATGTGGATATACAAGATGATTATACCTCCCTTGTACAAAGGGACACATCACCACAACCTGGCACCTCCATCTTGGTCCCAGCAGTTGGAGTAATTATACCCCTTTCCAGTTGTTCTGAAAAATCCAACACAGTAGAAATCATTGATGCCATGGATGTAGAAGATGAGGGCATAGAAAGAGCCCCAAAGAGACAAAAGGTGGAAAAAGCAAAGCAACAGATTGTACAGGTGAAGACTGGTCGAGGTAAGAAGAAACAGGTGGAGGCCAAAGTACCTGCCTTCAAAATTAAGTAATATGTATTTGATAAAAGCTGCTGAGCCTGCTGCACAAGGAAAAATTAGATCACAGTTTTGGGATGAATATAAGGAGAGTGAAGAGGTAGCTTCAGAGTAATCAAAGATGTATGCAAAGGTTAGGAAGATATCCAAAAAGAATGTGTCTTTAGTCACTGCCATGAGCCGTGCTCAAAATACTTTGAATTTGGACCTAGCAACCAAAGATAAGGCCACTGAGGTGAAAATGAACCTGGAGGACATTCCCATTCTTGACATGATCCATCTACATAAAGAGACTAGAGATGTTATTTATGCTAAATTGTTGAAAGCTACAGTAGAGCTGTCCAAATTAAAATCCAGTAAGGATAAGGTTGGGATCAACTTAGACAAGAAAGAGTGGAAAATAAAGTCCACAAGGCACAAATCAAGAAGCTGCAGGATGAAATATTGGCTACTGAAGGCCAGGAAGATAAGAGGGCTAGTATACAAAAGCTGCTCAATGAGAAAGATAGTACTATTCAGTCACTGAAGAAGAAACTGAAGATTCCTTCCACCCAGCTGGTAGAAGCATCTGAGTTAACAGAGCTGGAGGAGAAAAGAGAAGAGATGAAAAATGAATTGACAGATTTTAAAGCAAAAATGTTGAAGTTTGAAGAGAAAGAAAAGCAATGGCAAAGGGATATGTCCCTTATAGTAGAGAGCGAGAAGAATCTAAAGGCCAAAGATGAGGATTTGGAGAAGAAGTTGCAGGAGGAAGGTAAGGAGTTGGAGGGTATGATCACCTCTTCCTCCATTGAATCTGGAGATTTCTCCATTGTTCAAGCAATGGCACAGGTAAGTCTGAAGTATTTAGAGCTAGAAAAGTTGTAGAAGCAGAACACAGATCTGGAAACCATATTTTTAGAAGAAGATCAGGAGAGGAAGACTTGCGAAGCTAAGTACCTAGATTTACAGGTTAAATATGATGAAATAATGAAGCATACTACAGGTCAAACATCACTGCAGGAAGAAAATCAAGTAATATGGGATGATATTATAGCCAAAGCAAACAAATTAATACCTACCTCGATTTTGTTTTAGACAAGGAGGTGGTGATTAAATTGGCCAAGCAAAGTGTAACAACGGCGAAGGAAAAACTGAAGAAGAAGCCTATCGAATGCGCTGAAAATGCCATTGAGTTCTTGAATGGCCTAACTGAGGGTGAAGTGAAAGCAACAGGCATAAAGGACATACTGTCCACCATCATTCGGTCCAAGAAGGTGATAAACAAACATTAGCAGTTAGTTACAGTCTAGGCCAGAATAGATATTATGGCACACCAATTGAATCTCTTTAGGGATATGTTTGATCCATTATTCAAGAAGGAAATCCCACTCTTTTGGGAAGAATATGGTACCATGCTGACTCCAAAAGAGTATCAAGACAGGTTGATGGAGTGCAGGTTGAATCATGATGAATTTGCTGACATGACCCAATCACTGTCTGGAGAAACAGTGGTGGATTAGTTGACAAGGGAGTTTGAATTGGTCTTGGTTTTCAAAGAGGCTTGTGCACACCTTCATAGCTATTCATACAAAGATCATACAGAATTACGAGTATTGCTAAAGGAGGTGGCCACGTCAGATCTACCAGTCGCCGACCAGTCGAAGACTTTGGATAAATATGGGAAATCCAGGCTGACGCTGCATGCATAAAGATTTTGAAGATCGTGGAGATTTTGTAGCCTGAATAATTAGTTACCTAAGCTTTGTTTATTTACTAGGAGCTGTTATTAGTCAATAAATATTCATTGGCATGTGTAAGAGGCAGTTAAGCCTACTTGTCAGTTTTTGTTGTTTCTGTTGTAACCGATTTTCAAGGGTGATGGACCTGTCTGTACAGGTGTCATCACAATTATAACAAATTTCTGTTAGGGTGGCTCAATCCTGAGGGTTGTTTGTTCCTATATAATCATATGTAATAGAGAAGAGAAAGGGTTGGAACCCATGCGAACTTGAGTTTTATATCTAAGATCTATCTTTAATAGAAATTACAAAGCCGAGGCTGGCATTTTTGTAGAGATTCCTGTGTCATTTACTTTACAGTCTGTATCTTCTTTCTTTATGTGAATGTGTTCCTTGTTATCTATTCCATTTTGTAATCTCTTTTATGTCTGAAATAAGTGTTTGATAGTGCATAATTCATACATGTATGCTCTGTCTATTGGTTTCAGATATTCACAAAAATATTTCTACTAAAGTTAGCATTGGATTCATCCTTGTTAGATTCCCATGTTAATGGATTGTTCTTCATTCCTCCTTTATCACCAGACAACAACATTTTGACTGTAAATGAGTAACTACTTTGCCTTTGTTATAAATTTCCATGCCATAGCACTGTAACTTGATATATGTGTTATATTTTGACTCCATTGCCCAATGAATGCTTACCTTGTTTCAACCAAACAACGAATCTGATTTTCAGTCTTATTCATATGTCTAGCCTTGTTAAACAATCAATGAGAGATCCCTCTCTGGAAATAATGAAGCCAACTCTCTTTCCTAAAGCTTGGTTTTGTGTGTTACCTCGAAGAGACCTTTCCCACAACCTGAGGGTCAATTTGAGTGTTAACACCATGGATCCTTATCTATGGAAAAGATGGTGACCAATGATATCATAAATATGAGGGAAGTTTCAATGTATCAAACTAGTGGGGCTAGAGTAAAAACACCCATAAGAGATAAACTTTGAACGCCCCCATGCCAATTCTATCCATATTTTGTTTATAATCATTGAAAATGGAATAGTAGATTGTGAGTTGTTTCTAGAATCAGGTGAGCAATAGTCTAATTGGTCAATGGTAATGATTTTTCCTTCACGGGGAAAATGAATAACCCTAAATAAAGAAGATACAATATTGTTCATTGCATATGGCCATCTCTGTCCTAGAATAATATTGTAGGAAATTAGAAGTGCATCAACCATTTTTAACTCAATTGAGACTATCTGTCCTCACAGTGTGGTTGGAAATGAAATGATGATCCCAGGTGGTTTGAAAGCGTGATCATTGAAATATTTTAATAATGTGGATGAAAGAGTTATCTTTGGGGATCCCAAATATCTCCAACAAGTTAGTGACATGACACAAGTAGAGGCTACTTCATCAGTGATGCATTGAAATATGATCATCCCTCACAATGATACTTGGATCTGAAATGTGATAAGGTGAGGTATCCTCAAATGTTCTTGGTTCATATAAAGTGTACCCACACAAGAATCTATAGGGTATATTTCATGAATGGACTCAACAATTCTTGTCATTGTGGTGGGCAGCCGTGTAGCACTTTCTAGGCCAATATCACACAAGAGGCCTAAGAAATATATTCGAATATACTATATTTTTATCTACTTGTGCACCGGTATTATGTGTTGATCAATGCAAGGTTCCTTTAGAAAGTATAGGCAATAGGCCATTGAGTGGTCTCTCAATGTGGAGAGACCCACTAGGTTGAGGTGGAGAAGATTTGGTCAATAGAGGTATGGCCTCGAGTTTGTCATAAGTACGAGCATAAGTCTAAAGGTTGACATCTTTCTCAGACATTAATATGTTTGCAATCGAGGTATTCCCCCCCTATGGGGGATTTCCCTAATTTCCACCTTATGGGGGTGTAGGATTTGCAACAACCATATATTAATATTTAGGAGAAAAAGGTTGAGTGGGAAATGCAAGCTATTGTGACATAGCCCCTGATTGGTTTAAGTAACAATGAACGTTTCCCAACTTGGGACATTCATGGGTTGGGTGATCTTTGGCACAATCTATACATGGGAATTTGAGTTTTTTTTTCTTTTTTCTTTTTTTTCCGCTGGGATTAGCATTAGTTTTTTGAGTTTCCTCATCCTCAATGTTATGATTTTTCTTATTATTTTTCTTACCTTTGAGTTGTCAATATTTTTGAGCAATAGATTGAATAGAAAGAACATAATAGGTTTGTTAGGATCATTAATACTCCATCCTTGTCCTACCTAGCATTATTTTTTTTCCTAGTAGTTGATGATGTCATTTTCCCCTTAGTGGTGTGCAGATGTCATCTAGGATCCATTTGCCACCTAATGCGCCCTGCATGCATCATTTTAGGACCACTTAAGTCAATTCCCTATATTTTAGGAGCCTACTCCGTGTTCTAGTTCAGTCCACCTGAGTTAGCTGACTCTTGTGGGGAGTTTATGCTCTGATTTCCATTGATTGTGGCCTCATGTTCCCTTTTCTGAGTGATTTGCATGAAAAAATCACTAATGTGCTCTCCTTGGTTAGTTAACTGATTGTGTCTTCAATTAACTGAGTTTAGGTTCAGTTGAGTTGAGTTTGGGTCTTCCAGAGCACTCTAGTGGTGACAATTCCTATGCTAGACAAACCGAGACTCGAATTCTCCAAAGTGATTCGAATTATCTCCATTGTAACATCATTCTTGACTATACTGATTATTGGATCACATGACATTATTCTGTTCCTATCTGAGTTCTCATGCATGATTAATTGTCTGCTCATTTTTACTGCAATTTTCACTCTAATTCAATTTCTCTGCTCATTCTTTCTCTATGAGGTATACTCAGCCCCATGATCTGCTGTGATTTAGAATTTCACAAGGTTTTCACTGAGGTTGCAATGTTTTGGGTGGGTTGGCTGGTTGTAGGTGCATGAATGGAAATATACCCCAACTTGCTAGCCAATTAATCAATGCCATTATGAATAATAGATCAAATCACACCATTGGCATGTGGTCCTAGAGTAGGTTTTGAAATTCTAGATGAATATCAAGGTGCATGAGGTATTAACTCATATAGTGTTTCGTGTTGTGAATAAATCAAATCCAACTATTGTGCACACAAATAACTTTATCTTTTGTAAGAGCCTTTGACATGCCTAAATCCTAGGCTATACAAGGAATTGATCCAATATATCGGCTTCAATAATCCTTCATTGATTCCTCCTATCATGGATATGATTAGATATATGAATATAGGTGGTCTATTGAAACGAAGTTAAAAATTCCATTCCCATTTACTAACGAATGGCTAATTGAAAATATGTCAGGAAAGACATTGATAGAGAGCCAAATTTGGCAAAATAAGTGCCAGGATATCCAATATACCATTTGTTGACACAGTTGGTCAGAGTATGTTGAAAGAGACACAAGTAAACACTATCATCAACTAGAGAGTTTGACAAGCACCAAACATGAAAATTCATGACATGCATGGATGTGTATTCTCCATTATGACCATTGAACTTAGAAATATCATATGGAAACTTAGTCGATATAGAAGGCCATGTGGGATGATGGAATATGGGGTAATTTTTTAGTCATATCGGGTCTGAAATGTTCAAAGTTGCCAACAATGGAAATTGTAGATGAGTACTCATGCTAGGGTTGTTAAAGGAAACTCCTTTCAAACCTACACATGTGCAACATCACCTTGGACATAATTTCCCTCATGACTGGACCAATCCCTTGGAATTGAATACCCTTAGGAAACCCATGGTTACCTAAAATATTACTTTCCCCTTGCATATTGTTTCCAAGTGTATTACTACCTTGGATATTTCTAGTATTTAGTGGAGGGGTATCATTAAAAGGAATACTCCATCCATAAGGGAATCCTAAGTTTGGAACTGTATATCTCCCTATGGGTATACTAGATGTAGGTGGAAACACAATTCCTACTTGAGGCACATGAATGTTACCTCCCCCAAAGGGGAAGCTTGAGCTACGAACCATTGTGCCTATGGTGGGGATTCCAACACTAGGATGTCCTTGGGTTGGAATGTGTGAACTAAAAAATTCCATTCTTAATGAAGAGGCACTAGGAGCATATGGAAATTGGTGGAAGGAATTTTTCCTCTAAACAAATGTATGAATGGAGTATTAATGCTCCCCCTAGAGACACTAGGTGTAGTGGGAGTAGGCCCCTCTGCTAAGATGAACTACTAGTTCCAGACATAATGTGTTGTATCTTTGAAGAAATTCAAAGGGATCTATGAGAAACAATATGCCTAGCTATATCAAGACATGAAAATCATGTTGAGTCAGGGGACACTCCAACAAGAAAATTCCATTGGCACCAGAAATAACACCAAAATTTAGTGTATTTTTCCCATGTGTTGGGATCAACTACAGGCATTAAACCTAGTGCCACGCTTCATGTTTTCTTTTCTTCCTTTTTAGTGTCGAAAATGGTGCCTGGAATAGAGCCAAAATATGTTCCTAGAATAGCATTGTACTTAGCACCTGGAATAATGCCGAAAATAGCGCCAACTGTGGGAATTCCGTTGTGGTTAGAGCCCAAATTAACTCTGGTTTAGCTTCCACTTTTCCTTCTAGTATTGCTTCTTATTTGGAGTCTATTTTGGCTTCCATTGTTGCTTCGATATTAATTTCATGTTTAGCATCGAATGCTGATTCTCCTTTAGTGCCAAGTGTTGCTTCCATTATTTCTTCCTTTTGTGCTTATAGTATTGCTTCTGATCTTGCTTCCTAGTTTGCTTCCATTATTGCTTCCAAAATTACTTCTTTTTTTGCTTCTAGCATTGCTTCCATTATTGTTTCTTTGTTTGCTTCCAAATTTGCTTCTAGAATTGCTTATTTTTTTGCTTCCTAAGTAACTTCAGGGTTTGCTTCCAATATTGCTTCTAGTTTTCTTCTAGTATTACTTTCATTCTTGCTTCCTTATTTGCTTCCATATTTTTTTTTTTTTTGCTTCCTAAGTTCCACCGGGTTTTGCTCCTTAATTGGCACCAAATTTTGCTTCCAAAATTGCTTCCATGTTAGCTCCATGGTTTTCTTCCTTTTAGTTCCAAGGTTTGCTTCCTTTTTAGCGCCTAGTTTTGCTTCCTTTATATCTACATGGTTTTCTTCCTTTTAGGTTGGGATTTGCTTCCTAATTAGCGTCTAGTTTTTATTCTTGATAAGAAACCTATTTAGCTTCCTATTTAGAGCCAGAAATAGCATCAAGTATGGCTTCCATTTCAGTGTTGAGTTTTACTTCCATTTTAGAGCTACATTTTGCTTTCATTTTAACACCTCATGTTGCTTCCTTTATAGCTTTCACTTTATTAATTTAATATTTTTAATTTCAATTAAATTAGTTAAATATATCATGGATTTTAAATAACATATATGATTATAGTAACTGGTATTGCATTTGAAATATTTGATATCATAACATTTAGAAGAATTTTTTAGGGAAATGAACAACATCCACATAAACTAACAAAATCATTATACTTATTAAATCTCCATCAAAATAAAATCTACAACCTCTAGTATATATAAATTAACAAGATAATTCTTATAACATCATCATCATCATCATCTATAATTAAAACAAGTGAGTCAAATATACCAATATTAGATAAATATCATGTCAAATAACTTAGATTTATAAAAACAGATATCACATTTGAAATTTATATCATAACATTTATGGAGATCTAGAAAAAATAGATATCGGATTTCAATTTATGTCATACCATTTATGAAGAAATTTAATTGAAATTGACAACATCCATCCAAAGTAGTAAAATCATCATACATAATAAATATCAACCCAAAAAACATCGACCAAGTCTTCCAATATATATAAATTAACAAGTCAATAATGATAAGATCATCATCATATATAACTAAAACAAGTAAAAGTCAAATATGCCAATAGATCAATAACATGTCAAAATGATACAAGTCAATGCGATAATGTCAAAATGATATAAGTCAATATGATACTACAAATCAAAACGATACATATGATAGAAAAAATGAGAAGAGGTATCATAATGATATATCAACAATAATCCATGATAGAGTCAATATGATCAACGTCACTAGCTACTACCAGCAACTCCTCATTATCATCATCAATATCATGATCATCATCCTTGTCACCCTCCTCGGTGTCATCTCCATCTGCATCATCATCATCAACTTCCATGTATGAACTAGACTCAATATAATATGGATCAAGATCAACATCTATTGGACCTTCTTGAAGACCTGCGTTCTGCAAAAAAACATTCAAAATGAAAAGTTGGTATTTATTTCATGCAATAATTCATATTTTTGTTATATTTTTAATATTACAACATATGAAATGGAACATAATCATATTACATCATATCAAATTGGACATACCATAATAAATTTTCAAATAAGTTACAGTTAAGATGTCATTCCAATGATGTAAAACATGCAACAATTTAATAAACGATAGTAAAGATCATACAAATATTTGTTGTACAATTTAACTATCAACTGGAAAGTCTATTACATAACCTTAATTGTCAACCCTCTCTTGTCAATATATAAAAGTATTATGTTTGTCAACATTAACTTTGAATTATATATAAGTCTACAATGAAATATAATTATACAATATGCCATAATTCAATTGACGAGATGCCACAATTCTCTTGTGTCTTCCAAGTACAAACATATAACTGCTAGAATCCCTTACCAAGTGATACCAGTTCATTAAACACTGACATACTTAGGACTATTTTGAGTCATTGGGACTATATAAGTTTTAACAGTTCTGATTTCCACAAATTGTGTTTTTGGTTTTAACAGTTCCTATGTTCTTTGCCTGTTATTTATATTTTATCTCAGTTAAACCTAGAACATGGTCGGATTGAGGTCACTTCCATTCATGGAAGTGGTTATAATGTTTAAGAATATGATACCTTGCACACTATCCTCTTGGAGTAGTAGCTTAGTGTCTTATTCGAGAAACACCCTAGCCTATGTTAAAATTTTGGGCATTGGTTTGGTCCTCCAATTTGAAGGTTGACTCATTTGTTTTTGGGAGTTATTCTATATATTATCGTGGTACCAAAGATTCCTTGTTTCTCGGTGACGTCCAATTCCAATTTTGTACAAGGGGGTAGATTTTGAATCGAAATCTCGTGGGTGAACATGGCCATTGTGATCTCATCCACAATGGCCAAACGCATCTGTGGCAGTTGATGGAACCCAATTATGCTGCATAGTTCGAATTTCATGCCCCTAGAGAAAATTCACAAGTTGGCCTTGAATGGCCCCAAGTGGCCACTTGAAACTGTCCATAGAGAAAAAACCATAACATGGATCATGAAACCATTGATTCCAATGAATTTTGGATGCCCGATTTCACCCAAGGTAACCCCTCTACCATGATTCAATTAACTGGAAACAATCATATTATACCATCTCCGGAAGTAGGGTTTTTCTGAGTGAGGTCTAATGCCAATTTTTCATAAAAGGGTAGATTTTGAATCATAATCTCTTGGGAAACCATGGGTAGCATGACCTCATCCACAATTACCAAAGAAACCTATGGAAACTGGCGGAACTCAATTAGGCTTCCCAGTTTGGATTATGTGCCCCTGGAGCAAATTCACAAGTTGTCCCTGAATGCCCCCAACAAGCTTCATGTTATTGGCCATACAAAAAAAACCATAACTAGGATCATGAGGGTGTTGAAATTTTTTCATTATATGCTAAGATATTGAAATTTTTTCCGAGTGAGGGTGTGGGAATCGTGGTCATCTCTCCTTTGACTGAACACACCTGTAGGAGGTAATGACACTCAATTTCATTGCTCAGTTTGGTTTTTATGCCCTAAGTTGAAATTTGCCAATTAGTGTCCCTGAATGGCGTTGGGAAGCAAGATGAAACTCACCATATCTAGATAACCGTGGCTCATATGGACAAACCTTCTATTCCATTGGAATTTTGACATTGGATTAACACTAGGGACACCCCTTTCCAATGACTTCATAGACCAATCGTTGTCTATATTGACAATTTTCACAACTAAGGTTTTGCTCATTAGCATGCAATGCAATTTTTGCATTATATGATAAGATATTGAAAATTGTGTTGAGCGAGGGTATGGGAACTGTGGTCATATTTCCATTTACCAAGCATGCTTGTAGGAGGTAATGGCACTCAATTTCATTGCTTGGTTTGGTTTTTATGCCCCGGGTTGAAATTTTCCAAGTGTCCCTAAATGGCATTGGGAAGCGAGATGAAACTCGCCTTATTTGGATAACTGTGGCTCGAATGGAAAAAAGCATCAATGGTTCCATTGGAATCATGACATTGGATTACCACTAGGGACACCCCTCTCCAGTGACTCTATAGACCAATCAATTTCTATATTGATGGTTTTCGCAACTAGGGTTTTACTCATTAGTATGCAATGAAAATTTTGCATTATATACTAAGGTATTGAAAATTGTTCCAAGCGAGGGTGTGGGCACCGAGGTCATTTCCCCCTTGACCAAACACACCTACAAGAGGTAAAGACACTCAATTTTGTTTCTATCACTAGTCACTCAATTTCGTTGTTGTCACTAGTCACTTGCTATCCTAGTCACTTGTTTGGCATCATGATAAGGTTAGCTATCATCTCTATTGAAGTGCTCTTGGTTTCTAGCACTTGGATAACATTTTGGCATTATTATCCATCATTATTTTTGGAATGATATACTTTTTTCTCATTATCCATCATCATGAGGATAGGTGTATTCTTGGGGTTGGTGGTGGTTTGGGAAGGAACTATTGTGTCTCACGGTGCTTGGATCTGTGAACAATGGCCTAAGTTGTCTGGTGGTTTCCATATCAACTAATTTTGGTCTCCCTATGTGTTATGGTAGCTAGGTTTTACTTTATTATTATTTTCTTCTTAATGTAGACTTGGGAGTTTTCCCCCCTTGTACAATCCATCAATAGTTTATGGGGGATTGTCTCAATTATGCTCTCTATATGAGTTTGTGGAGACTACATTTTAAGCCCTCCTTTTCTATACATAGATCTCTATAATATTATTTTAATAAAATACTTTAAGGAATATTTTCCAACAAACAAAAAAGGAAATCAATTACAAGATATATAAATAGACTATTGGGTTATCAAAGTGTGCCCCCTTATGGATATCGCATTGTGTTGGTGCCAATGAAGGGTGGGACTTCATGAATGTGTGTTGATTTTAGAGCACTCAACAAGATCACAACCAATAAATAACATTTTGTGCCAAGGATAGATGACTCATTGGATCAACTACAAAGAGTAAAGGACTTCTCTAGGTCTGACCTAAAATTTGTCAAGAAGGAACACACTTGGAATACCACTTCCAAAAGGGAGCACTAGGGCTTGTTTGACTGGATAGTGAATGATAACCTAGAAATTCATATTAGTTCCATGTTTTGTTTCAGAATATTGTGACAACAATTACACCTAAATTCTGGTGTTTACAAACTTGACATAAGTTTTTTTACTTGGGATTCATTAACAGTGGGGATTAATTCAGGATAGACCCAATGAAAGTACATATCATCAAGTCATAAGCAAGGTTGAAGAATGTCATGGAAGTGTTGATATTTGTTTCAGCTTGTTGGTATATTTGATAGTTCATGCATAATTTTTTAGGTACTATTGCACATATTTTCCCTCCAATCAAAGTAGATGACAAATATATTTAGTCCAAAGCTCAAGAGAAAGCTTTTATTGTTTTAAAGGAAATATTTTTTAAAGCACTAGTGTTAGGACTTGTTAATATGAAAAATCCTTTGGAAAATGAGGTTGATGCATTTAGTTATATTTCCATGGGGGTTTTCCTCATGCATGAAGGAATATTGAGTGCTTATCATAAAAAACCTTCAACAAAGATACAATGAATTATCCCACCCATGATAACATGTTAATAGCATTACATCAGGTAACAAAGCAATGGAGGGATTATATATTAGGGAGGGATACAACTATCCATACAGACCACAAGTCGTTATAGTGCTTACAAACACAAACTAATCTACAACAAGCAAGACATACCAAGTGGATGTCTTATCTACAACAAGAAAAAAATACCAAGTGGATGACTTATGTTCAACAATTCAATTTTGTCATCAAATACAAGGTACCACAAATAAGATAGTGTATTTCCAACTAAGACCTCCCAAATCAACAAGTTTTTTCATTATGATCTTGAAACTCTATATTTTTCATTATTCTCTTGAAACCATGCCCTATGCCCTATGACACATACACATTGTGATAATCGAACATAGTGTGGATGTGTAAGAGGAAAAATTATATCAAGAGCTTCCCATTGTTTTAACTTGGAGTTCGAGTAAACTTTTACTTCTTTGTTTTGTTTACTTGGATTATACCAATATGGTTTTGAAAATGTTTGGGCATTGTTGGATTATTTGTGGTCCAAGCATGTGCATTGCTTATGCACTTTTATTATGCAAAAGGCCTTTAAAAAGATTGTATATTTCAGAAACTCTCATGATTTATTATTGTTGTATTTTCACTTTATTTTTGCAACCTTTCTTTGCTTTCTTTGACAATTGCATTGTAATTTCAGATAATAGTTTGAGCAGATAAATTCATCATAACTATTTTTTTGGTATGGAAAGAAAGCATAATTTTGAGAAAGTGACAAATTAGGTCAAAAGTAGGGCATCATGTTCTAACACTAAGGTGGATTCCCTAGTAGAATACATGGAGATTGGAAATAACGCCTAACATGATGTTGGATGTCAGCACTAGATATGTATTGCTATGTACTTGTGTGATGTAACATGGCTAGGGTTTGAAAACCCTAAGAAAAACAATCATGCTAGTGGGGAGAGCTTGATTGACATAAGCTTGTTGTTGAAGGAGAAAGAGAGACATCTTGGATGTTCTTGGAGAGACTTATTTTTTGTAATGCAAGGGTATAAGAGCTAGGGTTTGAGGATTGAAATACTAGGATGGACATGTAGAATTGGATGCTATAACTAGAGTTCTCTTGCGATGTACTTGTGTGATCTGACATGGCTAGGGTTTGCAAACCCTAAGAAATACAATCTTGTTAGTGGGGAGAGATTGATTGGCATAATCTTGTTGTTGAAGCCAATGAGGACTTCCTATCGGTCTTGGAGATTATAAGGTTCATGAGGAAACCCTATACTTTAGAGTGCTCTAGCCCAAGTGCCATGTTCCTAGTCACTTGGTTGGAATCATGGCAAGGTTAGCTATCATATCTATTGGAGTGCTCTTGGTTTCTATCACATGGATAACGTCTTGGTTCTATTATTCATCATTATTTGTGGAATGATCTACTTGTTTCTCTATATTCGCATGTGTGGACGCATGTTCTTGGTTTCAATTCTAAGGGTTGTCCCCTTTCTCATGGATTTGATTAGCTATTTTGGACACCTTTCTCTTAGTTTCGATTATTCTACATTGATTAGTGTTCTCCTTGGTTCATGGATCTATCTTCTATTACATGGATTAATGAGATAGCATTGGAGATTATGTTGGTTGATATGTGGACATTTCTTAGTGTAGGGAATTCATTGCACATGTATTGAGATCTTGACCATTGATGAGGTAAAACTGATGCAACACCCACTCTTGGAGGTTGATTAGACTAATTCTCATGCCATATTTTGAGGAGAACCCACTTCTTCGAGGTAGCTTACACACTTTTCATGCTATAATTAGTGGATTGTTCACCATGGAGGGCATCTATTGCACATTTTGATGGGTTGGTCCACTTTGGAGGTGTTTTACATGGATTTTGAGGAGGTTGTTTGGTATTGACAGAGATTTAGGTGGTCAACCCCTAAATATAGGGTTCATTCATTGCCTTAAATATCAATTCTATTGGAGTGATTCATTTTATGAGCATTTGTAGGCTATACGTTGGTCATCTACTTCCTATTATCCCTCCCTTGTTGAGGCATTCCTCTCTTTATTCGATGAGACTTGGACATGTGGTTTTCATACCAACTAGTCTATTGAGATTGATATCATTGTAAAGGAGTAGAGGAGAATCATGCATGTACATGTACAATATAAGGAAGACATAATAGATTGCAGGGCCCATAAAACTGCATACCATAATTCACCTTCTTATATTAATTAGTAGAACATAATTTTCTAATGTTTCCAACCTCAAAATCTAGTTTGGACCACTTCACGCAATTTCATGTACAATGTTATTCACCGTTAATATTATTTCCACTAGTTTCCTTGTATCCACCTTTGGTATATTTGGCAAACTTGTCAACTAAACCAAGTAATTTTGAGAAAGTGACAAATTAGGTAAAAAGTATGATGTACTGGTGTGATGTCACATGGCTATGGTTTGCAAACCCTAAGAAAGACAATATTTATAATGGGGACAACTTTATTGACATAAGCTTGTCGTTGAAGAAAATGAGGAATTCCTACATGTCCTATAGATTACAGGGTTCATGAGGAAACCCTAGGAGTTAGATGTTAGGGATCATGAAGATATAACCACTGGAGAAGATAAGGGGAAAGAGAGACATCTAGGATGTTTTTGGAGAGATTTCTCTTGTGTGATGCTAGAGTATAAGACCTAGGGTTTGAGGATTGAATACCAGGATGGACATGTATACTTGGATGCTAGAACTAGAGTTCTATTGTGGTGTACTTGTGTGATGTGGCATGGCGAGGGTTTTCAAACCCTAAGAAATACAATCTTGCTAGTGGTGATAACTTGATTGACATAAGCTTGTTTTGAATCCAATGAGGACTTCCTACCTATTTTGGAGATTATAGGGTTCATGAGGAAACCCTATACTTTAGAGTGCTCTATCCCAAGTGTCATGTTCCTAGTCACTTGATTGGCATCACAACAAGGTTAGCTAACATCTCTACAACTAGAGTTCTATTGTGATGTACTTGTGTGATGTGGCATGGCGAGGGTTTTCAAACCCTAAGAAATACAATCTTGATAGTGGGGATAACTTGATTGACATAAGCTTGTTTTGAATCCAATGAGGACTTCCTACCTATTTTGGAGATTATAGGGTTCATGAGGAAACCCTATACTTTAGAGTGCTCTATCCCAAGTGTCATGTTCCTAGTCACTTGATTGGCATCACAACAAGGTTAGCTAACATCTCTATTGGAGTGTTCTTGGTTTCGAGCACATGGATACCATCTTGGTTCTATTATCCATTATTATTTATGGAATGATATACTTGTTTCTCTATATTGGCATGTGTGAAGGTATATTCTTGGCTTGAAGAAGGGTTGTCCCATTTTTTCATGGATTTGATTAGCTATTTTGGACACCTTACTCTTAGTTTTTATGCTTCTACAATGATTGGTGTTCTGCTTGGTTCATGGATCTATCTTCCATTACATGGATTAATGAGATAACATTGGAGATTGTGTTGGTTGATATGTGGACATTTCTTAGTGTAGGGAATTCATTTCACATGTATTGAGGTCTTGACCATTGATGAGGTCAAAATGAGGCAATACCCACTCTTGGAGGTTGATTATACTAATGCTCATGCCATATTTTGAGGAGAACCCACTTCTTCGAGGTATCTTACACACTTTTCATGCTATTATTGGTGGATTGTTCACCATGGAGGGTGTTTATTGCACATTTTGATGGGATGGTCCACTTTGGAGGTTTTCTACATGGATTTTGAGGAGGTTTTTTGGTATTGTCAGAGAATTAGGTGTTCAAACCCTAAATATAGGGTTCATTTATTTCCTTGAAGATCAATTCTATTGGAGTGATTCATTTGATGAGCATTTGCAAGCTAGACATTGGTCATCTACTTGCTATTATCCATCCCTTATTGAGGCATTCATCTCTTTATTCATTGAAACATGGACATGTGGTTTTCATACCAAATAGTCCATTAAGAATGCTATCACTGCAAAAGGAATATTGTAAAGGAGTAGAGGAGAAGCATTGATGTACATGTACAATATAAGGAAGACACAATAGATTGTAGGGCCCATAAAGTTCCATACCATAATTCGCCTTCTTATATGAATTAGTATAACATAATTTTCTGATGTTTCCAACCTCAAAGTCTAGTTAGCACCACTTTACATGGTGTCAAATATGTTATTCATGGTTAATATTATTGGCACTAGTTTCCTTGTATCCACCGTTCGTATATTTGACAAACTTGTCTAGCAAATTCCAAGTAATTTTGAGAAAGTGAAAAATTAGGTCAAAAGTAGGGCATCTTGTTCTAACACTAAGGTCACTGCTTTCCCTAGCTAGGTTTTCATTGTTTCCCTAGCTAAGGTTTTGGAAAGCAAGTGAATTGTACTATCCTTGCGATAAGGCTCTCAAACATGTTCTTCTTGGACTGTAATATATAGTTTTTTATGTCTTGTTAATTTGACATACATAAAAGATAAATTTCTTGAGTGATTTGACATCATAATTGAATAAGATAAGGGTTTTTTACTATTTCTATAATTGTTGTAAAAGTGAGTTTTCGGATCTGGTTTATGCATGATAATATTTCCCTAAAGGGGTAAAACTTATCAAGTCACTTTAGTATCTTTTCTCCTTGAATTGATTAGAATATTGGATGGTTAAGAATTCAAATATTGTTCTCTTTTATGTTTATATTTTATTCAAATTTCATGCCCCAAGGCTAAAAAATTCATAGGGTTAATATCTAAGAAACCTATAGTCAAAGACATGAAATTCTAGTTTTGTGAGAAAGTTTGAGATAGTAGAAGTTTCTACATCAAGGAGAGAATGAAGAGCCAAGGATGAGACAATAAGAGGAAAAAACTCCAAATGTATCCCTATGGTATTCAAGAGAAATTCTAGACAAAAGAGGACGATCAATGGAAACAAGTATATTGTCTTCCAAAGAGAGAAGAGGTCTCCACCTCTGTTGCACCATAATATGCTTAAAAAAGGTGGAGGAACCATCAAGGCCATTGGCATGGAAACCAAGAAGGTCAAATTAGAAATTATTTCCAATCCAAAGAGAGGGCATCATTCTGAAAGAAGGGGGCCACCACTTAATATGAACAAAAACAAAGAACTTAAAGCAACTTCAAAGTGGGTGTAACATTCCAATGGGAATGAATAACATGAGTAGAGACTTAAAGGAGAATGCAATCCAAATCCAAAGAGAGGGCTGCCATACAAACACAACAATATCCAAATAAGTTATCCAAAGTCAACTATTGTTTGCAATCATTTCAAGAAAAGAAAAAAAATAGCATACTAGTGTAGCAATCTATACTCATGTTCTAGAAAAAGAACCATCATCTAACCAAAGGCTACAAGTGGCTTGGTTACCAAGAAGGGATTAATATTCCCAAAGGGAGGGAAAGCACAAATAAATAGACTTCAAGTTGTGTTGAAAAATAATGCAAGATGAGAAGGAATCACTCTAAGAATTGTTTTAGCGATTGCAACATTAATGGGAATTGTTATGCAAAGTACTTAAAAAGTCCATTATGATCTTCACTCCAATTATAAAAAAGGAAAACAAAGGATGGTATGGTATCCAATATTAAGTGTGGAAGAATCAAAGAATGTATTGATAGTATAAAGAGAATCAATGAAAGAAGAAGGCAAGCTTTCCAAGAAGGAAGAAGAAGCTCAAAGACTTCTAAAATTGCAACCTAGCCTTTATTACAAGGTAAACATGATAATAAGTTTTTCTTGGATTCTTAGCTAGAGTATTTGCATGGTTTCCAAGGATATGTTTGTTAGTTTCACACTCATATTTATTGCCATCTACATGTATTATATAAGAACAAAAGAGTTTCCTCTATGATGGAAGAGGTGGAACATGATGCCAAACCAAACATTTGGGTGGAAATTGCATATAAGTTATAAGTTAGGTAAGTGAGCTTGTAGCAATTTTTTAGCATTCATATTTAAGGTTGATTTATTTTATCAAAATATTCCTTAATGAGAGACTATATTTTTGGGAAGAACACTTGCCTGTAACTTGTTGGAAGCAATAAATTTGAAATGTAGCCATCAACACCTTCATGTAGCATGGGCATATCCACACATCAAGTCTTGATAGGAGCAACAAACAAATGGAGAGAAAATAGAAAGTTGGTTGTATGCACTTTTATTATGGTAAGTTTGTCCAAACACTCTTTAAAATGAATTTCTACTTGATGTGGAAATGCCACTTTTGCACGGCAACTACAAGGAAGGCGTGCATAAAACACATGAGTACCACACAGGACAAAACATCATTTAAGATATGAGGAGTTATTTACAACAATGCAAGAGTGTCATATGAGTACATTATTGAAGTATGGAGTATATAAGTCCATCAATATTTTCCATCATATTGTACCAAAGGAGACCTCCAATTGCAAACATCATAAAATGAGAGTTTGCTAAGAAAAAAATGGAAATCTTGCTAATTGACCTAAACATTCTGACTTCCTCATATCTAATTTTATTAATGAATAGGGTATGTTGAAGCATTTGAGAACAAAGTTTCCATCACCCAAACAAAAGCAAGCAATAGATGGAAGAGTGTCACCTCATTCTCCATCCACAAGACAAAATTTGTCCACTTTTTGTTTTGTAACATTTCTTTTTCACAACTTGTGTCGGATGCCGACCATATTTGTCCTTGTGTCAAAACATGGCACATGGGCTAATTAAACTAATTACTATGCAATGATTTATTTTTTTCTAGGAAATAAAAAAAGGATCATTTCACATGATAAATATACTTATGAATGTACAAACCAAGGCATGTAGCCCTTTCTGGCCACTGTGATGTGTGGCACTTCTATTTGCAAGCTTATCCTTTGAGGCCTTGTCTTGAAACATATACTAATTAAATTTAATTATACATAAATAAAATATAAAAATCTATTCATAAATTTGATATAATGTTTTGATCAAATTTAAATACATATGTTCTCTCCTCACCGGACTTTCTTCGTGCATTCAAGTTATCATATGATTTGACAAGTTCTTTCCATAATTTTAACGTTACATCCACTGGCCTGTTTTAGAGCATTTTCTCAGGCGAGAGTTTTTTTATCTTATTTGTTTGATTGCACCTAAATCGTTTGCAATTTTGATACATCCGGTGTTTGACCTTCTTTACATACCAACCTACACTGAATTCAGTCTCCATGTCATGAATTCCTTGTTTATGTAGGTGCATCAATATCTTCAAGAATAACAAATGAAGATGGTCTTTGAACCGTTGAAGGAAGGCTTAATTCAATCTATTTACAAAAACCTTTCCAACATATGATCTATGGATTTATCTTGAAACCAAATCATATTCTATCATTGTATCATAGGTACCAATGCAAGATCCATAAGATGGCATGGTGGAAGAAGATTTTTGTGTCCTAGGAGTGGCCAAGACATTGGAGATATCTGTTCCATGCTCTCGAGTCTTAGAGGTTATGGTTATTTATTTTCTCCTTGGTCTTTTGCTCGATCCAAGAGTGGTTGGGGAATCAATTGATTCCCTTGGTAATGGTTCTTGTGCTTGCAATGGTTCATTGGTTTTAATTGAGCTTTTTTCTACGTATCTAGCAAGCATTTTCAAGTCCACACCATCAAGTTTGTTTACTGCCTCTACCCCCAATATTGAATCCAAGGCCTCCTTCTCCATGACAGTATCATCTCCCTCTAAATATAAAATAAATGTTTTCTTTAAAAATTGGAATAAAAACAAAAATCTAGAAAATCAAAGATAAAATTGAACCAAGTACAGATCTATAAATACACAATCACTTACCTCATTCTTCCCACTGATTGTTCCCTTCCGTCTGCTTGCTATTTTTTCGTTGGGTGAGCAAATACTGACTGTGGAGGAGATCTAATCCCCTTTGTGAGTGGGCGGTCAAATCCCCTTGGCCACAAATTCGAGGGAAACTCTCTCCAGCGTTGAACGTTGAGGGAAAAATATAGGTCAAATTGGAGGGAAAGCTCTTAATCCCTCACTCTCTCCAACGAAATTTGAGGGAAAATCTCTCCCTCTCTCCAACGAAATTCAAGGGAAAATCTCTCCCTCTCTCAAGCGAAATTTGAGGGAAAATATCTCCCTCCCTCACTCCACGAAAGGGAATGACTCCCTCAGCTTGAAGTTCAAGGTTCGAGTTCTGTAGAGTTCCAAGGAGAAGGATGATGGGAATATCATTGGCCATGTTCGTTTGGATCTGCGTGAAGGAGTAATTGGGAAGCTAGGGTTCAATCGGTGACGTGGGATTTCAATTCGAGGTGGAAGGTAGGTTCAATTGGTGACTTAGGAGTTCAAATTGACACTGCTGCCAAGGTATGCCGACTGCCCACAGTGATGTTTGAATGAAATACTCCTTTTTCCCGTGGGCTTTTTTTTTTTGGCACTAGTCGACGCAATATGCGCTGACTTAAGGCACAAAACATGATCCATTTGGGGCGTCAAATTCGGCGCAAACAACGTCCCTTTTTGCACCATCAGGGTTTAAATCGCACAGGATAAAATACAACCAAAATGCCTCGCTTTTTCAGTAGTTTTGGGAGAAAAAACGGTTAAAATTTTTGCTGGAAATCGCTATTTTCCAATTTTGGTAATTTCAGCGATTGAGATTGTTTGTTCTAGACTAGTTACCTAATTTTAAAACTACCCAGAACGTCGAAATTGCGATCTCAGCACTCCAAATTGCGAGAGTTTTTTTATCTTATTTGTTTGATTGCACCTAAATCGCTTGCAATTTTGATACATCCGGTGTTTGACCTTCTTTACATACCAACCTACACTGAATTCAGTCTCCATGTCATGAATTACTTGTTTATGTAGGTGCATCAATATCTTCAACAATAACAAATGAAGATGGTCTTTGAACCGTTGAAGGAAGGCTTAATTCAATCTATTTACAAAAACCTTTCCAACATATGATCTATGGATTTATCTTGAAACCAAATCATATTCTATCATTGTATCATAGGTACCAATGCAAGATCCATAAGATGGCATGGTGGAAGAAGATTTTTGTGTCCTAGGAGTGGCCAAGACATTGGAGATCTCTGTTCCATGCTCTCGAGTCTTAGAGGTTATGGTTATTTATTTTCTCCTTGGTCTTTTGCTCGATCCAAGAGTGGTTGGGGAATCAATTGATTCCCTTGGTAATGGTTCTTGTGCTTGCAATGGTTCATTGGTTTTAATTGAGCTTTTTTCTACGTATCTAGCAAGCATTTTCAAGTCCACACCATCAAGTTTGTTTACTGCCTCTACCCCCAATATTGAATCCAAGGCCTCCTTCTCCATGACAGTATCATCTCCCTCTAAATATAAAATAAATGTTTTCTTTAAAAATTGGAATAAAAACAAAAATCTAGAAAATCAAAGATAAAATTGAACCAAGTACAGATCTATAAATACACAATCACTTACCTCATTCTTCCCACTGATTGTTCCCTTCCGTCTGCTTGCTATTTTTTGGTTGGGTGAGCAAATACTGACTGTGGAGGAGATCTAATCTCCTTTGTGAGTGGGCGGTCAAATCCCCTTGGCTGCAAATTCGAGGGAAACTCTCTCCAACGTTGAACGTTGAGGGAAAAATATAGGTCAAATTGGAGGGAAAGCTCTCAATCCCTCACTCTCTCCAACGAAATTTGAGGGAAAATCTCTCCCTCTCTCCAACGAAATTCAAGGGAAAATCTCTCCCTCTCTCCAGCGAAATTTGAGGGAAAATATCTCCCTCCCTCACTCCACGAAAGGGAATGACTCCCTCAGCTTGAAGTTCAAGGTTCGAGTTCTGTAGAGTTCCAAGGAGAAGGATGATGGGAATATCATTGGCCATGTTCGTTTGGATCTGCGTGAAGGAGTAATTGGGAAGCTAGGGTTCAATCGGTGACGTGGGATTTCAATTCGAGGTGGAAGGTAGGTTCAATTGGTGACTTAGGAGTTCAAATTGACACTGCCGCCAAGGTATGCCGACTGCCCACAGTGATGTTTGAATGAAATACTCCTTTTTCCCGTGGGATTTTTTTTTTTTGGCACTAGTCGACGCAATATGCGCTGACTTAAGGCACAAAACATGATCCATTTGGGGCGTCAAATTCGGCGCAAACAACGTCCCTTTTTGCACCATCAGGGTTTAAATCGCACAGGATAAAATACAACCAAAATGCCTCGCTTTTTCAGTAGTTTTGGGAGAAAAAACGGTTAAAATTTTTGCTGGAAATCGCTATTTTCCAATTTTGGTAATTTCAGCGATTGAGATTGTTTGTTCTAGACTAGTTACCTAATTTTAAAACTACCCAGAACGTCGAAATTGCGATCTCAGCACTCCAAATTGCGAGAGTTTTTTTATCTTATTTGTTTGATTGCACCTAAATCGCTTGCAATTTTGATACATCCGGTGTTTGACCTACTTTACATACCAACCTACACTGAATTCAGTCTCCATGTCATGAATTACTTGTTTATGTAGGTGCATCAATATCTTCAACAATAACAAATGAAGATGGTCTTTGAACCGTTGAAGGAAGGCTTAATTCAATCTATTTACAAAAACCTTTCCAACATATGATCTATGGATTTATCTTGAAACCAAATCATATTCTATCATTGTATCATAGGTACCAATGCAAGATCCATAAGATGGCATGGTGGAAGAAGATTTTTGTGTCCTAGGAGTGGCCAAGACATTGGAGATATCTGTTCCATGCTCTCGAGTCTTAGAGGTTATGGTTATTTATTTTCTCCTTGGTCTTTTGCTCGATCCAAGAGTGGTTGGGGAATCAATTGATTCCCTTGGTAATGGTTCTTGTGCTTGCAATGGTTCATTGGTTTTAATTGAGCTTTTTTCTACGTATCTAGCAAGCATTTTCAAGTCCACACCATCAAGTTTGTTTACTGCCTCTACCCCCAATATTGAATCCAAGGCCTCCTTCTCCATGACAGTATCATCTCCCTCTAAATATAAAATAAATGTTTTCTTTAAAAATTGGAATAAAAACAAAAATCTAGAAAATCAAAGATAAAATTGAACCAAGTACAGATCTATAAATACACAATCACTTACCTCATTCTTCCCACTGATTGTTCCCTTCCGTCTGCTTGCTATTTTTTGGTTGGGTGAGCAAATACTGACTGTGGAGGAGATCTAATCCCCTTTGTGAGTGGGCGGTCAAATCCCCTTGGCCGCAAATTCGAGGGAAACTCTCTCCAGCGTTGAACGTTGAGGGAAAAATATAGGTCAAATTGGAGGGAAAGCTCTCAATCCCTCACTCTCTCCAACGAAATTTGAGGGAAAATCTCTCCCTCTCTCCAACAAAATTCAAGGGAAAATCTCTCCCTCTCTCCAGCGAAATTTGAGGGAAAATATCTCCCTCCCTCACTCCACGAAAGGGAATGACTCCCTCAGCTTGAAGTTCTGTAGAGTTCCAAGGAGAAGGATGATGGGAATATCATTGGCCATGTTCGTTTGGATCTGCGTGAAGGAGTAATTGGGAAGCTAGGGTTCAATCGGTGACGTGGGATTTCAATTCGAGGTGGAAGGTAGGTTCAATTGGTGACTTAGGAGTTCAAATTGACACTGCCGCCAAGGTATGCCGACTGCCCACAGTGATGTTTGAATGAAATACTCCTTTTTCCCGTGGGCTTTTTTTTTTTTGGCACTAGTCAACGCAATATGCGCTGACTTAAGGCACAAAACATGATCCATTTGGGGCATCAAATTCGGCGCAAACAACGTCCCTTTTTGCACCATCAGGGTTTAAATCTCACAGGATAAAATACAACCAAAATGCCTCGCTTTTTCAGTAGTTTTGGGAGAAAAAACGGTTAAAATTTTTGCTGGAAATCGCTATTTTCCAATTTTGGTAATTTCAGCGATTGAGATTGTTTGTTCTAGACTAGTTACCTAATTTTAAAACTACCCAGAACGTCGAAATTGCGATCTCAGCACTCCAAATTGCGAGAGTTTTTTTATCTTATTTGTTTGATTGCACCTAAATCGCTTGCAATTTTGATACATCCGGTGTTTGACCTTCTTTACATACCAACCTACACTGAATTCAGTCTCCATGTCATGAATTACTTGTTTATGTAGGTGCATCAATATCTTCAACAATAACAAATGAAGATGGTCTTTGAACCGTTGAAGGAAGGCTTAATTCAATCTATTTACAAAAACCTTTCCAACATATGATCTATGGATTTATCTTGAAACCAAATCATATTCTATCATTGTATCATAGGTACCAATGCAAGATCCATAAGATGGCATGGTGGAAGAAGATTTTTGTGTCCTAGGAGTGGCCAAGACATTGGAGATCTCTGTTCCATGCTCTCGAGTCTTAGAGGTTATGGTTATTTATTTTCTCCTTGGTCTTTTGCTCGATCCAAGAGTGGTTGGGGAATCAATTGATTCCCTTGGTAATGGTTCTTGTGCTTGCAATGGTTCATTGGTTTTAATTGAGCTTTTTTCTACGTATCTAGCAAGCATTTTCAAGTCCACACCATCAAGTTTGTTTACTGCCTCTACCCCCAATATTGAATCCAAGGCCTCCTTCTCCATGACAGTATCATCTCCCTCTAAATATAAAATAAATGTTTTCTTTAAAAATTGGAATAAAAACAAAAATCTAGAAAATCAAAGATAAAATTGAACCAAGTACAGATCTATAAATACACAATCACTTACCTCATTCTTCCCACTGATTGTTCCCTTCCGTCTGCTTGCTATTTTTTGGTTGGGTGAGCAAATACTGACTGTGGAGGAGATCTAATCCCCTTTGTGAGTGGGCGGTCAAATCCCCTTGGCCGCAAATTCGAGGGAAACTCTCTCCAGCGTTGAACGTTGAGGGAAAAATATAGGTCAAATTGGAGGGAAAGCTCTCAATCCCTCACTCTCTCCAACGAAATTTGAGGGAAAATCTCTCCCTCTCTCCAACAAAATTCAAGGGAAAATCTCTCCCTCTCTCCAGCGAAATTTGAGGGAAAATATCTCCCTCCCTCACTCCACGAAAGGGAATGACTCCCTCAGCTTGAAGTTCTGTAGAGTTCCAAGGAGAAGGATGATGGGAATATCATTGGCCATGTTCGTTTGGATCTGCGTGAAGGAGTAATTGGGAAGCTAGGGTTCAATCGGTGACGTGGGATTTCAATTCGAGGTGGAAGGTAGGTTCAATTGGTGACTTAGGAGTTCAAATTGACACTGCCGCCAAGGTATGCCGACTGCCCACAGTGATGTTTGAATGAAATACTCCTTTTTCCCGTGGGCTTTTTTTTTTTTGGCACTAGTCAACGCAATATGCGCTGACTTAAGGCACAAAACATGATCCATTTGGGGCATCAAATTCGGCGCAAACAACGTCCCTTTTTGCACCATCAGGGTTTAAATCTCACAGGATAAAATACAACCAAAATGCCTCGCTTTTTCAGTAGTTTTGGGAGAAAAAACGGTTAAAATTTTTGCTGGAAATCGCTATTTTCCAATTTTGGTAATTTCAGCGATTGAGATTGTTTGTTCTAGACTAGTTACCTAATTTTAAAACTACCCAGAACGTCGAAATTGCGATCTCAGCACTCCAAATTGCGAGAGTTTTTTTATCTTATTTGTTTGATTGCACCTAAATCGCTTGCAATTTTGATACATCCGGTGTTTGACCTTCTTTACATACCAACCTACACTGAATTCAGTCTCCATGTCATGAATTACTTGTTTATGTAGGTGCATCAATATCTTCAACAATAACAAATGAAGATGGTCTTTGAACCGTTGAAGGAAGGCTTAATTCAATCTATTTACAAAAACCTTTCCAACATATGATCTATGGATTTATCTTGAAACCAAATCATATTCTATCATTGTATCATAGGTACCAATGCAAGATCCATAAGATGGCATGGTGGAAGAAGATTTTTGTGTCCTAGGAGTGGCCAAGACATTGGAGATCTCTGTTCCATGCTCTCGAGTCTTAGAGGTTATGGTTATTTATTTTCTCCTTGGTCTTTTGCTCGATCCAAGAGTGGTTGGGGAATCAATTGATTCCCTTGGTAATGGTTCTTGTGCTTGCAATGGTTCATTGGTTTTAATTGAGCTTTTTTCTACGTATCTAGCAAGCATTTTCAAGTCCACACCATCAAGTTTGTTTACTGCCTCTACCCCCAATATTGAATCCAAGGCCTCCTTCTCCATGACAGTATCATCTCCCTCTAAATATAAAATAAATGTTTTCTTTAAAAATTGGAATAAAAACAAAAATCTAGAAAATCAAAGATAAAATTGAACCAAGTACAGATCTATAAATACACAATCACTTACCTCATTCTTCCCACTGATTGTTCCCTTCCGTCTGCTTGCTATTTTTTGGTTGGGTGAGCAAATACTGACTGTGGAGGAGATCTAATCTCCTTTGTGAGTGGGCGGTCAAATCCCCTTGGCCGCAAATTCGAGGGAAACTCTCTCCAGCGTTGAACGTTGAGGGAAAAATATAGGTCAAATTGGAGGGAAAGCTCTCAATCCCTCACTCTCTCCAACGAAATTTGAGGGAAAATCTCTCCCTCTCTCCAACGAAATTCAAGGGAAAATCTCTCCCTCTCTCCAGCGAAATTTGAGGGAAAATATCTCCCTCCCTCACTCCACGAAAGGGAATGACTCCCTCAGCTTGAAGTTCAAGGTTCGAGTTCTGTAGAGTTCCAAGGAGAAGGATGATGGGAATATCATTGGCCATGTTCGTTTGGATCTGCGTGAAGGAGTAATTGGGAAGCTAGGGTTCAATCGGTGATGTGGGATTTCAATTCGAGGTGGAAGGTAGGTTCAATTGGTGACTTAGGAGTTCAAATTGACACTGCCGCCAAGGTATGCCGACTGCCCACAGTGATGTTTGAATGAAATACTCCTTTTTCCCGTGGGCTTTTTTTTTTTTGGCACTAGTCGACGCAATATGCGCTGACTTAAGGCACAAAACATGATCCATTTGGGGCGTCAAATTCGGCGCAAACAACGTCCCTTTTTGCACCATCAGGGTTTAAATCGCACAGGATAAAATACAACCAAAATGCCTCGCTTTTTCAGTAGTTTTGGGAGAAAAAACGGTTAAAATTTTTGCTGGAAATCGCTATTTTCCAATTTTGGTAATTTCAGCGATTGAGATTGTTTGTTCTAGACTAGTTACCTAATTTTAAAACTACCCAGAACGTCGAAATTGCGATCTCAACACTCCAAATTGCGAGAGTTTTTTTATCTTATTTGTTTGATTGCACCTAAATCGCTTGCAATTTTGATACATCCGGTGTTTGACCTTCTTTACATACCAACCTACACTGAATTCAGTCTCCATGTCATGAATTACTTGTTTATGTAGGTGCATCAATATCTTCAAGAATAACAAATGAAGATGGTCTTTGAACCGTTGAAGGAAGGCTTAATTCAATCTGTTTACAAAAACCTTTCCAACATATGATCTATGGATTTATCTTGAAACCAAATCATATTCTATCATTGTATCATAGGTACCAATGCAAGATCCATAAGATGGCATGGTGGAAGAAGATTTTTGTGTCCTAGGAGTGTCCAAGACATTGGAGATCTCTGTTCCATGCTCTCGAGTCTTAGAGGTTATGGTTATTTATTTTCTCCTTGGTCTTTTGCTCGATCCAAGAGTGGTTGGGGAATCAATTGATTCCCTTGGTAATGGTTCTTGTGCTTGCAATGGTTCATTGGTTTTAATTGAGCTTTTTTCTACGTATCTAGCAAGAATTTTCAAGTCCACACCATCAAGTTTGTTTACTGCCTCTACCCCCAATATTGAATCCAAGGCCTCCTTCTCCATGACAGTATCATCTCCCTCTAAATATAAAATAAATGTTTTCTTTAAAAATTGGAATAAAAACAAAAATCTAGAAAATCAAAGATAAAATTGAACCAAGTACAGATCTATAAATACACAATCACTTACCTCATTCTTCCCACTGATTGTTCCCTTCCGTCTGCTTGCTATTTTTTGGTTGGGTGAGAAAATACTGACTGTGGAGGAGATCTAATCCCCTTTGTGAGTGGGCGGTCAAATCCCCTTGGCCGCAAATTCGAGGGAAACTCTCTCCAGCGTTGAACGTTGAGGGAAAAATATAGGTCAAATTGGAGGGAAAGCTCTCAATCCCTCACTCTCTCCAACGAAATTTGAGGGAAAATCTCTCCCTCTCTCCAACTAAATTCAAGGGAAAATCTCTCCCTCTCTCCAGCGAAATTTGAGGGAAAATATCTCCCTCCCTCACTCCACGAAAGGGAATGACTCCCTCAGCTTGAAGTTCAAGGTTCGAGTTCTGTAGAGTTCCAAGGAGAAGGATGATGGGAATATCATTGGCCATGTTCATTTGGATCTGCGTGAAGGAGTAATTGGGAAGCTAGGGTTCAATCGGTGACGTGGGATTTCAATTCGAGGTGGAAGGTAGGTTCAATTGGTGACTTAGGAGTTCAAATTGACACTGCCGCCAAGGTATGCCGACTGCCCACAGTGATGTTTGAATGAAATACTCCTTTTTCCCGTGGGCTTTTTTTTTTTTGGCACTAGTCGACGCAATATGCGCTGACTTAAGGCACAAAACATGATCCATTTGGGGCGTCAAATTCGGCGCAAACAACGTCCCTTTTTGCACCATCAGGGTTTAAATCGCACAGGATAAAATACAACCAAAATGCCTCGCTTTTTCAGTAGTTTTGGGAGAAAAAACGGTTAAAATTTTTGCTGGAAATCGCTATTTTCCAATTTTGGTAATTTCAGCGATTGAGATTGTTTGTTCTAGACTAGTTACCTAATTTTAAAACTACCCAGAACGTCGAAATTGCGATCTCAGCACTCCAAATTGCGAGAGTTTTTTTATCTTATTTGTTTGATTGCACCTAAATCGCTTGCAATTTTGATACATCCGGTGTTTGACCTTCTTTACATACCAACCTACACTAAATTCAGTCTCCATGTCATGAATTACTTGTTTATGTAGGTGCATCAATATCTTCAAGAATAACAAATGAAGATGGTCTTTGAACCGTTGAAGGAAGGCTTAATTCAATCTATTTACAAAAACCTTTCCAACATATGATCTATTGATTTATCTTGAAACCAAATCATATTCTATCATTGTATCATAGGTACCAATGCAAGATCCATAAGATGGCATGGTGGAAGAAGATTTTTGTGTCCTAGGAGTGGCCAAGACATTGGAGATCTCTGTTCCATGCTCTCGAGTCTTAGAGGTTATGGTTATTTATTTTCTCCTTGGTATTTTGCTCGATCCAAGAGTGGTTGGGGAATCAATTGATTCCCTTGGTAATGGTTCTTGTGCTTGCAATGGTTCATTGGTTTTAATTGAGCTTTTTTCTACGTATCTAGAAAGCATTTTCAAGTCCACACCATCAAGTTTGTTTACTGCCTCTACCCCCAATATTGAATCCAAGGCCTCCTTCTCCATGACAGTATCATCTCCCTCTAAATATAAAATAAATGTTTTCTTTAAAAATTGGAATAAAAACAAAAATCTAGAAAATCAAAGATAAAATTGAACCAAGTACAGATCTATAAATACACAATCACTTACCTCATTCTTCCCACTGATTGTTCCCTTCCGTCTGCTTGCTATTTTTTGGTTGGGTGAGCAAATACTGACTGTGGAGGAGATCTAATCCCCTTTGTGAGTGGGCGGTCAAATCCCCTTGGCCGCAAATTCGAGGGAAACTCTCTCCAGCGTTGAACGTTGAGGGAAAAATATAGGTCAAATTGGAGGGAAAGCTCTCAATCCCTCACTCTCTCCAACGAAATTTGAGGGAAAATCTCTCCCTCTCTCCAACGAAATTTGAGGGAAAATCTCTCCCTCTCTCCAACGAAATTCAAGGGAAAATCTCTCCCTCTCTCCAGCGAAATTTGAGGGAAAATATCTCCCTCCCTCACTCCACGAAAGGGAATGACTCCCTTAGCTTGAAGTTCAAGGTTCGAGTTCTGTAGAGTTCCAAGGAGAAGGATGATGGGAATGTCATTGGCCATGTTCGTTTGGATCTGCGTGAAGGAGTAATTGGGAAGCTAGGGTTCAATCGGTGACGTGGGATTTCAATTCGAGGTGGAAGGTAGGTTCAATTGGTGACTTAGGAGTTCAAATTGACACTGCTGCCAAGGTATGCCGACTGCCCACAGTGATGTTTGAATGAAATACTCCTTTTTCCCGTGGGCTTTTTTTTTTTTGGCACTAGTCGACGCAATATGCGCTGACTTAAGGCACAAAACATGATCCATTTGGGGCGTCAAATTCGGCGCAAACAACGTCCCTTTTTGCACCATCAGGGTTTAAATCGCACAGGATAAAATACAACCAAAATGCCTCACTTTTTCAGTAGTTTTGGGAGAAAAAACGGTTAAAATTTTTGCTGGAAATCGCTATTTTCCAATTTTGGTAATTTCAGCGATTGAGATTGTTTGTTCTAGACTAGTTACCTAATTTTAAAACTACCCAGAACGTCCTCCAAATTGCGATTTTGGCCAGAATTACTCTGCCGAATTCCGGTGAGTCGGGAGCATTTTAGTTAGCGTTTATATATATCCGATTTAAACCTCAAAATTTAAACTATATAAGGTTTAGTTTTAATAAAATGTTTATATTTTATATATGTTTATATGTTTATTTTATATAAAATATGTTATTTCATTTTATATTTTATATGTTAATAAAATGTTTATATGTTTATATTTTATGTTTAAAGTCAACCTTACTTAAAAGTCAATTATGGTTTAAAGTTAATCATGTAAGAACATTGTATAAATAATTTAATTTATATTGTTTTTAATTAATTAATTTTATATTATTAGTTATTATCTAATGTTATATTATTTCATGTTTATATGTTTTTTTTTCAAAGTCAACCTTGCTTAAAAGTAAACTATGGTTTGAAGTCAACTATGGATTGAAGTCAACCATGCAAAAACATGGTATAAGTAATTTAACTTATATTATTATTAATTATTTGATTTTTATTATTTATTTATTATCTTTTTTTCAATGTGATTCACAACCCATGGGAAGAATTTAGAGGGGGGCCATCGGAAGAGACCTCACCCTACTAGCTCTGATTACGGAGCCTAACCTGGTGGGGACATCAAGTGAGGTATTTATATATCAATGCATAGCTAACCGGGGATTTGACCTTGATACCTTCTACTTACAACTCACAACTCTCAACCACTTCCACCAATTCACCAATTCTTCCTCATATATCAACCACTTTTAAATGTATGGTCATGGTTGATATATGTCGAGACGTATATAAGTCATATTGTTAATAAATATGGCTTGCTAGTATATACGTCAATGTTATATCATATAAATTTTAATGTTTATGAAATGTTAATGCTTATTTTATATATGTTAATGTTTAATATAATATAATATATTATATTATATAATATATTATTAGAGATTATACTTTTAGTAAACTTATAGTAGTCCCTAGGGTTATTAGGAATTTAGAGTGCTCTAACCCTAGCTTTGAACTCTTAGAACTTCTCAAACACCTCATCTCTTGTCTTCATTAAGTAGATGTAAGTTTTCCAAGAGGGATCATCAATGAATGAAACATAGTAATGACCACTTGTCAATTGAGGTGTTGTCATAGGTCCACACAAATTTTAATGAATCAAATAAAGAATCCCTCTTGATATGTGCTTGCTTCTTGGAAAGGTAGCATTGGCATGCTTTTAAGTACACATCCCTTACACACTTTAATCTTCTCGATCTTGACATTTGGAATTCCCTATACCATGTCCTTCAAGATAGGTAACCCTCCATAATGAAAGTGCCCTAATTGTCTTTGTCCATAACTCACATATATTGTCTTTGCTATGCACCAAGGCTCCATGCTTGGTTAGATATACTAGCAACCTATAAGGGCGCCCTCATGCACTCCTTTGGCCAAAGCTTGACCATAATTTGGGCTACATTTTTTATAATCACTTGATTCACATTTCTCTATAGATTTGGGGTACTTCATGTAGTTTGAGTACCTATGACCTTCTACTATGGGTCATCACGACTCACCCTTCTATTCTATCGAACATAAGCCTCCTATAATAGCTTAACCCCTATATTCATTGCAACAAGCTAAAAATGAGTGCTCATTGCAACACTTGACTAGAGTGCTCCTTTTATAAAGTATTTATTTTGTGCCATTTTATCCCAAGCTAATTTTGACTTGTGGCCCTATTTTCCTTAACATCATTTGTGACACCCTTAATGGGCAATCATAACCCACATTGGTTGCAAAAGTATACTAATGTATGACGTGTTCATCATAACAATATAAGTATACTATAAGTACACTAGGAACCCAACCATAACCCCAGTCCTAGGAACTACTAGCACTAGGGTTATACTTATAGTATACTTTTAGGTTAAAGAGGGTTGCAAAAGTATACTAGGACTAGGGTTATGGTTGAGGAATGATGGCACTGGTGCACCATTGAAGGGAGGAAGAGAAGGAAAATAGAATATTGCTATAAAATGCTCTAAAATTGTTCCATGTCCTTTCCTAGGTGACATTACATTCATCCAATAAGTGTGGACTTACTAAGGGTTAGATCAATCATAAAAACCAACAATATGCTAATAAGATATGGGTGAAAACAAAATTAGAAAAAATTATTAGCTGATAATTGGATTTGATTGGTATACTAAAAAGTATTGTCACTATTGTGTATTACATGATCCAAAGGAGGCCACAGACAGAGGACGTGGACGGCATAGAAATACTAAAGCACATAGAGGAAAGTGGGTGGAAGAGGATATGACAATGGAATCTACAATATAAAGGTAAGAATACAAATCAACCTTAACTAAAGGAGGAAGGTCTTCATGAATTCATAAATGCCACAACAAAGAGGAGAGAAAGTTATTTTGTTGTCTTTGAGGCCTTTGAGGTCAAACTTATTGGTTGAAAATGCACATGAATGGTGATTAAATGTAATTCTAGGATCAAGGGAAAAATTTGTAAATTGGATGTCCATGTGGGATAGGGATGTTGGATACTTTTCTTGTTGGAATTTTGCCTCGATGTATATACCTTGTATCATAAAATTGTTCTTTTTTCAACTCCAAAACATGAAATCAATATGTCGAATATATGACTAAAGTGAGGTTTTGTGTTGGTTAGCATATTGGTTGAAATGATATAATTGGTGTACTAAAAATTATTGGCATTGTTGTTTATTATAGGAGATAGAAGAGGCCATGGACACATATCCTGTTATATCAAATGAGGACACAACAGATGATGGGGGACGTCAGGTACTTAAATTTTTACTTAACTTAGGAAAAATTGATCAGATGGCAATTTGTGCTACATCCATGTTTTTTCACAATATTATTAAATTCTATGGTGTTTTATCCAATCTTGACAGAAATTAGTGCATGTTGTTGACTATTTTAGATGGAGATTGGAGCAAATGCAGAGCCTGAATGTTCAACTAGAAAAAGAAAAAGATATGTGTTGATGCAAGGAATGAAAATCCTAAGACCAACAATTTCGAATATTACTGGGATAATGTAAGATAGGCAGGAATGATAACCTGATTTTAAGCCTAATAAAATCAACATCAATCAGTCTACAAGCATTTATTGCTTGTATCTAATGCTTTCTTTTCTTTAAAAAAGTAATAAAATAGGAAATAAAATTTGCAAAGATTCTAGTGGAAGTTTATTTAAAACAATAATATAACAGTAGAAAGAAAAGGAAAAATCAATAACAAATATAGAAGGATGCACAAAATCAGATAAAAATCAGCAAATTTTATTGATAAATTCTCTGAATTTCAATCTGGGATCTTCTTTCCAGACCTCTGCAAAAGAAAGGACCAGAAAAGCACTTAGAAGTTTAAGATGGTTTTCGTCTTCATACATAAACTTCTGATTGCAAAATAAGGAATCGAGATAGACTGATGTTGGACCAAATTAGAACTTGGAAAGCCACAGTTTGATTCTCCAAAATCAATTCTTATTAGTACTGAAAATTTAATTCAATTCCTAATAGAAATGAAAAGACTCCCAAAACATATAAAAACCTTCTTGCGTGAACAACAATGTTATAATTGGATCCTCTTGTGCCACCTTCAATACTTCTATGTTGTCAACAAGAAAATGTCCAGACTTCAAGAACTTAGAGATGAATGAATTAGAATGTATCTCAAATTGATCAAAAGCTAACGTTTTATCAGAAATATTTTCTGTCCCCCACTCTTGCCTTGAAACTCCTTGTGTCTCCCTCTTTATCTTTGAAGAAAGAAATTTAGGTAGTTAAAAACTACTTTTAGTTAAGAGATAGTTAGGATATTTTTAAGTAAGATAATAATAATATGATAAACGAATAATAATAATAATAGGTGGGGCCCCTTTCATACTTTTCATATAGTTCCTCTTGTGCCTTATTCCTCCAAACATATAAAGCACGACTAGTATATGTAACCATCACATCATAACCCCAAAATAATGAAAAAAAATTCATTATGTATCTAATATGTCCTCCATAAGTTAAAACATATCACTGATGAAAATATCTTAGATTAAAAAGGATGTAAGTACACAAAATAAACCATATCTCGAAGTATCTTGAGAATGTGAAAATATATCCAAAAATTCACCACGTAGTCCAAAATCATCCCATTAAACATAATTGAAACATATATGACTGTCAAAATAAAATTTCATAATCACATCAGAATCATAATGCCTTGTGTGAAGCATTTGGTGTTTGTTCACTACCAGCTAGAGTGACCTTCTTTACTAATTGTTCACCCTGCTTTGTTGACCACATTTCCTGATTTGTTGATTCGACATCTGCTAGGATGTTGTTCCTTGATGGCTAGAGAGGATTTGAAGTAATGGAATGAGATGACCCTTCATAAGATCTTGGGCTAGTAGGTTTTGTTATTTTTTCCTTTTCTAGGAGAAGCTTTGGGTATCTCAACATTTAGTAATGGTTGAGCTTGATATGCAACATATGGTACTTTATGGTATGGATGTTGATCAATAGGGGGAAGCTTTCGCAAAGATAAAGCTGGTCATCCTCTAACACCAGAAGGTTGATTTGGAACCATTTGATTCCATCCATCATTGGGTTCAGGCTGTAGGGAGATATGAGGTGGAATTGGTACTCTGAGTATGCTGGGATGGGATTGAACAAGAGGTACTCTTACATAAAGCTACATGGGAGGTAATTGGTCTTGACCAGCAAGATTAAGAAAACTAATTTGTAAGATTAAGAAAACTAATTTGCAAAATTCGATGGAACTCATTGGAATATACATCAAAGTTGATAGAAAATATAATTCTCTTATAACCTCTACCTTTCCAATGAGATTCTTGACCTCTCTGCCAATTGCCCCTATTGTCTCTGTTATTTCTTCCCCCTGCTGAAAAATATCATCTATAGTCAAAGAAAGTGAGATCAGTGTGAGTACAAACAACAAGAGATCATATCACATAAACTTAGAATTCAATAGTTTATAACGGTTCCGTAAAACAATAGCCATTCATACATGCAACAAATTTCAAGGAAACAGGGAAGAGGAACATCATTACATGTCAAAAAGTAATCCACTTCGTAAATAGTGCACATCCATTTCTGTCATCTTTTATTGAACAAGGGAAAAGGTAATTACTGGGAGTAAGGGAGGAGATGAATGAAAACTGGTATAAAATAATGAGGGGAGTGATCATGATATTTGTTCAAACAATCCATCTCTAATCAAATATTATCATCCAACTAAATGATAGTCAATATAATTTTATCAGAAGTTTGAAGCCTTCACACAGTCATACTAAGTGCAATACCATATCTAATCAATCTTAATTCATGAATCAATTTATGCTCGAAACTGACAAAAAAATGAACAACTCATACATGAGACAATCTTTATTACATTGCATAGCATCATTTCATATCGCCGATGTTAATCTTTCATTGATTTAAACAAACAACATTTGAGCAACTGAGTTTACCATTTTACTTTACCAAAATGGACCTAACAAATATCTCTTCGAAATAGTCGATGGAGTGCCTTCCAAATTCATATCATTGGAGAGACATAAATAATTGAAAACTTTATAAAACTGAAGCTTCAAGTATGTATTATGACCAAAATATGTTGTCTTAAGCAAGACCCTATCTAATTTACAAGACTTTTCCTAGGTTTGACCACGACTTCTGAGATTATTGAGTGTCCAATTTGTGTCAATGGTCTGGCCATTTTTAAACCTCGTAAACAATATATGAGATCGAAAGACTTTAAATTCCCAAGCAAAATTTACACGAAAACCAATATATTTTCAAAAATTTCTTCATATTCCTTATTTGGTTCAGATCTTTGAATCAAGTTAAGGAAATATTACCATTGAGCCATGACTTGTTTCAAACTGTAGCAAGCGAAATATCTAAAAATTGATGCTTCAAATTGCTGCTTTTGAAGCATGACCAGATTCTGTTAAAGCACGTAAAGCTTTGACTAGGGTTTCGATATTTTTGCAACTCGAATTCCTTATAGTCAAATAAACCATTCCTAACTCATGTTTATTTTAAAAATGAAACGTTTCTACAGTTTATTGAGAAGGTTTTTTTGTCTCTACATGATTATGATTGAAGCTACAATTTACAGATGGAAGTAAGCTCTTTGAAATGAGAAGCCTGAGTACCATGCTCGAGGCTCAGTTTTCACCAATTACCTTGTCTAAGCTTTAACACAGTTACCAAGCGCAAAGACAAACGCCAAATAAAACTCATAGTTGACAAGATTTATGAAAAATCGACTGCAAATCAATATTTGGGCAAAGATGTAAACCATTCAAACCCAGATTTGTGCATAGGTTTTGAAGTTGAATTTCATGACTTTGCACTTGAATTTGATGCACATCACGTGATTTTCTTGTTAACTTATTAACAAATATGTTCTTGTGGATAAAAACCACACTCATTACCATCTCTGCTAACAAAAATCATTTAGATTATAACTTGCAACAATTACTGAAATGAATTGTCAAGTTAAGACTTCAAAAATGGTGCAAGTAACCAGTATATTGCAAACTAAACCCTGGCAATAAATATCATCATATTTGATTAAGGGTTTAAGTCCGAGAATTCAGTGAATTTGATTTTGTTGATAAGAATACAATCAAAACCCTAACTCTTTGTGAAACTGATGCTCTTTTTGGTCTCAAGTCTTATAATCATAATCACTATTGAAATATTTGAACTGCGTTTAAGTAGCAAAAACAATACTTAAGAAAACAATACTTCGTTTCACATAATCAGCTCATCAAACAGTTCTTCAACCGAAATTTATTATTTAAGCAGCTACTGATTCCATTCTAAATTCCAATAAAAAAATCCAATCAAAACATTCATCTCTCCATGTAAATTATTTTCTTCAAAGGAGTAGGGAAAGGAAAAATGCAAGCAGAAAGACAGTCGAACAGAGGCAGTATAAAACTAACTTACAAGCTAAATGTTTGATATGAGTTCTGCAATCAGTCAACATACCTCTCTGGACCTTCAACGACCTTCCTTGTATAGCAATAGAAATGGTTACAATCCACGGTGCAAACTGCAGGCAATGAAAATGCAAACTTTGGAATGAAAATGTTAAAAGCACATCTCATTTTTCATGAAAAATCAAGAAATAGATCATTAACAACCCATGCACTGCAGCATTAATGTCAAGTTTCAGTGCTTTTCCACGTTAACCACCCTTTCAATAACACAACTTCTACCAACCAATTGAAACAATCAAAGTTTTGATAAGTATAAATCCAGGTAGGATTATGTAAAACTGACCTTTTTACCACGTAGGCTGACTAGCAGTCTCAATAAACAAACATAATCATTCCATGCCTCTCATATATGATGTTGATTCCTTCAATATACATTCAAATCTTTAAATGCACTCCATATCAATCTTTCCATTCTTTCAAACATTTAAAACGACAAATTATTCAATGTACATGTACTTTCGAGAATTTACAAAGGTATGATCATAATATTGATTAGGGTGATAATATGTATCACATGGTGGAATATAGCTAAGCATCATATCAATATCGGCCTCCACCTGGTCTTGATCAATATAAGTCACCAATCATATATAAAAAATATACCAAGGATGAAATTTTTAATGCATGATAAGAAACTATCGAACCTTTAAAGTATCAATGCAAGTATTCATCATATACATTGAGTCTTTGACCATTAGAAATTCACCATGCTATCACCCCTTTACCATATCCAAACTAATATACAATGTAACCCAATAAACTGTGGCCATGTTGAGCAATCAATATGAGATTGAATATGAGAATTTATCATGCAATGTGAAGAAATTTCTTATCCCATGATGCCTTCATTACTTTCTGGGTCCTACCTATTATTATCATAATAGTATTTATGTATTTTATATACACCTTGCAATCATTTGCGGGCTAATAATGTAGGTGAATTAAATTTGAGTCAACAATATGTACATGGGAGTGGACCTAAAATTGTTAAATCACGTAGAGGATAGTGGGTGGAAGAGGATAGGACAATGGATCTTGCACACACAACAAATGAGTGCACTGAACAAGAGATTGGTGGGGACTATAGTGCATGGGATGAAAACTTTGAGAAAAATATTGTTGTTTGTGGATGTTATGTATGTCATGGAAAGAAACAATTCAAATGGGGGATTGTACAAAGGCATTACATAAATGATGAGTTTCCAGTGGGTAGTATGCCTCCTACAATCAATTCGAATCCAATAGGAATTGTGGTAAGGAATTTTCTAATTTGATATAAAGAATATGTATACTTCTTTTAATCACAATTTTATATTTTGAATAATTTAAGTTTTTCTTAATGAATACTTGCATGATAAAGTTCTTGGTTTAAAGTTTCTTAGAGCACTAACTTCCATCCTAAAGGGTGCTAAAATATTTATTAGATGATACATCTAACAATAATATGTGCACATATAAAAGTTCGAAAGATGAGGAATTGATGAAAACAAGTAACAGAACAAGAACCAGTTTAAAGATGCATAATTTGCTTAAAGACAAGGGGAATTTGGACTACATACCCTATGAGAATGAATGTGATGGAGATAATGACTTTCCCCTGAATTTGAGATCAATTTACAAAGAGACATTTCATTGTCTACTATATTGTGCTTTTCCTAGTGATCAACAACTACCTAGAGTGTATGCCAGGTGTTTCAATTTTGGGGATACAACTACATGATACAACCCTCCAATATTCATGGAACGAATCTAGGCCTCTTTATTGTCCAAAATGTCCATGTGGGATTTAAACATAGAAACAATTCACAACAAACCACTAGGAGACCAATGCCATATTATGGTCCATCATGTTACAGTGGTGAATGGAGAAGGCTAGCAGAATATAAGCATAGCATGTTAGCATATGGTCTAAATTTGAATATGTATACACACTTCTCCAACTATAAAGTGGAAAAGAAATGAATAGAGGTAATATTATGTATATAGATGGATGTGCATACACACACAAAAATATTACAGGATTTATAAATAGTAGTAAGGGAAGGGACCCTACTGTAAAACCAAATTGTCAATTTGTTGAGGTTGTAAATGATAAAGATGAATATATGGAAAGAGAGGTTGATAGAATATTGATAATGGTTGAGGCTATTATGGACCTTACTATTGGGGATTATTTGTGATTAATTCCCCTTATTAGAATGCATTCATGCATGAAAGAAAAGGGAAGAACACGGTCTCCCTAAGGATGTTCTTAAGGGAAGAAAACCAAAGAATAATCAATGAGTGTGGCTTGTTTTTTAAACTATGTTGTCAAAAATGTGTTTTTTTAAATTATTGTATAAAAAAATGTACTCTGGAATATAATGTTCCATTATTGAAGATATATATATATATATATTCATACATTTTAGATTTTTCTTTGTTAAGACATATTTGATTATATTTATTTGAAATGGATACATTAATGATTTATCCAATTGTTGGCTACCATTAAATAATGCTTGCATTTGTTGATAGTTAGAAGATATTGATGATACACCTACTAATCGCCAAGATACAACTAGGTTATTAAGATTTGGATGGGATGATCCAAACCATACCAGGGTGAAAAGAGTAGTATTGAATAGAACACTACCAGTTGAAAAATTTGAAGAATTTATGAGATTAGCATACATTGATGGCACACCAACTAGCCTTAATGATGATGACGATGAGAGTGAAAATGTAGTGCATAAATGATTGAATTAAATGCTCATAGGTTTCTTTGGGGATGGAAACAATGATGACGATAATTATCCTATGGTTGACAGTAATGATGATAGTAGGGGTAATTACCACCAACGTAATCTTGATGACAACAACATGAGTGACTCAATCAAGCAAGCAACGAAGACACCTATGTTCAGTTCGGGTGCAAGTAGAACCTCAAAACTTGCATGCACATTAATATTATTAGAAATCAAGTCACTATTTGGTTGGTCAGACAAAGGCTTCACTACCCTATTAAAGTGAGTTGAATTCTATTTCTTACTTTGCATTGTCAATTGGTGTATGTAATTCATAAATATTCATCAACTTCATCTATATTTCTTTATTTCTTTAAGGGGATTTTAAAACCATATATTGTAAATAAACAGTGCTAGTATAGAATGACATATCCAACATGTTCATCATAAGTCAAATATTCAATTGATTTAATGTCTAGCAATCTTTTTTTTTTTACAACAACGGGTAACGAGCTTTTATATTTAAAAAAAAGACGAGATTACATAAGGGATGGGAAGACTAATCCCAAAAAAGAGAGTTGTTAAGACAAGCTCATCACAATCCAGTCTTTGCATGTCATACATAACCCCTATTCTGCTGCAACTAAAGATTTTTACAAACTGCCCAAGGAGAAAACTACAGAGGTAATACATATAAAGAGGAGAAACAATGTACTAGCCAAAACAAAAAAGTTAGATGAAAAAAACAAGACAAGTAGGCAGAGAAAATATCAATTAACATGATGCTGGCGAGCGTTCTTCTCCTTTCTCCAAGCTACAGCACCCACGTTTTCGTCGTCAATGCCATGGAGGATAGAGGGGCTATTCCTGTTGTTGGTCCTAATGCAGTAGACCTTGGCTTCAACAATTCTGAGACAGTTGTGCAAGGACTCAAACTTGCCATCCAACATGTCGAAAAATTCCTTCATCTTGCTGTTGCTGTTCCAAAATTCAGAGTTCGAGATCTGTACAAATGTAGAGAGGTGAGAAATGGCTTTCTTCAGGTCATATTTCTCGCCTCTGAGCCAACAGACCTGGGATTCTAAATACTGAACGTGCGAAAGAACCTCAGAAGATGGACTTTCAAGCCCCTGAGGGGATTCCAAATTAACGATGCCACAATTGCCACCAACAGTGTTCTGCCAATTCTTGCCACTAGCCCGGCTCACTAGAGCCACCAAGAACGTGATGCGAGGAACCACCATGGTTTTGGCCTAGACCCACGTTGAGAGGCGTCCAATTCCTGCCACTTTCCTGGCTCATGACTACAAATGACATGCTGCGCCGAGCCCCTGATACTCTGCCCCTGCCCCATGTCAAGGGGAGCCTAGCTTCTACCACTACCTAGTTCATCAGTTTTGGAGTTCCCACGATAGGCATGCTTCACTAGACCACCATGAGAGACCTAAAGCTCAGAGGCACCACACTACCCCTGGACCACATCAAGAGCTGAAAGGTAACACTTCATGCTGACTCCCCCCGAATGAACCTGGATATGCTTTCTGCATCGACGACACTGCAGCGCAGGGAGACACATACCTGCACTGATGTTGTTATCCTCCATGTTTAACCAGAAGATGCCAACCCAACAAACTGCACAGAATGAAACTTGTTGAATACCCGAAGCGTCACCCTCGAGCCTGATATATGTTGTGGTTTCCTTGGGACCTACTCGCATTGAATTCTCGCATGCAAGACAGGTGGAGTCAACCAGGAGAGACGGTCGTTTGAGCCAAGAGGACAGATGAAGAGATCGAGGGGATCCCAAGAAGATATTGCAATTAACCATTTTCAAAAAAGAGGTGAGACCAAAGTTATAAGTGTGCTTAGATTGCGAGTTCATAAGGAACAAAGGGAAACAAGGAGAGGGGGGAGGGTTATGGAACCCAAATGTTGACAAGGTGTTGTCCATTGCTGATTGCTAGACCACAGTCTAGGCCAACGCCAATATTGGCCATGGTGTCGTCTTTCTGGTTGTTGAGCCTTAAGACGTGAAAAAAGGAGATAGAATTAAATTCCTTGGCCATGTAGATGAAGTGATGTTGAAACTTGGAGATAAGTTTTCACCGATTTTTAGCTAAGGCCCTAGCTTCCCTGATTACCAACATAGAATCTCCAATGGCCACGAGATCCTTAACATCTTCATGTCTGGCAATCTTACAAGGCACTAAAAACTAAAATATTCCATGAAGAGAATATTTTTCTATCAACTTGTAGAGAAGCATGTCAATTGTTGGTCGAGTTGCGGATTGAATATAAGAAAATTCATTCATGTAAAAATGATTTCATGTTATACATAGATGAATATCAAAGCAAGGTAGAATGCCCTATATGCAAAGAAAAGAGATATTGTATTGATGTACAAGGTCCTATGGTTCCAAATAAGGTTTTATGACATATGTCAATTATACCTAGACTTCAACAAATGTTTCGTTGCAAGTCACTTGCACAATTGATGGACTGGCATGCAAAGAACAAGAGCCAAGATGGATTCACATGAATTTTGACAGATTGCAAAGCAATGAAACACATAGAGGAAAAATGGTTAGGAAAATTCAAAGATGAACCCTATAGTATTAGGTTTGGGCTTGCAATAAATTGAGTGTGCCCATTTTCTTTCATGAGATCAAATTATATTGTTGGGACATTCGGATTGATAGTATACAATATTACCCCGTGGATGAGTGTTAGAAAGGAGAACCTTATGTGGAGTCTCATTGTTCCAAGAAAACATCAAGTAAAAAAAATGGATCTTTATATTGCACCTTTTATTGATGAGATGTAATGCTATGAAAAGGCATAAGAATGTATGACATATCAAATCCTCCATCAAATAGGTTGTTCATTTTGTATGGAATGCTATGTTGGACTATTCATGATTTCCCGCGACTTGGTGTTTGTTTAGGCAAGAAAAAATATTTACGTATTTACAGTCATAATTTATTTTCAGCTCAACTTTCATACTTACTTTTATAATATTATTTTGATGTTATTAACATTACTTATTGGATTTCAAGGCTTCAAACAAACGAGATATTTGCATGTCCAATATGTGCAAAACAATTTGAGGGGCAGTATTATAAATATCTACATAAATTTATTTACATAAACAACAGGGTTTTTCTACCACCAGATCATAAGTTTAGAAATTGCCTGAAGAATCAATTTGATGGAAAAGTTGAAAATAGAGGCCCTCCCATGGTTATGGGCCTAGGTGATTGGATTAAAAAGTATGAAGATGCTGAATTGAAAGCTTGGGAGGTTTTTTTTATTCAATTGAAGAACCATAACAAGTTGTATTTAATATGCCAAAAGAAATGAAAAGGAAATCCATATTTTATGATCTCCCTTACTGGAAGGATCTATTAATATCTCACCTATTATATCCTATCCACATCTTCAAAAAAGTCCTAGATTCTATATTTCGAAATATATCAGGTAAAGAGAAGAACACCTTGTCTTCGAGGAGAGATATTGCTCTTTCACGTACCAAATTTTATAGAAAACATTTGTGGCCAAATAGGGAAATGAAACATATTAAAAAGAACCATGGATTTTGAAAAATAAATAGCTATACCAACTAAAAAATGTCATTTGTTCAATAAGGACACCTACTTGCTATGGGTCATCATTGAATAAAGTTTTTATAGTTGACAGACATATCACGGGATTTAAAACACATGTTTTTCATAATTTTATGAAGGTATTATAATCATTTAACTTTTATTGTTAACATTAATTAAGTACTAGATATATTTTGATATTCTATTGTGTGAGAAAAAATACTAATGACCTTTGATAAATGTGTTTGATAGCATATCATGCCATTGGCAATTAGGGGGGATCCATGTCTTAGCATTGACTTAAGGAATTCCATAAGTTGATTGTCAGCATCTACAAGGTATGTGATAGGAAATGGTCATGTGTGAGAGACATAAAGATATTATATTGCATTTTAATTTTGACTAAAGGTTCATACTAATTTAGTATTATTATATTAGGTGGGTGACATCCAAGGAGATCCACGAATGTGAAGTGCCAATATGGAAGAGGGAAATTGCAAAAATTGTATGTGTATTTGAGAATGATATCCCTACAAGTTTCATGGACCTACAAGTCCATTTACTTATACACCTAGTCAATACCACTGAATTGGCGGGTGTTATTAGTCAAAATGGCACTTATCCATACGTGACTACATTGCTTTGTCGGTCACACAAAATTACCGTATGGATGGAAGAGCCTATTTGATCATAGATGCTTTGGCCCAGAGTTTTCAATATTCTCCTTAAAATAACTATCTTTGTGACATATTTTGAGATATAACCGCGACTCTCCTATTAGTAAACTTGTGGGTTAACCGTGATAGTCTATATTGAAAACCCGCGAGTAACACCTAAAAAGTTGCACCTGCATGTTGTTGGACATTATACTCGCGAATTACTCGCTAGTTGTCAAGAGAGACACTCGCAGGTATCTCTAAATCACGAGAAAAAAATATTAAAAGAAGATTAGAGATTAGTTATGGTAGTTATTCTAACTACCACAACCTCCCTAACCAATTATCTTTCGAGTCTATCCTCTCAGCCTTGCTATAAATACAAGGAGAGTGCCTTGAGAAAGGGAGAACCAATTTTGATAAGGAAATGTTGGAGAAAATTCCACTAAAGTAAGAGGAGCATGAGCCCAGGTTCAGGTTTCAACGGTGCCAGTTGCAGAACAGGTTTAGTTGATTTCCTTTAACGTAAATAATACAGAGACTTTCCTTCCCGTAAAGTTTTTTCCATTGTATGAATTTGTGTCATTGAATATTTCATATTTCTTAATATATGAGTTTCATTTTAAGCATTCATTCCTATTTGGTCAAAAGCATTGAGAAGGGTATATGTTTTAATGCAGGCAATTCATCTGGAGCAGTAAGATTAAAGTTTGAAAGCTTAGATCAGACGCTAGTTATTCAGGTATTCATTTTAACTTTAGTTCTTAGTTATTTTCAATTGAAAGAAGTATTGCATGATGCACCTATTTTCTATTCTATCTCTGTAACTCAATTACACGTATGTTGATGATCTCTTGAATTCCCTATCATAGGTAGATTTATTGCACAACAGAACTGACAACTCCACTAGGGAGTTCTTGTTGTTTCTATGGGAATCCTAGGGTAGTTTTCTTCAGTTTTATTGTTCATGTAGGTCTCTGGGAAAGTTGAGTTTTCTTTCATCTTTTGAATTTTATAAAGGTAGACCCGCGATTTGTACTTAGTTATAGTTGCGGCTTTTTCCCTTTACCCGCGAGTTGCTTACTTATGGACCCGTGGGTCACCTGCATGGTGCTGCACTTACAGTCGCGATTTTTCCTGAGTTTTTGGGTTTTATCCTAGGGTTTGAGCTTTGGGTTTGTGTTTTGATTGTTGAAAGATTTATGTGTTAAGTTCTGGACCATTTATACTTGTCTGTAGGTTTACACTGAGTTTTCTTGGCTCTTTTTGAGATTTATTTAGTTTTTGTTTGCTCATAGAGTGTACCTAGGTCTTTCAAATCCATTTTTGTGTTTGGTTGACGCTTGGATCTTTCCTTTATGGTCACTGGTTTGAGGAAGGAATTCTGATATCTTGTTTGATTTTCTGATTTCTTCTTTATGTGAGTTGATTACATAGTGTCTCTTTACCGAACTTAGTTACTTCTTGCTTCCTAGAAGAAACTTTTTGGTTTTGTTATCTTCAGAATTCTTTTGAGGGTAGATTTCTGAGTTTTATAGGTCTAAGTATAGTCATTTATGCTTGCATTTTATAGTGTTCTTGTCTTGTTTATATTTATTTTCCATTTCTTTCGTTAAATAGAAAAACAAAGAGCAAATACCTTCTTTAAGCAATAGAAATTATTTTTCTAGATTTTAGTTGTATATGCTAACTCTTTGAAAAAGTAAAAAAAATATTTTTAAGATTTTAGGTTTACTTTCCAAGCTTTAATTTTGAAATATAAGTGAAAATAAATTTGTGAAAATAATTTGCATTTGATACACTTTGCTTTTTCAGTTGTAACCATCTTGCACACACAATCACTCCTTTCTGAGTAAGTAAAAGCCCTAAAAAGAACATTTTAAGTTAAAATCTATTAGTAACTTTTCTTTCTAGGGAACACACACCAACTAGCTTAGGCTATGGTTTTGGATTAGATCATCTTAAACTATCCAAAACCGTTTTAACTCAAAATCGTAGTGAACTATCTCTAGGTAAATCCACCTTTGTGGAAGGTGTGCCAGGAATCTCCACTCAAACCAGAGTTAAGCACGAGGTCATGTGAAGTTGATTAGTTAGGGATACCCTCCACTTCTCAATCGATCATCTATCGGGACTGATACGCGTATGGGGATCCACTAGTACCTTGTGTGATCTTGGATTTCAGACTTAGTTACCCTGCCCATGCGTGTTAGTTCAAGTTGCGACTATCTCCCCGAACTCTTTTTGCATTGATGGTAGCTTTAGTATCTTGACCAATAGGTCTCTACATAGGTGAGAGTGAAAGGATATTTTCACTTCACCTAGGACAGATATGGGCGGAAATCCTCTGTAGCTCTTTGGGAAGGTGGTTGGGTGTTTCAATCACTTGGCCCCATCGTGACTGTATCGTGGAACCCAAATAACTGTTCTTCATTACTCCAATGGATTGTTCTGGGCCCTAATCATCCCATAATTCCATTTGGGAGAATTTCTGTTTCCTTGGTCTGGATCACTATAGGAAATTTTGTAGTAGTGTGTTGTGTGTTTATCATTGTTCTAGTAGCCCCTAGGTTTGATGCATAGAACATTTTTGTTGTAATTGTGGAGGACCAACCTCCTCGTAGGTCAATAAGGTTGAGAAACCTTCCTCCACTCACAGTGGAGCCTCCACCGCCACCTCAGTGGCACAGAATAGATTCAAGTGGTTCTTTTGAAATAACTGGCACAACTGTACCCCCTAGAGAACCTCAACTCATTTCCCAAACTTCATCGGTCCCACAGACCATCGAGGTTGAATATTTTCCAACATAATAATTTGCAAGGCACTTCAACCCTCCCTTAAATGTACCAGACAATCCTTTTCTAGAAAGAGTTGTTTCTTTAGGATTACCTGAGTTAAGTGTATATAGATTTACATCTGGAATTAATATGGATAATATAGGAGATGGATCGAGAGTTCCACATACTCCCACATTGGCTATCAGACCTCGAGGTTTGTATCCTTCACACATTAATACCCCGGTACCGATCTCTTTGCAGATGACTTCTGCTCAGAGAACTTCTTTTAGTTTCAATGTTGGACCTTCAAGAACATCTAGCACTGAGTTTGCACTGACATCTCATCCTTTTGGATCCACTATTGGTTCATCCGATGTCCCTTTTTCAGGGATACCTACGGTACCATATACATATTCCCATTTCATCTGACAGTTCCAAGTTAATCCCAACTGATCTCCTTTCAATCAAGGTTTCCCTTTCCATGGAGGGCATATTGCTCCTTCTGCACCGTTTGTGGGCTCAATTCCTACCCGTTCTATTGCACAAATACCGAGTTTCAATCCCTTCACATGATTTAATGTACATTCTTCAAATGTTCAAACTTAAAATATGCCTGTAGGAAGTGTTCCTTTTTCATTTTTTGGTGGAGGAGGTAGTAATACTTATACTCCATTCGGAGGTACCTACACTTAGCCGTAATGGATTGGGACACAAGGAAGTAATACGCTATCTTATGGCTGGAGCAATTTCCAAAACACGTTTTCACCACAACCGATGGCTTGGGGAAACCCCAACCAACCTTATGGGAGTCATGGTTTGGGTGGTTCTCCTTACCAGATTCCTCAAAATTAAATTCCATCGGCAAGGCCTCGCTTACCTTTTCTGGAAACTTTGAATCTGCTAGATATTTCAAAGTTAATGAATGACCCAGTGAGAATAATCCTGCTTGGTCTCCAGTCCTAACCAAACTCCCTTCAGGAATTCCAAATTTTGAAGGTAAAACTGGTGAATACCCAGGGAACCATGTCACAACGTTTCATTTGTGGTGCTCCTCGAACTCGCTAAATGATTACTCGATTCGTTTGAGGCTCTTTCAAATTACCTTATCTATTGTTGTAACCAAATGGTATATCGAGTTACCAGCCGCAGCTTATAACAACTTTTGTGATTTGGCGACAATTTTCCTAAACCATTTCCATCTTCCCATTCGGTATGATGCCGACACGGACCTTCTATATAATTTTAGACAAAACAAAGCCACTCATTTATCTGATCATATTCAAGAGTGGAGAATATGGAAACAACTCATTAAGGCTAAGATTCCCCCGGAATTTCTATTGGAGTGGATTTTGAAATCACTGTTACCATACATCTCCAAAGATGTGTCAATTTCTGGGGTTACTTCTGAGGAAGAATCCATTCTAAGGACCCAACAGATTGACTTGATTTATGCTCAGTCTAGGATCCTTTATGAAATCATTCTAGATGCACCTAGGTCAAACATTGATCTTGGAAAACCTAAACTTGGACCACATGCCGATGGCATTGTAGGTTCAGCTGGCTCGTTCGCATTAGAATCTTTGACCAAGCAAGTTCATGCACTCTCTATAAATCATTCCGATGCGGAAGAAACTACGGTTGCATCCTCCCCCTCACAAATGGAAACTATACAAAATGTGAAGTTAAATCAAAAGGGTCCTTGACAACCCAACAATAAGAAAAAGAGAAAGAAAGGGGAAGGAAAGCAACAAAATCCCAAAACCACTGAAAATGCCGAGGAGGGAAAGAGAGAAAAGAAGAAGGTGATGTTTCCTTGCAAAATTTGTAAAGACGATCACCTCACTCATCAATGTCCTTTAATGGATGAAGCCAGGAAGTTGTTAAGTCAAAATGAACCAGTTGTACTGAAGGATCCTTTTCCCAAAGGACAAAGTACAGCTTCTAGCATCTCTAATACTGGGGGCACTCCTCGTTCCACACAGGCTGATCAATCCTACATCAATATGGTTAGCTCCCATGCTTTACTGCAAACGAGAGCTAGAAATTATACCCCAGATATGCAGCAGAAAGACAAAGAAATCCTTGAGTCTTATGTTCCTCTTCATATAGAGATACCTATAGATCCTATACCGAAGATACCAAAAGGTGTCTACAAACGGGAAACACACAACCCTAATGCATGGGCCACTCCAAACTACTAACTTGTAAAGGACCTATCCCAAACGTCATATGCTATGTCCACTCTAGAAGTTCTACAAAGCTTCCCATCACAGGAAAATGCACTTTTGGTGGCAATAGGCAGTATGGATTCATCAAATATGCTAGCTAGTTTTGATATGTCAAATATCAAACCCTTGTTTCCCTATCACGTGGCCTTCCAAATCGAAGTAGTCCATGGTTTGAAAACCATTGGACGAATGGTGGTGGATGAAGGCGCATCAACGTGTGTAATGTCTATCTCTTGTTGGCAAGCCTTTGGCTCTCTAGAGTTAGCACCTTCGATTACATTACTTATCGCTTTTGATGGGATATCTTTCCATCCGCATGAAATCTTACCCTCATTTGAGATCCAGCTTGCAGGTAAGGCAGTGTTAATTTTTTAGCATTAATTCAATATACTCTAGGATCTTTACTGAGAGAATAACATGTATAGCGTATCAAGTATGACAATGCATATCAATCACACCAAGCAATCACATGAGACAATAGACACACAAAGTTTCATTGGGAAAAACCATAAAGGTGAAAAAACCCACAACTTCCTCAGAGATAGAAAGAGCAATGATACAACCCAAGTACAAGAGATAGTCTTCTACTAGCAGCTACTCCTCCTCCTCAACTAGTGCGCCACTTTTCGAGTGATGTATAAGTGAATAATGAGATGATAGTATTTATACTTGTCCCGACTTGCCTAATACACTAGCAGGGCCGACTTCTCTAGGAGAGTCTAATAACCCATGGTTACATTAATCTGGGCCGACCCCACACTTGGTGGTCTAATAACCCATCACAGCAAGTTACGACACTTGCGACACTTGCAAATACAAATGACGACACTTCCGTATAGAGGAATAATAACATCTCTATAGGAGTACAATATACATAGGTGAAATACATTCTGAAGTTACATATACATCAACACTCCCTCTTAACTAGGAAGGTATTTCTCGAAACAGATCTGCTAGCATGAGTCTTCTTCTCTGGATCATCGTCACTGGATCATCATCATCAAATCATCGTCATCGTCACTGCTGCTGCTATCTCAATCAATCTCTGATCTACTCATCATAGGAAGTTCTACAGAGCTAGTCCTTTTTCATACTGGATGTAGGCCCACCACCTACAGGTCTTCATCATCACTGGCCATATTGTGGAATCCTCATGAATGATGACATACATCAACAAAACCTAGCAAGAGCATCTCAAGACTGATTACGTGCCCAGCACAACCTGCAAGATCTCCCAGGGAGCTATTACATGTCACCAAGCAAAACCTAGCAAGAGCATTTGTCAGATCTCCCAGGGAGCTATTATATGCCATAGGAAAAACCTAGCAACAGCATCTGCAAATCTCCGAGGGAGACATTATATGCAACCGAAAAAACCTAGCAAGAGCATCCCAGGACTGATTATGTGCCCAGCACAACCTGCAAGATCTCCCAGGGAGAAATTATATGCCATGGACAAAACCTAGCAAGAGCATTTACCAGATCTCTCAGGGAGCTATTATATGCCATAGGAAAAACCTAGCAAGAGTATCTGTAAATCTCCCAGGGCGCTATTATATGTCCATCCAAGCAAAACCTAGCAAGAGCATTTGCCAAACCTCCCAGGGAGCTATTATATGCCATCGGCAAAACCTAGCAAGAGTGTCTGCAAATCTCCCAGAGCGTTATTATATGCTTATCTGCACAACCTGTCCATGGCCACAGAGTATCAACCTGATACTCACCATACATCATCCTGATGTACATCACATGATCGTCCTGATCATCATCATAGCATCATCCTGATGCGTATCATCTGGAGCAACATCTTGAATCTCATCATACATGATCATCCTGATCATACAATGCATCCACCTGATGCATATCTGATACATATCATCTGGAGCGACATCCTGAAGATAATCATCCATGATCATCCTGATCATACAATGCATGCACCTGATGCATATCTGATACATATCCTCATCCATGATCTACCTAATCATACAATGTATTCACCTGATACATATACAAATACATGATCCAACTGATCATCAAAGGCATTCAACATGATGCATATACATATACATGATCTAACTGATCATATCCAACATCCAACATGATGCATAGACATATACATGATCCAACTGATCATATCCAACATCCAACATGATGCATATACAGAGCAGTAACAGGAGCATCGTCCTGATGCTCATCATCCAGCGCTTACATCCACAGCCATGGGAAGGATCCTCCTCTCACCATGCTTGGAATGGCTCCAACAAATGTGTCCATCACTTCTTCCTCGAAATGTCATCAATCTGAAGAACACCAAGCCTCTCTCTGAAGTACTCAAACTTCACCCTGGCTAGTGGCTTCGTCAGCACATCTGCAATTTGCTCATCCGTCGCAACATTAAGGAGCTTCACTGCTCTTCTCTGCACCATATCCCTGATATAGTGATATTTGATCTCAATGTTTTTTGACCTGTCGTGGAACACCGGGTTCTCAGACAACTTCACACAACTCTGGTTGTCACAAAAGATACCAGTAGCCTCCAACGAGAGAGCAAATAACTCAGACAGTAGCTTCTGAAGCCATACTGCCTCACAACTAGCCGAACAAGCTGCAACATACTCTGCTTCGGCTGTACTCAGTGCTACGTAGGATTGATTCTTTCTAAACCAAGAGATCACACCTGATCCCATACTGAAGCAGCACCCAGATGTGCTCTTCCTATCTGCAGCACTGCCTGCCCAGTCTGAATCAACATAACCCTACAGGTTAAACTTTTGATTTGCATCATACTTGAGCCCATAATCAACTGTACCCTTCAGGTACCTCAGAATATGCTTTACAGCAACCAGGTGAACACCTCTGGGATCCGTCAGGAACTGACTAAATGTGTTCACCGCAAAGCAAATGTCTGGTCTCGTGTTCGTTAGTTACATCAAGGACCCAATCATCTGACGATACACCATGACATCAACTGGCTCAGATGAAGCATCACACAAAAGCTTCAGGTTCGATGCCATAGGTGTGGCCATGGCCTTGTAGTCCATCATCCCGAACCTCTTCATGATCTCTATTGCATACTTCCCTTGTCCAAGGAAGATCCCATCTGCACTCTGCCACACCTCCATGCCTAGAAAATAGTGCATCATCCCCAAGTCCTTCATCTCGAACTCGACAGCAAGCTTCCTCTTGGTATCGGAAATCAAACCATCCTCACCTGTTACAAACAGGTCATCCACATACAATAGTAGTATAACAGGATTTCCTTCCTCAACCTTGTAGTAAAGGTTGGAATCTGCTTTACTCTTGGTAAAGCACAAACTGGATAGGAAACTGTCCATCCTACCATACCAAGTCCTAGGAGCTTGCTTCAATCCATACAAGGCTTTCTTCAACCTGCACACATATGACTCCCTGTCATGTGTTTCAAAACCAAGTGGTTGCTCCACATACACTTCCTCCTCGACTACACCATTCAAGAAAGCTGTCTTGACATCCATTTGGTGTATCTTCCATTTCATCACTGCAGCTAGAGCAAGTACTGATCTAATGGAAGTGTATCTGGCCACAGGATCAAAATTCTCTTCATAATCAATCCCTTCTTTCTGGGAGAAGCCACGAGCTACAAATCTCGCTTTGTATTTATCTATGCTTGCATCTGCAGCATGCTTGATCTTGTAGATCCACTTGGAAGTCACCACAGACTTCCCTTCAGGTCTTGGGACTACATCCCAAACATGATTCTTCATGATCGACTGGTATTCCTCGACCATGGCATCCTTCCATTCTTTCTTTTCCGTTGCTTCTTCATAACTGGAAGGTTCTTTGTTCATAATGTCACAGAGTAAGGCAACATAGCTGGTATGAGATCTAGTTCTCTTCCTTGCTCCGTGTTCTTCTTCTGGAATGCCATACCTTTCTGCATATTGAATGAGCTCTCTAGCCCATGCAGGTTTCCTCTTGTGAGAGTTCTTCTCACGGGGTGGATCTACAGGTATTTGTGGATCTTCAACTTCACGATCTTCTTCTGGAATTGCTTCATTCATGGTAGTGTCTTGAAATCTGGTTTCCTTTGGTTCTTCATGATCTTCAACATGTGCCTTCCTTGACTTGATGAAAGCTGAGTCTTCATCAAATGTTACATCCCTGCTAACATCAATCTTCTTGAACCCTGGAAAGTATATTCTGTAAGCCTTCGAGCTTTCACTGTACCCTACAAAAGATGCCCTTCTTTCCTGAAGGATCTAGCTTTGTCCTCTTTTCCTTTGGAATATGAGTGTATACTAGACAACCAAATATTCTAAGATGGATGACTTCAGGTTTCTTACTAGAGAATACCTCTTCTGGTGTCTTGTTGTCCAATATCTTGTGAGGTGTTCTGTTCTGCACATATACAGTTGTCCTAGCTGCTTCTGCCCATAGATGCATAGGAAGATCCTGGTCATGCAGCATTGCCTGTGCTTCTTCCATGATTGTTCTATTCTTCCTTTCTGCAACTCCATTCTGTTGTGGATTGTAGGGAGCATTCAACTCCCTCTTAATCCTTGAATCATTGCATAGCTTCTTGAAATCACCTGAGGTGAATTCTCCGCCATTGTCGGATCTGAATGTCTTGATATTCTTATCAGTTTGATTTTCCATCAAGGATTTGAATTCTTTGAACTTATCAAACACTTCATCTTTGTTCTTCAAGAAGTAAACCCAATTCTTACTAGAGAAATCACCAATGAAAGAGACATAGTATACATACCCACTCAGAGAACTGGATGACATTGGATCGCATACATCAGAGTGGATAATTTTCAAGATTCCTTTAGCTTTGCTTCATTGCTTGGGAATGCCTTCTTAATGTTCTTTCCTTTTTCACATCCTTTTCAAACCCCTTCATGCTTTGTCTTGATTTCAGGAAGACCCTCTACATCTTTACTTGCAACTGGTAGTGCTCTATAGTGCACATGTGCAAGCCTTCTATGCAAAAGTTCACTTGGGTCCATGGATTCATGTACCATAGCATGTTCAGGTTGTCCCTTCAATTTGTACAATCCTCCCTTTTGCTCTCCAATCACTATTACATCATCTATAGTTTTACCTTTTGGACACATTAGGACTTGTCCATCTACAAATGCAATCCTCATGCCTTTTGCATCCAATGCAGATATGGAGAGTAAGTTCTTCTTAAGCCCAGGTACATATAGAACATCTTTCATCTTCAAGGACTTCCCAGAGTCTAGGTTGTAGGAAGCTTCACCACTTCTTTAATAGGATATTGGTAGTCATCCCCAAGTTTCACCTTATGGGGTGACTCATGTTCAGATATATTTACAAAAGATTCTTTAAACCCAGTCATGTGTTTGGAAGCTCCACTATCAATAAGCCAATCATTACATCCATGAGAGATAGTACCTGTGAGAGCAGAGATCAGAACATATTCATCCTCACTTGATGAGTCATCACTTTCTACTCTAGCCTTCTTCTTGGGAGGTTCATCATCCTCAACAGCATGAGCATGCTATCTTTTCTTGTTTCCCTTCTTCTTATTGATGTTGGAATCTCTTTTGTTCTTTGGACAACCTCGGGCAAAGTGTCCCTTTTCATTACATGTGAAGCATCTACCATGGGAGGTATTCTTAGAGTTCTCCCTATGTGTATGGTGAGAAGATTTCCTATGAGATTTTTCCTTTCTTGGCATGTGCTGTGAGAGCTTGATCTTCATTCCCCATCTTTTCTTCTCGGGCCACAAGCCTAGCTTCTTCTTGAGAGCATTCTTCCCACAGCCTACTGAAGGAGATTAGTTTTCTTCTTGCACAGATTCCTTGGATGAAGGAGTCCGATGACCTAGGTAGGCCATTCAATGTGGTCATGAAAACTTCACCATTGTCCACTACTTCATCCACAACTTCAAGTTGTTCCTTGATTTGAGAGACCTTAGAGAAATAAGATTGAATGGTCTCTCCATTCTGAAGCTTTACCCCTTTCAATTGATTCCACAGAGTCATCTTCCGATTTATGTTCTTCCCTTCAAATAGCTTGGTCAAGGAATCAAACATCTCCTTGGGTGTCTTTAGAGATGACACATGTGGTATGAGATGGTCTTTGATAGAATCAACAATGATCCTCTTTTCCTTGACCAAGTTCTTCTTATGCAAGGCTTTAGCCTCTTCTTCCTCTGGGACAGGGACCTCAGAACTTATGTAAGTATCCAATTCATTTTCTTCCAGGATTAACCCAATCCTATACTTCCATGCTCGGAAGTTATCAGCCCCTTCAAGCTTATCCTCAAGCTTGGTGTGGTGAGACATCTTAAAGAGTACTTCAAATGGAAATAGAAAATATTTAGGTCTTACCACTTGATTTGCAAAAATCTGGATCTTGTGTTGGATTAGGGTTTGTCAGAGAAACCCTAAAAATTCAAAATGTGAATTTCAACTTTCTGAAATGATAGAAAGATGCGCCTTGATGAGCTGATCATCCTGGTATACTCAGAATTTGAAATCTGCAAAGTTTCACCCTTCAGAAATGCTTTTCAATCTCTCGGATTCACTTGGGCGGACCCTGAATTAGGGTTTGAGTTTCCCGGAGCTTTACCCAACCAAAAATCTCGACCCAAAGCTCTAAAATTCGATTTTTCCAAGGCGCTTCCATCTATGTCCTCAGATTTCATAAATTCTTATTTTTGTGGAAACCCTAATTTTTAGGGCCAAAAATGAAAGTGCCCAGAATTGAATTCTGATTGGACAGAAAGATTCTCCTTGATGAGTAAAGTCAATCTACCTTGCTGCTTTTCCAAAATCTGTGTAGAGAAACCCAATAAACAAGAAACCCTAGTTTCCGCAACTGCATAGTGTCTTCTTCTCAGGTTAGCTCTAATACCATGTTAATTTTTTAGCACTAATTCAATATACTCTAGGATCTTTACTGAGAGAATAACATGTACAGCATATCAAGTATACCAATGCATATCAATCACACCAAGCAATCACATGAGACAATAAACACACAGAGTTTCACTGGGGAAAACCATAAAGGTGAAAAACCCCACAACTTCCTCAGAGATAGAAAGAGCAATGATACAACCCAAGTACAAGAGATAGTCTTCTACTAGCAGCTACTCCTCCTCCTCAACTAGTGCGCCACTTTCCGAGTGATGTAGAAGTGAATAATGAGATGATAAAATAGAGATCTCCCGCTCTTTATTTATACTTGTCCCGATTTGCCTAATACACTAGCAGGGCCGACTTCTCTAGGAGAGTCTAATAACCCATTGTTACATTAATCAGGGCCGAACCCACACTTGGTGGTCTAATAACCCATCACAGCAAGTTACGACACTTGCGACACTTGTCAATACAAATGATGACCCTTCCGTACAGAGGAATAATAACATCTCTATAGGAGTACACTATATATAGGTGAAATACATTCCGAAGTTACATATACATCAATAGGTAGTGTTAATAGAGGTGGAAGTTGTAGATGCTTCTCTCGACTAAAATTTGTTGTTGGGAAGAAGTTGGACATATGCAATGCAAGCCATTCCTTCGTCCGTTTTTCGGGTACTTATGTTCCCCCATGAAGGAAAGATAGTCACGATTGACTAACTATCCTATGCTCGAAAAAACAACACAACTCCTTCGAATTCAAATATCCCGTGGATTGATCAAGCTTGTCTACCTAGTGACAGTTTACGAGTAGGTATGTACTCATCTTTGATGGGCACCTTTGATTTACCTACTCCTATCAATTGTATTGGTTCAATGAGTAATGCTAATATGTCATCTAAGGAAGTCTTCAATGTTGTTCAGACAACTGATCCTTGGATCCTTCCTACTCAAGAGGAATCAATTATGCCCCTATCCGCCGCAGAAGTGACTTATCAAGCATCACAAAACGTTGTGATAGATTATATCTCGACTCCTTCGGCCTCCATGGAGTCAGATATCGATTATGCCCCTGCATGGGAAATAGACTCCACCCATTCCTTCGATTGTTTAGACATTGTTTTACCATCAGATGAGGCTATTATGGAAGCCATGGTAGGTCTGGATCAGTCTTGGGAACATATGCATCACAGATACTATTTCCTTCTAGATCTAAACAAAATCGAGAATGGAGAGTTTTAAATGAGACCTGGTGGAAATGTTGACTGGTCCACTAACCCTTTAACGAAACAGGGGATTTTTCGTTGAAGGTAATATGGAAAATATTTCAACAAATATCCCAATAAATATTTCCATTAAACTGAATGTCGTGGAAAATATTTCCATTACACCAACTTACTTAAATAATTCTGTGATGTTTTCGCCTGGTCATATGAGGAGATTCCAGGCATCGACCCATCTATCGTCAAACACGTCATTACGACATATCCTAATGTGAAACCAGTTCGGAAAAAGCTTCATCCAATTAAACCTAGGAAATTTGTGGCCATAAAGGATGAGGTTGAAAAGCTCCTCAAGGAAAGATTCATTTATCCTATCGACATGACGGAATGGGTGTCTAACCCAGTCCCAGTTGATAAAAAGCAAGGCACCATATGCGTATGCACAGATTTTAGGGATCTAAACAAATCCTGTCCAAAAGACAACTATCCCGCACCATTTATTGATCAAATCATTGATGTGTGTGCAGGCCATGAAATTTTTTCTTTCATGGATGGTTTTTCGGGATATAACCAAATTCAAATTAAACCCGAAGACAAGCATAAAATGGCTTTCATATGTCCCTGGGGTGCCTTTTCCTATAGGAAAATGTTGTTCGGATTGAAGAATGTTGGGGCTACTTTCTAGCGAGCTATGAACTTTGCTTTTCATGACATCAAACATGTGGCTAAACCTTACTTGGATGATCTACATGCGCGATCTTGAAAGAGAAGAGATCATCCTGAGCACGTGCGGCTTGTGTTTGAATGATGCAAATACTACAAGATTCGGTTAAACCCTAACAAATGTGTATTTTGCGTCGAGTCTAGATGACTACTTGGTTTCATTGTGTCTAATCGAGGGATTATGGTCGATCCTTTGAAAGTCGAAGCCATTGTCAAATTGCCTCCTCCTCGTACTATCCGACAACTTCAAATTTTACAAGGCATGTCCAATTTTCTTAGACATTTTATCATTAACTATGCGAATATCACTAAAGGTTTCATGCGATTGCTTAAACAGGATACCCATTTTTCTGGGATGAGACTACACAAAACTCTTTTGATGCTTTGAAAAAGGCACTCTTGTCAACCCCCTTGTTGAGCCTATCGGATTATACTCAAGATTTTCTTCTCTATCTAGCCGCATCTGTTTCCACCATTGGCATAGTCTTGGTTCAGGAAGATGACAAACTCCAAGAGCATGTCATTTATTACCTCTCTCCCATGCTCGGAACTCTTGAACTTAAGTACTCTCACGTCGAGAAATTGGCATTAGCTGCTGTGTATGTCGTTCAGAGGCTATGTCACTACATTTTATTCCGAACTACCATAGTAATAGCAGAGGTCAATCCTTTCCAATATGTCTTAACCCGACGCATAATCGAGGGTAAATTCAACAAATGGATTGTCATCTTGCAAGAATTTGATCTTACCTATCAATCTGCTAAGTCAAAAAGTATTTGGTGTTCGCGAAACTTATATCTGAGTTTCCTAGTGATGTAACACGAGATGAAGAATATCCGTCATTCCCTGATGAACATATATTCCTCATTGCAACCTCCGATCCATGGTATGGATACATTTTAATATATCTCCAGACTTTGAAGTGTCCACCGAATTGCTCTAGGGAAGAACGACGGAATCTAAGGCATCATGCCAAGAACTACCTCATTATTTCTGATACGCTATATAGACGGGGGGTAGATTCGTTATTACGTCGTTGATTGAATATGGATGAAGCCGAGTCAGTATTGAATGATGCTCACAGTGGAGCCTGTGGGGGTCATCTTTCGGGGTTGGAAACAACCCATAAAATACTGCGTGCTTGGTATTTTTGTCCCACCATCTTTAAAGATTGTGTGGAAGCCGTGAAACACTGTCGTCTGTGTCAGCTTTTCACAAAGAAAATGCGAGCACATCCGGCTCCTCTTCACCCTGTTATCACAGCGGGTCCATTCACCAAGTGGGGGATTGATTACATGACTTGTAACCCAGTTTCTGCTGGGGGACATCAGTACATCATCGTTGCAGTTGACCTCTTTACGAAGTGGGACGAGGAAATTCCTACTGTGAAAGCAGATGGAGAAACCACAGCCTATTTCGTTTTCAATCATATTATTGCCAGGTTCGACATACCTAAAGAGGTCATCACTAATCATGGTAGACATTTCCATAACTACATGATCACTAAGCTGACCACTATGCTAGTATTTTGACAAGAACACTCATCTCCATTTTATCCGCAGGCGAATGGTCAAGTTGAAGCAGTCAAAAAAAGCTTGAAAACTATTCTTCAACGTATCGTCAATGCCGGTAGGTCAAACTGCCACATCATGTTGTATCCGACTCTTTGGGCGTATCATTCTAATATCAAGACTGCTACTGGTTTTTCACCATTTCAACTCGTTCACGGGATGGAGGCAGTCACACCGATTGAATGCGAGATTCCATCATTGAAGTTGGCTATCCAACTACTACCCGAAACTTCTGCTTTGGAAGAATGATTACTTCATTTAGAACATTTGGATGAACAGTTCCGCGAAGCGCTTATTGCGAATGAAGCTTACAAGAATCGAGTTAAACAGATATATGACTAGTTTGTAAAACCTAGGGTTTTCTCCGAAGGAGACCTTGTTTTGGTTTACGATCAGGACAAGGATCCCTTGGGGGTAGGCAAGTTCAAATATATGTGGCTCGGACCCTATATTGTTTCTAAATTCTTGAGGAAAGGTTCATATGAGTTGATGGATTATGATGGTCTTAAGATTCCCGAGCCTAGAAATGGGCTCTACTTGAAAAAGTATTACGCCTAGGAATATATGCTTTTTCTTGTACTATAGTTGTACATTTTTGTAGAGTTGGTTATTTTTAGCCTTTACTTATGTGTCTTCTGGATTGTGTTTTCAGATGACAAGTGAGTGGTTTCTAGGATTCATTGATGGTGCAAGTCGTCACACTCGTAACTTGGCTTCAATTGCTTGGGTAATTTATTCACCCATAAGCCAACTGGTTTCCTTGGGAGGTGCTTGTTTGGTCCCTACGACGAACAACATAACTGAGTGTAGTACGGTATTGAACTACTCCAAGATGCTATTCATCATGGCATTTCATTTTTGGAGGTAAGACTCGATTCACATTTAGTTGTACTTCAGTTGATGTGTGAGTATCGGGTTAGGGATCCTTCTTTGCTACGTCATTTTTTGCAAGTTAGATTGTTTGAGAGACATTTTGATTACATTTAATATTAACATATTTCAAGAAATCACAATACATTAGTTGGTGCATACACAAATTATATACTTGATTGGAATTTGTATTGTACACAATAAAATAAACCATTAAAACACATAAAGCAAAACATGTATATAAACCGAGACTGTATATATATAGGTATATATATATATGTCTATGTATATATGTATATATATATATATATGTGTGTCTATGTATATAAACCGAGACTGTATATATATAGGTATATATATATATGTCTGTGTATATATATATATATATATATGTATATGTACATAGACACATATATATATATATATATATGTCTATGTATATATGTATATATATATATGTCTATGTATATATACATATATATATATACATATATACATAGACATATATATATATATATATATGTGTCTATGTACATATACATATATATATATGTATATATACATAGACATATATATATATATGTCTATGTACATATACATATATATATATGTATATATACATAGACACACATATATATATATATATACATATATACATAGACATATATATATATATACCTATATATAGGTATATATATATACATATGTCTATGTATATATATATATATATGTCTATACATATATGTATATATACATATATATATATATATATGTCTATATATATACATAGACATGTCTATATATATGTCTGTATATATAGACATGTCTATGAATATATATAGACATATATATATATATGTATGTATATATACATATATGTATAGACATATTTATACATATATATATATATACCTATACCTATATATATATATATATATAGACATATATATATATATATGTCTATATATACATATATGTATATATACATATATATATAGACATATATATATATATACATATATGTATATATACATATATATATAGACACATATATATATAGGTATATATATATATATATACCTATATATATATGTCTATATGTATACATATATATGTCTATATATATATAGACATATATATGTATACATATATATATATGTCTATATATATATAGACATATATATATATGTATACATATATATATATGTCTATATATATATAGATAGACATATATATATATGTCTATATATATATAGACATATATATATATGTCTATATATATATATATAGACATATATATGTATACATATATATATATATATATAGACATCTATATATATAGACATATATATATATATATACATATAAGATCCAAAAATATATGATTTTGAGCCAATATCTGTCAAAATATTACAGTATACAAAAGGGGCAAAATGGCCTCAAAAATAGATGTCACTCTCTCTAAGGAGAGGCAGGAGCCTCAACCTTCTCTGCTAAGGCCTCCCTATAACAGATCACCATCCTGGCTACTTTCCTAAGCATCTATATCCATGCAGGGGGCACACCCACCACATGTTCTTGCATCTCTAAGGGCATCCACTCAATATTGTATGTAGGAATATCATGGGTCAATTGACCCATCTTTCCCTCAATACTCTGCAGCATGGCATCAGTACCACCTAGATCGGTTGGTCTCACATTTATTCCGGGATGCCCAGCTGGCCTTGATGGCCACACATATGCATAAATTGTATGTTGTAAGTACTCTCAATCATAAAAATTTTTACATATATATACAATTTAAAATAAATAAATAAATAACTTTTAAAAAACAATTTTGGTACCTATATCTCCCCAAGATGCTCCTGGAGGCAACATAAGCTCGTGATCTCCTCGAAAGTCCATGCCGGCATAAGGGAACTTCTCAAAGGTTGGAACCTGGCGGTTTCACCACCCAAGATAGTCCTCATCAGAGTATGAAGCACTTGTCTCACCACCTCCCTAACAAAGGAAGCTATCACGCCATGGAGTCATCAATGGCTCACAAGGGTTGAGTGCTGCTAGAGCCATTCCTGGACTAATGGCAGAGACTCTCTCTCTCTCTAAGAAGGTACAAAGTACATAGACCTAAAAATTTAAACCTTCCTAAAAACTTAAAAAAAACCACTAAAAAACTTTAAAAATGGATCAAACTTGCAAATAAAGGTGAGATGAGTTACCTCCAGGCGATGGATTCCGATTTGACTTCCTGGATCGATCACAATCAACGTCTGAAGTTGTAGGTCTTTTTTCCTCTTCTCCAATGGTAAATGGTAAATGTGGGTTATATTTTGAATTTGTTACTATTTATTTTTGAATTTTTACCCATTCTTTATAGTTTCAAATTCCTTTTTGTCAGTTTTCTTAATCTTAATGACCAATTCAAGTGTTTTGAATAGGTAAAAGCACAAGAAGGCACTTTTTTCCCTACTATGTTCATACTGGTGTTTTATACAAGGTTTGAATTCTTATGGAATGTCGGTTAGATCAATACATTGAATCTATATTTCATCATTTTATGTCATTTGGATTTCCTTCAATCACCATGGATTGCCTTTTTATTAATCTATCCAACAAATGAAGGGATACAACCTGCAACACATCCACTACAACTTCCTCTTCACTCTCTCACAATCTCTCTTACACAATCACGGGTATATTTACAATAATACAATACACAACTGTATTACAATGCCTTCCTTTTAAAGATGGATTACCATGGGAAAATACCATGGTATACCCAATACCATGGGCCCGTAAATCACCCATTATTGACCAAGTCATGACTATGAAATTACAACAATTTACAAGGCATTTTTTCCAAAATTTTTGCTACGAGGTCACTGCCCCTGAAGCCCCACCAGGGGGGGGGTTGGACCCCCCATGGAGACTATAGTGGGGGGAAATCCCCCCCACATCCCCTATCATGGGCTAGGATCCAAAAACGGCTAAAACACGACCTCTGAATCAAGAAGATCAGGCTCCACAACCAACACAACATTAGGCCTCTGAGTGCAGTAAAGGTCCACCCAACACGGTAATGTTAAAGTGATTATTAAGATTTAATAATGTGTTAGTATAATAAACCTTCCTTTGTGCAAAAAAATAGTAGTAGCAATGAGACCAATATAGCAAAGGAAAGAAAGCAGTGAGTAGAAGAATAAAAAATTTAACTAGTTGAATGCTCATCATGGAAGATATGCAAGATCCTTTTGATCATGAAGAAGATGCTACGGGAGAAGATGTGCAAGGTGGTAATGCAGAATTAGAGTCCAATGGAAGGAGGGCACAAATCACACCTCCAAATGTGGTTGAAACTATGAGGATTTTCAATGAAAGGTTAACTAAGGCACAAGAAGAGTAGCATCAGATCAACACTACCATTCTACATAGTTTGACATACCTTCAACAGAAATCCAATTTGGGATCAAATTAGAAAAATGGAAATAAGGATGGAAAGAGTGTGATCAGCCACTCTAGAGGAATATCATAATGCTAAGAAAGAAGTGTGCACAGAAGGAGATTAAGCATGTCTCCATCAGGCGCTAGTAGATTGAGCAGATCGAAAATATCATCAGACAATTCAGCACATTCAACTTGAATATCTAATAGGAGGAGGTGTTGCAAAGAGAGTTGCTCTGTGGAATTTAGGAAGGTAAAGCTACCTACATTTGATGGACAAGGTAAGTCAAGGAAGGAGGCTGAAGCATGGTTTCTTGGAATGAGGAAATACTTCAAAATCTATGAGTTCTTAAGAAATGAGAAAGCTAGGATTTCCATCTTTAATTTGAATGGCGGAGCTTCAATTTGGTGGGAACACCTCCGACAAGTGAAGGGCCTCAAGGAAAGGAATATTTACTGGAAGAAGTTTGAATAATATTTCAAACATAAATATCTTTCTAAAATATATTATGACACTAAGATCAAGGGGTTCCGTGAGATGAGGTTGGGACAAATGATAATGGAGGAATATGTGAATAAATTCCTATAGCTACCCTGGTATGTGGATTATCTAAGGAATAAGAAGGAAAAGATTCAGATATTCATAAGTAGACTTCCTCATAATTACAGAGAGAGAATTGAATTTGTGGAGCCCAAGACCTTGGATCATGCTATCTGAAAGGATATGCATTGGTATGAGCATTAAAAGGGAGGAGTTGAGGAGCATCAAGTCGAAAGAGGGGATCCCAAGGGAAAGTTCGATCCAAGGAATAACAAATTCAGATTTGTACCGTATAGGAATCAACAAAGGAATGTTCGACAAGAACATGTGATGCAAGGAATATTCCAATGCACTATTACAAGCGCAGGAAGGCCCAGAAAACCCATGCAAAGTTGGGGATGTGGAGAGAATAATAAGTTATATAATTTCCCTCACAAGAAGGAACAACCTCAAAAGATCCATAACATTGAAGGAGTTATGACTGTGGAGGATATGGCCAGGCTATATCCTAGAATCTACGTAGATTTGGATGATCATTAAGCATACCATCAAGCTACAATAGTTGAAGTTGGAGGTAAGATCGTTGTGCAGTTTGTTTCTATTTTAATAGACCCAAGATCCAGTCATAGTTATATTCATTCTAAGATTGTTGAATTTTGAGTCACTTAATAAAAGTAAGCATAGCCATTCATGGCTAGTCCAGTTATCCACTGGGACAAAGAGGAAAGTAAGTGAAGTGTAGAAGGATGTTCGTTAACATTGTACAATCTATACAGCATGCAAATTTGAACATATTACAGCTAGGATCATATGATGTTATTATTGGAATGGATTGGCTAGAAAAGCACCGTGCAAAGCTTGAATGTTATAATAAGTTTCTTGAATGCATTGATGATGAACGCAAGCCTCATATAGTGAAAGGTGTGTTGAAGAATATTTCGATAGGGCAAGTTTTAGCACTGCAGTTGGGAAGGTACTTCAAGAAGAACTGTCTAGTATATGCAGTTCATATATTAGGATCAACATAAGATAGAGGTCTAGTGCTAGAAGATTTCCCAGCACTACAAGGATGTATTTTACTGAAGAAGTTCCAGGGATACCACCCAAAAGAGATATTGATTTTACTATCAATCTGGTGCCAGGAACAACCCTAGTGTCTAAATCCCCTTACACAATGAGCACTCCAGAAATGGTAAAGTTGAAAATGAAACTTCAATAATTAATGGAAAAGAAGTATATTATACCCGAGTGTGTTCATGTGGGGTTCTCCAATGTTGTTCATCAAGAAGAAGGATGGAACTTGTGAGTGTGTATTGATTATAGAAAGCTCATTAATGTCACCATCAAGAACAAGCACCCATTTCCCAGTATAGATTTGACTTAAGGTTAGGGTACCATCGGGTCAGAACAAGGAGGAAGATATCCATAAGAAAAATTTTAGAGTGTGGTTTGGCCACTATGAGTTCATTGTTGTGCCATTTGGGTTTAACCATGTGCTAGCTACTTATATCTACCTCATGAACAATGTGTTCAACAATATTTGGATAAATTTGTCTTGGTATTCCTACATGACATTCCTTGTCTATTCTAGTAATGAGGAAGAGCATGCAGAGCATCTCAGAATGGTATTGCAGGTGCTCCGAGAGAATAAGTTTTATGCCAATCTCAGCAAACGTGAATTTTATCAGAAAAATATTTATTATTTTAGTCATGTCATTTCAGCAGAAGGAATTCCTAGTAGATCCTGAGAAGATTGAGGCAATAATAAATTGGTATACACCAAAGAATGTGGCATATGTTCCATCTTTCATGGGTTTAGCAAGGTATTATAGGATATTCATCAAGGATTTCTATAGAGTGGCGCTTCCTATTACATAATTGTAGAGAAAGGATGCGAAGTTCGCATGGTATGAAAAATGTGAGCAAATTTCCAATGCCTTAAGAAATTTCTCACCAGCGCCCCTATTCTGAAGATTGCAAACCCCGATAAAAAATTCCGAGTATGCACAGAGTTCTTTGCATCAAAGGGCTCAGTGGAGTACTTATGCCAGGAATGGAATGTGATATGTTACGAGTCTAGAAAGTTAAAGGATCATGAAAAGAATTATGCAATGCATGACTTGGAGCTAGCAACCATAGTACATGGTTTGAAGATGTGGCGACACTACCTGCTTGGGAAGAAGATTTGAGGGTTGCACACCGATCATATGAGGTTAAAGTACTTGCTTGATCAACCCAAATTTGCGCAATAGGACTGGTGGTTAGAATTCCTAAGTGAATCTGATCTTGAGATCAATCATGTCAAAGGTAAGGAGAACAAGGTTTCCAACACACTCAATAGAAGGTTTCACGTCGCAACCATAAGTTCATGTAGTGTTGACCTCAAAGCAAGAGTCGGCAAGGTCGTAACTGAATATGAGAAGTATGCACAAGTGAGCGTGGTACTTAGACACGCTAAACTAGAAAATAAGTATGAATGACATCAGTTGGAAGAAGATGGAATTAATTTGTTCCAACGACGGGTGTACATTCTAGACGGTGCATAATTGAAGGAGTTGTTAATGGATGAGATTCATCAAACACCTTACTCAGGTCACCCTAGAAAACAAAATACCATGACAGGAGAAATAAAGTAGGAATTTTATCCATTGATGAAGAAGGACATTGCCAAAGTACATGGGTTAGATGTCAGAAATTCCAGCAAGTGAAGGTTGAGCACTAGCACCCATCGGGATTGTTGTAGTTAGTTCATATTCCTGAGCGAAAGTGGGAAGATATATCTATGGATTTCATTACAGGACTGCCAACGATAGTGAAGCAACATGACTCAATCATGGGTAGTAGTGGACAATCTGAAAAATGAAACACATTTCATTCCAATTAAGTCAATGCGTAAGGACTACTGACATTGTGCACATTTTCATGAAGGAATTTTTCAAGTTGCATGGATTTCCTAAGGAATAAATCTCAGATCATGATGCAAAATTCACTTCAAATCTATGGAAAGGATGTCAAGGAGTTGGAACTCATCTAAATTTCAGCATAGCCTACCATCCTCAAATAGATAGTCAGACAGAAAGAGTAAACCAAGTGTTGGAAGATACACTGAGAATGTATGTGATGGTTAAGTCACCCAAGTGGGAGAATTAGATTCATTTGGTTGAATTTGCTTACAACAATGGTCACCAGAATTCATTGGGTATGAGTCCATTTGAATCCATGTATGGTAGGAAATCAGTGAGCCCGAGAAAACCCAGTAAACAAAGTGGTGCTTGGACGGAAATGCTCAAGGAAATGGAGCACGAAATAGTTAATATCAGACAAAATTTGAAAGCATCGCATCATAGGTAGAAGAGCTATGCAAATCTGAAAAGAGTGCATAGAGAATTCAAAGTTGGAGACCATGTTTATCTAAGACTTAAGCGAAGGAATATTTCTCTAAAAATTGGAAGTTGTGCCAAGTTGGCACCGAGATATTGTGGACCTTTTGAAGTCCTTGACAGAATAGGACCAGTTGGATATAGGATTGCATTACCTGCATATATGAAAGCTCATAAGTTTTCCATATTTCATTGCTTAAAAGGTATCTACGTGATCCTAATCATGTTATTGATTGGAATGTGATTTAGGTGGAACCCGAGGGAGAGTTCCAACTAGATCCTATGCGCATCATAGGCAAGAAGGAGACTGTGCTCCGGAATTGTGCCATTTGACCAGGTAAAGGTGTAGTGGAAGAAATTTGGCCCATATGAGGCTTATGTTAGGGAAATGGAAGATTTCCATGAGGCAAGAATACCCATTTTTGTTCAGTTTTGAAGAGCACTGAGGACATTGATGTTTCAAGGGGGAGGGTACCGTAATGTCCCTAGCTTTGACCCTTGACATAAACTATGTTTTGACCCTTAATATCATTGATGTAATTGGTGGAACATAATGAGGAGATCAAGGAAAAGGCCCTACCATGGACATCTCAAATATATATGTGTATATCAACAAGTAATATGGTTAGAGGGACATGTGTTGGTCAAGTGCAACAACATTGTAAATGTGATGTACATGTGCATGATAATAATAAATAAATCAATAGCTAACTGTGCAAGGAAACAAGAGCAAGGGGTGTGATTTATCCTAAATTTAGGGAGGGGATGTATTTAGGGAGAGATGTATTGATGTCTATAGATGAACACCAAGTTTCCTAGAGAGGATTGATGAGATGAGCCATCAACTATCAAGTTTTCCAAGAGGAAGATAGTTGAGATAGTTATTGTCTTGGGTAAAGGAAGGCATGGGTATGTGTTTCCTTGTGACATAGTTGTGATTGAGTAGTGTTAGTCTCCTTGTAGAATTGGGAGGGGAGCTCCTTATTGGGTAAGCAACCCGTAGAATCAAAGTCATCCTTAAATCGCCTGTCAGTTGGGGGATGGTGCAGTAGCCTGTTAGTCATCCTGTTAGTGAGTCTTCCAATCAGTTAATGAGTTTATGTGGTCAAGTAATTCAATATTTCATGGGTGTGTTTATTTCTCCCTATTTGGAGTGCAAGTCATTGATATCCATCCATCGATCAATCTATCATTAATTATCTATGGAGAAAGAGTCAACCCCTGTCTGAGAGGAAGCTGAACCTGAATAGTGATAGAATGGAGAGTGGATCTAAGCCCTGGTTCGTGTTCATGACTAGGATTCAATGATGAATTAAAGGGCATAATTGTTATTCATTCCTTTGTTGATCTAGGTAGAAGAGTAGTATCGAATTACCTAGCTACTAGCTTGATCCTGAGCATTATGAATTGTGTTAAAGAACTGTGTAACAAAGTCTTTTCCAAGTGGTCTGAATCAGACCGACAGAGTGATGAAGCATCGTGAATCCTCTGTCATGCGCCTAATAAGTCATGGTTCATTGTTGTTGATGTCAACCTGAGTATAGATTCCCATAAGTCTGGTTGTAACCTGTGAATCCTGTATGATGGAGTGGTCTATTGGATAGTGATCAAGTGATTCCCTAGACCCATTGGTTGTGCACAACCTAGATTTGTAAGGCCTGGGAAAAATAGAGCCTATAGGCGGATGATCTGGGGTTTGAGTGGTATTTCTATGCACACACTGGTATAGCACATAGATGAAGGTGACGCCTGAGGGATTGTTGAGCAGTGAAGGGGTACCTTCATGGTGTTGTGTGGGGTGGGTATTGTGAACCCCAAGATAGCTACGTTTGTGCGAGGTGTCTGTGACTCTAGAGGTAAACCAAATCTGATGGTTTGTCTTACTACTTTTGTTGTGATCCCCAAGAAGTGGATAGAGTGTTGATCACTGAATGGATTGAGATCCAATAGTGGTTGTGCGATCTCCCTCTGGAATAGCAAGGTTTGGGTAGTATTTCTATGCACACACTGGTTTAACACCTGGAAGAAGGTGACACCTGAGGGACCGTTGAGTGGTGAAGGGATACCTTCTTGGTGTTGTGTGGGGCGGGTATTATGGACCCCAAGATAACTAAGTTCAAGTGTGAGGTGCATGTAACTCTATGGTGAGTCGCTAGTTAGTGTTTCCCTATACTACTTATATAAGCCTGTTAACCCAACAGAGGTTGACTTGGATTGAGAATTGTCTGTGTTACTGTGACATCATGTTAACCCAATAGAGGCTGGCTTGTTTATGACCTTGTGTCGATTTGACTGTGAGCAAGATTTGGATATTTCCCCTTTCCTTAAGGTAAGCATACCTAGTGCATGGGTGGCCTCTTAGAAGAAAGAGTATATGGTAGATAGAGTGCCTACGGTTGGGTGGAACGTTTCTTTTTCTAGTCAGTTGCTCAGAGAAGGTTCATTCAAGATAAGTGTTGTGTGATGTTTCATTGTTATTTTTCATTTCCATTTTTGAATGTTGATCTGAATGAATTATGAGATGCATGTTGTATATAATTATTATGAATGTGAATTGCTTGCATATAGATGATTGTATGTGTATGAATTCCCATTACATATATAGCGCTAACTCTGCAGGTAGCTAGTGAATTGGCATTGCAAGTAAGTTTCCACAGGGTGGTTATGCTGCGTGGTGGTAGATGCTAGTAGTTGTAGGCAGTCGTGTAGTGTATCGCATGATGGTCTGTCTTTGTGCACTCAGTATAGCTGTGCGATAAATAAATTGATAAGAGAGGAAGTGCATAGAGACTAAAGTATGATGTGTATAGTCTGTCACATAGTGAATTAAGGTTATGTGGCATAGACCAATGTGCAGCAAGATAACTCAGTTTAGACATGGTAATATCTTGGTATCAGAAGTAGAAGAAAGGAAAAATATCCCCCATGGTCATGATAGGACATAGAGACCTCAGGAGACGTGAAACAATGGATCTCATCAACTAAATTGGAAGGAACTGCATGTTTCAGAGAAGGGAACCTTCATTATCAAACCATTATGCATATTGGATCATAGAGTCTGACAACTTAGGCACTCTTGGTGTACTAGGTTAAGGTCTATCCAGACAAGTATAGCCCATGATCTACTACCTGAGCGGACACAGAAACCATGTGTTGTGATTATATCACACTTTTTTTACTATAATTCCTAAACAAAGTTTCTCGAAGAGTGGGTGAATGTAAAACCCCATATTTTGATTAGACAACTAAACAACATTCAGACATATCTTGTATTTCTTTGTGTATTATCTATGGACTAATCTCAACTCAGGAAACTATATGTGTGGATTTATGAACCTACCTATATGCGACAATTATGCTTTGAGTTATCATTTATCTTATTAATCATGATAGTTTTTTTTATTTACTTGTAGTATGTCATGGATATCAATGCACATTATGATTAAATGAATAAATGGATGCCATGCACATGATGGAAAGATTAGTTTGTTTATATTGACTGGTATTTGATAAATTGGTAATTACTTGGAAACAATGAAAGATTATGCATGATCTTATGTTTTGGATGAGACTAACCCAGAGGGTAGAGAGTCCAAATGATAGCCATATACCATGATGCTAAAGTTACCAGGATGTCATAGACATCAACAAAGAAAGGGTAAGGTAGGAGGCATTCATTCGTGGATTATTTATTGGTTCAATACATTGCTATGATATGTGGGCTAGTGCAGGTTTATGTAGAAAACCATGTTACCAAACTAGTTATTCGATGACGCAAATCTAAGAACAACAATAGAAGCACAATGTGACTATTGATAGGGAATTGACCCTAGTTCCATTAGGAGGGGTGGAGGGTGGAGGTAATTCCCACCATTTATCCTTTGAAACATGGATTAATGGGAGGGTTGTGTTAAGAGACACTCCCCAAGTTGTGTGACAATGACTGACAGTTTCATGCTGGGGAAGTTAGGTCGATTTAGTCGATGCTTCCACTTACATGTTATATTTGGGGTTAGGTCGATATAGTTGATGCTCTAGGATATTCTAGTAGAGGAATGGATAGGAAGTGGAAGTTGGAAGTAGGTTAGGAAGGAAGGATGATCTAGATTAGTAAGGATATGGTTGAGATTTGAGATGCCACTTTAGTTGTACTTAGTTCCTTTCACCTGTAAATGATTGCTAAATTCATTAAGTTAAAACTAAGTATAATGTTTGATTAGAGCTGATTTAGTAGGACTTAGTTAATAAGGTTGCACCGGGTTGTGATTACTGGATTATTTTCTTACATGTGATTATTGTTGTCTTTCCATTCATGTATTATGCATTACAAATGATGTTGGTTACCTATAGTACACGTACACGCTATGTGTACACTAGCCATGCATGCATACCTTGCATGTGTACACTAGTATTAGTGTGTGTGTGTGTGTGTGTGTGTGTGTGAGAGAGAGAGAGAGAGAGAGAGAGAGAGAGATTAAATTGTTTTTATCAATAATGGTTGGTGGATGTAATAAAGATTAAATTACAATATTATAATCAACATTTATTTCATTGATGAAATTTCATTTGTATGTATTAATTGCATTTCCTTGTATTTCACTTAGTTATAATTTGGTATGCATTATTTCTCATTTGCACATCATCTTATAACTTGATTTATTTAATGGATACCAAACATACATTGATGTGATTGATATTTGACTTGCCCAAGAATAATTATGATAGGTAGGTATTTTATTATTTTATTATATTTGGATTTATGAGATACGAGTTGAGTGATTAAGAGAGCATGCATTGTTAAGTTGGTTGTCATATCATTAGGAAGGTAGGTGAGCTATTATTATATGATTTTGGACCTTCCTAGGGCCTTCTAGAGAAGGGGAAAGGTGATGGTAAGAGGAGGTTAAAAGGGAACCATGGGGGTTAATAGGGGGTTGGGTATTTGACACTTGGAAGAGAAGGATTTGAGGAGTGAAACAACCTGTTAGCACTGGAAATTGAATCCTAGAGGTTGTTAGTGATTGATGTTGTTATTATTGGAGTTGAGGGCAAAGAGGGCCAAGAAACCCCATAGGTTTCCTAGAGCCGTAGAAGCTTGGTTGCTAGTTGGTTGGGAGGATTGATCTCAATTTATGTAACATCACTAAGGATTGGATTGCCACATGACTGCTAATTCAAACAATTACCTAAGGTAATATACTATCATTCCTCTTAAAATTTCATTTAATTGATATGATGATACATGTACAATTGCATTTAATTGATATGAAGATATGTTGTAAAATTGCAAAGTTAGGAGTAACTGTTGTAAAAATTATACCTAGTATGTTAAATTAGATAATCGTACACGTGAACTTTTATATGCAAAAATCTACATCGAGAATACATGTTAATAAAAATTTATTGCTATTGTTAGTGTTAGACTTCTAACATCCATCATTAGGATGGGTGTTACATTTAAGCTATCATAAGGACCATCTCTCGTATCCTTATCTTTTGTCTTGAGTGATGACTAGTGTATATGCAAGTTATGGAACATCAAGCCATTATTCGAACTACACTTCATTTTTTCTTGATCACTCTACTATGAGATCAGTGGTAGAATTTATTGCTTATTCAAAGATCCCCATAATGTGAGATTTTGGATTCATTAAGAAGAATAGAGGCATGTTACCCTTTTCATTTGAGATCATACTTAGTTTTAGAAATCGTTACGTACTTGTAGATAAACTCCACCAAGGTCCCTTTATCTTACTACGCAAACATTAATGCATATAGAAAGAGACATATGGATCCTTTCAACTTTCAAAAGAGCCTTCCATGTCGAATCTCATTGCATCGAGAGTAGCGAGGTGCTTACAATCCACTATGGGGGAGATGTTGTCACGTTACATCACATAATGTTCCCATGTTGATTCATAACTTATGAAAAATAAAAAGTAATTAAAAAATTCATGTCGGCTCATAAAATAATAAAAAATTAAAACCAACATAGATCCCTAAGAAAATATGTACACATTATTCAAGTATAGATTTTTTACACATTAAGAAAATATCTACACCTCACAAAATTGGATCTCTCTCGATACTTAATAGATCTGGGTTTAAAATGGATCTACACTGATCTATAGTCCAACACAAGATCTACAGAGTATAGATTCATTGTAGTGTAAGTCACTTGTTACACCGAGTGAAATGAGGTGCTCTACAACCCATTATGGGGGAGATGTTGTAACATTTGTGATGTAACGTTTTTTACTAACAAAATAATTTAAAAAATTCATGTCAGCTCATAAAATAAAAAATTATGGAAAGTATTTAAAAAAATCCATGTTGGTTCATAAAATAAAATATTATAAAAAGTAACTAAAAAATATATGTTCTTTTATAAAATAAAAACTTAAAACTTAAACCCGGATCTATCAATCAAGAGAGATCAAATTTCTTGAGTTTAAATTTAAAAAAAAAAATACACCTCAATAAAGGATCCCTCTCGGTACTTGATAGATACGTGTTTAAAATGGATCTATGTTGGTTCTTTACCTCCTTTGATCGAGCACGATCTTATAGGAGTAAGTTAATAAGTGGACAAACATAACCTTTTTTAATCAAAATTCTTCCCAAGATCAAATAAAAATTTTGTCCAAACTTATAGTTCCACTCGATTAATAAAAAAATGATCATAAAACTTTGTTACTAAAAACTTTAACCCATTTAAAAAAACTCAAATTATCAAAAATTCAAATATATAAGTGTTTCATAATATTGCCTAGTTAAAAAAATAAAAAATTAGAAAAAATATTGTACTTTCTCACTTATCAATTCACTACCACTTATTTCTCCTCTCCTCACTTTAATATAACACTTTCTAGAATTTTGTTGATTAAATTTAGACACTTATATTATTTTAAATTAAATTTTATTATATTCTCCCAAAGCATTTTTGTTTAGTATTATTTTGTCCCATTCATACAACATGTCCCATGTTTAAAATTCCCTTTCAAAGCTTTTTAAGACGCCCATATTTTGTGGTGAAGAAAAAAGATACCACGAAGTTGGCTATGGTAGTCTAACTGCGTATACGGCCTACATACAAACGTAGTCGTTACGATAACGTACAAATACGCAACCGTCTGCCTAGGCACGTAACGCTCCGCCTTCGTATTTCTAGTATTTTATTTTGTGGATGATGTGTACGGTATTTTGTCTTCGGCATCTAGTCAGTGGCGGACATTAGACGGCACCGTCGCAGTGACGCGTTGCCACGTAGCAGATTTGTTTGGTCGCTTACCCGGCAATCACTGACACGCGTCGGTGATTCACAGGACGCGTACGGCGCGCCTTCTCATCTGCGCTTGACGTGCTACCGCACCCAATATCCACGTCAACATCAATCCTTTCTCACTCCATATACTTTGCTTTCACCCTTTCCTCATGTTGCCCGTCGGTTTTTATTTTGAATCTTTGGACAAAGTGGTACTTTTGACTTTGGTAAAGTATCTTTTATTTATTTAATATTATTAATATTAATAAGTAAATTAGTTGGGTCCGGCTGGTCCATGTTACACTTGGCATGTTAAGATTTTAATTAGGATTTTTTAATTGCGAGATGGATATATAAAGTTTATTCTATTTATTCCAATCAATTCCACATCATATTTACTCACAAATTGTATTTATTCATATATTATTTTGATTCCAAATACAATTGGGTTCATACTACCTTCACATAGATCATACTTATTTAAACAGTAATCATACTTCACACATAGTTAGTTTTACACCAACTTCAGACATAGAGTACCTATTCAAACCCCCCAATACCCTATTCAACCCCCTAGATACATAATTATAAAACCCCCTAATATTTATATAGTTTTAATATATGAAAATACCCCATTGACCCTCATATATTAGTTAATATACTGCTTCCATTTTTTATGGTATTAAATCCCCCAATATGAACTCATGTGCTATAATATTGCTTACTTACTAAAGCCCGCTTGTATTTACCAAATCAGAATAGTTCCTATGATTTTCAAATCTCCTCTTCCTCACTCTGGAACTGACATCACCAGTTGTTTTGATGTAATGCCATGTGGGTAGTATTTGTCTTGTAGTAATTATCCATGTGATGTTAGATGTTGTCTATACAACGACATATCTTTGTGTTGTCATTTTGTTCCACTTTAATACTCATCTTCACAATTGTGTGTGCGTTTGTGTTAACATCGACATTGCGTGTGTGTTTTGTGTGTGTGTGTGTGTGTTGTGGATAATCCCACATGCATATCAATTGAGAGACTTGAAGATGATCTGTAAGGCATGACTTGCACCAAAAGCTTTGTTAGCTTGATACTAACTTTGGGGTGCATCCTTCCCTAGTCCAGTACTAACATCGTGAATGGTTTGAATATCATGCTTTTTCTTTACTTGTGGTTGTTACCTATGTGATGTTGCACGCTACCTATACAATGGCATATCCTTATGTTGGGATTTTGTACCATATTAATACTCATCTTTTCAATTGTGTTTGTGTGTGTCAATATCAATGTTGGGTGTATGCATTGTGAATAGTTCCACATGCATAACACTTGGGAGGCAAAGATGGGCTATATGGTACCACCTACACCAAGAACTTTACCAATTTGGAAGCTTTGTGGAAAAATTCATTGGATTGATGTTTAATAACATCCTCCTTCACTTGGATAATAACATCGTCGATGGTTTTTGTGTCATGTTTTGTGGGTTGTATTTAACTTGTGAGTGATATCTATTGATGTTACAAGCATCTCAATAGTGGCATAGCCCTGTGTTAGGATTTTGTACCAAACTAAAACTCCTATTCTCAATTTTGTGTGTGTTAACATAGACATTGGGGGTTGTGGCTTTGTCATTATGGAGATTGAAATTTGGTGCAAGTCCTCCAATTGATGTGAGAGCATCCTCCATCACTTTGGTCCTCACATTGCATGCATTTTTGCTACTATGCCTTCTTAATCATATTTCCATTTTGTTTGTCATCGATATGATATTACATGCTATCTCTACAGTGGCATAACCATATGTTGGTATTTCCTTCCACATTAGTACTTATCATTTTCTTCAATGAATGACGTGTCCTAAGTGCTTAATCCTCTCCAACCAACAATAGCTCCTAAGTTCTCAATTCTTTCTACCAAAAGAAACATCCCAAGTGCAATCCTTGGTAGTAGTTTGGAAATGGAAAGAAAATAGATCTACACTAAACTAACAGTAAACACTCTCAAACATGCATGGATATACATATCAAAACAATAGCCATTGAAAGAAAGTGTGCATCATGTGGTTTTTGTTACATACAAAATGACAAGTGATACATATACGCCTTGGTAAAGTTTGTTGAGGATGATGGGGCCTCTGCAATTGATCCAAGGAAGGTTTGTTTGTATCCTTGTAGTCCCAATCTCCAGCCAAGTGTCGAGTTTTGATTCCCTTTATGGTGAAAGTCGAAAGAAGGATATGGTTTATCTCTTGTTTCTAAAGAAAATCCAACAACATAACGATGCTTTTGTGTGTGGAAGAATGGATATTAAATGGTGACCTTAAGAGCTGCATTTATAGGAAAAGTAGTGGTAAAAAATCAAATCTAGATCCAATGTGTTTGCTCTCCTTTCCATTGATTGCTTAGTGGAGAGGATAGGAAGTTAGATCCATTGTTAATTTCAACCATGTCAATGTGTGTGTCCACTTTTCAAGCACAGATCTCTTTGGGCAATGAACAATGAAGAATGACAAGCAATATTTGACCTTTTTAAGGTTTAGTCACTACTTTCAAAGGGACAAGGGTGACTAGTCGCCCCTTTTGGACCAAAAGGCGCGAGCATCTATGTATGGTCGCTCTTGTTGGAGGGATAAGGGCGACCATGTTTTGACTTGGTAAAAAATGAGTTTTCTTTTGGTTTTTGTGTCATATTACGTAGGTCAACTGAGTTAATGAGATGGAAATTGTGCTAATATGCCAATAATGATGCATAATGGTGATGATACTCATAACAAAAGAGGTGAGCAAATTTTGGCTATTAACATCTCCCATGAACGCCACATCTCAAGAGCCCAAAGGTCTCCTTCCAACAACACATCATCATAGGTTCTCAATCCTCTCAAGTCAACAACACATCCCAAACACAACAAAAATTTGGTAGGCACTTGCTTGTCAACATATTTTTATGTGACGATCTAGAAGCCACCCATATGCCTATCACAATTTACACATCAATTTAAGAGTGGAAACACCCACAAGCACTAAGCATACTATCTCTATGAGAATGTGGATCCCACCCTTCTTTTCACACTCATCATCAAATTTATTAAAAATACACTTATCAATTTCCTTACTACTTATTAATTTAAAATTTATAAAACCATAAAAAATCCACAAATAATTATTGTACCATACTTGTGTAACCATCACATACATATAAAATACATAAACACATAAACACCAAATTTCAACACTAATTCTAAATGTTGAATTCTCTTTCACCTACCAAAACACACATTCGATAAGGCACCAAATTTCGACACTAATCCTAAACGGTCAATCCTCTCCAACAAGTCACAACGGTTTACTTAAAAAAAATTAATATGTCTAAACCACTTAGACAAGTTACCTACCCCTCCATAAGAGGGCACAGGGTGACCATGTTGAAGATGGGCCAGAGTTTGCTACGTTGGGAAAGGAACGTCCAAAGGGAACTATTCAATGGATAAGATAATGAAAGGGACATGAGCAGAAGATAAAAAAATACACTACTTTCTCACTCAACCATTACCAAGGTAATTTATTTTAATGATTTTTTAAATAAAAAATTCAAAGTTATAAGATTAAGTTCTAACGAATCTTTATGAAAATAGTGATTTCTCTTATCACCAAGCATTTAACTCACCACCATAATTACATTATATCTTTGTTTTTTTACAAGCCCCTCCACTATGGTCCCGTGTAAGCTAGTACAAGAGACCATTTAAACATAGTCTCGTTATTCTTTGATGTAATTATTGGTCTGACTGATTAAGGGGAGAAAAAGCAGCACTAGTGGTTGTTTTGTTGGTTTGGATGACTTCAAATAAAGTTAGTGTTATGTTTCATGTTTTGTCCTTATAGGTGGTCATCATTTGCAAGTGCCACTTGTCAACTATTCAATGGCCATCTTAATTACATGATCCTCTAGTCATGGTGGTTAACTATGTTCAGGCAGGGCTATTATACACACCTTGTGCATAAAATCTAGATAGTAGTTTGCTCGCTTTATGATCTTTATCATAACCCATACCTCACCATAGTTAGAAAAATAATGTTACATGAACTTTGACAAATTAGTTTGTAAAATATCCCATGGAAATCTATAATGGGAAAGTTCATTTTTTTTAAGATTGTAACCATAAATCTATAATTGGAAAGTTCATTTTTTTAAGAATGTAACATAAAATATTTATCTTGACTTTTTATTTTAAAAATGTGTGTTAGAAGGGATAAAATAAAATTAAATGCAAATTTCTCATTGATTAAATTTTTTATAGTTTTTCTGTTTTTTATTAGGGGATTCTACAACTGGGTCGGGTTTGTACTCGCATGACATGAGGTTGATTTTGGTCTACTACCATTATATCCTTAAGCTTATCGACACTACCCCATGCGTGATGCACATAGTTACGAGGTTTACCAACAACATCATAAAAAGTGCCTTCTTAATGTGCCCTATTGACAATTGATCTACACCTCGAGGGCACTTAAAATATTCATAGTTAAAATTGTTTTATTCTATTTTATGTTTTTTTATTATGTTATGATGTTATGGTACACCCTTTTAACAATTCATTTAAAATATCCCATGTAAATCTATAATTGGAAAGTTCTTTTTTTAGATTGGAACCATAAAAGATCCATCTTAATCTTTTATTTATTAAACGTGTGTAAGAAGGGATAAAATAAAATTAAGTACAAACTTCTCATCGCTTAAAATATTTATTTATTTATTTATTAAGTAGGGGAATTAGTAACCGAGTTGGGTTCGTACTAGCATGACATGGGGTCGATTCCGGTCTACAACCACTATATCCCTAATCTTACCAACACTATTCCACACATGGTACACATGGCTACGAGGTTTAAATCAATGACATCGCAAGGAGTTCCTTAATAGTGCACCCTATTGTCAATTGTTCTACACCTCAAAGGCACTTAAAATATTCATAGCTAAGATGGTTTATTCTAGTTTATAATGTTTTTTTGTTTGCTAGAATCCCCCTGACTTGCAAGAGTGGCCTTTGGTCCAAGAAACCATGACCTAGGGGCATCTAAGCCATCAAAATCACCCAGGGATCGCACCTAGTCTAGGCCACACCAACCCTTAACTGGTTAGATTTTGGCGATGTATGTGAGATCAAATATGTTGAATTTACTTCAAGTGAATTGGTAAATGGTTAAAGAGTTATCTTAGTTGCATTAGATATTAATGAATGCTTTTAAAAAAAATGTTAAATCATTTTCCAATATATCTTTCTAATTTGAAAACTCTATTTAAAAAATAAATAAATTATGTATTCATTTTTTCCATTGCATTTTTAATACCTTTTTTTTATTTTTACCACTAGTATGGTGACATGGCACAACAATTATAAGTCTAAATTTTTTGGTGAAATACGAAATCTTAGTCAAAGAGAATATTTCAAGATGGGGAACAATCCCCTAAACACTAGTTGACTTCATACACATTCATTCCAATCAACTCCATGTCACATTTACTCACAAATTGTACCTATTCAGACACCATTTTGACTCCAAATAAATTGGGTTCACACCACCTTCACATAGATCATACTTATTCAAACAGTAATCATATTTCACACATAGTTAGTTTTACACCAACTTTAGACATAAAGTACCTATTCAAACACCCCAATACGCTATTGAAACCCCTAGATACATAATTATAAAACCCCCTAATATTTATATAGTTTAATATATTAAAATACCCCATTGACCCTCAATACTCGTTAATATATTGCTTCCATTTTTTATGGTATTAAATCCCCAAATATGAACTCATGTGCTATAATATTTCCTGCTTACTAAAGCCCCCTTGTATTTACCAAATCAAAATAGTTTCATGATTTTCAAATCTCCTCTTCCTCACTCGGGTACTGACACCACCAGTTGTAACTTTTGATGTAATGCCATGTGGGTAGTATTTGGCTTGTAGTAATTATCCATGTGATGTTAGATGTTGTCTATACAACGACATATCTTTATGTTGTCATTTTGTTCCACAATAATACTCATCTTCACAATTGTGTGTGCGTTTGTGTTAACTGACATTGCGTGTGTGTTGTAGATAATCCCACGTGCATATCAATTGAGATACTTGAAGATGACATGTAAGGCCTTACTTGCACCCAAAGCTTTGATAGCTTGGATACTAACTTTGGGGTGCATCCTTCCCTAGTCCAGTACTAACATCGTGAATGGTTTGAATATCATGCTTTTTCTTTACTTGTGGTTGTTACCTATGTGATATTGCACGCTATCTATACAATGGCATATCCTTATGTTGGTATTTTGTACCACATTAATACTCATCTTTTCAATTGTGTTTGTGTGTGTCAATATCAATGTTGGGTGTGTGCATTGTGAATAGTCCCACATGCATAACACTTGGGAGGCAAAGATGGGCTATATGGTACCACCTGCACCAAGAACTTTACCAATTCGGAAGCTTTGGGGCAAAATTCATTGGATTGATGTTTGATAACATCCTCCTTCACTTGGATAATAACATCGTCGATGGTTTTTGTGTCATGTTTTGTGGGTTGTATTTAAATTGTGAGTGTTATCTATTTGATGTTACAAGCATCTCAATAGTGGCATAGCCCTGTGTTAGGATTTTGTACCAAACTAAAACTCTTATTCTCAATTTTGTGTGTGTTAACATAGACATTGGGGGTTGTGGCTTTGTCATTATGGAGATTGAAATTTGGTGCAAGTCCTTCAATTGATGTGAGAGCATCCTCCATCACTTTGGTCCTCACATTGCATGCATTTTTGCTACTATGCCTTCTAAATCATATTTCCATTTTGGTTGTTATCGATATGATATTACATGCTATCTCTACATTGGCATAACCATATGTTGGTATTTCCTTCCACATTAGTACTTATCATTTTCTTCAACGAATGACGCATCCTAGGTGCTTAATCATCTCCAACCAACAACAACTCCTAAGTTCTCAATTCTCTCTACCAAACGACACATCCCAAGTGCAATCCTTGGTAGCAGTTTGGAAATGGAAAGAAAATAGATCTAAACTAAACTAACAGTAAACACTCTCAAATGTGCATGGATATACAGATCAAGACAATAGCCATTGAAAGAAAGTGTTCATCATGTGGTTTCTGTTATATACAAAATGACAAGTGATACATATACACCTTGTAAATTTTGTTGAGGATGATGGGCGTCTGCAATTGATCCAAGGGAAGGTTTGTTTGTATCCTTGTAGTCCCAATCTCTAGCCAAGTGTCGATTTATGATTCCCTTTATGGTGAAAGTCGAAAGAAGGATATGATTTATCTCTTGTTTGTAAAGGAAATCCAACAACATAATGATGCTTTTTTGTGTGGAAGAATAGACATTAAATGGTGACTTGGAGAGTTACATTTATAGGAAAAGTAGTGGTAAAAAATCAAATCTTGATCCAATGTGTTTGCTCTCCTTTCCATTGATTGCTTAGTGGAGAGGTTAGGAAGTTAGATCCATTGTTAATTTCAACCATGTCAATGTGTGTGTCCACTTTTCAAGCACAAATCTCTTTGGGCAATGCACACTGAAGAATGACAAGCAATATTTGACATTTTTAAGGTCTAGTCGCTACTTTCAAAGGGATAAGGATGACTGGTCGCCCCTTTTGGACCAGAAGGCACGACCATCTATGTATGGTCGCTCTTATTGGAGGGATAAGGGTGACCATGTTTTGACTTGGTAAAAAAATGAGTTTTATTTTGGTTTTCATGTCATATTGTGTAGGCCAAATGAGTTAATGAGATGGAAATGGTGCTAATATGCCAATAATGATGCACAATGGTGATGATACTTATAACAAAAGAGGTGAGCAAATTTTGGCTATTAACATATCCATGAACGATACATCTCAAGCACCCAAAGGTCTCCTTCCAACAACACATCCTATGTTCTCAATCCTCTCAAGTCAGTAACACATCCCAAACACAACAAAAATTTGGTAGGCGCTTGCTTGTCAACATATTTTTATATGGCAATCTAGAAGTCAACAATATGCCTATCACAATTTACACATCAATTTAAGAGTTGAAACACCCACAAGCACTAAACATATTATCTATGTGAGAATGTGGGTCCCACCCTTCTTTTCACACATCATCAAATTTATTAAAATTTTGTTTATCAATTTCCTTACCACTTATTAATTTAAAATTTATAAAACCATAAAAAATCCACAAATAATTCTTTTAATTCTTTTACCATACTTATGTAACCGTGACATACATATAAATCTAAAATCACATAGACACCAAATTTCAACATTTCCTTTACCATACTTATGTAACTGTGACATACATAAAAATCCAAAATCACATAGACACAAATTTCAACACTGATTCTAAATGTTGAATTCTCTTTCACCTACCAAACACACATTCGATAAGGCACCCAGTTTCGATACTAATCGTTGAATGATCAATCCTCTCCAACAAGTCACAACGGTTTACTTAAAAAAATATAATATGTCTAAACCACTTAGACAAGTTACCTACCCCTCCATAAGAGGGCACAGGGTGACCATGTTGAAGATGGGCCAGAGTTTGCTACGTTGGGAAAGGAACGTCCAAAGGGAACTATTCAATGGATAAGATAATGAAAGGGACACGAGCAGAAGATAAAAAAATACACTACTTTCTCACTGAACCATTACCAAGGTAATTTATTTTAATGACTTTTTAAATAAAAAATTCAAAGTTATAAGATTAAGTTCTAACGAATCTTTATTAAAATAGTGATTTCTCTTATCACCAAGCATTTAACTCACCACCATAATTACATTATATCTTTGTTTTTTTTACAAGCCCCTCCACTATGGTCCCGTGTAAGCTAGTACAAAGAAACCATTTAAACATAGTCTCATTATTCTTTGATGTAATTATTGGTCTCAGACTAATTAAGGAGAGGAAAAACATCAGTAGTGGTTGTTTTGTTGGTTTGGATGACTTGCAAGAAAGTTAGTGTTATGTTTCATGTTTTGTCCTTATAGGTGGTCATCATTTGCAAGTGCCACTTTTCAGCTATTCAATGGCCATCTTAATTACATGATCCTCTAATCATGGTGCTTAACTATGTTAGGCCAGAGCTATTGTACACACCTTGTGCATAAAATCTAGATAGTAGTTTGCTCGCTTGATGATCTTTATCATAACCCATACCTCACCATAGTTAGAAAAATAATGTTACATGAACTTTGACAAATTATTTTGTAAAATATCCCATGGAAATCTATAATGGGAAAGTTCTTTTTTTTTTAAGATTAGAACCATAAATCTATAATTGGAAAGTTCTTTTTTTAAAGAATGTAACCATAAAATATCTATCTTGATTTTTTATTTAAAAAATGTGTGTTAGAAGGGATAAAATAAAATTAAATGCAAATTTCTCATTGATTAAAATCATTATAGTTATTCTGTTTTTTTTTAGGGGATTTCGTAACTGGGTCAGGTTCGTACTCGCATGACATGAGGTTGATTTTGGTCTACTGCCACTATATCCTTAGGCTTACCAACACTATCCCATGCGTGGTGTACATAGTTACGAGGTTTACCAACAACATCATAAAAAGTGCCTTAATAATGCACCCTATTGACAACTGATCTACACCTCGAGGGGAATTAAAATATTCATAGTTAAAATGGTTTTATTCTATTTTATGTTTTTTTATTATGTTATGATGCTATGGTACACCCTTTTTAACATTTCATTTAAAATATCCCATGGAAATCTATAACTGGAAAGTTCCTTTTTTTAGATTGGAACCATAAAAGATCCATCTTAATCTTTTATTTATTAAACGTGTGTAATAAGGGATAAAATAAAATTAAGTACAAACTTCTTATTGCTTAAAATATTTATTTATTTATTAAGTAGGGGAATTAGTAACTGAGTTGGATTCGTACTCGCATGACATGGGGTCGATTCCAGTCTACTGCCACTATATCCCTAAGCTTACCAACACTATTCCACACGTGGTACACATGGCTACGAGTTTTAAATCAACGACATCACAAGGAGTTCCTTAATAGTGCACCCTATTGTCAATTGTTCTACACCTCAAAGGCACTTAAAATATTCATAGCTAAGATGGTTTTATTCTAGTTTATAATGATTTTTTTGTTTGCTAGAATCTCCCTAACTTGTAGGAGTAGCCTTTGGTCCAAGAAACCATGACCCAGGGGCATCTAAGCCGTCAAAATCACATCAGGATTGCACCTAGTTTGGGCCACACCAACCCTCAACTGGTTAGATTTTGGCGATGTATGTGAGATCAAATATGTTGAATTTACTTCAAGTGAATTGGTAAATGGTTAAAGAGTTATCTTAGTTTCATTAGATATTAATGAATGCTTTTAAAAAAAATGTTAAATCATTTTTCCAATATATCTTTCTAATTTGAAAACTCTATTTAAAATATATATATATATATATATGTAATCATTTTTTCCATGGCATTTTTAATACCTTTTTTTAATTTTTACCACTAGTATGGTGACATGGCACAACAATTATAAGTCTAAAATTTTTGGTGAAATATGAAATCTTAGTTAGAGAGATATTTCAAGACGGGGAACAATCCCCCGAACACTAGTTGACTTCATACACATTCATTCCAATCAACTCCACATCACATGTACTCACAAATTATACCTATTCAGACACCATTTTGACTCCAAATAAATTGGGTTCACACCACCTTCACATAGATCATACTTATTCAAACAGTAATCATACTTCACACATAGTTAGTTTTACACCAAGTTTATACATAGAGTACCTATTCAAACCCCCCAATACCCTATTCAACCCCCTAGATACATAATTATAAAACCCCATAATATTTATATAGTTTCAATATATTAAAATACCCCATTGACCCTCATATACTAGTTAATATATTGCTTCCATTTTTTATGGTATTAAATCCCCAATATGAACTCATGTGCTATAATATCGCCTACTTACTAAAGCCCCCTTGTATTTACCGAATCGGAATAGTTTCTATGATTTTCAAATCTCCTCTTCCACACTCTGGTACTGACACCACCAATTGTTTTGATGTAATGCCACGTGGGTAGTATTTGGCTTGTAGTAATTATCCATGACAATGATGTTAGATGTTGTCTATACAACGACATATCTTTATGTTGTCATTTTGTTCCACAATAATACTCATCTTCACAATTGTGTGTGCGTTTGTGTTAACATCGACATTGCGTGTGTGTTGTGTGTGTGTGTGTTGTGGATAATCCCACATGCATATCAATTGAGATACTTGAAGATGACATGTAAGGAATTACTTCCACCAAAAGCTTTGTTAGCTTGGATACTAACTTTCGGGTGCATCCTTCCCTAGTCCAGTACTAACATCCTGAATGGTTTGAATATCATGCTTTTTCTTTACTTATGGTTGTTACCTATGTGATGTTGCACGCTATCTATACAATGGCATATCCTTATGTTGGGATTTTGTACCACATTAATACTCATCTTTTCAATTATGTTTGTGTGTGTCAATATCAATGTTGGGTGTGTGCATTGTAAATAGTCCCACATGCATAACACTTGGGAGGCAAAGATGGGCTATATGGTACCACCTGCACCAAGAACTTTACCAATTCAGAAGCTTTGGGGCAAAAGTAATTGGATTGATGTTTGATAACATCCTCCTTCACTTGGATAATAACATCGTTAATGGTTTTTGTGTCATGTTTTGTGGGTTGTATTTAACTTGTGAGTGTTATCTATTTGATGTTACAAGCATCTCAATAGTGGCATAGCCCTGTGTTAGGATTTTGTACCAAACTAAAACTCTTATTCTCAATTTTGTGTGTGTTAACATAGACACTGGGGGTTGTGGCTTTGTCATGATGGAGATTGAAATTTGGTGCAAGTCCTTCAATTGATGTGAGAGCATCCTCCATCACTTTGGTCCTCACATTGCATGCATTTTTGCTACTATGTCTTCTGAATCATCTTTCCATTTTGGTTGTTATCAATATGCTATTACATGTTATCTCTACATTGGCGTAACCATATGTTGGTATTTCCTTCCACATTAGTACTTATCATTTTCTTCAACGAATGACGCATCCTAGGTGCTTAATCATCTCCAACCAACAACAACTCCGAAGTTCTCAATTCTCTCTACCAAATGACGCATCCCAAGTGCAATCCTTTGTAGCAGTTTGGAAATGGAAAGAAAATAGATCTAAACTAAACTAACAATAAACACTCTCAAACGTGCATGGATATACAGATCAAGAAAATAGCCATTGAAAGAAAGTGTGCATCATGTGGTTTATGTTACATACAAAATGACAAGTGATACATATACACCTTGGTAAATTTTGTTGAGGATGATGGGCCTCTCCAATTGATCCAAGGAAAGGTTTGTTTGTATCCTTGTAGTCCCAATCTCTAGCCAAGTGTCGAGTTTTGATTCCCTTTATGGTGAAACTTGAAAGAAGGATATGGTTTATCTCTTGTTTCTAAAGGAAATCCAACAACATAACAATGTTTTTGTGTGTGGAAGAAAGGATATTAAATGGTGACCTTGAGAGCTGCATTTATAGGAAAAGTAGTGGTAAAAAATCAAATCTAGATCCAATGTGTTTGCTCTACTTTCCATTGATTGTTTAGTGGAGAGGTTAGGAAGTTAGATCCATTGTTAATTTCAACCATGTCAATGTGTGTGTCCACTTTTCAAGCACAAATCTCTTTGGGCAATGCACAATGAAGAATGACAAGCAATATTTGACCTTTTTAAGGTTTAGTCGCTACTTTCAAAGGGATACGGGTGACTGGTCGCCCCTTTTGGTCCTGAAGGCACGACCATCTATGTATGGTCGCTCTTGTTGGAAGGATAAGGGTGACCATGTTTTGACTTGGTAAAAAAATGAGTTTTCTTTTGGTTTTTGTGTCATATTGCGTAGGTCAAATGAGTTAATGAGATGGAAATGGTGCTAATATGCCAATAATGATGCATAATGGTGATGACACTTATAACAAAAGAGGTGAGCAAATTTTGGCTATTAACATCTCCAATGAATAATACATCTCAAGCGCCCAAAGGTCTCCTTCCAACAACACATCTTAGGTTCTCAATCCTCTCAAGTCAACAACACATCCCATACACAACAAAAATTTGGTAGGCACTTGCTTGTCAACATATTTTTATGTGACAATCTAGAAGTCACCAATATGCCTCTCACAATTTACACATCTATTTAAGAGTGGAAACACCCACAAACACTAAACATGTTATCTCTATGAAAATGTAGGTCCCACCCTTTTTTCACACTCATCATCAAATTTATTTATTAAAAATACATTTACCAATTTCCTTACTACTTATTAATTTAAAATTTATAAAACCATAAAAAAAATCAACAAGTAATTCTTTTACCATACTTATGTAAGCATCACATACATATAAAATCCAAAAGCACATAAACACCAAATTTCAACACTAATTCTAAATGTTGAATTATCTTTCACCTACCAAAACATACATTCGATAAGGCACCAAATTTAATTCACCTACCAAAACACACATTGGATAAGGCACCAAATTTCGACAATAATCCTAAATGGTCAATCCTCTCCAACAAGTCACAACGGTTTACTTAAAACAATATAATATGTCTAAACCACTTAGACAAGTTACCTATCCCTCCATAAGAGGGCACATGGGGGGCACAGAGTGACCATGTTGAAGATGGGCTAGAGTTTGCTCCGTTGGGAAAGGGACGTCCAAAGGGAACTATTCAATGGATAAGATAATGAAAGAGACATGAGCAGCAGATAAAAAAAATACACTACTTTCTCACCCAACCATTATCAAGGTAATTTATTTTAATGATTTTTTAAATAAAAAATTCAAAGTTATAAGATTAAGTTCTAACGAATCTTTATGAAAATAGTGATTTCTCTTATCACCAACCATTTAACTCACCACCATAATTACATTATATCTTTGTTTTTTACAAGCCCCTCCACTATGATCCCGTGTAAGCTAGTACAAATAGACCATTTAAACATAGTCTCATTATTCTTTGATGTAATTATTGGTCTCAGACTAATTAAGGGGAGGAAAAACATCACTAGTGCGTGTTTTGTTGGTTTGGATGACTTGCAAGAAAGTTAGTGTTATGTTTCATGTTTTGTCGTTATAGGTGGTCATCATTTGCAAGTGCCACTTGTTAGCTATTCAATGACCATCTTAATTACATGATCCTCTAATTATGGTTAACTATGTTAGGGAGGGCTATTGTACACACCTTGTGCATAAAATCTAGATAGTAGTTTGCTCGCTTGATGATCTTTTTCATAACCCATACCTCACTATAGTTAGAAAAATAATATTACATGAACTTTGACAAATTATTTTGTAAAATGGAAATTTATAATTGGAAAGTTCATTCTTTTTTCAAAGATGACAACCATAAAATATCTATCTTGATTTTTTATTTAAAAAAAGTGTGTGAGAATGGATAAAATAAAATTAAGTTTAGATTTCTTATGATTAAAATCTTTATAGTTTTTCTATTTTATTTATTTATTAGGGGATTTCGTAACTAGGTCGGGTTTATATTCGCATGACATGAGGTCGATTTTGGTCTACTACCATTATTTTTTTAGGCTTACCAACACTATCCTATGCGTGGTGTACATAGTTATGAGGTTTACCAACAACATCATAAAAAATGCCTTAATAATGCATCCTATTGACAACTGATCTACACCTCTAAGGCACTTGAAATATTCATAGTTAAGATGATTTTATTCTATTTTATGTTTTTTTTAATTATGTTATGATGTTATGGTACACCCTTTTTAACATTTCATTTAAAATATCTCATGGAAATCTATAATTGGAAAGTTCTTTTTTTAAATTGGAACCATAAAAGATCCATCTTAATCTTTTATTTATTAAATGTGTGTAAGAAGGGGTAAAATAAAATTAGGTGCAAACTTCTCATTGCTTAAAAAATTTATTTATTTATTAAGTAGGGAAATTAGTAACTGAGTCGGGTTCGTACTCGCATGACATGGGGTCGATTCCGGTCTACCGCCACTATATCCCTAAGCTTACCAACATTATTCCACATGTGGTACACATGGCTACGAGGTTTAAATCAACACCATCGCAATGAGTTCCTTAATAGTGCACCCTATTGTCAATTGTTCTACACCTCAAAGGCACTTAAAATATTCATAGCTAAGATGGTTTTATTCTAGTTTATAATGTTTTTTTTGTTTGCTAGAATCTCCCTGACTTGCAGGAGTGGTCTTTGGTCCAAGAAACCATGACCGAGGGGCATCTAAGCCGTCAAAATCACCCGGGGATCTTACTCGGTCTGAGCCACATCAACCCTCAACTGGTTAGATCTTAGGTGTCTCCTCCCAACTAGCTCATCCCTAAGGCGAATTGAATCTGGACCGCCTTGCTGACGAGACCCACACCTTAACCTAATTAACTAGCAAGATTTGACATAATTACGTTATTATGTTATTGTACACCCTTCTTAACATTTTATTTAAAAAATAATAATTTATTACCATTACCATATACATTTTATAATTCACTCCACTTCTCTCCATGAATATATGAATAATAGCAACCAAATATTCATAAAATGTGGTTATGGAATGAAATGTTACACTAGGTTTAATCTTAAACTAAAAATAGATTGAACACCTAGTTTTGCAAGGGAGCGGAGAAGTATCATCACTTGTGAGGAAAATTAGATATTATTGTTTTTATGTTCATGGTGTATGGATCACGACAAAATATTTACAATCGTGGAACGTTAAGTCAGTGTGAAAGTTTCAACTTACTAATGGGGTCACCCTCTAATGTAGGAACTGTGATTTGCGAAACTTGCCTAAAAATTGTCACGTGAAAACTTTGATCACTTGTACTATGATAACTATCTTGATCATATCATCATTATTGTTAAATTTTAAATCTATTTTAACCAGCATAGATCCATCTTAAACCCGTATCTATCAAGCATTGAGAGAGATCCAATTTCTTGAGGTCTATTTCTTTTTTAAAATTTAAACTCAAGAAATTTGATATCTCTTGATTGATAGACCCTGGTTTAAGTTTTAAGTTTTTATTTTATAAACGAACATCGATTTTTTAAATACTTTTCATAATATTTTATTTTATGAGCCAACATGGATTTTTTTAAAATACTTTCATTAATTTTTTTATTTTATGAGCCGACATGAATTTATTAATGGCCGACATAATATAATTTATTACTTTTTACTATTAGATGTAATGGTACATCACACATGTAACGGGACACATACACGTTACAACATCTCCCCCATACTGGGCTGTAGAGCACCTCGTTTCACTCAGTGCAACTAACTTAAATAGTTTGGATTATATGGAGACCAAAATGAAAGGTGAAAATATAAATGGCAATATATATAGAGATATTGTAGAGATAACAATAATATAGTGAAACCTAAATTCTATTATTGAATGAAATGGAAAAATACTATAAAATGCAAAGCAATATAAACTAGCTAGAATGATTCCACCTTATCTTTAAAAAGAGATGTGTTGGCTATACTCACTCAGACAAAGACATTACAAGAAACCAAAAGTGCCTTTTAACATAAAGTATGATGTCCTAGGTGCAAAAACCCTGAAGATCCAAAACACTAACCATAGGAAGTGATGTGGCAAAAGAAATGTGGGCACCAAGGAGGCTAGTTGATATGTCAACTTCCCAAGGGTGCAACTTTTTCATACAAACTCCATTTAGTGCATTGATTAGATTGTTGCAAAGATTAATTCATGTTCTATGAGTGTGGCCTATATCGACTACAAAAATTGCAAGAGAAATTCCCCCAAAAAAGATCTAAAAGTTCGAGACTAAAAAATTGAAGTAAAATTGCTAAGATGTGGAACCAATATGAATCAATGGAATAGATAGATAGCCACCAATATCCACCTAGATCAGTGAATTACCTTTTAAATAGTCTCATTATTTTATTTTCCATTAACTATACTAAATGTCATTTTAGAATGCACTAAATCAAAATTTTCACCTCAAAAGCAAAATCGAGTTGATGTTATTCTCCACCTTCAAATTGTTCGTCTTTTGGGACATGTTTTCCACTTTTAAACGTATTTAACAAGACCTTAAAATACACGAAAACCATTAAAGTTGACATCCTTCTCATTTTTAAAATCATAAATTTGAGATAGTATATTTTATAAAACATCATTTTTATTTAGACGTTTTAGTGTAAGTATATCATATAGATCTGCAAAATTGGACAATACAGGTTCCATCCTCCTACCTTAGATTCTTTAGAAGTCATTGTTGTTCATTTTCTCGTTGCAACTTTGTGTATGTCTTTGAGTTATTTTATCAATTTGACTTTGATTCTATGATGAAACCATGAACCTCAGTTAGTATTTTGCTTGTTTTTTGAGAAAGTAAATGCGATTTTCACAAGTTCTTCAATTTTCGACAAACCAAAACTTATTTTTATGTTTAGAATTTCAGTTTATAGTTAAAACATAATTTGTGAAAAATTTGGTTAGTTTTCTAGACTTAAGTTTTTTTTATTAACATTTAATATGTCAATTTAGCAATTGTTTGACAATATTCACTTAAAAAATGTGAAAATTGATAATTAATCATGTTATAGGACCACAACTTCTTCCTCGTTAATTCTTTTTAATGAAAAAAATATTATATAACAATCTAAATGAACTATGCTAACATACTACTATTTTTTTGTATTTAGTAGATGGATACAACAAATTTTTAGTGTTTTTGAATTGGATCGATAGGAAAAAGTTGCATAAATAAACAAATTTGGTGGAAAGTCATGTTTTCCCCACATTTCAATTAAAAACAAAAAATTAAAAATACCCATTTGAAGTGAACAACCCGAACTTCCTTAACATAAAATTTTCAATTTTCTTAGTTTTGTATTTTTGGAGATATTGACTTTCCATTTCATTAATCATAATGATATTAAAATATAATATATATACATTTTAGAAAAAAATAATTCTTAACCAAATCCGAGAAAAATTGTATGCATTAAAAGTAAATTCAATGTTGAAACTAATAGACCAAGTTTGAGAGCACATTTGTAGTATTTCATAAGGTTCACCCATTCCAAAGTTGGAGAAACCTAAATAAAAACATTGGACTTATGTTCTTTTGCAAATGCACAGGTTTTTCAAATGTGAAAAGATGCTCTGTATGGATAGTCGAAGTGCCTTAGAATTTCACACACATATCAAGCATCGAGATTGGTAAATCTATATTGGCATCATATATTGGAGAAGCTATGGTGATGTGTTCCATCTTGTCAATATTTTGAGCCCTCTCTTTCATCTCATCATCAAGGCATCATTATTATCGTGATGATGATCCAAAGAGAATCCCGGAAACGTTGACAAGATGGAACACACCACCGTAACTTCTCCAATATAAATCACTACAGATTCTCATTTACGAGTAATATTGGTAAATATTTCTAACTTTGTAAAAATAAAACTTTGACAACCTCTATATACAGAACTTTTGCATACCACTCATGGATGCAAAATGAAATATAACTTTGGCATTAACAAGTTACAGTGGGTCTTCACTAGAGTCAGTGTTTTTAATTTTTACTACAACTTTTTTCAACTTAAATCTAGAATTGCAAAAATAACTAAGTTAATATTCGTAGATCAAAATAACATAATGATACAATGGGTGAAAACATGAAATGGGCAAGAATTTTTCTTGAAACCAGAAATGGAAAAGAATTTTTCTTGTTTTTTATAATGAAAACTACAAAATTTAATGTTTCAATTCATACACATATTTACTTTGAGCATTTCACTTTCCCGTAAAAAGAGGATTTTGACATAATTATGTTATATATATATATATATATATATTCTTTTAAATGGGATAAATTTGAGTTTTATTAATTAGATATATTTTGAAATTTAGGTAAAAATAATGAAGCCATTATGTTTTACATATAATTATTAATTTTAGGGAAAAGTATATTTACGTACAATCTACATAAATTGCATTTTTTTATTTTTTATTTTTAACTAGGGGAATCAACAACTAGAGATCGCGCTGGTAATCATGTGATATGGGGTTCAGGGATCCAATCCCGCAACCACTATATCCCTAGGTGTCCCACAACCACCTGTAAGCATGGGACACGGGTAAGCCCAGATGTGATTTGAACTCGTGACCTTTGTTTACAACATGTGATTTCATATTACGCAAATCACGAATAAACCACACCACATCAACTATATTTGTTGATTTTTTAGATTTAATTAATATTTTTATTATTTTTTGAAATAAAGTAATTAAAATTCATTATGTAGTATTGACACTTTTTCTTAATCGACACTAAGTTTTAGTTCAGTGAGATCATTACTAAAAAATATAAAAATATCCCTTTGAATAGGACAATGTAGGGAAGTGCATTACATTTTTTTCTTTCTTTTATTAGGTTTTTTATTTAATAATATTGAATCTTAATTTTAAATAATTTTGTTAATAATATTATTCTTATAAAGTTCAAAACAAAATTCATTAAAAATAACAAGTCTTGATAAAAATAAAAAAATTCTTTCATTATTATAAACTAGAGTTGAAGATTAATATTCCATTGTTTGTAGATTCAACAAAGGATTTTCAAATATGGCAAGGGTTCACCCTTGTTGAAGCTTCAAGTTTTTACAAAGTACTGTAGTTGTAGTTGAAGTTGTTGTTTTCATAATTATTTAATTGAATATGTGAAGCCAAAGGAATTGTAACAAAAAAGTTATTACAAGATATTTAATCAAGATGAAAACAAGAGCTATGAGTAGCTTAGTCCCTGCCATTTGAATTGACAAATTGAAACAACTCGATAAGTAATATAAGTCATTTTTAAAATTTTTATTTATAAGTTAAGTATTAAATATCTCAATAAGATTTAAGATATAAGAAATAACTTGAACTGATTTTTTCATAGATGCAAGAAACGTTGACAATATTTTTCTAAGTAAAACTAAGTAAGATATACGAAACAATTTTTCAAAGATGCAAAAAACAAGAAACATTGACAAAGATTTGGATTGTTAGCGTGGTCTATGTATTTAGCTTCTTACCGTTCTTAAAGAGTCAATGAAACGTACAACCACATCACATCGATACAACCCTAAACCAGATAGGACCGCTAAACAACTTGTATCATATACTAGATGGAATAGTTAGGTACATGTAATATTCAAACAACACTCAATTTACATGTAATATTCAAACAACACTCAATTACATGGCCTTCCTCCAAATTATAAAGGTTAATTCACGATTCCTCACTCCCTGCCTATAAGGGTGCTAGCTGTGGAAATACTCGCAGCTAGGAATGCGCTGGGATCCCTCATAATCTGGTTATGTGGATTTATAAAAAATGTAAATAACACATGGATTTCAATTTCTAAAATCTAAATAAAAGAATACACGTTTCCCAATATAATTTCAACTTCTAAAATCTAAATAAAAGAATACACGTTTCCCAATATAATGATGAGAAAGGAATTGAACCTACTCACTACTAAGAAGTAAAGCATTGATAATTGTTTCATTAAATGATAATGGGTGAAATAAGTGTGCAATCTTGCCAATTATTATTATTATTATTAATGACTATAATCAATATTGCTACATACCTGTATTCGCCGAAGTAAAACATTCAATGGCAGTTCTGGACTCACTTGCCCAGATCGGAATAGAAACTCTTGCGGAACAAAAACCCTAATAAAAATATGATCTCGATTTTCACTTCTTATTCAAAGATTGGATTAAACCCACAACTTGCAGAGCATGGATTCACTGCAAATTAACTGGACTGATTGTTGCCTATGTTGCATCGTGCATGGATTCACTACACATTACCTCGACTCTTTCTCAGCTTGAGAGTTTGTTCGACATATCATGCAAACTGCACACATTAGCTCACTCCCAGCTCGCTGCTAGATGGGAGAGTTTATTAGGAGTTCGACTAAATCTTACCAATTGCCAAGAAGTTCAATTAACCAAAAAAATTTACAACTACCATTATCACATGAGTTTTTTTTTATATTTGTTTTATAATTGTTTCACGGACTGCACATTACCTCGACTCCTAGCTGCTAGGATTTCAACTAAACCTTAAAAGAATTACCATTCCTCGTAAGATTTACAATGCTTTATGGCATATAATAAGTTTTATCCCACTGCGACAAATTACAAGTATAAGTGCAGTTAATTAAGATTTTTTTTAACTAACATGAATTTTATTAATTTTGAATTATTATAAAATAAATATGGAGAGTATATTTATCTCAATGATTATCCATCCCCAAATTCTAAGATATCTGAGATATAAAAGCCTAAGTTGATAAAAGCCTATTAACTTAATGAAAATGAAAATATTTGAATTTGGATAATAAAACTATTCTAATCAATAATGATAAGATTAGAATTAAAAACTCATCTGAGAGAAGATAGAGAGTTGTTCCAAAAGCTGGACTTGATGGAGGGTTGTCCCAGAAGCTGAACTCAACTCCATAGTCTGTCATAGTCTGTTCCATGCTTGGATGCATTAATGCACAAGCAGCATTGTTTGTGTCCACCGAGCACCGAGGTTGCGAGGGTGGTCAACAACAAGATGAAGCAGAACACTATCTAGGCCTTCATGCCAATTACGACCATCTAGGGCACGGCAGGATCGAATCTTCTCAGTGCCGATTGCACCATATTCTTCGTGGAGTTTAGAGGAGCTTGTGGAAGGCGACGAGATGAGAATATAATCATGTCCAATTGCAATCACTGCATGTAACACCTAAAAACTTAGTTCTTTATCAAACTGCACTAAATAATGAAAAAAAAAAACCAAAGCTAGAAGGCAGCAATTAGCTTGGATGTCTTTAGAAATCAAATTGCGAGCTCTTATAATCCTTTCCAATTGCAATCACTGCATGTAACACCTAAAAACTCAGTTCTTTATCAAACTGCACAAAAAAAACAAAAACAACAAGAACCAAAGCTAGAAGGCAACAATTAGCTTGGATTTCTTTAGAAATCGAATTGTGAGCTCTTCACTTGGAATAACAAATAGAATATGTATATAATTCTTTTGGATTCTACAATTTGTAATTATATTTTTTTTTTTTGCGATTCTGGGTTCTGCAAACCAACTGGAATCACTATAAAACTAAAATTATTGTGGAATCATTGTAAAACTGAAATCATTAGTGAATGATTAAAATTCCAATTAACTGTGATAAAAATAAAACCAAACTTATCCCATTATAAATATAAATTAGTATGAATATAAATATTATGGTTATAATTTAGAGTTGATTTTCCTTGAAAGTAAGGAAATAAGTTAACCATAAACTTTGAATGAGAAGTAGGTTATTTCAGATAGCATGGTTAATTCAACTAAGATTTGGAAATAGAAACTAAATTATGACAAGTTTCATCATCTTCCAAAAAAAATTTGCATTGAAGAAATTCTAAACTTAGTAGGTGGGTGGCCTTACATCATGGGCCAGCTTTATGCAACCAATGATAATGTTTTATGGATATATGCATTTATATATATTCTTACATCTCTGCACAAATAAATTCACTGATACAAAATAATGGTGCAGTATTAATATTCTTAAGCATGACAGTGTGATTAATCTGAGTTTCATCTGAGGATACTCTTATAATGGATTGAGAAAAGCATTCACACAGATACCATTGTATATAACAGTAAATATACCTTCATATAGTGTATAGTTCATGTCTAAATCCGAACTGAACATTCCTTGTAAGTGAAAATGAAAATTAATACTACTTGACAGCAAGCATGAAATCCATGACAAATAGCACCTGAAGCTTCCAGTGATGTTAGTCATCCTGTGAACAACATTAATGATTTGTAGACTTTTTGTAGTTATTGAAGTAAAAAATGGATAGTGGTGTCAGTCACAGTTGGCATTTCTATGCGTTGTAAGAAATTTACTTGGGTGGCCTTGACTTTGATGGGCAATTTGTCCATCAAATTTCATCTTTGGCGTCAGTCATCTTGTAAATACGTTAATTATTGATTTCTTAGACCATTCTCTATCAAATTCCATCCCTAATATTTATCATCTTGTGAAGACATTAGATCAAATTCCACCCTTGGTATCAGTAATCTTGTAAACACAAATTAATGATTTATAGACTATATTTATAACTATTAAAAAAAAAATGTATTAGCCCCCTCTGAGCTTGCAGTTGGTAATTAGTAAAATAACCAAGAATACTTAGTTATATTCATACTCAATAAATTTGAATCACTGTAATAAATTTGATTGAAGTACTTAGTTAAATTCATACTTCCATTACAAGAATATCTTGATGTTACCATAAATTTTAATATCAGTAACTAACCCTGAAACCATAACCAAATTGAGTGAATCCATACTTACAAAACTACAACTAATGCAAAGATTTGTTATTTTAAAAATGGTTTTATACATTCTTTGGCTACATGCCCTTCAAGGCACGTTTCAGTAGTCTTGCCTGTGTATGCATTCCATGAGCCGACTTTATAACCACACTCTCCGCTTTCCACAAGAACGTTGGCCACGGTCCTAGTCACATTGGATTTAAAAGAAGGGTCCACTGCTGTAAATTTCTTAGAGGTAGATATAATTTGGGGTTTCCCCCTCTGAGCTAGAAGGCAACAATTAGCTTGGATGTCTTTAGAAATCAAATTGCGAGCTCTTCACTTGGAATAACAGATAGAATATATGTATATAATTCTTTTGGATTCTACAATTTGTAATCACATCTTTTTTTTTTGTTGCGATTTTGGGTTCTGCAAACCAACCGGAATCACTATAAAACTGAAATGATTGTGGAATCACTGTCAAATTGAAATCATTATGGAATCACTGTAAAACTAAAATCAGTGTAAACACATAAATCAAATGTTTGTTAATCCATCTGGCAGTTCAACGATCTCTGCTTAAAGGGAAAGCCATCCTCTCGGGACCATTATCCATCCCGCGGGAGCATAAAAAAGAAGTCCTTGACTGACCATCCGTCCCATCCCATCCTGTCCGGAGGATGTTTATAACAGTAGATCCAAAGCGTTCTTCATTCAGTATGTGTTCTAGGGCATATATAAATTAAGGTGGACAGGCAGGTAAGGAAAACATCAGTAAGTTATAAGGGAATGGGTTTGTGTAATTCCATCCATCTTAATGCCATGCCATTCCGCCTGGAGACTATATGGTAAATATTGATACCTCTCTCTGAAGTTCACTTTGGGTTCTATGGTGGCAGCTTTGGGGGCTATGTGAGTGGGATGCTAGGTGGCCTTGGAGATGGTGAGGGTTTTGGTAGCTATGGTGGTAGTAGTAGTTATGGAGGCAACTATGATTATGGAATTAGTGGTGGCTATGGTGGAAGTGGTGCTTATGGGAGTGTCCGGGGAGGCTATGGTGGTAGTAGTAGTACCCGATATCATCCATATGCAAGATAGAATAGGATTCGTCCATTGGTGAGTGAGTGTGTCCTGATCGGTTTCCTAGTGCAGACAAGTTCCAATCATAGCCTTTACAAAAATAACAAAAAGATGGGTTTAACTGTCCATGTCTTTTCGAAAAATAAACTCTCTCCCAAGTATAAAAAGAAGAGACAAGATACAAAAAACCAAAAAACTTAGTCATAGAAATAACAAACACCCATATCCTGGATGTTTGCATTCAACCATTCTTCCCAAACTAAGTGCCCTTCTACACCATCAAGAGCCTGCTTGGACAACTTATCGGCAAGTCTTAAATGTTTTGTGTTTTCAAATTGAGGTTGTCAACTCAGTCTCAAGCTTGACTTGCTAAGAAGATAAGATAAGATAAGATAATTTTATTAATGTCCGACTAATGACCAAAAAAGTAGGTCAACGGAACTGGTGAGTAAAATGATGTCATTACAAAGCAGGAGTACTAAAAGGTCTCCGATAAAAGGAAAAATGTAGTGACCAAAGTATTGTGATTGACATCTACAGGAGTATCAAAAGGGATCTCCTATAAAAGGCAAAATGAAGTGACCATAGTATTGTGATTGACACCTATTGCTTAGATCAATTCTTAACTTGTGGATTTGATTTTGTATCCAAAAATGGTTGTAGTGTAAAAAAATCTTATATCTCCAGTATGCTATCTAGTTGAGTGGCGAGGTTAATTAAAACCAATGAATATTCTTAACATAGATGGCCTGTAACTTCGAATAACGTAAGGTGTTTGGGCACAATGCAATAAATCTCCACAAACGTGGAGTGTAGCACAAACTCAGTAATACATTGATATAGAGAAAAACCTAGAAAAATGCTTCTTGCACAAATGAACATTTCTCTCACCATGGTTCAGAACAAACTGAAACACAAATTATGCAATTAATGTTGAAACTTTAGCATTTGGGAAAATAATTACTTGTGTTTTTTAATAACTCATGAGAAATGGTTAGAATGCGTTTATTATCTTAGTATTTGGTATTGTATACTTGTATGTGGATTAAGGTATACTTGTGTAACGCCATAGCACCTTGGAATTAGGGTATAAACAGGTCTTGCTTAAATGGAGGAAACCATCCGGTTGATTGGCAGAATCTCCAAATGCTAGTATGAGACTGTATACACAGATCTCTGCTATAGATGCACTATTGATTGGACCAGTAACTAAAGGATCATTGTGAGTTGACAAGAAATATTAGAAGAGGACACTCTCAGATAGGAGTGGATCTGGCTTAGCAATCACTCCATTAAAATTGAGACTTATTCGTTGCTTAATCTACATGATTGGAGTTCGGCATATATCTTCAGCATCAAAGGAACTACGGTAAGAATATTAAAATCAGTCTTGATTTTTAATCTAGTCTAAATTCCGTCTCAATACGGCAGACAATGGTCACACTATAGTTTGGTAGTTGGTGCTAATTAGGCAGAGCTTAACAAATTGAAACAACTTGATATGAATTGGAAAATTGAAACAACTTGATAAGAATTGGCAAATTGAAACAACTCGATAAGTAATATAAGTCATTTTTAAATTTTTATAACAAATTAAAAAACAATGGACACTCTAAAACAATGGAACGCAGAGGATCCCGATTCTCAATGACCGAGAAAATTCCACTGAATAGCGCCTGCGCAGTGGAAGCTGGTAACCTTGCCCTAGTACTAGGTTTTATACTCGATATTTGCATCGAATTGTCCACTGAACACCAGTGTGTAACCCAAATCCATCAGCCTTTTTGCAAGGGCTCGAAAATTTGCTACGACCTGCTAAAACTATTTTTCCTTTGATCAGAAACAATAGACATTCACATAATAATTCATATGCATGCATGTTACAAAAGCTTATACATGTGAGAGGCAGGTATTATAGCTGGGTATTTCTACAAGATCTTATAATGGCAGTCCTTTAAAAAATCTCTCTTTTCAGAAACGTTATTTCAACGGTTTTTATTAATATGTTCTTTGAACATTCACTATGTAATGTGGACCTGGATTTTTATGCTTTTTAACTCTAAAACCTTTGTGGTTTGGAAGATTTTCGATATAGTTGGGGCATACTTAATGATGGACATGGCACACATAAGTGGTCTCATCCCTACTTCTATAATGGCCAATCCATTTGACTTTTGTGATGTAGTGACAACTACAACGCACAAGGTGAGTTGGTGCCATTGATTTGCATTGCAGTTCACCCCTTTGGATTTAAATATAGCTTATTATATTAGATGGATATTTGTCTGTTCTTTATTAATGATGTCAAATTATGCCATCCCCCCATTGTAGAAGAAAAAGAATCTCACTAGAGTTCTAGAAGTGCCAAGACGTAAAACAAGTATGCCATTCCAATTTCCCATCACAATCATAGCTGTGCCAACCTTCACATTCCAAGTTATGCTTTATACATTTACCTCTTACCAGGGAGTCCTTCTGAATACTTGTTCATCAGGCATGATCCAATAGCTTCCATCACCGCCCGAGATGTAAAATTCTCAGAAGCAATAAGTTCCAAGCCTTTGAACTGCCGCTGCTTTTCTTTCTCAATTATTGCATTCATTTCAGGATCGAGTTCTCTCAGAGGAGCATCTACAAAACTCTGCTTTCCCTCTGCAAGGAGTATTACAAACTAGCTAAATAAAACACACAATAAATCTCTAAACAATCATACCTTAGCTGGATATTAAGGAAAACTTCTCTGCTTGGAACCACAAAATAAAGGAAACAATTTCAAAATTGTAAGGAAAAAAAAAACAAACATAAACAACAATTACGCAGAAAACCATAATGGAATTCACAGATGGAAAAAAATTTACGACTACATAAATGATAAATTTCCATACTGCCAAATTTTGGTCAAATAAAAGTTCTACAAAATCTCTACAAAAGCAACAGGAATTAATACTCTACAAAGAAGCAATATATATAGATATGTGAGAAGCCATAACCATTCGAATAAAGGCCCCATAAAAAAAAACGACATAGATACCCTAATAATGCTCAGCTGTGGCTAGAATATCATAACCCTGATGAAAACAATGTTGAGTTGAAATATTACAGATCAACCATTTTTCAAACTTTAATCAAATGCAATGAAAATTCTTAACCAAAATCTGCATTAAGGAACTCATAAGAACTTGAAATCGTTGGGAGGGTTGCACCCTTGGGTAGCCCTAGAGCCCCGGCTCCCTGTAAAAAAATAAAAAATAATATATATAAATATATACCAAATTGAAACTGGGGAGAGAGAGCGTGAGGCTGTTGGGAGGTCTCCTAGAGCGAGCATCCAACGGGCGCGCCAAACCCTCGATTGGTGTTAAAAAAGATACCATGTTTCCATACTTAGCAGCTCTTCCGCTGGAGGGAATGAGCTTTACGCCCAACTCACCGCTCATAAAGAATGAGAGGGAGGGCAGTAGGGCTGCCACTTCGGACGGAGGAAGGAGGTGGCACAAACGGTTGTCCCTCCCTGACAACCATGGTTGTTCTGGTTACCCCTTGGAACGAGATCGTCTTCCAGTTGTAGAAATGTTGCACCATATTGCAAAACTCAGCCGGAGAGAAGAAAAAAAAATGAGCGAGAAAATGACCGAACGGGGGGCCGAATCCCATCTTTAACTTTGTGGGTGAAACCGGGCACGTGGCGGTCATGCAAGGCTGCTGGTGTGCATGTGGATATGTTGCAGTGTCTCTTCCGCTAAAAGCTTTGGAAAACTAAAATTTTTGGGAAACGAGGTATCTCAAAAAACTAAAAGCTTAGGAAATAACATAGGTCACATTGAGTCAGAGAAATATTTCGTCTAAAGTCTTAAAGTCTTAAGTGTTAAGGTATTTTTTTTTATATTTATAATTTCTACTAATAGTCGGCAATGAGAAAAATAGTCAAATCACGCTCTCTAATCCAATAGAAGTCAAACATATATAAAAATAATTATTATTAAAAAAAACAACAAATAATTATTTTTCTGAAACATTAGCCAACTATATAGTCATTTTATGTTATCCTACAAATTATTACAGCAAGGCGGAACATATAGTCTTCCTACAGCAGGGACTAAAAATGAGAAAATATGTGATTACATGAAAACAAATAAAAGCAAATGAAATGGATGAAATCTACATAGGGCACATGATGATGATCAATAAATCGACAAATATATATGTAAAGGCATATGGCTATGCAAGGAAATGAGCTTCTCAAATGCTAAGTAACTCATTGATGACATTGATTAACAAGTCAATGTTAATATAAATGTCACTGGTGATTCAAGAATGTCGTAAATTTTGATATTCTTTCACTAGATTTGATTTGTTTGTTTAAAAAAGTTTGAAATTACATATTTAATTGTTTGGATTTCAACTTTTATTTAAATGTATATATATAAGTTTTATTAAAATTATTGTTCCTATTAGCTTATTTATTAGTCATTAGGATAATTAGTAATTATTAATCAGTAGCTAATACTATAATACAACATGTCTGTTATTAATAGACGTGTCCTTTCATGATCGGCCATATAAAACACTTGGCCCTTTATCATTGTAATCATCATCAATTATATAAAAATACTATCAAATAACATATTGGAAGAAAAGTTATTTTCAAACAACCTCCAATAAAGGAAGAGATAATTTTTGAACAACAACCTCCAAGAGCGAAAGAGAGAATTTTTTAACAAAAACCTCCACGAGAGGAAGAAAAATTTATTAATGAACAGTCTCAAGGAGAAAAGGGATTCCTTGAGGAACAAACTCAAGAAGAGTGAATTGTGGAAGATAAGCCACAAGAAAATGCAGGGGTAATTGAAGAGTGTCCCCAAAAGGAGGAGGAAAGAGCCTCATCACTTTAGTTTGAGGAAGTGATCATCAAAATTGGGTAGGTTGGGAAAATGAAATCGGATGATTGGCCTATGAAAGTAGATCCTCAGCCAAAGAAAATGAAAATAGGACTTGCAAGTCAAGAATCCATGGAAAAATCATGCAGGAAACCCTGCTACTATCCAATAGCATGGGTAAAGAAGGTATTGAATAAAGCAACACTCATCAAGATGTTGACTATGTTCCTCCCACTTCATCTCCTCATTATTCTCCCAATTTGACTAAAATATATACTACTACAACTTTTTAACACACCACCACACCAAGCAATTGTTCTTCTCAAGAGGCAGGACATCATATTTCCTGGGCCAACATCATTCAACCAATGGGTACTTATGACCCATTAGAAATGTTAAGAGAGGAGCAAATTAAGAGGAAATTTGAAGATCAACAGGGAATGGTGACCATAGATATCATGGAGGCATAAGAATGTGCCATACTTCTACTAAGATATGATCCTGTCATTGGGAAATTTGTTTTAACAACCTTGGAACCACTAGTGAACAAGAAACACAAGGAGATGCAACATCAGGATTGGAAAAATTTTCATATAACCTTAGACAAAACTGGAATCCCAATTGAACAAGACATTTCTATGGATCGGATATCAACCAACATTATTTATGATAAATATCTCCAGGCATCCTCCTCTAGTAGGGACAACAAGAAGAATCTAGATGCTATAACAATACAAATTCTTGAACGCATAGGTGAAGGTAGAAGAGATAGAGAGGGACAAGCCAACCCGCTGACCAAGGGAAAGGGAAGTAAGATAATGGTGATATAATTTATATCTTAAAAGAAAAGGATGCGAAAATACAATCTTTGGAAATCTCAAGAATATCCCAACCATGCCATTCACACAAAAAATGTTGGATGAACACAGGTTGATTGATGAATTAAATTCCTTGAGAAGGGAGAATGCTAGTCTAACATCTGAGAAGAAGATAATGGAGGACATAATAAATGAGTTGGAAGTTGATCATGATTGTGGATGACTTAAATTTTAAATTTAAAGATGCCGGTTCCACCATTGAATCCCTAAGGCATGATACTATAGAACTACGCAAGGAAATAACATTGGCCTCTTAAATCATTCAGTGAATGCCATCCACTGACTCCATCTCAGAATTGGAAGCAAGAGTTGAGAAACTAAATCAAGAATTGAGAGAATGGAGAACTAATTTTGGGGACAATGCTATGGATGTAGTCAAATATGAGGATCTCATCAAGAAGTGGAAAGAAAAGTTGAGAACATAAGGACAAAAATTGGATGAAGCCACAAGGAAGGTCCATGAGGAGAGGGTAGAAATTGCGAGACTAAAAGAAAAAATAGAAACCTTGAAAGTTAGACATGAAGAATCCCTCAGGTGAATTTTTCCAATATGGATGTCTATTCGATGAGAATCACATCATGAAATTCATATTATATAATTTTTTGGCCGAACTATTTTTCAGTCGAAAAATAGCTCGGTCGAAAAATTAATTAATCCAACACTTAAATTTTTTTTTGATTAAATCTAATGGTCAATTATTGAAAACAAATTTCGGCTGAAAAATTAAATGGGTTTTCAGCCGAACTATTTTTTAGTCGAAAACCTGTTAATACTAAAAAATGGAAGGTTTTTTGGTTTCTCCAATTTTGAAAGATCAAACCAATATCCAGTACTGCAAAGCGACTGTCAGAATTGATACCATTAGTTTATTCATTGAATCTACTTTTCGTAGATATATATTTTGTTGTATTTAATTGAGATCTGATAATTTTAATTACGTTTTTGGTTAACATATGTCTATTTTGGTTTCATTGTTTTCAAAATGTAGTGAAATGGAAATTCCATAATTTATAAAATACACAATGAAAAAAATTGAAAAAATATGGGGCATTTCATTAGAGTGTCTACTTCAAAAATGTACTTTTATTTTTTTTAGTTTGAGTATAAATTGAGAGAAATGCCCACTAAAAATAAACATGTTGATATTTGACAATTTTTGCGCATCGATCCGATTCAAAAAATTATAATGACTATTATATTCATCTATTGGATATGAAATTCTAGTCATGCACTAATACACTCTGTATATATTTTCATATCATATTTTGTTTTTATAAACATGTTGATATTCGACAATTTTTGCGCATCGATCCGATTCAAAAAATTATAATGATTATTATATTCATCTATTGGATATGAAATTCTAGTCATGCACTAATACACTCTGCACATATTTTCATAGCATATTTTGTTTTTAAAAAACACAACTTTAACAATGAGTTCATGCGACTCAAAAAACATGACTATTTATTAGTCCTTTCATTTTATAAGAACATACTGTCAAACATTTTCTAAATTGAAAAATCAAATCTCAATAGAAAAAATCGGAAAAATAATGAATAGAAAGATAACACAATTCTCTAAAAAAATTGCTTTTACTGTAAAATAAAATTCTAAACTCAAATGTAACTTTTGTTCGCTTGAAGCTTAAAAACATGAAAAAACCAGATTTATTTTCTCATAGGACCCCCCAAAATAGACACCCATATTCATGGGTTCGTCCCTCACTGAGGAAAAAATGGTTCAAACCCTCAGATATATAAATAATTTTACTTGGGGAAATGTCTCATCAGACTTTCCTTCAGTTATATATCATCTCCAATTCTATTTTGAGTTCAATATTTTATATAAGGAAGTGTTTAGATATATGGCAATATAGAGCAAGATATTCTATCTATGTATAAGATAGAAAAAGTAGCCAAAAGGGTTATAAACACACACTCAACAAAGAAATTGGGCATGTTGAGCATCAGGGATACAACAACTATCTACATGGGCATAGAAACTTGCATTAGCAAATTCAATAGTCATAGAAGAACCCAGAATAAACTTGTTGAATAATAAATCTGATAAAACCATTCTTGGTAGGTTTTAGCACACTGATTAATCATGGTATGCCTTCTCCTTGGGATTACATGCTCATTATACATAAGGAGGATTCCTATAACAAATATTCCAAGAAGCTCTACCTAGTTTGGTGAATGTTCCAAATAAGCATGCCATCCCTTCTGTGGTTGAAAAATGCAATTAGTTGAGCCCTTCCATTTCCACATTGGTCCTATTGAGGACAATATAGAACCGTATGGAGGTCGATAATATCCATTATTTGGACTTTAATTTTGATTGATCTTGGAGATCCTCCTAGATCAAACCTTCCCACTGAGAAGCTTTTGGACCACCAAAAGCCCGAGTCATTCAGAATTCAAGAGAGGACATGTTCATATCACTTGTACCGTATCACTGGTCCATTCTTCTTGGAACCTATACATTTGAATCATGATAATAACAATCAACACTGCACTGACATTGTTAAGTACATTAATCCATTTTTCAACCAAATCTACATTCAATATTGTCGGAACCAACCATATACTGCTAATCAGTAGAAATATGAATATCAAAATTGAACATATGAAAGAGATTGTACCCGTATCATGCTTGTGTTTTACCATAGGAACACTATCAACCATGATAGGTGCATTGTGGAGAAATGACACTTCCTTTTCATGCTTAGGATTCTTTTCTTCCTTACATTGCATAGACATAAGTGCCAAATTATGACTTGCATTAACAACCCTTTTTAGTCGTTGTGTAGTGCCCAATGATCTATCATTTTTAAATGAATGTGAATTGTACTATGTACTCAATTCCTTCCTTAAACAAATGATACTGATTATGTTCTCTATAGAATATTTCCTTTCGATCATATAAATATGGGATACCCAACACAATTCCACATATATCTAATGGAACCACATCAAATTCAACTTCATCTTCAAACTTGGATGTAATTGCAAACTTAGATCACATTGCTTTGTTACTTGTAATATTTTATCTTTGCATACCCGACCTAATGGATAAGGTTTCCTGTGTGGTTTTGTTGTTAATCCCAACTGCTTAACTACTTCTTCTAAAATAAGATAAAATTGGGATCCACTATCTATGAGTGTGTCGATCTTATTTTGTTTTGTAATTACCCTTATATGAAACAATGCTTTCCTTTTTCTATCCTTGGAACTATCATGATCTTTAGAAGTAGAAGCACATGAAGAACCAATGTTAGAATCATTACCAACAATGGATTTACCTTTCACACCTACGATTGATATCTTTGTTTCGTCCTCAGAATCTAATCCAAGGCCCTCAACAATAACCGTGGCCTTTTGCTTCCCTTTTCGATCCTTAAACCACTTCGGTTTCAATTCTAGATGTAGCTTCCAACAATGTTCTACATCATGTCCATCTCTCTGACAATGAGAACATGAAATTTTTGTATCCCCTTTCTTCACGGTAGTTGTATGCTTGCTCTTCCCTATGTCCTTGTGTTCTTTCAACTGACCGTATTCAGCTGAGTGATTGTCATCATATGTAACATCCCGATATTTTCATAAAAATTTAAAATTTTTATAATAGCATTAAATGTAACATAAATTGCGATTGCGGAAATAATAAAAGTTTGACAAGACAGCCTTGAAGTAATAAGTCATTAATACAAAAAATATATTAATTACTGAGTCTCATAACTAAAAATATTTTAAATGACAGCGATGCGACATACTTCTTTTAACATGCTTATGACATTAGTTATGCTTGTGTTAACAGTAATTCGAAAATCATGTGTTTATGTTTTCTTGACAATGTGCTGACAATTTTGTTTTTGGATGGTGATGAAAGGGGTTCTACGAGGTCCCTGAGGCTTACTTAGCTATGTTTAGCTAAAGCATTTGTTCATGTTCCTCTTGCGCAAAATTCAGGTAAGAGAATGCAACAAAACAAGTGTTAAGAGTATTTATGTTTTACAAAGTCAATGTTTGGTAGAATTTCTAAGTTCTTCCCTTGCTTCAGGTATGGATCTCTGTTTAACTTAGATGTGTCGTTTGATCATAGTTACCTATTGTAATTAACTATTTCTATTTTGCAAATCTTATTGAAATTGTCAAAATGATTCGCTTGTACTTATAAACTTCTAGGCTAAGTAAGAGGTTACACTATCTAAGTGCTAGAATGATACTATTTCAATAGAAGTATTATTACCATATACAGGTCATGAATGCTTCGACTTATATGGAGTCTATTTATCAACGAGTCGAGAATTACTTAGTGTATATGGATGCTTTGAAAAACAACTAAAATAATTATGCATTCCTATATATATGAACATACATAATAGTATCCATTAAAATCCTACTTTTATAATTATGATATTTCCAATATAGAAATTACAACTATAGTTTCTATGCATTTCTAATTGTATGTACCAAACTATTTATTGAAATAATTATCATCACAATCCTACCTTCCTATTTATAATGGCTTTAATATGGAATTACAAAACTATATGGATTTCCCTTTCAATCCATTATTTATATAATGGAATGAATTATGCTAAGTAAACAAATGAATTCAAATGAAGTGATGAGTTGACAGGTATTAAATTCAGTATTGGCAGGTTGACAGTGTCCCGTTCAAGTATTAATGATTTGGTCTAAACACTATGGTGGAATGTTCTGTTGTCAATCCACATCATCCACTCCACGTGAAACCTGGTGAATGAATATAGCTAAGAATTCGAGCTGTGCATAGTTGAAATACGATCCTTCTCCAGGCTGGTTATATTGTTGTTCATTCGAATACTGTGTTGGCATTGTCGTGGTTGTAACATTTAATGAAGTGTTAAATGTAGTGGTTTCCCACTTTCCAACGTGCCTGGTTGGCAGCAATCTTCATCGTTGATTTGTGATTCTTGAGATTGTCATGGAACCCTAACTACACTATCGTCGAGGAAAGGTCTTTTGTCTTCATTTCATTCTGGTAGAAACTTTGGGTGAGGCTGACAGGCCGAGAGGTTCTAGGGTTTGGTAGATGGAGGTTCTCCGAACTTGAACCCATGACCTGTGTGCGTTCAACTTGCAAGTGAAAGTCACGTTAAGAAGCCGAACCTCTGGCAGAGTTTTTACAGTAGCTAAAACGTCGAAGGGGCAATTCTTTAGATGAAAACTCCGTGTAATTCTTGAGAGAGTGTTAGTTCAAGGTCTGTGTTGAAGTATTTGGACCGTTTTCGACTTTTCATGCCGTGGTAGCTATCGAACTCAAAACTGGAACTCTCTCTTTCATAAGCTGGATGGGTGGCTTTAACCTTGTTTGTAGGAGAGTCTTCTCAACGTGAAGGTAAAGTATTCTTCTAACCCAATACTGTTATTTTAAAAGCTTGCATAATTATATCCAGTAACTTGTTTAACCATTTGCAGTTGTTGTGACAGGTTTGCCTTCGCCGGAGGACCATTCACTTGAGAATAATGGAGGAGCTCTGCTTGTCCACCGGTAAGCCTCGGTGGTTTCCTTACCTCGTTGGTCATCTTGGTTCAATTGAGGTCGACGAATGATGTTTTGACAAAGTTCTAGGTGTTTGGATTTCTGGCACGGTTTTTGTCCATTGAAAGTAACTTGTGAACAGTAATGCTGTGTGCCCAACTGCTAAGGTGTTGGCTAGTCTAGTTGATGCAGCGTCTACTGTAAATTATTAGTGGAAATGTATCTTTTTTTGGAGTTGTAAACCCTAAGGGATAAACCCTCGTTATTTTGATTGGTACTTATAGTTTTAAAACTTCAATGTTTACTGTGTAAATGTTTGGAATCCCAAATCGTCGATGAAGAAATAATAGTAGTCTGTTTTGATAACAAGTTTTATGTTATTGAAAACGTCTCTGTGAAAAGAATAGATGGACTATGCGATTTTAGGGTTTGAATGGAAAATGGAACTATAGTTTTTACTTGAAACAGGATAATATTTGAAGGATTCGATCCTTGGTTTTATACTATGTTTACAATAATGTTTTATATTGAAAAGTGTTAATGTTTCAACAGTTTTGGATGTTGGCCGAGAGTCAATCTAAGTACTTTGCTACTGTAACAAATTCGATAATGAACTGAATCTATGGTTTCAATTACTGTTTCGAAAATAAAATATACGTAGGGTTTGGTCAAGAAATAATTAGGATGTTGAATGCGTATTTCTAATTGATTAAAGGAAATCGTAAGTATGTGTATATAATCTGAGAGTTTGAAATAACTGCTAAGCATTGCAAAACGTCGGATCCATTTTGATTCTGTCATGAAAATGAAATTGATTTGTTTCTAGGTTAAGGGTTCCGATTTTGATCCTAATACAGAATAATAACAAGATAGAATGTTTGGATTCTAACTATGATGTAACTTGAAAAAGGAAACCCCAGCTGGTAGTTAAAAGGAAATATGAAATATATTTGCTGAAATAAATTTATGATATGAAAGATAAATATCTATTTATTATTTAAATATAATAACTCTGATTACAAGAGTTTTTACAGCTGTTAGAAATCTGGAATTAATAATGCCTGAAACATCTGTATTCATAACATCTTTACAAAAGAATACATGGTAATAGATTGCAACAATGGTTAGTGATAAATAGAAATATAGTTCTGTACAGAAATGAATTGTTTCTCTTTTATAACTAAGTACAAGAAAATGCTTTCTATCACTGTTTATTATATACTATTCTATTTCTGAGTTTAAACATGTAAATGTTATAATTTGGAAGAACACTACAATATCAATCTATCTATTCACTTGGCATTCTGCCCATCAGTTATCTGATTTTAATTCCACTTCCTGTACTAGAGTACGATGCAGAAACCAGCATGGGGAAAAATGCAAAGAAGTCATTTTATCAATCATTTCATATATTATATCATTTTCATGTAGAAAACATACTTAGGTTAGAAAGTAGAATAATTTCTTACTGATAAATGCAAAGTTTATTTGACTGAAAATAACAACAAAAAAATAGAACCTGATAATTTGTAGGAGAACAAACCACCCAAGGAGCCTGTTCCACCCAACCTACTATTGAAGACAACCAACTTACTTGCCTTAGGATCCCTGAGCCTGTTCACTGAACCACTAGGAGGAAGATTCTGTAGAAGCCTTAGTACATCACTTGCAGTAGAATATAGTTTTTCTAGTCATCAAGACTTCAACAATCAAAGAGACCTGCACCAACACCTCTAGATTTCCTTCTCAGTATATCTAGCAGACTCACAATTGCACTCTCACATAGCCTCCCTATTCGAATCTCTCAGTGATCACCTGATACACTTGAGGAATACTTCTACCAAAAATATTGTAGGGGATGCTTGCCCAATTCGAATTGCCTTATCTAGGCTGCCTAGGCCTTTTAGTGGTTAACTGGTCATTAATGAGCTGCTCGCTCTCTTCCACCCACCTGGGGGATAATGCCACATTTTTAGGGGTAGTTGTCCCATAACCAACAGCTAGTGGTGGAGTGCAAATGCTTCCATCTGTCCCATACCTTCTAACAGCTTCCATTCCTCCTAGTGGGTCAGTGAACACTCATTTAACAGTTCCCTTGGGTGTTTGTCTCCTATTTAATTTATTAAATAAAAATAATCAATAATTACAATCATCCTTGACCAAACTTGGTCATAATTACAAAACTTTGTAATTATAATTTAACATAAAGTATTTTGCAAATAAAATAATATTCTCAAAATTTGGGTAGGTGACATCATAGGTATTATTCCCTTTAGATTCAATATGTATGGCTTCAACACACACTTCATCCAGGTTAGTAGGATTAAACATAAGTATTGTATGACGCAAATAACTATGCAATCCTCCAATAAACTTGAGAAGAGTTTCTTGAGTGTAAAGAGGTATACCCAAAATCAAAGCTCTCTTTCTGAAATCCTGAGTGTATTCTTGTACATTCTGACCTTTACCTTGCCTTAAGTTTTGCCAATCCATCATGGCTTGTTTTATGTATCCTAATGTATAAAATTGTTTCTTTAACGCAACAATAAATTCATACCAGGAAGAAATAATTTTACCTTTTGTAAGGATGCCTTCCCATGTCTTACTCTCCCACCATATGAGTGCAGTGACTCCAAGATGGAAAGTAGCCAACTGGATCTTTGCACTATCATCTGCAAGATTCTGTATCTTGCAATACACCTCAATCTACCTGATCCAATCATCTAGCTTTTCTGCGTTAAGTTCACCATTATATGTAGGAAAATCAAACTTGATATCAAGTTTCAAATAAGGTAAAACAGACTTAGTCTTCTCAGGTTGTTTCTTTAAATTTGAAGAAGCAATACTGGAACTTTCGGAAGAGGAAGAAGATGGAGAAGAAGGTTCAAAAGGGTCTCCTCCTTTTCCTCAGGCATTATCTTCTGCTTTCTCCTTCTTTATTTTCTTCTTTTCCAACCTATCTTGATAATCTGCAAACAACTTTTCTACTCTATCTTCCATCTAATAGAAAGCTTTGCGGAAAGCCTTTTCATCTTCTTCTCGATAGTCTTCATCTGCCATTTTCTTTTTTCTTCTTGAATCAATTTCTGGATCAAACTCTTCAAGCTCTCCTTCACCTCTCTGAAGCCTTGCTCTTGTTAACATAAACAAACTCACAATGCAATGGTTAAGCTGCTCTGATACCAAATTCATAATGAAAAAGGAGGATATTCAATGGTCGATCAGAATATAAGTCTTCAAAATGTAAAATAAATCTTACAGTGGTGAAGATCTTGTCAAGATCTTTCCATCAACTCTTATTTCGCGAGAAACGACCTCCGGATGCAGAAGTTATCAAAGGTTGAAGTTTTGGCAAAAATGTTCAAAATTGGTCAAAATGATGCTTAAATTGGCAAAAAGGTATAATGTATGGTTTATAAAAATTTGTGGATTCTATGGGAATTGAACCCAAGGCCTCATAATCCGCTTGTTCCTTGTTATGTATAGTTGAAACATTGTATTTAAGTTTGAATAAGGTTCATTTTGGATAAGGGAACCCATATGCCAACACTGAGGCTTGGATAAGGCATACCATAACCAGCTGCCAATGAACTATGCCAAACCAACGAAACCAATTCCACCGAACCACATTATATGCAAACAAAACCATAATGTGTGGATAGGTCCGCGGGTTTGAACCTATGACCTCCTCCCCTTTTGCCAATGTGCTTTAACCAACATGCCAAAACTGCCACATATCATGGGATATGACGCTTATTCCTTATGAATTTGAGGCGAAAAAAGGAGCCCAAAATTGGGTGTGTGGCCCTTTGGTCCGCAACCCAAAACCACTCCAAAAACGCTATATAAATTCTGGTTTGGCATGGATTTCAAGACAGGGAAAACCATGTTTTTGGCATGTTTCCCAAGCTTGTTTTAAATAGATCTCGAGGAGGTTTTGCATGGATCCCGAGGTAGTTTTTAACAGTTCCCAAGGTGGTTTTCGGCATGCTTCCCAAGGTGGTTTCGACACTGATCCCGAGGTGGTTTTACAAAAATTCCCGAGGCAGGTTTGGCATAGTTCTCGAGGTCTATACAACCATTAATTGGCATGGTTCCCAAGGTGAGAATCTGTATAGTCCATACTGTTTTGTATTTTATGCAGGCAAAGTTTCTCGATTTGCATGCCATAGGAAGCCTCAAGCAAACATAGTCGAGTTTATACTCATTTTTCTCGAAATTTCAAGAGGATCGCAGTGGTGCTGTCTGTTTTTGCTGATAGCTGGCATAAAAAAAAGTGTTTCCAAAAACCCATATTTGTAAGCTTTGAAGACTTAATAAGATCGAGCTTCTCATTAGAAGTGCCCCAAAGACATAGCCCAAGGAGGGTGAACTCCGTTATCAGTTCTTGCCTACAAATTTCATGGTTTGCATCTCTTTTATGTGTTTATGTGCTTCAATTATGCTCTTTAATCTTGTCAATTAAAGCCTTTTTAATGGATTTAAGCATTCAAATTTTCACATGCAAATAATGGTTAAAAATATCGTGTCATTTTTGGATCACCAGTTCAACTTCAAATGGTGTTTGATAAAATAATGGTGGAGGTGAGAAGGAACTATGCTATGAGGCCGATGCAAAATGCTCCAAATTACATAAGAAAAACGGCCTATAAGAAACCCAATGATAATAGAAGAGAAATTGCTAGGCCTACCCAACAACCCAGAAAGGAAACAACCCCAAGAGCAATTGACTTTGACATGTTTTTCCTATCCTTGAAGAAAAACATTCCTAGAAAAGAAGCATTTGAGAAAACTTAACCAGTGACAATATAATATAATGAATGTTCTTACTTTATTTTAAAAATATGTTAACGACAATACCCTAAATCAAAATGTGTGTGCCATGTAATCCTTACTCTATTATAACAATTTGTCCAAACAAATTCAATATCAATGGTTATAATATAATCTAATTTTATGGTAATAAGTAGTTCACCTTCATGACCCATTTGTTTCAATGAAGCCATTTTGCTCATTGAAGCTCTAAGGTATAAGTTGTCTAACAATCTCTATGACAAAAATTAAAATGGTATTTCAAATACATGGGAATGGTTACTACAAGAAGATCTTTGGAGAGGGTACAGAAGGGCCAATTTCTTATTATACCTGACCTCAAAGATCATGATTATATGGTCTTACCAACTCAACACGTTGTATGTGAAAATTGTCCAAGTCTACGTCTACATGGATTGTGGGAACATATACTTGTGCTTTTGGGTCATGATTGATATGACTTTAAAAGGAACTAACTCATAATCACACGTTTGTAGGAAGCACATATACTTGACCATCTTAAAAATTACACTACACTTAATGCATTAAAGGCGTTTTAAATACACTTAATGCATTAAAGGCGTTTTAAATATATATTAGTATCAATAGCCTTCAAAAGTTTAGAACTAAACATTCATGGCAATCAGTACATAAGGAAATATAAATCCTTAAAGTAACTCGTGGAATTATACATTAGAGAACCCATTCTAATTGTCATGGATGCAACAATAATCACCCACGGGGATAGGAACACGTTGTTAAGGCTAGAGCCAATTCATATACGCTTTGCAAATGCAAATGTGGTTATCTAGTAGTATGGGACAACCAACCATATCCTATGTACTTGCACTATCATTTTACCATCCTCCACTACCTCCACTACAAACATGAGAGAGGATACATTATCATTTGAAAATCATAAAAAGGTCCCATTGGAGGGGTAGTTGTTTCATATTGCTAATAGAACAAGACAATAGGAGCAAATTGATGGCAGGTTTGAATATTAATAAGATCATGTATGGCCAAAAAAATATAATCAAGAAAGTACACCTTACAAGAATATTAGGGCTTTATCCTTAATATGAATTTGTTCAATACTTCTTGAAACAAGACGACAACTAACCATATTCTATGTACTTGCACTATCATTTTACCATCCTCCACTACAAACATGAGAGAGGATACATTATCATTTGAAAATCATAAAAAGGTCCCACTGGAGGGGTAGTTGTTTCATATTGCTAATAGAACAAGACAATAGGAGCAAATTGATGGCAGGTTTGAATATTAATAAGATCATGTATGGCCAAAAAAAATTTAATCAAGAAAGTACACCTTACAAGAATATTAGGGCTTTATCCTTAATATGAATTTGTTCAATGCTTCTTGAAACAAGACGACATTTTCTTCAGAACATTCCTCTAACATGGACTTTTTTTATTTGAATCAAATCTCACTCTAACTCAAATTGAGATCAATGATGTTTCATTTCATGAAAGATATGAAGACAAAGTTAACCTAAAAGAGGAATTTTCCAAGTGGCACATATGTCAATGAAAACACAACATAAGCCAATACAATTCAACAACATTCAGTTGATTGTTTCAAAATTAATACCATGCAACTTATTTTTGTAATTAGAGAGCAATCCATTGTAATAGATACAATATCTCAATGCCTACATATATAGGTCTTAATTGTAAATTATATGTTAACTAGCAAAACAACTAGACTATTTGGCAAGATGAATGGATGATTTTGAAGAATGCCATACCTTGAACATAACAATGGAGACTAACAAATGGGACATATAGATGTGTTGTGTTGGGGAGATTTACTTGTACAATAATGGAAAACACTAAAAGAGATGTAAATATTGCTATACTATTCTTATAATTTTGACAAAATTAGTAGTACCAAAAATTTCTACCATGTTGCTTCACTACTAGATAATGCTTAATTTCTAGTATCCCTACTAGGAAGAAGAGAAAACAAACATACTAAAATGCCAGTAGCATTGCTCAAAATCTAAATGTAAGAAAATAAATAAACAAAATTTACAACAATAAATGATAGCTTGGGTTTTCCAAGCTTATCTCTTCTTGCTATATCATTGCAAACCCAATGCCAATAAAGTGCATAGCAAGACTCTTAACCAGTATTTGATAAACTCACCTACAGCCAACACAAACAATTATAAGATTGCAACTAAGAAATGCTAGTGGCTTTCTTTCAAAATGATATTGCATTTAAGTTTCACTAAATACCTTATCTTATTTTATATACTAGATCAATCACAAAACTTATTTTCCATGCCAACATGCTCAAATAAAAGTAAACACCTCCTTCTCAAGTTAAGTTAAGAATGACATAATGATACTTATGGGTATTCAAAATCCAAAGGTCATCTCTTACACCTACGAAGGATACATTTCCCTAATAAATTGAATTTTTGCATGGTTCTTATGTACAAAAGATGCTAAAAATTGTTTTGAAAAATCAACTAGGAGTCAATTCATTTTTTTTTGGTAAAATTAAGAGTTCAAGTTATTGATATATTCATTGGAAAAATTGTCTTCTCATATTGGTCATTTTTCTAACAGAATTGTTCTCAAGAAGCCTCCTTGAAATCACCATTTCCTAGAGAAATTGTGGTTAAAACTTTGTTATTTTCCTAAACAAAATTGTTACTCATGACTCAAAATTTATTGCAATGATTTTGTTGATGTTCAAAATGGTTTGGGCAAAAACATTGAAAAAAACAAGGGGAAGATGGGGATAGAAGCCCAGGTTGCTTTAAGCCCTTGGATAAATAGATTTTATGAAGTAAATCAATAATACTAAATACATAAGTAAAAGGTTATGATTAATATGTGCAACTAAGGTGTCAATAAAAAAATAAGAATTCCAAAAGATAAATTGATTAACTAATTAATGGTGAAATATTTACAAATGCATAAGAAAAACCATGAAGTGAAATTCCCTAAAACTAAGCATTAGTTGTTAGTGTTAAAATACATCAATAATTAGTAACTTTTTAACGCACATGTGAATTTAGTTGGCTACATGCAATGCATGTAAAGAAATATTAAAGAAATATGAAATTCAGTTTAATTATTGATTGTTTAAATGCACGCTAAAGTTAAAGTTCAATAATGAAGTAATTATTGCTAAATAAAGCATAAACTTAGCGTTTTGGTTGGGAATGCTAGGTAGATTTTAAAAACATCTTAAGTGCGCAAAAGGAAATATTCTGTTTCACTCAAATTCAGAAAAATCATACTTGTTGATGCACTAATATTAATTATCAACAAGAACCTTGGATATTTGATGTTTAGTAAAATCAAGCTCAATAAATTATGCAAATTGTATAATATGACAAATTATGAAAAAAGGTAATTGACTCTTACTCCAGCCTGAAAAATAAAGCATTAGAGAGGCCTACGACTAACAGTGAAAAAAATAAGTATTCTATGTACAAGTCAGTCACAACACAAATAATAAAATTATTTACAGTTTGTTTACAAGTCAGTCACAACACAAATAATAAAATTATTTACAGTTTGTTTACAAGTCAGTCACAACACAAATAATAAAATTTTAAGTTCCATTACGGTGGCACACTCCTGCCTCCTGCCAGATTCTTTACCAATGCGTTTTTTGTCCTCAATGGACCTCTTGCTGGTATACTCCCTCCTGGCCGCATGGAGAACCTTTGCTACATGCATAATGCGTTTATTATTATTATTATATAATGAAAAATGGTAATTTATTTTTTGGTTCTTTTTCAAAAAGGAAGAGGTAATATTGAAATAATAAACAAACATATGGTGAGGTCTATTAGGAAAATAATTTGTTCCATGGGAATATGATGAGTTTATGGAATGAATAAGGAGATTAATTTTATTTACCAAAGGAGGATATTGGCTTTTTTTTTGCAGGGAAATAATCAAGGGGATTATTTTCAACTTTCTAGACATAGGTGTGCAAACATGAACTACTAACAGATTCGTTTCGCAATTTATCGAAGGACGCAAAACTGGGGAATTTCATTGTCGAGACAAAACTAGCACTAACTTGCCAAAACTTCAAATGTGTGTCACAAGGTCCAATGGTGACGAATATGGAAGCAACTAGTATGATGAGTCGAATGTAATGATATTGATTCTATAGCATGACGATGTAATTAGCAAGAAACGACAACTGCAAACTTGACTCAACCATGATATGGTGATGCAGAAGACACAACTTGTTGGACTTGCCATAAGGGTCAAACAAAAGCAAAATTGGTGAAATGAAATATGGATCCGACAAGCACATTGCCCTAGATATGATAAAGAGATTAGAATGTCTATGCAAAAAAGTTTAATATTGATGTCCTAGTCATTATGTTCTAACACTTTGGAACATGCTGATGTTGAGAATCATCATCTTGCCAAACAAAAAAACAAATGAAACACAATGACATAGGATGACTCGACAATGACTAACCGACAAACAAGTATGTAACCATGAAGAAGGTACATGCATTCCTTTTCATCCTTGAAAAGGGCAGGGAGTGAAAAGTGTGAGGCTAGCATTCCATGAGGGGCGAACTAGAGGGATGAAAGAAGTGTTGCGAAACCAAAACAAAAGGCAAAAAACATTTCAACATACCCCAGGCTGATCACTAGGAACCGCCCAATAGTTATGTCCTCTCCACGCCTGTTCTTTCCTGTATAAGAAAAATTAGACATCGGCATGCTAGAGTTTAACGACAAAACAACCAGGTGAAAGAGCATAGTGGTGAATTGCACTTAAAGACATCAAATTCCAAAATAACTCATTTGGGCAATTACGGAAATAAGACAACTGAAAATAAACTAGCTAAGAAAATGAAATTGCTAAACTAAGACAATAAAGACTCCTAACTAATTGGAAAAAATTAAAAATGAATGCATAGCAGGAAAGTAAAATGATCTACGGCTAACATGCAATCCTACTCCTACTCTTATGAAAGAAGAAAACTAAATCATGTAGGATGCCATTTGATATATGGGAATGCATTGTGGATACTATGGCAATTATTACATTAATCATTATTATGAAATTTTTCGTTAAGAACACCTAAATTAAAGAAAAATCTGATCATGATGCTCAAAACAGAAATGTTAGTATCAATTGAATCAAACAAAAGGAAATGCAAAAACAAAGAGTTAGTACTAGCATGATCGAAAGATTAGTCAACCCATGAATCTCAAATGTAATCCTTGAAATAAAACCTGAGATTTCTCAAATGTAATCCTTGAAAATAAACCTGAGATTTCCCCTATTCACCTCATTGACCATCTCGAATTTATTTGGATCAAGGAATTTAAGCTCATCAACATTGTTTGAATTGATTAAATCCTCATTGATCGCTTTACCGTTTTCATTTCCTTTGACAACAAATTGCTCATCATTGATCGATTCAAGAAAAGTGCCTTCAGTTTCCTCTTAAGGATTAGCAATGATAAAAGATTCATTGATCCCTTCATGATCATCTAAACTAATGATAACATCACATGAAATTTTTCATAAACGTATTACACGCTAACCTGAGGCAAGACTTCACTATCAAGAATGATACGATCATTTGCATTAAGAAGATGCACAAATTCAAATTTCATATTAGGCGAGTAAGCATCGATAACTAAGTCATTAGAATAATGATCATAGATCACATGAGGGATTACCCCAAAAACATGAGATTCAAAATCGAGGGTGCGTGCATGGAATACAAGGTTCTCATCCAAAACTAGAAGGGATCGAGCATCTTCGTCAACAATTGATGAAATAGTGAGAGACTTGAGAAAGTCATCAATCACAACATCATCCAAGCATAAATATTCCTTATCAAAAGAGGAATGACAAACATTGTAATGAATCACCTCCGTACAAGAGTTGATTTCTCCTTTCAAATGACCAAGGTTTTCTAAGACATAACCTCGTGAATTAAGGGATTTGTCTTTAGTTAAGGAATCATTTTTCTGATTTGAAAAACATGGAGGATCGAGATGAGGAAAGTTGATGTCTTCCTGATGAATAGAAATATGGGGATCATGCTTGGCATTAGTAGGAAAGATGTTGACGATGAGAGCATCAGCAAAATAATGGTGAATGTGATGAGGGATTTCCTCCAAGATATAATATTTTGATTCAAGCGAAGGATAATGAAAAGCATTTTCCTTACCCACAAGTGGAACACATTGAGCATCATTTTCAATTAAATAATGGATTGATGGAAAGGTGAAAGATTCGTCGAAAGAATTGGTTGCAATGTTTTCCGAATATTGAATTCCTTGATTGAAAATAAGAGGGAAAAAATAAACCAGATCATGATAAACTACCTCCTCACAAGGACTATTCTCTTTCCTTTGATGATCATTAGGAAAGCATTTTTCAAGAGAGGGTTTATTGAATAAGGGATTGTCTTGAAAATTTGAAGGTTCATCCTTGATTTGGACCTCAACATGTGAATCAGGAGAACAATGAATGTCAAGACGAGGTAAGGTCTCCTCCTCATAAGGTATTGGCTTGGAATCAAGTTGAAACATTCCCTCATCAAAAGGAAATACTTCATGAGGGATCATCGGATTAGATGGATTTATTATATCATTGATCGCATCAAGAAGGGAATATGAGATTTGAAAATAGTCATCAGATGAGAATTTTGAGCATATATTCCCATTTTTTCTTATGTATGGATTGCAAAAGCTTCTGACAGGTATTAGGATTGTGATATTCATCATAGAAGTCACACCAAGGCGGAGGAGATTTTGAGTTATCAAATATGGTCTTAAAAATAATAAAGAATCCCCCCAACCCTAGATTGAATGGTAAGGCAAGGATCTGAACCTCTCACCGGCATCGCCATAAAGTGTATTTGGAAACATACAAATTCACATAGAGAGATCATATAAGTGGTTGGCATAACAATATTCATTGAATCTTAAGAGATGATCATTTCGATCTTGATGGGGAAGACCCATAAATCATGAAAGATTCTCATTATAATGTTAATCCCCTTGACTGTAATCGGGAATACTTGGAAGATCGACAAGATTAACACAAGGACACCAAGTGTTAGTCATGATTGAACAAGGATGACAATTCGTAAGGAATGATTCGACTAGGCTAAAATCAAGGATCGGATTCAAGAAAGATCAAAGAAATATAGGGACATAATTCCCCAGTATGGTCACCATTTTATGTTGATGCTCAAAATAGTTTGTGCAAACACATTGAAAAACATCGTTGGAGGGTTAATCAAGGGGAAGATGGGGATGGAAGCTTGAGTTGCTTTAATCCATTGGGTAGATAGATTTCATAAGGTCAATCAATAATGCTAAATGCATAAGTGAAAGGTTGTGATTAGTATGTACAATTAATGATAAATGCAAGCATTAGTACAAAAGAAAGAGAAATGAGAAACTATCTAGCCTACGTGCATCGATTCCAAAAACCAAATAGATTAACTAATTAATAACAAAATATTTACAAACACATAAGCAAAACTATGAAGTAAAATCCCCTTAGACAATAAACATAATTAGTCGTTATTGTCAAAATACATCAATAATTAGTAACTTTCTAAAGCATATGTGAATTTATCTAGAAGCATGCAATGCATGTAAAGAAATCTGCAATTTAGTTTAATTCTTGATTGTTTCAATGCACCCTAAAGTTAAAGTTCATTAATGAAGTATTCGATACTAAATAAACCAAAAACTTAGTGTTTTGGTTGTGAATGCAAAAATGGAGGTGTAATTTGGATTTCTTTTATGCCTTGGTAGATTGTAAAAACATCAATTCAAATTTTTACATGCACGGTTAGTAAAGCTCAATAAATTATGCAGACTGTATATGGCAGATTATGAAAAAAGATACATGATAACTACTCCATCTTGAAAAATAGAGCATTAGAGAGGCCTACAACTTACACTGAAAAAAAAAGTATTGTATGTACAAGTCAGTAAACAAAAATAATAAAATTATTTATTATTAGTTTATACATAATGTATAGTTTTTGCAGATGAAGTACAATAGGTGACGACCAATTTCAACCCTGAGAATAGGAGGTTTACCTTTCTACAAATTATGTGTATTCACTACCTTGGTGCTTGGCAGTCATCATCACCATGATCACTGCTGTGTGGCTTCATCATGAGCTATGCCTTCTGCCACGTCCACTGCTAATATCTCCTGCACTTAATTACCTGCTCTCTAGTCCGCGTGGGCTCTTGTCAGATCGCCTGTGTAATGCCCCTTCCATGACATATGTGTGAGCGTCCTTGGATTGCAAGTGGTGGACTGCTAGATAGGGTTTGCGTGGAGATTTTAGAACAAAACTTTATCATTATTTTTATTTGGAGGAGCAATTCTAGGGAAGAGATGGTTAGGGGTTTATAAAGTTATCATTTTTTATGTTTTTAAATGGGGAAGAAAAGGGAACGATAAAAGAAAAGGGAGAAAGGATAAAAAGGATGATGGTCAAGGTGATAAAGGAACCTTTTTACTCGAAAGGGAAAAAATATATAATGAAAAATGGTAATTTATTTTCAAAAAAGGGGAGGTAATATTGAAATAATAATAAAAAATATGGTGAAGTTTATTAGAGAAATAATGGAAAATGAAAGCCCAAAATGAAAGTAGAGAGCTTGTTTTTTTTAACATTGGTCCATGGGGATATGATGAGTTTTATGGAATGAATAAGGGGATTAATTTTATTGATCAAAAGAGGACATTGACATTTATTTTTGTTGGGAGATAGTCAAGGGGATTTTTTTCAACTTTCTAGATGCAAGTGTGTAAACAATAACGATTTTCAGATTCATCTAGAAATTTTTCGAAGGACACAAAAATGGGGATTTTCATTGTCGAGATAAAACTAACACTAACTTGTCAAAACTTCAAATGTGTGTTGTAAGGGTCCAGTGGTGACAATTTTTTTCAAACCATGGATATATTTACCTTGTTATAGAGCCAATAAATAATCATGTATAGTGAATTTGTTGGGTATGTACTGTTATATTCTTTGCATGAGGGTAGCGCCAACCTATGGCATGAGGGTTTTAGCAACACCTTGAAAAAAATAAATTATGAGCTAGTTTTTCAAAAAATGAATACTTTAATCTTATGAAAATATAGCCATATGCAGTGATTTGTTTGAAAGGAGGACGAAACTGCATGGGCACTCCTGATGATGATCTCAGAGAGAGATCGAAACGTTGAGCCTTAAAAAGCACCTATGCAGTTTCCTCCTCCTTTCAAACGTTAATCTTAGTTAAGGGATTGGGGTTGTAATCTAATCTAGGTTGATTGTTTAGGGTTTGGATTTTGCGGAATACCTAAATATTGTATGATAAATGGTTAAGAATATGCAATGGGAAAGAGAAAGGTGGGACTATAAGTTTTGTTGGTTTTCCTAGTTAAGGGTTTCCAAGTTAAACCTCTCTGTATTGTGTGTATGCCATTGTTTAATCTATGTTTTTATTAGGAATCTATATGATTATTTGACTTCACATGTTTAAAACTTACATGTGGTATCGGAGCTCGATTATTAGCTTCAGGGGGACACCTTTGTTGCTAAAGGTTCTGCTCATTTGATAGAGAAATTTTATCTTGGGTTTGTGATCAACTTGAGTCCAATGGGAGATTTGTAGTGGTGATTCATATGTTGAAAGAGAATGACAAGCAGTTCTAGAACAGAGAATGAGAAATTTAATGATCAAGGATTCAAGTTATGGAAGCTCAAAATGGAAGATCTTCTTGTAGATCGAGAATAGTGGGTTGTTGTGGATTCAGATACACAACCTACTGCTATGATGAAAGAACATTGGCATAAGCTGGAAAGAAAGGTCAGAAGTATGATTTGAATTTTCCTATTAGATTCGATATTGTTTAATGTTGTTGGAGAAGATAGCTCAAATAAGTTGTGGGATAAGTTAGGGAGTTTGTATCAATCAAAGTCCCCGGTAAACAAGTTATTTCTTTGAAAGAAGTTGTATCATCTTAGAATGGATGAAAATGACTCAGTGATGGCTCATCTAAATTTATTAATACTTTGGTAAGTTAAATTCTCTATGTTGATATTAATATCGAGGAAGAGGATAAATGTATTACATTATTATGTTCTTTACTAGACTCTTGGGACAATTCGATTGCAGCTATTGGTAGTGATACTCAAACCACATTGAAGTTTGAGGATATAGTGGCATCTCTACTATTAGAGGAGATAAGGTGAAAAACCATGGATAGTTAGAGCACAAATGACTTGTTTGTGAGGGGTCGTCTCCAAGGAAAGAATAAAAAAAGTATCTAGGGGGGAGATCTAAATATAAAGATAAATCTAAATCTCCAATAAAATATTTGAGGAAATGTTGGAAATGTGGTAAATATAGTCATTATAAGAAGGATTATAGATTTTAAAATGTTAATAAATCAAAGGGATATGATGATGCCCCTTCCACATAGGCGAATAACTCCTTAGAAGAAGGATAGTATGTGTACCTAGAATATATAGGTACCCATTCAAAATGTGATGTATGGTTGATTAGTTCAAGTGCATCTTTTCATATGACTCCTCATAAGGAGTGGTTCTATGAATATGAGAAGTATAATGGAGGTGATGTTTTATTAGGAGATGACTCAACAACCAAAAGCATAGGACATGGAAGAGTCAAGTTGTTTCTCAAGGATGGAAGGATTAGAACCCTCCCTGGGGTTTTGCACATTCCAAAGCTAGCTAGAAACTTGATATCCATCAACAAGATGGGTGATGCAGGATTACAAATTGTGTTTACAAAAGAAACATGCAAAATGCTTCGAGGATCAATGGTATTAATGAGGGGAGTTATATGGAATGGAACTATGTCAAAGCTATTGGGAAGCACTATCACTAATGAGTGTAACATTTCTATTTTTCTCGAGGGTGGAAATAAATAAGACAGAATCCCTATTGTCTGTAGAGAAGAGGCAATGATTTAGAATCAAAGTTTGGTACATATTGGAGAAAAGGGACTTTGAGCATTACATGATAAAGCTATGGTTGAAGGTATGTTTGATTGAACACTATATTTTTATTTTTGTGAACATTTCATATATGGAAAACAAAATCGAGTAAGATTTGCATATGGTGCTACAAGAGAAAAGGGAATTTTAGAGTTAATACAGATTTATGTGTTTGGACCCGTGCATGTTCTGTTATTAGGTAAATTAATGTATTATGTTTCATTTATAGATGATTTCTCAAGGAAAAAATGGATTTAATTACTCCAAAAGAAATCTAAGGATTTTTATAAATTTAATAATTTAAGGCTCTTGTAGAGAATCAGATAGAGAAGAAAATAAAGATGTCGAGGATAGATAATGGCGAAGAGGTCTGCTAAAATGAGTTTGAGAAATTATGTAAGAAATGTGGAATATTAAGGAAAAATACTTCTCAATACATACCTCAACATAAAGGAGTTGTAGAAAGAATGAATAGGACGTTCGAACATGCTCAATGGTGTGAGGTTACATTGGTAAAAAATGACAAAGTTGTGACTAAAACATGTATAGAAACAACTAATTTGAGAGAGGTGACTATAAGTGTTATATTTGTAGTCCTTTATAAAATGACCAAAATTTAGTCGTACTTAACTAGTCATTTATTGGTTGATCCAAGTTATTAACTGGTAGTTTATTGCGCCATTTAATTAATCATTAATTATTGTCAATTGGTAGTAGATTTGCTCATATTATTAGTCATTTAATTAGATCTACTACTAGTTTAGTCATTTAATTATTCATTGATTTAAGTCATTAACTGGTAGTCTATTTAATCATTTATTAATTGTCGTTATTTGGTGGTTTATTTGGTCATTTAATTAGTCATTAATTGAGTTCAACTGGTAGTACATTCGCTCATTTAAGTAGTCATTAATTATTGTCAGTTGGTAGTAGATTTGTTCGTATAATGAGTGATTAATTACTACCAACCGATAGTATATTTTCTCCTTTAATGAATAATTAATTGTCATCAATTGGTAGTATATTTAGTGATAATAATTATCATTGTGGTTAATTTTATTACTAATTTAGTGGTCGCATGATTATTATATTGATATTGTAGTTTCATATTCATTTTGTTAATACAAATTTATATGATATGAATAATTTATTAAATACCATGAAATTGTATATTGTTACTACAAAATATTGATGTTCATCCAACATCAATTAAAGAAACATGCACTTATATGCATAATTTGAACAAGTTCATATTAAACCGATTCTCCACTATATAGATCCATTATTCATGCAATATAATTCAATAAAACATGAAGGGTTGAAGTAATTTCTGCCATCCTTTCCATATATTTTAAAGGTCATTGTGCGGTTCCCTCCTCTTTTAAACAACTACAACCATCTTGTTTATCCTCATATGGAAGGGGGATGTTTCTTATGAGATTTATAATATTCACATTTACATCTTCACGGCTCAATTTCACTCCATGGCATATAAAAAGTGAATAAATCCATCCAAAGCCTGCAAAAGCTGGACCATCATATGGATCTAACGCTTTTACTTTGTCACATTCCTAGAGTTTATCACGTTGACCTTTCTGCAAAAACAAAGAGTATACATATATATGTGTTAGAAAAATGTTATAGCTATAATTACATTCTAAGTACACTATTGGAATAAAATCGAATATTGCACTCACCCCATCGTCAACATATGAAATATAATTTCCTAATGTCATTACTAACTACACAATATCAAGCTCGGTTTCATTATAAGTAATGTCATCATTTAATATTTCATCGATTTTGATGACTTCTTTTCCAACATTGATTCCCTACATCATGTGGTTTCATAATGCAAAAATCAAAGAAATTTTGATAGCAATAATGTTGAACAACATAGATTTAAAGTACATCAATCAAATGAACATGTATCCATCATAAGCCTACCTTTATTAACTGATCTTATATAATACCATAGTCATAGAAACCAAGCCACAAAGCAAAAAAAATAGCCATGTACTACATGTTAACACCCTCAGACTAGACAATTTTGAAAAAGAATATGGAAAGCATTGCTAACAATGTTGCTCATAGAGGACCAAGATACAATGACTCACAAAGTTCATGAACACTTCAGTTCCAATTGCCAAATATTGGGTGTATTCATCATGAGGAAAAACAAATTGTGAACTGGAAAACTATATGTAACCACAAGAAATTACTTGGCATGCCTCATCCTTTTATGGTTATATAAACCAGTATCAAATTTCAATTCAAAGAAATTGGAGAATGGGAAATAGATCACTTGCACTTACGTCATTCATATTCTTTTTTTTTTAACAAGAATGGTTGAAGAGATTTTCATTAAAAGAAAATAGAGGTTACATATAGCAGGAGAAGGATGACAATTCCCAAAGCAAAACAGTATCTATCACCCCTTGTTTATCCTTCTCAAGTTTATAGCTTTTCTTGAACTTGCCTAATCTATGGAAGCTATAGCTTCTTACATATTGTCCGAGCAAGAAAACGCAAAAGCAAAACATTACAAAGAGCTATTCTAATACCGCTACGGAGATGCAACAAAAATTTGCTCATAAGCATTATGAATGCTATGCCAATCTCCAACATTCCAACATAAACATGTTCACAAAAAACTGACAAACAACATAACTAACAGCAAAAAAAAGAGACTTAGACCAATGCCAACCAACTTAGGGGTGAGTGTTACACCTAAATATTGCCAGCATAAGACTCAGTGTAAACATCCTTGAAGTTTCCATGACTAGGAATTCAAACATGAGAAGTTACTGACCCCCTTTTCATAGGTTCTAGTTGGGTCGTCGCAGGTTGATCCCTAGGAACTTGCGCCCAACTAGGTTCGTTGCAGGAGGCTGCTTGACCACTTGCGTCGATGGCTCATGTCACGCTTGTTTAGGTTGCGCCAACCCTATCTGTTGCTGGTTGTCCTATTGCAACATGCACTGATGTTAGTTAATATGGATAAAGGGCTTCTTCGAGCCATTCCTCGAAGGTGTGTGACTTGGATCTCTATCCCTAACCTATAGGAGAGCTGGAATTCGGTTCCCTAACACTTTGGGAGGATCCCTTAGTCCTCTCCCACTATTGCTCAACCTATCCTATCCTCCTAGTCATATATATATGAAGCTCTTCTCCATTCCAAAGGGAGGAAGTCTATAGCATCCATATGCTGGTGTAATAAGCATAGGAGATCATCATTCATCCATTGGAGGCACCCATTTCTCCTTAGAGGCATTGGATTGGCTTGTTGGAGGAAGATTGCAACATTAGGGCTTGGTTGCAATCCTCTCTCTTCTTTGTATTCCCATTTTTATACAATAATACAAAACTCCTTCCGTAAATGTCCTACTGTTCATTTGATATTTATAGTTTACTTCATTAACTGTTTACTTAGATCAATTATTGTGTAGATGTGCTATTACTACTTGTTTGTCTCTTGCATGTTTTGACGGGTCTTGCATCTTTGGATCTGACGACTGTGGAGCTTGGAGTGACAAGGGAGAAAGAGATCTAGAGATCTGAAACGTAAGATGTTCATGTATCTTAATCTCTAATTCGATCTAGGAGGGTAGATTTGTATTATGTCTGATTTGTTCTAGATTCACATTGAAATAGGGATATTATGCCTTAAGTCCGCTTTCGGTAGATTGTCCGGTAACAAATTTGGCGACCATACTGGGGATACGTACGTTGTTTTAAGTTTTCAGTTTGAAAGTCATTTTCTTTGATTTCTTATTAAGCCATCTCATTTTCCTCCCGAGCCTCTTTCACCACCAGATCTTCTCTCTGAAGAGTTTGTTAACTTCCTTTGAGTCTGTATGTATGATCATCAAACTTGTTAGTTGCTCATTCTTGGAGATCTTTCCATCCTTGCATTAGGATTTATCCCGTCACACCTGGGTAGTATAGCCAGAGTGACGTCCTCTCCCGGGTGCAATCTGCTGCTCTGCAACCTGCGCCATTGGCGCTCAGCTCGGATTTACATATAGCGCCATCGGCGTGAACCACCTGTTTTCCACCTACGACGGGCACTCTGAGCCTGACCACAGGCTGTGCCGAGTAGTCAAGCCTTGTGTTTGGATTATCTCCTCTCCAAGTTTTCAATTTGTTTTGATTTGCATACCTTCTCTGTGTTGCATTTTCCAGTCAGAGATCTTTTGATTTTGCATTGGTAGTGTTTGGAATTGTTTGGATTGGTTTTGGGTTCCATTTTGGACAAGTTTGAGATTTGGTAGTGGTGGACACTTTAGTCTCCCCCACCTTCATCCACTTGACCTTGCATTCCCTCCTCTCCTCACTTGATCTAGTCTTTGCATTAGATCTGATCCCAGACCCCTTTTGCACACGTTATTTAGCTTTGCTTGCATCCGATTGTTTTTTGGGTGTCTTGTGTGTTTTTGATTCATTGGCATGCTTGTCATTTCTTTGAGAATTTCTGTGTAATTAGAGTGCTGCAAGTAGTTTTTCCTTTTCAGTCATTTACATTTAAAAGAATTGTTGTTGTCAAAAGTTTGGTATTGGCACATTATTGAAAAAATTAAAAGTGCTTCATTTTTACTGTTTTTGAGTGCATTTGAGAATTGTTGTAGAAATTGGTTCGCGCATTGGAACTCGTCATAGATCTTTTGGAAAATTTGAAAAAGAGTTAATCATTTGTATTTTTATCGAACTATGAGCCATTCATTTTCTTGAAAAATCCAAAGTATAGTCAAATTTTTTGCAAAAAGTGATTCCATGCTTGAAAAATTACATGCGCTTTTGATTTTCATGCTTTTAGGCTGCCATAGTGAAATTTGAAAAGCTAGTGTGCTCTAGATAGAAATTCTCCCTTTTTCGTCATCTTTAGTTTCATTCTAAATTGAAAAAGACAAAAAGAAAATGCTTTGATTTGGATTTGATGTGTTGTTGATTTTCATGTTTTGCTCGAAAAATGAAAAGAGTACTTTCATTATCATTTTTGGTAGAATTGAGATTTGTTGAAGTTTTGTTGTTTGGTAAAAACCACTTGAAAAAGATTTCTCCCACCCATACATAGATTTCATAAAAAAAAAAAGTGAATTTTTTCATGTAGTTTGGGCTTGCATTATGCTTACGTTTATGTACTCACCTCATGCATTCACCTAACCGTCCAGATAAAATTAACGGTCGACCTAGGGTAAAATATTTAGTAACTTGTGTGTTAAGTTAGAGACGTGTTTCGGCGTCGTAAAATGTGGCAGCTGTCGTTATTTGCATGCACTGCATTCCGGGGGTATTGTAGTTCTTCCACGTACCAACCAGTATATTGAAGCTCTTTCACGTACCAAGTAGTATATCGAAGGCTCTTTCACGTACCCTACGGTATATCGAAAGGCACTTCACGTACTCAGCGTATATCAAAAGGTGTTTCACGTACTTGGTAGTATATCGAAAGTCTCTTGCCGTACAGTTGTGCATTAGACAACGCCACTATGGATTTGAGCTCCCACATACCTTGAGTATATCGGGATACACCATTAGGATTCTTGAAACCAACTGAGCAAACTATTTGGCTATCTTAGCAGAGCAATACACCGAGAACAACACTCGGGGAGATCACTACACACGTGCCATCCAGGTAGTTGGGTATTCAAGCAAGGGTATGGTACCAATCCTCCTTGTCGTGTTTTACTATTGGACCCTGCGGTATATAGCGAGTTGCGAAGCCTTGACAATCCTGTGAGGTTCCAGACTATTGAATCCACACATATCACATAAGTTTGCCTGCGGCCTTAGTTTGTGTAGATTTTTTCTGGACTGCTTTTCTTTTGTTTAGAATACACTTAGGAGAAACTCTAGTTCAGTCACTCTGGCTGACTTTACTTGGAGAAGGTCCCATAGAATTTTGAACTTACCACCCAAATATCCCCTTAATCAGGAGTAATTTTGAGGGTAAGAATGGACCCACACATCACAGTCGTGTCACCTGAAGTAGAAAACCCTACTTTGAATATTGGAGCACACATGTTCCCTCCAGACTCACCCACCTCCAACCCCTCAAGGGGTGAAGAGGCAGAAACTTCCACTTCACAAGACGTATCTCTCCCTCCCATTTTATCGAGAGAGCCTAGATTTGTGGAATGGTTAAATCCCTCCTAGGACGACCCTGTATTAGCTGCGTTTGGTCCAGCTGCACCCTTTTGGGAAACATCTCTAGTTCAACAAGTGGTCCATTTTTCCACTACATCCCCAACCAGTTTTCCCACTCCTGCCGATCTTTTTGGACCCTTTCGTGATCGCTTGGATCGATTACGTTCCATGGGCGAGGAATTTTGAAGACAAACTCTTTTACGAAGGGTTGAAGACCCGACGTTACCCGCATATCGACAGATACCGATTCGCACTTTATCTTATGATTCACCGGAACCATCTATCCACAACGTGACCACTTATGAATCTGTTCAACCCTCACTTCTTGCAAGTACACCCCTTAGATAGGAGACCAGTTCTATACCCCAAACGACTCAACATGTTGAAGGACAACAATACAACACTCCTCTTACTACTACGAGAACATTACCCACTCCTCCCCCACCCCAAAACACGTGGGGAGGATACTCTTTACCCCCTAATTTTCTTATGAGTAATGTTAATCCCGCATTAGGTAATCAACAACCCATGTTGGGTCAACCATTGATTAGTGGTCAACACGGCGTTGCTGCTGGGGGGAAACCCCCGTCTCCTAACCATGATATAGGAGGAGGATTTCCCATCGGTCCTTCCATTGGAACTTCCTTACCCACCGGAGCATCCACCATGGGATTATCTCATGTTGGGGTACCATCCCATTCAAACCAACCACCATGGAGTCAAGTGGATCCAGGTTATCTTAACCTTGTGTCGGGACAATTCAATCCTGGAAATGCACTCTACGGGATACCTTATCCCAGGAATCCATACACTCTATGGGGGCACCAAAATGCTTTACAAAATGGAACCCCACCAACCATCGATCAAGTACCACCACCCCCGTTTGGTCCACCTCCCTCTAGAGGAGGCGGTCCCCCATTCAATTCCAGAGGAGGTGGACCTCTACCTTCTCGTGGAGGCCCACCTCATTTTGGAAACAATGGCCCACCCCCCTCTGGTGGTAGAGGTGGAGGCCCTACCCCTTCCAGCGGAGGTGGAGGGCCACCTTCTCCCGGTGGTGGAGGACCCCCACTTTATGGTGGCGGACCACCCTATTTTGGTGGAGGTGGCGGCGGAGGACCATACCCTTCTGGTGGTGGAGGTGGCAGAGGTCCCCATCCCTCCGTCGGAGGAGGTGTTGCACCACCCCCTCTTGGTGGAGGCAGTGGAGGACCACCTTATTTCGGCGGTGGTGGCGAACCTCCACCCCCTCCCGATGGTGGAAGTGGACCTCCACTCCCCCCCGGTGGTGGCGGCAGACCCCCACCCTATGGAAATGGACCACCTTATTATGGTGGAGGACCTACATATGGTCCGGGCGACATACCCCCTTATGGCCAGTTTGCCCCGGGAACACCCTACAATCAGTCGATACAAGGTCCCACTGGTCCATATATGCCTTATCAGTACTATCAGTACCCGTAGCTACATCAACAGCTGCCATTTTTGGCTACGTTGGACCTACCTGACCTATCTCGCCTGACGAATGACCCCATCTTCCACGGACATAATTGGCCACCAATTCTGGTCAAACTACCATCTGATATTCCCAAATTTGATGGAAAACCTGGTGAGGATCCAAAAAATCATGTGATGACATACCACTTGTGGTGTTCATCCAACTCCTTGATGGACGACTTGATCCGTCTTAGGTTTTTCCAACAGACTCTCACCGGCCTAGCTGCCAAGTGGTATATTGAATTGCCACCAAACTCCTTTCCAGATTTTCGTTCTCTTGCTATGTCTTTTCTGACCCATTTCCAGTTGTCCATTCACTATGAGACTAGTACGGACTTATTGACCTCTCTTCGCCAGAATACCGCAACTCATATCTCAGACCATATCCATGAGTGGTGGCGAAGATGACATCTCATTAAGGCTCATATTCCCGGCCAACTCTTAGCTGACTAGTTCACAAAGTCTCTCTTACCTGTCGTAGCTCGAGACGTGTCCATGGGAGGGGCCGTCATAGAGGAATATGCTATTTCCCTTGCCCATTACTTAGACTTAGCCTATGCTCAATCCGACACGTTATATGAAATCGTTCCTGACGCACCTCGCCCTACGTACGACCCTGCAAAGCCACCTAAGGGACCTCAAGCCGATGGAATCATAGGTTCCTTTACCTCCTAGCCTCCTACTCAAATTGGTGGACCATTGAACCCCCAAGGTTCTTCCCTATCCCCACCACAGGATGGCAACAACACCACGAAATCGTCCATTCCTGCCTCCACCGAAGAAGTGAATTATGTTCAATGAGCTTCACCTCAGAAAAATGGTGGTAAGAAGAAAAACAAAGGTAAGCCTAAGAAATCTTCTAACCAGCAAGAGAATAAGAGCACCCCTGAAGACACCAAATAGAAGAGGAAGTTGAAGTATCCTTGTTTGCTGTGTGGTGGTGACCATTTCTCTAAGTAATGTCCTCATCGAGACGAAGTAAAAAAGTTTCTCAAGGGAAACCCTACTCTCGCAGTTCTCAATGATCCCTTCCCTACTCAGAATCAATATCTAATTGCTCAAACCTCTCCTTCACATGGAGAAGCATCCTCTACTGCGCATGTTCTCATGATGCATAGTGAGACGATAAACTTGAAAACACGATCGCATTCATATGACTCAGTCCCGCCGAAGGAATCCATTGGAAGTAATACTAAAAAAGCTTCCACTTCTATGCCCAATGTCACCATACCACAGGCCTCTCTCACCATTGAGAAACCTTCTTTAGAGTCAGTTTTGCATCCACCCAAGAGCACGATTCGAAAAGAAGTTTTCAATCCCAATGCTTGGGCAGCTCAAAATTACAATATTGTAGAGGAATTGGCGCAAGCTCCTTGTGCCATGTCGATGCTAGAGGTCTTGCAGAATTGTCTCAATCAACGCAAGACTCTTCTTGTTGCTATTGGTGCAGTAGACCCGGATTCCTCGAATACAATCATGTTTCGACTTGAGCATTTTAAACCGAGGCTTTCCCACCAACTTGCATTTCAAATTGCTACAAACGTTGCTTGGAAGACATTCCATCATACTGTACTAGACGAAGGGGCTTCTACCTCGGTCATGTCGCTATCCCGTTGGAGAGCCATTGGTTCTCCCGAACGGAATCATTCTCCCACCACCTTGAAAGCATTCGACGGTCGTGGCTTTCAACCCCATGGGCTATTAAAATCCTTAGCAGTCGAGTTGGGGGGTAAGACCGCAACCATTAATGTGGAAGTATTCACAACCCCTTTATATTATAATCTCTTAGTTGGTCGTAATTGGTTTTACGCCATGACTTGAGTCTCCTTATCTGTCTTCCGCATAATGCAATTCCCCCACCAAGGCCGAATTGTCACTGTCGACCAACTGGACTTCTGCACACTAGACATCGCTACTCATCCCAATGATAATGTCCCCTTGCTTGGACAATCTTCGCAACTGTATGAGAGCATGGGGGTCGTCCTGATAAAAGACTCATCTCTTATGGGCGTCTTTCCAACCTCGGATCCCCCTAATCATGTTGCCACGGTGAACATGATCTCCTCTGGGATTTCATCTTTTCCCAACTCTAACAATCAATGGTTTGTACCTGATGAAGCCACTATGCACCTGATTGGAGACTCCATGCCTCTTTCACCCGCTGAACTCACTTACGAGGCTATCCAGTCAGCACCCGAGGACCACTTGTCTATGGCCTCTACCTCTTGTTCTCTACAGCGGATGTCATCCTTACCCGATCCTCTGCTCCGGACTTTTCATTCCAATCAGTCCATTATGGAAATTATGAGTGCATATGACCCTCTGTAGGAAGACATCCACCATCGCTCGTCTTTCCTCCCTCCTTTGGATTCTATGGAGAATAGCATCACCACCATTTTCACACCGGATGTCTACCCTTGCCCCCAGTCCCCGATACTCACATGTCATACAGACATTGAGGAAAACTTAGCAAACATTGAACCCACCATCCCGATTGACATCTTGGTTACCCCAGGTGTAGTGGAACATATTCGGTTAGGCCATAAATGTTCCCCTGAAGAGATTACTACTTTCACGACCTTATTCAAACAATTCCGAGACGTGTTTGCTTGGACCTACGCTGAAATGCTCGGGATAGACCCCGCTATTATTTCGCACGAAATCAAAACCTATCCCGACATTAAACCAGTCCGCCAAAAGTTATGACCGGTACACCCTCGAAAAACTGTGGCAATCAAAGCAAAAATTGATAAGCTCTTGAAGGATGGATTTATCTACCCTGTTCCATTAACATAATGGGTCTCAAATGTCATCCCTGTAGCTAAAAAGTAGGGCACCATCCGAGTCTGCGTCGATTATCAGGATCTCAACAAGGATTGTCCTAAGGACAACTACCCGACTCCCTTTATCGATCAAATCATAGACAATTGCGCTGGAAGTGGCATCTTCTCTTTTATGGATGGATTTTCCAGTTACAACCAGATTGAGATCCACCCCGCCGACCAACACAATACTGCGTTCATTTTCCCTTGGGGAACGTTTTCATATTGTAAACTCCCTTTTGGTCTTAAAAATGCTGGTGCCACATTCCAACAGGCCATGTCGTACGCTTTTCATGATGTGAAGGACTTTGTGGAACCCTATTTGGATGATCTTCCTGCCCATTCGCGGCAACGCGAGTTCGACATGGATCATCTGACGACCATTTTCCTCAGATGCAGACGGTATAATATCCGTCTGAACCCTCACAAGTGTATTTTCTGCATCGAGTCTGGACGCCTCCTAGGTTTTATCATTTCAAAAGATGGGATCCGCATTGATCCCTTGAAGGTGGAAGCCATCGTTGCTCTCCCACCTCCTACTGATGTTACGGAACTTCAAAGTCTGCAAGGGAAGGAAACTTATTTACGTTGTTTTGTCTGTAATTTCACCCAGAAGACACAGGGTTATATGAGACTACTCAAGAAGGACATCCCGTTCATAAGGGATGATCAAGCACAATAATCCTTCAATAGTCTTAAACATGCTATTACCCATGACCCTGTGCTCCAGCCGCACAATTACTACCGATATTACATCCTTTATCTCATGGCTGCTGCCACCATGATCGCCATGGTTTTGGTGCAGGAGGACCATAACGCCCAGGAACATGTGATATATTACCTAAGCCAAGGTCTTATTGACTCCGAAACTCGTTACTCACATGTTGAGAAGCTGTCTCTCGCGGCAGTCATTGCCGTCCAAAAGTTCTGACATTACATACTGCTCCGCACCACCACCATTATCGCCGACTCAAATCCCATGACCACGTTTTGACACGTCAAGTACTTGGGGGCAAGTATTACCGTTGGATTTTGATACTGCAGGAATTCGATCTCCTCTTTGAGAAGGCTAAGTCCAATAAGTCTTTGGTGTTTTTCGAGCTCATCTGTGATCTTCCCCGAGCTGATATAGTATCTGAGCCCAATGATTCTCTTCCAGATGAATCATTGTTCCTTATCAGCACGTCTGATCCATGGTATGGAGATATTACCTTATATCTTCAAACCCAACGTTTCAACCCCCAATTGTCTCATGACGACCATCGTCGTATACGCCACCACACAAAGTATTAACTTATTGTCAGTGACACCTTTTACCGTCGTGGTATTGATTCTATTCTTCGACGATGTCTGACACATGAGGAGGCTGAACACGTCTTGAATGGCTGTCACACTGGGGCTTGTGGCGGTCATCTCTATGGGATGGATACAACCCAGAAGATACTACGTGCAGGATATTATTGGCCAGTTATCTTTAAAGATTGTATCAAGGCCGTTAAAAAATATCCCCCATGCCATCATTTTCAAATGAAAAAGCGTACCCATCCAGCCCAGTTACACACGTTTATTGTCGTTGGCCCCTTTGCAAAATGGGGTATTGATTTCATGCACTGTAATCCTACCTCGGTTGGGGGGCATGGTTACATCATGGTAGCTGTGGATTACTTTACAAAGTGGGCCGAGGCTATGCCTACGTACACTGACGACGGTAAAACCGTCGCACTCTTCATGTTTAATCATGTTATCTCACGGTTTGGAGTTCCACAAGCCATAGTCACTGACCATGGATATCACTTCCAGAACCATATGGTCGATGATCTAAGTGCCAGATTGGGTTTTCTTCATGAAAAATCAACACCTTACTACCCACAGTCTAATGGACAAGTAGAGGCCATTAATAAGGTCTTGAAAACCATGATTCAACGCCTGGTGGGTACGCACAAGTCTAACTGGCACAACATGCTCTTTTCTGCACTATGGGCTTATCGAACATCCGTTAAGACTGCCACCGGGTTTACACCTTTCCAATTAGTTTATGGATTGGATGCAGTCCTACCTATAGAGTGCGAGATTCCATCTCTCAAACTCGCGGTTGAACTTCTTCCGAACACCATTGCCGAGGAAGAATGATTCCTCTACCTAGAAAAACTCGATGAGACTCGCTGCGATGCTGCTCCTGCCAATGAGGCACATAAGAAGTGCATCAAAGTGCAATATGATAAGTCGATAGAACCCCGTGTCTATAACGAGGGTGATTTGGTCCTCACATATGACCAAAGGCATGATAAGTTGGGGGTAGGTAAGTTCGAGTCCATGTGGCACGGACCATACATAGTGAAACATGTTCTGGAGAAGGAAGCCTACGAACTAGAGGACTATGATGGGATATCTTTGGGTGATCCCCGCAATGGGATCTACCTCAAGAGGTACCATGCTTGATAATTTCACGCATAGACATCTTGTATATACTGTACATGGCGTGTGTGTTTTGTGTGGTGTGACGCTTTTGTTTTAGTGTGTCTAGATCTTGTTTTCGCTTCTTATACCATGTTCTATCTGCATGTGCAGATGGAAACTTGCTATGGATTCACGGATGGTGCCAGCCGGCATACCCGTAACCTTGCTTCAGAAGCCTAGGTAGTTTATTCCCCAACCAGTGAGCTCATTATCTCAAGAGGAAATTGTCTAGGATTCGCAACCAACAACGCCGTAGAGTATTAGGCGGTGATTGGAACCCTAGCTGATGCTCTTTCCTTGGGTGATTGGATCCATTTGAATTCACAACTAGTAGTTTCTCATCTTAACCGGATTTATGCTATCCGTGACCCTACTCTACTCCGTCTCTTTAGACGAGTTCGTCTTCAGGAAAGGTCCTTTGAATATATTCAATACCTGCACATTCCATTAGACATGAATACAGTTGTTGACTCGATGGCCAACTTCATTCTAGATTGGTACATTGCACACACATAACATATTCATAAAATATAAAAGCATACATAACATGTAAATAATCCATTGTATAAGAAAACATGTAAACAAGATCTCATTAATCATCCATAAAACACATAATGTATAAAGCCGCCAAAAATGTCTGTATATATATAAATCGATACAAAATGATGGTGTTGATACAAAATATGAAGCATACTAGCTTTCAGTAAGAGTCATCTCTAACAAAATCTGAAGCTCATAAGCTTTCAGTACATACATAAGCAGAAACCTAATCCCTAGGCTGCTCATGATAGCAGACTACGACCCTCACCACTTTACAAAGCAGCGTGCCAAAACGTGTAGATACCCCGACAATGTACTTCTAGTAACCCCGAGGTAGATCACAAACACTCGGCTCTGGGATATACAGTGTCAACCTGGTGAGGTTCTCATAGACCTCCTCGATGGTGTCATGCATCGCGGGACCTACAACCGGCACCTCTCCTCTCCTCGCAATGAGCGAGACTCCAACTCATCGCGATGGACCCACATCTGCACAAAACATCGATTTATCAGCACTACTACAAAAAAAAAATCATGTATATATAAAATGAAAAAACACAAAAGTTATTGTTCTTGTCGATGTCACCCCATTGTGCTCCCTCAGGAAGCACCAGGTCGGGATCACCTCTGAAATCTGTATCGATGTATAGATAATCCTCTATCATGAGGAGCTATCCCTCCAACTAAGTGAAGAACCATGTACCGTAGCCTATGATAGGGCCCCCTCCACCATGGCAGGCCATCACCTCTACCCATCGGGTCATGTGTGGATCCCGGGCATATCAGTCATCCAAGTCCACCTATGGACACAAATGGGGTACCCACTCCAACAGAAAAGATATCACCACAAACCCATAGCCAAATTGTTTTAGTGCCCCGCGCCGACACTTGGTCAACTGACTCTGGAGGTTGGTGAGGAGCCCCTCACACCAGTTGAATACCCGAGGATCCATACACTCCTCCGCGTACATCAACTGTGACTTGCTCGTAAGGTGAGCAGACTGACTCCCCGCTACCCGCATTATGGTGAAGAGCACGGTACATAAAGCACGATCTCTAATATCCTTGATGGGAATCTTCCCACAAATAGCCTCCAGTGCAGTACTGATCAATCATATTGTCCACTGTCCGATCACATCGTCATGATCCGGTAAGAGATACAGGCTCCCCCCCCGGGATAGCCCTGTTAGGAAATAGATTTCTCGAAATCTATGCTCAGTGTATGCACTCTGATCACAAAATGATGCTGCAACGGATCCAAACACTGGATCATGTGCTTCAGCAACGAAACTTGGGCCCTCATGCCTGGCACTCGGAAGTATTTGAGTAACCCACAGTGCCTCAATGCATTAATGCATTGAGGGTCATTCTCAGCCTAAGCATCATCCACCTCGTGCTCTCGTTCTCGCCACTCGATAACCATGTTTGTCACCGTGAACCTGTCAAAAAGGGAAAGTAAACATTATTAGAACTCTCTCCATGCATCAAAATTTTTTCATTTTGGTAGGGCGTTGAGTTGCATTTGGGAGTTTGCGCCAGCGCAAGATGTCTTTGCAGACAATGCGACGTCGGCGCAAAAGGTCCTTACGGGTTTTGCGATGGCGCATGGTCGTCACAGTTCCGGTAAGGAGGGCTTGTGCCGACCCGTGGGCGCATTTCCCCCCACCAAAACAACTCAAAACCCTAGAAATTAAGCAAAAAACATAAATCTAATCCATTGAAAAGTTGCATAGCTGATTTTAGGCCTACCTCTCTCTGACGACTTGCAAAATGGTGGAATGTAGCTCCCGGAATGAAGAAACGAAATTTGGCTCCAAATGGCACTTCACACTCTCCAAACTTGGTAAAAACCAATTGTAATTCTTTTTCACTATTTTACCCATTTTATAACCAAAAAGGGAATATTCCTTTTTTAATTTTGATGCTTTAGTGGGTTATTTACCATAGTTTGACTTATTTACTTCATTTGAATACTCAGTTAACTATTTTTGACCTATTCTTTGAGCTGCAGGTGAAGTTAGGTGCATTATTAATGCCATTTCTCGATGTGATGATCATCTCGTAAGTATTATCAGGTATGAACAAATCATCGAGCGTTTTTATGTCATTATTTTGCTCATTAAATTCAAATTATTAATGACATCGAGCTTACTCTTTGTTCTTTCTCGTGCTCGTAAAACGATGAGAATAAGTCACCGAGTTATAGTTTATCACTTTTTCTTGCTTGTTAAACTCCTACGAAAAAGGAACCCCCCCAGAGTCTTTCTTTAAGCTCTTTTTAGGCTCTCAAAATACAAAAATATCACCAAGCGAACTTGTCACGTTCACACTTGTTAAAGTATTTGAATGGTCATCTTCCTGGTGATAGTTTACCCCTTTTTTGGACAAGGGGGCACTGCTTACGAAAAAGGAATACTCTAGCCAATCATGACTGGAAGAGTCCTCTTTCGCGTTGTTTTACCCTTTTCCGGGCGAAGAGGCTAACTTTATGAAAAAGGACCTTTGGAGTCTTCTTTAGTTCTTTTCAGACTCTCTAAACATGAAATGACACCAATTTTACGTTCTATGGACTCGTTAAAATTCAACATTGAAGGGCCCGCCATGGGACGAACCCCTCCTTTCCCAGGTTCGAAAAGCGTTTGGGATTGGACTCATCTATGAGATGAGCTATACTGAGCATCTGGTTACCCTCATCAAGCTCGTCAAAAACACATGAGGCACTCATCATTCATGATGGGGAAAAGGAAAAAAAAATTGTGTTTCACCTTTACCTGTGGCAGTACTTAGTCATTCTTGAACATTTCACTCATTTGCATTTGCATTGAGTACTTGTCCTCGAGTCTTGTTAACTTCATGAGTCTTGTTATTCCTTTGATTCATCCAAAGAATGTTTCCACCATTAGTTGCATTGGAATTTGGCGTCATTCTCGTCATGTCAATACTGCCAAGTCATGCCATGCCCATGTTCAAGATACATTCACCACTCATCTTTTGCAGTCAGTACACCCTCTATCATGACGGTCTACTCTGATTCAGTCTTGCATTTTACTGTACCATCCGATCTACTCCAAACATCTATTATCGAGTTTCATGTCGATGATGGGGGATTCATCAAGGCCCTCCTTCGATGGGTTCATCCTTGTCAACTTCAAATCATCATCCAAGGATTGAATCTAGAAACCAATCAAGTACCTTGGGCCTGCATGCCTCAATGGCAGGTTACCTCACTTTCGACATGATTTTACATCATTGACTCTTGAATGGAATATTTCGTCAAGTGTTCGACTTCAACTCATCCATTCGTGCTTGATGATATGTATTATGATACCTTGGGCATCATTGACATTAATGGTGATTTTCCTCACGCTTGTTAACGGTATACATCAATGACCGATAATCGAGTGGTTTCTACCATGTTCGACGTCAAGACATTTGTAATCACATGGATAGATTTGTATCATTGTGGGTTCGACATGAAGACCCTGGGGAGTTATGTTTTACCCAGGTTGTGATGGAGATTGTTTTGAGTTATGATACACGGATCCACTTTGTATTGGTCATGGCAGTGTTATCATCTCATCATGGATCTACGAATGTTTCTAGTAGCCATGATTGTGTCCAGTCCGTCTTTACTACCATGGATCTGCATTTGTATTGGTCGGCAGCCATGTTGTGAGTCATACAGGACTGTGTTCTCAGATTCAGTTGTACTACAGCATCGTCTTCCATCCGGTAAGTCTTTTCCATCCTTCTATCAAATCATTTCGCCTATCTAGTTTCAACAACTTCATGCTTTGGGGGACATTCTGTTACACCTAAATCTTGCCACCATAAGACTCAGTGTAAACATCTCTGAAGTTTCCATGATTAGGAAGTCAAACATGAGAAGTTACTGACCCCCTTTTCATAGGGTCTAGTTGGGTCATCGCAGGTTGCTCCCTAGGAACTTGCGCCCAACTAGGTTCATCGCAGGAGGTTGCTTGACCACTTGCACTGATGGCTCATGTCCCGCTTGATCAGCATGCGCTGACCCTATCTGACGCTGGTTGTCCTATTGCAACTTGCGCCGATGTCAGTTAATATGGATAAAGGGATTCTTCGAGCCATTTCTCGAAGGTGTGTGACTTGGAAATCTACCCCTGACCTATAGGAGAGCTGGAATTCGGTTCCTTAACCCTTTGGGAGGATCCCTTAGTCCTCTCCCACTATTTCTCAAGGTATCCTATCCTCCTAGTCCTATATATATGAAGCTCTTCTCCATTCCAAAGGGAGGAAGTCTATAGCATCCATATGCTGGTGGAATAAACTTGGGAGATCATCATTCATCCATTGGAGGCACCCATTTCTCCTTAGAGGCATTGGCTTGGATTGTTGGAGGAATATTGCAACGTTAGGGCTTGGTTGGAATCCTCACTCTTCTTTGTATTCCCACTTTTTATACAGTAATACAAAACTCTTTCCATAAATGTCTTGCTGTTCATTTGATATTTATAGTTTACTTCCTTAACTATTTACTTAGATCAATTATTGTGTAGATGTGTTATTACTACTTGTTTGTCTCTTGCATGTTCTGACAGGTCTTTTAGCTTTGGATCTGACGACCGTGGAGCTTGGAGTGACGAGGGAGAAAGAGATCTACAGATCTGAAAGGTAAGATGTTCATGTATCTTAATTTCTAATTCGATCTAGGAGGGTAGATTTGTATAATGTCTGATTTGTTCTAGATTCACATTGAACTAGGGAGATCGTGGCTTAAGTCCACTTTCGGTAGATTGTCCAGTAACACTGAGGTCCTCATAATTCTCCACGCTTCGCTCCTTAGCAGACCTGAGTTTACCATTGCGTTTCCAAACTTCTCCAGCTTCTTGCCAAGATTCCTGTTGGTGTTGTGCATGGCTTCCATGTGAATATGCAGGTGGGGGTCCATAGCAATTGCAGCGCTAAGAACATTAACCCTATCCTCAAGATTTCTATTGTGAGTCTTAACTTCGATGTGGGTGGCTTCTGTAAGTGTATAAAGCTTGGATAGGGCTCTCTTCATATCCAGATTTTCGTTTCTCACCAGTCTAACCTGGTGTTACAAATCCGTGACACGAATTTGAAGGTCCCTGTTCAAACATGATCCCCTTCTCTGCCCTGAATCATGAACCCCATCCTCCAACAGGACCTCAATCTATTCTTCCTCCCTAGATTCGGTGTGACCTAAGTGTTGTTCGCAGTTAACCTGGACATCTTCGAAAATCGGATGACCCCAACTGCGGGCCCTTTTGGAGCTCCTAACATGCTGACGACATAGAGAATAGGACGGACCGAAAACCATCACAATATGCTCCATCATAAACTTCGAACTCTCCTTACCAATGTGTTGGTGGGTATCAACGAAAATGCAAAGGACTTCGCAGCTGCACGAGTATTTGAAGGATGTGTGATGCCAAAGCATCCCCTCGGATTCACGCATGTTTCCCATCTGGCATGGCATGAACCGAGGCCCATAAATGCCGAGGTGACATAAAATCCAACGCAGATTTAAAAATCTTAAGTGGGAGTTAGGAGCCACGATCCTAATGTTTTTGGAATAGGAGAGAATTTTGAGTAAATCAGCCATCAATTAAACAATAAAATTAATGAATCCATTTATCCTCTCTAAACATATTGTCACATTCCAAGTTTCCATAGCTCAGGCCAACACCTTTGTTTGCCAATCCATCCGCCTGCTGGTTCTGGGCTCTTAGAACATAAAAAAACTTGATTTTATTGAATTCCTTAGCTAAACAAAGAAGAAGATGCTGCATTTTGTTAGCGGGCTTCTTATAATTTCTTATCAGGGTTCTAGCTTCTCTTATCACGATTGATGAGTCTCCAATCGTAGCAATATCCTGAATTTTCAATTCTATGGCAGTTCCATCCCTTTGATTAGGGAAAGCCATTCAACTTTGTTGTTGGTTTTTTCCCAATGCTCCAGGAGTAATCTCTCTTCTTGTTTCCCCTGGGGTCGAGAATAACCCCCCCGCACCTGCCAAACCTGGATTTCCTTTCGAGGCCCCATCAAAGAACGGGATACAACATCCTAATTTTGTTCTCCAATCCTGGAAACACTCATTGCTCAATCTGAGCTGCCACTGCTCTGATTTCGGATTTTTGGGGGGCTTTGTCCAAAGACGGAGATAAGGTGAAGGGACAAGGAAATCAACCATTTGGTCTCTTTATTCAGTGGTCAGAGGTTCTTTATTTAAATTTGACATTCCTCTTGAGAATAAAGCCTCAGTCCATATAGCCTTTGCCGAATCAGCTACCTTTTTTGGACTAGAGTTTTCCCTTCAAAAATTTTGTAGTTTCTGGTGTTCCAAATTTTCCGGCATATGAATCTAGGAAGGGCATCCCATGCTCTTGCAAGATTAGGTTTTTTCTTTAAAGATCCAATATAGTCGTCTCTCCAACAGCTGAAAAGTTCATTCTAGTTCGTGGGCAATATGATGTTGACATTTATAACTTGAAAGGCCAAATTCCAGACCTCCTGAGAAAAATTACAGTTAATGAAAAGGTTATCCAGAGTTTCTTCAGCCTCCTTGCACAGGATGCATCTAAGTGGACCAACTATTCCTCGCTTTCTCAGGTTTTCAGCAGTCAACGTTTTTCGATGAGCAAGAATCCAGAAGAAATCATTAATTTTTGGGAGTCCATCTTTATTCCAGACCTTGCTCTAGTTTATGTCCATTTTGGGATTGTTCTTGCTATAGAAAACATGACTATATCCTTCCTTAACCGTATAGAGACCCTTCTTCCCCCAGCCCCTGCTATCCTTGATATGCTTATGGATGGGATTATTATCGTTTAGGAGGGCTAAAAGAGCACTGTAGTCTGCAAAAAGCTGAACTGGGAGCTCCAAGTTCTGCCAACCATCCCATCTACCACTAGCCATCCAAGTAGAGAGATCATACAGAGTTTTGATATTTTTCTGATCAAGCCAAACTTTTAGATCCCCTAATTCGTGGCAGTAGTTGGATGGGGAACTGGATCCCATCTTATCTTGCCAGATTTTAATCCATTTTCTGTTTCTAGCAAACCAATACACATTTTCATGGATTATATGAGCCGCTTTTTTGCAAAGGTCCCATATAGGAGACCCATTTCTGGCTGTGTCTACCTGCTCAATACACCTTCTTTTGGAACCTGTCATATACTTCTTTTGGAGGACATTCTTCCACCAAGAACTCTCCCCATAGATTAATATCCAAATAATTTTAGCACCAAGAGCAAGGTTCATATGGAGAGGGCTTCGAACACCTTCTCCACCATCACTTTTTGGACTGCAGACCGTGTCCCAACCAATGAGAGGAAACTTTTTGGTGTTTGAAGACTTGCCACCTTGCCAGAGGAAGTTTCTCAATTCCCTATTGATCTCCTGAATGATGTATTTAGGGTCAATAGAGATGGAGCAAACGTAGATTGGTAGGGCAGAAAGAACCGTCTTGATTAACATGAGCTTTCCGATAGGGTTGAGCCACCTGAAACCCCAAGCATTGATTTTTTTTTATTTTTTCAATGAGATCCTGCCAATCGGCCTTTTTATTTTTTCCTTTAAATATGGGAATACCCAGATAACTGAAGGAGTTCCATTCTGAAATTCCTTCAAACTCCAAAATTCGTGAAATTCTTGACAAGGTACTGGGAAGACAGTTCCACCCATAAATTTTAGATTTTCCAGAGTTTACCTTGCCATCCGAGGCGGAAAGAAAAATGGTCAGAGAATTCTTGAATCTCTTAGATATTATAGTGGAAGCACCCCCTAACAGGATTGTATCATCAGCAAACTGAGCATGGTTGGACGACTTGACTCCTCTAGCTATTTTGATCCCTTTAATCTCCCCATTGTATTGATAGAACTGAAGTTTCCTGCTCAAAGAATCTGCTACCAAAAGATATAGGAAAGGAGACAGAGGGAAGCCCTGACGGATGCCCCTGGAAGCTTGAAAGAACTTTGTTGGTCTGCCATTAACCAGGGGGGCGATCCAGGGGTTGCTAATCCAAGCTTTAATCCATCTTACGAATCTATTAGAAAAAACAAACTTTGACATAACATCGAAAATAAAAGAATGATTTACCCTGTCAAAGGCATTAGCCATGCCGAGTTTGATTTCCACACCTTGTTGTCCTCTTTCCAGGATGGAGTGGATGGCCTCCTACACTATGATGATACTATCCAGAATTTGTCGCCCCGTGATGAAGCCTCTTGAGTATCCGAGATTAATTTTCCCATAACATTCTTCATTCTAGTTGTCAAGATCTTTGAGAGAATTTTGTAGGAAGTGTTGCACAAAGAGATTGGTCTGAAGCAGTCTCAAGAATATACAGAGTTTGCTTTTATTATTATTATTATGGTAAGTTTCATACTCATGCACAAAGACAAAAATGTGAGTGGATTATATATAACGCTAGCTTGAAACAAAATCAACCCAAAACAGAGGATAGAATGATCAGAAGAAAAATAAAAATACACATTACATATGCAGTGAACCATAAGTTTGCCATGCCATAAGAAAATAAGAAAATAGAGGGTAGTTATCTTATTTATATTTTGAACTATTACACATAACATAAATCACTCACAACACATTTTATACTCAAATAAATAATGGGCATTCTTGCTTACCCAACAGGCTTGACCATTTATATCATATTGGTGTAAATGCATATGTTGGGTTGCACTTTAGGTTCAAATTATCTTTTTTCCATTCATATTAGATTGGTGGAAATGCTTCTGTTGGGTTGAACTTTAGGTTCAAATTATCTCTAGGTAAACATTTGTACTAATATCATAGGTGTTATTAGCAATAGATCGTCGATATTGCAATAGGATATTGCCTCCATTTTCATATTGACATAAGAACAGACCAACCATACAAAATGTGGAGAAATTGCAAACAAATTTATCAATCATGTATCAAGGGAAAAAGCACACAACTTGCTAAATAATGAATTAGCAGCATGATACCTCAATTTGTAACAAGAACTTGACTTGTTATCCTATGAAACTGTAACATATCTTTGGCATTCCCAAGTTATCCAATTCTAACCAAATCATTAATTTTACCAAATGAATAAATGTGCAGGAAAATCATTTAGTGATATAATAAATATAAGATGGAAATTTGGATCCTCAACACACTCACATAGCAACCTACTCACATTGTATAATATGTGTAAACCCCAAGCAACGCTACCACAACACTTCCACCATATTTATTACAAGAAAACATCTACAAGAAAGAGAAAATCATCAATTTAGATATTACATTGTCATTAGATAAATTTCAATCCTTGCATGGCCTACACTTCAAACATTAAGAGGCAAAGTCTACCATGATTTTAAAATTGTAGTCAACTACACTATGCTAAATAGTAGTTGAGTAAACTCTTATTACTCTAACTAAGGTAGGAAACTCTTAGTAGGAAACTCTTATTAGTTTCCTACTAGTCTAACTAAGGTAGGAAACGCTACCAACAAGATCCATTTGAGGCGTAGGTCATTTTAACCAAAGAGGGGTTGAAATGTAGGATTTGGGTTGTTCATGTTACCATAAAAGACAAACTATAGAAATTGACCACTGTATTACTCTAAATCTTGGACTATAGTGTAGAAATTGTAATGCACGTCACTTAGGAAAACCCTATTTTAGACAACTGTCAAAATAGACAACGTTGGGTTAATGAAGCCACCGGATAGGAGTGTCCTTGTGGTACTTGGATGTCACGAATCCAGTGAAGCTAACAGTTTGTGCATTGGAGCCTCAATTTTCGAGTTATGGCCAGTTTCATCTCGCTTCCCAAGGCCATTCAGGGAGACCAGGAAAATTTCAACCGAGGGCATGAAAACCAAACCGAGCAACAAAATTGAGTTCCATGGCCTCCTGCAATTATGTTTGGGCAAGGACGAGATTACTGCAATTCCCATGCACTTGCTTGACACATTTTTCAAAATATTAGCCTATCGTGCAGAAATTGCATTGCACGTCACTTGGAAAAACCCCAGTTTAGAAAATCGTCGAAATATACAACTTTCGGTCCATGAAGTCACTATACAGGGGTGTCCCTAGCGGTACTCGAATGTCACGAATCCAACGGAACTGACGGTTTGTCCACTAGAGACATTGTTTTCGAGTTATGGCAAGTTTCATCTCGCTTTCTAAGGCCATTCAGGGACACCGAGAAAATTTAAACCGGGGCAAAAAAACCAAACAGAGCAACAAAATTGAGTTCGGTTGCCTCCTCCAGGTGTGTTTGGGCAAGGGCAAGATGACCACCATACCCACACACTCACACTCCACATTTTTTAAAATCTTATCCTATACTACAGAAATTACACTGGATGTCACTAAGCAAAACCCTATTTTAGAAAACCGTCAAAATAAACAACATTAGATCAATGATGCCACTGGAAAGGGGTGTCACCAGTGGTACTCGGATATCATGAATCCAACGGAACTAACGGTTTTTCCATTGGAGCCTTGTTTTTCAAGTTATGGCGAGTTTCATCTCGCTTCCCAAGGCCATTCAGGGACACCGAGCAAATTTCAACCGGGGGCATAAAAATCAAACCGAGCAACAGAATTGAGTTTTGTTGCCTCATGCATGTGTGTTTAGGCAAGGGAGAGAGAGAAGGATTCCCACGCACTCGCTCCCCACATTTTTCAAAATTTTAGCCTATGGTGCAGAAATTGCATGCACGTCACTTAGCAAAATCCTAGTTTTGAAAACTGTCAAAATAGACAAATTTCAATCCATGAAGCCACCAGATAGGGGTGTCCCTAGCGGTACTCGGATGTCAAAAATCCAACAAAAGTGATGATTTCTCCATCGGAGCCACAGTTTTCAAGTTATTGCGAGTTTCATCTCGCTTCCCAAGGCCATTCAAGGACACCAAGAAAATTTCAACTCGGGGCATAAAAACAAAACTAATCAACGAAATTGAGTTTTGTTGCCTCCTTCAAGTGTGTTTGGGCAAGGATGAGATGACTGCGACACTCGTGCACTCACTTGGCTCATTTTCAAAATCTTAGCCCATCGTGCATAAATTGCATTGCATGTTACTTAGCAAAACCCTAGTTTAGAAAATCATCAAAATAGACAATGTTCAGTCAATTAAGCCACTGGACATGGGTGTCCCTAGTGGTACTCGGATGTCATGAATCCAACGGAATTGATGTTTTGTCCATCGGAGCCACGATTTTCAAGCTATTGTGAGTTTCATCTTGCTTCCCAAGGCTATTCAGGGACACTAGGCAAATTTCAACCAAGGCAATAAAAACCAAACCGAGCAACAAAATTGAGTTTTGTTGCCTCTTGTAGGTGTGTTTGGGAAAGTGTGAGATGAACATGATGCCCACACAGTTGCTCCCCACAGTTTTCAAAATCTTAGCCTATGGTACAAAAATTGCACTGCATATCACTAAGCAAAACCCTATTTTAGAAAACCGTCAAAATAGAAAACGTTTGGTCTATGAAGCCATCAGATAGGGGTGTTCATAGTGGTACTCGGATGTCACAAATCCAATGAAACTCACGATTTTTCCACTGGAGCCTCTATTTTTGAGTTATGGAGAGTTTCATCTCACTTCCCAAGGCCATTCAGGGAGACCAAACAAATTTCAATCGGGGGCATAAAAACCAAACCGAGCAGTGGAATTGAATTATGTGGCCTCCTACAACTGTGTTTGGGAAAGGGAAAGATGACTGTGATGCCCATGCACTCGCTCCCCACATTTTTCAAAATCTTGAACTATAGTGTAGAAATTGTAATTCACGTCATTGAGCAAGAACCTAGTTTCAAAAACCGTCAAAATAGACAACGTTTGGTCAATGAATCCACTGGACAGGGGTGTCCCTAGCGGTACTTGGGTGTCGCAAATTCAACAAAGTTGATGGTTTGTCCATTGGAGCCTCGGTTTTCTATTTATGGCGAGTTTCATTTCGCTTCTCAACTCCATTCAAGGACACTAGGAAAATTTTAACCTGGGGCATAAAAACCAAACCGAACAACATAATTGAGTTCCATTGCCTCCTGCAATTGTGTTTGGGCAAGGGAGAGATGACTGCGATGCCCATGCACTCGCTTGACGCACTTTTCAAAATATTAGCCTATCCCGCAGAAATTATACTGCATGTCACTTAACAAAACCCTAGTTTAGAAAACCGTCAAAATAGACAAATTTTGGTCTATAAAGCCATCTAAAATGGGTGTCCCTAGTGGTAATCGGATGTCACGAATCCAACGGAATCGACGGTTTGTCCATCAGAGCCACGATTTTTGAGTTATGGTGAGTTTCATCTTGCTTCCCAAGGCCATTCAGGGACACCAGGAAAATTTCAATTGGTGGCACAAAAACCAAATTGAGAAACAGATTTGAGTTTCGTTGCCTCCTGCATGTGTGTTTGGGCAAGGGCGAGATGACTACAATGCCCATGCACTCTCTTAGCACATTTTTCAAAATTTTACCCTATTGTGCATAAATTGCACTACACGCCACTTAGCAAAACCTTAGTTTAGAAAAATGCAAAATAGACAACTTTCGGTCCATGAATCCACCGGATAAGGGTGTCCCTAATGGTACTCGGATGTTATGAATCTAACATAACTAAATTCTTGTCCATCAGAGCCACGATTTTTGAGTTATGGCGAGTTTCATCTCGCTTCCCAAGTCCATTCAAGGATAGTAGACAAATTTCAACCAGGGGCATAAAAACCAAACCGAGCAACGAAATTGAGTTCCATTTACTCCTACAAGTGTGTTTTGGCAAGGCAAAGATGGCCACAATGCACATTCACTTGCTCAACACATTTTTCAAAATCTTAGCCTATCATGTAGAAATTGCACTACATGTCACTGAACAAAACCCTAGCTTAGAAAACCATCAAAATAGATCACTTTTTGTCCATGAAGACATTGGACATGTGTGTCCCTTGCAGTACTCGGATGTCACGAATCCAATGTAACTGACAGTTTGTCCATCAGAGCCATAATTTTCAAGTTATGGAGAGTTTCATCTCGCTTCCGAAGGACATTCAGGGATACTCGACAAATTTCAATCAGGGGCATAAAAGCAAAATGTGCAACGGAATTGAGTTATGTTCCTCTCGTAGGTGTGTTTGGGAAAGGGCAAGATGACCACGATTACCACACACTCACTCCCCACATTTTTCAAAATCTTAGCCTATGGTGTAGAAATTGTACTACATGTCATTGAGAAAAACCCTAATTTAGAAAACCGTCAAAATATACAACATTTGGCCCATGAAGCCACCAAACATGGGTGTTTCTAGCAGTAATCGTATGTCACGAATCCAAGGGAACTAACTGTTTGTCCTTCTGAACCTTGGTTTTCTAGTTATTGAGAGTTTCATCTTGCTTCCCAAAGCCATTCAGGGACACCAGGAAAATTTCAACCGGGGGCATAAAAACAAAACATAGCAACATAATTAAGTTATGTTACATTTTTCAGGTGGGAAATGGTGAGAGGACCACTATGCCCATGCACTCACTTGACACATTTAGAACATATTATCCCATCGTGCAAAAATTGCACTGCACATCTCTAATCAAAACCCTAGTATAGAAAACCATCAAAATAAACAATGTTTGGTCCATGAAGTCCCTAGAGGTGCTCAAAAGTCAAGAATCCATCGGAACTGACGATTTGTCCATTCGAGCCTCAATTTTCAATTTATTGCAAATTTCAACTCGCTTCCTAAGGCCATTAAGGGACACTAGGGAAAAATTCAACCAGGGACATAAAAACCAATCCAAGCAACGGAATTGAGTTTCGTTACTTCCTGCGGGTACTTGGATAACATGATTCCAATGAAGCTTTGTAAGCTTTGCGATTATTATACCAATGATATGATTAATACGTTAAAAACTATATCTATGATAATATTCTTTTAGCCATGTTTATGAGGGGATATTATCAAGCATGTTATATTAAATTTACTTTTAGATTACATTGTAAACAATTCATGAACTTGATTGAGAGATGAAAACCATGGTTAATATGCTCTTAAAGATATAGATTGAATAACATGTTATATATAGATTTAATGATATAACAACTTTAGGCAAAAAAATGGTTCGAAGCAAATAGTATATGTGATATCATATTTTCTTCACTTTATATATAATCACTGGGATGTCTATTTTTCTTTGCCTCTATGTCTTGTTCTATTGTGATATGAAAATTTATGGTGTACATGTGTGTGTATATGTGAGTGTGTGCATGGTTGTGGATACACTTTATATGTGTGGTTACTATTTGTTGATGAGATGATATTTATATTCATTGTTGGAAAACTTGTGAGAATGCATAAATGGTCACACTAATATTTGCAGTATAACACAAAATATGAATTATGTAATGAAATTAATACTAATGTTTTAAATTGATTATTTCTTGTTGTTTGCAGAAAAATGGTGAATATGACTCCTTAGATGATCCAGATTATGTTGTCACCAATGTACCAGAGAAAGATATTGCTGATCATGATGCAAATGGATCCGATGAAAATGATGATGAATATGCTTTTGGGATAGATGAGGATTATGAGGATGACAATGATCATGATCATGATAATGGTGATGATAATGATGATGATGATGATGATGATGATGATGATGGTAGCCATTGATGCTACCTATTGAGATTGTGTATGTCTATTGCTTTCTCCATGCCACAAGACACATATTATTATTTTTGTGATGATCCAAGTTCATATTACATTTTGGGTCATTTTGATTTGTATGGTGGATTTATGTTGACATATAAACTTTGATTACCCTTGATCATTTTGACATTTCTAGATATGGATATCAAAAAATATTTTTCTTGTGATTTTAATATTTTCACTATATATATCATTCACTTGTTCTTTTAACCTTAATATGATGATATGTATGCTAGGTTATTCATGTAATGATGTTTTATAATTTCATTTCTTTTGATGAAAGATAATGGTGATGTTATCGTTATTATATTGTAAGTGTATATATATTGGAAGTTGTTGATGATATTTTCATGGAAAATTAATATATATGATGATGTTACTATTTTGGATAAATGTTGTCTCTTTGTGTTAAATTTCTTTATAAATGTTATGAAATTAATTTCAATAATGGTATCTACAATTAATTTGAATGTTTCATTATGTTATTTCAGAACTATGAAGTAAATGATATATGAGAACTATTGAAATTAATGAAATCATTATAATAATTTGATATAATAAATATATTAGCACACAATTGGATATAGTTGTAGGTGTTAAATAGCAAGCCTAATGTGGTGCTAATAAGGAAGCAAAATAGGAAGCAAAACTAGGAGCTAAAGTTGAAGCCCACTATGTCATAGATCTAAAAGTAACATTGGGCACAAAACCTAGTGCTAAGTTGGAAGTCAATTCTGATGCTATTTTGGACACCAAAGTAGAAGCCAAACTAGAAGCTAAACTAGTGGCCAACAAAGAAGCAAAATTAGATGCTAAATGGGAAGTTAAATGTGGCATTCATGAGGAAGCAAAATAAGAAGAAATCCAAGGAGCTAAATGGGAAGCAAAATGTGGCCCTAGAGTGGGATTAAAAGTGGATGCTAAATTGGGTGCTAAAGTGGTAGCCAAACATGGTGCTAATGTGGACGTCAATAGAGATGCAAAACTAGGCATTAAAAATGATGCAACACTTGGTGCTAATGAGGAAGCCAAACATGGCGTTGATATGATAACAAAATAAGATGTTACTTTGGATGCAAAATAGGGCGTTACATAGGAAGCAAAATATGGTGCAACAATAGAAGAAAATTTTGGCGCCATATTGGTAGCAAAACACGATGCAAAAAAAAGAAGCAAAAATTGGTGCAAAACTAGAAGCAAAAATTGGCGCATATTTAGAAGTAAAAAGTGGTGCAAAATGGGATGCTAAAGTGGTAGTACATATGGTTGCAATATTGGATGTTAATTTGGATGCAATTATGGCGCAAATGTAGATGCAAACATAAATGCTAACATGGCGCTTTTAAGGATGCAAATATGGCGCTAATGGGGACATCATTTAGGAAGCAAAAGATGATGATCTCTAGGAAGCAAAATAAGATGTTATTTAGGAAGCAAACCTTGACGTTGTTTAGGAAGCAAAATTGGATGCTATTCTAGAAGCTAAAAAATGGGCGCTATTCTAGACATTAGAAAGGATGCTATTTAAGAAGAAGAAAAAGGACGTATTTTAGACTCTTTAAGTTTTGTCCATGACATGTCCCATTTAGCGTCTACTTCGACTACTCAATGATAAAAAAATTTACGCTAAAAAGAGACGTTAATTCTAGGATTTGTTGTAGTGATACAAGGCTTCTATTAGTCCCTTCAAGTAGTGACTATTGTATTTAACTGCCATTACCATTTGTTAAATTTTTATATCAATTTAAATATTTTTTAAAATAAAGTTTATTTTTTAATTTGATATATTTAAATTTTATTAGATTATAATTTTTGATGTGATATAATTAGGCCTATGTGAAATTACTTTCACTATTTTTCAAAGCTAAACATTAATTTACATGTACAAAATTTATGCATTCACTCTCACACCCTTCTTGAATGTCACGACCTTTTTACAACCTTTGACTTTTAGTTGTTGTAAATGTGGCATCAACATACCAAGGTAGTGGTTCTTCATCAATCCATAAGGAATATCAAAGAGTGGGGACAAGGCCATGAATAGAAACGCTAAGCTCCTACTAATGTTAGCTCTTTTGATTCTTTTATTAAGCTCCTTGCAAAACATAAAGCACTTGGAAATGGTAGAGCCACTATGAGTTAAGGATAACTCTAATTCTACAGGAGTGAAGTCGTGTTACTTCTTTGGTTACTTTTTTCTCAATGTGGTAACCATCTCCGACAATGCTTAGTTGTTAGATGACATCCTCCTCTGTGTTTTCTTTTCTTCTTTTTAGATTGACTTAGGACTTTAGTGGCCATGGGAGGACTGTTGCATACCAGTATTAGTATTGTTTTGAGTCTTGTTAGAATCTATTATGAAACTGTTAAGGGATTTGTTTTGTGACTATATGGTTAGGCAGGTCGAGTTTCCCATTGGGATGGATTTGCTTAATCTCTTGATACTTGGTTTTGTGCACATATGGAAGATGGATACTGGTTGTATTTCTCTTTTGACTAATTAATATAATGTAAATAGAGTTTACAAAAAAAAGGAACAAACAAAATTGAAAAGGAGAAAAAATAATTTAATAAGAAGAATTTTCCTTTCACGAACCTACAATTGTTGTTCATTGTCTTATTAATAGTAATAGCTAGAAGAAATATAGATGTTGATGTTGGAACATTTATCCATCTAGACATATAATCATACAGTCATGCAGCATGCATGCAACATTGTTGATCACCCTAGTGTTTGGACCATGGTGTTGACTCCCTAGTACCATGTTGTTGTCATTTTTTACCCTCATTATCCACTCATGTGTCCTATTCCTTGATTTGAGGACCTAATGTTCCCTCATGCATGATTCTAGGAGCATCTAATTCAGTTCCCTTGATTTAAGGAACTTGTCTTCAATCACCACTAGTTAACTGACCATCGGTCCTTGATTTCATGAGTCTGAGTACTTATTGAGCCCTGATGACCACAACAACTCACTAATATGCCCTTCCACTGTTAGTTATACTTATTTAACTCCATAATACGCATTTAGGCCTACCTAATATCAGTTAGACTCAGTTAACTAGCCAACTGACACTACCATCAGGAGTTATAACTACTTCTCTAGTCTAGTGATGGGAATCTTTCACAGGGGCTTCACTCAATAAACCGCTATCATAGCATGTTCGTTCGTGGCATATGAAACAATACCCCTAATTTCACTAAATATTGGAAAATACCTTCCAAAATTGTTTTTTTAAACCCCCTCCCAATATGCCTTCCCAATTTAAAAAAACCCCTATTTTCACTAGATATTGTATGTATCAATTTTTTCATTAACATTTTTTATACCCCTTTATATTTCTACCTAGTATATTGATATTATACCCCTCTTATTACCCCACATGCATTCTACAATGCACCTTACTTCTTTCGATGTATATTGTGGATGCACATTACTTCACCCACAATGCAATTACTCAACCACATATCATTATGATTTGCAACATCTAATGGTATAATGAAGAGATAGGAGATCACTTCTTGTATGTCACTAGAGCCAATGCACATAGTACAACATTTAGATTGCATGTTACAGTTCCCCAATCGTTGACTAAGCCTATTGTGGGCTAGGTATCCAAGCCCCCAAGGCCTATAACAAGCTCTAGGAGGATGACTAAACCTCCCAAGACCTGTAATAGGCACGAGTGGTTGGGTATTCAAGCCCCCAAGGCCTATCGAGGGCCTATAACAGGCCCTGGAGACTTAGAGCCTCCCAAGTCTATTGGTAACAATTGGCTAAGTGTTATTGGTAACAATTGGCTGTCAATGATCACTGTCTCTCGACTATGATTGACTGGAAACCCAATTCACCACGAAACCCCCTGGCCTCAATCATGCCTCAAGACACAATTTCCCTGCGTACTGGTAAGCCTGAGCCTGGCCTCAATCCGATTTCTCATCCGACCATGATCCCACCATCTCCATTTGGCGGATATTTTTCAGCCCGCCCATATAAAAAAGACCCCAAAGTATTTTTGTATTGTTACATTAAATAAATAAAAAACCCTTTTCCCCTTAATATATAAGCAATATAATTTTTAGGTTTTCATGAATATTTAATACCGCAATATGAATGAATGTGGTATTATATTGATTTCTAGTGAAGCCCCGTTGGAATCTTTCCTATATAAGCCTCCCACATGCATGGATTCATTATGCCTCTAAGGCTCACGAATTTCTCCTTTGGAGATGTATTATTTATGTACACATTTACTGAATAATAGATGAATGGACAATATTCCAATTGAGTTTCAATCTCTTATATTCTAACACTATTTTTGCTCTCTAATTTTCCTACTCAATTCTTTTGATCTCTGTTAGACTTAGTGTGAATTTTATCTTTGTCTCTATATCTCTGTGGAATTTCACATGGTATCAGAGCTTTGCTGAGCAAAGTAATCTTCTGGAGATTTTTTCAAATATTTTTTTGTGCGGGTATTCTACAACAGCTTCCATGAATTCGAAAGCAGTTCCTCCTCTCTCTCTATTCAACTATGATGAGTGGAAACCAAAGATGATAGCATATCTGAAGAGACAAGGTTTTTTGATGCATGTGTTGGTATTATGAGAGATTTTGCTTGTTATGAAGAGAAGAATGATTGGATAAATGATTGTGACAAATACTATGGAGCAATGTGTCTTGCTAGGTCTCCTAGTATGCACTAACTCATTTATACTGTTGAATACCCAAGTGATATCTGGACCAATTTGGATAGATAATTTGGAAAGAAGAAGGAAGAGGTTCATGCTATCCATTTGGAGAACAAGCCCAGTGATACCTCCTCAAGTGTTCTCTCTGATTATGTCTCGGCCTCAAGCACCTCTCATGATGAAGTTGTTCAAGATGAAGAAGAAATTGCAGATACAACTCCTCAAGTTCCTATTGAAGACATTCCTTCCTCTATTTCTCTAGAAGTTGAAGACAATTTCGAATTGTCCCCTTCCCATGTAGTTGATGCAGATGAAAGTGATACAACTAATGGAGCTTATCCTTTTGTAGATATTATCCATTCCTCACTCATGTTCTCAGTGTCTTCTAGTTCGAATTTTGAGCAAGATATGCCAGCTACTACTCTAGAGGTTGAAGAGAGTTTCGAATTCTCTACTTCCCATGAGCTTACTGATGTGCAAGATTGTGATCTACTGGATGTGTTGGAGGTGCCTATATAAAAGTTTGGATATGTCACATTCGATCTCCTTGGTATATTGCTTCTTATGAGGTTCTATTTGATTGATAGCACCTGTTTTTAGAGTTACATTGAACATGGAGAACACATACTTTCATTTTATATTGATCTCAGCTCACTTGGTTTGAAGTTCAAGTCTCAAGCCCATCCGTTTGGTCCTGATCTTACCTCCTTTGATTTGAAGTTCATGGCATGGGACCATTATCAGTATTCTCCTCCTGGAATTGATCTCACCTATTTTGCTTTGAAGTTCAAGTCTGAAGAGCACCTACATTTTCTCTCTTATCAATGTATTTCAGTTACTCTACTTGGCTACATTGTCCTGTATGCAGCTGTTCATGTTCCTAATCCAGCTAAGCACATTCCTCTCTTGCAAAAGAGGAAGATACCTCCAGACATATGATCAAGCATCACACCTACTTGAGTTTGGAGCAATTAATTTTTTGGTGTGCTTCATGTCCATCTTGAGGGGGGTTTTGTTCCCACAGGGTTTTCCCTCTTTCCTCACTTAAATGGACTAATAAATTTGTAAAGGGTGACCTTTGGTCTCAGTTACCAGGGCCCTATTTCCGATATTTCCTCACATAGTCAAGCTTAAGGGGGGGTGTTGGAACATTTATCCATCTATACATATAGTCATACAGTCATGCAACATGCATGCAACATTGTTGACCACCCTAGTGTTTAGACCATGGTGTGGACTTCCTAGTACCATGTTGTTGTCATTTTTTACCCTCATTAGCCACTCAAGATCCCTATTCCTTGATTTTAGGACCTGATGCGCCCTCATGCATGATTCTAGGAGCATCAAAGTCAGTTCCCTTGATTTAAGGTGTTTGTCTTCAATCACCACTAGTTAACTGATCACCAGTCCTTGATTTCAGGAGTCTGAGTACTTATTGAGCCCTGATGACCACAACAACTCACTAATGCACCATTCGACGGTTAGTTGGACTTAGTTAACTCCCTAATACACCTTTAGTCCTACCTACTATAAGTTAGACTTAGTTAACTGGCCAACTGACACTACCATAAGGAGTTACAACTAATTATCTAGTCTAGTGATGGGAATCTTTCCTATATAATCCTACGACATGCATGGATTCATTATTCCTCTAAGGCTAACGAATTTCTCCTTTGGAGATGTATTATTTATGTACACATTTACTGAATAATAGATGAATGGAAATTATTCCAATTTAGTTTCAATCTCTTATGTTCTGACACTATTTTTCCTCTCTATTTTTCCTGCTCAATTATTTTGATCTATGTTAGACTTGGTGTGAATTTTATTTTTGTCTCTAGATATTTATGGAATTTCACAGTTGAAAATTTTCCAGACTACCTACATTCTCCTCACTAAGAATGTTTCTATGTAGAACAACATTAAATTCTATGCTATATTTTCAAAGGATGGAAAAGGTAACACATGTAGCTCTCTTAAAATGGAATTTACTATTTCATTATGTGTCTATGATGCATTTCAATAAGTGGAACCATACAAAAATTAATAACCATCGTGTGTCCATCTCCTTATCACCATTGTCAAAATAATGTCCACCTCTTTGTCACCACTATAAAAACAAGGCAAGGGCTAGTCACATTGTGGAGACATATATATGTTGTATATATAAATATAAATAAGTAAAAGTTTGAATACATATATGTTTTAGAGATGTATATAAAATAAAAAAATACGAGAATTTTTAAATATGGTTTGTGAAATCATATTGGCATAGATCTTAACTCTGGATCTATCTTGCGCCAATAGGTATCAAATCCCTCATGGTGCATAGCATTTTTAGAGTGAAAAAACTTGAAGAAAAATTTGCCAATGATACCATAATTTCTATGCTCTAAGAAGACCACAAAGAAAACAACATCCATTTAAATAAAATATTAAATAAATACTCTCTTCAAACTTTGGGTTTGAGTGTTAGTCCCATTTGTATAAAATTCTTGAAATAAACTTAATATTCAACATATCTTTCAGCAATCAGAAGGGATTCTTTCATGACTTCCTTGGTTCCCTAGGATTATTTCATGAATGAATCCGTTGGTTCCCTTGGTTACCATAAACAAAGTTGATGTATATAGTTCTAGAATAAATAACTCTACCTTACTTTTTATGAAGGACCCAAAGTGCCAAGAGAATGAAAAATCATGGATCTATTAATGTATAATCCTATTAAGTATGAGAATAGTCTCTTCCTTGCGGTCCAGCATCCAAGTGTCCCCAATTCCAAATGGTATCAATGGTTGAGATCAATTTTGGAGGCCTAGGTCCGGAATGTGGGTGGCATTAGTTCCGACATGATAGGAGTCAAGGTGGCACATGGCGAGGAGGGGGAGTCGTGTGTCTGAGGTGGTGACTCACCCTTCTCATGGATTGTGCTTAAAATATTTTGTTGATCAATTTGTGTTAGAGGATGGAGTGGGAGTACCTGCTACGGGGAATCGATTTTACTTCAATGTGTTTGTAGTGGCGAGAGGAGAGGGTTCGTACGAATTTCAGGAAAATCCGGGAGGTGATGAATACCAGTTATGGGACAATCATTGCGTGAAAAGGTTGGAAGATGGCACCATTTACACAGTCGCTAGTGTGATTACCCTGAAGCTGACGATAGGCTATAAATCACTTGAATAGGCTACTAGGATGCCACATTCGCGGGGTCTCATTTCTGCAAAGATGGAAATTTGGTGGTCGTAGGAGACACCGGTGCTGAGAGGGGAGAACAGTATGGAGATTCCTTAGGAGGATAAGGGAGGGGTCGGTCGGAAACGTGCTAATCATGAGCAGCTTCATGCTGTGCACATGGCCTGGATGTATAATTCCACTATTCTGTCAGTGATTCGAGAAGAGATAGAGACTATTGAGCAATCCCTCTCGGTGGACCTAGAGTTAGAGAATCCTGTGGAGGAATTTAAGGCTTTGGAGCCATGGATTAGTGACCCAAGCTCGAATCGAGTTCGCCTCTCATTGTACGATAGGTATGTTTCTATGTTTTGGGTATTCAAAGGTTTGTTGGATCATATGATGGCAAAGCGGGATGCGAATCTGCAAGGGGACAAGGTCCCAATCCCCTTTTGGAAGGAATTATGGAAGGACCTACGATCGATGCATAAGAAAGTGGATGCTATTTCCCACCACCTTGGCATTTCCTTTCTGCCTTGTCCTCATCCTGGGCATGCTAACGAGGATAGTCTGGTTTCTAGGAAGCATGCTGAAGCTGGTCGGGAAGGTGATGTGGATACTGGTATCGCTCAGGCTCGTGACTGGAATGCTACAATGGGAGTGTCCATGGGTAATTATTTTGTCCCATCTATCAGGCATCATGAGTCTTAATTTCTTTGTTTGTCTATTGGGTAGTTTTTTTTTTATCATGAGAAATCTGGGTCGGTCTGGCTATGTTGCAACCTATTGGAATTCGTCGTGGTGGGGATATGTAATTTGGAATTCTATTATATATTTTTGGGGAAATGGATACATGGTCGTTGTGGTCTTGTATGATGGTTAAGAAGCTTGGGTTATCTACAACTCCTCGAGGAAGGGGGGGATGTAATTCCTAGTTTTTGTCTTACAAAGGTAGCTGGTCGGGATGCCTGAAAATTAGAATGGAAATAGTGCTTTATTCCTTTGTTCTAATAGAGTCTCAATGTAATTTTCTTTTTGATTTCTAATATAAGGTTCGACTTACTTACAAAAAAAAAATGGAGGCCCAGTTGTGTCAGTAGTATCAGTTGCACTTGCAATCTGATGACCTTTTGGGATTGTCTCACAAGAATATATATGATTTCAACTTGACTATTGTTATTTGATGTTAATTTTGGGGACAACTGAATAAATATCTATAAGATATTGATACATATAATGATGGTAGTTCTAAAGAAAAAAGAGAAGGGGAAATGCGAAGCAATATGTCAAGAACCACTAGAGGTGGTAATGTCAAAAGAAAATTTATAAAATGTATGGATTTGTTTCTTATTGAAGGAGGGACGTGCTATTATGACAATGGGACTAAAGAAGAAAAGGTAGTTCCATTGAGATACATGCATTATGTGAAGAAATAGGGACCAAACCCACTTCTTGAGTTTGACACCTATTTTTGTATCGATGGGAGAACATATCTAATTGCTCCAGATAGCTTACATGGGCTAGGGATATTTTCAATGTATGGTGTAAACATTCTATACAATTGTGAAGTTGAACTAATGGACTATGTTGGCCCAATGTACGATTATAAACATTGGTTATGGATAGCCTAGTATGTATCGAGTATGTATATATATGGAGTGCATGAATATTATACCAAAATGAAAAACAATAATCAACATAAATGAGATTCTATATATATTGATGGAAGGCCAAAAGCTTTGGGAAATGTATTTCAAACTATCAAATATGTTTTGTCATCTTAGTAATAAGACATAAAATATTCAGACTGACCAGAGTTCTAGCTCAATGTTGTTCTAAATTGGAGTTCCACTCAGAATAAGATGGGTATTCAGCCTTTAATTGTTTCAATGTAGTAGTGTCTTTCGATTTTGCATTCTTTATTATGTGATATCCATAGAATAATTCCATACAAATGTTCCCTAGTAAATCAAAGTGTTTGCAGATGAAGAGCGAAAGAAAGGAATGAATTCTTTAAGTAGCCTTCAACAAATTTAAGAAAGAAATCCTGAGGGAAGAGTACAAGATTAGAAGGGTTTGTATCCCTTTCAGAACAAAATAGGAACGAATGAATTCAATGCTAGGTGCGAGTGGAGTACAAGTTGAATCTTCTTTGTTTCGGCCTGTGATGACATAGGAATGCTAATTATGTTTGTTAATGCTTACCATTTTTTTAGCAGCATCCAATGTAAAGGAAACTACAATCTTTGAAATTTTAAGTAAATAGGTGGCGTTTCAAACCCTACAAACCCACACTCCATAAAGGTGATGTATGCATTGGTGACTATATAAATAAGTCTACTGAATAATTTGAATGGTAGTAAAATAAAAGAGACACACTCTACATAATACAAAGAAACCATGTGAGTATTATCCATGCATAAAGAATGTTAGCCACTTGAAGGTATAGCCACGTGAAGAAGGTAAGCCAAGCAATCCCATGTGAAGCTACTCATGAGGAGGTGTATCCGCCATTCAAAGTATGTGAAAGATAAGAATAGAGCTGTAGTCATACTTTTGTTGATAGTCAAAGTTTCTTATTGTCTTACTTCTAGACTTGTTTGAAATTGAATAAGGGGGTTTTATGATTTTTTGTGGCTTTGTGATCATTAATATGGTGGTGCTTTTTTGCATTTTGCTCTCAAGGGCTCCAAAGAGAATTGTGTCTTTCACTTTAAGAATGGCTTGCATTGAAGATATGTTTCATCTACTCCATACATTAATTAGCACAACTTTAGGACCCATAATTTTATTGAACAAAGGAACACTTATGTTTGTACTTACCTGTCTGCAAGTCATGCACATAAAGCTGGACATGTTAAAAGTTCAAAACAACTTCTTAACAAATGAATTAAGTTCAAAACAACATCAAAATATTGATTTCATTCTCTTTCATCATAATCCATTGTTTGATAGTACATTAGATGAAAATGATGTCACTAAGGAATCTAACAACAAACATGTACTTGTTGATTGTGAGCACCAGTTCCGTATATTTTTTACTGATGACACTAACTATAAAGTGGATAAAGTGAATGAATTGAAGGATCATCATAATAACAACATAATTTTGTTCTACCTTGGGAATAATTGAGTTTAAATGAAATATATATGGCTTAGGATATGAAAAGACTGATAATGAACTTTTTCATAATATTCCTAATTATAGAAAACCACTCATGTTTGTGAGTAGTGGATTTATGTTTGATGTTGATAGGAAGGATGAATGTGAAGGTGATGATAAGGAACAAGTATAGGATGATGATCAAGGTGGTAATGCAAATGTTGATATGGATGGTGATACATGTATTGAGGATGATGATGATGATTTGTTGAATGATGAACCTAAACAGTTCCAACACTATCACCGAGTTGGACATTAGGAATTGCAGTGTTTTGGTCTCCACCCATGTAGTTATTATGGGAAGAAAAATAATGTTTCAGATAAGTGTTGGAAGCAACCAAAAATTAAAAGGAAAAATGTGTATTTTGGTTGGTTAGCTACTTGGAATTGGTCATTGGAAGCCAAGTTGTTAGAGTGATTTTACAGTCGGATCCATACACATGTGCAAAGATGTTTGATTGGAGTGTTTTGATTCAGGATTTAATGATCCATGGCATGAACGGGGCCCACACTTTTTCTATAGTCTTTTGAATTGAAGATCGAATCTTCAAACTCCACTCAAAGATAGCTTGATTATCGTATTTCCACTTTCAATGGGGTTGTTTCATGACTTCTCAATTTCAATTGATAGGGGAGAAGATGTTGATGATGTGACAAAATTCAAGTTTCGAAGGTCTAGTGATTTTTGACGATTATGCATGTTGGATTCAGGACATGATGGATCAAGTATGTTTTAGGACAAGTTTCTAGACATGATTGTTGGTTTTGATTATTGATCCAGGTTTTTCGGGTTTTTGGATTCCTAGGTTAGTCACATTGGACATTTGATGGATTGTTTGACATATGGAAATTTGACGAATTTGCCACATTTGACAGTTGGTTTCAGGATTTATATTAGTACCAGTGATTCACTTGGTTTACGACCCACAATATTTTTTATGGACGCCGAATTTTATGATACAAGTTTTAGTTTCCATTCAACACTTTTATTTGTCAGTTGATTTTTGGAAGTTTTTTATGTGTCGTTCTCTAAGAGTAGTTTTGTGAACTGTTTTGTTCACTTACAGGGATGATCTTCGGATCTTGTAGAAGACAGATGAATCTTCTGCATCTTTGCTTGGTGTATTCATATTTGTTAGGCATTTTTCAGGTTTTGAGATATGTTGGATTTTGAATCCAACTAAGTTATCATCAGGGGTTTGTTCTCATCGATTTTGGGTTCACTTCAGTGAACACTTATAGGTTGTATAACTCATTTGTTACAGAATGAATTTTTTTGGATTTGGTTTCAACATCTATTTTTGGCATTTTTTTAGGCAGATCTTCATTGACACGCATGAGGCTTCAGACCATGAATTATAGGTTGAAGACTTATCAGGTTTTGCACTAGTTCTTATTGTTGAGTTGATACATTTGTACAAAATTATGATTAAGGGGGGGATTATTAGAAACCTATCCCTAATCATAAAGTCATATTTTACCTTAAACAACATTTATGTTACTTTACGGTTGTAAGGTAGTTACATGTAAACCTTGTATATATGTTATGTTCATGAATAATAAACTTGCTCAGGCTTATGCCCTCTTTCAACCATCTTATTTCTTACTCTTTTTAGTTTTCTTGTTTATTTAATATTTATCACCAGGTTTATAAACAATTCACATATTGGAAGCACGAACAAGCTAGTAACCCAATTGTATGTTTCAAGAGCATGATGGAGATAGAGTTGTGGTTTTTGCAATAAAACAAATAATTTTGGGGAATGAGTTTTTTTTTGTAAATAAAGACAGAACTATATATTACTTGTTGATAGAAATTACAAAGCTAGTCCACAACATCATAGGTGTTCCCGACCAACAGAGGTCAAACAGGAACCCATGACCATCATTTAAAAACAAAACTGAAGCAGGGCACTCCTGGCTTTGTTGCCAAACAGGAGGCTGACATAAACAGTTTACCCATGAGTTCAGAATAGTCTTCATAAAGCCGAAATGACAGATACAAACTAGACTTTGATAATTACCATATACCCTAGAAGGAAAAAGCATAGAACTTAAACGAAACAACTTAATCAATGGTAACAGTCTGCGAGCTCCTACCAGCAAAGACCGGGGTTAGAGCCTTGAGAGACTCCACATTATGGAAAGAGACCACGCCACCTGCATTGCCCTATCGAGGTTGGGCGCCTCTCTGGCTACCACCATTCCCATCATCAGCCGGAACCCCTTGGATAACAAAAGATATGCCCATTTTTTTTGCTATGGCATCGATTTTGGAGTGCATCACCCTATTGTCCAGATTGTGCGATTTCCATGAATGCACGGGTTCCTCATCGCCCATACGTTTATTTGCATCGTCCATCATAACATTAGCCAGCAGGTTCTTGGTGACCCAGTGTGTCATGAGAGTGCGCTCATTGAGGGAAGCCCTACCGGCTGTGGTACCATTGTCAACCACCCAATCCTCCAAATACTGATAGATTTCTCCCGTAGGTAAGGCTTGGGCATTTTCCCATAGGCCTCTCTCAGTACCTTCAATTTCTTTGCGGATGGGGGGAGGGATGCGGCTGTGGAAAAACTCAACAGAATCCCTAAGATGAGATCTAGTGGACACATGGGTTACCCTACCAGAATTGGCATCCCCACAGCTAGACGATTCACCACCTGATGGAATGGAGAGTTTGCATTTCGGCGCCATGAAAGAAGTAGGGGAAACACACAGGGAAGCCCAGAAAAACCACTCAATAGTATACCCCAGAATTCCTAGAACACCAAATCTGTATAGGCAGGCGTAACTGAAGACAGGATAAATGAATTGAAGAAAGGACTTAACGTCCAAATAGAAAACCGGGTGGAGCGTCATAGGAGTAACTGCAGAATGATGCAGAGCCGTCGCCAAGTACAGAGCCATCAATACCTGAAAATCCCTCCCAATCATAGCTCTACTAAAAGGACAGAACAAGAATGAACAAATGAAGCTCCAGGTCTTTTCGGCACTTGAATCACACTTCTGAGGGTACCTCACATGAAAACTCATAAAGAGGGATATGACAAAAGGTGTCATTCTGAACTGAGGGGATCCCTGACACAAGGCCTTCTACTGACATCAGCATCTGCCACGTTTAAATTGTTGGCAGCTGGCGTACCATGTGCATGCTGGAGACTTAAATGCGTATGATCCTCCTGTGCCAAGTGGTGACACAATTCCATTCAATCATCAGGAAGATTCACGATCGGATTACATATCCTGAGGGGGGACCCATCCACGATGCCATGGTTTTCCAGGTGGTCTGCAACTTTGTTATCCTCCTGTTTGACGTGGCTAAAAGAGACAGCTGAGAAATTGAGAAGGAGATCACGGAGGAGGTCCAGCTTGGTGAGGAGGTGCCAGCTAGAAGAGACTTTTTTCAGGGATTACCCAAAAGACATTTTCCAGGTCATGTGGATGATAATTAGCAAATCACCTTCAAAAACCATCGGTGACCAGGCTTCTGAGATCACCAAGCGGATCCCCTGAATGAGTCCTTCTAATTTTGTGGAGTTATTGGAATCATGTCCAATGGCGCCAAAATAAACCTTTACTATGGAACCCAATCCATCTCTGCAGACACCTCCATATCCAGCGGGGCCAGGATTGCCCCGAGATGCCCCGTCAAAGTTGACTTTAAAACCACTGGCCAAAGGGGGAAACCACCTGGACGGGATAACAGGTTTGCAAATAACCTCCTTCTTCCTCAATCCCTCCAGGTCAGCGTGGAGCAGACCCCATCCTTCCGCTATTCGGAGGTCACTCGGGGATAGCTCTTTGTCTTTATCAGACCATTGCTGACAACGAATAGTTTCTGTCATATTTCTTCCCAATTTTAACCATACCACATCCACTGAGTTGGAATGATCCTTGAAGATGCACTCATTTCTTTCCTTCCATATCGACCAGACTGCCATTCCCGGGAAAAGTTGCCAAAGCATGTTGATGATGGGGTTGGAAAAGACCTTAAGGTCCCAGGACAACAAAGTTTGCTCTGGGTGGCCCCTGACGTGCTGGCTTCTTCGAAAAATGGTGGATCCCCTATCCGAAATCTCAGACGCAAACGGACAGGAATCAAGCAAATGGTTATAAGATTCCTCTTCATGAAGGCATAACGAACATCGAGAAGGGCCACAGATCCCACGTTTTCTCAAGTTTTCACTAGTGAGGATCCTTTTCCAAACTACCATCCAGCAAAACACAGCTACTTTGGGCCACTTGTTCATGCCCCAAACTTTGCCCCATATTTGCCTCTCCTCTTTGTCATCCTGAATTCTAATCTCATACGCCTCCTTGATGGAAAAGGTTCCTTTCTGCAATTGACCCCATCGTAATTTATCCGGCGTTGCACTTGATCTAATGAAACGATCCTTCAAAGTGGAATCAAAAGATGATAGGGTTTCGTCTTCAAAAATACTGTCCCAACTTCCCGCCCTCAGCCATTCCTTATGCCAATCATGGTCATTATGATTCCAATAGTGAGATACCTTTGTTTTTCCTGAGGCTAAGCCTCTTTTTTTATAACTAGCCATCTAGGATCAGCACCCAGAATGGGCAATTGATTCCACGAATCATCCCAGAAATTGGCCACTTCCCCATTATGAATTTCCCAAAAGCAGTGATCCTGGACCAGGCATCTTGCCTCAAAGGCCTTTAACCAGATGTGAGATCCTTGCTTTACTTCGTTGAACCTAACCAGGAGGCTGGTGTCTCTATCCCGAGCATACTTGATATGCCAAAGTTTAGCCCACGGCTCCGATTGATGATTGCACCATCGCCACAAAATTTTTGCTCCATAGACCTCGCTCATAATTTCAGGGTCTCTTAATCCAATCCCCCCCTCATCTTTAGGTTTGCACACTTTCTCCCATCCTACCAGAGAGAATTTTGCCTTGTTTTCCCTACTGCCCCAGAGGAAGGATCTTTGGATGCTTCGGATTTCCCTTAGGATAGATTTGGGCACAGATAACATTGAAAATAAATAAACAGGCATGGCCTGTAGGATCGATTTGACAAAAGTGAGCCTGCTGGGAAAGTTGAGGGGGCGTAGAGTCCAATTTGCGATTTTTTTCATCATTCTATCCACCAAATCGTTCCAAGAAACCTTACGGATAGTTGTATCCGAGAGGGGGGGGGCCAGATACTTGGAAGGGAAGGATCCACGTGAAACACCCAAAATACGAATAATATTGCATTGAGTAATACCAGGAGTATTGAGGAAGAACACCTGGGATTACCGGGGTTAACTTCCAACCCCGAAGCCTTTGCAAACAACTCCAGACTTTGTTTGAAGGATCTAGCTTCTTGGACTGAAGGGTGCCCCATTAACATGGTATCATCTACAAACTGTTGATGAGTTTGTTTTGCCAGGCCATCATGTAAAGAAAGGCCCCGAATTCCCCCAAAGACAGCTTGGGACTGCAGGAGTCTACTAAGCCCTTCATCCATAATAATGAAGAGAAATGGGGAAAGAGGATCACCTTGCCTAATACCCCTGGAAGCTTGGATCAGCCTGGTGGGGGATCCATTAAGGAGGATGGAGAAGAAGGGAGTGGAGACCAGATTCATGACCCAATTTATCCAAGTCTGATTGAAACTGAAAGCTCCCAAAATACTGCGCATGTATTGCCAGTTCAATTTATCATAGGCCTTTGCTATGCTTAATTTCACAAGCATGCCAGGTTTCTTCAAAACCCTGAGAGAATGTAAAGTTTCATGGACCAAAATTATACCATCCACAATTTATCTGCCCTCCACAAACCTCGACTGTTCCGGGCTTATAAGTATAGGGAGAAGAGGCTTAAGCCGATTTGCAATGACTTTGGAGATGATCTTGTAAATCACATTGCATAAGGCGACAGGTCTGAACTTACCTGGGGAATCCGCTCCTTCCTCCTTAGGGATTAGGGAGAGGAAAGTGGCGTTGAAGGCTTTCAAGATGCCCCCACTGCATCTAGACTCCTCAACAAGTTGATGGACATCAATCTTAAAACCATCTGGGCCCGGAGCCTTGTCTAGGGCCATTTGGAACATGGCAGTCTCAACTTCTTACATAGAGACCACCTTGTTGAGAGCCTCATTGTGAGCCTGGGAAACAAGACTGGGAATGAGAGAAGTGATCTAGGCAATGTCAGGATCACGATCACTACAATCCTCTTTGAGTACTATCTTGAAGTGGTGAACAAGCTCTTCTTCAATTTCTTCTCTGGTCTTGGCGATATTCCCATTAGAAGTGCAAATTTTCAAGATTTTGGATCTGTGTCTATTTTGAATAACAAAGTTGTGAAAGAACCTAGTATTTCTTTCCCCTTCTTGAATCCACTGAATTCTAGATTTTTGCATCCAGAGGATTTCCTCCTGCCTTTCCCTTGCTTCAAGATTCTCAAGAGTGAGAAGCTCACGCTTTTTCAGCTCATCACTCCACCCTTCCTCCATCCCAAGTTTTTGAATCAGCTCAAGATCCAAGATGAGATGCTTTTTTTCTGCAAAAATATTACCAAACTCCTCCTTATTCCAAACACGAATTTTGGCCTTTAGAGCTTTCAATTTTTGTTGGAATTGGTACATCCGAGATCCTTCCAAGGGGACCAACTCCTTCCACCACTGGCCCACTAGATCCTTGAAGTCCTTGTGGTCCAACCAAAATTTATCAAAATGAAAAGGTCTGAGCAGGTTGTTAGCAGATAGATCCCATGTGAGGCACATTGGCCAGTGATCAGAACCAACAGTAGGTAGGACACTAGCATTGACCTCCCCTACTTCCCAGGCTATGTCCTCTATTGTCAGAAACCTATCCAGTCTGGAAGCAACTAAATGGGGACCACCCCTCTTGTTATTCCATGTGAACCACCCATTTGCAGTCTCCACATCAATCAATTGGTTGTGGCTTAAGATAGCCCTGAAGCTTTCTTGATATCTATCCAGAAGTATGCACCCACCTTTTTTCTCGTCCAAGGAGGCGATCAGATAGAAATCCCCACCAACCATCCAAGATCCCTCCGAGGCTTGCAGCGAGATCCAAGACAAGAACTGAAGAAAAGCCTCTTTAGGCTGAGCCACACTGGGACCATAGACATTGACCAGAGTTCCTTTCACCGCTGAGTCGATTATACTAAAATCACATATTAGAGATAACCTATTAGCTCTCCAATTAGACATCATCACAGACCTGGGATTCCATAAGATAGCCATACCTACGGCCATTCCTATGGCATCTGTAGCCATAACTTCAGCGCCCCTCCAAAATCTTTGACCGTGCTTCCCCATGGTTTCAGAAGAGCACTTGGTTTCCTGCAAAAAAAGCACATCAGGACGCTCCTGCTTCACCTTCCTTGTGAGAGCCCTAATTTTCCTGGGATGATTACACCCCCTAATATTCCAAGTTATAATCTTCATTGGGAAACCTTGGCAGATTTAGAGAAGGCTTCCCTGATCGTGGGATACAGCCCTGATTCCACAAGTTTCACTCCTATTTCTGCAATGCGTTGTTTATTGGATTTTCTGCCTTTCCTGGAGTCCTCAGATGATGATTTCCACTTGAACCTAGATTGGGCATCAACCCTAATACCCAATTTCGCAGAAGCTGTAGACTTGATAATGGCTTCTTGGAGGAGATCAAGCTACCTGCGGGAAACATATCCCTTCCCCTTTTTATCGCACTCCTTCTCGATTTCATCCAAATCCAAATCCCCCAGATCCACCTCCTCTTCCCCATCTTCTTCCATCGCGTCCAGGGCTACCCTTGGAAAAGCAACCTGAGAATGAGACATAGGTTCAGTAGGGGGCTCCTCGACCTGAGCATTCTTTCCTTTCAATATTTTCTCTCCTTTATCATCCACCTCCTCTAGGATCTGAAATGGATTTTGATCCAAGGTTCCATTATCATTCTTTCCTTTCCCTTTCTTCTGGGCCTCCCCAGATTTACCTCTCCTTCTTCTTTTGACCTAGGAGAAACCCTCCTTATCCTTGATTCCCACCGAATCAGAGGTCGGGGGGGGCACTGGAGAAGATATCCGAGGACAATTCCTACCAAAATGGCCATATTCATGGCACGATCTGCATCGAAATGGTAATTTCTCATAATCAATTGGTTGAATCCATTCCTCATCTTTGTAGTTCAGCTTGATTGCTTCAGGTAATTCTTTGGATAGATCCATGTACACACAGATCCGGGCACAGGCTGTATACCTCTACCTCTTGATCTATTATGCTACTTTAACAAATTCGCCAAGTGGGTTGCCAATATCCTGCAAAATCTCTAGATCCCAAAATTCACATGGCAAGGAATAGAGTCTGATCCATACTGGGGAAATATTTACATCCTCCTTGTTATGGTTAAAACGTTCCTTCCATGGTCTGAGATATAGGCCAGCCGAGAAGAAAAAGTAGGGGCCTCCCTCAAGAATTCTATCCCGATCTTCCAGATTGAAGAAAATTATGGTGAAGAAACCCTTGGCTCCCAACTGTAGGTCGTATTGTCCTTTTGGGTTCCATATCTGTTTGATCCAGCTAACTAGATCTCGCTCCTTGGGCCATATTCCAATAAATTTTCCAATTAGGGCCTTTTCCTTCCATTGTTCTACTTTGTCTCGAACCTTTTCTGCCTGAACCATGATGGATGGGATAGTTGAGGATTTGGGAAGACATCCACTAGGACCCATCCACCTTTTCATCCCACTATCTCCATCATCCGCATTTGGTGCCATTGACACCATCTCCGCCTCTGCATGATTGAAACCCTCTGAGGTCCCCTCCACCTGCAGGCCCTCGCCCGACTTCTAGGGAGCAGGCATGCCTGCAACCCCGCCTGACACCCTGTGCCTAACCGAAGAGAAGGTCAACGCAAAAACCTCTCTGCCAATCTTCAGAACCCTCGCGGATCGCTATCCCATTTACAAACATGTAGCAATTTTGGGGAATGAGTTGTTAATCAATTACAATTTCAATAAAATTAACAAAACATGTAATTGTGATTTATCTCTTATATTAATTATTTATTTAAGATCGTCTGAATATGATCATTTGCAATATTTTTATTTTAGTCATATTTTATCTAATTAACATACTCTCATTATATATAATGAATATTGAAAATTATCTTTCATGTATCGAACTCCATTTACATAAATTTCGTATTTGTGTATCAAAATAAAATATAGAAATTTGGAAAGCCATCATAAATGAACTCCCATGAGAGTCTTATTATTGATATTATCCACCTTATGATGTTTATGTTGATTCATCAAATATTTGGCCATTATAATGAACCATGGGGATCAATGAGAATGAAAAAAATTATTGCAAACATGATCTTGAATGCACCATGCAAAAGCACATTCGTCATTGTTAGATCTATTGTTGGCATCTTGTGGAGAGTCTGCGGTAGGTGAATTTATGTTGTCTACGTTTCGAGCCATCCTTGGCTCATCATCAGGACATAAATTCACCTACTGCATACTCTCCACAAGATGCCAGCAATAATTCTCACTGCGGATTCTCAGCCATTTCAATTGTTAGATCTATCAGGTCCACCAATAGAATTTCTACAAGCCTACTTGACACCTACTTTCTTATCAACTACAACTAGAAGAGCACTAGAAGAGTATGATTGGAAAATAATTGATTATGGATAAGAAAATTATAGGAGCCACATGGAATCATTTCATCTTGATCACTAGTCAACTACAATTAGAAATGATTCAACCATCCACTGATATACAGGATTTTGATGAAGATGACAATAGGCCACTAGGTGCACCTGTGGGGAAGATGAATATGTATTTTTTAATGATGATGATTAGGAATGTAATAAAATCACTTCAAATGCAAATAATAAAGTACACATTTTAGTAGTTTGTGCATGAATATTATGTACACATTTTGTTGAACATCTTGACTATGATCATTAGGTGTCAATTGTTTATTATTTTTTTATGTTTCACATTTAAGATAATTTATTGATTCCATTAATTATTAATATATGGTTATGCCTATGATTTTATCATTTATTTCGTTATTAGGTATTGGATGACGGCGAGAAAGGGTAAGCTTATGCTCAGTGGGATTGTGTACAATGTTGATTGATGTTGAATATTATTATTTGAGGTTCTTTCTTCTCTATTTTTTGTTGAATGCATCTATCTCAAATATAACTCTTATATTGTTATGTAGACAAATTTTTGATTTGAGGTTTGTCTTCAATTGCAGTTTATAGAATGAGAGTGAAGGGAATTGAAAACATTTATCCTTGTTTGAGGATTGAGTTAATGGTTTTTATGTGAATTTATGTTTAATATGCATGTATTAGTTGAATTTTAAGGTTTAATAGGGTTATAGGATTTTGAGCCCTTTTTTAATATATTAATAATGAGGTGGTCAGAAGCTCAAGCTTAGGGCAAGTAATTATGTTGTCATTTATTGAATGTTGTGTTTGAATATGATTTGCACCATTTCTATCTTATATATGCAAATTTTATCTAGTTAACATACTGTTGTTTATGTTATAGGATGATTAAAAGGCATTGACCATGGGAAGGTAATCTGATATACCGCCATTTATATGTTAATTATGATCAATGTTTGTTGTTTAATGCAATGTTTATTGTTGCTTATTGATGTTATGTTTTTTTATTCTTTGTAGGATTCCACATTGCCTTGTTGTGATCATAACAATTTACACTTCTTTAATGATCCCAAATCCCTTGGTTCTATTACAAAATAGGTTAATTATTAGGTTTTTGAAATTAAGGGATTGATGGTGGTTGAAGTCACTACATAAAGTTATTAAAGAATAAAATTCTTTCTTTCAAGAATCCAGTAGTTCAATGTATGTATTTTTGAAATTGGATTCGATCACTTACTTTAATGAATACAACATATTGTTTTTTATGAATCCAAGTGATTGACATGGAATTCTCTTTTTATAATCCTTCTTGAGAACATATGACCCAGGCACTGGGAGAAACACACCTAGTGCTAGTGCCTTTGATTCTACAACTAATGTTGGTATCGACCCATCTACTATAGCCCTAGATAGTACTACCCTTTCCTACTCTTATGCTTCCTTCATAAAACGTTGATATGAGTGCCAGAATGTAGGGAATAATCATCAAGAGCACTATGGAGTTACCGGTTTCTTTATAATGGACCATGGACTAGTCCTAGTGAAAGGATTAAAATTCCATGGTAATTACTAATCCATTGAAAAATTTTCATTTTAAAAGAAAATGATTTTTTATGATGATCATATCTATATAATCATAATATATGATTGAAATGCCAGGCAATAACTTGTTCTATCAATAGTTGCAACAAAATGTGTTTTACTCTTTTTGCACCAACAATTAGAAGAAGTTATAAATACAAAAAAAAACTTGAAAAAGACTTGACAAAACATATGACCACTATGTTTGATCTTATATTTAGCCAAAATTTGGTTCAAACCATGGTGGGGAAGTACTTGAAATTAATGCAACACAATTACCACACTAGTTTCAGTCGTTATCCCAATTACTAGCATCCTGGATCAATTCCCATAGAAAAGTAGGCTACACTAATTGATGATCCTAAGGAGAAGAAGATGAGAAAAGAGGGATCCTTGTGGAAAATATTTGGAGAGATACAAAGGTAGATATAATCATATAACATACAATGAACTTATAACTATACATTTGACCATACTAATTAAATAACATTAACAAGCACTTTATTCTTTTCACTGGCTGAAAGACATTATGAAGGCCCCGCATGCTAGATTGGAGAAGGTTGGGTAACACAAATTTGGCCCAAAGTTCTATGTTAAAGTTAAAGGGATATATGTAAAATGTACTAAGATTTAAAAGTTTTTGTTATTGATATTTTCAACTATAATCTAAAATCTTTCCCTACTAAATTGCATTATGCTATGGCATGTAGTCAGCCAACATTGACATCGTGTCCATTGCTGAATATTTAAAATTTTCCTTGACCAGAGGGTATAAATCCCTAGTTGAAATGAAAAAAGGCAAGGAAGATACCACTTCTATTGTCAATAGGGAGGTATATAACTCCAGTCATTTTGAATAGTTAATTATAAACAACTTTAGATTTTTTGGTTATACAATAATTATAAATGTTATTATAGGCAGTGCATGCAGATTTCATTATGGATTAGGAACTAGTTTTAGAGAGTTAAAGCATTGATAAGGTATAGTTTAACCCTAATGCACCAAGTACCATGAACAAAGTCACTAGAAAATTACATTTTTTTGGTTCATGTATAATATAAACAATTTTCTTTAATTGTATTTGATGCCGATCCTATTCAGCTACCTACACGAAGATGTATCTTTCATTCTCAACAACGACCGGAATCAAGAGATTGGAAAGAGTAGCAAGAAGAAGATGCCAATGTCAAAATTATGGACCTTCTAAAAAATAAAAAACCTAGAAGGAAATATTGTAGTAAAGATTAAAATTTTTGTATGTTTGACAAATTTTGTTGTACACTAGTGTACCTTTTGTATTATTTTATGTACCATATAACATTACTATATTTTTGTTTTTATTTTTTATTTTTATTCTATCTCTTAGCCACTGTGATGTCTGTTCATTGTTTAATAATTAAAATAATGGGTATGTAGAGATGAGAGCAATGTGAGAAGAGTGGGGGATATGAGCTTCCATATTCTCATGGTTAGCATTGTTAGTAGAGAATGAAGTATGCTCAAGCCAAGAATCTCAAGGTAGTAATGTGATTGGATTTTGTTTGGACCAAGTAGTCGGATTGGTAAGAAAATATACTAGATTTTGAGTTTTTTTGTTTCCTGTATATCCATTGGGTTAAAATACTTCTCAGCCGCTAGAAGTGATTGAATATGCCCATGCTTTGCACTGGGTTTGGAAAGCTAGCACTCTCAGTTTTATGGTGAGAAATAGACATTCTGGCTCAAATGATTGATTGATTGATTGGAGAGAACACATTCAAACATGTACATCTCATCTTGATCCAGACTACCAGACTCCCCTGGTATTTCAAGTTCTCCCCATAAGAAAAGCTCATTTTTTTATTTTGATGCAGAACCCATCTGAAGCTCAATTTTTGGCTTTAACACAAAACTCATCTCGTGGATCCTTGCTTACATACATCGGTTTATGAAGGTTGGTCACTGCTATTATTTCATTGTTTGACAAAATATATCTTCTTCATCATGAAGCTTGTGAATGAAGTTGAGGTACAGAGAGAGCTGTACCGATATGAGGATCTCAATTTTAGCAATGAATGATTAATGGTCTGTTTCCCTAATTTCCATTAAGGATTTGGGGTCCTTTTAAGAAGTTCTTGTAAAAACCCAATGTTTGGCAAGGCATTAAGGTCTCTACTAGATCCATTTTTATGTGCAGACTAGGCCCTTAGGTCTCTACAGGATGGATTCCCAGGTTTGTTTCGAATCTATTTTCTAGATTCCCATCTACTCATTTCGTTATAAGGTTATTTAAGGTCAATTTCCTTGATGTGAATTTGGCCAGAAGGCTCCAAGGTCTATTTACTTGACAGCTTGTATTCGAAGGTAGGCTGAAATTCTACATGGAAGATTATTAGTGGATAGTAGAGGGTGCTCATTTTATGCTTGCAAGCACTTGAACAAACAGGGAAACTCCTGGATTGTGGTATGATAATAATTTTATTTATTCGATGCTTTGTCCACATATATTTGAGCCTCAAATACATGCTTGCAAGTTACACTTATGAAGAACCTTTTTCTAGGTGATTAGGCCAAGTGGATTTTGTTTACATAACTAGTTTATGTGCTTCTCTACTTTTGTGTTTTTGCTGAGAGTTATGTTGGACATGCTTTGTATTGGGAGAGAAACTCCTTGCTGCCCTTATTGAACAACCTGCAATTTCCCCTCATTCACCATCTTTGATTTCTTGTTTAAGAAGGTTGTTAGCAAATCATCAGTCTACAACATTGTAGTCTTTCAAGACATGAATCTGCATCTAGAACAAAGTCCATCTTACTGGAATCACCCAAAAAATCTATCACTGAAAGACTTATGCATTTTTTTGAAGATGACCAGTAATGATTTTTGTAATTGAAGTAGAACTGGAAACCTTAGCCCAAGTCTTGTCCAAGACCATATGGAGATTCTGCCTTAACCTTGGAACTTAGTCAATTGGATGGACTATGTTGTTTACCACGAACAATAGTAATACCAACATGTTGTTTACTATAAACAATAGTAATACCAGCATATAGATATAACATGTATGTAAACTACAAATTAGATCGCAATGAGAAAGGAAATCAGTCGTTCTAGGCCAATCACCATTGGCTGTTTGTTTTTTTAACATAAAAAATCAAGCAATCATTGTCATCTTTCACTGGCTGCTATAGAATCTGTACGCACTCAAACTCAACGTTGAAAAGACAAGAACTTGATGCTCTGCAACTCCCTTTAATTAAATAAAGCCATGTATGCAGATATTGTTTGACAATATTTCTCTTTTGTTGCATTTGTTGGAAACTCGTCCCAAAAATTATACGACAAAAGCGAGTTGTGCAGTTTTATGCTATTATACGAGAGGCTGCTTCCTGATAAAGTGCCTTTGGATTTGTTGCATTTGGCCAAGATAATGATGTCTACAAAAAGCTACAAGAAAGTGTTCTAAGTTTTTTGAAATTATTGACGACTAAGAATTACCCCTGGTTTTCTGGTAAGCCAATAGAGTGCCGGGAAAGATTATTTGTGGCAGCAGTAGTCTAGTGATAATGCATGCATCTATATAAGCTCTGATATATAGTTTTACATTTTTAATATTGCAAAGCGTTTTGTTGAGCAGTATCTGCAGGTAAGATTTTAGTAGAAAAGATGTAGCTATGAGTAGAAAATATTTTAGGCTTAGTCTTTTAGCACCTATTAAGGGGTTCTGAAATCCCGAGGTGATGTCAATTGATGATACTATGAGTTTTTCCATGAAGTTTACTTGAAGCTAATTTTATTGTTAATTTTTAATTTTTTTTCCATGAAGTTTACTGGAAGCTAATTTTATTGTTGTTAATTTTTAATTTTTTTCAAAGTTTTTAAATTTAGTTTTGGCTTTATATTTGAAATAGTGAAATTTTATTGATTTTTTAATCTTTAGTCAATCTCAATTTTATTTGACATTGTTTCTTTTGGAACATATTAGTGTAGGATAAACAATCCAAAGAGTTTGGAAGCTGATGTGGAAATTACAACACAATTTTTAATGCCAATGGTTAATCCAAGCCTCAACAACATTTTGAGATAAGAATGATATTTGATACAAAACTAGTGTTAGATTTACAAGTCCTATAACCGGTTTTGCTATGTAAAACCTTTAGGCTGAATCTTGAAGTTAGTATATCTTGATTTTAATAATAGATATACTAATTTTACTTAGAAAAAAAATAGATTATTTTAACAAAAAACAACTTAAATTAGTGTAGGTAATGCATTCATTTTTACTAGTTAAGAGTTTGTATATTCAATATTTTATTGCATGAAGAGTCCATCCCATTTTACATTTTATATTTTGCAAAAGCAGATAAAGAAAATGTAAATTTAAATTATTGAAAAAGTTGAACCACAGAGTCCATTAAGTTTTACAAAAAAACTTTAGGGTTCTACTTTTCATTCTCGGTTTTGATTGTTTGGATTTGATGGAACCTGGTAAGATTGATTTTTAATTTTATGTATTTTTCAGTAGAATTTTAATATTTTTTTTTACTAAAAAAACCTTACTTCATTGTTTATATTTTTCAGCAATTGCTTTTAATCATTATATTTTTAATACAAAATTTTAATCTTATTTAAAAACTTATGTAAAAGTGAAATTTTAAGCTTTTTAATATCACTTACTATTTTAATATTCTTTTTTACTCAAAAAAAAAACCTTACTTCATTGTTTATACTTTTCAGCAATTGCTTTTAATCATTATGTTTTTTAATAACTTATGTAAAAGTGAATTTTAAGCTTTTTAGTATCACTTACTATTTTAATATTCTTTTTTACTCAAAAAAAAAAAAACCTTACTTCATTGTTTATGCTTTTCAACAATTGCTTTTATTCATTATGTTTTTTAATACAAAATTCTAATCTTATTTAAAAACTTATGTAAAAGTAAAATATTAAGCTTTTTAGTATCACTTACTAGGAGTTAAACCTCTATATTTTTGAACCAGTGATGCTCTATTCTCAGCTTTACTCAACCATATAGAAATTCTACACCCCAACTTTTCACAATAGTGTAGAGTTCAAAACCTTGCAACTGCATTTGTGGAAGCTTAATTATTTTTAAATTATCCCACCTATAAAATAGGTAACACTTAAATTTAAAACACATTTTGAATACCTGAAATACTAATCCCAAAAAATAGTTTCAAGCTATCCAAATATACGGTAGGCACATAAATAACACTTTCCAGATATGATATTTCCAAGTAACCCAGTAAATACACTCTTCATATCTTACCATTCTTACAGCAATTATGTTCCTTGAAAGTTCTAACTCTTGCACAAACCTACAAAATAAGTAATATCTTATCTCTTGCACAAACTTTGTATTAAATGTATTTTGTATATAAATATATAAACAAGTGGAAAGAGAATAAGTTGGTGTTGGTGTTTTTCACATGTGGCCTGCATGAATGATCCATTGAGAATGGGATTCAAGTTGCCTTTTTATATGCATAATGGCATTTTTTTTTGAAAAATCCAAATACGGTTAGGTGTGAGTGATAATCCATTGAATGGGATGTTTAACAAAAAGTAGATGTGAGTGATAATACATTTCATGGTTGATTTTTTTTTTTGAAAATCCAAATACGATTAGGTATGTGATAATCCATTGAATGGGATGTTTAACAAAAAGATTAGGTGTGTGATAATCCATTGAATGGGATGTTTAAAAAAAAGTAGATGTGAGTGATAATACATTTCATGGTTGTTGTTTTTTTTTTATAACTAAAACGGTTATATTTTTTGAAATTGGAAAACGGTTGGCCAAAGCTTAACAACCAAAATTACACCTTTTCACCACTCCACTTGGCTCGGTTACATATTATCCACATCTAATAGAACTGCTGGAAGAAAAAAAACATAACTAAGGAATAGGGATCCAGAATGGTGTTTCATCATTCCTGCTGTACATTCCTTGAGGTAAAAGGCAACCCTTATTTGCTTTTGCATCCGCTTCTTTATTTGATCCTCTCAAAATGTGATAAAACCTAGAAGAATTGAATTCATGGAGGACATATCGCAGCCTTAGCAAACTCTTATTGAGCATAGAATTGTTGAATTTATCTTCCATATTTAGGATCTTTATCAATATTTCAGAATCTCCAAAAACTTGTATGTCTTTGTAGCCAATATCTTGGGCAATCTGAGAAGCTTGTAACATCCCAAAAATTTCTGCATAATTATTGGTTCTCAATCCTAATCGCCAACAAAAACAATCTTTTCTTAGGCCATCCTGAGAGTAGATGATCCCACCAGCTCCTGCATTGCCAGGATTTCCTTTTGAAGCCCCATTAAAGAAAACTGTGGCTTTACCCTGAATTCTCCGCCATCCTTGAAATTCAGCATCTGTGTCTCTTAGATGCCATCCTGGAGTATTAAATGGACGAACTGAACACTTTTGTCTATCCCTATACATAAAAGTACCAAACCACTTCTTTTCTTCGTGGAGCATGGACTTATCATTGCAAGAAGGATGATGCACTACTGCCTCTTGCAGAAGAGCCTTTGCCTTCGCTGCAACCATCAAAGGAGTGGTCTTGAAATTGTTGAAAATGTGGTTGTTTCTCACCAGCCAAATCTTCTAGAAAACGTACTTGGGGAGAGCTTTCCAAATTCTGGTCCAAGTGGAATTATTTTTAAGAGAATGAGGATACCTGGTTTTCCACATTGATAGGAGAATAAAAGCAGAGATCTGAGAGGGAGCATTTACATTGAGACCAATCAAAGAATTTCTCCATACTTCTTGCGAGAAAGGACAATCAACAAAAAGATGATCCATATTTTTAATCGCCAAGCAGCACAGTGGGAATCGATGAGGGCCTGCAATTCCTTTTTTCATCAAGTTTTCTCTAGTTAAAGCTTTCCTATGAATGAGAAGCCAAGTAAAAAAATTTACTTTAGGAAAACCGTATGAGTCCCACGCCAGATTCTAGAATGAAGGAGGATATATCATTGGTTGGATCGGCTGGGTAGCTTCATAACCGTGGGCAACCGTATATGAGCCTGTCTTACACCAACCCCAATTATCTTTCGATTGACGGTGAATAGGTGCTAGGCCAGTCAGCGCATTATAAAATGGGAGGATATGGTTCTGTAAAGTTGCAGGAGTTCTGGGAAGAATCCACGAATTCCACTTCCTTGTAGAGTCCCAATCCGAGATATCTGCCAGCGTGTTAACTCCATTCTGAGAAAGCCACAAATGTATCTCTCTAAGATCAGTAGAGAGGTCGAGTGGAGGGTTTCCCATGATACTGTCCTCCCAAATCCGCGTTTTTCAACCATTACCAGGAACTCGATAAAGCCTTTGCTGGAAAAAACTCATCCCTTGCCTGCATAAATTCCATAGCATCGTGCCTTTAGGAGTTTTATCAGGCTGCAAATTCCTTAAAGCGACTCCCTCCGAATATTTTTTTTTTAAAACTTGACTGACAGGGTGCTTACGTTTAGTGTAAAGTTTCCAGAGGATTTTTCCTCCAAGAGCGAGATTAGCCATTGTTGGATCTCTGACCTATAAACCTCCTTCCCTAAGAGGGCGCTTGATTATATCCCAATTGACCAAATTGTATTTTCTCTCATTTCCTTTTCCTCCTCTCCATAGAAACTCCTTGATCAATTTTGAATCTTGACTGTAATCAACTTAGGGGCCAAAGAGAAAAGAATCCTGGTAAATAAGGATGGAAGATAAAACTGTTTTTATCAAAATGAGCTTCCCAGCATAGTTAAGCTACTATCCTCCCCAAGCTGTTAATTTAGACTTGATTTTACTGAGAATTCCATGCCAAAGGCTAGCCTTAGTAGTTCCCAGAGTAAGAGGAAGGCCAAGGTTAGTTATTTTTTCCCACTTGACATAACCCATGAACCCCAAGAATTGAGCAATTTGGAGAACTGATTGTTGGTCCAAATTACAACCATAGACTGTGCTTTTCCTTTTGTCCACCTTGGCTCCCGAAATATTGCAGAAATTATTCACAATATCTTTAAAAACCTTTGCTATTTTTATTGAAGTTCCTCCTAGCAGCAAGGAGTCATTCGCAAAAAAAGCATGATTGATGGAGTCAAGACCATTCACCGGCCTAATTCCAGGGGCATTCCCAACAAGCTTTTCAACAGTCATTTTCCTGCTCAGAGAGTCTGCCATAAGAATATACAAAAAGGGGGATAGAGGGCATCCTTGCCGTAATCCTCTCGTGGCTTGAAAGTAGTTAGTCGGCCTGTCGTTGACTAAAGGAGCTATCCACGGCTTTTCAATACAAGCTTTGATCAGATTAACAAAATGAATACTAAATCCAAAAGCAAGCAGAACTTTGAACAGAAAAGGAAGTTTTACCCGATCAAAAGCATTGGCCATGTTAAGCTTTATTAGCATCCATTTCTCCTTCCTCCGTTGACTGGAATGCATAGCTTCATGGACCAAGATAACATTGTCCAAAATATGTCTCCCTTTGAAAAAACCACTCTGGAAAGGAGAGATAAGTTTGTCTAGCAGAGGCTTGATCCTATTAGCCAATAGTTTGGAAAGGATTTTGTAGGATGAGTTGCAAAGGGAAATAGGCCTGAAGCGGTCAAAAGACCCTGGTTCACCTCTTTTGGAATTAAGGCGAGAAAGGTGGAATTTGTGCTACCTCCAACCTTGGCCTTAAGTTGAAAAGATCTGATCATTCTCAACAGATCTTTCTTGATGATATTCCAACATATTATGTAAAAGTGAAAAGAAAAACCATCTGGCCCAGGAGCTTTGTCTGGCTCCATGTCCCATATAACATTGTTGATCTCTTCCTCAGTGTAAGGTCTCATGAGATTGAGATTATCTTCTGTGTTGACAAGAGAGGGAATGTGAGAGAGAAAGTCATTCGTAGCCTCCTCACTTGCTATCCCTTCTTCTTTAAAGAGGTTCTGAAAATGAATATCAGCCACCCTATTAATCTCCTTTCCTTTAAGAACTGTTCCTTCAGCCAAGTTGATTTCAGAGATATGATTCCGAGAGAGGCGAGCTCTGAATTGTCAATGAAAAAAGGAGGTGTTCTGATCCCCCGATTTCAACCACAAACTTCTAGACTTCAATCTCCAGTATTCCTCTTCCTGTCGAAAGGAGTGAAAGGAAGTTTGTTGGGCAGCCTGTTCCTTCTCGAAATCAGAAATGTTAATAAATTTGCTTTCCATGTCCATTTGCAGATCTAATAATTTCTTAACAACTTCTTTTCTATAACTAGCAAGGGTGATAATAGGCTTTTTTATCCATTCCTTCAATGCATATTTTGTTGCTTTAAGTTTCTGCTCCAATGACAGGTTTAGACCATGCCTTCAAAAATGTTTCCATAAAACCCTCGTTATCTTTCCAGAGTGAATTAAATCTGAACGGGATGGGACCCAAGTTTTCTTCCTCTTCCAACATGAAAAGGATGGACTTATGATCCGAGGTAAGCTTAAGGAGAATTTTGAATGAAATTAGATTATTTTCAAGTAAAAGCATGCTCTGCACTAGAAATCTATCCAAACGGGCTGAGATGTGCTATGTCCTAATTCTATTATTTTTCCATGTGTAAAGACCTTTCTTAGGCTTAAAGTCGAGAAGGTCCCACTATTGAATTATCTCCTCCACAATGGGTTGCAATGGGTCCTTGTTGTTGTTTCCTCCTCTTTTTTCCTTAGGTTCTAGAATTAAGTTTAAATCTCCAACAACTATGATGTTATTAAGAGGATGAGTTTCTATAAAATTAGCTAAAGAATGCCAGCATTCTTTCTTCTCAGAATATAGACCTGGCACGTAAATATTAAAAAGGGCTAAGGTGATATTACTTGCATAATGACTGATTTCAGTGAATATCCAATGCTGGGTCTCAAAAAAGTTAACCAAGTGAAACTGATCTTCCGACCAAAGGGTTTCCAACCCTCCCGAGGTACCCCTAGCACTGACTGCCTTTGCATCATTTTTCTTCCACTTCTGATTGCTGAGAGCAAGGAGGGCACCCCCATCAATTTTAGTCTCCTGGAGCATGAGAATCTTAGGACTTTCTATTTTCAGTAGGTCTTTAATTGCGTCAGACTTCTATGGATTTCCCAAGCCTCTACAATTCCAAGAGACTAGTCGCATTATTTACCAACGAGAGGAGGAGTAGGGCCTGCCTTGCGTACTCTTGTTCTGGTTTTTCTGCCAATGGACATTTTGATGGTAGATTGATTGCCTTGCATTTTTTATCTCTCGGCTTCTTCCTCTCTTGCATCTTTGAGAGATTTTCTTCCTGCTCTTTTTGTAAGTTTCTCGAACGTCTCATCTTCCGAAGAGCCAGAGTTTTCCAAAGGCTTTTTCCTTTCCATTTCAACATAGGAGTGTGGGGAGGAGGTGCCACTTGGGGAATGAGCAAGAGGTGTAAGAATATCTATCTTTTCTTTTTCCCCTTCTAAAGAGGTGATCTGTTGTTTGGTCTCCAAATTTGTTGATTATGGCATGTCTTCCAAATTGCTGAGGGTTGCGAGGGAGTTTTTGATAGCTGCTGGAACTAATGGTGTTGTGTTTTCTTCCCTTGGATTTAATGTAGTTGTGCTTCCTTCACCTTGCTGCTGCCCTGTTGAAGATGGTTTATACCTGTTCGATATCTCTTTCCCTTTGAAACTATTGTTTTGCTTTATCTTATTTGTTTTCTACACATGAGACCACTGCTCCACTTTAGTTTTTGCCTCCTCTTCTTCATTCCTCTTTTTGTAGTCCCTGGCAAAATGGTTGTAGCCATGGCAGAATTTGCATTTAAAGGGTATCTATTCATAATCTAGGTCTTGGATATGTGTCCAGTCTCCTATTTTTAGTTTAATGGCTTCCGGGAGACCGATTTCCAAATCAACCTCTACAAAAATTCTTGCACAAGAATATTGATCCTTTCGGTCTGCTCGATCAATGAATTTACCCAGGATGTTACCGATTGATTCTAATGACTTCAGATTCCAACAATGAAGTGGAATGTGGGGTAGGCGCACCCAGACCGGAACCGCCGATGGCACATCCTGAGTAGGATCAAAATCTGGAGTCCAATTGTTAAAATACAAGCCCTGAGGGCCCATAAAATACTGACCATTCCGAAAAATGAGATGTCTATCTTCTACATTGTCAAAGACAATTACAAAAAATCCTTTACCCACCATGTAACTTCTGATACCCTCCGAGGTGAGAGGTCTCCAATTTCGCTGAACCCATGCCTCAACTGCTTTGGGAGAGGGCCATAATCCCGTAAACTGTCCTATTAATCCCCGCTCTGCAAGATTCAGGGCAAATCTGCAAGATTCAGCTTGCAGTAAGGCTATTGTGGGAATGTTGTCCAATTTTCTTACAAACTTCCATGGATCGTCACGTTGTTTTCTCTTATTACTAATTGCAACTAGTTTCCTGAAGCAATGATCTCAGGTGGTGTTGAAGAAAGATCTGAACCCCCCTCTGGCCCCATGATGAAGACCCAATGATAGTTCAGTTATCCGTTTCCCATAATCCACTGCAGCAACGAATGCCTAAGTTGTAGTCCAAAAAAATAATAGGTCCTTCCAAAAAATCAAAAACCTTCCACTGATAAGTATTCCCACAATTCTTCTCTTCTCCCAAGAAGAAGACTCCAAGAAACACTGAATACCGATCCAAGAAATCTTGATTTCAAAAATCTCAACTCCAAGAAAACAACACTGCTCCACAAACTCTGAACTCTGATTCAAAAACACCAGCAAAGCTGCTCGGCTCCAGCACCACCAGGTCCGATCAAATCTCTACAGCAATGCTACTCATCTCCCTTCTCTAGGTCCTCAATCACCTCGCGGACATGCATCAAAGGTGTAGATCCAAGAAAACTGCTCTACTCCACAAACGCTGATCAAAACACCAGCAAAGCTGCTCGGCTCCAGCACCTCCAGGTCCGATCAAACTACAGCAACGCTGCTCGGCTCCCTTCTCAAGGTCCTCAATCACCTCGCAAACAAAGGTGCAGATCCAAGAACACAGCTCCTAAAACCTCAAAAAATTGAAAAAAAAAACGCTCCAAGAACCTCACCCCAACCCAAGTCCATAAGAAATATTTTCTCATGGTTGATTTTTTAAGTAAGTGTTTGAATATGTTTATTTATTTATTAAGAATTGATTTTTTATTCAATACTGAAAAAGCTGTAACTTGGTATTCCTTTAGAAATCAAAATTAAAAAATACGTCATAATCTTTCTATGTTCAAGCTATTGAACTTTCCAATCTTTCACCTTCTCAACAACAACATAAAAATCCATCGAGCATTCTATGCTTGCCATTCTACTACAAAACCAAGATACTAATGCATTATCCAGATACATAACAGTATTAAAAAAGCTCTACATATCCTGCATCTATGAGATTATCTTCAAGAAATTCTTCAAAAAAAGAGAGTGCCAATCTTGGACCCAATTGCTTCCTTAGATAGTTGATCAACTTCATGGTCCAATTCCCTATAGATGTGTGTATATGCAATAACATCAAAAGCTTTGATCAATGCCCAAGTTCTATGCAACCAATGTTCCAAGTGAATGCCTGAAATATTACAGCTTCCTGAAGCCCAATCAACAATCACTAGTGAATCACCAAAAATCCATATATCAAATATACCTCTCTTCAATGCCATTTTCATCAAACCCCATAATGTAAGAAGTTATTCCTTTTGGTTACTACTATCACCTGCACCCGTCCTCATAGATAATTTATGGTCTTTCTTTATAGACCACATTTACCATCTTTGTTAGCCCCATCAAAGAATCCATATGATCCATAACAATCTATATTGGGAAGCTTTTTTATCCTCTTCTTTAAGCCTGAAGATCTGCTTGGGAATTCCTCAATAGATGTAATCACCTTAAAACATATATTTGTAACTGATGGCTTTTTATTCTCGAAAATACATATATTTTTGCTTTCCCATATTTCCCAAATAAGAAAGAGTGACAAGTACTTATACTTATACTACCGGAGTGTGAAAGTTTACATTGAAACTCTTCCATATTTCTTGAATAAATGTACAGTGTACAAATAAATGTCCAACAATTTCCTCCCAAAATTACACATGTAGCAGACACTCGGACCTTGAAATCTCCTCTTGTGTAAATTAGGGAGAATTCGATTTAAAATAAAATAATTAATATTTAATGAATAAGGATGATATGTTTTTGGTTTGAAGTAAAGAATTTTGTTTAGTATTATATATATATATATATATATGAGAGATATACAAAGCAACTCTTTTTAAGGTAGTTATTTTGTGTTTTCGATTGCATGTAGTTTGATGCAAAATCTAAAATATTTCACAAATGATTCATGCACAAGGATATTTTGTGATCTTATTTTTATTTCAATATCATGCAATCTTATTTGATTTTGGGGTGATTGCATTTTGATTTTGATATTGTAGTAACTCAAATTTTGGTTCCAAAACGAAAAGAATGAAAGTGGGAATCCTTAGGTGTATAAGATAATGCCCATATTAATGCAATGTTGAAGGTTTTTTATTTGGATTTGTTGTGGTATGACACATTCAAAATATGAGCTTAATGGAATACTTTATTTATACATTGGTTTTATTCTATGTTCTTATAGCTTAAATTGATAACGTTTTTAATTGATGAAACCAAATGAATATTAATTTTATCAACTCAATAACATTGATTTTTTTAATTAAATAGCAATTCATTGATAATTAATATTTATTTGTACATTGATTATATTATTATTATTTTTGATGCTACACGGCAAGGACGCTGCATGTCGCTCTTGTTAAATTAATTTATTTATAGCATCAATCTTTTTTGAATATGTAATTAATAAAATTTACTAAGCATATTAGTAAAATAGATTCATAATTATATGTAACATACAGCTTGAACATGGATATTTGCGGATGTCTAGGAGTAAAATGAATGTCATTTGGATTGTTAACAACTAGTTTCATATTGATGATAACAATGAGATATTTAATTTACAATTTGCATGATATTTTTTAATGTTAAAATAGTTTAATGTTTTCAAAGGTAATAAAATATTAATTACTTTTAATATAATTAAAAGTCTAAATGTTAATTTTGGTGGTAATAGGTAGTATGATTTTTTAAGATATTATGTATGAAATCATTTTTTGTTTTTGAAATAAGACTTAAAATTATTGTTAAGATTTCATCTTTTTCATATTTAAAGAAATAGGTTAATGGTTCAAGATCTAGAGGTATTTAGCACAAGTGAAAATATCATTACTCATTTTACATTTTTTTTATTCTAAAATTTTCACTGTAAATCAGTTAACTATTTTATCTCATATTTTTATGACTTATAAACCAAATTCAAATTAATTTTCATATTTTATTAAATACTTGAAATTATTTTTATATATTCTTATTTATTTATAAAAAAACAATTTTTATTATTATTCATATATTTATTTGAAAAAAATTGATATTTCCAATTTTATAAAAAAAAATTAAAAACAAATATTTTACTTAAATCCCTTATCTATGACTAATTGTAAGAATAAGTTTTTCAAGTTTCTATATTATTCTCTCTTCACTGATTTATATAATTTATATATACATACAGTAAGATAAGATAAGATATTATATATATATATATAATTCATTCAAAATTTAATAATATTATATTATTAAATGTATTGACTTGATTTATTATTAAAAAATATTTATTTATCATTATAATTAATATATAATATAAATTGTATTTTTAAATGAAAATATTAATTTAGGGAACTATTTTATTTTCATATTGCTTAAAATTGTGATTTTTTATAAATATTTTAATAAATTTATTTAAAAAAAAAAATTATTTGTAATGATGATGATGATGAGTTTTAACGTCCACTAAGACCAATCTTGGTTTACCGGACCTTAAGAAGATAGAGATTATTTGGTTTTCTTTAAAATATTATTTCTATGCTCAAAGAGCTTACATAGGAGTGTCCCTAGCTCGCTATAGTTTTGGGGACCTAGAAGGTTAGAAAGGTTAGTGTCGGAGCAAAGGTGTTGAAACTGAGATCTAATGTGAGTGAAAGCCGAGCAATCTAGGATAAAGTGATTTTCATCTTCCACCCTCATATAATCGCATAGATGGAAAATTCTTTCAGCCCAAGGCGTTTTAGGGGTTGTCCAACGCCCAGTTTCACTGTGAAGCTCATGAGAGTTCGTTCTAATCTTAGCAATATTAATTTTCTTCTTTGAGCTTGTTAAGATAGAAAGATAGTTTTGATCCTCGAGATTGGTATTAATGATCTCTTTGTAATACCCAAGCTTTCTTTTTACCTCTAATTCTTCTTTGCACCAAATTTTCTCTTTGAAGGTAGAAGTAATAATATAATTGTAATACACTAGGATTTAATAAATTATTATTAAATACTTTTTGAATATTTTATTTTATTTATTTTTAAATATTTTTGACAAGAAGTCAAAAATAAAACAAATGTAATGGATTATTCTTTTATTAATAAAGATACTGAAGGGGACATAAATGAAATAGTTGTTGAATGAGTGATTGTTGAACCATAAGAGGAAAAGACAAGTGGCTGAAGCTGTTGAGTGAGAACTCAAGGTGCAGGAGGCATTTTCCCCAAAATCAGGTCACCACTCCTTATTGAGTGCTAAAGAGCAAGAGGCTCATAAATGACCAAGTCCTAGGAAAAGTACTATATAATAGTATGTCCATTGTCAAGCAGGAGGCTAGCATTGGACGAGGAATTGAATCTGATAATGCAAGAGATGGTGCATTAAGTGGATTTTGGTCTTGTGGTTTAGCGATTAGGCTCAGGGGTTCTGGAGCAAGTGAGACATGGCTGCTCTAGGAGTTGGTTGGGAGGAATGGCTATTTCATCTTTGTTTTCCCGATAGTGGTGCCAGGTTCCTTGTTTTCATTTCTTATCTGTTTAACACTAGCTACAATAGGATTTCCATTCCTGTTATGAATCGCAACTAACCCTTAGTAGAAATCTTATTTATGCATCTAATTAGATTATGGATATATTATACATCTATTCAAGTATCTCTTCTATTATGTTTTCAAATTTAAATATTCCGTCACATTGATATCTATGTTTATAAAATAATCATATTTAGTATTGATATTGTTTTCTAACAAATCTATGTTTTCGGATCTAGTATGGATTAAAATTTGTTAAAGAACAAAATCGAAATATGTTTTCAACCATTTATAACAAAACCACAGTAAGATCGCCAAAACCAAGTAAAGAAAATGGTACAATCAAGTATTTTCATTTGCCTAAAAACTATCAACGGTATTTACTAGAATCGAGAGCCGAGAGGCCCTCATTAGCATAAAAAAATTATTTTAAATGTTTTCCATTTATAAACGCTATTTCAGATTGAAAATGCCAGAGCTGGGTGGATCTTAACCTAAGCTAAAATGTCATAATTAACATTATAAATATTTAATCCTTTTAATAATAAAATCATAAATAATTACAGGAATCGTAACATCCAATCTTTACTATTTGATAGTCCCGATGAATGTCAGGGATTCCTACAAAAGAAAACGTGGATCTTCTTTCACGATGGATAATAATGTCTTTCATAATCGCACATGTAAGAACAAATATCATCTAGAACTAAATCTTGATAGATAATTTTTTGAACTTCCTTTAAACACAAAAAACCATTTAAATGAGAATTCGGAAAAGACCCAAAAGAAATCGTTTTAACAAATAAATAGCATCAGAGGTTAAACAGAGGGATTCATATCCTTGTGGATATAAAGCCATCAACAATGGCATCCACCGTCTTTATAAAACCCCAAATATTTAAATAAGATTACAGAGGTGGTAAGTTGCAAGCCATCCACGATGGCACCTGTAATAAACTTTCAATCCATAGAATAAGCAAACAAAACACATAAAAACGTTTAAAAGAAAACACTAGAACAGATATGACGAGAAAGCCCTCTGCCCGACATTTCATAAAACCTAAGGGTCAACCATTTATTAATCAACTTATCTTGCTGAAGGCGAAATCCTGAACTCTCTTCGCGGTTCCAAAACTTTGCACAGAGCCACCTGCAACAACCAAACAAATAAAACAGTTAGCAACTAAAGATGACTTAAATTGAAGGAATTAGTAGAATAGAGGTTCATTTTCCTCACCTTGGCATTCCAAGACGCGAGCCTGGGAGGAGATGACTCTCTCTCTAACCTAGACGATGCTCTCAATCCTACATTCAACTGGCCACAGTCAGAATCCATTGTAACTGTAAAATAATTAAATAGAAATTTAAACAAAGCTTGTTACCTTACCTTTTACAAACTAAAGACAAAGCCAGCGGTCGGCTCCTCCTGGACGCCTTATCCCTCCTCTGCCTACAAAAAAAAACCTTAAACATTAGTCTCGGCACCTAGAGCATAATAAAAACGTAATATACAAATTTAATTGCAGAGTTTATTGAATTTTTGTTCCTACCTGGTAGATGGCAGTTTGAGGCTGACAAGGTGACCAAATTCGAGTTGCAACAACCATTAATATTTGGCGTGTCAATCTTTATCATTGATCAGACCTATTTATTACCTTGGTAAACCACCAGAAGGAATGCCATTAACGATGGCAACATATTGCACCCAATAAATTACAAAATCGCCATGATAAGTGCAAAGCCTCTGTTCGCAGAGCTTACAAATCAAACTTTTGCAATAATGAAGTTTCAGAGAAAGAAATGAACACATTAAACCCTAATAAAAACCCTGTTCATCTTACTGTACATGTGGATGGTTGAGATTCAATCTCAAGTGAGCCATAAAATCATGGTTGCGCTGTCAACTTGCAGCCAGGGTGGCTCTTTAATTAGCAATCAACCATGGTACGGGCATTTAAACCAACTTAACACGTGGTAGAATAAATTTTAACTTTATTTTATTGCTTTTCAATCAAGGTTTGACTATGGTGAAACCCCATAGCCCCAACTACATATAAACAAATACATCAACACAAAACCTTGCATTGTTAAACTTTGCACTTTGGGCAAAGAATTATATCGATGGTCTTTGTAAAAACCTTAATACTTTTAATTATTGGGACCAAGACTATATCCATAGTCTCCCAACTATTGTCGCATGTAACTGAAGCATTAATGCATAATAGTTAAGGCAAGGATCAAAGATCAAATATTATACTTAAGGCTAAGCAAGGCCTTTTACAAACTAATAGCAAGAACAAGAAAAAGAACAAAACATCACCTTCGGTTATGATGGCGATACGCCACTAAATTTGTAAAGTATCCACCTTGAATACAACCTGACCAAAAGCAGTTATATAAATTGCGTAAGCAACTTTACAAGCAACGAAAATCTTTATTACAGTAGATATTGCATGCTAGAAACATATAGATGTTATATAGTTATATGCTTATAGAAAACAAAAATTATTTATGGATTTTCGAGGTACATGACATAATGGTATCAAAGCATGGTTACAACACTTGGCCTGAACCGGCCCAACATTGTAGTTGTTAAACCAAAAAAATAATCTTTATTTATTTTGGGTTTGATTCTCTTACAAAACAGGAAGAGAATGATAACTTTATTTTTGCAGAAAACTATGGCAGAATTCAAAATGCCTACGGAAGAAGAATCTCCCCCTAGAATACCTGTGAACAATGAAGAGGGTGAAATCTGGGTAAACCTAAATGAGATTCGAAACGATAACCCATCAGAGTTACAACAAACTGTCAAAGAACTAAGGTCAGAATTAAAAAGAGTTAAGGATGATAACGAACGAATTATGAAAGCACAAGAAGAGCTAAATAACATTTTGCTGGCTAAAATACACAGTAATGAAAAAGACAAAAACAAAGAATCTAAACATGAAAAGCCAAAAACTACACCTTACAAACGTAAGGGAAGAAAGACGGAATTTTTCAGTCACGGGGTTGAAACTTCCAGTGAGGAACCACCTAAACACCACATAGAAGAACATCAGGATTCTAGTGAAAGTAGTGAGAGTCATACAAATAAAAAGAAGTACAAACCCTCTGAAGATATTTCAGGGGAATTTAAGAAAATTAAACCTCCTATGTTTAACGGTGAAATCGAGAAAGGAGAAGAGGCGGAAACCTGGTTTTCTGGAATGAAGAAATGCTTCCAGATCTATAACTATTCTGATGAACTGAAGGCAAAAATGGCCATTTATAACTTAAATGGTAAAGCAAATATTTGGTGACAAGATATCAAAAAATTAAAAGGTATAAAAGAATGATACGTAACATGGAAGACCTTTAAGAAGCACTTTAAACGAAAGTATCTTCCAGAACAGTACAATGAAGAAAAAGCGAAGGAATTCTATGAGTTAAGGTTAGGTGCTATGACCATGAAAGAACTCTGTAGTAAATTCCTAAGTCTGCTTCGTTATGTACCATACATAATAGATGAAAAACCAAGATACAACGCTTTCTCAGTTTCTTTCCTACCATGTTTAAGGAGTGGATTGAGTAGGACAATTCGAAGACACGTAGTGTCTAAGGATGGAATCTATCGACCCTGACAAGATTAAGGCTATCACTGAATGACCAGTTCCTAAAAATGTAACGGACATAAGATCGTTCATGGGGATTACAGGTTATTATCGAAAGTTTATAGAAGGATTCTCTAAGATATCCTACCCCATAAATTCACTACTGAAGAAAGGTAAAAAGTTTGATTGGAATGAAAAATTTATGGAAAGTTTTAATAAATTAAAACATCTGTTAACCACACCGCCCCTATTTTAAAAATTGTTGATCCTTTTAAGGATTTTGTTGTATCACCGACGCATGTAAGGAAGGATTAGGCATAGTGTTAATTCAAGAAAATCACGCAGTGTCCTATGGATCAAGAAAACTAAAGGAACATGAAAAGAATTACACTACACACGATTTAGAACTTGCTGCAATTATACATGCATTAAAAATGTGGAGACACTACCTCATCGTAACAAAATTTCTGCTAATGTAAGATAACATAAGTTTAAAATACTTATTTGACCAACAAAATTTAAATGCTAGATAAGCTAGGTGGCTATCTTTCTTAAGTGAATATGAATTTGAAATAAAACACATAAAGGGAAAAGAAAACAAAGTTGCAGATGCTTTAAGTCGTCACACAAATTTACTATTTGCAAGCAGCAGTTACGAATCAGATTTAGAAAATCAGATCTTAAATGCAGAAAATTCTGATAAAGAATACCAAAATTTAAAGGAAAAGACTGTTGGAAATGAAAAGAACCAGATAAAGACATATTTTAGTCTATATGGAAGAGGATTACTGCTGCATAAAAACAAATTGTACATACCAAATACAACATAAATCAAATTAACTGTTATGAATGAGTTACACAAACGACCATATTCAGGACATCCTGGATACCAGAAGATGATCACCATGATAAGAAAGGACTTCTTTTGGCCTAACATGAAAAAAGAGGTAGTAGAATACTTAGCTCGCTGCATCAAATGCCAGCAAGTTAAGGCAGAACACAAACATCCAACAGGGTTATTGCAACCGCTACCCATTCCAGAATGGAAGTGGGAAATAATTAGCATGGATTTTATAACCGGCCTACCTAAAAATTTCAGGCAGCATGACTCAATCATGGTTGTAGTTGATAAGTTAAGTAAAGAAGCTCATTTTATTCTTGTAAAATATACCTATAAGGCTGTAAACATTGCAGATATATTTATGAAAGAGATTTTCAGGTTACATGGCGTACCAAAGGTAATAATCTCAAATAGAGATGTAAAATTTACAGGGAATTTTTGGAAAGCTTTGTTTAAAGGACTAGGCACATAATTGAATTTCATCACTGTGTATCATCTCCAAATGGATGGACAGACTGGAAGGGTAAACCAAGTCCTAGAAGACATGCTGAGATTGTATGTAATGGACAAACCAAGTAAGTGGGAAGATTATTTACACCTAGTAGAATTTGCTTACAATAATCATTTTCAAGTATCAGCTGGTATGAATCCTTTTGAAATCCTGTATGGACACAAATGTAATACTCCCATTTCTTGGAGCAGTCCAGTCGATCGATTAATGTTAGGTACTGAATTGTTAAAGGATATGGAACTAACCGTGAAACAGGTACAACAAAATTTGAAAGCTTCCCAAGATAGGCATAAAATCTACGCTGACTTAAAAAGAACTCCTCGAGAGTTCCAAGTAGGAGAGCATGTGTATTAAAAGGTAAGACCTAAGAAAATATCCCTAAGACTGGGCAAGTATTCAAAATTGGCACCTAGGTATTGTGCGCCATTTGAAATTTTGGCTAAAGTAGGGTCGATAGCATACCAGTTAGCCCTACCACATACTATCAAAGTACATGATGTTTTTCACGTTTCCATTTTAAAGAAGTATGTTCATGAAACTACTCATGTGATTGATTGGGATGTTATACAGGTGGAACCTGAGGGAGAGTTCCAGGTGGGACCGGAGCGTATTCTCGCTAGAATAGAACTTTTACTCTGGAACCATACCATCGGACAAGTCAAGGTGCAATGGAAGCACCTTAGTCCGGAAGAGTCCACTTGGGAATTGGGAAGTGATATGCGGGAGGAATATCCAATCCTATTTCAAGACGAAGAAATGGAATAATAAAGACAAAAAAGTAATAACACCGAGGACGGTGTTATCCTTTAAGAGGATGTGTATGTAATACACCAGGATTTAATAAATTATTATTAAATACTTTTTGAATATTTTATTTTTAAATATTTTTTACAAGAAGTCAAAAATAAAACAAATGTAATGAATTATTCTTTTATTAATAATGATACTGAAGGGGACATAAATGAAATAGTTGTTGAATGAGTGATTGCTAAACCACAAGAGGAAAATACAAGTGGCTGAAGCTGTTGAGTGAGAACTCAAGGTGTAGGAGGCATCTTGCCCAAAATTAGGTCACCACTCCTTGTTGATTGCTAAAGAGAAGGAGGCTCATAAATGACCAAGTCCTAGGCAAAATTTTATATAATAGTATGTCCATTAGAAAATAGGAGGATAGCATTGGACGGGGAATTGAATCTGATAATGCAAGAGATGGCGCATTAAGTGGATTTTGCTCTTATGGTTCAGCGATCAGGATCGGGGGTTCTGGAGCAAGTGATACTTGGCTGCTCTAGGAGTTGGTTGGGAGGAACGGCTATTTCATCTTTTTTTTCCCGACAGTGGTGCCAGGTTCCTTGTTTATATTTCTTATATGTTTAACACTAGCTACAGTAGGATTTTCATTCCTCTCATGAATCACAACTAACCCTTAGCAGAAATATTATTTATGCATCTAATTAGATTATGGATATATTATACACATGTTCAAGTATCTCTTCTATTATGTTTTCACATTTAAATATTATGTCGCATTTTATCTATGTTTATAAAATAATCATATTTAGTATTGAGATTGTTTTCTAACAAATCTCTGTTTTTGGATCTAGTATGGATTAAAATTTGTTAAAGAACTGAATCAAAATATGTTTTCAACCATTTATAACAAAACCACAACAAGATCGCCAAAACTAAGTAAAGAAAATGGTACAGTCAAGTATTTTCATCTGCCTAAAAGCTATCAACGGTATTTACTAGAATCGAGAGTCGAGAGGCCTCAGTAGCATAAAAAAATATTTTAAATGTTTTCCATTTTATAAACCCTGTTTCAGATCGAAAATGCCAGAGCTGGGAGGATCTTGACCTAAGCTAAAATGTCATAATTAACATTATAAATAGTTAATCGTTTTAATAATAAAATCATAAATAATTACAGAAATCGTAACATCCGATATTTACTATTTGACAGTCCCGATGAATGTCAAGGATTCCTACAAAAGAAAACGTGGATCTTCTTTCACGATGGCTAATAATGTATTTCATAATCGCACATCTAAGAACAAATATCATCTAGAACTAAATCTTGATAGATAATTTTCTGAACTTCCTTTAAACACAGAAAACCATTTAAATGAGAATTCGACAAAGACCCAAAAGAAATCGTTTTAACAAATAAATAGCATCAAAGGTTAAACAGAGGGATTCATATCGTTATGGATATAAATCCATCAACAATGGAATCCACCATCTTTATAAAACCACAAATATTTAAATAAGATTACAGAGGTGGTAAGTTGTAAGCCATCCACGATGGCACCTGTAATAAACTTTCAATCCATAGAATAAGCAAACAAAACACATAGAAACGTTTAAAAGCAAACGTTGGAATAGAGATGACGAGAAATCCCTTTGCTCAACATTTCATAAACCCTACGGGTCAACCATTTATTAATCAAATTATCTTGTTGAAGGCGAAATCCTGGACTCTCTTTGCGGTTCCAAAACCCCGCATAGAGTCACCTAATACAACCTAACAAATAAAACAGTTAGCAACTAAAGATGACTTAAATTAAAGGACTTAGTAGAATAGAGGTTCGTTTTTCTCACCTTGGAGTTCTAATACGCGAGCCTGGGAGGAGATGACCCTATCGCTAACCTAGACGACGCTCTCAAGCCTGCATTTTGTTAGGAACCCATGTTTTTACTTTGTTAGTATATTGTTGTTGGACTCATATGCTTTGTAAGTCCTCCCGTAGTATTTGTTGATCCATAGTTTATATTAGCCCATAGTATTGACCCATAGTATTGGACGCATATGCTTTGTAAGTCGTCCCATAGTATTACATGTCCCATGGTTTTGACTCATAGTATTGGCGCCTAGACTTAGCCCATGGTTTGTATTGACACATAGTATTGACCCATGGTATTGGTGCCTAGACTTAGTATATAACTGTGTGTTGAGGCCTATGAAGGCACCGTGAAGTTAATTGTATTGAGCTTGCTCAAAGGAGGTTGCCCCCTCAAAGTGGCCCGTGATCAATATAAAAGTGATTATAAGTTCTATTATTTCTGATATCTCATGTATTTGCATTAATTAATTATTGCAAGTTCTTCACATCTGGTATCAGAGCACTTTCTTGGGCTCATTGGGTGAAATTTCTGCCAAATTTTTTTTCGCATCTGTTGCAGCTTCAGATTTGGGAATAATCCCTATCCGCTTAACTGTGGGAAGTACTTGGGCATAAGCCCTAAAACTCATTGTGAGGAGTACGACAGGAACCCCAAAGTAGCTGGCCCATTGAGAGGACCTGCCAGCAAAAAGGGCAACGACCCCTCCCTGATTGACTAGTTCCCACCCGTGAGGTAAACCAAGAGCTGTGTTCAGGGTAAATTTTAAGGCTCAGTTTAAATTATGTGTTTGAGTGGGTGCACGTGTGGTATTTTAAACTGAAATTGAAAATATAAATGCTTTGCAGAAAATATTCAAAAAACAAAGGATCTTTTGAAATAGGAATGCAAATAATATGACTTCTTCAAGAAATAAATGGATTTATTTTAAAACTTGCTAGGGGCAAAATATCAAGGAAGTAAACAATAAAAAAATTTATCTAAATAAAATGCAAATAAATCCTTCTTTTAATTTCTGAAAATTTTTAAAAAGACTTTTTAAAGGTGCATTCTAAATAGTAAAAAGATTTCTAGCTGTAAAAAATGCAGGAATTTTAATACTGTAAAATGTGCTAATTTGGGCAGAAAGTACAACAAAAAATTAATTTTTTAAACGGATTGGCCGAATGGAAAAAATTGGCATCGCGGGTTTTGACAGAACAACCGCGATGGACCTCGCGGGTTTCTGTCACACAGCCGCAATGGGCAGCGCGGGATTCAGCTGCGAAGCCGCGATGTACAGCGCGAGATTTCGTCACACAGTCGCGGTGTGCAACGCGAGAAATGTCTGCGAAGCCGCTATGTGCAGCGCGCAAATTGGCCGCGAAGCCACGGCGAGCCGCGTGGAAAAGAGCCGCACGACTGTTAGGCAAAAAGCCGCGAGGCGAAAGCCGTACGCGGACGCCGAAAAACGAACCCGAAAATGACGATTTCGGGCTGTTAATGGCAATAAAAAGGGGCAAAATCCATAGCAGCAATAGATCTGCTGTCTAGGATGGCAGATCTATGATTTAAACTGACTAAAATGAACAAAAATTAAGATCTAAAGCAAAAAATAAAATTTTGAGATCTAACGATTCAAGCCAGCGGAGTCACCAAAAACTGTTGCCTTGGTTTTGCAACCAAGCTTAGTGCTATGGGCACCTGCTAACTAGTAGCAGCAGTCTCAAATATTAAAGCAAAAACAAATGTAAATCTAAAATTAAAACTAAACTAGCATGTGCATATCATAATAAACTTTTGAATTGAAAACAAGAACAAGAAATAGAAAAAATAACTTTGTATTCAAAATGGGGGCAAGCAAGTGCTTGCAATAATAATACCTCCAAGTGATGAAGATTGTTGAGTAGCTCCAAGGGTGAGCAGCTCCAAACTCCAAAGGTCCCTTCTCCAAGGTTGCTACAATGGCCAAAAGCTCAAGGGAGATTTTGGCAGCATGAGGATAGGAAGATGGATGGATGTAAAGTGAGGAGCCCCTACCACCTTTTTATAGTTTTTGGTGGTGAGGAATACCATTATGGTTTTAAGAAAACCAATGGTATTGACCAACATGGTTTATGTACCTTTTCCCTCCTTTCTCCTTTTTGAATATTTTTATTATTTTTATTCCCTTCTTAATATTTTTGGGAATTTTGGACCCTTTTTAAGGGGTTTTGTGCTTTTTTAGGAAAAATACTCATTTTGAGTGGAAAAAGGGGTGTATTCAGGTCTTTTGGTGACCTTTTGTTGGCTTTAGAGGCTCAAATGGTAAAAAAGTGGACAAATGGGTCATGTGAATAAGGAAATGAGCTAGTGAGCACTTTTTGGGTGTTAACAGATTTGGACAACTATTTCTATGGATTTCCTAGAAGCGCTCCAGTGGTATAGTACCACATCTCAAAGGACACCATATGAAGCAGTCTCTGGACAGGAACCACTAGTTCTTCTTCCATACACCTTCAGTAGCTCCCCAGTTCAGGCAATTGACTCAATTCTTCGAAACCGTGATCAGCTTCTTCTCATTCTGCAAGACAATTTTCACATGGCAAGAATTCGATTGAAACAACAAGCCGATCAGCACCGTTCTGAGCGCACTTTTCACATCGCTGATATGGTTCTTCTTCATCTACAGCCTTCCATGCAATCCTCCTTGAAACTCGAAAGGCGCCAGTGGCTCGGAATGCAACCCGAGGATGCTACAGGGGACCCAATCCTTCAGATTCTGCATCAATTTCCACATCTAAAGCTTTGAGGACAAAGCTTTTTCTAAGGGAGAGGGGATGTTAGGAACCCATGTTTTTACTTTGTTAGTATATTGTTGTTGGACTCATATGCTTTGTAAGTCGTCCCGTAGTATTTGTTGATCCATAGTTTATATTAGCCCATAGTATTGACCCATAGTATTGGACGCATATGCTTTGTAAGTCGTCCCATAGTATTATATGTCCCATGGTTTTGACTCATAGTATTGGCGCCTAGACTTAGCCCATGGTTTGTATTGACACATAGTATTGACCCATGGTATTAGTGTCTAGACTTAGTATATAACTGTGTGTTGAGGCCTATGAAGGCACCGTGAAGTTAATTGTATTGAGCTTGCTCAAAGGAGGTTGCCCCCTCAAAGTGGCCCGTGATCAATATAAAAGTGATTCTGAGTTCTATTATTTCTTATATCTCGTGTATTTGCATTAATTAATTATTGCAGGTTCTTCACACATTCAACTAGCCACAGTCAGAATCCATTGTAACTGTAAAATAATTAAATAGAAATTTAAACAAATCTTGTTACCTTACCTTGTACAAACTGCAAACAAAGCCAGGGGTCGGCTCCTCCTGGACGCCTTATCCTTCCTCTTCCTGCAAAAAAAAAACTTAGACGTTAGTCTCGGCAACCAGAGGATAATAAAAATGTAATATACAAATTTAATTGCAGAGTTTATTGAATTTTTGTTCCTACCTAGTAGATGGCAGTTTGAGGCTGACAAGGTGACCGAATTCGAGTTGCAACAACCATTAAGCTTTGGCATGTCAACCTTTAGCACTGATAAGACCTCTTTATTACCTTGGTAAACCACCAGAAGGAATGCCATTAACGACAGAAACATATTACACCCAAGAAATTACAAAATCACCATGAAAAGTGCAGAGCCTCTATTCGCAGAGCTTACAAACCAAATTTTTGCATTAATGAAGTTTAGGACAACGAAATGAACACATTAAACCCTAAGAAAAACCCTGCTCATCTTACTGTACATGTGGATTGTCGAGATTCAATCTCGAGTGAGCCATAAAATCATGGTTGCGCTGTCAACTCGCAGCCAAGGTGGCTCGTTAATTAGCAATCAACGACGGTACAGACCTTTAAACCAACTTAACACGTGGTAGAATAAATGTTAAATTTATTTTATTGCTTTTCAATCAAGGTTCGACTATGGTGAAACCCCATATCCCCAACTACATATAAACGAATACATCAACACATAACCTTGCATTGTTAAACTTTGCACTTTGGGCAAAGAATTATATCGATGGTCTTTGTAAAAACCTTAATACTTTTAAATATTGGGATCAAGACTATATCCATAGTGTCCCAACTATTGTCACATGTAACTAAAGCATTAATTCATAATATCTAAGGCAAGGATCAAAGATCAAAGCTTAGCCTCAAGGCTAAGCAAGGCATTTTACAAAGTAATAGCAAGAAAAAGAAAAAGAACAAAACATCACCTTCGGTTATGATGGCGGCACACCACTAAATTGTAAAGTATCCACCTTGAATGCAACCTGACCAAAACCAGTTATATAAATTGCATAAGAAAATTTACAAGCAACGACAATGTTTATTACAGTAGTTATTACATGCTAGAAACATAGAGATGTTATATAGTTATATGCTTATAGAAAAAAAATTATTTATGGATTTTCGAGTTACATGACAGTAATTAATGTTATCAATATTTTGTAGAGTGGTAGTTTCATTAATCCCCCCAAAATTTAACCAAGTCGTGGCATCTTTAAGCCAAACCCACTTGAGGCGCATATGCTTTTGCCTGGAGTTAAGAGCGATTTTAGGAAGTCGATCGTCTCCTATATTGTTTAATTTGTTCTTGTACATTAGATATCTAATATAGCCGTGCTTTCAATGAGGGAGAGACCTGCTTCTAAGAGGATAATAGGATAGGGCGTGTTGCTCTTAATTTTCAGATTATAAGTAATAAACCGTTTCTGAATTTGCTCAATTATTCTCCAAGACTCTCTGGAAATGTTTCATCCCCAAGCTTCCCAGTCATATAAAATAACGGGAGTGATGAGCGTTTCAAAGAGGAATTTATCTTTTGTCCCAAATCACAAGGTTTGTCATTTTACAATTGTTATCAAGGACGAAGTAGGCTTTCCACCCTCCATTTATCCTCTTCTCAATGCTATAGTTCTAGTTGAGCTTGTGATGAAAGTAAATTCCTAAGTACTTATAGGAGGTTACTTCCTCGAAGATTCTATTGTCATAAGAAAAATTGTCATAAGTACCTTTATTGGACTTTATAATCATGAATTTTGTTTTGTCAGTGTTAACGGTCAAGCCCATATTGGTGCAGAGACCTTTGAGAATTCGTAATTGCTTCTCAAGATCATAAGGGCACCTAGCCATAAGAATGATATCGTCAGCATAGAGAAGAAGCATTTTGACTATTCCTGCCAAGGTTGTGCCTGCACAACCTGCCTCTTCTAGTCATTCTTCAAGCTTATCGATGTAAATTCAAAAAAGGGTAGGGGAAAGGGGACACCCTTGCTTAACTCCATTATTACAATTAATATCTTGTGACCATCCTTTAGTGCTTTTGAATTTGGAAATGACATTCTCATATAACCTTATAGTCACATCCCTCAACTCGAGAGGAAATTTTAGCTCTTCTAATCTATTCCAAAGGTTATATCTAGGCATCGTATCAAAATCTTTCCGAAATTCCATGAAACAACAAAAAATATTGGATTTATTATTACGACACTCCTCTACGATGATCCTAAGCATAATGACGTTGTCAGTGGTTCAGTGATGTCTTCTGAAGCTCGGTTGGCCTTTAACCCTCTTTGCTTCATTTTCTATCCATATGCTAATCTTCTTTTCAAGTATAATGTCGTATAACTTGGCTAAGAGAGGGCTAATCATAATTGTTCGGTAATTAGAGGGGTTATATTTATCTTCACTTTTGAAGATAGGAACTATGAGGCTCTGAGTCCAAGGCTTAGGGAATCCATGTTTGAATGCCAAATTAAAGAGATTGTGAATATAAGGGATGAGGACAGGTGCTCCGATTTTTAGGATTTCTGCTTGGTACCCTTCAATGTCTTTATCTTTTCCATTAGCTAGGCGCTTAATCCCAAAGTCAATGTATTCTAAGGAAAAGACTTCCTCTGTTGCAAGGAGGTTTTGAATGGTATCCACAACATCTTTGGCTTCGTAAAGATTTTTGAGATACGAGTTCCAATCCTCCACAGAGATCTTATTATTTTCTTTAGTTTTACAAGTTAAAATTTGTCTCCAGAATTTCTTAGGGGCCGTCTTAGATAAGTGTAAAATTTTTTCCTATCTTTTATTTATATAGCAAGTCTTTTTTCTTTTAATTAGAGCTTTGTACGTTCTTATCGTGTCGACTTTCAGGGACTCGTCAGCAACTTCCTTAATTTCTCTATGTGCATGCTTACAATCGTTCTCATACCAAGGGTTGATTCTTATGTTCTTCTTTTTTTTCTAGGGATTTCACGAGAAAACTTGTTGATGGCAGAGGAGAGGGAGGTAGTAAAATTATGATAGAGATCTTCTATATTGTTTTTGTTAGAAAGAGAGAACAAATTCTTCATTAACTCATTAAGAAAACCATATGTATTATTTCTATCAACGATCAAGTAGTTTTGGCTTTGAGAATTTTCCTCAATGGGATCATTATGTATGGTAAGACTGAGGGTTATAATTAAAGGCTTCTAATCAGAGTTAAGTTCGTACTCGTTTAGGATGTTGAAATTTAATATTTCATTGTATAAAGGGATATCAGATATGACATAATCAACTACACTATTGTTGTATTTCTTAATTGTAATATTTTTAATGATTTTGAATGCATTAATTTTTTTATTTATAAATTATATTTTAAAAAAATTACACAATCATTTTATACCATTATAATTAATTAATTAATTATATATATATTATACCATTATAATTAATTAATTAATTAATTATATATATATACAAGAAAGAAAGAAAGTAACATTCTTTTATTTAAAGGGTTTAATCTCTATGTTGATATAAGTATATATATAAAAGAAAGAAGGCAACATTCCTTTCATTTAAAGGTTTTGGTCTCTAGGTCAATATAAGTTTTTTGAAATTTTGTCATTCATGTTAATTTAAGCTTAATCATTTCATTGCTTTTAAAACAAAAAAACTTTCCTTCTTTTAAAATATATATATAAAGAGAAAGAAAGAAAGCAACCTTCCTTTATTTAAAGGTTTTGGTCTTTATGTCAAAACAAGTTTTTTGAAATTTGGTCTTCTTGTTAATTTAAGTTTAATCATTTCATTTCTTTGTGTCAAAAAAAAATCCTTAACTGAAGGCCTTCCTTTCTTTCTTTAAAAAATAAATAAATAAAAGAAAATAGAAGAAAAATATTAAAAATATATATATTTAAAATTTAAAATTGAGTTTCAAGTAGGTATGAAAAATATAACACTAATAAGGAAATAGAAGTCGAACTTGGAAGTCGTGAGGATGTTGTCCATCGTGATTTATAATCAAAGAAAGTTTGTCATTGTAGAAAGTTCTTATTGGAGAAAGTTCACCATTATAAAGATGGATTTTGATTTATTAAACTTTTATAAAATTCATAAAAAAAAATAATCGTACTTTTTTTATTACGCCAATAGGCATTTATATCTTAGAATTTGGGGTGGATTAAGGCCCGTGTTTTTCCTAAATTGCACTAGGATGAGACAAGTGTACCGTCCAAGTTGATTCTATGGAAGTCGTTCGAAATTCCAAATAAACAATTATGAAAAAAAAGAAATATAAAAAATAACTCGTTGTTGATTAATAAATGCATGGATAACTCATAGCTTATGCATGGATAACAGGTAGTTTGTGGCAGATAACCCGAAGAAAGCCATTGATAAAATTTAGTTGAACCCGTTTAACTGGAATAATGTGAGAGTTTACAACGAAATATGGAGAGCAACTAATAGATATATATCAGTTAAGTTTGAGATGTTAGTTCTATTTAAATGGAACCAGAGGCCCTACGACATGATAGGAATGTTAATTTTTGAGCATTAATTCAACATACTCTAGGATCTTTACCAAGAGAATAACATGTACATCATATCAAGCATATCAATCACAGCAAGCAATCACATGAGACAATAGACACACATAGTTTCCTTGGGGAAAACCAAGAAGGTGAAAAACCCCAATAACCTCCTCAGAGATAGATAGAGCAATGATACAAAACCCAAGCATAAGAGATAGTCTCCTAGCAGCAGCTTCTCCTCCTCCACTGGTGCGCCACTCTCCAAATGAGTGTATAAGTGAGAAAGTGAAATAATCAAATAGAGTGCCTCCCGCACTCTATTTATACTTGACTTGACTTGCTTAAAAACCTTTACTACGTCGGCCTCAACTTAAACACTTAACATAAAGCTGACAAGGCCGACCCCCAATAGGGTGGTCTAATAACCGTTTAACCCACATGACTTATACAAGGCCAACCCCATCAAGGTGGTCTAATAACCCATCAAGTATAAGTTACGACACTTACAATATAAATGACGATACTTCCGTATAGAGGAATAATAACATCTCTATAGGAGTACAATATACATAGGTGAAATACATTCCAAAGTTACATATACATCAACACTCCCTCTTAACTAGGAAGGTATTTCTCGACACAGATCTACTAGCACAAGTCTTCTTCTCTGGATCATCGTCACTGGATCATTGTCATTAAATCATTGTCATTATCACTGCTGTTGCTATCTCAATCAATCTTCGATCTACTCGTCATAGGAAGTTCTACAGAGCCAGTCCTTTTTCATATTGGATGTAGACCCACCACCTGCAGGTCTTCATCATCACTGGCCATACTGTGGAATCCTCAGGACTTATTATGTGAGTCAACAAAACCTCGAAAGAGCATCCCGAGACTTTTACGAGCACACAACTCAACCTATCGGATCTCCCAGGACCTTTTACATACCACTGCACAACCTATCGACGGCCACATAGTATCATCCTGATACTCATGATCATAATGATCATAACATCATCTACGAAGCACAGTCCAGATGCACACAATACAACACTTACATTCACCGGCATGGGAAGACACACTTCAACCATCCAGGAAGGGCTCAGTAGTCACATCAACGCACATGGGAGAACACATCTACCATCATGTCGGAAAGACTCTACACTTGCATCAATGCACATGGGAGAACACATCTACCACCATGTCGGAAAGGCTCTGCACTTACATCAACGCACATGGGAGAACACATCTACCACCATGCCGGAAAGGCTGTGCACTTACATCAACGCACATGGGAGAACACATCTACCACCATGTCCGAAAGGCTCCACACTTACATCAACGCACATGGGAGAACACATCTACCACCATGTCGGAAAGGCTCTGTGCATCTGTTGTCTTCGGACTCATCACACATGATCCACCTGATCATGTCAAAGCATCTACCTTATGCATGTCATCATAGCATGATCATCCTGATCATCAATGCATCCACCTGATGCATACCATGTATCCACCTGATACATATCATCATACATGATCTACCTGATTATACAATGTATCCACCTGATACATATCAACATACATGATCTACCTGATCATACAATGTATCCATCTAATACATATACAAATACATGATCCAACTTATCATATCAAGAATCCAACATGATGCATATACATATACATGATCCAACTGATCATATCCAACATCCAACATGATGCATATACATATACATGATCCAACTGATCATATCCAACATCCAACATGATGCATATACATATACATGATCCAACTGATCATATCCAACATCCAACATGATGCATATACAAAGCAGTAACTGGAGCATCGTCCTGATTCTCATCATCCAACACTTACATCCACAGCCATGGGAAGGATCCTCCTCTCACCATGCTTGGAATGGCTCCAGCAAATGTGTCCATCACTTCTTCCTCGAAGTGTCGTCAATTTGAAGAACACCAAGCCTCTCTCTGAAGTACTCAAACTTCACTATGGCTAGTGGTTTCGTCAACACATCTGCAACCTGCTCATCTGTCGCAACATACATGAGCTTCACTGCTCCTCTCTACACCATATCCCTGATATAGTGATATTTGATCTCAATGTGCTTCGACCTGTCATGGAACACCGGGTTCTCAGACAGCTTCACACAACTCTAGTTGTCACAAAAGATACCAGTAGCCTCCAGCGGGATATCAAATAACTTAGACAGTAGCTTCCGGAGCCATACTGCCTCAGAACTAGCTGAAGAAGCTGCGACATACTCTGCTTCGGCTGTACTCAGTGCTACGCAGGATTGCTTCCTGCTAAACCAAGAGATCACACCCAATCCCATACTGAAGCAACACCCAGATGTGCTCTTCCTATCTGCAGCACTGCCTGCCCAGTCTGAATCAACATAACCCTGCAGGTTAAACTTTTGATTCGCATGATACTTGAGCCCATAATCAACTGTACCCTTCAAGTACCTCAGAATATGCTTTACAGCAACCAGGTGAACACCTCTCGGATCCGTCAGGAACTGGCTCAATGTGTTCACCGCAAAGCAAATATCTGGTCTCGTATTCGTCAAGTACATCAAGGACCCAATCATCTGACGATACATCATGACATCAACCGGCTCAGATGAAGCATCACACAAAAGCTTCAGGTTCGATGCCATAGGTGTGGCCATGGCCTTGCAGTCCATCATCTCGAACCTCTTCAGGATCTCTACTGCATGCTTCCCTTGTCCAAGGAAGCTCCCATCTGCACTCTGCCACACCTCCATGCCTAGAAAATAGTGCATCATCCCCAAGTCCTTCATCTCGAACTCGGCAGCAAGCTTCCTCTTGGTATCGGCAATCAATCTATCCTCACCTATAACAAACAAGTCATCCACATACAGGAGTAGTATCACAGGATTTCCTTCCTCAACCTTGTAGTAAAGGTTGGAATCTGCTTTACTCTTGGTAAAGCCCAAACTAGATAGAAAGTTGTCTATCCTACCATACCAAGTCCTAGGAGCTTGCTTCAAGCCATACAAGGTTTTCTTCAACTTGCACACATATGACTCTCTATCATGTGTCTCAAAACCAAGTGGCTGCTCCACATACACTTCCTCCTTGACTACACCATTCAAGAAAGTTGTCTTGACATCCATCTGGTGTATCTTCCATTTCATCACTGCAGCCAAGGAAAGTACTGATCTGATGGAAGTGTACCTGGCTACAGGAGCAAAAGTCTCTTCATAATCTATCCCCTCTTTCTGGGATAAGCCACGAGCTACAAATATCGCTTTGTATTTCTCTATGCTACCAACTACAGCATGCTTGATCTTATAGATCCACTTGGAAGTCACAACAGACTTCCCTTCAGGTCTTGGGACCACATCCCAAACATCATCCTTCATGATCAACTGGTACTCTTCGATCATTACTTCATCCCAGATCCTAGGAACTTCAGATTCTTCAATAGATAGCTTTGTTGCTGGAGTAAATGTTGTAGTCCTTCTTTTGTAGGTGATGGTATACAATCTTTCCTATAATACAAGTTAAATTGCATGATTAGAAACATCTCATAGTTTTCAGAACAAATTCTTACACATAAAGAAATATGTCATACAGTCATGCAATTAATTTAGCCAATGCTTCAATACAACATTTGTCCATATCCCGTAACTTTCTAGATGCCTTCCAATCTCTACCAGAACATTATTAAGAGTGTGCACAACTCCCAACATGTCAGCAAAGAGGTTTCATTCTAGATAAGTAGCAATGGAATGTTATACAGTACCATAGGCCACTTACCCATTACATGCATATAAGTGGTATAATGTTCATTAATGCAATTATTCTAATATGTATGATACACAACCTAAGTCTAGGAACATAAGTATATACATCATTGAACAATATTACTTAAACAATAAAATATACAAGAAATGACAATTCAAATACTTATATTTGTTTGTTTGTTGGGTGGACTCCCTCTCAATCTTTGCTTCCTTGCAGGAACTACTGGAGTGTGCTCCCTCTTGATCTTTGCTTCCTGGATTACCTGTCCTTGAACTTATATCCATCCTCGATCACTATGCATGCTTACTAGTATCATCATTGTGTTGTCCTCGAGATCTCATAAATAATCATACATTCATTAGTATAATCTTAATACTATCAAAACACAATAATCTTAAACATGTATAGTCATGATCATTTCAAACACAGATAATAAGCATTAGCATTCAAAGTTTCAGGGAAAAACTTCTCTTACACATGCATATTCATATTTGACCATAGAACTCTTCTGGTTAGTCATATCATCAATCAAAGTAAGAAACATAATATGCATAAATCCTAGATTTATAACTTTATGAATAATCATTATCAATCATACCAAAGTATAAGATCCTTACATAGGGTAGGATTCTAACTTGATATAGGAAAAACATACATGGTCATCATTATTTGCTAGTTATGTCTAGCAATGTTTTCTTGTTCTCTTCAATGACCTGCATAACTCATAGGTTAACCATTGCAGAACCAAATTATACATACCTCTATGTGATCCATGACTATGGATGAGTCTCTGTCTTCATGTCACTATGGTCTTGATCTAGGACCTGATTTGTACCTTCATGTTAGTGGATAACATTCTCCTCATACATCACCACAATGCATTAGTACAATCATAATACAATCATAAGTGTCATAACCCTAATCAATGAATGTATTCTATCATGCATTCATACTTTTACTAGGGTGATAAGACAAGTCAAGAATTAAACAAGATTGTTACTAAAATCAATAACATGAAGACAATCATATTATAAACTTAATCATGAACAAATTTCAAAACATACCTGTCAGATTGCTTGTAGTAGTTGTTGTTGTTGTTCCTTTTGTTCTTAGGACAATCAGAGGAAAAGTATCATCTTCTTGGTATGTGCTGTGAGAGCTTGATCTTCATTCCCCATCTTCTCTTCTTGAGCTACAATCCGAGCTTCTTCCTGTGAGCATTCTTCCCACATCTTACTGAAAGAGATAAGTTTCTTCCTAGCACAAAGTCCTTGGATGAAGGAATCCCATGACCTAGGAAGGCCATTAAGAGTGGTCATTACCACTTCTCCATTCTCTATAACTTCTCTCACAGCTTCAAGTTGTTCTTTTATCTGGGAGACCCTTGAGAGATAAGACTGCGTGGTTTCCACATTATGGAACTTGATATTCTTCAATTGATTCCTCAAGGTCATCTTTCGATTTGTATTCTTCCCTTCAAATAGCTTGGTGAAGGAATCAAACATCTCCTTAGGTGTCTTCAGAGATGACACATGTGGCATGAGATGGTCTTTGATAGAATCAGCAATGATCCTCTTAGCCTTGACCAAGTTCCTCTTGTGTAAGGCCTTAGTCTCTTCTTCCTCTAGGACAGGAACCACTTCACTTATGTAGGTGTCAAACTCACTCTCTTCTAGAATTAACCCAATCCTATACTTCCATGCTCGGAAGTTATCAGCCCATTCAAGCTTATCCTCAAGCTTGGTGTGGTGAGACATATTAAAGAGTACTTCAAATGGAAATAGAAAAGATTTAGGTCTTACCACTTGATTTGCATAAATCTGGATCTGGAGCTGGATTAGGGTTTGTTAGAGAAACCCTAAAAATTCAAACTTTGAATTTCAAACTTCTTAAAGGATAGAAATATGCGCCTTGATGAGATTATCAAGATGGTATACTCAGAATTTGAAAACTACAAAGTTTCACCCCTCAAATTTGCTTTTCAAACTTTCAGATTCCTGAATTAGGGTTTGATTTTCCCGGAGCTTCATCCATCCAAAAAGTTCGATCTTGGTCTCTAAACTTCGATTTATCAGAGGAGCTTCCATCCATGGTCCCAGATTTTAGAAATTCCAACTTTTGCAGAAGCCCTAGTTTCCGGCTTCACTTGACACGACCCCAAACTAGGGTTTGATTTTCCCGGAGCTTCACCCAACCAAAAAGTTCGATCCAAATCTCTAAACTTCGATTTTTCCAAGGAGCTTCCATCCATGGTCTCATATTTCAGAAATTCCTATTTTTGTGGAAACCCTAATTTTTAGGGCAAAAAATGAAAGTGCCCAGAATTGAATTTCGATTGGACAGAAAGATGCGCCTTGTTGAGGAGAGCCAATATACCCTACTTCCTTTCAATATCTGTGGAGAGAAACCCAAAAAACAAGAAGCCCTAGCTTCCGCAACTGCACAGTGTCTTCTTCTCAAGTTAGCTCTGATACCATGTTAATTTTTGAGCATTAATTCAACATACTCTAGGATCTTTACCGAGAGAATAAAATGTACATCATATCAAGCATATCAATCACAACAAGCAATCACATGAGACAATAGACAGACAGAGTTTCCTTGGGGAAAACCAAGACGGTGAAAAACCCCAATAACTTCCTCAGAGATAGATAGAGCAATGATACAAAACCCAAGCATAAGAGATAGTCTCCTAGTAGCAGCTTCTCCTCCTACACTAGTGCGCCACTCTCCAAATGAGTGTATAAGCGAGAAAGTGAAATAATCAAATAGAGTGCCTCCCGCACTCTATTTATACTTGACTTGATTTGCCTAAAAACCTTTACTAGGTCGGCCTCAACTTAACCACTTAACATAAAGCTGACAGGGCCGACCCCCAATAGGGTGGTCTAATAACCCTTTAACCCACATGACTTATAAAGGGCCGACCCCATCAAGGTGGTCTAATAACCCATCAAGTATAAGTTACGACACTTACAATATAAATGATGATACTTCCGTATAGAGGAATAATAACATCTCTATATGAGTACAATATACATAGGTGAAATATATTCCGAAGTTACATATACATCAACAAGGAAGCCAATTTACATGCAAAGAAAATAATTCGACGATCTTATTTAGAAGCGAATTGATAGACAAAGATGATATTTCAAAGACATTATTAGACCAAGGTTTTGTAGATTTCATGTCGTTGATTGACGGTCGTTGTAAGATACTAAGCCATTGAATTAAGTTTTTGGTTTTTTGTTTGAATAATTTTATGGGTACCTAATGTAGTTTTTGTAAAATTTTCCAATCAATTTGGATCTACTTAATTCAGCATAGGAAATCTATAAAAGTAGAACAACAAGCCACCAAATATGAAAATCAGAGAGAAAATTACATATTTTTATTTGGTTATGCAAGCTTGGTATTAGTCTTGTTATGACCAATGAAATATTAAAGGTCACGAGCTTGGTATTAGTCTCTTTTGATCACATGTTTAGCACACAAATGTTTGAATTATTTGGAGCACAATTCTCCACCATTATTAGACCTAAGAGTGGTTATATGACCACCGTACTCTTTCTATTAATGCTTAAAAATTTCAAATTCATTAAACAATTCAAAATTTAATTTCAAAAGTACACACACATTTTCCTACAGTAGTCCTCAAAAAATAGAAGGAAATACATGGCACCAATGACTGATGCCTTGTTCATTGGTTTGCAAATATCTTAATGAACCAAATTAAGGATTATGTTTGCTCTCCAAGCTTGCCCTTCTTCAAATGGTGTTTTGTGTTACTTCCTTTCCTAACAAGCTCCACACACTATGAATCCTTTGTTGCATGTTAGGAAGTCGATCTAGTATATTCTTTTGATTCAACCATGAGAGGTAGCTTAGGTTGAAGTACCCATACTGTTGATGCCACAATGTACTTATCTCTAATTCACTATTGACTACCAATGAACCTTTATTTGTCCAATGTTGACTAAATTAGAATAGTCCATGATCATCCTCACCATGAACAATGGTCTTTTGAGTTTCGATGTCAACTATATAGAATTTGTAATCACTAAAGTTGACATCTAGCTAGGGACAATGTGTCATAATGTGGTGAATTTTGATAGTATATTAAGCTCCAAATGTGACACAATGTGCACATTAAGGAAAATAAGCATGTTCAATCCAAAGGAGATTCACAAATATCCTTTTCCAACAACTGTGTGCTCTTCCCCACCGCCGAAGATCGATATATCTTTAGAGGAATTGGGAGTGTACTCCAAGAACTAGTTAAATTTTGTTGGAAAAATGACATGACGCACCCAAGTCGATGTACCAAGGAGATGGCATGTGGTCACCTACTAGCTACTTAGCCAAGAATGCATAGAAGGATAATTCCTTCTATTTTGTATGTTCTATAACGTGAGCCTTCTATCGAAGCCATCCCTGGTTGGTTTTTTGTTCACCCAACCTATTTCTACATAACTTATTCATATGGTCTTCCTTGCCATAGTAATCACAAGTGATGTTCTTTTGACACCTTGTGGCATCTTCTCCGCTTCCCTGACCTTTCTTTTTTCCCATTTATGTTTTCCCTTGAAAATGGCAGCAAATTCTCGTTTTGAATATTCTATCGCATCATTGCTACCAAACTATTTCTTCCATTTGTATTTATAATGTAAGATCTTATTGCAAATCTCATCAAACTCCAGGTCAAAACTCATAGATGTGGTGTTTAGAGTCTTAATAAATTGCTCATAAACACATGGTAAACTTTGCAGTGTGATTACCACCATGTCTTCTTCCATCTTGTAGTCAATGGCATCCACTTGTGCTTGGATATCCTTGATCTTGAAAAATTGTTGTTGTAATGAGGCACATATTCACCATAATTAAGAACAACATGTCCTTCAGGAAAACGGCTTTGTCCTTGTCTAAAGTCTCATGTAAAATTTTCAAATGCTTCCAAATCATTGCGAAAGTCTTACCTATCTAGATCTCAGGATGCATTCCATCTATCATCAACATCTTAAGCAACATTACTACTTATATGTCTTGCTCATCAAACTTGTCTCGGTATTTACTTGCATGATTGTTTGGTGAGTATACTTACTGAGGAAAATATCAATTCAACAACTTTACTAAAAATGGTTAACATATGTTGCTTCCACGTATTGTAGTTCTTGCTAGAGAACCTTTGGATAGATTCCAACATGATGTTGCGTAAAGAGACCATAGATGTAAGTCACAAATATGGGAAAATACATTGAATTGTAGTAAAATGATAAAAAATACTTGAAAGAACCCTTGGATATTGAGTCTAAACCAATGTAGTATCCACATATTGTTGATAAACATGTATATTTTTCCAAATCTATTAACAAACAACTCAAAAACACTTAGATTTTAACAAATCTACTCAAAATCAATGCAATAACCCTCAATCTTCTATCCAGGTACTGAAAAACACACACACACATATTGACAAATTTTTCCCTCTCAAACAACTTAAAAACAATTAGATCTGATACAAATTAGCATCAAACATTTAATTTCTTCTGAAATATGTTGAAAAACACTAAATCATTGGCTAATGCTTTCAGGTCTTTAAATTTGGGCACCAATTTACATAAGAATAAATCCAATATGCTCTTATATTATTTGGATAGAACCAAAAAAAAGAAATCTTGCTAAATTTATGGTTAAATAGGTCATATAGGTCATAATTTTACTCAAACATATTTTTTTTTTGGACTTTCTATATAGTACTAGACAATCATACTTTTGTCTTAATGAATGTAATTATGAATTTGTACATAGTATGATCTCTTAGTGGTTGTACATTATATTATATACATTGATCCTTACAACATATGGTTGTCACCCATGTGTAAATCATACAAAATTGTTTTGCGGTGGTACGATTGTTGGTGGTTGCTGTACAAAGACAGTATGACTTCCCCCCTTTTTCTTCCATGGAACCTCGAATTATCGAATTCCACTATTTTTTTTGTCTTTTCTTCATAATTAAAGAAATCAAATAGTACTTGGTTTCGATGAAATCCTTTTGGCTCTTTGATGTGCTAAGTTAGCGATCCCTGGATCTATCTCACACTCTCATAGACTTTGTGGCTCTATGAGCTCTAATAACTTATCATGGAAATTGAACACATTAAGAAACCAAGGATAACTCATAAGATTTATTTGTATTGTATTAATTAAATGTGAAAGTGAAAGATTTATTATAAAGGGTTACAATGAGGTTGAGTCAATCTAGTTTATGAATGTGGCATAGTTTGAGAAACATAATAAAGTGAAATAAAACATAAAAGTGAAAAATAACATAAAGTCTGAAGTAAATTCATTAATGATCAAGACTAATATCTAATTGAGCATTAGAAACTAAGTTTTACTTAACACCATCCCTTATTAATGATCAATCTACTAACTACACCACGATTATTCTAGAAATTTACATGCTTTTTAGGATCCAAAGACTTTATGAAAATGTCTACAGTTTGGTTCTCTGTCAGACACTAGTACAAATCCATAGTTCCCTCTTCTACAAGCCATCTAATGAAGTGAAAATATATCTCAACATTCTTCATACGTTCATGGAAGTCTGGATTCATGGCTAGTTTGAGTACCCTTAATAGTCGTAGAGTAGGTGTTTTAGATTTGTCTGTTGCATCTTCATATATGAAAGTATCCTCCTAGGCCAAATTGCCTCACATGATCCTTTAATTGTACCTCAATAGTCTTTTTTTATTAATGAAAGGGCCACTCCCTAATGCTTCTTCCTAGTCCATGTGACTAGTTCCAAGGATCAATTAACCTTGACATTCGTAGAGTAGTTGTGTCAGCTTTGTCTGTTGCGTCTTCTTATCTAAAACTATCCTCTTGAGCTAAACTACCTCACATGCTCCTTTCATTTCTCCTCAATATTCTTCTTCTGTCAATGAAAGGGATATTACTTGTGGCTTCTTCCTAGTCCATGTGATTAGTGTCAAGGCTCAATACATATCCAAAGGTTGATTTTTTGTTATCCATACAACCGATCCAATCTATATCTATATATCCACACAACCTAGGATCTTTCTTTTATGCTATACATATTGACAAAGTCAAGATTTCTTTTCACATATCTCAACACCTTCTTGGTTGTCGTCCAATCCTATGTTTTTGGTGTTGTCATGAATCTAGAAATGAAGCTCAAATCATAACTCAAATTATTCCTAATGGCGTTAAGATATATCAAGCTTCCCATTAGCTACCTATAAATTAACTCATTACTTCCTTAGAGTCGGTTTTGGTTGAAATTTCAACCCTTTTTCCATAGGTGTAGACAAGATTTTGCAGTATGTATTTCTAAACTTGTCAAGAAAACCTTTGTCATATTTTTTTGTGAGGCAAAAACGTTGCTACCTGTTTGCCAAACTTATACACCAGATAATAAGGCCTAGATCAATCTTCTCAAAATATCTACTCATATTGGAATTTATTTGTTCAATCATGCTTGCCTCACTACCTGTAATAATGATTTAATCTACATAAATGACTATTAGAATTATATCATTACCAATACATTTGACATAAAGGTTGTCATATGAAGGACTTTGTTGGAACATTGCCATCATTCGAGATCTCTCTCTCTCTCTCTCTCTCTCTCTCTCTCTCTTTATATATATATATATATATATATATATATATGAACATTGTCTAAACCCAAAATATGTTGGGAACAAACCTATTTTTCATCATACATATGGCCATCTCCGTGATTGTGTGGTTTTTCCTCTCAACTATTCCATTTTACCGTGGAGTGTAAAATGTAGTGTACTATTTTTTGATCCCGTGTTTAGCACAAAAATGTTTGAATTCTTTGAAGTAGAATTTTCCACCATTATTAGACCTAAGAGTGGTTATGTGACAACTAGACTCTATTTATACTAATGCTTGCAATTTTTGAAATTTATTAAACACTTCATATTTTAATTTCAAAAAGTATACCCACATCTTCCTATAATAATCATCAAGAAATATCTAGATGAACCAACTGAAGGATTTTTTTTTCTCTCCAAGCTTGTGTTTTTTCAAATGGTGTTCTATGCTACTTCCTTGCTCGATAAGCTCTGCATACAACTTGAATCTTCTGCTAGATGTCAGGAAGTCCATCTATTGTTGGGAAAATCCCTTTGAACAACCAGACATAAAAGAAAACAACAAAAGGGATAAGTATTTCAAGAATATATGTGGTGTCTAAAGACATCGTTTACATCACTTAAGCACAACACATTTTGATCAGAACATCACACTGCATTCTTCAATATCAATTGCAATATTCAACATGATCAATACAACCCATAAGGTTTTTCTTTTATAGTCTCCATATCTAAAAAACTCCCTTGAAGTGAGGATGATCTGGTCCACAAATAATGGTCGATGATTCTTTCTATTTATAGGAAATATGCAACATCCCATTGAATAGCTAGTTGCTTTAGTCGATTTGACCATTGTGTCATCAACCATGCAATCGACCACTTAGTCGAGCCTCTAGTCGACTTATTTGCTAGTCGATTATTGCTTTCATTTAATGACTATCTCCAGAAGAACCAGAGTTGTGATGAACCTACATAAACTTGGGCTCCAACACCCCCCATCAAAACAAAACTCTGGAGATTTAGGAGGTGGAATTATGTTCTCTTAACACTCCCCCATAATTGCAGTTTCCCAAAGCCCAATCATAACCTGAATTTTTACAAACTTAGATTTTGGAAGAGGCTTCATAAAGATATCAACAATATGATCATCTGTCTACAATAAACAAGTGTTAAAACATTGTCTTGTATCAACTGTCTCAAGTAGTGAACATGAAGTTCAACTTGCTTCATTTTGTTGTGTGCAACATGATTGTCAACAACTTGTATTGCACTCAGATTGTCACAATGGATAACAATCGAGGCCTATGTTAGAAATAAAGTTGTTTTTGATGTCAAAGTGTTAAGTCGGCCTTGTGCCATAAAATATTGAGTTGGCCTTGTGCCATACTATAATTGATTCGACCCAAAAAGTGATCCAACATTCATATAAATAAAGGAAGTGATCTCTATATTTTTCCATCCATCCAAGGAAGTATGGAGCTCTAAAAAGTGTGCAAATTCCAAGTAGAAGATAAATTTTCTGGGGATTAGAATATGAGGATGTTTTGTGCGCAAATATGAAAGCACAAATATGGGTGCACGGATCTGGTTGTGCAACAAATGATCAAAACTAAATAGTAGCAGCAGAGCAATGTGTGCGAAAGGAGTGCTGAGGATTTTTGTGCAAAAGCAGATTGTCAAGAAGTGCAGAGTGGTTTGTGATCGAGGTACACAACAATAAATATATATCTAGGTGGTTGGAAGGGGAAAAGATAGAATATTGATGTCTTCTATAGGTTGGTACCTAGAAGCTTAGGTTGGTTCCTGAACACGCAAGTTGGTGCTCATAAGAGGATCGATGTCCTCACAGGGTAGTGTCTGTAAAACAACAATTTGGTGCTTGCAAGGGATTGGTGTTCCTGTCTTATTGGTGTCAGGAAAATCAGTGAGTGGGTGGTCACACTTGTATTGGAGATTGGTGTCTCCTAAAAATCTATGTAATCAAAGAGCCTCTCTCTCTCTCTCTCTCTCTCTCTCTGTGTGTGTGTGTGTGTGTGTGTGTGTATATATATATATATAAAGTTTCTTTATGAATATTCTGCACATAGTGTTTTTTCTATGTTGATGTTTGCTTTGATATCTATGAAGTGAAAATGATGTATAAATAATAAGATTGTGCATGGTATTGATTCACCCCCCCGCTCAGTATCACTTGGGGTTCAACAACTGGTATCAGAGCTGGTCCTTCAGATACAGTCTCACCACTGGAAGGTAGATCACTATGTAGATATGGCTTGTGGGGAATTTGGTTTTAACATGGATAGAGCTCCTTTGTTCACTGGAACAAACCATCTACTCTGGAGCATAAGAATGGAAGCCTATTTGCAATCACATGGACTTGATATTTGGAAGTCAGTTGTTATAGGTTACACCCCTTAAAAAAGGTCACCAAAGTCTGCAACCAAGAATAAATTGAAAATTAACAAGTTAGCAATTGATGCTATCATGGAAGGATTAGTTGATTATGTGAAAGACAAAGTTGGAAAATGTATCTCAGCCAAAGAGATTTGGGACAAGATAAAGAGTTTCTACATAACTGAAAAAGTGATCATAGCAATTAAATAATTAGAAGAAAAGGATGAGAGTATCCCAACCATTAAGGAAGATCCATTTGAAGTAGCCTCAAATGAGTCACAGAAAAATCAATCAGATCATACTATAAGAATACTCTATAAGTATAGAACTTATTTCTCTTCTTCCAAATATTCCTTTGAAAATGGATCTTGCAGTCCACATGATATGGGTAATTGTCAGGAAGAGTTTGAAAGTGAAGAATAAACGTTTGATTTTGAAGATGAGGAAATTGTAGAAGTTGACTGGAAGGGTTAACTAATTAGTGCTCTAAACGGATTAAGAAAAATAAGAAAATAAAATGAAGTATTAATGGAATAGTTTCTACATCATAAAGAAAAGGCTCAAGTAACAATAGGTTTAGAGACTCAAATAGAGGAGGCAAAAATTACTCAAGAATACTTGGTAAATCAACTAAGTGAAAAAGAGATAGTAGTATGCCAAGGACATAAATTGTTATTGTTGCTCTAAGAAAAGAAAATCTATCTCTGAAAGTAGAGTTGCAAAACTCCCAAGAGGAAGTTCAAATCCTTAACAAACAAATGACACATAATATTGACAAAAGTAAAGAAGATCATAGATGAACAAAAGGATCAATTACTTGATGTTGAAAGAACAATCAATGGTTTGAAAATACAAGTATATGAGGCTAAGAGAACTGAAGAATATTTTACAAGCCAGCTTCATGAGAAGGATGACATATATAAAAAGCAAAAGTGTGAGATCCTTTCACTAAAGGAATACTTGGATAAGACAGTTGCTCGGTTGGAGACAGATTCAAGGTTTGAAAAAAGCACCATGATCTTAGATCACATCATTAGTTGTCAAATATCACCACATGACAAGACTGGTCTTGGGTTTGACAAAAAATAGAATACTCTAGAAGAAAGCTCCAAATCATGTGAGGAGAAGGTTAAGGTAAACACAAATGGCAACAAAGACACCATAATGAGAGGAAAGGAAAATAAACCAAGGTTTGATGAAATAAAATACAAGAGTGTTGTACTACCAAGAAGACAACATACACTCTGGGTTGGTAGGTGCGGGGGGAGTCCTACTAGACTCCGAAGGGAACAAGCTGATGGACTATGCCTGGGGAATAGGAAAAAAGACCAACAACGACGCGGAATGGATTGCGCTTCTACAAGGAATCACAACATCCATGACCTAGTCGCAATTGGGGACTCTCTCCTTGTGATCAAAGAAGCTCGGGCACTTGCAAAGAATAACCGCCAACCCTCCTCCAAATTCCATTTTCATTTCTCTCAAAAGATAAAGGATCTCAAATCCATCTCTCTCTATCACATTTTGAGAGGTAAGAATGAACAAGCTGACTCAATGGCAAATATTGGTGCTAGATTGAATTGCGGCACCTTGATAAAAAATGGACAACATCCAACAATGGCATGGGTTCCCTAACTCCCTCTCCTCTCCACAAGGTTTTGGATTTAATCAAGTTGAAATGGGAAACAAAATCCCTACATCACACAATGGCCTTAGGTGTCAACATGGGAATGTGCACCTATTAATTGGCATCCTCCCCAATGTATTATCCACCTGGTTGATGGAGGCGAAAGTCAATCTCATAATCCCACCAAGATCGAGTTGCAAGGAGAAACAACGGCATCTGTAGCTTAAAATCCCCTGCCCAACATGTGAAAATTCAATTCACAGCATACGTCTGGCAGAGCGGGCCTATATTAGACACTTGGCTATTAACATTCCTCATTCGAAGCAATCTGGAACATTCTGTGAAGGTAATCTGGTCTGCAGGCATACTGCGTGTTTCACCATGGAAAACAGTAACCCCTTTGGTCTTTGTCTTCCTGTGCTGAAGTGAAAACAATGCAAGACATCCATTCAAGTTGCTGAAGGTATTGGCCTAAAACACTACATCTCTGCTCTAGAAGCCCTGCAGGGGAATGGCCATAGTGAAAATAATGGAGTCGTGAACAAAGTGAAGCATGTTTGTCGGCCCACTGCACTGGAAATCAATAATAACTGGGCTCAGCAGGGTGGTGGCCAATTGATGAACCAGGCCAGCCTGCCAAATGGATTCGAGCAGGAAACTAGGAAGCTCTGGCGCCCGTTGGAGTCCAACAATCAGCTTCTTGGCAACCTTGCGCATCTCGGCCCTCTGCATCAGTTGGGTGGAAACGTTGGGGACGCTGTTATTGGCAAACTCTGGAATGTAACTGATGATAATGTTGGTGTGGTGAACCTCGACTCCCCCAGCGGACCATAAATCCCTCCACCTGGTCTTCTTTCTCATTTGCAAGACATTGAAGCTCAAGTTGGAGTGCTGAGAGGTGAACAGAAAAATCTCAAGAAAATTGTCTCCAATTTAGCTACTTTTGTACAAATTGAAATCTCAGAGGTAAGGAACAACAACAATAAAATGAAAGAGTACTTGGATAGCATCGCTGGCAGGATGGAGACCATGCACAGCTGCCTCAAAATTGTAGAATCCAAGGTAGACTGTATCTGGACCAGCAAGAGCAACAGCCTGTCGATCATTCTGGGAATGGAGGAAAATGCGAATCTGGCCACTAGCAGCAAGAAAAAGTCACGTCGCTCAGCAGAGAATTAACTACTGGTCTTTCTTCTAGTTACTACTTATCTATATGAATTTTGTATAAACAAGTTGTTTTATCAGATAGACATCTTCTCTTTTTAAGAACTATATGTATCTAAGTTTCCTGTGAACTGTTAAGACTGGAATCGAGGTGCCCAATTCCCTCTTTTGGATGGGTACAGTCTCCCCATTTTGTATGAGATCTTACCTTTTTTAATATGAATCTACTTACTCGTTTCTGTAAGAAAAAAAGAAGACAACATACACTCAAGTATAAAAAAAACTTTCTTTGGTCATTGTTTCTCTTGTAATAAATTTGGGCATAAAGCAACGAATTGTGAAGTATTTGTAAAGAGAAACTTTATGGACAACAAAGTCAAAACAAGAATTGTTGAATGTTGGAAGTGCAACAACTCTAGGAATATTGTGAAATTTTGTAACAATGTAGTATGTTACAAATGCAACATCTTAGGTCATGAAGTTCATGGTTGTGAGAGCTCAAGGGAATCCAATAAATTCTAGAAGAAAAAACAAGAAAATAATATTGAAGAAGAACCTCAGCTAGCTCTATATGCTCTAAACAAAATAACAGGTATCCTTGCAAATCAAGAGAAACAAAAATGTAGAAAGGTTTGGAAAAGTAAGTCCATAGATCAAAAAGAAAAAAATTGATGGATTGGTTCTATGTGCACAAAGTGAAAGAACTATTGAAAATCAAGATAAGTCTCTTGCATTGGAACAAGCAATTATGATGAAATATTTGGGATACAAATCTCTTTGTACTCTATGTAGTTCAATACAGGGGTAAACTACATACAACTAGACCTATCGCAAAAAGAAGGTTGTGCACATAAAAGAACGACGATAGATTGTAAGCATTAATGATTAATAAATTAGTGATAAGACTAAGACGCGGTGTCATTAATGAGAAAATCAGTGGAATATGATGGTTAAATGAATTTGGACCAAATCAAGGTGAATCCGAGTAATTCATAATGCAATAATGATAACAGGAGGGTACTAAACTTCTCATGCAATCCATCGAAGAATTATAAATGCAATCACTAGCTTCTAATGAATACGTTAGTTACAAAGTAAACAATAGAGAGTAAAGTTGGAGCTACAGGAAAGCTACAACGCCCAAGAGACAATGTAGAACGAAGAATCCATCAATGAGTTTGTAGGAAGGGACTGCACAAACACTAGAACCGTCAACATCAACGTTGGTAAAGTTCCCTCGCGACTAAATTCCACCAAGAAAACCTACTACAACATTAGTCACCCTATCTACCATAGAATATTTAGATGTACCAACACCAAATATACCAGAGGGGGTGCTTGTTGTGGAAAAATTGCTCGGCCAACTATACAAATTTAGTTTGTTGATTATGACCTAATCGACGACGAAAAGTTTCCAGAGCTAGTCAATAGCAACTACTTGGACAGAAAAACCAGTCTAGACCCTAAGCAACCAATTATAATGGAAATTCAAACATGGGCATATGGATTAAAGAAATCAGGGATACTGAATCCGATGGATATTCCTCATTTTCAAAGGACCCCACAAGTGAAAATGTGCACAAAAATCCTACTGTCATAGGTACATGGAGGATTCTTGTGGTTGAACAGACCCATATCGATTGATTCAAAGTTGATAGAACTAACCACTGGACTCCCTGCCAGAGGAGAAGATGTAAGCATCCTTCTGGATAGGAAGCAAGAAAAAACCCTTGTGAAGAACTTAACAGCGAAATATGGAACCCAAAGAGCTAGTAGAGGATTTCAAGTCGCGCACATAAATGAAAAAGATGTGAGATTTGCAGTTCAGTTCCTAGCATGTAAACTATTCTGGAAGATCCACCAAGACCAAGTCTCAACAATAATTATTGCATCCATAACACAATGCATGGAGGGAGTACAACTGAACTGGTCAACATTTCTCTTGAATGAGTTTTTCGTTGACTGTCAGGAATCGCAAGAAAAAGGTACACAGTTTCATTACACTTGGTTGTTAATATGTCTTGCACTAGTGGTATGGAAGGATCCAAAAGATAGCCAATTATTTGACAGAAACAGAAAACCATTCTTGGTAGAAAGGTACACAAATTTGTGGTGTTAAAAAATTTAGTGCAAACAGATAGAAAATAACATTAATTTATTTCTATACAATGAAGAGATTAGGGTTATCATAAATGAGACATCATGCATACAACCGAAAGCAATTGACCTATATAAGGGAATTACATGCTTCAAAGTAGGGATGCATCATATCTATGTACAAGCCAAAAGGATCCCTAGAAGCAATGGTTAGCTACTATGTTTAGTTGCTCTGAGGAGGACATTGTGTAGATTTTAAATGATTGGGATCCGGCATGGCGAATCCCATTGATAGAAGAAAACCACTTATACTATGAAACGAGAACTCGACACAGTTCTCTTTTTTCTCTTTCCTAATTTTAGTAGCTATTTTTACCTCCGTTTCAAAAAGGTTTGATACCAGTATCACACATTTTCATTTTGAGGCATTTTTTAAGGCTAGAGTTGAAAAGTGGTGCTACTGGTATCATTCGTTCTTTTTTCGGGGCTAAATTTACAACTATTTTGAAAGCCCGCCCACTTCCCTTGTAAGAAAAACCAAAATTAACCTCTAAATCGAAGGTTGGTGCTTCTAGTAGCACTTCTTTCCTTCGTCGGGTTACAAATGGGTTTTTAATTTTTTTTTTGTTTAAAAAAAAAACAAATGAAAAAACCATACAAATTGTGATTTTTTTTTTTAAACTAAAAAACATAACAAAATGTTTTAAAAGTTTCAAGAAACGAAAAAACAAAAGATAAAATAAATAAAAATTTGAAAAAACTAAAAAAGTGAAAAATATTTAGAAACTTTAAAAAAAAAATTAAAAATAACAAGCCACTTTACAAAAAATAATAATAAAAAACAAAAAATTAAAATTAAAATAACAAAAAAAACAAAAACACAAAAAACACCCAAAAAAAAACACAAAAAAAACCACAAAACAAGCCAAAACACGAAAAAAAAAACCGAAAAAAAAAACAAAAAAAACCCATTTAATGGTCACGGGGTGTGTTGCTTGGCGATGCCCAGCATCAAACACGATGCCCAGCATCAAGCTTGATGCCCAACATCGAGTTTGATGCCCGGCATCAAGCGTGATGCCCAACATTGCACCAGCACTCGAAAAACCCATTTAATGATCACGGGGTGGGTTGCTGGGCGATGCCCAGCATCAAGCGCGATGCCCAGCATCGAGCTTGATGCCCAGCATGGAGATTGATTCCCAGCATCAAGCTTGATGCCCAACATCAAGCTTGATTCCTGGCATCAAGCTTGATGCCCAGCATCAAGCTTGATGCCCAGCATCAAGGGCGATTTTTTTTTATATAGATTTTTTTAAATTTTGTTTTTTTTAATAGATTTGTATTTTTTAATATTTTGTTTGGTTTTTTAATTTTTTTTTATAAATTTTGTTTTTTTATATAGATTTTTTTTTAATTTTGTTTTTTTATATAGATTTTTTTTTAATTTTGTTTTTTTTATTAGATTTCTATTTTTTAATAGTTTGTTTGGTTTTTAATTTATTTTTTTTAATTTTTTTTTTTTAAAGGTGTTTTTTTTTCTATTATTTTAATTGTGTTTTATTGTGTATTTTCTTGTATTTTTTTTTAAGTGTTTTTTTTCTTCTAAATATTCATTTTTTTTCCAAATATGTTTTTTCTAGATTTTATTAGAGGTTTATTTATTATTCATTTATTTTTAGGAAATGGTTTCGAAACGGTGTCATTACAATCGAAGAGGAAAAGAGGTGACATTGCTAGCACCTCTTTTGGATTTGGGGCTTGATTTTGGTATTTTCGTTGCAACGATGCTAGTTGTTTATGCCACAATGTCATAAAAGCTGTAATTTTAGGGTTTCGATTACAACGACACCGCTTGGGTTACCAAAAAGTTGTAATTTTAACCTCGAAACAAAAAAGGTTGATACCGGTATCATCACTTTTCGTTTTTGGGTTGTTTTTTTCGTGTTTTTGACGTTAAAAAGTGATTTTTTATGGCTAGAGTTCTCGTTCATAGTATATAGTTCTCGTTTCATAGTATAAGTGGTTAGAAGAAGAAGTCACGCAATAAAATAAGTTTGTACAACAGAACACTCCACCATAGAATAAATCTACATAAAAGGGAAGTGTATAAATCTTCCTTGAAACTATAGAGCAGACTACGCAATCAAAGAAAAGGACGGGAAAGAAAAAAATGGAGGAATCATCAAGGAAGAAGAGGAAATCATCCAAACCTAATTCCACTTGGGTCTTGATAGAAAATGATGTGGATAAAATTGGTTGGGAGTTCAAGATTGTCACTAAGAAAATTATGGAGAAGGTGGCCACGAAGGAGGAAATGGAATATCTTGTGACAAAACAAGAGGAAATCTTCATAAAAGTTGAAGAAGAGTTTGCGACAATAAAGGATATTAATGAAGGCTAAGAAAGAAGAGGGAAAAAACAACGTGTAGACACACTTAGAAATACACATGCTCAGCTTGCAGACACTTCAACTACACATATGAAAGACACGACAGAGCCACAACAAGGTTTCAAGATTCCTATAGCAGCACTAGTATTTCCCACACAAGAGATGCATGAATTAGCGTTCACAATAAGTCCAGTGGAAATGATCGTGTCTCATTTACCCATGGACGAGTTGAATGCATTACATACATCTATTGCGCAAGAAATTCAAGGGCGACATGAAGTTGTCTCAGCAGAATAGTATAAAAGCTTTAACGAAAAGGAAACATTATAGGAGGAATGCCAAAAAATGAGAAGGGAGAAGGAAGAAACTACGCAGAAGACAAATAGGTTGAAGAAGGAAGTAGAGGAAATGCAGCAGAAGAATTCAAGATAGGTAGCCAAATGTGATACGCTACCAGATGTACAAATAGAAAAGGATGCCCCTCCAGAAGAGAAGGTAGCCAAGATAGGTGAACTTATTCAAGGTCTCTATGTTAAAATTGAGGAGCTTGCAACAAAGCAACAACCAGGGGCACCTCCAGAGGTCAGAACCGAGCATGAAAACAGACAAGAAAGAGTGAATATTGCTATAGGAAATATTAGGAACTTGGATTTAAAGTGTGAAAAGTTACATGAAGAAAGTGCTCAACTATGGAGAAAGTTGGTCGCAAACAAACAACTAAAAGAAGTGGATCAAAAGCTACAATTTGTGCAAGACTCAGAACAAAAGATGAGCGATAGTTTTACCATTATACCGGTCACTGAAAAGATGGACAAAATGGGAGAATATAGGAAACAACAGCATGAAGTAATAAAGATCTGAGATGAATGACAGAGGATAGCCAACAAGATTGAACCATTACAGATGAATTTTTTCGGATCACAGAACAATTCGCGCAGATACAAGGGGAAGTTAGGGAAGCTATCGAGGAATGTACAGAAACCTTGAATTCATCTAACAATGAGCAGGTGGAAGAAGCTATTTCGGATAAAGAAGCAGAAATGAAGGAGAAGGTTGCAACTGTACAGACAACTCTACAAGAATTCGCAATAATAGTGCAACCAAAAAAGTAAGCATAAAATATCACGTTTTGATATACAAGATATTCGCAGGATCAATTTAGGGGTGGAAATTGCAAATCCTGCACAAATACAAAATAACAAGTTTGTTGTAGAGTTATCCCCTTTCCATTGATGTCAAAGGGGGAGAGAATTGTAGAGGACTGTATGATAGGGGGAGTACAAATTTTTGACAAGGAGGTCATAATCAGGGGGAGCTCAGTTTTGTTTGGTGTTGACATCAATGCAAAAGGGGGAGATTGTTAGAAATAAAGTTGTCATTGATGTCAAAGTGTTAAGTTGGCATTGTTCCATAAAATATTGATTCAACCTTGCACCATAAAATAATTGATTCGACCCAAAAAGTGATCCAACACTCATATAAATAAAGGAAGTGATTTCTTTATTTTGGCATCCATCCAAGTAAGTATGGAGCTCTGAAAAGTGCAAAAATTCCAAGTAGAAGATAATTTTTCTGGGGATTAGAAGATGAGGATCTTTTGTGCGCAAATTTGAATGCACAAATCTAGGTGCGTAGATCTAGTTTCACAGCAGATGATCAAAACTAAATAGTAGTAGCGGAGTAGTGTGTGTAGAAGGAGTGCTGAGGATTTTTGTGGAGAAGCAGATTGTCAAGAAATGTATACCATAGGAAGCAGATCAGAAAGTGTAGAGTGGTTTGTGATCAAGGTACAAAAAAACAAATCTATATCTAGGTGGTTGGACGGATCAAGGATAGAATATTGGTTTCTTCTACAGGTTGGTACCTGGCATCTCAGATTGGTGCCTGACTATGCAAGTTGGTGCTTGCTGACATGAGTTGATGCTCATAAGAGGATCAATTTCCTCACAGGTTGGTTCCTGTAAAACAACAAGTTGGTACTTGCAAGGGATTGGTGTTCCTATCTGATTTGTGTCAGCAAAATCAGTGAGTGGGTGTTCACACTTGTATTGGAGATTGGCTTCTCCAAATAATCTATGTAATCAAATATTCTCTCTCTCTCTCTCTCTCTCTCTCTCTCTCTCTCTCTCCTCTCTCTCTCTCTCTCTCTCTCTCTCTCTCTCTCTCTCTTTATATATATATATTCTTTATGAATATTCTACACACAGTGTTTTTTCTATGTTGATGTCTGCATTGATATCTGTGAAGTGAAAATGATGTATAAATAATAATATTGTGCATGATACCGATTCAATCCCCCCTCTCAATATCACTTGGGGTTCAACAACTTGAACATGAAAACCAAGTTCCTTTTAAATATGATGGATCCAAACTTCCTCTATACCTACATTGGCTGTGCCATGATATTCTTCTTATGTAGTCAACAGTGAGACTACCTTCTATTTCTTAAATGGCCATACCAAAGGTCTAGAACTAAGTTGAAACACATAACTAGAAGTATATTTTTGGTCGTAAATGTGACCTCCCCAATCGGAATTAGTAAACCCTACCAACGGGTATGAACTACAACAATATTTAATACCATACAGATAAGTTCCCTTAAGATCGAACAATTCTATTTGCAACTTTCCAATGGCTTTCTTGAGGATCCTGTATGAACCAAGAAACGACATTAATAGTAAAGGAAATATCAGGTCGATTGTGAGTTAAGTAAATCAAGCTACTAAGCAACTATCGATAAAGGGTGGCATCGACTTAGGGAGAGTTACATTCTTTAGACAAATTAACACCCGACTGATATGGTGAAGCACAAACGTTACAGTTGTCCATTTTGAATCGTTTCAAAATATATAAAGCATATTTTGTATGAGAAACAAATATGCCATCATTCATTTGTAAAATTTGAATATCCAAAAATAAATGCAACACACCAAGATCAGTCATTTAAAAGGAATCCACAAGTTCAAAATCAAGTTGACATTGCTTCTAGTTATGACTAGATCATAAACATACAATGCTACAATTAAAATATCACCATGAGCATGTAATACATAAATATTGTGTGTTGTCACCCCTATTAATGTTCCAGCGAGGGAAGGAAAGGGCACCCCCCTACCGAAACCCCAAGATTTCTCACTGACCTTTCACACCAAGAGAATAAGCAGAGAACCCGAAAAATGGCCAAGTATCAACAAATTCCAAGCCAAATGATCAAGCCTTAGTGAGAAAAATGAGAAAAATCAGAAAGATGGAGTTTTTCTACAATCAAAAAAGGTTGAACGCTTGAGATTGAAGAACGGAGCTAGATCAATGGCTGGGAATCAATCCACAATACATCAGATGAGAAGATTTCTGACTTTCTGACTTTCCGAACCCGCATTGCGGATTGCAGAGGCAAAATTGCTCCAAGGGCGCAAATTTGAGTTTCCTCTTTCTAAATCTCACATTACGGATTGCGGATTCGGAAGGGATTTCTGCGAAACTCTGAATAAATGAGTTTCCGATTTCTGCATCCCACATTGTGGAATGCGGATTGCGGAGGCAAAATTTCTCCAAGGGCACGAATTCGCCTTTCCGACTTCAGAGTTCTGCATTGTGGATTGCATATTATGGAAGTGATTTCTGCCAAACTTCGAATATATGAGTTTCCAATTTACACATCCCACATTGCAGATTGAGGATAGTGGAGGTGTTATTTTTCCGGGGATGCAAAACTAAGTTTCCTCTTTTTGATTCCCGCATTGCGAATTGCGAAAGGGATTTATGCAAAACTCTAAAATATTGAGCTTCCGATTTCCGAGTTCCGTATTGCGTATTGCGGATTGTGGAAGGATAATTTCTACGAAGTTGTGCAGTGGTGTTCTGAATTTCTGAATCCCGCATTGCGGATTGCGGATTGTAGATTGCGGAGGTGCAAGTTAACAAAGTCCATTTTGCAGTTCCGACTTCTGACTTTCACATTGCAGACTGCGTATTGCGGAAGGATAATTGCAGATCGAAGAAGGTTTTGCAGAGAAAATTGGGGCCACGAGAAATGCAGAATTTCATAGGGAAAGAATCCAATTGTTCCACTTCTGAGACTCGATCTGAACGCAGGATGAAGCCACGACTTGATTAGACTTTCAAATTAGCCCACAACAACTCGATCCAAAGGATAGAAGGTGGTTTTCCACAGTCTAAATCTTCACTGACAACGCACAAAATTTTCTGATTGGTGCAGCTAACAGAATCATAAGTAGTTGGTTCGAGCAGCTCGACTTGAACAACCTCATCCTTTCCAATTCAAGATTTTTTTGAGTAATGGCCACTTATGGTTGAATTAGTTAGAATTTGTTTGATATTTTGTAAGCCTATAAAGGCATATTCTGAATTAGACCCAACAGGGGGATTTTGGAATTCTTAGATATTAAAGCTCTGAGTATGTATTGAACTTTGCCTTTTCTATTAATGTGGAAACATGATTTTGGAGCAGAGATTCTTGTGATGAGTGTTTTTATGTCTGTTATTTCCTGTGCATGTGTTCTTCATTAGTATTTTCCATTGGTTTTTCTCTTCTGCAGTATCTAGATCAAGATTACATGGTCTGAAATTCATATTTTATGCTTCAGATGCATATGAGTAGATACTCCACCCTTTTCTTCTTGAAGTTGCAGGTTATAATTCATTCTTAAATGCTCTAACTCTATGATGGAATTTGTTTCCTTTTCTGCTATCATCTGCTGATATCTTTGACTTGAAAGAGCCTTGTCTACCTCGCCTATGCCTCTAAATTTATGGTCCAAATCAGTCATTTGTGACTAAAAAAACATTGAAGTTTGACTCCATGCCCAATGGTGCTCCTATCCTTAACCCCAACCAGCTGAAAAATACCTAAAAATCATTATCTGAAGGTCTAGCCACTACTTTTTACCCATAACCAGCCCATTCAAAAGATATTTTGTGTGGTGAGAGGATTGAAAAAGAGAGAGCCCTCTATGTGGTTGGAAAGGATAGTTCCCATCCACCAAATCTTGGATTGAAATAGTTACCTCAGGATCCCTTCTACTGCAAACCAAGAGAATCTTAAGTGATAACATTCTAGCGACCATACTGGGCACGCGAAGGAATTCTTCTCCTAGAACCAGAATTACAAAGCATCAAATCAGATCTCCGAGGGAAAACAGAGGATCAGATACATCAAGGTTGGAATACTTTCCTTGGCGACTCCAACATTCAAATTTACAGTCCCACAAGAGACAATTGGCGAGTTCCTTGGAAGAATTTTGGCTTCTAGAAGGATACCTACCAAAAGTCAGTCGGATCCTGAATCGGCACAATTCATATCAAATCAAGAGAATATTATCAGGAAAGCAAAGAAAGAGCAAACATGTATTTCCCCATTAACTAGGTCTTTTTCTTTACCTAAAAAAGAGACACAGGCTATAGAGACTATTTCTTGGGATTTAAATACGGAGCAGTCCTCATTTAGGTCTAAATATGAAACGGATATGAAGGAAACCCTATTTGATGAAAGCAAATTACAAACACACTTCCTGAGTGCTTTGTGGGAAAATTTACAAGATAAGGAAGAAAACAATGACCTATTTCTCTTCACTAAATCTACTAGCAAAAATACCCAAGTCCTAATTACTCCTCCTGCTACTTCAAGTCATACTGTTGTGATACCTGGTGTCCCAGCTAAATCTATTCCAAGTGCTCCTCTTGTTTCCAAGCAAACCCTAGGATCAATGGCTTCCAGATTTTCCCCTTTATCCATCCCTGCCAATCTCCATGACCTACCCGTGGGATATGCCCAATGCCTCATGAGATTTGATGGGGAAGGAAATGGTTTTGCACAACAAGATGTTGACCACTTTACTGATTTTATAGATCTGGAGGAGGTGGATGAAGATGATGTCAAGATGAGGTTATTTTCCCAAAGTCTTGCTGGATAAGTAAAGAAGTGGTTCAAAACCCTTCCAAATGGAGGAATTGCTACCTATCAGAGATTTGAAGCAGATTTCCTAGACAGATGGAAGGATAAACAAAACCCTCTCCAAATTCTCACTCGGTATGAAAATACAAAGAAAACCAATGTTGAAACTATCCAAGAGTTTTCAGCTAGGTTCATGAGAGTGTATAATTCTATCCCTGTAGACATCAAACCTCATGTAGGTGCATCCAAACTCCACTATGCCAATTGCTTTGATATTGACTTTGCTCTCATGTTGAGGGAAAGGAGATCTGCTACCCTTCCTGATATGTTTAAAGATGTTGTGGAAGTAGAGGCTAATCTGATGGCCTCAGGTAAAATGAAACACATAAGTTAAGTTGATAAGAAGAGACATAATGAGGCTTACCAACCTTCCACATCTCAATCCGTTGATACCATATTAGATGAGATGATGAGAACCATGGAAAAACTGGTGGATAGGATCTCCCTTGATAACAGGCCTCTTGACAAAGAAAATCCAGAGCCTTAAGCTCGAAATAATAATTATAGGAGACCCCTTTCCCCACAGGTAAGACCAAGAGAACCAAGGGATCCTAGAAATCTTGAGAATCGACCAATCAAACCACCTTTTGTTGAGAACTTAAAAATAGGAGAAGAGGAAGATGGACATCCTGGAGATCATATCCACCTCTTTGACCAGATCCAACCCCAATTCTATCTAAGTAAAGAAGAACATGACCAACCATATCTGCATTTGGATAGCAGTCTTGAGGAGTCAGAATCTGACCAGTACCAAAGAGGCTTCCAAAATGCTATCTATGAATTTCAGAGACAACATAATTTGAGAAGTAGAAAGGTGACCGTAGATCAAGTAAAAGTTGTTGCTGAACCTTCTACCTCTCATCAACAGGAAAAATAAACCTTCAGGAGGGATGTTCCAAAAAATGTTGTCTCTGATAAAGTAGTTGAGAAGGGAACATAAGATCCCAAAAAGGGCACAGAAGCAAGGGATGAAAGTAATGTAAAAACCATAGAAAAAATTCATTCTACTTTCAGTCTAGAAAATGAGATCTCCAAAATAAAAATATCAATTCCCTTAAATGAGTTGGTGAAAAACGCAGAGTACAAGGATCAAATTATGAAAATTGTGAAGGGAGAGGAAGGAAAGAAGCCAAGCACTCTTAATTTGCATGATGATAATCCCACCCTTCTGTTTGGTCCCCATGCTGAAGCTACTCCAGAAGATGATGTTCCTCCTTTTTATATCAGTCTAAACATAAATGATCAGATCTTACAAAATGTTATGTTAGATTCTAGGGCTTCACACAACCTCATGCCAAGATTAGTGGTGGAAATTTTAGGGATAGAAATCACTAGACCCTACGAAGATTTGTTCTCGTTTGACTCTAGAAGAGTCCAATGTTTAGGGATGATTAAAGACATGGTTGTCTCACTAACCCAAATACCCTAGAAAAATGTGATAATGGATGTGGTAGTGGCTGATATTCCACCCAAATTTGGCATGCTACTGTCTAGATCTTGGGCATCTAAACTGAAAGGAACTTTTCAGATGGACATGTCTTATGCCACCATCCCTGTTTTGGAGAAAACAAAAGATTGTATAGAGAGCATATATTTTCCTATGTGGTGAGCAGTAAGAGGAAACCTGATAATCATCCCATATTTGTTGTAGAAACTGATATAGGATCTTCAGTTTTCCATTATGATCTTGGTCTAGAAGAGAAAGGTGTGAAAATTACTGACCAGCCTGAACCAAATGATACAACTGAGAGTGAGAAAGATATACAATGCATGGACAGCCTTGTAAGCATAAAAGACAGTGATAAACAAATACAAATAGAAAATGATGATAAATCAGGTTTAGAAACAAATGTTACAGCCACAGCCCAAAAAGAAGATCACTGGGTTATGAGATTTGATGGGGCTATGAACAAACAGGGAGTTGGGGCAGGAATATAGATCATTCCCCCAGATGAAGAGAATAAATGCCCCAGGTTGGATTCCTTCAGATTAATGTTTGACTGTTCAAAGAATGTGGCAGAGTATGAAGCCTTACTATTGGGTCTAAAGATCTCAAATCCAAAAATATCAAGGTTTATGGAGATGCAGAATTGATTATCCAACATTTAAATGAGATTTATGAAACCAAGCATCCAAATATGAGAGCTTATAGAAATGCAGTTTGGGATATGTTTGATAATTTCTTCATATAATATTATCTTTCTTTCATTCCTAGAGAGAAAAATACAACAACAGACATCTTGGCCAGCTCTACTAGTAGATTTCAACTCCATGCCTATCCCACTAGAAATTATATGATAAATATAAAACATAGACCTTCTGCTCCAGACAATACTAGGCATTGACAAATATTTGAAGATCATCAACAGATAAAGAAATTTATGGAGATGACTGAAGAGTTTTCCAACACCCATATTGACCAAGAAAAATATGCAGGTGATGAATGGGAACCTGACCCGCCAGGTTTCCTAACAAATTTGGAAGATAAGGAGATACTGCAGCTAAAAAACAACTATATCCCCAAAGGGTTGGTACCATTGGAAAAATTGTTTGATGAAAATGATGTGGCCAAATATCATAAGGTTGCTCCAAACCATAGTGAAGTGGAAGACTATAACATTGGGGATGATGAAGAACCTAAAATTGTCAAACTATCCAAATCTCTAACACTGGGCACTAAAGATGACTATGTGGATTTAATGAGAAATTTTTCCGATGTGTTTTCATGGTGCTATGAAGATTTGAAATAATATGACACTTCTATCATCCAACACACCATACCAGTCAAAACAGGGGAAAAAACCATTCAAGCATAAACTAAGAAGGATGAATCCTATGTTGCTCCCTCTGATAGAAAAATAAGTGAAGAGACTGTATAAAGCTAAAATCATAGTCTCACTAAGATTCTCAAAGTGGGTAGCCAACATAGTCCTAGTGATGGAGAAGAATGGTGAAATCAGACTGTGTATTGACTTTAGAAATATGAACAAGGTGTCCCTAAAAGACAACTATCCCCTGCCCAAAATGGACCATATCTTGCAGAAGGTTATAGGGGTAGCAAGAATGTACATGCTGGATGGATTTTCAGCATACAATAAAGTGAAGGTGCAATCAGAGGACCAATACAAAACAACATTCACTGCACCTTGGGGGAATTCAAATATGAAAAAATTCCTTTCGATATGTTGAATGCAGGAGCTACATTTTAAAGAGCTATGGACATAGATTTTGCAGAAGAGAAAGATAAATTTGTGGTCATATACATGGATGACATTATTGTTTATTATAAGTCTGATACAGAGCATCTGAAATATTTACATCAAGTGTTTGCAAAGTGTAGGAAGTTTTGGATTTCCTTGAATCCCAAGAAATCAAACTTTTCCATGCAAGAAGGCAAATTGTTGGGTCACATAATATATAAATATGGAATCAAAATTGACCCAAACAGATTTGACACAATACAGAAACTCCCTAGGAGTAAAAAAGAGGTTCAATCTTTTATGGGCACAGTAAATTTCTTAAGAAGGTTTATCCCCAATTTTGTAGAGATCATGAGATCAATCACAAACATGCTTAAGAAGGATATTCAGATTAGATGGACTGATGAAGCCAAGCAGGCATTTGGAGACATAAAAAAGGCAATTGTTGAAGCACCTGCGTTGATTAGTTCTAATTTTGAGAAAGAATTCCTTATGTTTTCTTTTGCTTTAGAACATTCTATAGTTGGGGTACTGTTACAAAAAAATCAAGAAGGGGATGAGCATCCCATAGCCTTCTTCAGCAGAGCTCTCAGAGATGCTGAGCTCAAATACAATATCATGGAAAAGCAGGCCTATGCCATGATCAAATTAACTTTGAAAGATTTCAGAGTTTATGTTTTGCATTCCCATATTGTTGTTTATGTACCTAATGTTGTTGTAAAAGATATCTTGACTCAGCCATATCCAGAAGGTCAAAGGGAAAAATGGATAGCTGTGTTATTGGAATATGACTTGGAGATCAAGCCTACAAAGCTTATCAAAGGACAAGGACTGGCCAGGCTCATGGCTAAATCCAATTGGGATTCACTGAGTGTGAACTTGATTTCACACATGTTGGAAGAAGCTACTCAAGACCCACTGTTGCAGGTATCAAAAAAATTCCTATCATCCCCTTGGTATTTTAATATTGTTTATGTTTTTCAAAACTTACAAGCACCCCCTGATATGGGTAAGAGAAAATCTAGGTCAATGAAGATGAAGGCTGCAAAGTTTTGCACATTAAATGGAAACCTTTATTTGAAAGACCCTGGGGGTATTTTGTTGAACTATATGATAGAGGATGAAGCAAAAGTGACCCTGAAAGAGTTTCACAAAGGTGTTTGTGGAGGGAATCATTACGGGAAGGCCACTGTCAACAAGATTCTCAGAGCAGGATTTTATTGGCCCACTATGTTCAAAGATGCATATAAAGAGATAGCTACTTGCCATGAATGTCAGATCTTTGAAGGAAAAAGGAATCTCTTATCCTTTCCTTTAAATCCAATCTCTGTAGAATCCCCTTTCCAGCAATGGGGGCTAGACTTCATTGGTGAAATTTTTCCCAACTCCTCTGGACAACACAGGTGGATATTGGTTGCCACAGATTATTTCACCAAATGGATTGAAGCAATACCAACCAGGAAAGCCACAGACACAGTTATCATCAAATTTCTATAGGAAAATATCATGTCAAGGTTTGGTTGTCCTATTAAAATAATCACTAACAACGCCCAAGCTTTCAAATCCAAGAAAATGGTCAAATTTTGTGACAAGTTCCACATAAAATTGGGCCATTCTACTACTTACTACCCCCAGGGAAATGGATTAGCTACGTCATGTAACAAAATCCTGGTTAGGATCATCAAGAAGCTGTTGCAAGAAAACAAAATGGCTTGGCACACTAAGATGACCTTTACTCTCTGGGCTGATATGATCACTTCCAAGAGGTACATTGGAACTTCACCTTTCAAATTGGTATATGGCAAAAAGTGATATTTCTTGATTCCCTCAGAGGGCCTGCAATGAGGCTACTACAGGAGATAGAAGAAGAGCCAAACCCTGATCTAAGGAGAACTAGCCAACTGATTGAGATACAGGAAATTAGAGATAGAGTACATACTATATCTATGCTAGCTCAAGAGAGGGTTAAGAAGAATTTTGACAAAAAAAAAAGGCTGACGATTTCCAAGTGGGAAATCTAGTATTGAAATGGGATGCCAGAAGAGAATACCAAGTCCAAAATTTTGATAACCTTTGGAAGGGGCCCTATACAGTCTTCGCTCACCATGGAAACAACGCTTTCTTCTTACAGTATGAGGATGGTGAACCATTGGGAAACAAACCCGTCAATGGGCGGTTCTTGAAGCACTATCTCTAATGAAAAACAAGTTGGTCGACCCACCCGCACTGTACAATATCGTTTTTTGTTTAGTTTCAATTAGCCATTTTTTAGTTTTGTTTAGAAAAGGGAAAAAGGAAAAAGAGGCAGTTGGTCTATTGTTCTTGCTACCTCACACGGAGGATAGCATCCCCGGTTGGAGCTGATGTTATCACCCCTATCAATGTTCCCACAAGGGAAGGAAAGGGAACCCCTACCAAAACCCCAAGCTTTCCCATTTACATTTCACACCAAGAGAAGAAGCAGAGAACCCGAAAAATGGCTAAGTATCAACGAATTCCAAGCCAAATGATCAATCCTTAGTGAGAAAAATGATAAAAATCAGAAAGATGGAGTTCTTCCGGAATAAAAAAAGGTTGAACGGTCAGGATTGAAGAAGAGATCCATATCAACGGCTGGGAAGCGATCCGCAATACATCAGATGAGAGTATTTTCAACTTTCTGAACCCGCATTGCCGATTGCGGATTGTGGAGGCAAAATTGCTCCAAGGGCGCAAATTTGAGTTTCCGCTTTCTGAATCCCGCATTGCGGATTGTGAAAGGGATTTATGCGAAACTCCAAATACATGAGTTTCTGATTTCCGCATCTCACATTGCAGAGGAAAAATTTCTCCAAGGGCACAAATTCAGTTTTCCGACTTCGAGTTCCGCATTGCGGATTGCGGAAGTGATTTTTGTGAAACTTCGAATATATGAGTTTCCGATTTCCACATCCCGAATTGTGGATTGCGGATAGAGGAAGTGTTATTTTTCTGGGGATGAAAAACTGAGTTTTCGCTTTCCGAATCCCACATTGCGGATTGCGTATTGCAGAAGGGATTTCTGCAAAACTCTAAAATATTGAGCTTCCGATTTCCGAGTTCCGCATTAAGGATTATGGATTGCAGAAGGATAATTTCTGCGAAGTTGTGCAGTAGTGTTCCGACTTTCCAAATCCTGCATTGCGGATTGCAGAGGTGCAAGTTAAGAGAGTCCATTTCGCATTTCTGACTTCCGACTTTCGGATTGCATACTGCGGATTAGGGAAGGATAATTTCCAATCGAAAAAGGTTTTGCAGAGCAAATTGTGGCCACAAGAAATGCATAATTTCACAAGGAAAGAATCCAGTTGTTCCACGTATGAGAGTCAATCTGAAGGCAGGATGAAGCCACGACTTGATTAGCCCTGCAAATTAGCCCGGAACAGCTCGATCCGAAGGATAGAAGGGGGTTTTCCATAGTCTAAATCTTCACTGACAGCACAAAATTTTCCCATTGGCGCAACTAATAGAATAAGAAGCAGTTGGTTCAAGCAGCTCGGCATGAATAGCCTCATCCTTTCCAGTTCAATATTGTTTTGAGTAACGACCACTTATGGTTGACTTAGTTAGAATTTGTTTGATATTAGCCTATAAAGGCAGATTCTGAATTAGACCCAACATGGGGATGTTGGGATTCTGAGAGATTAAAGCTCTGCATATGTATTGAACTCAACCTTTTCATTAATTTGGAAACTTGATTCTGGAGCAGAGATTCTTGTGATGATTGTTTTGATGTCTGTTATTTCCTGTGCATGTGTTCTTCATTGGTATTTTCCATTGGTTTTTCTCTTTCGAAGTATCTAGATCAAGACTACATGGTATGAAATTCATATTTTATGCTTCAGATGCATATGAGTAGATACTCCACCCTTTCTTCTTGAAGTTGTAGGTTATAATTCATTCTTAAATGCTCTAACTCTGTGATGGAATTTGTTTCCTTTTATGCTATCATCTGCTGATATATTTGACTTGAAAAAACCTCATCTACCTCACCTCTACCTCTGAATTTATGGTCCAAATCAGTGATTTGTGACTAAAAAACCATTGAAGTTTGACTCCATGCCCAATGGTGCTCCTATCCTTAACCCCAACCAGCTGAAAAATACCTAAAAATCATTATCTGAAGGTATAGCCACTACGTTTTACCCATAACTAGCCCATTCAAAAGATATTCTATGTGTTGATAGAATTGTGAAAGAGAGAGCCCTCTCTGTGGTTGGAAAGGCTAGTTCCCATCCACCAAAGCTTGGTTTGAAATAGTTACCTTAGGATCCCTTCTGCTGCAACCCAGGAGAATCTTGAGTGATAACACTGTGATCATATTCACAATGCTTGAAGCTACGATTAAGAAAGAAACAATCAATCTTCTCATACCAAGCATGTGGGGCTTGTTTCAAACCATACAAAGACTTCTTCTGTCAACAAATAAGATTGGAATCTCTCACAAAACCAGGAGGTTTCTCCGTGTATATTTCTTCAGACAAGTCTCCATGAAGAAAGGATCTTTTTACATTCATTTGATGAAGTTCCCATTCAAAACGATCAATAAGAGAAAGAATCAGTCTAATCAAGTTTATATTTGCAACAAGAGAAAATGTTTTAGTGTAGTTGATTCCTTCTTGCTAAGAAAATCCCTTGGATACCAGTCGAGCCTTGTGACATTCGACAGTATTCACAATATTCACCATCGACACTTCACAATATTCTTCCCTTGCAGTTGAGGAACCAATTCCCGTGTGTGATTCTTTTCCAAAGAATCAATTTCGAAAGCCATAGTATCTTTTCATTCAGGTACTCTCTAAGCATCAACATAAGCATTTGGATAATAGGTTTCAAGAACACGTGCCATCAGTGCAACATTGCCATGTTGTTTTTTATTGCAATTCTGTTGACCAATACTGGCATCACTAGCATCAAGTCCAACAACTTCAATAGTTTTATCATCCCACCGAGGTAAACAAGTCGACGATGAATCAAGTTGATTAGTGTTAGTCAGATGAGTAGGTTTGTTGACATTATCATTCGATGTATACCAACTACCAATCGAATCCAGAGAAAGACTCAACAGTCTGGTAGAAACTTTGAAGGAATGTACAATTAATCCATATTCTTCATAAACATCAAACAGATCATTGTGAAATAGACCAGAGGAGGATTTCAATACCTTGGTACATAGAATCTTCTCATAAAAGATCACATTTATGCTAAAAATGATTTTTTTTTTTACTAGGTCAAACAATCAATAAGATTTTGATTCATCAGAATATCCCATCATGATGCAAGTGTGACTCTTTGCATCCAATTTCTTTCCATAGTTATCACTGATATGTGCCAAAAGAAACACATCCAAAGGTTCTGAGGTGTTTGATAGAAGGTTTCCTTACTTTCCACTTATCGACTAGATTCATGTCACAGGAAGCTCTGGTTGGAACAAGGTTCAGGACATAGTTTGAGCAATAAACAACTTCCACCCAAAATTTAGTTTGAAGGTATTTGGCCTACAATAGGAACTAAACCATTTCTAACAAAGTCCTAGTCTTCATTTCTTACACTCTATTCTACTGAGGGGTGTGAGGAATATATCTCTTCCAAGAGATACCATTTTGCAGGATATATTCTTCAAACTGTCGGCTCACGTATTCTCCACCATTATCTGATCTCAAGCACTTGATAGGTCAGCCACATTGCTTTTCATCCAATTCCCTAAATTCCTTGAATATTTCAAACACATGAATTTTATTCTTCAAGAAATAGACCCATTTAAATATGGAGAAATCATCAATGAAGGTTAAAATATACTTTGCACTTGCTAATGGAGGTTTTTTCATGCAACATAGATCACCATGAACAAGTTTCAGTCACTCTTGTGCTCACCATGCTTTCTTAGAATCAAAGGATGCTTGATGATGCTTTCCAAGTACAAATCTTGTGTAAAATCCATTAGGTGGAACAATATTTGGAAGGTTAGTAACCATATTCTTTGTCGCCATCAGTTTCAAATTTCAATAGTTTAAATGTCCAAGTCGTTTATGCCAAAGTTGAATTCTATCGTCGGTCTGAGAAATGAGTCCAGTTGGTCAAGTCAATTGGAAATCATCCTTGGGAGAGTCACAAAAATTTATAGCCCATTTTTGGGATCTAAGTAGCCTGAATCCATAATCTTTCCCCCATACCTCAAATCCTTTATGAGAAAGCAATCTGACCAAAATTCAACAGTATTTCTAGTCTTTGCAAGTTAAGTGACTAACAACAAGTTTGTGCTCAAGCTAGGTACATGATAAACATTGGATATTTGACCATGATTGCATTCAACATATTCACTTTTAGCAATTGTGAGAGTATAATCATCAACTACATAAATATTTTGTTTTGGAGCTCCACTTAAGGAAGAGAACAGAGAAGCATCCTTAGCCATATGATGAGTATAACCAAAATCGACTATCCACTCAGTGTGGGTGGTGTGAGCATGTAATTCCTAGGAACTGCTAACAGAAAAGGTGAATTTATATGTAGGTCAGTTTATCGAAGGACAAGTCAATGCACCTTCTTCAAGATGCTTGGAATTTTCTTCCAAATTATGTGTTGTCTTCCAATAGGATTTCTCCACATGTCCCATCTTTCCACAATAGTGACATGTTTTCTTCTTTCGATTCTTCTTGGTCAATTTTCACTCACCCATCTTTCCTTTAGTAGGTTGTTCGATAGATTTCAAAGATTGAAGGCCTTGCAATGAGGTATGAAGATTGCTCTATGCTAGAGTGTTTCCTGGGTAGAGTTTGATGTCAGATCTATGCCATAGTGTTTCCTGGATAGATTTTATTGAAGTATTGTGCTTTCTTAGGTTGCGTGGCCCGAGTTTCCCAAGATGGAAATATATTGTGCTTTCTCAGGTTGTGTGGCCTGAGTTTCATGAGATGAAGTATTGTGCTTTCTTAGGTTGTGTGGCCTGAGTTTCCTGATATGGAAATGTATTGTTCTTTCTCAGGATGTATGGCCTGAGTTTCTTGTGATGGAAATGTATTGTTCTTTCTTAGGATGCATGATGGAAATGTATTGTGCTTTCTCAAGATGTATGGACTGAGTTTCTTGTGATGGAAATGTATTGTGCTTTTGTTGTTGCAGCAACATCCCCCCCCCAAAAAAAAAAATTTGTACGTATTGGGGCCCCTCCTTTTATTTTTAGAAAGGCTGCCTTAAGAGGCCATTTCCATCTTTTATCTTTGTTCTCAACAGAAAATCTTGCTTTGAAAGCATCCAAGTTTTCTTCCAAATGATAGAATTCGTGAAGCCTTCCCAAAGATGTAGAGATTTTCAGAATCCTTCCCCGCAGTTTCGGAAGCATTCGAGTTTTCGTCCCGAAACAGCGGGAGTTAATCGCATAAACCTCCCGAAAAAGACTTAGAAACTTTCGTTGGAAAGTTGCGGAAGCCATTGGAGAATTCCTTCCGAAACGGCGGAGGAATTCGAGAAAGCCCCGCAGTTGCGGAAGGATTCGGGTTTTCCTCCCGAAACGGCGGAAACCATTTAGCATAAGCTTTCCGAAAAAGGACTTAATTTTTTTTCGAAAGTTTGCGGAACGCCCCGCGGAACAATTCAACTTTTCTCCCGAAATGGCGGGAACCGTTTGTATAAGCCTCTCGAAAGTCTTAGAAATTATTATGGGAAAGTTGCGGAAGCATTCGAGTTTTCGTCCCGAAACGACGGGCGCCATTTGCCAAATTCCCCCGAAACTCCGAAAAAGAACTTAGAAATTTTCTTTCAAAATTGCGGAACCATTTGGCTTTTTCCTCCCGCAGTTGCAGAAGCCTTCAGGTTAACTTTTCGAAATGCCGAAACACCTAGACCTTTTCGGAACCATTCGCAGAAGCCGTCCGCAACTGCGGGAGCTTTCACCAATTCCTTCCGAAACAGCGGAGGCTAATGGCAAAAGCTTTCTGAAGCGCTCTTGAAGCCCGGCCAAGACTTAGAAAATTTCTCAAGTTTGCGGGAGCCTTTTGCGAAAGCATTCGCGGAAGCCTTCCGAAACTGCGGAAGCTATTCGCGAAAGCCTTCCGCAATTTCGGAAGCTTTCACGTTATCATCCCGAAAACCCGCCAAAAGGACTCTGACGATCACGTTCATTTTGTGGAAGCCATTCGCGAGAACCTTCCGAAACGCCGGAGCCTTTTAAGTTTTCTTTCCGCGACTGCGGGAGCCTTTTACCGAAAATTTCACGTTCACGATCATTTTGCGGAAAACGTTCGACAATTCCCTTCGAAACGGCGGAAGTCTTCACTATATGCTTCCGCAATGGCGGACGGAATTCGTGAGTCCATCCCGAAGATGGCGATCACGCACGCATATCAAGACAACGATGTGACCGCGGCGTACAAAATTTAAAAGCGTTTTAATGGCGCCACCCACCGTATTAAAACCTTGCACGTGCATAGAACGTTTAAATAAACGATTGCATTTGGACCAACCCCATTGCTATTTGTGTCGATTAACAAAACTGTTGGACACCGCGCGACCGCTCCAGCTTAGCTCGCTCGTCCACGTTCACGGCCACCTCACTTAGCCATCTTCATGGTGCCAGGTAGGATGTTTTAACCATTATTTTTGTCTCTTCTACGCGTCGATTTACCTTTGGGTTGTTCTTTTTCGGAGAAGATAGGCATTGGTCGCAAGGGTTGGATTTTGACGGGCAAAATGCCCGTCATGGGCTATTTTGCCCATCGAATACGGTCTAATTTTCATATTTCCCGTCACAAAAAAACAAAGAAATTGTAAAATGTGTGTATATGGTGTAAAGACCGTCAGTTTTGATGGGTGGAATGTTTCCAACTTCCTACCCTGATCGCGTACGTCGTTATTTTTCGCGTTTAAAGTCACCAAACCCCGTTAAGGTCTCGTCCCTATCAACTGAAACCACAGAGTGGCCGCCCAAGTATTCACCAGCCACCACCCCGTTCAAATTCCTAGCTGGCCATGAAGTTTCTCGTCTAGCGCGATAAATAACCATGGAGGGCGTCTGGATCCCTCGCTTATTCATCAACGCGGAAAGCCATCCCTGACTTCGTCTTAAGTTTACCTCAATCCGAGCCCACCCGCTAATCGCCATTTGAACCGCAACCATGGAAGACACCATCTCCCCTAGAGCTAGGCCGAGAGCAGGTTGTTCCGCAACATATCTATCCTTTCGGGAACATTCCAAACCCATCCCTTTAAAAGAATCAAATTTCTATAATTATGTTTCCTGTTGAAATGGTGTATTTTGCTTCCTAACATACAGCTTCACATTGTATTTATCTCATTGACATGTTAAAATGGTGATACTCTCTATTAAAATCTCACAGTATGTTGCTCAATTTTATAATGACTTGTATTTGGTTGCTATCAGGGATAAGTCAAAATGCCAAAAGGTGGTAGGAAGAAGGCTAAAATGACAGAAAAACAGCCTACACCACTTCGAACTGAGACCACACTCCAGGATACTAGGTGCACCACCGATATTCCTCCAGAGATCCGCTGGGGTGACATCTATAGGATGATCCGAGACCAAGATGTCCCGGACATGTTGCTAGAAGAGGGGCAGATCTATCTCAATATCAGAACCTCGGGCATAGCTAGAGCTGCTACCCGCCCTGAACTATTCCCCTGTTCTGAAGTAATCGGGTGGATACTCCAACATACCGATGCGGAGGCAAGAATAATTCACGACAGCGGGAAGATAGCCATTGCCTCATTTCATCCAGCATACCTGGCCGCGGCCTACAAATTTCCCCGCACCCAGCAGTCTCTGACTGATGAATGGCTGGGCCAGATGAACAACATTGAAATGGCCAAAAAGTTACTAGTCGCAGGCAAGCATTTGAGAAAGAAAGGTAATGACGAATATGACGTCCAGAATCTGAGACCTCCTTTCAGATTGATCGCCTTGATGTTGTGCAGAATCTTCGACATGCCAGATGGCACCATGTACAAGATTCAGTGGGTCCCTATCATCCACTTCGTGGCATTTAAAGGAACTGTGTTTGACTGGGCCACTCTCCTGTCAGATAGTTTGGCCTCAATGGTAGTTGCTGCAAGAGAAGGACTGGCCTTAAAGAAGGTAGAATTTTACATGTCCTCATATCTTGTTGATTGCGTTTTGGCCAAGTTATCTTTTCCCAAATTGGGCTGCATATGGGATAAGGCCAACACCCCGGTTTATACCGCTTTCAGGATGTTGTGGGCTCAGAATTACAAACCCAGCTATAAGCTCATTTGTGAGGGGTTCATCATGCCCCTATATGAGCAGCTATTCAAGGAAGAGCCCAACTGCCTGTCGGAGAATGCCATGGAAGTCCTTGAAAATTATGGAGATTTTTATTTCTCGGAGCAAGGCACCTATCTCAGAATGTTTGGAGGAACTAAAGCTCCATATATTTTGCCAAGATATGCTACAGATTATGTGGTCCTTAAAGAGGCAGTGAGACAGATTTTCCTGGATGGAATTGGAGTCGTGCTCAACAAGCAGCATAAGGCCTCCTTTCCCCCTCTACCTTTCTGCATAGGAGCTTACAAGTTCTCGGGGGTTGCCTCAGCCGAAGAGTTTGTTCAGGAGCTGAAAGCCTTCCACTTCGGTGAGGTAATCTTCCACAGGAATGACAGGAAGGGAAAAGTTGCTGAGCAATGTAAGGAGATTTATGCTCATTTCGAGTACTCTCATTATCATGATGCCGAGGAGGAGGTATTCAGAGGCACCAGCAACATGGCTGAGCTATGAACCTTTCGCCAAGGTAGTGGAGCAAGTTCTAGCTCTACCAGGACCCAGAAGACCAGCCAGCAGAAAGACAAAGAAGCAGATGAGGCCCGAGCTCAGGAAGAGCTCAGACTAAAAGAGGAAGCAAGGTTACTACGAGAAGCTGAAGAAGCCAGATTACAGCAGGAAGCCGAGGAAGTGAGGTTGCTGCAAGAGGCTGAAGTTGTCAGATTGCAGCAAGAAGCAGAAAGTGAGAGGCTACGCAAAGAAGCTAAGGAAGCCCAGCAGCAAAAGGAGGCTGAAGATGAAAGACAGCAGAAAGCTGAGGAAGAAGAGAAAGGGCAATGAGCAGAAGAAGAACTTAAAGCAGGTGAAGATGCCCAGGCAGGTGGCTCCGGTGCACAGGACATGGAAATTGACATACCTCAAACAAGTGTCTCCGACACTCAAAATGTGGAGGCGGACGCAGCACAAGCCGGTGGCTCTGGTACCCAAAATGTGGGGACAGATCAAGCTCAGGTAGTCCAGACCCCACCAGCGGAAGTAGAAATAGACATTATGGACCTCCCAATTGTCCCGTACACTCCATCAGAAGAACATACAGTGTCCAGGTGGGATGCATTTGTCTATGATAAGAAAAGGAAAGCAATGGTCCTTAAATCAAAAGAGAGGATCAAAAGACTCTTCCAGGAGGACATCATTACCCACCGGGAGATCACTGTAATGCGGAACACAAATAAGGATCCCTTAGCTATGGCATCCGCAGTTGTGGAGACATCAAAAGCATCACTGGACAATGTTGGTGATATAGTTAGAGAAAATGAATCGACAAAGAGGAGAGCTCGTATGCTACAACATACTGTGGCTAATGAGCAAGCCTACAGGGATCTTGTGGTGAACAAGTATAATCGCCTGTCTGTCGAGCATAAAGAGCTATCAAACAAGTATAACCAACTGGAGGAAGAAAAGGAGCAACTATCAATCTTGATGATGATTGTGGAAGCAGAAAAGAACGATGCAGGAGCCAGAGTGTCCTAGCTAGAAGCAGACAAGCTGGCATTAGCTGAGCAATTAGAGCAAGCTGAGAGCAGAACGATGGACATGTCTCCCTTCCATGAACTGTCCTGCAGCATCCTGAAGCAAATATATGACACTCATGAGCTAATCACTAATGAAGTTAGCAAGCTCAAGGCCATGGTGGTCAGATTAAAAGAGGTTAATGCAGAGGCCCATAGGCTTAAAGCTAAGCACACTCGGGTTAAGGAAAATATCCTGAGCCAGATAGAATGGCGAGAAGGAAAGGTGGATTTCCCCACACATCTCCCATTCAAATCTGTGGAGGGTTTTAATGAAGACATAGCCCTTTTGGACTTCTGCAGAAACTGTGGCAGTAAGCTAATGGCCAGTGTACAAGGGACAAGGGATAGGATCAACGGTTTATATCAAAGAATCCAGGGAGTGCATGACATGTGCAAATTGAATTTCCCACAATCCCTCGATGACTTCCCGGGTGAAGAACAACGCTTGGCTGAACTAAAGGAAGAACTGGGCATCCAAACCGAATATGTGAAGAAAATTGATGTCCTAGCAATTGATGACTTACAACATTATATTGGAATGTCATCAGTCCACAACCATTTGCTTAAAGAAGTGCATCAAGCTGCAGTAGCGGAAATTCAAGGCATTGGAGCAGAGCTTAGAAAAAATGTGACTTCTTAGAAAATCCTGCTCCCTGCATCCACAAACGTAGTCATAAGGGATACTAGTATTTGGTATAGTTATATTGCAGAGGTGGAGAAAAAAGCAGAAGCAACAGCTGTAGCAGCTAGCTCGTTTTCCTCTCTCCCTGCAGCAGCAGAAATAACAGTGGGCTCAACTCCTTCTTCCCAAACCATTCCAGCAGCAACAGTGAGCTCGATTCCCTCTCCCCCAGCAGTGGCAGATATTCCAGCCGGTTCAATTCCTTCTTCCCAAGCTGCAGCAGCAGCTCCAGTGGGCTCGAGTGCCTCTCTTCAAGCAACATCGGCATCAACAGCCAGTTGAGCGACTCTCTTCCAGCTAAAGCACGTGTACAGGAGTAAAAGCGTTGATGATAGAGCATTATTTCTGCTGTTTCGTATTTTGGGCCTACATATGTATGATACGTAGAGCTATGGGACAGCTGTCCCTATTTTCTTTTAAAGTAATTTCTGTAATGAAAAAGGGAGTCACATTTTGTCTGTTATAGAAGAAAATTTCTGTAGATGACAAGTGTAAAAGGCCAGGTGGCATCCCAAAGGGCAATTTTGTAACTATAAATAGAAGTTAGGAAGGAATGAATAGGACTTTTGGCAGGGAACGATTTTCAGACCTGTACGAGCTATCTTGTATATGTTCTAAGAAAATAAAGTTTTCTAATAAAAGCCTGGAGATGGACGTTTTGCATGGGAATGAAGAATGGATGTATATTGGATTATTCTGGTGACTTCCATACTTTAATGTGAGATCTTTCTTGCTGTCTGAATTATTTCTTTGTAATTAATGATTTTACTCCTTTCTGTGCAAACGAATTCTCTGTTCATGAGCAATGAATGTGTTTTATATTAAATCAGAAGCTATCTTCTGATATCTTTATCTTTGCTGTAGCTTTCTCTTTCAGATTTAATGGCTATCTGTTAATTCTTTAGATAACTCCTGCAGCTCATTGCTCATGTTTTAAATTTGCTCCTTGCAGGGATAGTTAGATTTATTTCAGTTTTAGACTTAGATCTGTTTCCAGTTTTGCATTTAGATTAAACTTAGACTAGGCACTTGCATATCATTATAAAATATAAAATCAAAAGAAAGGTGGATCGGGCCATAACCGGTATAATTGGAATAAAACTCCAAACCCACGGTTGTCGGAACCGCTAACCAGACGGATTCCCTATACCAAACGGTAGATAATCTAATTGGGATAATCTATCGGGGAGAATCCCTTTCTGATTGATGCTGCGATATCCGAGGCATCAACAGCTTTCTTAGGATGCATAGCCCGAGTTTCATGTGATGGAGATGTATTGTGCTTTCTCAAGATGTATGGCTTGAGTTTCCTATGATGGAAATATATTGTATTTTCTCCAGTAGAGACGAGGAGGGCGCAACTATATGTTTTGGTTCGACCACTTCTGAGAATTTCTAGGTTACGGGACCTATACCATTGCATCTGGAGCGAATTTTCCAATAAGGTACACTTTTTGTTCATTGAAAAATATTTCCGAATGGCTACGATATAGTTGTTTTATTGTGGCAGGGTTTTTCCTCACAGTGGTGAGAAGGACACAACTATATGATATGGTTCACCTATTTATGAGAATTTATGGGTTATGAGACCTGTTCCATTGCGTTTGGAGAGATGTTTCCAGTAAGGAATACCTTTTGATTCATTGAAAAATATTTCTGTATGGTTGAGATATGGTCATTTTTGTGTGGTAGTGTTGACAGTGTTGAAAGAGAATACACCTTGTTTATTGGTTGAGAGTACCTCTGCTTGTGGATCCATGGCCTCATCTTGGGGGTGACCTATTCAAGTATGGATTGACTTGAATGTGTCTATGGTTGGGTGTAAATTTTTCCGGTTCAAGCTAGTTTCCCTTTAATGAGATAAGTATTTTATTATATGATTTTTACTACATTCTTGGAATTATATGTGCTTATGGATCTGGTTTGCTGATAGTTTGTGTGGATGTGGGTGATAACCATGAGATATGATGTGCTTATCATCTATATGGATGTAGATGGAAGCCCTCATATCTTATTTTGTTTATGTTAGTATGGTTGTAGGTGGTAGTTATTAGATTTGGTTTCTAACACTGTTATTATGGTTGAATGTGGTAGCTTGTAGATCTTTTAATTTATATTGATTAAGATAGCTTGTAAATCTGATTTTGACAATGGTTATAGGGTTGTAGTAGATTTGATTAATTGATGTTGGATGACATATTAATAGATTGCTCAGATGTGGTTACATTCATGCTTGCATTTTCCTTGCTTAGCATGTGCATATGGAAATGATATGCATCGCAAGTTTGCATTTTGTTTAAAAATGACGATTGTTTTATTTAATTGGCTTGTTGGCATGATGGCCTAGCCTTAGATAACCTTATTCCACTGTGCATTACCTTGATTCAGCCTTCCCCTTGGGGTTCCAGGTGTCTTGGTCTTGGTTTAGGGACTGGTGACATCATAGTAACTTAGAAAACTACAAGTTTCCTGAACATTTTGTTCATTATCTCTCGAATAGGGGTTTTTGTTTCCTGTTTCAAATTGGGAATGGAACTACATTGAATGGTTGTAGTCAAAATTAAAAGAGTGTGGATAATATGAATCTAGACAAGAATTACCAATATCTTTGAGATAGTTACATCTTTGATCTGCATAGGTCTCATGTCTTCTTCAACGACACAAAGGATGAATTGGTTTGGTATAAGAATGATAATGGTGGTCAATATACTCCTCGTTCGGGGTACAAAGCCGTCAGGGATGGTGAAAATCATCCTCGGCCTTTGTGGTGGAATTCATTCATCTCGAGTCTAAATTGTCCGTTGAAAATGAAACTTTTCTTATGGTTGGTGCTGCATAAATCGATTCCAGTGTGGGATATTATGATTAAATGGTTTTGGATCGGCCCCAACAGATGCCTTCTCTGCTAGGAAAATGAAGAAACAATAGAGAATTTGTTTATCCATTGCCCTTACATTGTAAAATTATGGGATCATCTTTCACAGGTAAAGGGAATAAAGTTCAATTGGTTTGATTTATTTATCCCGGAAGCCTTTCAACATTGGATTAAGAATAATTCTTTTAGTTATTTCGTTGCTCTTCTGTCTATTTGTATATGGTTTATATGGATAGCCAGAAATTGTGCTATCTTTAATGATTTCTACATGGCTCCTGAAATTACCGGTATCAAAAGCTTATATATACTTGGGCTCTTTCCTTAGACTTCGGGTAAAATCAGGAATAGATATGTCCAGGAGGAAGTGATTGACAAGACAAAAGCTTGGGCTTTTTTTGACAGGGCATCCCAAAGGAACCCTAACAAGGGTGGCGCTGGAGGTGTGGTCTATATATCACAAGCTTGTTATTACAAATTTGCAGTTGGCATGGGTCCGTGCACTAACAATGAAGCAAAGTTTATAACGCTAAAGCTTATTCTTCATACTGCTCTTGATAAAGATATTAGAAAGCTGCAAGTCTTTGGTTATTCACAATTGGTTGTGAATCTTATTCGATAGAGAAAACCTCCAAAAAGTAAAGTATTCACTTGGTAGCGATTTATGAGGAGTTGCTCAAAATATGTGAGGGCTTTTAGGAAATCAGTTTTTGTCATATCTATAGGGAAAGAAACATGTTGGAGATCATCTTTCAAAATAGGGTCTTAGGGAAACATAAGAAACGTTGCGATAGTGAGAGCAAGAAAATGACACTTTGATGGAATTGGATCTGGAGCCATTCCTGGTCTAATTCCTTTTTACTCCGCAATGACATACCCATACCCCATTATGAGATTATATTATTTGATCTTTGGAGAGGGACTTTCTACTGGATGTTTTTTTCACCGATGTATATTTTGGTTGATGAACCGTTTTTGTATGCTCGATGTTAAAAAGCTTAGGGCCTGGTTTTTTTACTTTGTATCTAGCTTTGGATATTTCTCTCTTACGGAAATATTTGGAAAGAAATAACGTTTTAAAAGTGATATTTAAATTAATATAATATGAGTTTGGGGGAATAATATCTAAATATCGACCATTCAAGGTAATTATTAGTCATTAGTCAATTTGCTTTTATTGTTTTCTCACCTTTACGATTTTGTTTCATAACCAATTCAAATTAGAAACTGCTCAACATAATATTTATTCGTATCAATATTATATAGTTATGTGATTCTTGTGAAGTGACTATTCCTTAAACAACTTTGGTAAAGGATTTGGTATTTAGTTTGTAATGTTATTTTGGTTAATCTACATGTCTTCATAAACTTTCTCTTGATCTAGTATAACATAATGTTTATCACATTATAAATGTTTTATATTACTATGTGGGATTAAATCGCTTTGCCACCAATTCACTATAAATTTAAATATCTTACCATTGTTTTCCTTATACAACTATTTATTATTCCGTGTCAAGGTACAAATATATACTAATAGTTTGATTAGTTAAAAATTATTGACCTATTAATTTGCATTTATATACAAACAGTTTTGAAAGTTCGCATGATTTTATTATTACAAATATTTTTGAAAAATAAAATAAATATAATATTTTATTAATTCAATAATTTTTTTTGATTAGAGTAGTAAATTTTGATGGGATATAAATTTTGGGAAATGTTTTCCATTTTCATAATTTAAAAATTAAAAGAAAATTCTAAAACAATTTTTTTTAACACCAAACAGCTGTAGAGTCTTATACTATACTATAGTACACCACCTGCTTTGTCCTGTACATCACCTGTGACCTGTTTATTTTATGACCAACCGTCAAATACGTTCCAGAAAAGAAAAAACTTGCTACAGGCCGTCATATTCCAGGCCCGTGAAGCTGTAAGGGGCCGCAAGCCCCTGGTTTCTACGGAGAGATCTGACCTCATCCTTCCTGGACAAATAATTTTCGCCAAAAGTGTGTTCGAGGAAGGTAATTTGTGTCATGAATTGCTGTAGAGGTGGTACGATGGTTTTTGCCAATTGCAACTATAGAATCTCTAATGGGAGTGATTTTATAGGATAAAATCCAAACGAGCAAAGGAAAGAGCACAGAGCAATCTTTTTTTTTCTATGAGAATGACAGAGGCCATCATACAGACAGCATGGCTGCCAGAGGCCATCATACAATGTGGCGACCCTGTTTACAATGTAAGATTTGATTTACAGGACTTAAGTTGATAGGATAGGTTCCATGTGGGTGGACAAAAACCTAGGCTCATCATCGATAAGATATTGAACCCATTGGATCATTTAATCACCAGCTCGATTGATCATGTTTTGACTCATGGCGCCGGGCAACAGACTCCAGAGCTCCAGCTCTATGAGATGATATTCTCTGCTGTCAAGCCCATGGCTTTGAAAGCAGCCGTATTGCTCAACATTCCTGACATTATCGCCACTAAAGGCAATGGGTGCCCCCTTTCCCTTGAGCCGAATGCTTCTCATTTCGCTGCTGCTAATTCCTCATCTACTGGTAATTCCCATCATGTGGATCCGGGATACCTCTACAGAATCCTGAGGCTTCTTGCTTCCTATGGCGTTTTTACTGAACACGAAGAAGCCGATCAGGCAGACCATGCAGAAACGAAGAAGATAAAGTACGGATTGAAGAGCATTTCGAAGCTGCTGGTGCAGGGTGGAAAGCAGCCATCTTCTGGGCCTTTCCTGCTCCTGATAGCGGACAAAGTGTACATGGAGGCTTATCAACATTTGCACGAATCTGTCTTGGAGGGCTGCTACACATTTAACAAAGCTTATGGTATGAGTCCCTGGGAATATCTGGGCCACAACCCTCAAGCCAACAAAATTTTCAACGAGGCCATGGCCACCGACAGTAGCGCTGTCATGGCTTCCGTGGTGAAGATGTAGGAAGACGGTTTTAAGAGTATAAACACGCTGGTAGACATTGGAGGAGGTATAGCGTCTTCCTTGTCCATGATTGTGAAGGAACATCCACACATTCATGGCATTAATCTGGATCTCCCTCATGTCATCGCCGCTGCGCTTCCCATAACTGGTACGATTTGTAATGTTGGTCGCCATCAATCTAAATTTGTTTCTTTGTTGATGTAACACGATAGCAAGTGGATGATGATTTATATAAAACTGGGAATGAGTGAGTGTTTCAGGAGTGGAGCATATGGAGGGCACTATGTTCGAGAAAATACCTTCTACCGATGCAGTTATGATGAAGGTGACGAAATCGTCTATGGTTTTGAATTTGCATAACATATTTACTTATGCTGTTATTATTACCCCTACATATTGAGGGAATTGAGGGAAGTAATGAGCATCTTGTAGTACAACATTGAATGCTGCCGGGAATTGCACATGCTAAGCTTATCGCTCACCATCGAGGGAAGCAATAATTGTGCTTGGATTGACAGAGAGTAATTGTGTTAGTGGGCTCTTATGTTTTCGTGTCCTCCCATCACTTGACACCTGGGCGATGGTACAAAGGATTAAATATACAATTGTACTCATACTTGGTGGATTGTACAACAGTTAACTCAGCTCGATTTTTCTTCTAGCAGCTTATTACCCTCTTCGAGGAGGTTTGGCTTTGCTTCTACAGGAGCTTTGCTCTTCGTTTTTGTGTTGCTATGGCTCTCTCGCAAGGGTTTTGCTGAGATTATTAGTTCGATAATGTTTACACACTTATTTTATTCATTTAGCGAGGAGGATCGACTTCTAGATTAACTGTTAATGGTGGGCAAACTCTATTCTGAGCTAAATCTCATTTCGACCTGTGGAATACTTCTTGCAGACTTGGAAACAAAAAGAATCTTCATAACCAGTTCGTGCACAGGTAACCATTTTGTTTTTCTTTCTTTCTGTTTGTTTGTTTATTTATGCTTCAAACGCTAATGATTAACAATATATACTTGTTATATTGAAGAATAAATTTCAGTTCTTGTCCACATAGACAGATGATTACAAAGGATATGCCCATATCCCTGCCGTGGCTCGACTCGTCCAGGAAGTTGAAGGTAAGACTCGTTCATTACATATCATTCTATTTTTTCCGTTTAATATTTATGGAAAAGTTTTTGACTCGTTCTTTTTGTAGTTGCTTGCAGAAACCCTGGTGTTTATTGGAAACCTTTAGACTTTCATCACTATGCGAAATAAAACTTAAATATGAAGGCACAGATTACTTCCACAAGGAAAATACTTATCTACAGAAAACTGAGAAGGTACGAATGTTCAGTTAGAAAAGTAAATGTTCAGTGGGGTAAATCAACTGAGTTTTATTGTTATGTATATATAAATACCACAAGTAGTGATACACTTGTTATTATGACATAAGAACTGAAAGAACAGCTGGGTTGTAAATTCCATACTAAGTAGGAAGCTTTTGCTGTAATTGAAAGGAATATGCATATAGGCATGATACTTAGATAATGGTATAATAAGGGCAGAAAGCTCTGGAATATAAATAATATATTAAAAACCTTTATAAAAAGCATTCAAATAAAACCAAAACAAAAAGGGTATGTCATGATGTGCTGGTAAAGACTAATAAATTAATAATCTAAGGAAATGAGTTTTGTAGCTCGTAGTATGAATATTAAAATTATGATACTTTGAATTCATTATGAACAAACATTGAAGTGTTAGAGCATAGGATACCATACAATCATGTAGTTGAGTTGCATTTAGGCATGATGCCTTGAAATGAAGGCAAGCATATGCTGGAAAATCATTCACTGAATAGAATACCATGGAAATTTGATTGTGCACATGCATGAATTACCAAAAGTTCGTAGAAATTATCGATACGTATACTTGACAAGAGAAATAGAGGCGAGTACATGGTGAGAATGTATATATAATTTTGAGGAATCTTCTCTCAATCAAGCATGCTAACAATCGAAAGATATTTAACTTATTGTGACCATCTGCGTAAGAGATAGATTATGTGCACAAACTCTGATGATTGTTTGGTTGTTTTAAGATGCTAACGGAACAAACTGATTCTAATTCTAAGTAGAGAATGAAGTGAATATGCCAGTAATAATCAGCCTATAAAATGATCAAATTCTATCTATATAGAAGTCAAACATAAAGGGGTTGACTAATTTTAGTCTCGAGCTATTCCTGGATAGGGAAGAGACTACATGAGAAAGGCACTCATGTTTAGTGATGGGGTTTTTGTGAATAAGTGTAGTTGATACATCTGTTCTTAGTGATAAGCTATCACAATTGCATATTGCAATGTTTTCACTATTTTTTTCATCAATAGAGTTTGGGTTTCACTACATTACTATGCTCTTTTTAATATCCGTGTTGTTTTGTCTTTTTTGGGTATCTTCATTTCGTTCTCAACATAATCTGGATCTCCAAGGCATTTGGATTTGCAAACATATCATAAGACCTTACATGTTCTCCAATCTCCAAGTGAATCTTGTCTGCAATTCTAGGATTCCTCTTCATGTCTTTCTTGTATCCCTCTACCACTTCCTTGTCCTGCCAAATGTGTAGAGTGATAGTAGTTTAGGTGCAATTCACAGGTTGTAGTGGTACAGTCATTTTGTTGCAATTTTGGTAACTATGTACTTCAATTCAATGTAAAATGTTTTTCTAGGTTCAAGCTCCTTTGCCATGACAACATCTTATTTTATCTAACATAATATTTATGTTTTCATAAACCTCTCCCAAGAAATTTATATTTGTGTTTGGATCAAGTATAGTATTCGCTTTGAGAATTGCAAAATGTATTGCACCCTTGAACACCATTCATCGTTGTGACCACCTAAAAATGCATTGCTTCTTTCGCATTTTCATGGGCTTTCTTCTCTCACCAAGCATAGAAAATAATCCTTGGAGTTCAACGACAATTTCAGGTTCGACGGTGGCGCCGGGGTGGGGGGGGACTTGGAGGCTACAGACCTTGCTCTATTTTGCTAGAGTATCATTTAGTATGTGTCTTACAAATGGATTGTATCTAGAGTCTCGGGATCACATGGATGCACTATGTGAGCATGAAGGGAGACTTAGGAGAGGAGCGCCCTACTTAAAGGGGTGCCACGTGGCATTAAAATGCATTTGGATGGTTAGAAGGGCATTACTTTATGAGGAGTGTTCCACTCCAAGGGGGTGAAAATGATAATTTCTTGTTGCTTGATCACGAGTTGACCATCCTAATGAAAAGCACCCTCTTCAACAAGGCATCTACGACATTCTAGAAGATTCCTTTTGGTATTACACATTATTCGAGGCATATTTCACATATTTGGAGGCATATTTCATTGTTTAGGTATCTGGGGTAAGAGCACTTTGTTCAAGGCATTTTTACATATTGGGAGAAGAGCCCCTTTGCATGAGGAGATGCCATGTGGCATTATTGACATGGTCCAAATCCTTGACTGAAGAATAAATACATACTTTAAGAGGATCTCATGGAATACAAAGGTGACAAGTAGCAATGGACCTGTTATCACATAGATTGTCGCTGCCACTAAAGGTATGCTATCCGGGACGGTAGAGGTGGGACAACTAAACCAGTGACAATGCAAGGGCCTCCTCCACCACTTGATTGGAGTGGTTATCACACCGGACGGGCTCTTGTCACTTTAGATCAAGCTAAGAGCAAGATCAGGGGGGAGACCCTAGCCAACAAATGAAGGCTAGCGAACCAACACAAGACACACAAACATATATGAATTAGACCAAAACAAAGATGCCTTGAGCTGATTAATCTAGATCTACAAGGTAATTGTGGGATAGACAAGTTAAGGACCGGTTGAGAGGCTTTAGAGGTATGGGAAATATTCAACCTTAAAGATTTATCACCACAGTGAAGATTATGGACTAGATTTAGATAGATCAAGTGCCAACCAAAGATACCCAAGTTGCTCCACCTAAGGTTTGAGCAAATAATGTAGGATGGACACAAATGGGGGTTTTGAGAGATTAATGGCACTTAAATTGGTTGCTTGAGGTTAGATATAAGCTTTGGAAGAGAAACAAGCAACACCCAAATTGTATATCAGGACAAATGATCAAATTCCCAAGGAGGGTGAATTTCCCCAAAGAGGACCAGTGCTTGGTAGTGGGTAAATGGAGTTGGTTTTAGCTCAAACTTGGTCTTTAAGGGTTTAAGAGGATTTCCAACTTGGGTTTTAGCTACTACTACTAGCTAACGAGGGTTTTAAACTTTTACTTTATCATGTGACTAATGGAATAGAAATTGGAAGAAGAGAAAACTTCAAGGGTTTTAAACTTTTACTTTATTATGCAACTAATGGAATAGAAATTGGAAGAAGAGAAAACTTCAAAGATCTTACTTGTAAATGTTGCAGCCGCCAAATACAATGATGATCCTTTCACCTAGTTACAATTTCAAGCTTGATCCAGTGAGTTCCAAGCTAGATCGACTTCCCTGGTGAAGGTAGCGCGCCCCTCTTCCCTGCAAATGCAGACAACAACTCTTAGATTTGATCTACAAGAAAAAGAGAATGGAAATGTAAGACATCTCAAGAAGTAAATCAATGAACTAAAGCACAATTGGATACTCCCTAAGACAAAACGTGTTGGAGAGAGAGATGGAGATCCCTCACAAAATCGCCGTCCACCAAATCACACCCCTGCAAAACCAAATCAGCTTCCACAAAAATGTCTTGAAACCACCACGATTTTGCTTAAATGTCTAAGAGAAAGGCTTTGCAATCAAGTATAAGAACATTCATCAAATATTTGCAAGAATTTTCTTAAAATATTTCTCTTTATTGCCCAAGATCTTAGAGCCAAAAGTCCTTTACAATGAGTGAGAGATCGAATAAATAGATCCTAACAATACAAAAACCCTAAACCCAAAAAGATGGTGGGTTAGGATCAAAAGATAATACACCAAGATCAACGACAAATAATGTGCCGAATAATATACATGAGATCACTAAAAAAGGGGACGTACTTTTCCTCAATGACGCCTAGGGGGAACATAACATAACATATGGCATGGTACAACATAATAACATAAGAGAGGGGGGCTAGGTGGTCCAAATTCTCTCCACTAGCACCCCCGAGTACATCAACATAAGATACAACATGTAATCATCAAGGTACAACTAGGAAGTGCACCCCCTCTATGGAACATGACGCCGCCAAGGAGATGAATAAAATAATGTGGACCCCAACCACTGTTGTAGACCATGCCGAAAGGTGTTTAGAGCATCAATATAATCCATCCAACAAAGATCATGCCATTTCTTTGCCCCATTTAGCCAAATTGAATTCCTTGCTAGCCATTTTCATGTTTTTTATGCAATTTTTCCATGGTACTCTACTGCTGGAAAATAAATTGGCAATATCATCAAGTACTTGTGCCCAAAACTAAGATCTAAGTGCACCGACAGACTCAGAATGTCCAAATCCACTAGGAATGGGTACTCATACACCATATGTCCATCAATAAATAGATCTGGAAGCTCATCCATACCAAAGTAAAAAATATGGCCTGTAAATGCTGATAATAATAAAATAAATGCAAGTCATCATGGAAAATCATTGTCTGGAGCATGGAACCATCTAATGAACATCAAAGGACGCTGGATAACCAAAAACGAACTTTGTCGGCCAAATTCAACCTGGACCCTGCTGTTGACTTGGTCAAACTGGGTTGGCCAGTTCACAAATTATTAAAATAATGAACCAGATTGAAAACAATTGATTCTGCATGTACAAATGGATGAAATATGCTCCCATATTTATATTAGTATCAATACTAAAGCATTAAGCGGCATTATAATGGCAATCATAAATACAAATCATCAACAGTAAGTCTAGATCAAAGCAATACATCACTCCAAGTAAAAGCCTCAAGTGTATACTCATTTACAGACATGACCATTTTGCTAGCTATGGGTGAGGTGGATGAAACAAGGGGATTTGACTGGACAACCTCAACACTGCGATCTCTCGGACATGAGGGAAAAGGGAAAACCACCTATACATATGCTGGATAGAAGACACTAGGGAATGGCGGTACCTCACAAATGGGTAGAGTGCTTAGAAGGTTTCCAATAGACTCTAGACAAGCATCCTTTATTGCATTTGATTCATTGCCTGCTTTTTGCACATTTGAAATTTAATATTTAACATTTAACATTTAATACTTTGATTATCTTTCACTAGCCAGCCTCCGGGAGTAGGTGCCCTTAATAGCTTTGCGGGCCTCAGATAATGACTTGGTCACCACCATTGCCTGTCACCGTCCATAGGTGCGATGGAGTTACCACCATGTTGCCCTGTAGGGGTAAACGACCTTACATCATACAATGGATGAGTTCTCGTCCCTTGGCCATTAACTAGCTACGAAAGACTTATTTATTTGCTTTAGTGTTTAAAAACACTTTTGTTGCTGACTTTTTGCATCCATTTAGATATAGCGTTTATGCGTTCCGGTGCTTTTATGGGAGTACTTGTTTTCGAGGACTAAGGGAGAACATTCCAGTGACACTAGCCACACAACTGATCCACCTGGCATCATACAAGTAGACTAGAAGGGACTACTAGGCCACGCACTCCAGAACCGAGACACAAAGTAAACATGGAGTCTATCTAACACAGAGGCATAAGTGGGGGAAGTCCTTGATCTCACTAGTTAAAGCACAAGTCGGGATCAAACCAAAGACGAAAGATAACAAATGGATGGAGATAGTGAAAAGGTGATGCTATGACTAGCAAAAACACTAGCGAGTGATCAAGTCCATACTATGACAAGGGAAAAGACCAATGAGTATACACAAGAACCTCTCACTCAAAGAGAATTAATCACTTCTACTGTAGACTATCAATAGGGAACAAATAAATAAGTTCACCAATGCATAGCCACTATATACTCAGTCCAACTGCTAAGATAAATAAACGAGCAAAATAAACATCCAAGCACAATAACCATATACCTGCTAGGTCATATACCTGTAACTACAATTGTAAACATTTGAGAGTCACTGGAACACTGCTACTGTGTGCATCCTGAGGCACCATAACCATCCATATCTGATCTTTCAAGGTGAAAAATGGATAACTCAGTCTCTGACTTGGGGTCATGGGACTCAGTGCTGGCATGAAACTGACTACATATATGCTCTGGGTTCACTGAATATAAGAGTGATCATCATCAAAATGCTCATCTGCTACTGATCTCGTGCATAGGATAGCATAGGATTGGCTCAAAATGTGATCAAAACTAGTCTGCAATCATGGTAGCTCCCTACTACTATGGATGTGACAACGGGACCCATTCAAAAGAGGAAAGGGGTTCCAAGTCAAAATTAGACCTATAGCTAAAGGTTTTCCAAATTTAGACATAATTATCGCTCAATAGGATGTGCGTTAGGGTTAGAGAACTCTCAAGGTCACATGGAGGTGCGTTAGGGTTTGAAGAGCCTAAACACATGGAAAAGGTCCCCAGGGAGGTGCACCCTAGGATAGAGGGAGCAGTTTGGGGATTAGATAATTTCTCATCATTGAACCCTAGAAGTGCTAAACCCTAGTATAGGGTTTAAAAATAATGGAGGCCTATAAATAATAGGGAATTGTCATTTGCTAAAGGCATGGTTGGAAGATAGGGATTCCCCTCCAAGTACTTCAATGGACATGTTTTGGGAGGCTTGGAAGGACAAATTCAGGTTGAGGTTTTTCATACTTTTGTACTTGTCATGGGTTAATTTGATGGCTGGAATTACTCTTAGAAGTTGCTGGTATATTTTTTGTTGAAGGTCAATTTTGCTCCAATAAGAAGAGATAATGCTAAGGTGTAATCCACCTTACTTCTTCTTCTTATTATTTTTTGATAAATGGATATTGCTGCTGTCATTTCTGCATAATAAGAAGCTGTTGCTGTCCCTTTTTTTGTTCATGGTTGCATGTTATACTGGGCTGTTTTGTAATTGTTGTGAGTTGCATCTTTGGAAGGGCCCTCCTTAAATTTTTGCATATTGAAAAAGATTCATGTGGTTAGTTACTGAGCACATTGTTAATAGCCTAAGTATGCCTTTTCATCATATTCAAACCTTCTTGTTCATTTGGCCTTGACACCACAACCTGATTGGATAGGCACTAGTCTTGGTAAAATCCACCACCCATTTTGTTGATCGATTCTTTTAAAATGTGACAATTTTGCTAGAAGTTTTGAAGATCCCATCATCTTGTTTCCTCAACCCCAAGACACTATGAAAAGAAAACAAACTTACCGGGTGAAGATGCATTTTGGAGAAGAAGACAAATTGACATCAACACCTCTTTGCCATGCCTTGAGGACAAAGCATTTTTAGGGGGAAGGGCTTGTAATATATTGAAACATATGTTATCATTATGTAACGATGTTAGAATGTTAGGTTGATAATGTTATTGTAGCATCAGTCAATAAGCTAAGTTGCATAAACGGGGACACATTAGAAACGTGAGCCCTCAAAATTTTGGAAATGGGGAAACCGATATATATATATATATATATATATATATTCCAAAGGAAAAAGCATACCTTTTTATTCAAGTAGAATGTAAGTACAATCCGAAGCACAAACAAAATGATATCTAAGGCATTTCTGCCCTAAAACAGTCATCATCAATATGTCTACAGACTTTACATCAGAAATATGCATCAAAAAGATCTCAAGATTACTTCCTTAGAAGTATCAACAAAAAATAACAGACAGTCCTTTGATAATTAGACATTTATCATTTCATTCAGGAGACCAGCAGACATTTCCTCTACCTCTCCTGTGTGTGATATAACCTGATAGGATCCAACTGGAAGAGATAATCCCTGCTTAGATAAAATGTCTACTGCTGAATTCTGCTCCCAGAAAACACGTTGATATTGAATATGAAATAGAGATCCAGAGGCATCTAAGGTTTGCTGGGCTAAGCAGACAAATTAATATTCAGAAATCTGCTCTCCTGTTTCATCCACCTAATAACCAGCAGAGAATAACCCATCACTATATATATATATATATATCTTAAATTAATAAATGAGCAAGGACACTTAAAAAATGAATGTGAAACATAAATCTGAATCATAAATCTAAAATCATACATGTAACATCACATTTTACTCATAAGTGATTACATAATGCAAGTAGTAATATCCAAAATGGGAAAAACAGTCTTTATAAATCAGGCTAATACATATATATCCAAAATCAACCTTTATGTATGAGGCTACAATGTCAACATATAATTAAAACATGAATTCAAGCTAGTAAATACTAAATACTAAACAGTAAAAGTAAAACTAAAGACTAATATTGATTAGGCTCATCTTCGTAATCCTTCTAAAAAATAGAACAAGAAGCACGCTCAACAGTGGAACGTGTAGTGGAAGAATGAAGGCCAATTCCACTTCTAGGTTCATCAATATTCAGAGCAGCAAGAGAGAGGTCCAAGTTAGAGGAATCTGGATTCACATCCCATTCTTTAGAAGGCTCATTGGTGTATTCTGGACTCCTACGAGATGCAAGGCGAAGGTTGGAGTGTGTTGTCCGCCGAGATGCACACCAGCAGCAGAAATCTTTTGAAAGCTGTTCCCTCACTACAAGTGGGGAAAGTGTGGCCTTGGGGGCAAGCAATGAGCCAGGTACTGTCACTTGAATCCCAGCTCCTCCGTTTAGGCTAACTCCTAATGAAGCCAAGGGGGGTAGTCCCTACAAAGAGTTGTCTATGGCTCAATGTGTTTTAATGTTTTAGTGTATGGTGATGCGGATGGATGTTGTTTAGGAGTTTTAAAGATGAAAGATCACAAATTTACTTTAAATGAAACACAAGGTAAAATGCAATCCACGTTGCGATATAAGATTACAAGATCAGCAATATATCAAAGACTTGTGAAAATGAGATAGCATCCATAGATAAATGACTTAAATGGACAAATGGCCCAAAAATATGAATATATGAAAATGTAACAACTAGACCAGTGCCTTATGGAGTCAAAAAATTGTATAGTGCTGGGGGATGCTGAAAGTACAAGTCTTGGAGAACCGTTCGTGAGATCGTTTTGTAAATTATCTTGGTTTATTGAAAGTTTTAGTGGTCTTGATTATTAGGCTAAGAACAACAAGGTAAGCAAATCGACTGGAAAGGTGTTGACCGCCAAACTGCACACCAGCAGTAGAAATCTTTCGAAAGCTGTCTCCCTCATTGGAAGTGGGGAGAGGTGTGGCCTTGGGGGCAAGCAATGAGCCAGGTACTGTCACCTGAATCCTAGCTCCTCTGTTTAGGCTAACTCCTAACGAAGCCAAGGGGGGTAGTCTCTACAAAGAGTTTCACTAAGGCTCTTGTGTTTTATATGTTTTAAGTGTGGGGTGATGCGGATGGATGTTATTTAGGAGTTTTTTGTATGATGATGAGAACACAATTAAACACGCAATCCACGTTGCAAAATTACAAGATACAATTTAGAAGATGAACAACATACTTTGACATAGAATTAAAGCAAAGCATCCACAAGATAAAGATCAAACAAATGACAAGGACATATGGTCTAGATTTAGAAGATATATAAGAGTTTTTAAAGACCAGTGTTAAGTGGAGTCAAAAGAAATGCTTGTGATGCTAGAAAATGTAAGTCAAAAGTAGCTGTTTGTGAGATCGTTTTGAAATTGTTCTTGGTAAATTTAAGTGTTTTAGGTGTTCTTGATTATTAAGCTAAAACCAAGGATATCAAAAGAGTAGAACCTTAACCAGGAAAAAATACTGGCAACCTCTTAGATGATAGGTCGGGTGCACCCAGATTGCAGAGGATAAGTGTACAATGGCTTGACCACCCTCGAGTCTGACAGTGGATTCCCGACACCACCTGTTTCAGGAAGCAACCTCAGTGATTTGATGCTGGTTTTGGTTTTGGGTAAAGTTTTAATTATATTATCACTTGTAAGTTTAGCAAGTCCTTCACCTTTCTGAGTACTAGCCCAACCTTTGCAGGTTTGCAGAGCATACGGGTGTTGGATAATCAACCAAAAATAAATTAATTAAGGGGGATGTGAGTTGAAATGTTTTATTTATTAAGAGCACCGTTCAACTCTCCGATAGAGAGCGCTCTTGACTTAGTCTTAAGACCAAAGTTCAAGAGACTTTTCTAATCTAATATGCTTAATGCAGGGGGGAAAATGCAAGTTTTAAAATGCTCTCCGACAGAGAGTACTCTTGACTTGGATTTGGCCAAGTTCAAGAGGCTTTGTTATTTTATTAAACAGAAGCAGTTTGTAAAACTTGAAGAAATAAATGAAATCTAAAGTGATTGGAAAAAATGATAACCACAAGATAACACGATGCCTCTACAGATAATAGAAAGCAAAATTTAGTGTTCTACCAAACAGATTTACTCTAAGGTGGGATCAACCTCCGAATAAGGTCAACCTCTAAGAACAGCTAGCACTTGAGAACTTTCCAGCTAGTTGAAACTTCGACCAAGGCAACTAAAGGGGAGAGAGGAGTAACCACAAAGTTATGTGGTCCTGCCATCCCAAGGATACTACCTCCGGTCAAAACTTGGAAGAGAAGTATGACAAAGTGAAATAAAAGACTACTCTAAAGCATGAAATAAAAGCTCTAAGCTAATCAACCACAATACTCTTCCCCAAACGGGGAAGAAAAACCCAAAAGTGGAGGGCTCCTCCATTTGAACCTTTATTAAGCTTTTACAGATGCCTTGGGTTTAAAACCTTTGAAGGACTTTTTGAGAGATAAAACTTAAATGAAAAAAGAAGAAAACTCTTATGGGTTTGTACAAAGGATAGTGGTTTAGTTCAAATGATATTCATGGTTCGCACTTCTCCTTGGTTCATACTTCACTTGAGCTTCTCTTTGACTCTTTCTTGGTTCTTGGTTTTTAAAAGCTTTTCAAGCTCCTCTTTTTGAAACACCTACACAAGTCTCGAAGATTTCTTAAACAAGGCACCCATTAGTCATTAGAAGAAAGACAAAAAATTTAAACTATTGAACCTAGAATCTAAAAAAGACTATAAAACTATGATTTATGAGATTTTTATTTCAAAACGGACCAGCAAGCAAACCAATGCTTAAAATGCAAACGGACCAGCAAGCAACCAATGCTTAAAATGTGATGGGAAAGAGATCTAGGATGTAAATTTTTTGAGATATTTTTTGTATGGAAATTCTATGTTTTAAATGGAACCAAAATTTTTAAATAAGCAAGCTATACTAGTGTAAAGATGAGATCTAGAATGCCTCTTGTTATCACCTATTTTGTACAAATAGTTGAAACTTTATTGAGCCGCCAGTGTTGGAACACATCAGTGTTCACTTCCAGAGTATCTGGGTTTCAGAATGCAGCAGTTAGTCAGTTTTGGCTATCCAGTTTTATTTTTGAGTCGACATGACCATGGCCCCATGTGGGTTTGTAATAAAGTGTGCTAGTAGGATCTGAGTGTCTCGGTTCCCCATGACTTGATTAAGCAACTAAGGTATTCCAGGGAGTTTTTTCCCTTGTCAATTATACTTTGCTTATAGCCGAGCTATAATCGATGAGGTTTTCTCCCGCTCCTCCAAAGCTGGAATGCTCGATTTTGAAAATTTTGGCCATGGGGGGTTATTAGAGTCCAACTAATGTATATAAGCCTACTAGACACTATTAGAATAGGTTTTGGTCATGTCCCAAGTCTCTAGGACACTTAGAAAAAATTTCGAAAATTTTTTACCGGGTTCGTTGAGTTTGGGTTTTTTTAATTATTTTTTAAATTTAATAAATTTCTCTATAGTTTAAATAGAGAAATAATAATTTGTAATATGTCAGTCGTCCGGGGTCCGAATTCAGTGGTTGATGGCTTGTTTCATAAGCCAAAAATCACACATGACCTATGGACCAGCTAACCCTAAATTTCAGATAATTATTTGGCCTCATAATTAATATTTTCTCAAAAAATAAAAAAATGAGAAATATTAATTAAAATATTCAAAAAATAATAAATTGGAGATAATTTAAATCTCTCCAAAAAAGGCCAAATTGAATAAAGTAAAAGTCAAAATGACATGGCAAAAAGCATTTATGATGATTGGAATCTTCACCCCCCTGATTCAGATCAGTTTCGGAGCACTGGGAGTGATCTGCAGTTGAGAAATTCGCCCACCTTCATGCAAATTCATTTTTGTGATTTGGCAATTAATTAATGGGTTGTTGGATTATGAAATCAATGCATGTGGGGCTCCTTCCTCAAATTATGGGCTCCAAACTCAAGTTTAAAGATGAGTTAAGACTCCAAGCTCGATTTGGTTGGTGTTGACTTGGATTTGATTGGTTTTTGATGGAGTTTTTGGCTCTCTTCATCACCAATTCGAATTAGGGTTTTAGAATTGAGTTTTGTTATATAAGAGAGGTCATTTGGGGTTTCTCTTCATGGATCTTTTGGGCGAACTTACTCTACCAAATTGTAATCGTGTTCTAGCTTTTTGCTATTGGAAATAAATCGACTTTGGAGGTCTATTGATGTGCACATTGGTCCATGAAAAATTGTTAAAGCTTCAATGAGGCGATGTTGTTTTATTAATGCTATTTCATACATAATTGTTTGATCATTCTAGCTTAGAAGTCCTTTTTATGTCCATGGAATGAATATTTGGGTTCAACTTATTCATTTATGCTTGGTTAATTAAGATCTAGAAGTAGCAAACAGTAATCTGTTATACTTATGCTCTTCTTGTCTTTTTTGGTTAATCATACTAGACTTGATCAAATCGTTGTTGAAGTGGCTTGGTTTTGCAGATCTCCCAAGTGCAAAGTGGGATCTTGAGCTTGGTTGCTTCTTCCTCCCCTTTGCCATCATTTTGCTAACTTTTGTGCATTTCAGGGGTTTTCAAAAGATCGATCCGTGCTTCAAGGTTGAGCTTGAGAAGTTCATGAAAAATCCATCCATTATTCAAAACTTCAAACTGGTTACTTGGTTCTAAAACTTCCCTCTTCTAGTCCATTCCTCTTATCTTTTTCCACCCATTTATCTCTTATCCCCTTCTCTTTTTATTTCTTTTTGTTAAGCCTAGCTTAGGATTTGCCGTAAGGTTGAAGCTCCTTCAACCTTGGGGAATAACTTGGGATTTGTTCCCTTGTGCTCTCTTCAACACTTGTTTTTGGCGTATCACCGGTTAACCGGAGGATTTCCATAGCAGTGTTTCAAGCCCTCAAGTGTTCCACTCGAATCCCATCTCCATTCCAAGTTTCCTCTTCTCTCCCATTCGCTCCTCCTTTATTGTTTGCCTCTCCTTCTCTCATTCGTTTTCCTTGCTTTGCCCCTACATTCTTCTCCTCTCGTCCCTCCTCTTCCACCTACAAGCTGCCCCTCTTGTCCTCCCTTCTTCCCATTCGTCCACCTTCAAAGAATCACAACAAAACATTTAAGCAAAAACTTGTTAAGTTAGAGATTAGCTAGTTGCATTTCTTTGGAAGGTTAGTAGTTAGATTTCTTTTATAAATTTCATGCATTGAAAGGTCATTTAGGGCTTGCATTTAGTCTCTTTCTTAAAGTTTTATAGTTTCATTCCAAAAGTAGATAAGTTGGCATATGAAGTAGTGTGAAATCTTGTGGTTGCATTTTCATTCCCATCGTTTTTTGGGGCATTTTAGCTTGCTGGTCCGTTTGGTTAAAATCATAATTGAATCCCAAAATCTCATGCTTTTCACAAAATAGACTTCATTTCGTAAATCCCAAAAGTTACATTTTAAAAGAGCACTTTGCACATGCATTAGATCTTAGTTGTTTGTATCTAGTTCAAGTTTATTCGATTTAATTTTTTCATTAACACTTAATGGGTGCTTGTTGAGGATTTGTTGAACTTGTGTAAATCTTTAAAAAGGAAAGAGAAGTGCTTATGTGAGCAAGGCATAAAAGTGACCAAAGTCACATTCAAGAAATGAGCATAAACCAAGCAAAAGAACCAAAACGATTATCCTTTGTAACTAGCCATTAAGGGCTCTAAATATCTCTCTTTCAAAGTTTATCTCAAGTTAGATCTAAGACCTTTCAAGGAATTTTCCTTAAGGCACTTTTAAAAGTTAATAAAAGTTTCTAGTGGAGGAGTCCTCCACCTTTGGGTTTCTTCCCCATTTGGGGAAGAGTGTTGGGTTTGCTTAGCTTAGATCTTTCAAGTTCTTGTTTTAGAGTAGTTTATTTTATCTTGTCGCTTCTCTCTCAAGTTTTGACCAAAGTAAGCTAACTTTGGGATTGTATCCCAAAGGCCACATAGTCTTGTGGTAGCTTCTCGTTCCCCCATCAGCTTCTTGTGGACGTCCAGCTAGCTGGAAGGTTTCCAAGACTGACGGTTCTAGTGATTGACCTTTTTCGGAGGTTGATCCCACCTTAGTGTAGAATTGCTTGGTAGAACACTAGATCTTTCGTTTATTTCATTTCATTTTGCAAGTAGCATGTTAGTTATCTTTTTATTTCTTTGAGCTATCACATGATTTAATTCCGCAAAGCTTCATAATTGTTTCCACAACTATTTCATTTTCTTGCAATAAAACGAACAAAGTCTCTTGAACTTGGCCAAATCCAAGTCAAGAGCACTCTCTGTCGGAGAGCATATAGACTTGCACATTCCCCCTGCATTAGGCATTTTAAAGTAGGAAGTCTCTTGAACTGTGGTCTTAAGACCAAGTCAAGAGCGCTCTCTGTCGGAGAGTTGAACAAGTGCTCTAATAATAAAACTTTTCAATTCACACTTCCCCTTTAATTAATATATCTTGGTCGTTTGTCCTACACTCGTATGCTCTGCCAACCGGAAACGGTTGGACTAGTACTCAGAAAGGTGAAGGATTTGATAATCTCAAAAGTGATAATTAATTAAAACATTCACCCCCATAACCAACGAACCGGCGGCGTTCAAAAAGTATTTTAATCAGTTCTCAGGGGAGGCGCCGGAGTGCCCAATCTGCGACACTGTGGCTGGTTAGCATTGTGCACTTCGCTGTGATTCCAGACAGGTTCCGACATGTCTTTTAAAGGAGCTGCTTAGAATATCTTTCCGGACACTCTTTGATATCCTTGGTTTTAGCCATAATAATCAAGACCATTAAAACTTTGAAATTTACCAAGATAATTTGCACAACGATTTCACGAACAGTTACTATCAAGACTTACTTTTCAACATCTCCCAGCACTACAATTCAATTATTTTTACTCCGTTACCCATTGGATAAGGCACTGGTCCTTTTATCATTTAATTTTTATCTATGGATGCTTCTTAATTATCTCAAGTCTTTATCTACTGTTTCGCAACGTGGATTGCATCTTATCTTGTGTTTCATTTAAAAGTAAGTCGTGTGTCTTTCATCACTAAAAACTCCTAAACAACATCCGTCCGCATCACCATACATTTTTAACACTAAAAACATTGAGCCATAGACAACTCTTTGTAGGGACTACCCCCCTTGGCTTCGTTAGGAGTTAGCCTAAACGGAGGAGCTGGGATTCAGGTGACAGTACCTGGCTCATTGTTTGCCCCCAAGGTCACACCTCTCTCACTTGTAGTGAAGAGACAGCTTTCGAAAGATTTCCGCTGCTGGTGTGCAATCTGGTGGACAACACCTCTGAAATTAACCTTTTCAATGCATAAGACCTTGTAAACTAAATGCAAAAAATCAAGATCTAAATACAACTTCTTAAACTAACTCTTAACAAAGACTAAACCTTAACAATTCGTTTTTTGTGTTTTGGGATATTTTAGGGCTCTTTTTTGGAGAAAAATGAGGGGGTGGAGGCAAAAACGAAACGTGGAAGGGAAGGTAAGACGAGAGCTAGATGGAGAGGAGAAGGCAAAGGAACTAGAGCCAAAAAACGAAAAAGAAGAAAGAGGGATAACTAGGGCCAAACGGAAGCTAAGGAGGAGGGTTTTAAGAGGCAAGGGCTAGCAAATCAATGGCAATAAGCTCAAGGAGAAAAAAAGGAGGGGGAGCTAGAAGAGAATAGTTCTTAGGACCAAGTAACCAAGATGTTTTTAAAATTTGAGAGATGAATTAAAATGCGATACTTAGCTCCTTTGGAAATTTTGAAAGAAAGTTGGAATCCACTTGATGTTTGTTCTAGATCTTTTCCCTAGCTTCGAGAAGAGGGAATGCAAACTAGCTCCACAAGCTTACTCGAAATGGATGAGAAGATTTGCAAACATAAACAATCAAATGCTAACAAGATAGAAAATTAGTCATGTATTATCCATCAATGGAGATCAAAAGACATGAAATACAAACAAGTAATATGCATGTACTCTTAGATCTATAAAAATAATGAATATTCAAATAAATTGAGACTACAAATATTTGACCTATGTGCTTGAATAAAGCCCTCCCAAGCATGAATTAATTAATCAATATTGAATAGCAACATGAAAGAATGAAACAATATCACCTCATTCCATAAGCATTAATCCAAAAAAAACACAAGATGAGCCTCCAAAGCTTTAAATCTTATTCCACATGAGAAATATTACAATATTTTGCCAGATTTTTTGTGCACAAGAAATCCATGAAGAGAAAGCCCAAATGGCCTCTCTTATATAACAAAACTCAATGCTAAAACCCTAATTCGAATTGGCATTGAAGAGAGCCAATAACATAGTAAAAACTCCTATCCTAGTCAATCCCAGGGCTTGGAGTAGAGCTCCAACCCATAATTAATAGACAACTCGCCATTTGGTAATGAATGAGGGTGGGGAGGTGGCCTCCACCTAGGCAAGGTGCCCCCCATCCCTTTCTTGGAAACTCCACCAACCATATATCATGTGCCATGTGTTAAATCGAAATCCAATCCATAATCACGTGAGGATATCAAGGAGGGCGTGAATGCCACATAACACAAGCTTGGAGCTTTGAATTGAATGCTAACTCGAACTTGTGATGGAGTGTGTTGGAGTGTGCCCTCAATTTGAGGAGGGCACCTACTTTGCATTGAATACCACTTCACTTAACCATAAATGAACCAACACATCACCAAAAAACGAAATTGCATGAAGGTGGGCGAATTTCTCCAAGAAGATCTTTTGCTGGTGACTGGATAACTCACTGAAAGCACTGGGAGTTGACTGGAATCTTCATTAATGATTGATGCCATGTCATTTAGCCTTTTACTTTATTCCATTTGGATTATTTTGGAGAGATTTGGATTATCTCCAAAATAATCATTTTTATTATTTTAATTAATAATTTATCTGTAACTGGGTTTTTAGAGAAAATATTAATTATGAGGCCTAAAAGACATCCGAAACTTGGGTTTAGCTGGTCCACAGGTCATGTGTGATTTTTTGCTTATGAAACGAGCCATCAATCACTAAATTAGGACCCCGGACGACTGACATATTACAAATTGGAATTTCTCTATTTAAACTATAGAGAAATTTATTAAAATTTAAAAAATAATTAAAAACCCAAATTCGACGGACCCGGTAAAATTTTTTTGAAATTTTTTCTGAGGGTCCTAGAGACTTGGGACATGACCAAAACCTATTCTAATAGTGTCTAGTAGGCTTATATACATTAGTTGGACTCTAATAAATCCCCATGGCCAAAATTTTCAAAATCAGGCATTCCAGCTTTGGAGGAAGCGGGAGAAAACCTTGTCGATTATAGCTCGGCTACAGGAAAAGTATAATTGACAAGGGAAAAAACTCCCTGGAATACCTTAGTTGCTTAATCAAGTCATGGGGAACTGAGACACTCAGATCCTACTAGCACACTTTATTACAAACCCCATGGGGCCATGGTCATGTCAACTGAAAAATAAAACTGGCTAGCCAAAACTGGCTAGTCACAAATGCTGGATCATCTGATACACTGGAGTACAAACATTCATCATGTTTGTTAAATGGCGTCTCTTAAGATAATTCAACTATGGTACAAAATAGGTGATAACATCTAGCTCCAATTGTGGGACGTGTGCTCGATTTGGAAATCATGCAAGGAGAGGATACAAGAACACCAGAATCTTTGGTTTATATATATAACCTGTAAAAACATCTCAACTTGACAGAAAACCTTCAGTAGCACATGTGTTATGAAAAAACCAAAATGAAATGCCAACTATATTTTATTGTTTGAAAATGAATTCTAAGAAATCTAAAAATGCAGAAAGTAAATTAAATCTTTTCCTATTCTAATATAATACAAAAAGGAAAATGTTAAGTATAATCAGAAATCCAATGTAACCATTTAAGCATGTAATCAATGTAAAAACAACAATTTTTTACCTTGTCTCCGGTTACCAGCTAGGACAAGGGCATGCTCATCAGAAAGTGCAAACCTGCTTGAATCTTCTGAATGGGGGGGCTAGATGGGGAATCATAAGTATGTAATAAATATTTGAAGTGGTCCCCAATATAGTAAGAAATCTTTCTGCAGGCACAGTCTATCCAGAACAGGATAGGGTGATGAAATTAAGGATGACAAGGCAATTCTGGTACCTTATCATATTCCTCCAAGAGGCTCTTCTAAAAATAATTCTCCATGAAAGTGCATGCCTCAAACAGTTCTAATATACAAGGGATTTCCGATGGCTGAGATATATGCTCAACTGATTGCTCATATAAAATAATTTCTTTCTCTTTCTCTATGCTCAACTGTTCAAAACCCATACTTCTGCCGAAAATGGGGAAGTCTTCATGAATTTTACCATATTCCTGGCCACATGTATCCTCATGCTCATAAATGGGATTGTTAACGAAATTTCCAAGGGGATTTTGTTCATCATTAACTTCTTCAGACATGGCATAGATAGGGTTCTAAAAAAGGGTCCCTTCATCATTGCCAATATCTATGTCATCCATGATGGACTCATCGTCACTTATGTCATCCTTTAAGTTGTGCCTATCTTCCTCAACTTCATAATAATCTTCCTCAAACAGATGTGTTTCAAAAATGTCACAAGGGACCAAAATTTTTGAATATTCACTGCCATGTGGAGAACAAATGGGAGTGTTGTCACACATACTACGAACTTCATGGATTTCTTTATGAACGCTAATCTCTGTAATGGTTTCTTCTAGAGATGGGTCAGGAGTACATAAATGTTCATCATCACTGAAGTAGTCTTGAAAAACTTCCCACTCCAAAGTGTCTTTTGTTTCGATGGCATGAGGAGGGTCTTCAACAATATTCGATATTTGATAAATCTCTTCAATAGGATTATCAGGAATCTGATGGGAAAATGTTATATTTTCTGTAATATGCTGATCCGACTGATTCCAACTCTCTTCAGGAATATCATAAGTATCACCTACATAATTGATGTACTCAGGCTCGCTTGATGAAGACTGACCAACAAACCCTTCAGGAAACCCATGATTTTGGATATAGCATGCAAGGTGACAAGTGTTTTCTTCATGGAATTCTTGGCATGCCCTACAAAATGGTGTGTAAGGTTCGACCCTGGGAATGCCACAAATGTCTCCCACATTATTAATGAATTCAGGCTCGCTTGTTGATGCACTAGGACCACAACCTTCAGGAAAACCATGCTTTTGAATATAGCATGCATAATGGCAGCCAGATTCCTCGTGGAAATCTCTGCATGCCCTACAAAATGGTTTGTATGATTCAACCATGTTAGCAGCCTCTAATTGGTTAGGAGGCCTCTGTTCATGGTTGGGAGGTTTTCTCTGCCAATTCTGCTTTGTAACAAAAACCTTAGGGTGAGGTTGAGGTTGAGGTTGAGTCCTTTCAACATTTATAACCCGATTTTGCATCTCTTTCATCTGGGAGGTACTTTTGTTCCATTTTCTCCATTTTTTCAGCCATATCCATGAGCTTCTTCTCATAAATAGCTTTTTCATTTGCAGGCTCCTTATCTTTGGGCTCAGTTGATTTCAATGGAGTTTGGGCTCTTGAATAACCCGACAAATTTGACTTACCTTATGACTGCATGTTTTTATCTATCTTAATTGCCAATGTCCGTGCTTCTAACAAAGTAGTGGGCTCTTTATCCCTAATTTCATATTGCATCTCTCCACTTATAGCTTCAATGTAGTAAACTAGTATAGTATGTGGAGTTGGCTTGTAATCTGTAGGGATTGCATTGTATAAGTCGGTAAACTTCTTGTTGAACTCTTCCATGGTTTCCATCTCCTTTCTTTTAATGTTTGTTAAAGCAGCAAGTTGATGACGGGGCTCTTTTTTCTCACCATACTTGTTGGTGAAAGCAGTTTTGAATTCAGTCAAGGTTGCAAAGGAATTGGCTGGCAATCCGATGGACCAGTCACCAGCATCCCCATCTAAAGATAAGGCAAACAACTTCATGTATACATCATCATGCTTGTGAGCAGGATCTCTGACATATCCACTTGTACATTTTAAGAAGGCCTTGAGATGATAAGCGGCAGTAACGGCATCAGTGCCTGTAAAAAGGGAAGTTTGTCGATAACTTTGTCTGGAATATCATGTGGTTGACCTGCTATCTGAGTAATATTGAGGGGAGAATAGAAATCACACATTGTATCGGAAAAACAATTATTGTTGTTTTCAAAATTTTCTAAGTTATTTTCTTGAAAAAGACTATGGATGTCAGAAATGGACTGAGATCTAAGTTCTTCAAGGATTTTACAAGAAGCAAGCTTGTTTAGTCTTCTCCTATAAACCTTTTCAGGCTCAGGGATAAAACTAAGCAAGCCTTCAGAATTTCTTCTAGTTGAATACCTTGAGGTGTTAACTGACAATGGAGTTGCTAGGTGGATCCAAGTCTAATTTCTGAGAGTGATTAAACTAAAAAATCTACCAAAAAGGAAAACTAAAAGGGGTAGTGGAGTCGCCAAATAGATTGAGAATCTATCAAAGAAGGTAAAAACAAACTAGAAAAAATTAAGGTCATCCATGAACAAAAAGATTTGTCCCCGGCAACGGTGCCAAAGATGTTGACCGCCAAACTGCACACCAACAGTAGAAATCTTTCGAAAGCTGTCTCCCTCACTGGAAGTGGGGAGAGGTGTGGCCTTGGGGGCAAGCAATGAGCCAGGTACTGTCACCTGAATCCTAGCTCCTCCGTTTAGGCTAACTCCTAACGAAGCCAACGGAGGTACTCCCTACAAAGAGTTTCACTAAGGCTCTTGTGTTTTATATGTTTTAAGTGTGGAGTGATGTGGATGGATGTTATTTAGGAGTTTTTTGTATGATGATGAGAACACAATTAAACACGCAATCTACGTTGCAAAATTACAAGATACAATTTAGAAGATGAACAATATACTTTAACTTAGAATTAAAGCAAAGAATCCACAAGATAATATCAAACAAATGACAAGGACATATTGTCTAGATTCAGAAGATATATAAGAGTTTTTAAAGACCAGTGCCAAATGGAGTCAAAAGAAATGTTTGTGATGCTGGAAAATGTAAGTCAAAAGTAGCTGTTTGTGAGATCGTTTTGAAATTGTTCTTGGTAAATTTTAAGTGTTTTAGGTGTTCTTGATTATTAAGCTAAAACCAAGGATACCAAAAGAGTAGAACCAAAACCAGCATCAAATCACTGAGGTTGCTTCCTCAAACAGGTGGTGCCGGGAATCCACTGTCAGACTCGAGGGTGGTCAAGCCATTGTACACTTATCCTCTGCAATCTGGGTGCTCCTGACCTATCATCTAAGAGGTTTCCAGTGTTTTATTCCTGGTTAAGGTTCTACTCTTTTGATATCTTTGGTTTTAGCTTAATAATCAAGAACACCTAAAACACTTAAAATTTACCAAGAACAATTTCAAAACGATCTCACAAACAACTACTTTTGACTTACATTTTCCAGCATCACAAGCATTTCTTTTGACTGCATTTGGCACTGGTCTTTAAAAACTCTTATATATCTTCTGAATCTGGACCATATGACCTTGTCATTTGTTTGATCGTTATCTTGTGGATGCTTTGCTTTAATTCTAAGTTAAAGTATATTGTTCATCTTCTAAGTTGTATCTTGTAATTTTGTAACGTGGATTGCGTGTTTAATTGTGTTCTCATCATCATACAAAAAACTCCTAAATAACATCCATCCGCATCACCCCACACTTAAAACATATAAAACACAAGAGCCTTAGTGAATTATTTGTAGGGACTAGCCCCCTTGGCTTCGTTAGGAGTTAGCCTAAACGGAGGAGCTAGGATTCAGGTGACAGTACCTGGCTCATTGCTTGCCCCCAAGGACACACCTCTCCCCACTTCTAGTGAGGGAGACAGCTTTCGAAAGATTTCTGCTACTGGTGTGCAGTTTGGCGATCAACAAAAGGTATACCTTCAGTGGCTTCCCCTTCTGATGGTATGTCGGACCACCCAGATTTCAAAGAGTAACTGTCTAAAGACTTAACCACTCTGATGTCTATGACAACGGTAACTTCTGGCCCCACTAGGTTTAGGAACTTTGCCCACTACCTGAGTATGTCTCGCAAAGGCAACGCTGGTTTGTTGGTTGGGGGGGTGAAAATTTTATTATGTTATCGAAAATTATCAAATCTATCACCTTTCTGAGTACTAGCCCAACCTTTTCAGGTTGGCAGAGCATACGGGTGTGAGATAGCAACCAAGATAAATTATTAAAGGGGGAGTGTGAGTTGAAATGATTTAAAATTATTAGAGCACACAGTTTAGCTCTCCGACAAAGAGTGCTCTTGACTTTGTCTTATGACAAGGTTCAAGAGACTTAGTTATTCTATATGCCTAAAGCAGGGAATATGCAATTTTAATATGCTCTCCGACAGAGAGTGCTCTTGACTTGGGTTATTGCAAGTTCAAGAGTCTTTGTTCTTTATTAAAATAGAGGCAGTTTATACGCAAAGAAAAAGCATGTTTTCTAAAGTAAGCAAGTAATGAAAGGAAATAACAAGTGCACACTTTCTAAGGCCAAATTGAACAGCTAACCAAGAAATAAACAAACAAGATGGGATCAACCTTGGAACAAGGTGACCACTAGAACCGCTAGTCGTGAAAACCTTCCAGCTGGCTGGATGTCCGCAAGGATGCTAACGGGGAAAGAGAAGTAGCCACAAAACTATGTGGCACTTGGGATCAAATCCCAAGCTACTTTCTCAAGACAAAACTTGGAAGAGAGTTAATCTAAGTACAAAAATAAACTTTAATTTAGAAAATTTGAAATAAGTTTAACTAAATCATGCATGAAACAGTCTTCCCCTAATGGGGAAGGAGAAACAAAGTGTGGGAGGCCTTATCCCACCTAGCCTTTTTATTAATCAATTTACAAGTGCCTTGGGAATTTAACCCTTGCAAAGTATTTTATGAAAGATAAGATAACTATGAAAAAACAATATAGAGCTCTTAGGAGCTTTTACAAAAGGAGAATGTGGTCCTCTTGTTTTGGATCATCCTTATGGTTTGCTTGATGTTTTCTTTGGGTAAAGACCTCCTTGTTTCTTAAAGTTCGTTGACTTTCTTCTTCTTTGAAACACCTACACAAGTTCAAATTAGCTAAACAATGCACCCTTTAGCGTTAGAGAAAACAAAATAAACTTTGAAACTAGCTAAGTCTAAAGACTCAATGATAACTAAAGCTAAAAGCAAACTATGATAACATGGAAAAGAGATTCTAATATGCAAATGGCTAAATGCTTCGAAAGACAAATGCAAGTTTTTTTACATTTTTATGAGATCTATCTATGCAAAGGTGCAACTACTCAACCAAAATAAACTAAGATGCACTTAAAAGAAACTAGATACTACAAAATGAATGCAAAGTTTATCTTGAAATGAGATCTAAGATGCCTACTTTGCAACCCTTCAAAACATGAAACTAAAAGCTATTAACCAAAACTTTTTAAAAAACTCAAATCGTTTTTGTTGTTTGTTGAATTTTTAGGGCTCTTTTGAAGCTGGACGAGAGGAGACAAGAGAGGAAGATGAGGGGAGACGAGAGGGAGAAAACAAGAGCTAGCAAAGGGGTTTTGGGATAAGGAGGGATGAGAGCAAGGTGGAGAGGAGGAAGGGTAGGAGGCTAAGGTAAAACAAAGGGATAAAAGAGGGTAAGGGAGGATCTAGGAGCTAGAGGAAGGCTGATCTAGGGTCGACGAGAGCAGAGAGGAGAAGGTTTTTAGAGAGGCAAAGGTTTAGAAAATCAAAGGGAAAAAGCTTCAAAGAGAAAAAATGATGGCTTGAAGAGGAGAGCCCTTAGAACCAAAGTAACCAGTTTGAAGTTTTGAATGATGGATGGATCTTTTATGAACTTCTCAAGCTCAACCTTGAAGCACGAATCGATCTCTTGAAGACCCCTGAAATGCACAAAAGTTAGCAAAACGATGACAAAGTGGAGGAAGAAGCAACCAAGCTCAAGATCCCACTTTGCACTTAGGAGATCTGCAAAACAAGCCACTTCAAACAATGTTTGATCAAGTCTAGTATGATCAATTAAAAAAGACAAGAAGAGCATAAGTATTACCGACTATAGTTTCCTACTTTTAAATCTTAATCAATCAAGCATCAATGAATAAATTGAAACCCAAATATTCATTCCATGGAGTTAAAAAAGACTTCTAAGCTAGAAGCATGATCAAAACATTATAGATGAAATAACATAATTAAACAACATCACCTCAATAAAGCTTCAACAAATTCTCATGGACAAATTGTGCACACCATGTAGACCTCCAAAGTCGATTTTATTCCAAATAGCCAAAGCTAAGAATTATTACAAAATGAGAAGAGTAATCTTGCACAAAAATTCCATGTGAGAAGAGCCAAAATGGCTTTCCTTATATAACAAAATACATGAGCTAAGGTAACCTAAAACGAATTGGCATCCAAGAGAGCCAATGACACTAGCCAAAAATTTGAATTGCCAATCATATCCAATCAAATACGTAGCTTGGAGTGTAATCAATGACATGAACTCGAGTTCTAGATGATGTGGATGGGGAGGTGGCTTCCACCTTGGCAAGGCGCCCCCCATCCCATCTTTGGAAGCTTCACCACCCATATGTGCTATGCCAAGTGTAAGATTCTTGAACCAAAGTAGATATACGTGAGCTCTCCAAGAGATAATGCGTGAGTTGATGTAGGGATCATGTATGGTGGTGTTGAAAGCCGAGCTGTGAGGTGGCCATCAATTGAGGAAGGTGCCTAAATCTCAACAACCCATTCACCTTTCGCCAAATCATCAAATCGTGGGCTTCATGAAGGAGCTGTACGGCCAAACCATGCTCACGTCATCCCCATTTGACCAATTCAAAATTTAATCAAACTTTGGTTTAAGCATGTGCTTTATATCTTTTATGTGGGTCGTACACTTTATGAAAATAATATCCAACCTTTTAAAAATTTAATTTTGGATGATTTTTGACTTTTTTGAATTTTTGGACTTAGTGCATTTTGTCATCTTTTAGCAATTAAGTGCCAAAATGATGCATTATTAGCCAAAACTCCCCCAAAGATGACGTAACTGCCCGAAATCTGAGAAATGAGGTTGCTAGGGTAAAGAGGACGCTCTGAGCATCAAGACGAGCCTCCCTACATTCAATTCCGCCTCCGGATGAGGTATTTATCACACTTTGAAATTTTTTAATTAAACCATTAAAAAATGGTCTAATTTATGAAAAAATTTGTTCTTCTCGGAAACCAACGAAATTCCTGGGGGACCTAATGCATGTTCATACGACTCAATCGAGATGGCTAACATGTAAAAAATCCTAGACACAAGACTCTAATAATCACCTTAGGTTTTGACCACCATGGAAAATACTCCAGCTTTGGAGGTTTGAGTGAAAAACTCAGGGATTCTACGCCACTGATGAGTAGCGCATAATTCCTAAGGAAAAAACACTCTAGAGTATCCCCCAAATGGCTAAACCTGCGGATAACCGAGTCTTTTATAAAAGGACCCCGTTTAGACAAACTTTTTACGAATTCCCCATGGGGGTATGAACATGCAGTTATTACAAATGGGGCAAAATTGCCTTGAAAATGACTTCTGAACTTCTGAACACTGATGATGAATATGAATCATGTTCAATGAACTGGCGGCTCACAAGAAATTCAGCTTTTGTACAAAATAGCTGATAACAGAGTGCACATAAACAAGATCCTCAGTGTTTTGTGAACCCAACTTGTTGTGCTTCACATAATGAATAAAACCATACGTGCTATAGTTCCTCTCAGTCGAAGAAGAGCTTGTCACTTGTGAAAGAATACGAATGGTAAGGGTTTGCAAATGTACACCATTTGCTCCATGAAAAATCTACCACCTAACTTGATTCATGGTGCTTCTCTCTTCGTAGGCTGATATGTTTGAATAATCATTCAATCCTGTAGCAAAATTAGCAAATTCTTCCTTGACCTCCCTTTGTAGATGAGCTGGAAACATTCTCATAAGGGCTCTTTTCACTCCGTTGGCCATGTCTCTATCCTTATGTGGTGCCTTCCTTTTCCCATTGCTTTGGGCAATGAGCTCTTCATCATAAAATTTCGGGTTCAGGGCATGTGCTAAAGTGTGCAATGGAGTGTTGAAATTGTTCCACTTGTCAACAATAATTTTCTGCAATCAACAAATAAAAGCTGTGGAGACTCCTGTGAAATGATTTCTATAGTTTTCTCAACCATTGTATCCATGTCATCATAAACCTCTCCCAAGAAAGGTTGGTCTGTGTCAGCATTTCAGAGAAGCTCAAATGTAGGGACTGTGAACTTGAGCAATAAATCTATCTTGCCCCACCACTCCTCATCAAGGCATAATCTATGCACCATAGTTCCCCGCTCCGAATCTGTCTGTCTCCACTCAACCCAAAGTTGGCTCACCACCATAGAAACTAATGGCTACTTAACTTCATCAAGGCGACACAACATTATGAAGTTGGAGGCATATCTTGTCTTAACAACTTTAAACAACTCCAATTTGGAGTATTCTTGAAATATTGCTTGAGATTGGTGGTGGTTGGTGATGACTTTGATGGCTGTGAGTTCCTTTATCCAATAAACTTTACTATTGATTTTGTTGTCGCCTAAAACACACTTGACCACAGATAAGTCTCCCAACTGCTATGTGTGTTCTTGAGGGAAACTATGAGCGTAGAACCCACTGTCACCTCGATTCTAAAGTCCTCCGTTTAGACCCCAACTCCAAAAAGTCCAAGGGGGGTTGTCCCTACTTACTAGGATTTTTTTATGAGTTTTTTTAAGAGTTGTAAATTATTCAATGTTCAAATGACAAGCATTCGTGTAGAGATGCAATAATTTTAATGACAAGCAAACCTTCTTTAACAATAAACCATATATAACTGCAAGAGAGAAATAACAATTCACTAACCATGCCAGTGCCTACTTTACTCGGGTTATGGAATCACATATATGATATATGTAAGATTACCAAAGACACTCAAATTGCATTAAACCATTTACTTGTCACAATGATCAAAATAACACATTTAACATGTGAGAACTACTTGTAGTAAATGATCAAATGAATGAAAGGTGCTTGTAGTGAGTTTGAACCAAATTCAAATGCTTCAAAAGTAAAGTACTGAAAATGAAATAACAATTGTAATGTTTTTCCAATGGTCCTGTAAATTTTAAATATTTTTAGGTCTCTCTTTAGCTTAAGGGAATTAAAGAGGTGACCCAAGAGATGCCACGGTTCCCAATGCAATTGGGTGTCACGATAACCGAGGCACTCTTCACTTTAGATCAAGCGTAAGCAAGACCAAGGGGGAGATCCTAGCTTAGCCAATGAACGCTAGTGAACCCAATCAAGACCTCCTAGGGAAATGTGATGATGATAAGGTAGAAGGTCAAAATGAGATTAGATCTAGATCTAGAATGGATAAGTGGGCCCATTGAGTTAGGGCTTGGTTGAAGAGGCTTAGGGAAGGACAAATATTCAACCAATAAAAGATAAACGCCACTTATGAGGTTAAGGTAATAGATCTAGTGCCAAAATAATAGATCCAAGTGGGGTCCACCCTTAAAATATGGAAATTGGTTCAAATGGGGCCCACAAGGTAAATATCAATGAAGAAAAGCACTAGGGGGTTTGCAAATGAATGGATTTGATGAAACAATGAGGAATTAGCAATACCCAAATTTGGATCTAGCAAAAATGGCCACCTACCCAAAAGTGCGACCTCCCTTGAAGAGGCCCAGTGCCTTAGATTGGGGGGTAAATGGAGTCAGATGTCCACCAAACTTTAGATCGAGAATGTTGTAACTAATGTAGAGGTGGGTTTTAATTATTAAGCCACACTAATTGCTAGATCTCCATAGATCTGAAAAATTAAAAAAATGAGGGTTTTGAAGTTTAGGGTTTTGAGATCTAGAAATAATGGATAAGCTAGGGAAGTAAAATACGTACCTTTCAAGCGTACCTGGACAATGAGATGGATGTCGATTATAACGAGGATTACTTCCCCACAGATCAAATGAAGAATTTTGTGTTTTCCTTGCTTGTGCCTTTTGCCCTAGTCCACACGTGTGCCTCTCTATTCCTGCGAAACCAAGGAGATAAGCTCAATTAGCACACAAAAATGAGGGTAGGTACAAATAAGAGGAAAAAGATAGAAAATGATTGGTACAAAGACAAAATCACTCCCTGTTTGAACCAAGATTTGACAGAAGGTTGCAGGGAAAGCCTCCCCACCAATGCACACTCCTCCAAATCGGCCTCTTCACCTGTAAATCAGATTAGTGGAAAATGATACAAGGTAGCAACAAAATATCCTTCAGTGCAATGGAAGAATCATTTACAATCATCATAATCAGACACCCAAATCAAGATCCAAGTATGTGCTCAAAAAGTATTTCTTCTATTCTGGTAGCCAAGAGCCAAAAATCTCTAGATGCCTTTACAAGAGGGGGGTCTCTTCCTTAAATAGGATGAGGGAGACCAAAACCCTAAACCACTTTTGAAATGAGTGGTTGAGATCAAAAGATAAAAAGATACAATCAATGGCTAAGATGAGCCGGTACAATATAACATGGATCACTCACATGAGGGGGGTGCACACTACATAAAAGAGGCCTAAGGGGGGTGCGCACCACATGAAATGACTAGGATACAAAGATGTGCCACATAAGATGACAAGGAAAAGACACTAGGAGCACATGGTGGGGCTAGGAGGTATTACTTCCCTTCGCTAGCATCACCCCATCTCACAATAATATAATATATGACGCAATGACATGTCCAAGTGTACAAATGATCAAATCCTGACCCCCTCAACTGAGAGTAAAATGCATCAAATCATATCCTGATGACTGTGTGGACCCCACTGACTCCTGCAAACTGATCTGGAAGGAGTGGGATACACCATAGATGACCTCAGAGCAGACCTCATGCCAAAACCTTGCCTCAATTTCCCAAGTCAAATTCCTTAATGACCTTTTTATTCCACCTGAAAAACCACCAAACTTCCCACAGCTCATTGCCTGGTTCCTGTGCACAGAAACTGACTATACCATCATGTCCGAAAGGGGGGTAATATGGTGATAACAAGTGGCTGGACCACCCCCTTCCCCTGTAGAGCCCTAGGCAACGACTAGCCTCCAATGCTCTAGCTGGACTGGCCACATCAGCATGGCCAAACTGGTCAACAGGTGAAAAATTGTTCAAATCTTCTCTGGAAGTGCTTGGAAATGAAAAGTAAGTGTCTCAATTGGTTCAAATGACCCAAATCCACTAGAGATGAGTACTCATACACCTCATGATAACCTGTAAGATCATATGTATCATCCATCATATCCGGACAAGTAAAAACATGATGATATGGAAATAATAATAATTAATAAAATCTGCATCAATCATCATTTGAAATCTGTGCTCTCATATGGAATCATCAAAAGGTACATAAAGGACCATAGATCAACATCATACAATGTAAGTGGTCCATCTCATCATGCATCCCAAGGTTGACCTTGGTCAAACTAGGTTTGACCGATCAAACTAGGTTTGACCGATCAAACTGATCAAAATATAACCCAAGCTAAAGAACCCTGATGCTGCAAGTGCAAATGGTTAAGACATGCTCTTTAAATCATTTTCACAGCAAGACTTTAAAACATTAAGCATTATTTTACTGGCAGTTAATAAATAATAGTAGGTTAGTTAATAATTTACTTTCAAGAAGAACCTCAAGAATATACTCATTTGTAAACATGATCAAATTGCTAGCAGAGGGTGAAGGCTAAGGATACAAGGCTAGGTTGAATGGGGATGACTTGACTGACTTGACACTGTGATTCTTTGGATAAGGGAAATGGTGTTACACACTTAAGCATGTGTTGGACAAAGATTACACAAGGAATGGCGGTGTCTCACAAATGGGTAAGTTGTTTAGAGAAATGTTTATTCAACTTTGGCATAATGTCTACTACTAGAACCACCGTGAACTAGGTGCCCGGCTAACAGTAACTTGAGGTTCTAGGGGACACTTAGAATTAGCTGTCCCTTGCTCCATCTCATATCATAACCCGTAGGCTCAATGAGGAAAATTTCACATAAAGCCAACAGTCTTTAGATTTGGCATATGCTTAACAACTGCTTTATTTGGACCTTTAGGACGCCTCTGGGATTTTGCATGTGCTTAAAAGCACAACTAATCACAGCTTTCATCCGGGGTGCTTTTACATTTCATTGCATTACATTTCACAACCCTTTTCATTGGGCTTTACAAAAAATATATATCAATAATTTCCAAAGGTAGTACAATTTTGCTTCAGGTTTTAGCCAACACAACTCAAGCAACTATGGGGACTTCCACAATCAAGATCAAACATCGGGGCAATCGACTAGAGAGATCAAGGTATAAAATCCAACTCACTAAAGGCAAGTTTTGTTGCCAACTTAGAGGCGAGACACAAAATAAACATGGATGCATTCCAACACAGAGTCAAAAGCAGGTAAGTCCTCCATATCACAAGTCAAGGTGTAAGTCAGGGTAAAGATCAATAATGAGGAAGGATAAATGGATGGATGGAGACAAGTGAAAATGGTGCCTGTTATCACCTATTTTGTACAATAGCCGAATTTCTTGTGAGCCGCCAGTTTATTGAACATGATCCATGTTCGTCATCAGTGTTCAGAAGTTCAGAGTCATTTTTAGGGCAATTTTGCTCCATTTGTAATAACTGCATGTTCATACCCCCATGGGGATAATGTAAAAAGTTGGTCTAAACGGGATCCTTTTATAAAAGACTCAGCTATCCATAGGTTTAGCCATTTGGGGGATACTCTAGAGTGTTTTTTCCTTAGGAATTATGCGCTACTCATCAGCGGCGTATAATCCCTGAGTTTTTTACTCAAACCTCCAAAGATGGAGTATTTTCCATGGTGGTCAAAACCTAAGGTGGTTATTAGAGTCTTGTGTCTAGGATTTTTTACGTGTTAGCCATCTCGATTGAGTCGTATGAACATGCACTAAGTCCCCTAGGAGTTTCGTTGGTTTCCGAGAAGAATCAATTTTTCCATAAATTAGGCCATTTTTTAATGGTTTAATTAAAATTTTTCAAAAAGTGATAAAAACCTCATCCGGAGGCGGTTTTGGGCGTGGGGAGGCTCGTTTTGACGCTCAGAGCGTCCTCTTTACCCTAACGCCAACGTTTCTAAGGTTTCAAGCAATTGTGTCGCCTGTGGGAGCAGTTTTTCATTTTTTTGGCATTTAGTGGCCATGAAATGACAAAAACACATAAGGACAAAAAATTAAAAAGACAAAAATATGATTATTTGAACATTTGAAAAGTGAAGCAAATGTTTCATGAAGGGTGTATGACCACTTAAGTGATAAAAGGCACATGGAATTTTGAACTTTGGATAAGAAATTCTTTTTTTTGAAATATCGGTGACGTGAGCCTCCTTCATGTTTTGACAATGCACATGGGTTGGGAGAATACCCATATGGTGGGCGATCACTTTGAATATCAAGGAACTATGTCATAACCAAAGTTTGATTTAATTGTTGGTTTAAAATTATGACGTAGGCATCGGAGTTTCGTGGATCTCTTCACGTGGTCGAGTCAACTCGTTGTTTGGTGGTCGTTCTCTCCAAAGGAGAGGGCGTTGGTAACAATGAAGAAGAAGACTCTCGGGTTATGTCCCACAAACCAGGTATTAGCACCAAGCCTCCACGCATGGCTCAATCAGTCACGTCATCCTTGTGTGAGGGCTCCTTGTGATTGGCTCGTTGGAAATTCAGAGGTTAGATGGTGGGCTCTTGGCTTATGTGGAAGCCATGTTATCCATTCACAGCAACCAACTCGGTGCTAACTCAATGGATCTCATTCCGAGCTCTTTATTTGATTGGTTTTCAACGTTGTGTCTATTGGAATCGGCTCCTCTCTTTGCCAAGTTCGATTAGGGTATTGGCACTTGGCTTTTGTATAAATGAGGGGCATTTTGGCTCTCATAACATGGACTTTTGAGCAAAGAAACTCCAGACATTTTGTAAACAATTTTGATTATTAATAAAGTTGAGACTTTGGAGGTCAAAACGTGGAGGCTCTTGGTGGCCATTGCTTCTCCTTATAAACGCGGTGATATTGTTTTGCATTTTTATTTGAGATTATTAAGTTGTAGATCTTGTTTCAAGAGGGCTAACAATCTAGCACAAGTAAACAATGTATCTAGTTCTTTTCGTTTAAATATTCTTGTTTTACATATATTGCCCAAAGCTTAAGGTTCTTGAAGGTACATCTTCACTCCACATAAGGCTAGAGGAGTTTCAAGCTTTATGGACTTGAGAAACAAGAGGATCTAGCTTTTCCCATCAACATTCAACAAACTTCTATTTGGTTACATTGTTCTCAAGGGTTTACCTCTTCAAAACCTTCTATTTTTCTCTTTGATCTCCATTTTGCCCTTGTCTTGCTAAGCCTTCTTCTTCTCGCCATTTCACCTCCCTCTTTCCTTCTTTGTCCTCATCTTTTTGCCTCCCATCTCATTCTATTCGCTCCTCCTCACCCACCTTCTCCCTTTCCATTCGTTTTTCCTACTCTTTTTTCATTTTTCCCTACCATCTCTTCCTTTCGTCCACCCTAGTTAGGGCTCTCTTCTCCTCGCTTTGTGGGTTTATTCATCATTGTTCCTTCTCTCCCCTTCTCATTCGTCTTGGAAGAGCCCTAAACACTACACACAAAAACACAAAAAACAAGTTAGAGTTAGTGGTTAGTTTATTTGTTGTAGGTTGCATCTAGTCTCTTGAAGTATTCAAATCTCATAAAAAGTTTCAATGTTTTAATTTTAGATCTCTTTTATTTGCATCTCATAGTAGTTAAAATCTCATATTAGAAGTTTAGACCTTACATTCGAAAGTTTATTGAGCATATAGGGTAGTGAAATATTGCATGTAGCTTGCACTTGTTTGAATTTTCTTTCCTTGTTCAAAAGATAGATTTTTTCTTACACAAAATATTTCAAATTTTTATGTTTTAGATCTCATTCCTAGCATATTTTAGGGATATGTTGTTTGCTGGTTTGTTTTACATTTATGCACTTTTTTTGAAATAAAATCTCATGCACATAGCTTTTAAAAGTCTTTTTATAAATCCTAGATGTAAGTAGTTTCAAGTTGTCTTTGATTTTCACTAACATCTAATGGGTGTTTGTTGAGATCTCTTTTGAGCTTGTGTAGGTTACTTTGAAGGAGGGAGGGTGCTTTTGGAAAGCAAGATCAAACCAAAGAGAAGAGTTGAAACCAAGTACCAAAACTAAGAAAGATCCAAACTGTGAAATTTCAAACCAAGAGAAGACAAAGTTTCAATACATACTCTCTTTTTTTGTAAAAGCCATTAAGGGCTTCAAGCACTTTCTTTTCATAAATTTGTTTTAGTTTCTTGAAAAGTCCTTGCAAGGGGTCTCATTCCCAAAGGCACTTGTAATAAATAAATAAAAGGCAAAGTGGAGGAGTCCTCCACTTTCTTGGGTGTTTCTTCCCCATTTGGGGAAGAGTGTTGTGCTTTGCTAGTTTAGATCTTTATTCTTTCATGCTTTAGTTTAGACTCTTATCTTATTATACTCCATTTTCCAAGTCTTGTCTAGAGTAAGCAAACTTTGGGATTGTATCCCAAAGGCCACATAGCTTTGTGGTAGCTTTTCGTTCCCGATTAGCCTCCTTGCCGAAGTTTCAGCTAGCTAGAAAGTCTCAAGGACTAGTAGTTCCAGTGATCAACCTTGTTTGGAGGTAGATCCCACCTTTAGATCAATTTTGTTTGGTACAACACTAAGTGTATTTTCGGTTTGCTTTAGGCATCTTGTTATCATCATTTTCAGTTATTTAAGCTTTATCTTTGTTCTTCGAGTTATAACTGCTTCTTTTTTTTATAAAAAGAACTAAAGTCTCTTGAACTTGGCCAAATCCAAGTCGAGCATTCTCTGTCGGAGAGCATTTAGTTGTTGCATTTCCCTTGCATTAGGCATTTAGATTAATTAAAGTCTCTTGAACTTTGGTCTTAAGACTAAGTCAAGAGCGCTCTTTATCGGAGAGTTGAACTGTGCTCTAATAATAAAATTTTCCAACTCACACCTCTTCATAATTAATTTATCTTGGTTGATTATCCAACACCCGTATGCTTTGCCAACCTGAAAGGGTTGGGCTAGTACTCGGAAAGGTGTTGGATTTGCTAAATTTCATAAGTAGTAACTTAATAAAATTTTACCCCAAGCAACGAACCGGCGTTGCTTTCGAGATTTACTGAGGTTGTTTCTTGAAACAGGTAGTGCCGAAATCCCATTGTCAGATTCAAGGGTGGTCAAGCCAATTGAACACTTACCCTTTTGCAATCTGGGTGGCTTCGACCTATCATCTAAGAGGTTACCAGTACTATTTTCGGACTTTTCATATCCTTGTTCTTAGCCTAATAATCAAGACCACCTAAAACTTACAATTTACAAAGATAATTTGCACAACGATCTCACGAACAGCTACATTCAAAGACTTACTTTTCAACATCCCCCAACACTATACATACTTTTGACTCCATAAGGCACTGGTCTAATTGTTGTGTTTTTCATATATCTATATTGTTGGGCCATTTGTCCTTTTAAAATCATTTATTTGTGGATGCTATCTCATTTTTCAAGTCTTTGATATACTGTTGATGTTATACTCTTATAACGCAACGTGGATTGCTTATTATCTTGTGTTCATTTCTGTAATTGTGGTCATTGTCATAAAAAAACTCCTAAAAAACACCTATCCGCATCACCATACACTTAAAACATTAAAACATATAAGAGCCTTAGTGAAACTCTTTGTAGGGACTACCCCCCTTGGCTTCGTTAGGAGTTAGTCTAAACAGAGGAGCTGGGATTCAGGTGATAGTACCTGGCTCATTGCTTGCCCCCGAGGCCACACTTCTCTCACTTCTAGTGAAGAGAGAGCTTTCGAAAGATTTCTGCTGTTGGTGTGCAATTGGGCGGACAATAGCGCCTAAGCTAGCAAGTCAAAAAGACAAAAGTGATCATGACCACATTCCTAGGAAGGTAAATACCAACGAGTAGAAAGCAAGAGTTTCCAAATGTCAGTAATACAATCATGCATAAAATCCATAACAACCAATTTCATTTTAACATATATATACTGCCAGATCATAATTACTATATGTCAAGTCAATGCTATCAAAATGATCTAAACAACAAGATAATAATACCAATGCACATCATATATATACTGGGTCATATATCAATATTTGTAATCAGGACCAACTATATCCACTAAGAACATTGCATCTAAAACTCTGAACACCGCCCTGTATCTGTATGGAATAAAAGGTCATATCGGTCATCAAATCTGAGGTCTTAAGGCTCATCCTTGGCATAAGGTCTACTGTATGTCTGATATAAGGATGCTCTGATATGTGAGTGATCATAAATAGTGCTGCTCATTGGAGCTGATCTCACTGAATATGTGCAAAGGCAAAGCTTGGAAAAGTGCAGATATCTGCTCTGTAACCTTGGTAGCCCAGCTACTATGGATGTGATAACAGTTACCTCAGATGCAACACTCAATCCTGACGGGTCAATACCCTAGATATGCATGCATTAGCTGATGCATGCACTAAGGAAATGTGCCCTAGTTGTCAATCTGGATCTGAGTCTGTCTGCAAGTAGCTCTGACTGTACTGCCTCTCCCATTGCTCTTCTAGGATCTGCTCTGCTACAGAAGAAGCCCAATAGCTGAATGCATCTTCCTCTGCATGGATAAGTGTGCCCTCCCTCAAGATAACAAACGCTCGTACGGAATCAGATCTCAACAGATCTGAGCTCTGATTGTCACAGACCTTTCACAATCACTGAGACAAGGATGATCTGAAGTCTCAGCTGCTCAATCGATCAACCGTAAGTTGTACGAGCTTCTCTCTCAAAGAATGCGTCCTCCTCTTTTAGGAAAGTCACCCACCTTTCAACTGTATCTATCTTAGATCAATTGGCTCGGTAACTCTATTAGACACCTTCTGTCTCCTTATATGAACTCACTGCCAAATTAGGTTTACCAAAAACCTAAAGTGGGTGCATGCAAAACTCACTTTTGCATGCATCTGAGCATGCAAATTTTTTCATGCGCACCAAAGAATAACTTCCCTGGTTAACCTTTTAACACTCCCTCTTAACCAAGAAAGGATTCTAAAGCACTCCCATCTTCTCCCGGAAGTACTCAAACTTATTTCTCATCAAGGACTTTGTGAGAATGTCTGCAACCTGCTTATCTGTGGATATGTACTGGAGCTCAACTGCTCCTCTCTAAACATGATCTCAAATGAAGTGATACTTGATCTCAATGTGTTTGGACCTTGTTATCACATTATATGTCGGCAGCAGCTTCCATATTGCAGACTGTGCGGTCGAGGACCGCACAGTACTTTTTTTCCAGATCAGGAGATCAACCACCTCAGACGAGGCAGTTTTGTTTAGATTGCCCCTAGCAGACATATCAGAGGGGACAGGCAGTTGGACTTACCATCTACCACAGGGTTACCTTTCGTCGCCAGGCTTTGACACAAGCCCATTTGAGACAGTTGCCTAGTCTTGTTCTGATCGAGATTATCACAGTACAGTGCTGGTTTATTATGTGCCTGGATTCAGCAGAGATCTAGCTCAGATACAGGTTCAGTAGCAGCAGGTATATGGTGCAGCAGGTATTGCATATATTGATTATTGCTCATGTTGTAGATTAGACTCTTTTATACTTGCTAGTACACTAACTTTGCATGAGATGATATATTTGGTGATCTGCTTATGATATGATGTGTTTGGGCCTTTGGTGATGTCAGTCCACCCCTCCGATCAGACTTATGTATATGCATGCTGAGTCATGTCCTATATACTTGGCTTAGACTTGATCGCTTAGCCCCTTGATAGCTGACTTTAGCACCATTATCACCTTCTCCACCCATCCGACTCATCCATGACACTTCTTCTCCGACTTGGATTCTGATTTGTGATCACGAGGACCCCCTTTCCCCACTGATCTCTGAGTTTGCCCTGACTCCCTGTTTATTGTGCCTCGGCTCTTTAGTGTGTGAGATACACGGTTAGACTTGGTATTTGCGCCTGTCGGTTGCCTCCAATGTTGCAATGCAGTTAGGATTGTGTAGCCTCACCGGGTGCTCCCCACTTGTCGTCAAAGCTTGTATTACCCACCCCCATTACTTTTGCAGTATGAGCACCACGTTTATATCTTAGATATGTATCTAGTCCAAGAGGGCCATGAAGAAATGAAGACATGAAGACATGAAGAAATGAAATGTAAATCAGGCTAAAAGGCCTCTATGTTGTAAATGTAAAATCCATGCAATGTGTTTATGAACACACATGGATTCTGGTCAGCTATACATGTCAGCATTTGTAGTGGTTATTCCTCACCTAGTCCTGCGGGATAAGGAGGTGAGAAGGAGCAAGGGACAAGCTCAAGATTGCCCCCTAGATTCTCAAGTTACGGTTTGCTGGACACCCAGTTTGGCGGCTCTAGCAAAGAACCTCACGGAGTCTTCGGATACGGATGTGAGTTGTGGGATACTTGTTAGATGACTAGTGGTGGTTTCCCTGCACTATACCCATTTGTGAGGCATTGCCCTTCCTCGTGTTCTGTCATGGCATACTTACCTCAGTGGACCCCGCTTTCCCGAGTTGTCTAAAGGGTCACACGATCTTTATCCTTGTCTTCCCCATGTCCTTTACCTTCTTGTCCACATCACCTAGAGTCAGCGAGGTGGTCAATTCTATGGAGGTGTATAGCATCCTAGTCTTTTGGAGGTGGTGGGCCCACTTCACCAGGGCCTTGTACTATTTTGAGATTTAATGAAATTTTGATCACCATGTTATCATTTATTGCTTAGTAATGTACTAACTTGTTTAATTGAGCCTTGTCACTTCATGCTTGCATATAGGTTTCAGCTAGCACCATAGTTGACCAGATTTGACTTAGTCAAACTGGGTTAACTAGGCCAAAAATGGCCCCGAAAAAATGTTGCGATCGGAATTTTGATATCGATCATTTATTATCTACAAGGGTCCCATATGAGCATGCAACTGACGGAATTGCAAAACATTGAACCGTTTGAGATATTTTTAATTATTATTGGTTAACTTTGACCCGTTTTAATTAAAAATCATGGATTTGGGGCAAATAATGGCAAAGTGATGGATCGGGGTCGTTCCAATGGTCATCCCTACTACTTTTGGGGTCCACGATCACATTGCAGCAGACGGTTCGGCAATCCGGGCAATAAGAGTGGGTCAAAAGCCCAATTTTCATCTTCAGCCATATAAACCAGCAGAAAATACAAGGAAATCATAATTTTGACTAAGGCAACTATAGGTAAATGGCAAAATCAATGGTTGGCAATGGTAAAGGTAATTCATAAGGTAATTTTGGTATGTTTTGACATTATATTTGATGGTTGTGGGGCCCCCATTTGCCCAGCTCACACTAGAGGATGAGTTTGCCCATAGAGGGGGCGTTTTCTCCACTAGGGGAAATTCGACTTGGGAGATTTCATGGTTATGTTGATGTGTGGGGCCCTTATTGTATTAGTTGGGGGGATAAAACCCCATATAGACACCCCCCCAACCCATTGGCATTTGTTGTATGGCCCACATGGGCCCCTCTCTATTTACTAGTGCGCTCTCTTGGGGCAATTCGCACTCCCCTCTTGGGATGCATCTCCACCATTCGATTTTGTGGATGGGGAGATGATCTCAACCCTCCGTTTTGGGGGGAAACCTATCTTGAGAGTGAGCCATCTCTATAAGAGAATGGACTCACATCCATTGTACCTCTCTTGGCATTTTTTGGACTTGGAATAGAAGAGAAAACGTTGTTGCTCTACTTGGCTCGTGTGTGATAGCTTCTTGATGTTGTTGATTGCCATACTATCTTGATGCACTATTTGTAGTTGGTGTATGATTTCAGCACTGTTTTACTCACCATTGTTTGCAACAAGCTCAAAATCTTGGAGGAGGGCGCTCCATTTGGCTTCCACTGGTGCTCCACTCTCCGGGTTGACCACAAAAGGGAAGTGTTTTTGCTACTTTCAGTCAAGCATTTCTCTCATTTTTTGCGCTGTTGTAGATTTCATTTGTTTGCCAACACTATTTTGATCTATTGTCTATTGGTGTTTGCAGGCAGAGGGGACGAGTTGGTGGGAGAGAGCAAATCGTTTTCAGCTAGGACTTCTCCAACCGCTTCAATTTGATTTTGGGGACGTATCAGCGTCTTCAAAATCAGAAATATCAGTGATTTCCAAGTAGGTGTAACTTCTTCTTCTCCCACATTTCAGTTCCTAATTTTGTTGAAGAGAGAAACTCATTAAAAACCCTAAAAATTGATAACTTAGGATTTCACCGTAGGAACTTGTTTTAATTAAAAACCCAGTAATGATATATGCCTAAACTCCCATATCTCAAGTTTCATTCGAATCCGACCCCATTTACCCTTAGAATTAGGCGCTGGTCACCTGCTGAATTTGCCCTCCTTGGGAATTTCAACCAATCTCATTGTAGGGTAAATTTTGGGGTTGTGGGTAGTCTTGATTCCATCTTAGAACGCCATTTTATAGGGAATCAAGTTTCAGACCTGTTAGGCTCCATTAGCCCATAGATTTAACACTGGTCACTTTGCCAAAAACGCCCCTCTAGGGCGTTTTTCTCTCTCAGCTGATTTGGGTCTTTTGGGGGTTTTGGGTACTCTTGTTTTGGATTCATATTGTCATTTCACCCTAGGAAATCAAGAGTCATTAGCTGGAAGTGAATATAAACACTAATTTCACGCTGCCCTAGTTCCACCAGTCTCAGAACCAATCTCTCCCTTAGGCAGATTTTCACTTATTAATCACTTCTTGCTTTATTTGCTACGTTAGTTGACTTTCAGCGATCTAAATCTTTTTCATTTATCATAAGTTATTGCTGGTCACTTATCACATCATTGTCATTTCACTGCTCGTGTCCATCAATTGGATGAAGTCGAACTTAGGAGCCATTTTACACTCATTCCTTGTTTTGTTCTCTCATCTTTCGGGTTTGGGTGTGTGTTTTGTCTCTCGACCATAATTCGTTGAGCAGGGTCTCCTCCTTGGCTTGGCTTTCACGCCTTGTCTAAAGTGATTGTAGCCTTGTCCGGTGTGACTTCTGTCCCTTGGATAGAGGACCTGGCTGTTGTTGGTTACACCTTCCTGGTTGCTCATCCTCTACCGTCCCTATTGGGATATCCCTCTATAGCAACTAGAGTTTGTGTGATAACAGACCTATCATGAAAAACTGGATTCCTAGAGAGTTTGATGCAACTCTATTTATCATAGTGAATCACCGTAGGCTCCAACTGCTGATCAAATAGACTCACCAACATTTTACGAAGCCAAATGGCCTTGCAATTGGCTAAACTAGCCGCCATATATTCTGCCTCAGCAGAAATCAATGCTACAGACTTCTGTTTCCTGTTGAACCACGACACGACTGTCGAACCCAAGCTGAAACAACACCCGGAGGTGCTTTTCCTGCCACCTACACTACCTGCCCAATCTGAATCTGTAAAGCCAACTAGTTGTACTCCCCCCTGCCTGACATAATTTAGTCCATACTCTGTTGTTCCATTGACGTACCTCAGAACATGCTTCGCTTAAGGTGTTGACAACAAAACTCAAATCTGGCCTGGTGTTGACCAAGTACATGAAGGAACCGATGAGTTGTCGGTACCCTTTGCCCAGCAAACAACCTTGAATTCCGTGCCTATTGTACGGCCTAAAACAACAATGAATGTTGTACCTTCTCCTCAGTTTTAGTGCCCATTTCTGCCTCCAAAACCATGTTGTACAAACCTATCAAAAATCGGTACTATATGGACTGTCCTTGAAAATTGTGTTGCTGTACGGTCACCCTGTTGTATGGATTTTTCCTTGGGAAATGTGCCCAGTCTCTCCTTCTTGAAATTCAAGTCACCTTCCTTGTCTTGGTTTTTTGGTTTGGAATCTCTCCAAAACCCTCTCTCTTCTCTCTCACTTGCTCTTCTTCTTCTCTCCAAAATTTCTCTCTTGGATTTGAATAATGAATTAGAAATGCCTTGCCCTAGCCCTTTTTGTTCATGATAACTTCCTCTTTCAATCTAATGGCCCAGATTAGATTAGATGAGAGGTTCTCATTAAATGCTCAATTTATTAATTAATAAATGACATTTAGTGCACCTCATGTCATTTAATAAAGTATGAGTCCCTCTTTTAATTAATCACTCACTTGACTTTAATTAAAATTGAACTTGGGATAAATCATGACTTTTATCTTTTAATGAAGTCACTTTAAAAATATAAAGTGCATCTCACTTCATTAATTAAAATTGAGTAGGGGTCACCAATTTAAAGTGTCCCTGTCCACCCCAAGGCATCGCTAAGTGAACAAACACTTCCTAGGTAACTTTTCAACAAACAATTTATGAGGAGTCATGTTCTGTAGATACGCTGCAGTGTTACATGCCTCAATCCAAAGAAAAAATGGCAAACCCTGGTCGTGCAACATAGATCTAGCAGCACCAACAATGGCCTTGTTTTTTCTATCAGCAACCCCATTTTGTTGAGGTGTATAGGGCACAGTCAACTGCCTCTTGATGCCCTCCTGGATGCAAAACTCATTGAACTCTTTGGAGGTATACTCACCTCCATTATCAGATATGAAGATCTTGATCTTCCGTTCTGTCTGATTTTCCACAAGAGCCTTGAACTCTTGAAAATTTTGCAAAACTTCTTTTGATTCTTTATTCTTTAAAAAATAGAACCAGGTCTTCCTGGAGTAGTCATCAATGAAGGATACATAGTACTTGTAGCCTTTCAAGGATGTAGTGGACATAGGACCACAGAGGTCAGAATGAATCAAATCAAGTGCTCTTGTAGATCCGCTATCACTCTTGGGAAAAATAGTCTTGACGTACTTCCTGAGAGCACACCCCTTGCACACATCATTGTGCTCTGTGCTAAACTCAAGCACTTCTGTCACAATCTCCCTCAGAATCTTGATGGCAAGATGTTGTAGATGGGCCATCCTCCTGTGCCAAAGCTCACAGGTGTCACAATCATCATCACGACTACTATGACTCAGGGCATGATGAAGCTGAAAGTTGAGCTTGTACAGTTTTCCGCTGCGGACTCCAATCCTCACAGCTGAGGTATCGTTGGATCCCTTGGGATGAACTAGAACATTTCCATCTCTGAACATCACCCATAATCCCTGATCATCAATAGTAGATACAGAGATCAAGTTCTTCTTTAGACCTAGGACATATAGAACATCACGAACTCTCATAGATTCTCTTGATTCTCTCTAAAGGACATTGTTCCTCGTCGTACTGCTTTGACAGTAGACTTGTCTCCTAGTACAATCTCAAAATCTAGCCCATCCTCGGCTAGATTTGTAAAGTACCCACGAACACTTGTCATGTGGCTAGAGGCTCCGCTGTCTATGATACACTAGAAGTGGAAGCGCTTAAAGATTGACAAGTGTTGAGAGCCATCTCCATGTCAATCTTGTCAGTAGAATGCTCATCTATATTCATATAGGAGCAAGAGGTGCAAGCAACTCGATCATCCCTGACACTTGTGGTCATGGTGATCTGAAGGCATAGATCTAACTCCTGCAACTGTAGATCTGAAGCCCAACAGAGATCACCACACAGATTTGGTACACAACTTGCATATCTAAGTGTGATTGCTCTCCCTGATCCTTACCAAGGCTCTGATACCATGTAAATTTTAATCCAGAGATCACTACTCCCTCTAGATAGCCCTGGGATCTCAAGCGGTTTGAGTCAATGTAAATCAATAATGCTCCAAAGAAATAAGACTCAACAACGATAGATCTCTTTACAACATAAACACAATCAATCACACATATGACACTGCACATACACTGGAAACCCCAATCGGGGAAAACCAACAATCCTGTGGGGATTTCTTCTATCTTGAGCCTAGAGGAATATATGAAATAAGCAAAATACAACAATGTTACCTCAGATGCAACACTTAATCTTGACAGGTCAATACCCTAGATCTACATGCATCAGTTGATGCATGCACTAAGGAAATGTGACCTAGCTGTCAATCTGGATCTGAGTTTGTCTGCAAGTAGCTCTGACTGTACTGCCTCTCCCACTGCTCTGCTTTGATCTGCTCGGCTACAGAAGAAGCCCAATAGCTGAATGCGTCCTCCTGTGCATGGATAAGTGTGCCCTCCCTCAAGATAACAAACGCTCGTACGGAATCAGATCTCAACAGATCTGAGCTCTGATCGTCACAGACCTTTCTCAATCACTGAGACAAGGATGCTCTAAAAGTCTCAGCTGCTCAATTGATCAACCGTAAGTTGTACGAGCTTCTCTCTCCTCAAAGAATGTGCCCTCCTCTCTTAGGAAAGTCGCCCACCTCTCAACTGGATAGATCTCAGATCAGTTAGCTCGGTAACTCTGTCAGACACCTTCTGTCTCCTTATATCAGTAATTTTCATTAAAATCCACACTAAAGTTAAAGTATGCCAGATTAATTTATTAAACCCAATTGACACTATTAACCACACATGGATTTCTTCACTATGCAGCGGAAAATAAATACTGAAAGAAATATAGAATCAATCACATCAATGGAGACAACACAAATCTTTTTGGGTATAAACCCCCGGACAAAACCCAAGATGGGAAAATTGGTGCAGCAGTCTGAGATGAAATTTTATTATCAAGATATGGAACAATTACAATCCAGAAAATCAATTTACCCAACCTGGCAAAATCGAACCTTTGCAAATTACTGAGAAACACCCTGCTGATCTATATGGCCCCCTGCGCAGCTGTACGACCCTCTGCGTCAGCTGTACGGAATCCGTGCGACCCTCACACATGCAGATTGTTGTATGGCGTTGTATGGTCGAGTTGTTGTACAACTGCTGTACGACCGAGCTGGTACGGCCTCTGCAAATCAATTCAGCCTCCTCCTCTGAGAATTCATACGGCTCTCTCCTCTGCCTGATCAACCTGTCAATTCTCCAGATCAATGCTCCTCCGTCTTCTCTGCAAACTTTTCTCTCAAACTTCTCTATCTCTCTGTGTGTCCTTTCCACCAAATCGATCCTCCTTTTAACTCAATGGCCAAGCAAAAACCCTAACATCTCAGTGTGGATCTATGGATGAGATCCTCCGGTGAGATCAATGGCCAAGATTAGATTAGCCATCAATTTAATTATTTTCATTTGTACTTTATAAAATGTGAGTCCACTAAGTCAATTAATAATTAGATCACTTAATGCACTTTTCCTAAGTCTAAACTTCGGAAAATACATCAAATACATTTGGCTTCCTGATTTAAGTCTTTTAGCATGCAAGGACACATGCAATGCAAGAATACCTTCCTTGTTGCCACTTTCTAACAATATCAACTCACTGGCAAATTAGGTTTACCAAAAACCTAAAGTGGGTGCATTCAAAACTCACTTTTGCATGCAAAATTTTTCATGCCCACAAGATAATAACTTCCCTGGTTAACCTTTTAACACTTGCAAGGTGGGTGCAAATAAATTAAAGTAAAAATAACTTGAAACTTAAACAAATTACTAGCCAACGCGATGTTGCATGGATGGGCAAAGCCACTTCACATGCAAGGTGTAGGCAAACAATATTACCTAATGCAAATGAAAAATAAACTAATTCCCAGCCCTTTCAACAATTGCTATGCAAGGGTGGCAAAGCCAACTCTCTAGCAAGCAATAGAATGGCCAAAATAACTTAACGAAACAAATGCTATCCTAGCCACACAACTCTCTTGCTAATGAAGAGGAGGGGGAAGCAAACTATCAAAATGAAAATAACATACACAATTAACCCTAGTCCCTCTACACTTGCAATGCAAAATTGGGCAAGCCCAACTTCTAATGCAGCAAAGGATGGTCGAAAATTTAAAGCTTTTGCTAGAAATAAATGAAATAAAGCACCAAGCCCAAGAGACTCTCTTGGGCTTGTTACAACAAGAAAGATTTCAGCCTTATAATATACAAGAAAATGGAGGTCAAGAACAATAAATTTGACCCATTTTTGGTGAGGAACTTGAAGTGGCCACTCTTGGGTGATTTTTGAGCTTACTTGTGACCAAATTTGGGCATTCCTTCCCTTTGTAACATCAAAACTTGCACAAAACAAGAAGTTAATCTTTTGCAAATATGATGAAAATGAGTATGGAATAAACTTGAAAATTTTAGCATATAAATTTCAGAAAATTGTAAGTGCAATGTAGAATGTAAAAAGGATTGAAATGATGATTTTAGAATGCTAAATAGGTAAATAAAAATATGCAAAAAAAAAGTTAGTTAGAAGTTGCCAAGTCCCTCAATAGTTGTTGAACAATGGGATATCCCACCTGGGAATCCCACTCTCCAAGCTTGAGTAACCTGTAACAAACTAGCTTCAAATGCACAAGGGGTGAGAGATCAAACAAAGACTCGAGAAATCATATATTCAAACTAGAAGTCTAGGAATTTCTCAAATGATAAGAAGATAACCCACATAACATGTAACAACAATATTACAATATTATTCTCCAGCGAAACAATTTGCTTGAGATCCACAGATGCAAGAATGAAACCAAAATGCAACAATGTCACCTCCCACAATACCAAGGACCGAATTTCCTCCAAAGGTTTTCTTCATTCACATCAAAAGCTGGAAATTGCAATGACTCTCTTCTTTGGACAAGAATGGAAGCAAGAGAGCAAGAGAGAAAAGGAAAGATAGGAAAATCATTAGTGATTGTAACCCAAATGAGGAGAAAGAGCCTCCTTAAATAGAAAGAGAGAGAGGGGAGAGTTCTGTTATCACACCATAGTAGCAGGGCTACTATTCTTGCTTAGCAGATATCTGCACACTCTAGAGCTTCCATTATTCAGAGCTTGGCTATGATGATTGTATATTTTGAGATCACTCATGATCAGAGCAGTGTATTATTCAGACTTATGTTAGACCTTGTGTCAAGGCTGAGCCTTGAGAGTTCAAATCTGATGATCGATGTGACCCTTTATCCCATGCAGTTTCAGTTCAGTGCTTAGAGATGTATTGCAACAGTGTTTTAGATGATATATGATGATTATTATTGTGATGATGTTATATGATCTATGGATATTTTATCATTGACTGTGGATTATTATCTTGTTAATTTAGTCATGATCACAGCATTTGCTTGGTATATTATTCCTGATGTGGCAAACTATTTAAAATGAACTGTAAATTCTAAAATGGACATTTACTTGCACATTTACGTTGTTTGACAAAACCCACTGGTTTACTGCCTTACATAGATATGGTCTTTCTTGACACCAGTTGTCTGCTAGTTTAGGCTCCATATTCACTTGACTCCATCCATACATGACTTTCCTTATTTGACTTTAAACCTTGACCTGTCTTATTTGACTTTCTGATACCGAGGACCTCCCCATTTTTTACCTCTGTGTTTGGACCGCATCCCTGTATGTTTAGTGTCTCGGCTCTAAGTTGGTGACAAAACTTACCTTTGGTGAGTTGGATTGTAGGCCTAAATCATTCTGGTCGGTTGTCCCGATGTTTGGCATTGGCTCGAACTCCCCCTAGTCACTTGAGATGTTGTTGGCTAAAACTGAAAGCTCATGTACTACTTATGGAAACTTATAAATTCGCCCATGCAAACTAAAAAGGGCAAGAGCGATGAACTGCTGAAAATACTCCTCGAAGAGTATAAGAAAGGTCCAAAAAACAATGGTTCTTAAAAGCTATATCTAAACAATTGCTGACCTTATATGTTTATGAAAACATGCCCTGGATGCAAGCTGCAACTAGTTGTGCTTATCAACACACTTGAGATCCGAAGGGTTATGTAGGCCAAAAATGCCAGGAAATGAAATTGAATGATCCTAATGAACCTGGATCAACTTGATGTAGACATGATGCCTAAGTTGAATAAGCACTCTCTAAACAACTTATCCATTTGTGAGGCACAGCCATCCCCCGTGTTATTTTGTCCAGCACAGAGTTTGTAGCTTTCCCCCTTCTCCCAGTCCAAAGTATTTTTGAGTTGAGTAAGACAAGTCAACCCCTTGGCCCAACCTTGTTCCTAGCCTTCATCCTTGACTAGCAGTTTGACCATGTCCAATTGATGAGTTTGTCATTTGAATTATTGTGCAAGTAATTTTATATAACAAAGGAATATGCAAACTTGATTAGTGCCACTGAATGGATGTTATACTTTGAGCTTGGCTGTGAGAATGATTAGAGAAGCATGTCTTAGTCTACTGAGGTGATTTATCCTTGGTTGTATATTATTGGGATCCGTGATGATGTGGGCCATATATATATACCTATTGATGATGATTGATGGTCCCACATACTTGATGATGATGCCATATGATGGACATATGGTTCAGATGATGATTGATGCAGTTCAGCAGATTTTATTATTACTTCAGACCATTAGATTATGCACTGTTCATATATGGTGGACCCTACAGCTGGCCCATTAGGGAAACCCATGGTGTATGAGTACACATTCCTAGTGGATTTGGGTCTTCTGGATCCAATGAGACACTTATCTTTCAGTTCCGGGCACTTCTGACAGTCATTGATGCAGTTTTACACTTGTTGACCAGATTTGGGGCTGATTTCCCAGCCTGAGCAGCAGGGGCCATGAGAGGCTAGTTCACCTAGGGCGCTGTATGAGGAGAGGGTGGTCCAGCCACTTGTTTTTACCATTTACCCCTCCTTTTGGAGAGCCTGGTGGGCTCAATTGGACAATGCAGATGCCCTACGAGGCAGTTTTGGCACTTTCACAGTTACCGAGGCAGTTAAAAAATGGGATAAAGTGGTCACTGAGGAATTCGATTTGGGCAATTAAGGCAAGGTTTTGGCATTTGGTTTTCACAGAGGTCTTCCAGGGTGATCCCACTATCTTCCAGCCAGTTTTCACCATGTGGGTAGGCCCACAGCGATCACTGGAGGTCTTTTACTGCTTGTCTGTCACAGATTTTGAGGACAAATTTGATCATTTATATTATCTTGGACATATTTTATTATTTTATTGTGCCTTAGGGATGAGCTAGTAAGGATTGATGCCTCCTAGCCCCACCATGTGCTTCTTATGTCATGTCTTAGTCATTATGAGGTGGATTTTTGTACTTTTACCCTTCTAGTGGATGACGTCATCCTCACTTTGTACCATTTAGTTAGGGCGTCATCATTATATTGGGTGATCCATGTGATATATTGTTATGATTCATTATTAGCCATTGATCATGTATTGAGATCTTTTAATCTCAACCACTCATTTTATGTAGTATTGTAAAGTGGTATAGGGTTTTGGTCTTTATTATCCTATATAAGGAGGAGAGCCCCTATTGTATAGCTCACCTTTGGAGCTCTGGAATATTGGAATAGAACACTTCTTTGTGGAGCAGATCTCTTTGTCTTGTGGATTCTCTTGCATCTTGAGTATACAGTATTTCTTCTATGTATCATTGTGGATTTTGGTGCTTCTACTAGTTTTCTTGCAGGAAAGTCGAATTGGTGGAGAGGAGAGCGATTTCTTGAGGGTTATTGTTGGAGGGATCCACATATTCTCTCTTGGGTTGATCTTATGACAGGGAGTATCATTATTGTATCTTCGTGACATAGTTGATGCTTTCTATTACATCTTTCTATCATTTTCATAATCATCTTACTTGACTTGTTTCTTTGATCTTGTCTTGTACGAGGAGGACGATTTGGCTATCTTGGAGGAGGACGTTTTGGTTGGAGCTCTTGGATCTCACTCTTGAATATACACATAGGAGAATGTTATCAATTTGCAAGGTGGCCACAAGCAATTGAGGTAAGATCTACAAGGTACGTGCCTCTTTCCATCCATTCTCTCTTCATTGGTCACAAACCCTAATTAATCAAAACACCAATTTTGGTTTTTCTTAGATCTACTTAGATCTGGCCTTGCTTTTGAAAAGATCTTAAGAACCCACCTCTATAGCATGCACCCCTAGTTGGATCTATAGTTTGGTGGTGATTGAGTTAAAATTAACACACTTTTCAAGGCAATATAGCCCTCTTGAACCAAATTGCACTTCCTTGGAGAGGCTTGTTGGGTTAGATCTAGCATGTGGGTAGGTGAGATTCCACTTGATTTGCAATCTACACACTTGATAAACTACCCCTAGACTTTTACTTGGGTGATTTCTACCTTGTGGGCATCATTCCACATTTTAAGGGATTAAAACCCCCTTTTGAATTACTTGGCACCTTAAAACTCAGATCTAGTAAGATCTAACCCTTGGATTGGCTTGATTTTCTAGATCCACATAGATCAGTGCCTAAACTACTTGGATCTACAATTTGGTGGCCATTGGACTTGATTTGACACACCTTATCCACCTTTTAGCCCTCCTTGAGCAAGGTCGCACTTCCTTGGGTGACCGAGTTTGCCCACTTCTAGGGCTTGGGTAGTTGAGATTTTAGTGGATTTGGAACGGGCATACCTTGAAACCTATATCTAGAGTATCATTTTGTGACGATCTGCCTTGGGGGTAGCATTCCTTGTTTTAAGGGATTGTGGTCCACTTGGGTCATTTCATGAAATCCTAGATCTAATAAGATCCAACCACTCTATCTCAATTAGCCCACTTGTCTTGACTTCTAGGTGTCTCGATCTACACTTTGACATATCTTTTGACTCCATTAACCCATCCAACAAGGCAATAGTCCTCGTTAAGCAAGTCGCACTCCTTGGGAATTGTGTCAAACCTTAGATCCATTAAGTGGGTACTCCTAATTTCAATTTAGATCCATAGATCTACTCATTACATATCCTCTGGTGCCAATTGCATCCCTTAATTTCACCTAGTGGGTCCACATTAAACCATTTCACATATCCCAAGAAAGTAGGACCCACTTGTGTAACACATGGTACTAGATCTTGTCATTATAACTAATCATGTGACCTAAATCATACATTGGTTGAAACACTAATCATTTCTCAAACCACCTTCAACCATACTTCAATTTCTAGGTCCACTTTACCTTGCTTTGGTTTCCATAACTTACCATTTACTCATCCCTAGGAACCTTTGTCTGGGTCCAATCATCTTTGATTGGTTATAGGGTCTCCCCCTAGGTCTTGATTTATCTAGATTTAAAGTGAAGAGTGCCTCGGTTGACGTGACTCCCACCTTGCATTGGGAACCGTGGCATTTCTTGGGTCACCTCTTTAGTTGTCCATCTCCTCTACCATCCCGGATGGGATACCACTAGGGACAACTACAAGTTGTGTGATAACAAGTTCCTTTGCATGAGTGACATTTGTCACTTGGAGAGAAAGGGGGCCCATGAAGGGGGGTGCACTTCCTTGGGTTAAAAATAACAAACAATGGGGGCGAAAAAACCCCCCACTCATGTTTTATATTTCATTGTTAGGCCAAGGGGAAGGAATCATGAAGGTGGGACTCCCCCTTTTGGCTTATTTCAATTTTTCTCATTTCCCATGGTGAGATAGGGTTTCCCTCTTAGGGAGACAACTTCAAACTTAAAAAATACTTGCTTGGGGGGGCCCCTTTGGCCTTTACTTTTATCTTAGGGTCATAACATAACGTTTGGAAACTTAATTTGGCTACCCCAAGTGACTAGACAATTTTCCAAAATTTGCCTTACTAATTATTTGCCAATTTTCCTGATTACCTTGACTTACTAAAGCAAATGTGTCCAAAACCTTAGCAAGACTTGTCTGAATGACTTCAAACTTGGTCCAAGTGTGTAGGGGGTCTCATGCCATTTATCTTGAGTACCCATACCCCTATACAACATCATAAATGACCACTTATCCCTCTTTTACATTACAATTTTTTTTTTTATGCCGAGGGACATTTTTTAATTACCAAAAAGTAAAAAATCCTAAGTAAAACTTAATGAAACTCCGCAAGACTCTGGATAATCTCTGGCATGGTAATATAGAACATTCCTAGGCCCAATCACCGCATGGACTCGATCATTAGAACGCCTTTCACCACTTTGGAGGTATTTTTGAGTGAAAAACTCCGATAATTAAAATCACTAAAAATGAATTTTAATTAAGCAAGGGGAAAAACATTCGATGAAAGGACTTCCCTAATGATAAAGTCTTAGGCAACTAAGTTATACAAAATTTGACCCGCATGCTGACATATCATTACAAAATCTCCTGCAGGGGTGCGGAAATTTCATGGAGAGAAGATAAGAAAAAGAGTTGCCTTGCTTGAAAATTTTTATTAGGCATTTCTTTCTCATCTTCAAGGCACATGGTACATGTGCATGGTAGATGGTTTCCCACGAGCACATGTACCTTTTACAAATAGCTTCCATTCTAAAGGAATACCACTCATAGATGTCAGCACTAGATCTCTATCAGAGACACTTTCATCAATAGCTGCCAATGGATCTCTAATCTTGAGCAATCTTGAGAAAGTAAGAAGAAACTGAATCATCCTTTGTAAACCTTACTTGACGGAGTTGATCTTTTAGGGCCAAAATTCTGCTAGGATTCTCATTTTCATATAGTCTCTTCAAGTCATCATACATCTTCTTGGCTGAATTCTGGCTTGCAATAAGAGGTACAAGATAATCTTTTACTAAGTCCATCAATAGCTGTGGCTTCATTCTTCTTGAATCTTGATTTCTCTCTGGCTCCCTCTAGCTCTGGAATGACTTTGAGTATATGATCGTTGAGATCATATGTTCATTTAGGAGCATGAGCATTTTGCTTTTCCAAGATCTAAAGTTTGAGACTCCTTCTAATCTGTCTTCTACTTCGAGTCCAACAACCATCTTGTTTGGAAGACTGAAAACCTAAAATCTGACTTGGAAACCTTAGCAGAAGCTAGGTCAAAAACCAACCTTCTTGAAACTGAGATTTGTTTCCACAGAGAGATTCAATTTCCTAGGCAGAGTTCAAGAGAGGTCTTTCCAGATCAATTTTGTGGATGGAAACCTTGAAATCGGAAAGCCCTAGTTTTTGGCACTTGTCTCTTTCAGTACAACTCTGATACCATGTTAATTTTATAAAATTGCAGTATAAATTATATTATAAGCATCCCAAGAATAACTGAAAGAATAACAATGCACAAAAACAATAGACACAGATGTTTATCCTGGGAAACCACAAGGGAGAAAACCCAACAACCTTCTTAATCAGAGATTCAGTACAAAGATCAGATAAAGATCACAAAGAGAGATGATGCCAAATAAATAACTTCAGTAAGATAGTCTTCTACAACCCAAAAATTGTCTTTTTTGAGTGATGTGCACTTTTCCAACTTGCTTGAGTGAATTGCTTGATGGATCAAATGAGGAAGTGTCATCCTTTATTTATACTTGATTATGCGCTGACTTTTCTTAGTGGGGTCGTCTTTTTTTTTTTATATTCTGCTTGGGCCGACTTGTCTTAGGAGCAATATAATAATGTTTTATTTATTTATTCTGGGCCGACTTTAGCTAGTGAGGATACCTCACTTAGCTACAAACATCAACACTTGCAACGTTTTCTGGTGTCATATCAAGATTTCTTTGGTATTCCATGTTGTCTTCTCACTACTAATATTGCTATTATCTGCTTCTCTATCAGCATTAAACATTGGGATTCTACTTTTGTGACTTGGATTGCTATGACACTTCTAAGTGTTTTGAATATACCTAGTTGTTTTATTCATCAGATGTGACATCCATGTCGATGACTATATCTTTCTTATCCTATTCAAAGAGCCTATATGCCTTAGACTCTTCACTCCATTTCATAAAGGGATTTCTTTTTTTTTAATTTAGTTTATCCTTTTTCTTTGAGAAATATGCCTTATAGAGTCTCTTTGGTTAAGTTGTTGTGTTATGAGGGGTGTATCTATATCAATGTTTTTTTTGTAATTTAGGCTTGTATTATATTAATGTACAAAAAATATTAAATTGGTGTAAGTTGTTCTTCCTCCTGAGGAGGGAGGTCTAAACTTAACCTTGTGAAAGCAAGAAATTTGATTATAGACTATTGTGATGTTATTAGCTTGGAGGTTGATTTTCCAAAACATAAAAAAGAATCTGAAAGAAGATGCCCCTAATTTGCTAATAGTCTGAACTAGATGTATACATAGCATGATTACAAAAGAGAGGACACCTAGAGTGACATTAGCGCTTTGTCTAAGCCCTACAAACCTAGAGGGTTTGTGATGATCCTCAAAACTGACAGACATGTAAATTGAAAAGCAAGAGAACTTGGTAACTTGGGGAACAAGTTTTTGGTCATTATCAGAGTTAGAGACCAAAACGATGAAGTCAGCTGGGAGAGCTTCTAAGGGTTCTCATTTTGTGTCCTCTTGGTTTCATTCTTTTGAAGTTCTGAGTCTTCTTGGACCATTTCGGCCTTGAGGCCCCAAGGGACTATAATTGGCACGCCATACTTTGCCTCCATGAAATCTAGCTTCCATAGAATGTTTGATTGTAGTTGAAATTCATTTTCTTTCATTGCCTGGGCAATGCGCGATTTGACCAACCAATAAATCTCTATAATCTTGGAATCTTTGGTGTCTCTGCTTCTAGAAAACGTGGTTTCTGGCATACACTGAAGAGTTTCCTTGTCAACCTGCTTGGAGGGTGTCATTCCTCTGCTTGCAATTGCCTTCTTCTCCAACTTGTTTATCTTTGCCTTAACAGATTCAGAGTGAGACCGCTGATACTTGTTAGCCATGGCCATTGCTTCCAATTGAGCCCTGGTAATCTTCCTTGGTTTTGGTTTGAATGGAATGGAGATGTTCGAAGCCCGACCCCTTTTGGTGTGTCTGGGACAGACCTTGTCCTCCTCTTTAACCTTTGCCTTACTCTTCAAATTTGTCGATGAATGGATGGACTTTCTTGTCGTTGTGTCCTTGGGTTTCCTCTGTCTGCCTAAAGACGAACTCCCCCAACTAGCGGTACAAGATGGTCACTTCCATAGAGCCGAATTTGTTGCAATGTCCCCTTTGTCAACAACCTTGAGGAAGCACTAGTTTGGAGAGTTATAATTGAAGTGACCCGAAAACTTGGGGCGCCGGAAATCTAAAACATGAGGCCAAGTGCTCACACCTAGAGCCACAAACTCTAACTCTAGGTCATGAGTGGCCCCTTTCCCATAGTCACAGAGGAGGTTTAAAATGAAAAGACTTAGAATTCAGAGCAAAAGCAGGGGAGGGATGTCGACCTTGGGAGATCGAGGTGGAGCACTCACACCTAGAGACAGAAACTCTAACTTTAGTTCATGAGTGGCCCCTTTCTCATAGTCACAGAGGATGTTTAAAACAAAAACTTAGAAAGCAAAGTAAAAGCAGGGGAGGGATGTTTTCATTGGGAGTTTAAATCTTCCCTCTTCTTAAGCTGGATGAATCAACCAAACACATAATTCTTTTGTCCATATTGTTTTGTTGACCCCTGGTCATGAAATGATTGTAGTTGAGGTGCATGGGAGTGTTGTTGATGCTTGGAGTTACCTCTCTATATCACCCATTGCCATCCTTGCTCGGTATGGTTGCCCAAATCCTTGCCTAGAGTAGTTCCCACACATTGACATGAAACACTCTGGTTGAGCACCAGGCCAATGCTGCCTCCTTCCACGTCACGAAGTAAAGGACGCATCTCATGTCTACCTTTTCATCCGTGGCACACCATTCGGGTGCGCGTGAATAATATCAGTGTTGCATTTATCTTTTTCGGTGAACTTATTTCCGATGGTCTAGAATATAACTTATCGACAATTTTGGGGAAAATATTGAAAATTATTGGGAAACTTAAAAAATACAAAAATAATCATTTTTTTTCAATTTTTTAAGCATATAAAGCAACAACAACATCAAACAAACACATTGCTACATAAATATGAAAATAAAAATGACATATAAGATGTCATGTGGTACATCAAACATTGATACTAAAATATAATGAGTCAAAAGTATTAAGTATTGACAGGATATGGTAGATAGGAGTAATTCCCACTCCACAATTGCTCGGCTGATGGCAATGAAAACATTATTTTCTCTTTGGTTGTTTGATGGAAAATGGTCACAGTATCCTTCGAGCTCAATCCCCCAACTCACTTTTGCAAAATTAGGGTTAAAAGACCAAGAATCTGGTTAGAAGGAAAAATTGTCATGAGCAGGGCAATAATTTCTAAATTATCGTGATAATATGAATTTATTGCAATAATTTAAAAAAAGGAAAATATCACGATAAATTTTAGTTATCACGATAATTTCTAAAAAGGAAAATATTGCGATAATGTAATGTCCTCTTCTGCTTAAACACAGAGGACCATCCCGCTAACCTATCTGATTCCCATAGGTTCGAGCGGGCACTGACATTCAGGGAATCAATTGAGGATTGATGCCATATGTACCCTAAGAAGATCTCTGGCATGGGTATTATATCATCAGTAGGTAAACAGGGGCCACAGGAACTAAAGGCCACCTGCATGCATGACATCCGAGCATTATTTCATGATGCATGCACTGATTGAGTCTCCAGACACTCTAAAAGCACCGCATGCAAGTCAATTGAGAATTAGAAGATAAAGTGACCTAATTAGGTCAAAAGTTAGGTCTGACAGGTGAATGTTATAAAAGAAAGGTAAAGCTAGTAAAGAAGACCTGCTTATATGATTATTGATTTGTGATTTCGAATTGGAGAGCTCAGTGAGCTAAGTTGGGATTGAGTGCATACGCTCAGCTAACTAGTGTATTTCGGCAGCGAAATCTATCTACCCTAGTCACTATCAGGTTGGATCATCCAGATTCAGCACAGCTTCATCATCAGATTAGGATTCGAGTTTTCAGTGATTTGAGGGATTCGCCCTCCTTGCATGGGCGCATCATCTATAGAGAGATCTATTCGCCTTCCAGCCTACAGGGCCTGGAACTGTTGCATGCTGCTCCCAGTCTTATCAGAGCAGTGATATTACCCTTCCTCTGGAAGAAGGGCTTTCCGTTTGAGTTTCAGGCTACTTCTCAGCACATCCTTCCTCATAAAAACATCTTCCTGCGTGTGGGTGACTTTCCCAAGGAGGGGATCCACATTTTAGGCTGTTGAGCCATCAGTTGGTCTGCATGCTGCTTCTATCTTGTTCAGAGGGGCACCATAATCCCAACACACCCTTTCTGGAGCTTCTTCTGCTGATTATTATTTACTGAGGAGCACATTAAGATTGGAGAGGGCGCATTTATACCAAGGGTGCATTCTCTGGAGGAGGTTCAGCCTTATCTCCCTATTCCACCGGCACAATCCTTGCATGCCAGGTTTATATTGATCTTCATCAGCTGATCTATCTATTGGTACGTACATGCATCACTTCTTCCTATTTTATAGCATTTCCGATTATCCGGGTTATAGATCTGCATGCAAGTGCATGCATGCAGAGATCAGTGCATACTTTCATACCTATCCTTATATTGAGGCATAAGACTACTAGCCAACCACAGTACAACACAAAAAAAGAAAAAATATCAGTTTGGGATATTACAGATAAATTGCGGTGATAATATTGCCAAGGGGTTTAACTTTCAGTTTATCGACTTATCGGCAATATAAGTGTAATACAAGCCTGATCACCTTGCTTCTTGCTGCTAGACCACACTCCCACGGGCCTTGCTTTTATCCTTATTGTTTTTTCCTTTTGGAACATGAACATAAGTGTTACACTTAAATATTCTTGAGATGACTCACCTGTGGTTTGCTACCACTCCATGCTTCTTGCGTGATATTTTTGACTACATTTGTTGGACTTATGTACAGTCGATAAACTGGCATATGAATTGCTTCAACACAAAACACATTTGTTAGAGTCTTTCCCATAATCATGCTTCTTATCATCTCCACAATTGTCCTGTCCTTTCTCCTCGCAACACCATTTAGCTGATGAGTATAAGAGAAAGATAGCTGTCTGTGAATGCCATGTGAATTATGGTAGCTGGAAAACTCCCTAGATTTATATTTGTCTTCTTTATTTACATTTAAATTTTTCTTCATTATCTATTCTGAGAATTTCAATCTTATTTCCACTCTACTTTTCCACTGTAGTACTGAATTCTTTGAAAGCTTGAAGTGCTTGTGACTTGTTCTAGAGAAAGTAGAACAGTACCTTTCTGAAAAACTCATCAACAAAGCTGATGAAATATGATGTTGCGCCTGATGATATTGTGCTTGTCAAACCACACAAATCATTGTATACTCTTACTAACAGTAGTTGTTTGGTTGCTTCCGTGCATCCTCTCAGGCAAATTTCTCCTTTTGCTACTTTTCTAACACAGTACCTCCATAGATACCTGTTTATAACAGAGCAATAGGCAAACCGTGAACAATGTTCAATTTCTTCAAAGTAGTAAGCTCTTGTATTTAAGATGACCAAATCTCTGATGCCAAAACCAACTTATAGCTCTGTCTTCACCCCTTAGGGCTTGTTTAGTTGTTTACATAATTGCAAACCTATACAAACTACGTCCTTCTTTACTTGTAGCCACTACCTTGCAATGGTTCTTTTTTCCTTTATGAGGCACTTCTTTGTCAAACTCCACCTTGAAGTGGTGCTTTACAATCTAACTTATAGAAAGCGAATTCTGTCAGACCTGGTACAGACAAAGCATTGTGTATCTTCTTAGTTCCACCATCAACTACCACTATCTTGTTCTTATTCAACACTATTATTTGCATACCGTTCTTTTCTAAATGTGCTGAATCAGGCTTTTTAATTTTCCACTTGCTTTTAAAATGACAAGTTTTCCACAGTAAAAGTGCTTGCCTCTGCTTGAACTGGTATTGTGCTTCATTGGGTTTTCCTGTTTTGTGTTGCCTTCTTTTGACCTCTGATTTTGTCTCTTTGCTGGCCAAGGTTCCTTTTCCCTTTCCCTTTTTGCTTTGCTTCCAACACACGGAAAATTTCCATCGCCGTAGAGATTTTTCCTTTGCTCCTGCTACAAACGTAATCCTTCGTGTTCATCCAATGTTAACTCTTCAACTTATAATTTTAGACAATGATTATATCAAATACTTTAAGGAGCTGAGGCAAACTGTTAAGAACAAGTGTGATCAAATTGTCGTTTTAAATTTGATCACCAGCTGCAATTAACTGATCTTTCAACTCTTTAAGTTTGGGAAGGTGACTTGTAATTGATTCAACTTCAACCATCCTCACATTGTATGATTGATTCCTTAAGAGATCTTGTATGTGGACGTCAATTTGTTCTGCATCTTAGATGTGTGCTATAACTTCATCTGACAATGACATCCCAATGATTGCCACTGATTCTTGTCAAATGGTGCTTCTTCCCTCGTGGCTTCTCCAGGTCTTTGCTCTATTCTGCTAACAATTTCCCATAGTTCTATGACCACTAAGATATTTTTACTTTTAAACTTCTAGAGGGCTTTTGGGATAGATATACTTTGATTAATATTTTTTGGTTTAAAGAAAAGGTTTCTAGCTAACAGCATCTTGAAGGATAAAAAGAGTACAACATCCACAAAAGCAAGTACTGGAGTATCTGAGACTTGAATGAAGAATGAGACTTTCAATTGTCATGACTACTCCAAAGCCAACTTGCCTTGTGATATTGAACATTCCACTTCTTGTTAAGATGATCAACCTAGTAAACAAGTTGGGTGGATCTTGTCACAAAGGAAATGATTTAGAGCTCGCCACGAGATCCACTTGGTTGTAACTTGCAGTCTTATACCACAGTTCACCTCACATGTGAAATCCTTTTTTTGCCAATTGTTTTCCAGCAAAGGAAGGAATTAAGCTAAGTTCCCCTTGATCCATGATGTCGAAATTGGTCATGCAGACAAATCCCAACCCTCATTGATAATTGCTAATAGATATTAACAAGTAACTTTACTGTTATTCTATTTATAAAATTGCATGCTTGAGCTTAAACAGAGATAGTTAGTGATCCTTTTGACTTGATATATCTGGCAATCTCCTTCAAATACTAGGGTAGGTTTACTATTCAAATAGTATGGAGTGTGTTTTGTTCTATAGGTGTCAAATTAGGTGTAGATAACCTCACGTGATCATGACACCTCAAACTAAGGAAAATTGGTAGAGAAAACACAAACAACCTCCCTATAATGATGTCAACCTATTAATCACTGTTAAGTGTGCTTTATTCCTAGAACTATTTATATATCAAAACTCTGAAATATATGATCAAATTAATGCTCCTTATTGGCTGTTTATAGAGATTGAGGTACTTAATGACCTGTCAGTGGACTGGCTTCCTTTTCTGAACATCATAACATGCTTGCAAAATCTTGATTGCCAGATGGGTAGTTGGAGTCAAAACTACTGCTTTATGATTAGTGTGTGAATCCTCTAGTGAGCCAAAATAGTTTTTGTGACAAACTCGTGTTAAATAGTGTTCTGTTTTACCCTTATCTTAAATGTGTTTCACTGTCTAAACTCTTGGCAATTTAATGTGTTGTCCGTCGAGATGCACACAAGCAGCGGAAATCTTTCGAAAGCTGTCTCCTCACTACAAGTAGGAGAGGTGTGGCCTTGGGGGCAAGCAATGAGCCAGGTACTGTCACTTGAATCCCAGCTCCTCCGTTTAGGCTAACTCCTAACGAAGCCAAGGGGGGTAGTCCCTACAAAGAGTTTCACTAAGGCTCTTATGTTTTGTAATGTTTTTTGATGAAGTGATGCGGATGGGTGTTGTTTAGGAGTTTTTGTGATGAAATCAAATTATAAATAAGATAAACAAGATAAGATGCAATTCACGTTGCTAAATAAGATATAGAAAATGGCAGTACTTTTCAAGAATTGAAGTTTAAATAATGCATCCACAAAATAAAGTAAAACCACAAAGACAAATGGTCCTGGTCAAGATATAATATTTAAATAACCAGTGCCTTATGGAGTCAAAGAATAACAAGTATGTGATGTTGAATATGTGGGTCTTGAAAGGTAGCTGTTTGTGAGATTGTTGTACAAATTATCTTGATAAATTTAAAGTTTTAATGGTCTTGATTATTAGGCTAAGAACACAAGGTAATCAAGAGATCGGAAATAGTATACTGGTAACCTCTTAGATGATAGGTCGAAGCCAACCAGATTTCAAAGGGATAAGTGTCCAATGATTTAACCACCCCTGAGTCTGACAGCGGGATTTCGGCACCCCCTGTTTCAGGAAACTACCTCAGTAACTCTCGAAAGCAACGCCGATTCGTTGGTTGGGATAAAATTTTATTAAGTTATCACTTGTGAGATTAACAAATCCAACACCTTTCTGAGTACTAGCCCAACCCTTTCAGGTTGGCAGAGCATACGGGTGTCAGATAACGACCAAGATAAATTAATTAATGGGTGTGAGTTGGAATGATTTTAGAAATTATTAAGAGCACACTTGTTCAACTCTCCGACAGAGAGCACTTTTGACCTCGTCTTATGACGAAATTCAAAAGATTCTAAATTAATCTATATGCTTGATGCAAGGTAAATGCAGTGGGAATGGTCTCCGATAGAGAGTGCTCTTCGACTTGGATTTGGCTAAGTTTAAGAGACTTTGTTCATTTTATAAAATAGAAGCAGTTATAACTTGAAGAACAAATATGAAGCTTAAATAACTGAAAATGAAATGATGATAATAAGATGTAACAAGATGCTTGAAACAAATTGAAAATAAATTGATGTTACCAACTTTTTGTACCATAGTTGGATTATCTGAAGAGCCGCCATTTGACAAACATGATGAATGTTTGTACTCCAGTGTATCAAATGATCCAGCATTTGTGCCTAGCCAATTTTGGCTAGTCAGTTTTGTTTTTCAGTCAGCATGACCATGGCCCCATGGGGTTTGTAATAAAGTGTGCTAGTAGGATTCTGAGTGTCTCGGTTCCCCATGACTTGATTAAGCAACTAAGGTATTCCAGGGAGTTTTTTCCCGCTATAATCGATGAAGTTTTCTCTCGCTTCCTCCAAAGCTGGAATGCCCGATTTTGAAAATTTTAGCCATGGGGGGTTATTAGAGTCCAATTGATGTATATAAGCCTACTAGACACTGTTAGAATAGGTGTTGGTCATGTCCTAGGTCCCCAGGACCCTTGGAAAAAAATTCGAATTTTTTTTACCGGAGGCGTCGGATTTGGATTTTTAATTATTTTTAAATTTTAGTAAATTTCTCTATAGTTTAAATGGATAAATTTCATTTTGTAATATGTCAGTCATCCGGGATGCGAATTCCGTGATTGATGACTTCAACCTGAAGCGAAAAATCATTCATGATCCCTGAACCAGTTTATCCTAAGTTTCAGATATCAATTCAGCCCATAATTAATAATTTCTCAAAAAAGCCATTTACAGATAAATTATTAATTAAAATATAAAAAATTATTATTTTGGAGATAATCCAAAACTCTCCAAAATAATCCAAACTGATTAAAATAAAAGGCTACTTGACATGGCACTGGGCATTAATGAAGATTCCAATCATCTCAGTCATCACTCAGTCAAGTATACAGTCAACACAAGAGATCTCCTTCAAACTAATTCACCCCCATCCATGCAAAAATCGAATTGGGTGATGTGGATGAGTATTTATTGGTCATTGAGTTAAGTTTTGAGTTGCATTGAATGGGAGTGGGGGCGCCTTGCCTAGGTGGAGGCCACCTCCCACTCTCAACCACCAATATCTACATCAAATTCGAGTTGAGCTCCAAGCCCACCTACCTCAAAGCTCACAAGTCTCCAATGTGCTCACGTCATACCTCTTTGGAGCTCGAGTTTACCACATGACATATGATTATTTGGTGGGAGATACTTCCAATGTGGAGATGAGGGGCGCCTTGCCTAGGTGGAGGCCACCTCCTCATCTCATTAAATGAAACTCGACTTGTTTGGTAGAGATTAACTCCAAACTCGGCATTGACTTGGTGTTGATTGAAGTTTAGATTGGAATTCGACTTGTGTTAGGTGCTATTGGCTCCATTCAAGCCAATTCGAATTAGGGTAGGGTGTTGCTCTTGTTTTGCTATATAATGAGGCTCTTTTTCCTCATTCCTCATGGACTTTTGAGCAAAGAAACTCTGGAGATTTTTGTAAGCTATTTTGATTATTAATAAAGTTGAGACCTTGGAGGTCAAATCGTGGAGGCTCTTCGTGGCCATGCGTCACCTTATAAACGAGGTGATATTGTATTGCTTTTGTACTTAGGATTCTTAAGTTGGAGATCTTGTTCCAAGAGGGCTAACAATCTAGCACAAGTAAACAATGAATCTATTTCTTTTCGCTTAAGTACTTTTGTTTTACATATATTGTCCAAAGCATAAGGTTCTTGCAGGTACATCTTCACTCCGCATAAGGCCAAGGAGTTTCAAGCTTTATGAACTTAAGAAACAAGAGGATCTAGCTTTTCCCATCAACATTCAACAAATTTCTACTTGGTTACCTTGGTTTCTAAGGGTTTACTTCTTCAAACCTTCTACTTTCTCCTTGAATTCTTTCACCTTGTATGCTAGCCCTTCCTCTCACCCTAGATCTACCCTTGCCATCGTTTTGCTATCTCTCGTTGATACTTTACCACCTTCTCCCTCTCATTTTTTTTGCCCCTCCTCTTCCCTTCCATTCGCTCTTCCTCTTTCCAAAAGGCCTTCTTCCCATTCACTTCTCTTCTTTGCCTCCTCCTCTCCTCTTGCCTCATCTTCCATCCCCCTCTTCATCCCTTCCATCCACCTACACAAGCATAACAAAGAAAGAAAACAAGTTAGATTGTTAATAGTAGTTAGTTTTTACTTGTTGTAGGTTGCATTTAGTTTATACCTTTTTGCATTTTTTTTCTCATTCAAAAGATAGAATTTACATAAAAAAAACATTTCAATTTTTTTTTATGTTTTAGATCTCTTTCCTATCATGTTTTAGGCATATTTTGTTTGCTGGTCCGTTTTATTATTTCAATATTTTAAAGTAAAATCTCATACTATTTTACACTTTAAAGTTTATTTTGCAAGCATAAGTTCAAGAGTTTTCAATATTTTATCAAAATCTTTGGTTTGGACTAATGCTAATGGGTGCTTGTTGAGATTTTATTAAGCTTGTGTAGATATTTTTTAGGAGAAGAGGGACTTGAAGGGACAAGATTCAAAGAAGAAAGAGGAGCAAAAACCTCAATAAGAGATTTGAACAAATAAGAATATCCAAGAAAAATGAAGGGGATGATAACCATGAAGACATAAAACCATTCTCCTTTTTGAAAAAGCCATTAAGGGCTTCCAAGTATTTCTTCCATAGTTTGTTTTATTTTCTTGAAAAGACCTTTCAGGGATTTCTCCTAAGGCATTTGTAAAGTTAAATAAAAAGCTAACTGGAGTCGTCCTCCACTCTTTGGGTTCTTCTTCCCCATTTGGGGAAGAGTGTTGTGCTTTGCTTAGCTTAGATCTCTCTTTCTCTTTTACTTCTTAGATTAATATTTCATTTCTGTACTCCATTTCCAAGTCTTGACTTGAGAAAGCAAACTTTGGGATTGCATCCCAGAAGTCACATAGCTTTGTGGTAGTTTCTCGTTCCCCATTAGCCTCTTTGCCGAAGTTTCAACTAGCTGGAAAGTCTCAAGGACTAGTGGTTCTAGTGATCAATCTTGTTCAGAGGTAGATCCTACTTTTAGATTAATATTGTTTGGTAGAACACTAAGTTTATTTTCAGTTTGTTTCAAGCATCTTGTTACATCTTATTATCATCATTTCATTTTCAGTTATTTAAACTTCATATTTGTTCTTCAAATTATAATTGCTTCTATTTTATAAAATGAACAAAGTCTCTTGAACTTGGCCAAATCCAAGTCGAAGAGCACTCTCTATCAGAGAGCATTCCCACTGCATTTACCTTGCATCAAGCATATAGATTAGTTTAGAATCTTTTGAATTTCGTCATAAGACGAGGTCAAAAGTGCTCTCTGTCGGAGAGTTGAACAAGTGTACTCTTAATAATTTCTAAAATCATTCCAACTCACACCCCATTAATTAATTTATCTTGGTCGTTATCTGACACCCGTATGCTCTGCCAACCTGAAAGGGTTGGGCTAGTACTCAGAAAGGTGTTGGATTTGTTAATCTCACAAGTGATCACTTAATAAAATTTTATCCCAACCAACGAACCGGCGTTGCTTTCGAGAGTTATTGAGGTAGTTTCCTGAAACAGGTGGTGCCGAAATCCCGTTGTCAGACTCAGGGGTGGTTAAATCATTGGACACTTATCCCTTTGAAATCTGGGTGGCTTCGACCTATCATCTAAGAGGTTATCAGTATACTATTTCGAGTCTCTTGATTACCTTGTGTTCTTAGCCAAATAATCAAGACCATTAAAACTTTAAATTTATCAAGATAATTTGTACAACGATCTCACAAACAACTACCTTTCAAGACCCGCATATTCAGCGTCACATACTTGTTATTCTTTGACTCCATAAGGCACTGGTTATTTAAATATTATATCTTGATCAGGACCATTTGTCCTTGTGGTTTTACTTTATCTTGTGGATGCATTATTTAAACTTCAATTCTTGAAAAGTACTGCCATTTTCTATATCTTATTTAGCAACGTGAATTGCATCTTATCTTGTTTATCTTATTTATAATTTGGTGTCATCACAAAAACTCGTAAACAACACCCATATGCATCACTTCATCAAAAAACATTACAAAACATAAGAGCCTTAGTGAAACTCTTTGTAGGGACTACCCCCCTTGGCTTCTTTAGGAGTTAGCCTAAACAGAGGAGCTGGGATTCAGGTGACAGTACTTGGCTCATTGCTTTCCCCCAAGGCCACACCTCTCCCACTTGTAGTGAGGAGACAGCTTTCGAAAGATTTACGCTGCTGGTGTGCATCTCGGCGGACAACAGAATGCATTATAATATTTTCATTTGCTAAAAAGTTTCATGTTTTTGGCATGTATTGCTATGTGACTTTGGTGTCATTATATTTAAGAAATTGCTGAGATCGGTTTCGTTTTTTCTTTGTCCCCTGATTCCCTTGGGGTGGCATTCCCTATGCAACGCAGTGCAATTATTTTAAAATAATGTAAATATTGTGAGTGATAAACTACATTTCTCATGTTGAATAGGATCTAACACGTATTGGATAGGAACTAGCTCATCTTGGACAACAGTTGCCTAATCTCAATTAGGTGCTGTTGTATGGATTCACAGCAACATTATTACGTCAATGAAAGTTAATGTTCCACGAACCTCACATTGTACTTATCTATGCTGCTATTAACCGCATGCTTAATCTTTAAGAGCCATCTAGAAGTTTCAACTGACTTCCCCTACGGTCTAGGTATAATGTCCCAAACATCATTCTTTATCATGGAGGTGTACTCCTCCACCATGGAATCCCTCCAAACTTGTTGGTCGACTGCCTCCTGAAAAATGGAAGGCTTGGATCTATGATGCTGTTGATCAATGCCATATAGTTTGAAAACTTCTTCGGAGGCCTGTTCTCCCCGAATGTGCTCCTAGGAGCCTTAACTTGCTCCTGAGCATCCCTCAATGTTTGAGTGAACCATCGAGGTCCCCTGACAGAACTGGTAGGAGCTAGTGGATCCTCCTCTGCATTTGAAGGCTGCTGTCCTGAACTGGAAGTCGTTGGTGACCTTGGCTTAATCTTTGGAGCTTATTGCTCGTCATCCTCTATCATTAGTAATGGCTCATGAGACTTCCTGGATGCAAAGTCTTCCTCGAACTTTACATCCCTGCTTACAATTGTCTTCCTCTCTCCTAAAATATAGACCTTGTAAGCCTTTGAATTCTAACTGGAGCCAAGAAATAAACCCTTCTTGCTGGAGGGCTCCGAATTGGTCCTCTTCTCCATTGGTATATGGATGTAATCTGGACAACCAAAGATGTGGAAATGAATGACCTTCGGCTTCACACCAATGAATGCCTCCTCTGGTGTCTTGTCCCTGAAAACCATGTGAGCACACTTGTTCTAGATGTATATAGTTGTATTGCATGCTAATACCAATAGAAATATCGAAAAATCCTAGTCATGTATCACAGCCTAAGGAGCCCCTATAATGGTTCGATTTTTCTACTATGCAACCCCCCTTCTGCTTTGTAAGGAACAATGTACTCCCTCATGATTCGTACATCCTTGCAGGAATCCTTGAAACCATTGGAGGTATACTCACCCCCATTGTTTGATCTCAAAACCTTGATCTTCTTCTTTGTCTGGTTCTCCACAAGAGCTTTGAACTCCTAAAACTTGCCGAAGACTTCATCTTTTGTCTTTAAGAAGTAGATTCATGTTTTTGCGAGAGAAGTCATCAATGAAGGAAACATAGTACATGCTTCTTGTGGTTGATGCTACTAACATCAGTCCACACACATCCAATTGCACTAGATCTATGATCCCCTTAGATCTGTGCTCATCTCTTGGGAAAGCAACCTTCGCATGCTTTCCAAGCGTGCACCCTCTGCACACACCCTGCTGCTCAATGCTGAACTCTGGAAGACATGTGACAATCTCCCTCAGGATAGGCAATGCCCGGTGATGTATGTGCCCTATCCTTTTGTGCCATAACTCGCACAAGTTCTCTGTGCTATGAATTATGGCTCTAACAGGATCACCTTGCAACCTGCACAAATTGTATTCCCTAACCCCAATCACTTGAGCTGATCGTGGGATAGACTTCTTTGGTCTAATAAGGACTTGGTTGTTCTTCAACTCGACTGCAAAGCCCTTATCTTCCATGACTGAAACTGAAAGTAGATTATTCTTGAGACCTGGAAGAAATAACACATTGTCAATGTCTAAGAGTTACTTGACTGGAGTTGGAAAGCAATAGAACCAACTCTTGATATTGGATACTTGGCATAATCACCAAGCTTGACCTTCACTCCAAGGTTGTGCTCTTTTTGACTTGAAAATACCTCCTGGGTTGATGTCATAAGCCTCGATGCTCCAATGTTTACATACCGTGCGTTCTTTGGAACTGTGCTGGAAGAGAGGCAAGATACCATCAAGGAATCCTTCTCGAACTTGGAGTCAAACTCGATCATTTGAGTTTCAGTTGAGGGTGCTGTTATCACCAAACTTGTAGGTGCCGCCTTGAGATGGATCCAAGATGGATGGCAGAAGGGAAGGGCAACCTAAGAGGTGCAACCAAGATGGCCTCGACTCCCAATGGATGGTTGTCACGCCAATCGAGGCAATCTTCACTTTATGTTATCTAGCCCAAGACAACAAAGGGGGAGACCCAGATCTATTCCTGACAGGAGAGATCAAACCAAGACACTAGATCAAATCAAGTATAGATGAAGTACGTAAGGTGTATGGCAAACCCTAGATCTATGGATAAAGTCACAAGGTGGGTAATAGGTTGGATCAAAGGATTTAGACAATGTAGATTTGGTCCAACATGTTTATGTGAGTGACTTAGGATGTTTTGAATAAGATCAAGGATTAAAGCACTAGTCAATTGTGAGAAAATCCACTGCCTTGGGAACTGTGTCCAATGCAGGGTAGTTAAGGACCAAATTGGGGCTAACCAGTACCAAAGATGAGCTTGATGAATCGATGCGACAGTGTTTAGGTGTTCAAGCATGCAAGACAAAGATCAAATCCTAGCTAACCCAACAATCTAAGAAAGTCGATTTAGCTTGGAGAAGATTAGTGCCTTGGGAAATGGGCCAAATGGAGTCGGATGTCCACCAAATTATAGATTAGGGATGTTGAGGTGTCAAGCTAGGTGGATCTTGAAAATTAGGGTCATCCAATGGCTAGATCTCAGTAGATCTGAGATTGAAGTGTGCCACAAAGTGATCAAAGTGGGGCTCAACCTTCAAAATGAGGAATGGGCCCCACAAGGTGAAAATCACTAAAGAGACACAGTAAGGGTAGGTTATCAAATGTGTAGATCAAGGATCAAGTGGGATCTCACCTACCCAGGTGGTAGATTATACCAAACTCACCTGTCGAAGAAGTGCGACCTCACTTGGAGAGGCTAATTTGCCTTGGAAAGTGGGTCAAATGGAGGCCAAATCACACCAAACTACAAATCCCAATTGCCGTGGATACTGTAGAGGTGGGTTTTAAATTTTATACCCAAAAGCCAAGTGGATCAAGCTAGATATGAAAAATTGTAAAATGAGGGTTTTGAAATTATGAGGGTTTGAAGCATTTAGACAAATGGATAGATCATGGAGAGAGAAATTACCTTGAGATCATACCTGACTGTTGAAATGAGATGCCTTGTTGTTGAGGAAGACTCCCACAGAGATCAAATGAGAACTTGTTGAATTTGCTTGCCGAAATGATGCCCTAGCCCACAAGTGCAACCTTCTCGACCTATCAAACCAACGGAAAGCGATTTCAATCAGTCAGATCAAGTATGGGGGAAATACAAGTAAAATGCAATGATAACATGAAATAGAAGGTCTTGGTACAATAATACTCCTTGTTACCAACGAAGAGATCCAAAGAAGAAGTAGGGAGGGTCCTCCCCTACCAATACGTCTTCCTCAAACCAAATCGGCCTCCACCTGTAGATGCAAAAACGTGGTGCAAAAATATAGCAAGACAAAATCTCCAAGAACCTAGTGCAAAGGAAGAATCAACGAACGAACTCGAAAAGCATTCACCACGACACAACAGATAGATGCAATAATAATTCTCTATTCCAATATGCCAGAGCCAAAAGTCCCCATTACAATGAGAAGCTCTCTCCTTTAAATAGGAGGGAGAGAGTCCACAATCTAACCACTTTTTGAATGAGCGGCTAAGATTAAAAGATCTAATCAATGGTTGAGATGAGCTCAACAATACAATACATGGATCACTAATAAAATATAACAATAAGTGGAAAAAATCGCCCTAGGAGAGGCGATCCCACCAAATCATGATGACAAAATAGTAGATCTAGATTATGGTGGTCCAAGGAGTAATTTTACACACCCTTGGCCAATCCCCATAGCAGAATATCAATAAAATAGTCATCAAAGTACCAAATCGTGCCTCTATGGACAAATCGTGAACCTTAGGAGGCTCCAAAAATCATTAGAAAGTGCCATAAGTGATGGATGTGGGTCCCAATGAAGGTGAAACTGCTGGAGAAGGTGTGGAAGACATCCCACTCATCATCACTGATCATCCCATGCCATAACATTGCCTCAGTAGCCCAAATCGAATTCCTCTATAGCCATTTCTACCATTTCTGAACTGCCTCAGGAAACGTGAAACTGCCCAAACTGCCTCCTGGAGTGCCTGCATTGTCAAGGTGAGCTCACCAATGAGTCTGGGAGGGGGGTATTATGGTAATAACAAGTGGCTGGACCACCCCCTCCATGCACAATGCCCTAGGTGAACCAAGTAAATCTCATCAATGCTCTGACAAGGCCTCCGACAGACCAAAACTGCACTAGGATAGCCAACTGAGGCTCAATCATCACTGTAATTGCCCGGAACTGAAAATAGATTGTCTCATTGGACTTAGAAGGTCCAAATCTATCTACGATGTGTACTCATACACCATATAAACCTCTGCATGGTCCAAAATAAATACTCATCATATCCGGCAGACCAAATAATAATAACCTGTAAAAGTGCTGAAATGCACAAATCATCATCATAAACCTAGCATGGTGACCTGTACCAGACCATATATCATCTATCTGTAACATCTGAGGTCTATCATCTCATGTCCTGTGGTTGACTTTTGATCAAACTGAGGTTTGACCAAGTCAACATGACCAAAATATAACTCAAACTGTCATCAAGCTGCTGCAAGGTGTCAAAGGTTAAAACATGCTTTACAATCCATTTAATTAGCAATTATAACAAGAAGTAATCATTATTGGTGATCTAAATCCAAATATAATAAGTCATAATTATTATTTATTACTCAGACTAGACTTTCAAGGCTATACTCACTTCATAGTTGTGATCAATTTGCTAGTGAAGGGTGAAGGCTAAGAAAAACATGGCTAGGCTAGAGGGAATGACTTACTGACCTTAACATTTGTGACAACTTTGGAAGTGGAAAAGGGGAAATATAGACCATAGCATATAGTGGACAAGCAACAACACAGGGAATGGCGGTGTCTCACAAATGGATAAGTTGTTCGAAGAGTGTTTATTCACCTTACACAAATGCGCACAATTCCATAATACAAAAGAGGCTAGCAATATTTTTGATATAGCATTTAAGTTCCATTGCTTTTTGGGCCTAGTGTTTCCATAGCCTTTGATCTATGTGTGGTTACAAACACATTGCATAGATTTACATTTATTTAGGCTTCTTGCTGCAGGTGTGTTTTAGGGCACTTGTTTACCCTGAAACACTTTCTAGGTTGTGTCTCAGACAACTTGTTTACCTAGTTATTTACATTTCACAATAGATATAAGCATTTGATATTTCATAGCCATTTTCATTTGGATTTCTCTTTTCGTACAAGATATAACATTTCATTTCCATGCTTTGTATTCATGGCAGCACTAAAAGTTTCAGGTTTAGGCCAACAACATCCTTAGTGACTAGGGGGAGTTCACAAGGAACACCAACTCACGAAAGGCAAGTTTTGTCACCAACTCAGAGCTGGGGACACAATAAACATGGGAAGCTTATCCAATACAGAGGGCTACACAGCGAGAGAAAGTCCTCCATGCCACTAGTGAAGTAGTAAGTCAAGGTAATGAACGAATTGGGTAAGTCATGGATGGGGTGAAGATAGTGAATATTGAAACCAACACTAGCAAGCCAAAAGTATGGCGGGAATGATCACCTCTATTCTCCCTAGGGAGGGTAAAACCAATGAGTATAGGCCAAGAACATTCAAAGTCTGAGTAGGGACAGATATAATATATATATAATACAACCAGGTCCACATATCTATTATGATCGCCAGATCATGATACTAAATGCTAATACATGCTAAGAGAATGGGAATAAAAGCAATATAACCACAACACCATAAATATACCTGCTGAGTCATATACTTGAATGCTCATCATCTGAACCATCATCTGTCCTCTGAAACTGTTGCTGTAACTCTGGGCACTACTGACGGCTCTGTACAAATGGCTAAATAGCTACATCGGTCATCTCTCTGAGTGTCTTGAGACTCGGTCATGGCATGGGGAATAAAACTGCTGTCCAAAATCTGATAGTGATCCATAATAGATGCTCATCTTAGCATCTCAATGCAAGGGAACTGGCTGAATAGTGTACTGGAATCAAAAAAATAATGTATGGTAGCTCGGCTACTATATATGTGATAACAACTCCTACTTGCTTCCCTTTACCCTTCTTGTTTGGACACCTGTGATGCATAATAGCTGTTCTTATGACATATGAAGCACTTGATTTTTACTCAAGTCCTTCCCCGACTGTGAGGCTGGCTCCTCACTCTTCACCTCTACCCTTCTTTGCTTGACCAATGAGGGCATGGTCACCCTCACCTCCTTGTCTGCTAGCTCCTCACTCTTCACCTCTTTTGACCTGTCATGTGCTTTGAAGCACCACTATTAATTAGGCATGTGCCATTTCCAGGTGTCACAGATTCAGAGAGAGCGGGGAATAAAACATATTTTTCTTCTTCATACATTCTTGATAGGGCATCAAACATCTCCTTAGGTGTTTGCTTGGAGGACACTTGAGGAATCAAGTGATCCTTGATAGAATATGATATGATCCTCTTGGCTGTAATCATGTCCTTCTTGTACTTTTCTTTTGCTTCATCTTCTTCTTCGGGCTTTGGCACAACTTCCTTAATAAACTTCACAAGATCATTCTCTTATAGAATGAGTTCAATTCTGTATTTCCAAGCACAAAAGTTTTCTATGCCTTTCCAACTGGTCGTACAAGCTTAGTGCTTGGGGCCATTTGGTCCCGGAGAAAAGAAAATGACCAAAAATTGAAATTTCTCAAAAATGAAAACACGACTTACGCAAGAGATGCGCTTGAGTGAGGCGAGTTAAGCTAGTATGGTCAGTTTCTGAAGAATCCAAATATTCACCCAAGAAACTGGACTTACGAAATTTTGGACTTGCAGTTTCAGGTTTTTCTAGTCCCAAGATCAAACTAGGGTTTGAACTTTCTGGAAGATTTAGCCACTGAAAATTTTTGATCTTGGTGCCAAAATATGCACCTAGGAGGGGCGCACTTCCCAATGCCACTTGTACTAAAAAAATTCCTCTTCAGTAGGAAGCCCTAATTTTCTTGTCCGAAGAAGGAGAGAGAGATTTACCTTAGAGAAAGATGCTCTTTTCAGTCTAGCTCTGATACCATGTTAAATTTTATATGCTGCAATAAATTAGATTCCTACTTCATTAGCATTTAATACATTTTCACAATGACAACATAAAGAGGATCACTGAAAGATACACAATCACAACGTACACAACAATTTATCCTGGGAAACCTTCAAGGGGAAGAAACCCAACAAAACTTCCTCAATATAGATTACCAAAGTACAATGCCCAAAGAAATAAGTCTCATAGGAAAGAGAGACAAAACGCAAATACAAGAGCCAAGAACAATGCTCCTCCTCCTTCGCTAATCTCCCTTTTCCTCTCTTGCGCAATGCTTGAGTGAGTTAATGGTGCAAATGAGAGGAAGACACTCTCTATTTATACTTTACTTTTCAGTTGGCCTTTTTAACCTAACTAGGTCGGCCTCACTAACTTGACTAGGCCGACCTCTCTAGGGAGACTCAAATAATATTTATATTACATTCTTTTTGGGTACTAATGACCCGACTTACGATGGAGGTTTTACCTCATGACTTTTACATTAATGACATCTCCCGAAGGAGGAATAATACAAGTAGAATATTCTTCAAATTTACATTATTTCAACACCTTGAGGGTTCCCTCAACCTTGACATGCATTTTCTTGTTACCTTTGAATGATAGAGGGTATTCTGGTAATGAATGCATAAAAAAAAAAACATTAGGATCAGTTGGTACGCTTGATTTGTTTATAAAGTTATTAGACACTCTCAAGCTTCCTTGACTGCTTTGCATGGAATTTATTCGAAATTAATTTTTGGCTTCTCCCTAGAATATAATTTTGACTTTATCAATGATTTACTAGAATTTGGTTTGGTTTGGTTTTCTTACTAGAGTCGATTGTTTTTGCCTTTATTTGAAAGTCAATAGATCTAGAGTTAGTTCTCTAATGTCTTCACGTGTGATTTGGTCATCGGATATTATTGCGAGCCTCTTCATTACAAACCATGATTTGAATGAAGTAAACATTTTCCTAAACCTGATATTCATTCATACAATTATATCAGGATTAGATATAATAAATGTGACGGGTTTTCATTATTTACATTTGAAGGCTTTTGTATGAGTAGCTTTTTCTTTATATAATTTCTATTTTTGGGATGATACAATAATCTAGCTCTCTTAGATTGTAGCAATAGTGTTTTTGGTAGAGTATATTGTCTTTCCTTTTTTGTTCTTTACACATCAATTGCATTAAGTTTTGGAACGATATGCTATTGTTTTGGAAGAGCATACAAATACGCATTCTCATTTGTTGTTGTAAAATCATTTGTTTGATGCAGCCTCCAACTGATTCAGCTTTTCTTAGAGTGGCTGTTTGTGCTTCGCTTTCAGAACTTTTAACAAGGTATAGTAATAACCAATGGCACTCTTTCGTTTTGAGATATGATATACTTGGAAATTATAGTTGACTTTTGTTTAAAATATATAATGTAAACTTTATCTAGAATTCTGATTTGTTGATGACATGTTTTATTTCATTTATGTAACGAGTTTTCTTAAGGTTGTTTGATTGAATGTTTGGATTATTTTCAAGATGGTCCCACTGTTGTAGTGAGATGGTTTAAATTCGTAAGTGTAGATTAATAATAATAATGAGGAAGGCATCAAGGCAATTGTGACATGGTTCACCATTTATGTAGGGGCCCTCCTTCAAATGGTCGTCAAAACCTCACTCCAGCATAAATCATAGAAACAGAGGCCAATTGTACATATCAGGGAAAGAAAGTTTTCAATATGAAGCAAAATAAGTTTTTGGTAGATAAGCATTCTATGTTGCAAGATGTTGATAACATTTTAAATTTCTTCAAATCTAGATTAGATAAGTAGATATAGTGATAATTCGATCTTCAATGAAAAAGAGTCCTGTAATTTGTTTTGTCTAAATTTTCATGTATCAAGACAATACACTAGTTATTTACCCAAAGTGTTGGAATTGGCCGTGATATTTAGATCTTGTGCCTTTTTAAGTATTACAACTTAGTGTTATGAACGAAATCCTTAAATTATCATGAGAGACAAGATTATACACCATGTACAACAGTGTAAACATGGGGCACAACTCCAATATAGATAAGATAGATGAGTTACACAATAACCCCTTAAACAATAAGAGAACCTTTAATCCCCCAAAACATCCATACATCCAATTCACATGTTCCTCAACAATGACTACATCACCTCTAAATATACCTATTCACTCATTGCACATGAGACCGCTTGATTAGGCCAACCACTATTACATATACATTTACTTCATTAAATATATATTTAGCCGGTCCATATATGCCTCCCCTTGGAGTCATATCATATACATTTAACCCCATATATGCCCCCCTCGGGCCATAACACTTAGATTTATAAAACCTAGGATCTGAATGATAAATGGCTCCATGCAAAAATCTCAAGTGAAAAAGTGTGTTTTATATGCAAGTTAGGGTCAGATTATTTCTGTTTCTAATGCTGTCAGAAAATCAAGTAAAACATAAAATAAATCAACTAAAATCAAGCCTAAAATGATGAAGAAAGAGAAATATACCTTGGCTTGATGAAAAAGAAAACTGGAAGTGATGGCAGCCTGGAAAGTTTCAGGTTTCTATGGGAAAGAAAAGGGGAAAAACGATTTTAAAGTTTGTTTGGTTGATGAGATGTAAAAAGGGACAAGTGCCTTAGATCCTTGGGATCATGGGGTCAAGAAAACAGTTCTCATTGGGCTGTTTTGAAGGTACTTGGGGCTGAAATTCCTGAAGATTCATGGTACTTTCATCCCAAGACTTTGGGGTTTGATGTATAATCTTGTCCAAGGAAGGCAGCAAGCTAACAAAGCTAGAGCATATATAAAAATGAGGAGATTTTCATTCCCTCTTATTCAAATGATAAAATTTTGCCTATGCATGAACTAGATCATCCAACTTGAGAATGGAAAAAATTAAACAATATTATCTCAAGCTTGAATTCACCACATATGCATCACAACATGAGAAAGATCTCCAAGACACCTTAGAAGCATTGAGACAAAAGGAAGTTCTTATTTCTCCAATCAACAATAACAAGATATGAAAGAGAGGGGAGCCTCTAATGTAGAATGAAGTTTCAACAAATTCTCAAATAAAATAATATCTTCAGCTAAAACCCTAGATCTATCCTAGGGAGGAGCAATCTCCTCTAGACATAGTAAAAAATAATAATACAAGAGGCGGTTGGACTAACCAACCTCAAAACCCTAACTAATTGGCCAAGAAAAGGGGAGTGCACTACTAGATCTAGGTCAAATACTTATGATAAATGTAATACATGCTAAAAACGGGAGAGCACTCTTAAAGATATGGTGAAAAAAATAAATTTGGGAGGTTAGACCTATGGTTTTGACCCTTAGATCTCTCCAACAAGCCAACAACCTTCTCAAACATTGAACCCAAGCATGTGGGACACTTCCAATGTGCAACAACCTCCATAAATGTGGTCCAAAGGTCAACTGCACTCTTCAAAAAGGTAACATGTGTGGGAGGTTAGGCTCTTCAAGGTCCAAGAAGATTCAAACTACATATTATTTTAACTCCAGCTCTAGATAAATAATTTCCTACTCATTTTCCTTGCTTGCTGAAAATTAAATTGCAGCTCACTGAATAATTTGTATTTGCTGAGATCTATTTAAAGAAATTTAAATAGTGAAAGCAAAACAATGGAAACATATCTGCTCAATAAAAACACATGCACATAATTTCTGACCTTCAAATCAGCTTTTCATTCAAATAACTTCCAAGCTTACAAGGTCTTCCTTATTGTGAAAATGGCTCGAGAAACTGCAACTAAAACAAACTTGACAAAATTCCCTTCTTAGAAGACTCCTCTGACTGAAACCTGCCAAAGAAAACCCCTGCAAACTGCTGCTGCTCTGGTGCTCTTTTACGATTGTTGTAAGACCCACACGGTGGAATGGTACAACTATGTACGAGCTGTACGATTGTATGGATCCGTTGCTTCTGCGGTTCATCTTTTATGAATCGCCATTTGCTGCTTGTTGGCACATGTGGTCTGGATGGTCGCTGTACGATTGACTGTACGACCCTTGCTGGGATGTATGCCACCTGTACGGCCTCTGCTGCAAACCTGAAACTCCTGTCCAGCTGGGAGACCCCCTGCAAATGGCTTTCTCATTGTTGTCTTCTTCTCTTTGCCAAATTTGTCAGGTGGAAGTCCTTCACTCTCTCAACTGAGTTTCTCTTGTGTGTGTTGCGTCTTCTCCTGTCACCTTGGTTTCCTTTTATCTTTTTGAGATGAACCAAAACCCTATCTTCATTGGTTGAGATTATATCTCAATTGAGATTGATGGCTAAGATTTAGTTAATTAACTTAAATCACTAGTGCCAAAAACTTAGGCACTTTATTAAATTAACCTCGATTAATCAAAAAAGACTTTCACTTTAATAATTAACTTTAATAAAGTGTATTCCAAAGTTCTGAGAGGTATTAATGACAATTTTCATAAGTTAGATACAAACTCATGGAAATATATGTTTGAACTACAAACATTGACACTCCCTCTTAGTTAGGAAGGTATTCTCCACCACTCATAGTTTATCTTTGAAGAAGACAAACTATGCTTTCAACAAAGGTTTGGTCAGCATGTCTACAGCCTGCTCATTTGTCGAAAATATATTGGAACTTGACTGCTCTCTTTTGGATCATGTCTCGAATGAAATGATATCCGATCTCAATATGCTTGGACCTTTCATGGAATATTGGATTCTAAGAGAGTTTGATACAACTCTGATTGTTATAGTGTATCACTGTAGGCTCCAACTCCTAATCAAATAACCCAGTAAGTAGTTTACAAAACCAAATAGGTTCTCAACTAGCCATAGTCGTTGCCATGTACTTTGCCCATGATGAACCCAATGCTACGGAAGCTTGCTTCTTGTTGAACCAAGAAATCACTGTTGAGCCCACGTTGAAGCAACACCCTGAGGTGGTCTTTCGATGTATTGGACTCCTTGCCCATTCTAAGTCCAAATAACCTTGCAGCGTCACTCCATCACCTCCAAGATACCTCAATCCATAGTACATCATGCCCCTCAAATATCTGTGCACATGCTTTGTTGCTACCTAATGCACACACGTCAACTCCACCATGAACTGACTCAAGGTGTTCAGAGGAAAACATATATCTGGCCCAATGTTGACCAAATACGTCAATGATCCAATCAGTTGTCTAGATAATCTGGGATCCCGCCACTCTGAATCTAAAGTGTCAACCTCCTTCAGGATGGTAACCATAGGTGTAGCCATCGGTTTATAGTCCTCCATCTTGAATCTCTTCAAGATCTCCATTGTGTACTTCCCTTGACGAAGGAAGATCCAAAGTTACTAGAACCAAACCAGTGGTTGAACTAGTCGACCCCGAAAATCGGAACCAAGAAAAAAATCGGATCACAAAACTGCTCCACCAAAAATACATTTTTGAATATATATATATGTAAAATAAAGGCCCCGTGTTTCCTCTTTCATTTACTTTCTTAACATTAAATATAAAAGTCATTCTTTATATAGGTAATTATGTAAAATTCAATTTATCTAAGGTTATATCACAAGGTGATACTCAACCGTCTACTACTATAGAGGGAAGAAAAATCATAAGCAGCGCAACAAAAAAAAGGTTAGTTGTGTAACAATGATGCTAGTATATATGTAATTATCCATTTCTTTTGACATTCATATTATAATAGTTTATGACAAGCTGTAACGGATATGTTTAATACAAAAATTGCTCTTTTCATAATAATTGTTCTAACAAAGCCTTATATTCCATATGCATTACTAATATATATAGCCCACATATAGTAATTTTATTACCTTCTTGATTGACTTTAATGTGACAGACACACACACACATGTCAAATCTCGATAGCTCATTCGGTTAAGGCGTGGGTCTCGTCAGTAGGGAAACCCAGGTTAAATTCCCCTTAGGGGTGAGCTAGTTGGGGAGGAGATACCCAAAAATCCAACTAGTTGACGGTTGGTGTGGCCCAAACAAAGTGTGATCCCTGGGTGATTTTGATGGCTTAGATGCCCCTGGGTCATGGTTTCTTAGACTAAGGGACACTTCCGCAAGTATGGGAGATTCTAACAAACATTATATATAGCAAGTATGAGTGTATACAACCAAAATAATACCAAGTGCACTTCGTATCTGAACCAAAATACATCAACAAAAAGGCTGTAAATGGCCTATAGAGTCCTAAAATAACTCTAGACTAGATAGTAAAGTACTAAAGAGTCAAGACTACACAATCTAATCATATAATAGAATCATCTAAATCCTCACGCTCAAACTTAGGCTCAGGGGCCTCAAACTCAGGCTCAGGGGACTCAAACTCCAAGTTTGAGTCATCATCTACATCCTCAACATGACTAGACTCAACATGGGGATTCAAGGCTCGGGCAGCTTGGCTTGATTCCCCTGGTCCAAAAGGAACCTATCCAACATCAATATTCACATCCTATTGATGTGGAAGTGGGTCCAAATCCATCCAAGAAAGGTTTTCATTGTCAAATAATGTTGGCTGTGTTAAGCAACAAATTTCCAAAAATGAGCAGGAAAAAAGCAGAAATAGACTAGAAAGAGTAATCCACGCCTTTAATGAAGAAAATAGATGAATATAAAGCCTCTTCGAGGAGGCAACCTCCTTAGTGACAATGTACTAAGTACACAAGACAAGACAAGACAAGATGCTCAAATGAAAAGATATGATTCCTATATAGGAGGTTAAGAGGTACAATTGCAACTCACTAATCCAAGCCAATATAACTAATATAAGCATACTAATGACAATTACAACTAAAGCACCACAACCGACATCAAAACTAATGTAATGCACTACAATATAGGGGGAAATGTGCCCACATTTAAGGCTTAACATGCCCCTCCCCTTCATACAAGTGTTGTCCTCAATGCTTGACTAGTTGCAGATGCTTCTGTATGAAGGGCTCGTCTTCCCATGTCAAATATTCAACCGGTAAGTTCTTCCACTTGATGAGGTACTCAGTAATAACCCAATTTCGTAGTTGTTTGGTCCTTGTTTTAGTGATTTGTTCAGGTTCTAATATGACTTGTTTTGGAAGCGTCCAAGCTCTTATACCAAATGTTCAACAACAAATTTCCAAAACTGAGCGAGAAATGAGCAAAAATAGACCATAAAAAGTTCTCTACGCCTTTAATGAAGAAATAAATGAATAGAAAGCCTCTTCGAGGAGGCAACCTCCTTATACAATGCAGTAAGTACACAAGACAAGACAAGACAAGACAAGATGCTGAAATGAAAAGATCTCCTTCCTATATAGAGGAGATTAAGAGGTACAATTACAACTCATTAATCCAAGTCACTAATATAATCATATTAATGACAATTACAACTAATGGACCAAAGCCGACATCAAAACTAATGTAATGCACCACAATATAGGGGGAAGTGTGCCCACATTTAGGGCTTAACAGGCTGATCCTCCATAACCCAATTTGATGAGGGATCAACATCATCCAAGTGTATGGTGTTGGATTCAGGGGTCTTGTTCAGCAATTGGTTGCACCTCAGCTTGTAAACTCTCCAAATTAGTCCTTCAATCTACTCTTCAAATTAGCCTAGCAACCTCTCCAAATCAGCCTTGCAATCAACTCTCTAAAAGAAACAAAGACCCTTAGCTTTCACAAACTCAAAATACTGAAATGAATAGTGTGAGAGAAATAGAGGAGGTGTGCTTGCTTTTATAGCTTTGTTAGGGGTTTAGGGTTATCTAGAACCTCCCCCCCTCAACCAACTTCTTGATTTAAAAATAAAATAAAAAAACGTACCGAAAGGCGTCATTGTACGATTCTGTATGGAACTAGTCATTTCCGGTTTGAGAGCCTAATTTAGCCCCGTTTGGAGTCTAAAGCAATTGGAGTGATCGGTTTTACCAGCGCCGGTTCGGTGTTGGAAACCATGGGAAGATCTCACCCGATCTCTTCTATACCTCTAACCCCAAGAAATAATGCATCAAGCCGATATCCTTCATCTCAAACTCTTTAGCCAAATCAGACTTCTTGTTAGATTTTTAATGATAGAGCAGTATAATTTTCAAATAATCAAGCTCAAAAGCACAAGAGACACAATAGTTTACCTTGGGAAAACCCAAACTCGGGAAAAACCCAACAAACCTTTCTTACTCAGAGATTTAGTACATAATACAAGTACAAGTACATCATATATGAAAGTAATCTATATCAAAAGAGATCACAAATAGAGAAGATACAAAAGAAAGAGCCCCAAAATCAGTCTTTTACAACCCTGCAATCTTCTTCTCTTCCTCTTGCGCACTTGAGTAGCAGTCTTGAGTGAACTAGTTGCTTGTCCAAATGAGGAGGGCGTCACCTGTATTTATACTGGTTCTATGCTGACCTTTTTCCACTCTGGGACGACTTGCCTTCTTGAACTGGATCAACTTCACTTTTTTGTAGAATACAATACATTTTATTTTATTTCTTTTGTAGGTCGGCCTACTTTTTCTTTGTGGCATTATTTTTCATTCTTTTAGGACTTCAAATCTTTCTTTTGGCCTGCCACAAGTGTACATAATAAATACAAGAATTTCTTATGATGCTACAAATAACATCAATACTCCCTCTTAGCGAGGAAGGTATTCTGCAACACTGGCTTCATGACATCTAAATATCATCTGATTGTTTGCAACGAATATTCGATAGCATGTCAACCGATGAGAAACATCTTGATAGATCCTGGAGCGTATTGGTATCAGAGCCAGAGACACTTGTGTCGACTAATCTGGTATATCATGTTCTTTATTCTGATGTATGCTTTAACTGTCTGTTAAATCTGCTGCAATATAATTGTTCAGTTCTGTTATTTGAATATCAACATTCTACAATAGTATTCTGTAGGCGGTGGAAATGACCGTTGTGTGGATTGTTGGGTCATTGAGAGTGTAAGAGTCGTCCGAAGTCAGAGTAGCAGTAAGGCCCGTTGGGATAGGGGAGTAAGTCTACAGAGTTGCCAGAGACTAATTTAGAGTCTGCACTCACTCTCTTTTAGAAATGGACCCTTCAATGGATACTATTGAGCAGACAAAGTTAGAATGTGATTCATATAATGATACAGAAGTAAGTCTTGCAGAACGAAGACAATCTTCGTTCAATCCATCTTCATCAGAATCATCCTATATCTCTATCACAGATCATAACCCTTCTGAAAACTGGCAGTTACCACAAATACTTCCCAAAGAAGTATACAGACTTCCATGGTGGAATGTCACAGCCGCTACCCACATCAGGGTGTCAAGTATTGATGTTTCGTTTACCGATAAGCAAGAACCTGTACATATAAACTTGCTTGATAATAGACTGGGCTAAAGCGCAAAACTATAAGTATGCACACTTTGGTGCTATCAAACTTGGCCTTGGTCCTTTAGTACGTCCGCGTCTTGCTGTTTCCTCTCTCTGTTGTATTGTAGATACTCGTCATCGTAAGTTTTCCGATGCTGTCATAAGTGGTTTCACAGCACCGCTTCATGATGGTCCTGCTTTTGGTACAGTCTACCCAAATTTTTCTGTTAGCTTAGGCGACCCTCATATATACAATCTGTTAAAGGCTTATATCCTGCCCAAAGGTTTCGACATGGGGACTGGCTCCAAAATCATTCAGCTCAAAGGTGGAGTTTGTGTTCGATTTGGCAACGATACCCTTCCTCAGTTGCAAACTCGTGTCCATCAGAGTTTTGCAAACACCACCGTGGTGGAAACGCAGAAATCCCGATCCAAAAACGCCACACCCATTACCTTCAATTGGACTGGTATCAGCTATCCCCAATCTTGGGAAATGAAATATTTAGAGCTAAGGAACAAAGAAAGAGTTGCTGCTTCTTTCACCTCACAACCTCTTATTTTTGATGAAGCTTCAAGTTCCTTTCGTGTACCCCAAGAAGTACCCACACAGTGATTTAATCCTCCATTGATAAAATCTGCTTCAATCTCCTCCTATAATAACGCCAGACTACAAGCCTTGTCCAACCAAACCAGTAAAGCCTCTGCAGATGAGTTCTCTTCTTCTACTTCTGTAAATGAGTCTTCTGTAAATACCTCTTTTTCTGGTTTGTCAGATTTTGAACATAGAGGCCAGCATGCTGCCTGTGAAGCATGTCAAAAAATCAAACAAAAATTGCTTCACCAACAAAAACAGAAACAGAAAGACCTACCTTCTTTAGGTATGTTTTCGGCCTTACCTTCTCTAGGAATGTTTTCCCTACCTTGTGAAAATTCAAGTATAGAGGTAGTAAATGCTGGTCAAAAGTCTTTTGTTCCTGGAAGTAATCTACCCGAGGCTGGTTTTAGACAATACTCCCAAGATGGCCAGACCAAAAGAGAGTTCTTACACTGCAAATCCTCTGGTCATGATCAGACTGTTTCTGAAGAAATAAAGCTTGCAAATTGGGGTAATTTGCAACAAATCCACACTGCTAGAAATCTAGACGACATGGCTAGTGATCTCCTGATTCTGAAAAAGCAGTGTGCAGATCAACAAGAGCATCTGAGTAAAATTGAAACAAAGCTAGAACCGCTAGATCATTTACTTCATGATTCTACAGAAATCCGTATGGCCATAGAACTCAAAAGCTTGAAAGAAGATTAGCTGTCCTAGAAGATCTCTGTAGTAAAACAGAAAATCTTAAGAAAAAACAGTTTGTGGTCCCTGACCATGTACTAAAAACTGCAGCAAAGGGGCATGCTAAGAGTCACTCTTTAGGTCAGTTCAGTGTTCTGCCTGAAGATGAGAGGCCAGAATGGGATTTTGGTGAAAGTGATGCAGCAAGGGAGAATATTGAAGAATGGATTAAAGAGTTTAAAGGATTTAAACCTGCTTTAGATCCGAAATATTTGGTTAATTTAAATGCATTGAATGATGAAGGATCTTCTAACCAAAGAAGACAGTTAGCTCCTCCCCGCTTTGATACACATATGCCAGATGCTACCTCAGCTTCAGCTGCTCCTGCCAAAGTGTTCCACTTTGGTATCAATACAATGAATGATATCATCTCCCAATGCCTGAACAACCTGTATTGAATATACAATGTCAATCCAGGGAAGATATTAGAAATGCAATCCAAATACTTGTTCAGTGGACCTTGTATAAAAAACAACATGACCCAAATCTCACAGGGCAAATGCTAGGAACCCAGCTCATAGAAGGTTTATCTGGTCTAGCATATGAATGGTGGCGATGGTTGCCACAGGAAACAAGAAATGAGATGCTTGCTGCTGATGATGCAGATGAGCAAATTCTGTCTGCCCTAGGTAGAGAATTTTACAGCCCTGAAGAGGGAGAAGATTATGATCACCTTGCTTCATTATTCATGTCTGCTCCCCTATGTGATTTAAGCAAGAGTGAAGAGTATTTTTGTTATATGCAAAAGCTTCTAATTTCATCAGGGAAATCTGGTAACCCTGCATATCTAAAGCATTACCTTAGAAGCTATCCAGGACATGTGCTTGATGCTGTAGAACAGGCACTGAAAGATAAAAAGGTAGAATTGAGAAGCTTGTCGCTTGCTCAACTTCATGCTCACATTATGGAGACATGGCAAGAGCATTGCCTAGAGAAAAGAGTGAGCAAAGATTTTAAACGCCATCAGAAGATGTATTCTGCTTCCTTCTGCAAAGATGTTGCAGGAATGCCCGATTAGGGGTGTGGAGCACACAACCGAGGACACCTTGATCATTCTTCTTGCAAATGTGAGAAGAAAAAGAAGAAAAAGGGTTTCTACACTTCAGAACCAAGGTATCACCTTGATAAGGCCTATCAACACAAATCTAAGCACAAGTATAAGAAGCACAGATATGATAAACCCTATCATAAGTCCAATTATAAAGCCAAATGCTATGTTAAATGTCTGACTGAGAAAGGGAAGAAAAATGTATGTTTTATTTGTGGTAAATCAGATCATTGGGCTGCAAAGTGCCCAGAAAGAAAGTCCAGACCTCGGCTTGCTGTTTTATGCAAAGGATTGGATCCCGCATGGTGGGATTTATTTGAAGTTACTGTAAATTCTCCCAAACCCTCTAGTGAAGTAGTCTATCTTCCTGATGATGATACTGATTCTTCTAATTTTTGTACAGATTCTGATTCTCCTCCTCCTAACTTAGCTAAATGTGATCCTCCTTCCTCTAGCTCATCCTCTGAGTCTAATACCAGTTCGGATGCACATTTAGGGGGGGTGTAGTAGTTTACCTGATTTTGATTTCTCTTTGTACATGTTTTCTCGGTCGCCTTCTAGATCGTCTTCCCATCAGCTAGAAAAACAGATTGCTGACATCGATCTTCGATTGTCCATAATTCCAGTGTACAGACATCATGAGAGAACAAAATTAAGAGAAGAAAAGACCAGACTGCAAAAACAGCTAAAGACAATGAAACCTGACAAAGGTAAAAAGCCCATCTCCTCTTCCACTCTGTCTGCCTATTATAACCCTATCGAAATCTACTCTGACTTCGGACGACTCTTACATGCATGAAGAAAACTATTGATCAAAGAAGGAGGAGGGTGTTTCTGAAGACACGGATAGGTGCCATGCATTGATGGCTAGTATGTCAGAATCTTCCTCTTTCATCATAGATTTAGGTGCCTCAAGGCACATGGCTTCGGCAAGAGATTCATTCTCCAGTCTCTCACCTTATAGTGGTCCTTCCATTGTCATGGGTGATGATTCAAAGATCCCAACAAGAAGCATTGCGAAGATTAGTCTAGAAAATTGGTACTTCAGTAATGTACTGTATGTGCCTGATCTTGCAACAAATCTCCTCCCTGTTTACTGAATGACCCACACTGGTTTGGCCAAGAGAGTGATTTTCACTCAAGATGATGTGGAAATTTCTGAACTTTCTATAGGAAAAGTGGTAGAAGTTGGTGTTGCAGATCATCAGTCAAGAATGTATAAGTTCTCTCACTTTCTTGAGTACTCCTCTCCAAATGCACTTCTGTCGCATGCTAATGTAGTCAACAAACTTTGGCATCAGAGGTTTGGACACCTCAATTATATATATCTTCAAGCATTGAGTAAAGAAGACATGGTTGAAGGTCTTCCAACCATCATATCTTCCAACGACACTTGCAAAGGGTGCATTGTTGGGAAGCATGCAGAGCGCAAGTATGAGAAGGGGAAGGCAAGGAGAGCTGCTCATCCTCTTGGTTTGGTCCATTCAGATGTGATAGGAGATCTTCCTACACCTTCCTATGGCAACTCAAAGTATGTCCTAACATTCATTGATGATTTCTCAAGATATTGTTGGGTGTTCTTTCTCAAGCAAAAATCTGAAGTCTTCCAATCTTTCAAAGTTTTCAAAGCTTATGTGGAGAACTTCAGTGGGAGGAAGATAAAGGTCTTAAGGACTGATAATGGAAGGGAGTATGTCAATAAGGACCCGCAACAACTATGTGAAGATGATGGCATTCAAATTCAACATTCTGTGCCTTAACACATCCCAGCAAAATGGTGTGGCAGAGTGCAAGAATAAAGCATTGAAGGAAATGGTTACATGCATTATGGAGGCTAAGTCTTTGTCTCCAAAACTGTGGGCTGAAGCCATTAATTGTGCTACATATGTTTAGAACAGAGCACCACACAAAGCCATGCAATGCATGACTTCATTTGAGGCTTGGATGAGACACAAGCCTGATGTGTCTCACTTCAGGGTGTTTGGCTCAAGAACATGGGCTAGAATACCTCCAGAGAAGAGAAAGGCCTTGTAGCCCCAAAGCAAAGAGTCTATGATGGTTGGATATGCAGAAGATGCAAAGGGATACAAGCTCTTTGACCACTCATCTCATAAAACTTTCATTGAAAGGAGTGTTCTGTTCGAACAAGAGCCCATGCATGCAACATAACAAGAAGAAGGGGAATGCTCAAACCCCCTACATGAAGAGGATGTAAGTGATGATTCATTCTTTGATATTAAGGATTCAGATGATAACATGCATGCAGACCATGACCCTCCTACAAGGCCCAAGTGGGTTGAGAAAACAATACAAGATGCTGGTGAGCTTGCAGGTGATCCACAAGAACCTAGGAAGACTAGATCACAGTTTCACAATGCCTTGTCTTCTTGTGAGCCAGATCTTCATGGGATATGTTTTCTTATGGTTGGATCTGATACACAATCATATGAAGAAGCATCAAAAGATCCAAGATGGCAAACAACCATCCAAGAAGAGATGAACTCCCTCCTTGACAATGAAACTTGGGATTTGGTCCCTGTTCCTTCCAAGAGGAAACTGGTGGAATGCAAGTGGGTGTATAGGGCCAAGATGGCTTCTGATGGTTCTGATATGAAGTATAAGGCTATATTGGTGGCTAAAGGCTTCTCTCAAGTCCATGGAGTGGACTATATAGAGACATTTTCACCCGTGGCAAAGATGGACTCAATTAGGCTAGTTTTGGCCATTGCAGCTTCCAAGCGATAAGAGTTTCATCACATGGATGTGAAGAGTGCATTTCTTCATGGGGATCTTGATGATGAGATCTATATGTAGCAGCCCGAGGGATTCCTTGCAGATCTCACACTTGTTTCCAGGTTGAAGAAGTCCCTCTATGGCCTCAAGCAAGCTCCTAGAGATTGGTATGCCAAGATGGACAATTTTCTGCTATCACAAAGGTTTGAGAGATATAAATCTGATCCAAATGTTTACATGCAACATGTTAGTGATCTGATTTTGATTATTGTATTGTATGTTGATGATCTATTGATAACTGGTAGTTTCATCCAAGAGCTAGGTTCAGTTAAAGTTGCATTGTACAATGCATTTGCCATGTCAGATCTAGGATTGTTGAAACAATTTCTGGGTTTGGAGATTGATCAAACTGTTGATGGGATCACTGTTTCTCAGTCAAGATATGCTTCAGAACTGCTGCAGCAGTTCAGGATGGCTGAATTCAAGGCTGCTAAGTTCCCATTACTTTCACGAGTTAAGCTCCATAAGTGGGTTCTTCACCATTGGTTGACAATTCACTATATAGATAACTAGTTGGGAGCTTGCTGTATCTCACAAACTCTCGACCATATTTGTTTTATGTTGTAGGAGTTGTTACAAGACACATGCAGGAGCCTCATGAGGTCCATTGGAAGGATGCCAAAAGGATCTTCCATTATGTGCAAGGTACCAAGCAGTTTGGGATACACTATGCAGCTGGTTCATCACTTGAACTAGTTGGATTTATTGATTCTGATTGGGCTGGAGATAGTACTGATCGGAAGTCTAGTTCTAGTTATATGTTTATGCTTGCACATGGTCCCATTTGTTGGTCTAGCAAGAAGTAGCACACCATCTCCTTATCTTCAGTTGAGGCTGAATAAAGGGTAAAAGTGAATGCAACTACACAATGTGTGTGGTTGCAAGGCATTCTTGGAGAGTTTGGATTTGTGTTTGATTCACCCATAGTCATTTGGTGTGATATTCAAAGTACAATCAAGATCTCTACTGATCCAACACAGAGGCAGACGACGAAGCATATAGAGATTCACATGCACTACATTCGAGGCTTAGTGCATGACCAAATTATTGCCTTGCAATATTGCCCATCTGCTGAGCAAATTGATGATATCTTCACCAAGAGTTTCACAGAGAAGACTTTCACTTACTTTAGATCACTCCTTGGGGTGAGTGATGCATGCTGAAGACTAGTTTATTTTCCAGATTTGTTTCATGTCCATTTTAGAGGGGAGGTTTTATTTCCCATGTAATTTTCCTCCTTACCTTGGTTACATGGACTAATAAAAATTGTTGTTGTAAAAGGTGACTTTAGCCTTAGTTTCCAAGGCCTTATATTTTGTTTTGGCTACACAAGTCTAGCTTATGGGGGGGTTTTATAACATTATTACACCTTAGGACCTCAATCATACATTAATTTGATGATTAACTGTCCCAAAATAAGGTTAATGATTACAATCCAAGGTTGTTATAAGTTAGTTGGTGCAATTATGACACAATCCACCACTTTTGAGCCAAAATCCATTCAAACTAGGTGTTAGATGCCCTATTTATGGCCACCTCCAATATTTATTACCACTACCTGAGCTAAGGCACCCTAGTTTCCCTGTTTTAAGGAACTGTCTTTGAATTAAGGTGCTCATGCAATGTATGTGGACATTTTGGCCCTTTTTGGTTGTTTTGGCCTATCCTTGGCCACCTACACTTCACCAAATCCTAACCACCACATATGTGACCATCATTAATGCCATCCCGTGTCTACCCAACGTTTACATTGACAATTCGTAGTTGTTAGAGGTGATTTGGGAGCCTATAGGTCGACCTAGGGGGGATTGGGGTCCAATGTAAGCTGGCCACTTGTAGCTGCTTTCAAAGGCAAACAAATTCTTCCAAATACTATATAAATGTATTCACAACTCATTTCTCGATGGACAGTTATAATAAACCTGCTATTTGATCATTTGTGTTACTGTTTTTTGATCATTTGTGACTAGGTTTTGATCATATCTGTTTCCAAAATTCTTTTAACACTATTTTCTTGCATACTTAGCCAAATTTCTTAATTGTGAGGTAATATTTAGCTAGTAAATCCTACCGTGACTTAGATTTCACATATTGTAAAGTTTTATTTTAAACTAATATGTTAATATCTTTATTTTATTTTATTATAAATATGATTATAAATATTAATTCATGGTTATTGATTTATGCTTATTTTAAAGTTACATTTATAAGTATTTATAAATTAAACTGTAAAAGAATTCAAACGTATTTGAATAATATATATGATCAAGGACAAGATTTCATTTAGAGAGATTTGATATATATATATATATATATAGTTGATGATTGCCAGGTTAAAATATTAAAGTAATTTATATAAATGATATAAATAAATAGAATTTCGTTCATTGATATAAATGATTTTTTAAATTTTAAATTATTTAAAAAAATGTAAAATCAATTACATAAATTTTTTCAATTCAAATACTATGAAGTGGGTTTTTTAAGCTTTAAAATTAAATTTAGAATTTTAATCGAGCTTGATGAAATGATTAATGAATTGCATGGCATGAGATGAAGTTCTAGTTCAAATTTCAAATCACTACGTGATAAATGATGGAATTAATGAATGTCATCATTCATCTCTTTGTCCTAATTCCACTAGAGAGATTGTTGGAATAAATTGGATTGCTAAGGTAATCATAGTTAAGGTGACGAACATTTCGACACATGCATGCAATTTCAATATTTTGAAAAATAATTTGTAATTAATGCATCAAATTATGTTTGAAATTTTTAAATAGTAGTAAATAATTATCAAAATGTTCCATCAATTAAATACTCTACTAATCCATAAAGCCTCATTTGATTTGTTGGGGGAGATTCAACCTCATTTTGTTTTGCTTATCGATAGTCGAGATAGTTAACGAGAACTTTTATATATTTTGAAGTACGCCACTGTGAGTTACCCTTGCTTGGTGAGATAAACATGATTTTATTATTCTACTTCTAATTCTGCTCCCTGACACGATGACAAAAATATTTGATTTGTTTTTCTTCCCTCAAAATTTGTGCAGTCTCATTACAAGTGACCTTATCCAAGAATCTGCAATTGGTGCCTGTAAACTTAGTTTGCTTATTGGGATGGTTATCATGTTTTTCCTTAGCAGTAACAAACATTAGTGAAGCTATAATGAGCTTAGTGGATTTTCTTTTTTCTAGGGGTTACCTCCATAGCTAATTTAACCGTTTGTATTACTATCCTCATAAGAGGTTGACTTGATTTAAAGATGAGTGCTAGGGATGCCTTCGACATCTTAACAAGTCCGAAATTAAAAGCCATTAATGAGACTAAACCTGGACTAACCACCTGTACTGAAAGATAACTAGATTCTATAAAAAACAATACTTTCCAAAAGTAAATGTGTTCTTCAAATTTCTTCAACGTCTAATAATGTCTTGCTTGAAAGAAGAAAGTAGTGAAATTACAATGAAACGATGATATTCTCAAACTGTCTATGTAGAAGGTCCCAAAATTGTTGCTACAGAAGGAGGAGCACATCAGACTATTTCTGCTGCATGAGATCTTCAGAGTACTGCAGAAGGTGTTGGTCAGACTATTTCTTCAGAAGAACGCCATCGATAGACAAATTTTACAAAGTAAATAATTCTTCAGATTGCATCTACATGAGAAGATCTATCGAGGGCTTTTAGTTTACAAATTTATTTTGTTGTGATGTTAAATAGAAAACCCAATTTGTTTGAGAGAGTTCATGAAATTCAATGCGCCTACTGTGGATGTCATCCTAGTGTAATTCCTTCCATTGCAATATACAATAAATGATATAAATGAGAAAGTCACCATAGAGATGTGTCAATGCAATTTCTGCATCTACATCATATTATGTACGGTGGAAGAGATTAACCATTATGGTTGCTCTCTGGATACCTGAAACATTGAACATACTCTTTAATTCCCTTTACTTACTCCCATGTCTCATCTGTCTAAGAAATGGCTGTCATGAGTGCAACAAGGAGGGCTCGTTGCATGCCGAAGGCCCATTCTTCACGGAGTAGTCTAATGAATGATACAGATTGAGAGATAGTGACTCAAATGTGGTATCTGAAATTCTTGATAAATTTAGTGCTCGATCAATCTATGTATGGAAACCTATTTGCATCTGCATTACAATGAATAAAGCCCGCAGTGATATCTAGACAGAGCTATTGGTAAGATTTATAACGTTTAATGATGTAGAAAACATAGGTGTTAGAGTCTTGGCTTCCGAATCTTTGGAAGACTACATGAGTGGATGTAGAGGAAGCACAAATGAAAGTGTAGAATATAACATTGTGCCCTTCTTAGTTCCAAGGTTGACATAAGTAATAATTACCCTTGCATTAACTTTTTGGTTTATAGTAGATGGCCTCTCTAACTCTTTGGTTGCTAGAAAGAAAATTAAAGACTATTTGGTGGATAATAAATGAAGTGCCTTCATTGCCAATACATTTCTATCCAAAGCCGTGATTAAGTTTGATTTCAATGTTACCCAGGTTTTTTTTAATAATCAGTTGTGTTTACTTGATTTCCATTATTCATTGAGTTTTTTTTATTAGATTTGAAGTGTATTTTTCCGTCACCCCTTACGTCTAGAGATACAATGACGACGACATCCATTCTTATTGCTTTGTGCAGGGATTGTGCCATTATTTTGGACTAGTATAATTTTATTAAATCTTGTGCAATTTAGCTAATTTTGATTATTTGAACGATTCTTCCATTCGTCTTTTGCTTTTGTATTATGTTTAGTGTGTAGATATGGCTCAACTTTAATGAGAGAACGTGCCTTAACTTTAAGGAGAGAATGTTTGTTATGGTGATAGCACAATGAATACAAACAATAATTTAAACAAACACAGAGAAAATATTATCCATGAACTTTAGGGATGTATCATTGTGCTATCACCATAACAAACATTCTCTCCTTAAAGTTAAGCCATGATCTCTCCTTAAAATTGAGCCATAAGCACATAATTAACATAATACAAAAACAAGAGGTGAATGAAAGGATTTTCCAAATAATCAAACAAAGTGCAGAACATTTAATAGAATTATATTGAACCAAAACAATGACACGGTCCATGCACAAAGCAATATTAACTATTGTCATTATCATTGTATCTCTAGGCATAAGGAGTGAAGGAGAAATATCTATTTCAAATCCAATTAGAAGAACAATAAATTAAATCAAGTTAACATATCTGATTATAAATGATATGATCCTGATGATTAGAAGATTACCCATAAAGAGCAACACTTGGAAAACCTAAGTGATATTGAAATCACACTTGATGACAACTTTGGTTAGAAGTGTATTGGAAACAAAACCTGTTCCTTTACTATCCACCAGATAGTCTCTAATTGCCCTTCTTGCTACCAAATAGCTAGAGAATCCATCTATTTCGGACAAAAAAATTAATGCAAGGTTAATTACTACTTATGTCAATGTCAACACTAAGAATGACACAATATTGTATTTCACATTTTTCTTTGCGCTTCCTTTACGTCCACCCAAGTAGTTTTTCATATCTTTGAAATCCAAGATTCTAAATTCTTTGTTTTCCGCATCTTTAGACTTTAAAGATCGTACTTATAAATATATTTAAGTGGCAATGCATGCCTCATTCATTAGAATGCAGATGTAGATCAATTCCCTTACGCGGATGGATCACACATTTATTTTTTCATGATTTTCAGATACCATCTTCGAGTTACTGTTTCTCAATCTGTATCATTTATTAAATTGCTCCACCGGAAATGTGCCTTTCACGTGGAACAAACTCTGCTCGTTGTATAGAGAACAGTAATTTTTCAGACATGTGAGACATGGGAGTAAGCACATGGAATTATAAAATATGTTCAATGTTCCTAAAATTCGTAGAGCAACCATGTTGGTGATTTCTTCCATTGTCCATAATACGATGCAGATGTAGAAAATGCATTGACACATCTCTATGATGACTTCTTCATTGACATCATTTATTGCATTTTGCAATGGAATGAATTGTACTATGATGGAGTAGACAATAAATGCATTGTATTTCATTAACTCTTTAATAGACAAATTGGGTTTTCAATTTGATGATATCACAATTGAAGCAATTTGTAAAGAATTCGTTGGTAGATCTACTCTTGCAGATGTAAACTAAATAATTATTTATTCTGTAGAATCTACCTATATATGACAATCTGTTGAAAAAATGGTTTAATTAACTCATTCTATAGTACTTTGAAGACCTCTTGCAACAACAACAGTTCGATGTGTTCCTACTTCTCCAAAGACAACTTGTTGATATCCTCCATCTGAAGCAGGTTGTTTACTTTATTCTTTAAAACAAGATACCATTAAGCATTGAAGAAATTTGAAGAATTCCCTTAACTTGTGGAGGGAAACTGAGCATTTTGTGGAAGTTAGTTCTGTTTTAATACATGTGGTCAGTCCAGGTTTAATTCCGTCAATGTCTTTTAATTTCGGACTTGTTAGGATATCCATGATATCTATGGCACCCATCTTCATATCAAGTCGACCTCTACTGAATCTAGTAATACAAATAACTAAATTAACTATGGAGGTAACTTCTAGAGCATGCGATTTTAGTAAGTCCATTACACTTTCACTAATGTACGTTACTAATAAGAAAAAAAATGATAACTACCCTAATGAACACATTAGGTTTATAGTCAACAATTGTAGATTCTTGAATAAGAGCATTTGTAATTAGCTTACACAGATTTCGAAGGCAAAAAAAACAAATCAAAGTTTTCGTTCACCGTGCTAAGGAGCATAATTAATAGTAGACTAATAAAACGATGTTGATTTCACCAAGCAAGAAAAATTTATAATAACACAATCCAAAATATATCAAACTTCCCGTTCACTATGCTGACTATCGATAAACATAATAAAAGGTGGTTGAATCTCACACCATTGTTCAAGGTAAACTTTAGGGTTGAGTAGAGTATTTAATTAATGGTAAACTTTGATGATCATTTATTGATATTTAAGGATTCCAAAACATAATTTGATGCATTAATTGTGAATTATTTTTCATAATTTGGCTGCTAGATGTATTTGTTGAAATGTTCGTCGCCTTAACTACGATTAATTGAGCAATCCAATTCCTTTCATCAGTATGTCTGATGCAATTATGACGATAAACACTAAAGATAGTATTCATTCATTCCATCATTCATCATGTAAAGATTTAAAATTTGAATGGGTCCTTCATCCCATGCCACGCGATTCATTAATCATTTCACTATTATCAATTAAAATTTTAAATTGAATTTTAATTAAAAAACAATTTCATAATATTTGAATTAAAATGTTTTATGCAAATGATTTTATGTTTTTTTAAAATAATTTAAATATCACAAGTTATTATTTATTTCAATAATCACTTCACTTTATTTACGTCATTTTATATAAATCTATTTTAATATTTTAACATGACAATTATTGAGTAGAGAAAAAATATATCAAATCTATGTAATTGAAATCTTGACTTTCATCATTTATATTACACAACTAAGTGTGTATTCTTTTAAAATTTAATTTTTAAATACTTGTAATTCTAACTTTAAAATAATCTTAAAACAGTAATTATAAATTAATAATTCTAATCATATTTATATTTAAATAAAAGTAACATATTAGTTTAAAATAGAAACTTTACAATACTTCCACAATAAACATATATTATCTATGCAAAGAAGTATCTGAAAATTGGCAGTTACCTTAGATACTTCCCCGAGAAGTATACAGACTCCCATGGTGGAATGTCACAGCCGCTGCACACATCTGCGTGTCTAGTATAGATGTATCTTTTACAGATAAACAAGAACCTGTCCATATACATCTTCTTGATAAATGTCAGATAGATTGGGTTAAATCCAAAAACTTCAAGTATGCCCATTTTGGTGCTATTAAGTTAGGACTTGGTCCCTTAGTCCGTCCTCGTCTTCCTGTGTCATCTCTTTGTTGTATAGTTGATACTCGTCATAGAAAATTCTCTGATACAGTCATTGGTGGTTTTACTGCTCCACTCCATGATCGCCCAGCTTTTGGCACTGTGTACCCTAAGTTCTTTGTAAGCCTCTCCGACCCACATATTTATAACCTGCTGAAGGCTTATATCTTACCTAAAGGCTTTGATATGGAATCTGGCTCTAAAATCATTCAGTTAAAAGGGGGTGTTTGTGTCCGTTTTGGGAATGATACTTTTCCCCAGTTGAGAACTCATGTCCATCAGAGTTCTGCAGACACCAGCGTGGTGGAAAAGGAGAAATCTAAAAATGCCACACCAATTACTTTTAATTGGACTGGTGTAAATTATCCTCAGTCTTGGGAAATGAAGTATACAGAATTAAGAAATAAAGAAAGACTAGATGCTTCCTTTACAACTCAACCCCTAGTCTTTGATGAAGCAACAAGTTCTTTCCGTCTTCCCCAAGAATAACCAACCAAAAGATTTAGTCCAGCTCTGATAAAATCCACCTCCATCTCTTCTTATAATAATGCCAGACTTCAAGCCATGTCTGGTCAATTGAGTAAAGAGAACCAAGTTGAAGCCGAGAATAATGCTGCTGCATCATCATCTGTACAAAATTCCTTTTCTGGTCTTTGTGAGTATGAACACAGAGGCCAACATGCTTCCTGTCAAGCATGCCAAAAAATAAAACAAAAACTCATACAGAAACAGAAACCAAAAGAGTATCCCTCTTTAGGAATGTTTTCCCTGCCTCGAGAAAATTCAAGTTTAGAGGTAGTTAATGCTGGTCAAAAATCCTTTGTCCTTGGAAGAAACCTACCAGAAGATGGTTTCAGACAGTATTCCCAGGATGGCAAAACTAGGAGGGAATTCCTCCCGTGTAAATCTTCTGCTGAAGATCAAACTGTTTCTGATGAAATAAAACTGGCAAATTGGGGTAATCTTCAACAGATCCACACTGCAAAAAATCTTGATGATATAGCTAGAGATCTTCTAGTTTTAAAGAATCAGTGTGCTGAACAGAAGGAGCATATTATTAAAGTGCAAACAAAGCTAGAGTTGTTAGATCATCTCCTGCATGACTCAACCCAAATAAGTATGGCTATAAATGAAGCTTCTCAAAAGCTTGAGAGAAGAATGGCTGTCCTAAGTGATCTCTGCATTAAAACAGAGAATCTTAAAAAGAAACAGTAAGTGGTCCCAGACCATGTATTAAAGTTAGCTGCAAAAGGACATGTCAAGAGTAAATCTTTAGGTCAATTCAATGTTATACCTGAAGATGAAAAGCCTGAATGGGATTTTGGGGAGAGTGATATGATAATAGACAATATAGAAGAATGGATCAGTGAATTTCACAAGTTTAAGCCTGTACTTGATCCTAGATATCTAGCTGATTTGAATGCATTAGATGTTGAGTCTTCTAACCAGAGAAGACAGATAGCTCCTCCACCACAGTATGACACCCACATTCCAGATGTCACTTCTGCTACAACTGCCCCTGCCAAAGTTTTCCACTTTGGAATCAACTCAATGAATGAGTTAATCTCCCAGATGCCTGAGCAACCAGTGTTAAATATTCAGTGTCAATCAAGAGAAGATTTAAGAAATGCATTACAATTGCTTGCTCAGTGGACCTTATATAAAAAGCAACAAGACCCAAACCTTACAGGTCAAATGCTAGGAACCCAGTTGGTTGCAGGACTTTCGGGTCTAGCATATGAGTGGTGGCGATGGTTGCCACAAGACACTAGAAATGAAATGCTTGCTGCTAATGATGCAAATGAGCAAATCCTGTCAACTTTGGGGAGAGAATTTTATGGTCCAGAAGAGTCCGAAGACTATGACCACCTTGCTTCTTTGTTTATGTTTGCTAGATTATGTGACTAAAGCAAGAGTGAAGAATATTTTTGTTATATGCAGAAACTTTTAATTACTTCTGGAAAATCTGGGAATCTGGCCTATTTAAAGCACTACCTTAGAAGTTACCCAGGACATGTGCCTGATGCTGTTGAACAGGCACTTAAAGATAAAAAGGTAGAACTCATAACTCTTTCAGTTGCCCAACTTCATGCACATATTATGGAAACGTGGCAAGAACATTGTTTGGAAAAAAGAGTAAGTAAGGATTTGAAGAGACATCAACAGATGTATTCTGCATCATTTTGTAAGGATGTCGCAGGGATGCCTGATTGGGGGTGTGGCGGACACAATCGTGGCCATTTTGGTTCTGATTCTTGCAAATGCAAGAAGAAAAAGAAAAAGGGCTATTATACTTCTGAACCCAGATACCATCCAGATAAGCCCTATTACCATAAGTCAAAGCATCGCTACAAAGAATATAGACACAAGAAACCCTATAAAAAGTCCAAATACAAAGCTAAGCGCTATGTCAAAAGAAGGTCTGAAAAAGGGAAAAAGAGTGTCTGTTTCATCTGTGGCAAATCTGATCATTGGGCTGCCAAATGCCCTGAAAGAAAATCACAGCCCAGACTTTCTGCTCTGTGTGCCAATCTTGATCCCGCTTGGTGGGATTTGTTCGAAGTCTCAACAGATTCCCCTCCTCCCTCCGGAGAAGTTGCATATCTTCCTGACGATGATTATTCCTCTGACTCTTGTACAGATTCTGATAATCCTGTCTTAGCTAAATGTGATCCCGCTTCATCATCCTCTTCCTCTAAGTCTGATTCCGACTTGGATCCACATTTAGGGGGGTGTAGTCGCCCAGAGTTAGATTTTTCTTTGTATATGTTTTCCCGTTCCTCTCCTACTAGATCTTCTGCTCATCTTTTGTAAAAGCAAATTGCTGACATTGATTTGCAATTATCTATTATTCCTATATACAAACATGTTGAAAGAATAGAACTGAGAGAAGAAAAAAGAAGATTGCAAATTCAGCTTGATACATTGAGAACTGAGAAAGGGAAAGATAAAGTTTCTACTGTCCACTATAATCCTGCCAACATCTACCAATATTATCCAGGAAGCCATAGTGATAGACAATCCCATAGGCAAGATAAGGAAAAACTCTTAAGACTCAGCTTAAAGAGAAACAAAACAAGTTAAAACTTCTTCTCAAAGAAATTGAAGATATGAAAAGTATGATCACCATCTTAGTCAGTGAGAAGGATCAGTCCTTTGATGAAGAACTTTCTAAGCAAATAGAAAGAGCTTGTTTTAACCCAGAATTCAAATAAGAGTCTCCCTCCTCTACTCCTCCTCAGTCACCTCAGTCTCAAAGTACCAATTTGTTAGGTGCTTTATCAGGTCCAAAGTTGTTCATAACTCTACAGTTTTGTCCCGCAGAATTTAAAGCCTATTCTGTACAGTGTTTGATTGATTCAGGTTGTCAATTTAACCTAGCCAAAGGCAATGCTATACCATCATTCTATTGGGAAAAAAGTCGTGAATTCGGATCTGCAATTGAAGGTTCTCCAGTGTCTCTGTCTGGAAAGGTCAAAGATTTCCCAGTTGTATTGTCTGGTGTTAAAAGCAGTGTATCTCTGTTCAAGTTAGATTTCTTAAAAGAAGACTGTGTTTTAGGTTCTGAATTTTTGCAAAAAGGCAGTCCTTTTTCTATTGATACAAAAAAGATGATTTTCTCTTGTACAGTTTTGGGAAAATCTGTGTCAGTCCTTTTGAGTTTCAATTTTGTACAAAAATGTAAACCTATACCTTCTGAGTCAGTCAATAATGTCAAGTCTGTCAGTGCTCTGAAAGTCCTAATGTTTTTTGGACAAGGGAGAAATACTTTGTTTCATTACCCTTTGATCCCCTCCAGAAAATAAAGCCTATGAAAGCCTCAGCCACGCTGATGAGTCCATCTGAAAGAGAATTTTGCTCAAACGAAATTCAAGAATTATTGAACAAAGTTCTGATTGAACCATCAAAGAGCCCATGGGCTTGTAGAGCCTTTGTTGTCAATAAACATTCTGAGCAGAAAAGAGGAAAGCCGCGTCTGGTAGTGAACTACAAGCCTTTAAATGTTGTCCTTCAGAAAGTGAGGTATCCACTACCTGATAAAGCAAGCTTAATGCAAAAGATTACAGGCTGCACGGTATTCGGTAAGTTTGACTTAAAATATGGATTCTATCAAATTGGTATTGAAGCGAAAGATCGCTTCAAAACAGCTTTTGTTGTCCCTCATGGACAATACCAGTGGAAAGTAATGCCCTTTGGAATTAACAATGCTCCATCTGAATTCCAAAAAAGGATGGAAGATATCTTTAGAGATATTCCCTGGTTAATTGTATTTATTGATGATATTCTGATTTGCTCTAAAAACCTGCAAGATCACCTGAAACATCTGCAGCGGTTCTATGAGCTTGTGTTTAAGCATGGTTTGGTCCTATCTGCCTCTAGTTATCGCATCTATGGGTCCTTCCGACAAATAATTAATTATTTTGCTTGTGTTGGGAGTGGGCTATAGCCATTTAGGAGTTGTTTTTAAATCGATCCTCTACATTCTATGTGAGACTAGTGGCAACTGAGGAATAACATCGTTCTTATTTGGTGCCCTTCAACTTCATCGCATGTGACCAAATCGTTATGGTATACTCACACGACACACACCACCTGAGCAAAGTTGTTAGGGTTTTCAACTTGTGCGTGGATTGTTGTTATGAGTCGACAGTCAGTCGTCGCACTCTTATGTGTGTTTACTTGTTGTCTATGACCCATTTTATTTCCATTTGAGAGTTAGTCGGTAAGTTGTTTTACCTGCCACTGCAGACACTCAAAGCGCACTTTAGTAGCGCTGCACAATATAAAATATCATTGTGCTTTATTCAATTTCATCCATTGCTAATCAATAATCAACATTTATTCACATCTACGGAATAAAAAAACCATTATTTCCATTTAGTCATAACATAAGCATTCACTTGCTTTATTTCTAATTTCACAATTCATTGAATATAATCATCAGTTACTAGTCAATCAACAATTTTATTTAAAACAAAACATAAAACATTTATTCTAGTTTATTTAATCGTGTCACTTTCAAATAAGTGCGCTCAAAAGTTCATCAGTCAAACTCGGTAAGAGGAGGGCATTACATACACCCCCTCTTATAGAAATTTCATCCTGAAGTTAATTTTTATCGTACATTTAGAGACACTTTCAATTTCTTTTCATAATAATGTGTTCATGCCATTCTGCTCTATCTTCATCAAATAACCATGGCCACAAACACTAGTCTATGTTTCATCCAACAAAGTTCCAACACATTCTCAATAATTCAACAGTAATCTCATGTAATGTAAATCCAGTGATATTTTTTAATAATTGTCAATACTGACTAAGATTTCCAATGCCTCCTAGTCATCCATAAGGATCTGTGATATCCAATTAGACAACAAGCTAGTTTGCATCAATTTGCCACACAACATGTATCCAGTCAACTTTTAGCAGAACAAAATCCAAGTAAGAATTCAAATCTATTTAGTTATCCTCTCTTCCAAGGTGAGAAGATAAACATCATACACTATTCAATAAACTATTTATAGGTAAGTTATAATCACGAATTACCAAATCAATAGCGAATATCATATAGTCGAAAAAAAATAAAAATCAATTCCCATAAGACTACTTCCATACCAATAAGTTTTCAATAAAGTTGATTCTCAAGTTGATATGGTTCTAGAGTGTCGGAACTTAGTGACTTAGACAAACATATTAAATCTTATTTCATAGTCTTTTCATCAGTACCTTCGTGTCCAGGTCAGGGAGCTCATCATGTCCTTACCTCATTTCATCATTCCCATTATCATATGACTCCCTTTGGAAGACTTTCCAAGTCATATTGTATGTGTCGATATAGTCTCATCGAGTCTTGTGTCAAGGGCTAGTTGTTTCATCTACGTTTCACTGTGTCATGAGGTTCACATCAATGTGTTCATCTCATCGCGCTGATAGTTTCCATACTCTTTTTCAAGAAAATCGTCTTTACTCGACCCTTTCGGCAGGTTTGTCAAGTTACACTTTCCAGATTATCATGTGATGGTCAAGTCAAGTTTGTAGTTTTTCATTTTCATTAACAACATCGTCATGATGCAAAATCAATGTCCTTATGTTCAGCTCATCACACTAGTCACATCGATATCTCGTTTTCGAATTTCTGAGTCCATTTCACCCTCGCGATCGTTTATTAAAGTCTTATCAAGTATATACATTTTTGCGTCATGACAGCCAAAATCACCAAGTTTGCTTGCTTCGTTAATTGACCATTTGGGCTGGTCCACCAGTTTTCTCATTACGACTATATTCATATGTTATAAGATACCTACGAGGTGCTCTCTCTCTCTCTCTCTTTTAAGTACCTAAACTACAATCTTGATAAAATGCATTAAGACTCTCTCTCTCTCTCTCTCTCTTTTAAGTACCTAAAGTACAATCTTCATGAAATGCATTATAAAATATGCCTCCCAATATATATAAAATCTATCCTTAATTTGCTCCCCAATGTATCCTTAATTAGTTCTTATGGCCTTCTGAAACTCATTTAAATCATATGTTTATATGCAAGATTTCACATAGGGGTAAAAGCTAGTAATTTTCACCATGTGTTATGAAATTCGAATTTTAGGTGGCAAGGGCTTGTGCACTGTTAATGAAACTTCTTCAGAACTTTAATAACACCCGATACATCAACAAAATCATAGAGAATAACTGATACAACTCGAAATAATGTCTCTTCAAACTCCAACAACAAGATCTAGGGGAAATGGCATCATTTATGCATTGTTTGGTATTTTTACATAACTTCACTTGGTATTTCAACCTGAGAGTCTTATGAGCATTAAATACAGAGTATATATATATGTATATGTATATATATATATATATATATAAGAATACAAAGAAATGGAGATTCTTGGATGCTCACAAAGAGATCAACATCTCACCAAGGGCACAATTCCTCCAGGAGCCCAAATATGCAATAAAATGTGAAAGAGATGCAAGAATGAGTTGTAGCTAAATGAACCACGAGCTTTCCTTTAGATTCAACCTGTAACTAAAGACTTCATTGCAGCTCCAAATGAAAGGTCTGAGTGGCCTCTCCAATTGCCAATTAGAATGGGAATCTTTCACCCTCGAAATTGGTGCTAAGGCAAGTAGATTAGCTCTCTACTAGCTATTCTCTCCAAATGCAAAATGTAAAATGATCAAAATCTATTCTCGTTCTTTGTTCTTTACTTTTATAAACTTCCAAAGATCTCCTTGGGTCGAATTCCTGCCAAAATACTCATGCCAACTCAAGTTGGGAAGAGATTCCAATGTGTGCCACTTTTCCAACAATTCCTAGTCTCTATCTTCCCTCATTTCAAATGGGTGTCTCTTTGGCTTTCCTAAATCCCTTGTGCTCCTTCTTGGAGGCTATTTTTAGCCCTGACATGTCATATATGTCAGATGTCAACAATCAGGTCTGATTTGTGTCATAGGTGTCGTAGCATCTTCATCATTGTTGTCATAGAGCTAGGGAATCTAGTCCAAGTGTCCCACTAGCTCCAAAATGCCTCTTCCTCTTCCATGGGAGTTACTCTTCCACTCCAATTCGACTTTCATTGAGTCATGCCAAGTATATTGACCTTCCAACTCCCCAATATCATTAGACTCCACCCTGGATTCGAATGGGCGAGAATAGAATGCCATGTGGCACGAGGAATCTAGCTTTGTGTGGGTCCCACACTACCATTGTGTCTCCATGACCAAGTGCCACCTTATTTTCCTATAATAAATATTTATTTAACCCCTTTTAACATATTTATGTCAATCTAATGACCATTTGGGGTTTATTAGCTCCCTTGTTCAAAATCCTAATGTTTTCACTCCAACCTAGGAAGCTAGGAGATTGGTGGAAGTTCTTCTTTTGAAATTTATTTGAACGGGGACATTACACATCAACACTCCCTCTTAGCGAGGAAGGTATTCTGCAACACTGGCTTCATGACATCTTAATATCATCTGATTGTTTGTAACGAATATTCGATAGCATGTCAACCGATGAGAAACATCTTTCATTTCTAAGCGTTTTTGTTCTTCTAGGAATTATTTTATTTCTTCCTCCAACAAGTTTGAACCACCTTCATTTGTTGTTGTTGTCACCCAGATCAAATGGAGGAGGCAATGGCGCCAAGATGTTGAAACCCTCGGTTTCAACCAACATTCAAGCAATAGACTATAAAATACGCGCAACAAACCATCAAGAAGAATATGGATTGGATAGAACGTTCAAACGATTGTATCCATTCTTAGAATGAGTATTTGTACATAATGGAGCTGGTTGGAGCAGTTATACGCCCGCTCCAACTAATCATTCGTTAGAGTACATTAACATAGGATGTTTATCATGATGTCAATTAGGGACTCAAAGGGTCCCCTCCAACATGTGCCTACCAGACTTATGGCAATACTTATATTTCTACCAACATGTGCTTACAAGATTTATGGCAATGCTTACAATCCTTCCATAGAGCTCTCGATTACCTCTTTGAAGCACGAGAACCTTATAAGGTACACAAGTATCTTGACTATATTGGTTGCAAAAACTAAATATCCTATATTCTTTTCTTTGCGATTAGCAATTAGTTGATTATCATGGTCTCTCATATGAGGGAATTTGGGATTTCTGCTTTTTAAACTCACACATGTGCTTTCGATAATGAAACTTGATCCATTGTTCTTAAATTCGTACATTCAGGCTCAGTGCTTTCGATAGCCAAAACATGACTTTCATTTTGTCTCTCATATATGGGGGTTCGAATCCTGTCAAGGGGAAAGGCAAGAAGAAAGAGTAGACCAAATGCACTTACTGTCAAAAGGGTTGGCACCCTGAGAGTGCATACATGAAGAAAACTATTGATATGATGACCCATCTCCTCTAGAAGAAGAACATTCCTCTTCCAGAAAGTTCAAAGAAGAATGAGGGTGTTTCTGAAGACAAGGAGAGGTGCCATGCATTGATGGCTAGTACCTTAGAATCTTCCTCTTTCATCATAGATTCAGGTGCCTCAAGGAGCATGGATTCTGCAAGAGATTGTTTCTCCAGTCTCTCACCTTACAGTGGTCCTTCCATTCTCATGGGTGATGATTCAGAGATCCCAGCGCGAGGCATTGGGAAGATCAGTGTATAAAATTGGTACCTTAGTAATGTACTGTATGTGCTTGATCTTGCAGCAAATCTCCTCTCTGTTTACCGAATGACTCACACTGGTTCGGCCAAGAGAGTGATTTTCAATCAAGATGATGTGTAAATTTCTAAAGTTTCTATAGGAAAAGTGGTCGAAGTTGGTGTCTCAGATCATGAGTCAAGAAAGTATAAGTTCTCTCACTTTCTTGAGTACTCCTCTCCAAATGCACTTCTGTCACATGGTAATGAAGTCAACAAACTTTGGCATGAGAGGTTTCGACACCTCAACTATAGATATCTTCAAGAATTGAGCAAAGAAGACATGGTTGAAGGTCTTCCAACCATCATATTTTCCAACGGCACTTGCAAAGGGTGCATTGTTGGGAAGCATGCAGAGCGCAAGTATGAGAAGGGGAAGGCAAGGAGAGCTGCTCATCCTATTGGTTTGGTCCATTCAGATGCTATAGGACCTCTTCCTACACCTTCCTATGGCAACTCAAAGTATGTGCTAACATTCATTGCTGATTTCTCAAGATATTGTTGGGTGTTCTTTCTCAAGCAAAAATTTGAAGTCTTCCAATCTTTCAAAGTATTCAAAGCTTATGTGGAGAACTTCAGTGGGAGGAAGATAAAGGTCTTAAGGACTGATAATGGAAGGGAATATGTCAATAAGGACCTACTGCAGCTACGTGAAGAAGATGGCATTCAAATTCAACATTTTGTGCCTTAACACACCCCAACAAAATGGTGTGGCAGAGTGTAAGAAGAGAGCATTGAAGGAAATGGCTACATGCATGGTGGAGGCTAAGTCTTTGTCTCCAAAACTATGGGCTGAAGCCATTAATTGTGCTGCATATGTTTAGAACAGAGCACCACACAAAGCCATGCAATGCATGACTCCATTTGAGGCTTGGATGAGACACAATCCTGAGGTGTCTCACTTCAGGGTGTTTGGCTCAAGAGCATGGACTAGAATACCTCCAGAGAAGAGGAAGGCCTTGGGACCCCAAAGCAAGGAGTCTATCATGGTTGGATATGCAGAAGATGCAAAGGGATACAATGTATTTGACCTCTCAACTCATAAAACTTTCATTGAAAGGAGTGTTCAGTTCGAAGAAGAGCCCATGCATGCAACATAACAAGAAGAAGGGGACTGCTCAAAACCCCTACACGAAGAGGATGTAAGCGATGATTCATTCTCTGATATTTATGATTCTGATATTAAGGATTAAGATGATGACATGCATGCATACCATGTACCTCCTACAAGCCCCAAGTGTGCTGAGAAAACAATACAAGATGCTGGTGAGCTTGGAGGTGATCCACAAGAACCTAGGAAGACTAGATCACAGTTTCACAATGCCTTGTCTTCTTGTGATCCAAATATTCATGGGAGATGTTTTCTTATGCTTGGATCTGATACATAATCATATTAAGAAGCATCAAATGATCCAAGATGGCAAACAACCATGTAAGAAGAAATGAACTCCCTCCATGACAATGAAACTTGGGATTTCGTCCCTCTTCCTTCCAAGAGGAAACTGGTGCAATGCAAGTGGGTGTATAGGACCAAGATTGCCTCTGATGGTTCTAATATGAAGTATAACGCTATATTGGTGGCTAAAGGCGTCTCTCAAGTCCATGGAGTGGACTATACAGAGACATTTTCACCCGTGGCAAAGACAGACTCAATCAAGCTAGTTTTGGCCATTGCAGCTTCCAAGTCATGGGAGGTTCATCACATGGATGTGAAGAGTGCATTTCTTCATGGGGATATTGATGAGTAGATCTATATGTAGCAGGTTGAAGGCTTCATTGTAGATCTCACACTTTTTTGCAGGTTGAAGAAGTCCCTCTATGGCCTCAAGCAAGCTCCTAGAGCTTGGTATGCCAAGATGGACAATTTTCTGCTATCATAAAGGTTTGAGAGATGTAAATCTAATCCAAATGTTTACATGCAACATGTTAGTGATATGATTTTGATTATTGTATTATATGTTGACGATCTATTGATCACTGGTAGTTTCATCCAAGAACTAGGTTCAGTTAAAGTTACATTGCACAATGCATTTGCCATGCCAGAACTAGGATTGTTGAAACAATTTATGGGTTTGAATATTGATCAAACTATTTATGGGATCACTTTTTCTCAATCAAGATATGCTTCAGAAGTTCAAGATGGCTGAATGCAAGGATGTTAAGTTCCCATTCCTTTCAGGAGTTAAGCTCCATAAGTGGGGCTCTTGACCACTGGTTGACAATTCACTGTATAGACAACTAGTTGGGAGCTTGTTGTATCTCACACACTCTCAACCAGATTGCAACTACGCCAGGATCTCCCAACTTCAAACTTTCATTAATTCTTCAGCAATATTACAGACATTACAGACTCATATAGTGGATCGACCTCGGTTTGCGAAGTTCGTCACCACCGTCACTCTATTGTGCCCGAACACAATGTCTTGGGTCCGTTTAGCTTTTGCAACTTCCCAAAGGCATGAAGCTACTCGTAGGCTCCTGGGAGTCCCAAGATATGCTCACTAGCACACCCTTACACAGACTCAAATTTTTACAGAGACGAGTGTAAGCTTTCTGATGCGATGTTATACCAGTCACGGCAACTCGCAGAGCATAATCACTTCGGCTCTCACACAAACATATAGACTTGCAGAGCGGACTACTTGCTCATGCGACTCCTACTTGCAGAGCGGACTACTTGCTCATGCGACTCCTACTTGCAGAGCGGACTACTTGCTCATGCGACTCGACTCACTCTCGCTATCGCTATGAATCAAATGAACTCCGGAACCTCTTATTTATAGCACCTGAGAGGGTCATCCGGTGGACAAAAACTTACACCAGCCGGTAGAAAGATAGATTCCCGGGGACATGATGGGACCACATCATGTTTATCTCATCCCTCCAAGGCTCGGCCATACGGGGACCCGGTACTATGACAGACTGACAAACATTGACTTGTACTGAAAGCAAATTCTGTGGCCGACAAACAACTGGCCCACTTATATCAGTCACTATACAAATATTCTTACCGACATATTACAATTCATCGGGGCAAAAGCAACCCGGAAAGCAAATAGAATAAAGGCCTGAAACATGGCCGACAAAAACATTATAAAAAGAACAGATACAAATCTAAAAGATTTGTTAAAAGAAGGCAAGAAAAAGGCAAAGGCGATGTTTGCTTCATATGTGGTAAATCTGGCCATTGGGCAAGCAAGTGCCCAAAAAGAAAATCCAAGCCCAGGTTAGCAGCCTTATGTAAATCTCTTGACCCAACTTGGTGGGATTTGTACAAAGTCTCCGCTTCCTCCCTTGATCCTTCTGATGAAATTATTTATTTACCTGATTCAGAGTCCGAATCTTCTTCTTGTATAGAGAGTGAAGAAGATACTCCAGCTTTAGCTAAATGTGGTCAGTCCTCATCTTCCTCTTCCGAGTCTGATTCTGATAGTGAACCACATTTAGGGGGGTGTGAGAAGCCTGAATTTGATTTTGCTTTGTATATGTTTTCCAGTTCTGTGTCTCCTTACAATATTGAAAAACAAATTGCTGCAATAGATCTAAAGTTGTCTACTATTCCTGTATATAGACATGTAGAGAGAACAGAGTTAAGAGAAGAGAAGAAAGTTTTGCAATCACAGTCGCAAGCTTTGACAGAGGCAAAAGGGAAAGGAAAAGAAAAGGCTACTGTATCATTCAATCCAGTTGAAATATACCAAGAATATCCTGGTAGCCACTCTGATAGACAAACTCATAGAGCAGATAGAGAAAAGTTTCTGAGGTTCCAATTGAAGGAAAAACAGTCAAAGATAAAAGAATTACTAAAGGAAGTTGATGCTTTAAGACATGCTCTTATTGTATTGGTTCAAAAAAAGGATCAGTCTTCTGATGAAGAATTGTCCAAAGAAATTGAAAGAGTATGTGGTCAACCAAAAGCAAAAGAGGAATCACCAGATACTTACCCAGAAATATCCCCTTCACCTCAATCACAAAGTATTAGTTTGCTTGGGGCTCTGTTAGGTCCCAAACTATTCATTACCCTAGAATTCTGTCCTAAAGAATTTAAACCTTACCCAATTCAATGTTTGATGGATTCAGGATGGTAGTTTAACCTTGCTAGAGGTAATGCAGTCCCTTCATTTTATTGGGAATCAACAAAAGAGTTCGGTTCAACCATTCAAGGTACATCTGTACATTTGACTGAAAAAATAAAATATTTCCCAATATCTCTGTCCGGTGTAAAAAGTTCAGTCTCTCTTTTCAGATTAGATGCAGTCCGAGAGGATTGTGTTTTAGGTTCAGAATTTTTAACAAAAGTCAGTCCATTTTCATTTGATACTCAGAAAATGATATTTTCCTGTACAGTCAATAATCAGTCTATTTCCCTTCCACTGAGTCATAAATTTGTACAGCGTTGTAAGCCATTAACTTTAGTCCAGAGTCACCCAGTTCAATCCAAAGCCTCACTGAATAAGATGGAAAGGTGTATTTCTTATGCAGAAGTACACAGTGAAAAGTTTCTTGCAGGGATCACAGAAAAGATTAAAAAAGATTGTTGTTCAGAGAGCCCAAATGCTTTTTGGACAAGAGAAAAATATTTTGTATCCCTTCCTTTTGATCCATTGCAAAAGATTCGGCCTATGAAAGCCTCTTCTAGATTGATGAGCCCAACAGAAAGAGATTTCTGTTCTAAAGAGATTCAAGAACTCCTAAACAAAGGACTAATTGAGCCTTCCAAAAGTCCTTGGGCATGCCGAGCGTTTGTGGTAAACAAGCACTCAGAGCAAAAGAGAGGTAAGCCGAGGTTGGTTGTTAATTTCAAACCCTTGAATGCAGTGTTGTAGAAAATTAGGTACCCATTACCTGATAAAGCAAGCTTGTTGCAGAAAATTACAGGATGTTCTATTTTCAGCAAGTTTGATTTAAAGTCAGGGTTTTATCAGATTGGCATTGAAGCCAAAGATAGGTATAAAACTGCCTTCGTTGTCCCTCATGGACAATACCAGTGGAAATTCCTTCCTTTTGGCATCAATAATGCACCTTCAGAATTCCAAAAGAGAATGGAGGACATATTTAGAGATATTCCTTGGTTAGCAGTGTTTATAGATGATATTTTGATTTGTTCAAGAAATTTGCAAGAGCATCTTAAACACCTGCAACAGTTTTATGATTTAGTTTTTAAACATGGTTTGGTTCTGTCTGAGTCCAAAATGGAGATTGGTAAGACATAAATGGATTTTTTGGGTTTGCACATTAAAGGTGGTCAGGTTATATTGCAAAAACATGTATTGAAATCATTTGATCATTTTCCTGACAAAATTCTTGAGAAAACCCAGTTGCAACGTTTTCTTGGTTGCTTAAATTATATCAGACCCTTTTATAAAGGACAGGCTTCGGATATTCATTGTCTGCAGTAGCGGTTAAAGAAAAAGCCTGCACCATGGTCTGATGCCATGACTCTAGCTGTACAGCAAATCAAAGCTAGGGTAAAAGATCTGCCAGCTCTTCATCTTCCTCAGGGAGTTGGTAAGTTGATAATAGAAACAAATGCATCCAATACCACTTGGGGTGGTGTTCTTCTGGAAGAAATAAGTGGAAAAGAGAATATATGTGGATATGCATCTGGCTCATTTAAAGGCGCTGAGCTTAATTATCCCAGCAGTCACAAGGAGATTTTGGTAGTTAAAAAGACTGTCAGTCATTTCATTCTTTACCTGAAACCAATGCGATTCACTATAAGAACAGATCTCAAAATAATGCCTGGTATATTCAAAAATGAAAATCTAATGGCGGAGAACATCAGTAGAATATTGAAATGGTTCATTTGGCTTTCTAATTTTGATTATGATATTATTTACAAGCCTGGTTATTTAAATTGTCTTGCTGATATGTGAACTCGGGAAACTGTGCAGAAAGAAATTCCCAGCTTAAATATGCTTTCAACAGGAAGTTCCAGGGAAGACAAGGGGAAAGCCCCTATGCCAGAAGAAGATCAGCTGCCAAGAAATGCACTATTTTTAAAGCCGTGGGATAATAGCTTATCAGTTGATGAGCGTAAAGAATTGCTTGACTATGCTGATAGACATCAAGCAGAGAAGTATCTCAGCCTGACATTGATCAAGGAAATTCAAGCGAGCCTGTGCAAGCTCCAAATTTTGGAATGTAGGGAAAAGAAAGCCTTTAATGGTTTTCGAGATGCTGAAGAAAAGTTGAGGAAGTGCCGAGAAATTTGGGTAGACTGCAATGAAGAAAAAGATGGGTTAGTATGGTATATAGATTTGGGTGAGGGTAACCTCACATGGACCTCCTACAACCTAATCTTACAGTTTTGCAGAGAGCAAACCTCTGTAGTTATCTACGCAGACCCTGGAAACATGAGGAATAGAAAGTGGTCTGGATGGACAGAGGTCTTTTTAGATAAATTTTTTCCCAGAGTAGATTGGCTCAACCGGCGAGCTAATTTCATTTTACATTTGGAGGCTGATATGCAAGCTGCAGATCAGCATAATCAATGGTTTAAGTTTTGCTGAGATACCATGGTGGTCGGTATACACCATTGGAACATTCTGTTAATATAACCCAGAAGTTCAAAAAAAGGGATATTAATGGAAACAGGCTAGACACAAAAGTTCGCAAGAGAACCTTGTCGTTAAATTACCGTGTGGAATCTTTATTTGCTTCAGAGTTTATATTTCCGGAGAATGATGCTCTCCACGGATTGGATGTGGAAAGATGCTTTGGTGATCTACTCTATCCTGAAGTAGATTATCCGGAAGATAGCTATTGGCAAAACACCGAATCCCAACCTTACAATTGGGAGGATGATTTGGTGCGTAGAGAAATCGAAGAAAATCTGTTCGATGAAGGTGTTTTAGATTGTGTCTGTGGTGGTGTCCCAGGTGGTCCCGAAGGTGAGATCCGTTGTGTCTGCGGATCTGGTTATGGTACTGATTGAGCATCAGCCAGTGTTAAAGTTAAAATTCCTTTCGTGGGAATGAAGCAGCTTGGTCCGAGATCCATGTGATTGGAATCTTTGTACATATTTGCTTTAGTTGGAAGCCGTAGTGGCCCGGTTACTGCTCCACTTTGTAATTTGTTTGCCATGTTTCAGGCCTTTATTCTATTTGCTTTCCGGGTTGCTTTTGCCCCGATGAATTGTAATATGTTGGTAAGAATATTTGTATAGTGACTGATATAAGTGGGCTAGTTGTTTGTCGGCCACAGAATTTGCTTTCGGTGCAAGTCAATGTCTGTCAGTCTGTCATAGTACCGGGTCCCCGTATGGCCGAGCCTCGGAGGGATGAGATAAACATGATGTGGTCCCATCATGTCCCCGAAAATCTAGCTTTCTACCGGCTGGTGTAAGTTTTTGTCCACCGGATGACCCTCTCAAGTGCTATAAATAAGAGGTTCCGGAGTTCATTTGAGTCATAGCGAGATAGCGAGTCATAGCGATAGTGAGAGTGAGTCGAGTCGCATGAGCAAGTAGTCCGCTCTGCAATTAGGAGTCGCATGAGCAAGTAGTCTGCTCGGCAAGTCTGTAAGTTTGTGTGAGAGCCGAAGTGATTATGCTCTACGAGTTGCCGTGACTGGTATAACATCGCATCAGAAAGCTTAGACTCGTCTCTGTAAAAATTTGAGTCTGTGTAAGGGTGTGCTAGTGAGCATATCTTGGGACTCCCAGGAGCCTGCGAGTAGCTTCATGCCTTTGGGAAGTTGCAAAAGCTAAACGGACCCAAGACATTGTGTTCAGGCACAATAGAGTGACAGTGGTGACGAACTTCGCAAACCGAGGTCGATCCACTATATGAGTCTGTAATGTCTGTAATATTGCGCTGAAGAATTAATGAAAGTTTGAAGTTGGGAGATCCTGGCGTAGTTGGTATCAAAGCCAGTCCAAGTTACAAATTTGTTGTGATTATTCTGGTAACACTCATGCTTTATCTTATGTATGATTTATAAATTTGCTACAATATCATCTCTGTGTATGCAATTGGTCTCAACCAGATGTGTCTTATGTTGTAGGAGGTGTTGCAAGACACATGCAAGAGCCTCATGAGTTCAATTGGAAGGCTGCCAAGAAGATCTTGCATTATGTGCAAGGTACCAAGCAGTTTGGGATACACTATGCAGCCGGTTCATCACTTGAACTAATTGGATTTATTGATTCTGATTGGGCTGGAGATGGTACTGATCGGAAGTCTACTTCTGGTTATGTGTTTATGCTTGCACATGGTCCCATTTGCTGGTCTAGAAAGAAACAACACACCATCTCCTTATCTTTAGCTGAGGCTGAATATAAGGGAGCAGTGAATGCAGCTACACAATGTGTGTGGTTGCAAGGCGTTCTTGGAGAGTTTGGATTTGTGTTTGATTCACCCACAGTCATTTGGTGTTATAATCAAAGTACAATCAAGATATCCACTGATCCAGTACAGAGGCAAATGACCAAGTACATGGAGATTCACATGCACTACATCCGAGGCTAGGTGCGTGACCAGATTATTGCCTTGTAGTATTGCCCATTTGCTGATCAAATTGCAGATATATTCACCAAGAGTTTCACTGAAAAGAATTTCACTTACTTTAGATCACTCCTTGGGGTGAGTGATGCATGGTAAAGACTAGTTTATTTTCCACATTTGTTTCATGTCCATTTTAGAGGGGAGGTTTTATTTCCCATGCAATTTTCCTCCTTACCTTGGTTACATGGACTAATAGAAATTGTTGTTGTAAAATGTGACTTGAGCCTTAGTTTTCAGGGCCTTATATTTTGTTTTGGCTACGTAAGTCTAGTTTATGGGGGGTGTTTTATAACATTATTACACCTTAGGACCTCAATCATACATTAATTTGATGATTAACTAGTCCAAAATAAGGTTAATGATGACAATCCAAGGTTGTTAGAAGTTAGTTGGTGCAATTATGACACAATCCACCACTTTTGGGCCAAAATCTAGTCAAACTAGCTGTTAGGCGCCCTATTTATGTCCACCTCCAATATTTATTACCACTACCTGAGCTAAGGCGCCCTAATTTCCCTGTTTTAAGGAACTGTTTTTGACTTAAGATGCTCATGCAATGTATGTGGACATTTTGGCCCTTTTTGGTTGTTTTGGCCTATCCTTGGCCGCCTACACTCAACCAAATCCTAACCACAACATATGTGACCATCATTAATGCCATCCCATGTGTACCTAACGTTCACATTGACAATTCGTAGCTATTAGAGGTGATTTGGGAGCCTATTGGTCAACCTAGGGGAGATTGGGATCCAATGTAAGCTAGCCACTTGTAGCTACCTCCAAAGGCAAACAAAATCTTCCAAATACTATATAAATGTATTCACAACTCATTTCTGGGTTGGACAGTTATAATAAACCTGCTATTTGATCATTTTTGTTATTGGTTTTTGATCAGTTGTAACTATTTTTGATCATTTGTGTTTGCAGAATTCTTTTTACACTATTTTTTTGCATACTTAGCCAAATTTCTTAATTGTGAGGTAATATTTAGCTAGTAAATCCTACTGTGACTTAGATTTCACATATTCTAAAGTTTTCTTTTAAACTAATGTGTTAATATGTTTATAAATATTAATTCATGGTTATTGCTTTATGCTTATTTTAAACTTGGATTTGTGAGTATTTATAAATTAAACTGTAAAAGAATGCTAACGTATTTGAATAATGTATATGATCAAAGACAGGATTTCATGTAGAGAGATTTGATATATATATATTTTTATAAATGATGATTTCCGAGTTAAAATATTAAAGTAAATTTATAGAAATGATATAAAGAAATAGTATTTTGTTCATTGATATAAATGATTTTTTAAATTTTAAATTATTTAAAAAAAATATAAAATCAATTACATAAAAATTTTCAATTCAAATATTATGAAGTGGGTTTTGTAAGCATTAAAATTAAATTTAAAATTTTAATCGATCTTGTTGAAATGATTAATGAATTGCATGGCATGAGATGAAGTCCTAGTTCAAATTTCAAATCACTACATGATAAATGATGGAATTAATTAATGTCATCATTCATCTCTTTGACCTAATTCCATTAGAGAGATTTCTGAAATAAATTGGATTGCTAAGGTAATCGTATTTAAGGTGATGAACATTTAGACACATGTACACAATTTCAAGATTGAGAAAAATAATTTGTAATTAATGCATCAAATTATGTTTGAAATCTTTAAATAGTAGTAAATAATTATCAAAATGTTTCATCAATTAAGTACTTTACTCATCCATAAAGTTTCATTTGATTTGTTGGGTGAGATTCAACCTCATTTTGTTTTGCTTATCGAAAGTTGAGATAGTTAACGAGAAATTTGATATATTTTGGAGTATGCCACTGTGAGTTGCCCTTGCTTTGTGATAGAAACATGATTTTATTATTCTACTTCTAATTCTGTTCGTTGACACGATGACAAAAATATTTGATTTGTTTTTCTTACCGTCAAAATCTGTGCAAACTCATTACAAATGACCTTATTCAAGAATCTGCAATTGTTGCCTATAAATTTAGTTTACTCATTGGGATGTTTATCATGTTTCTCCTTAGCAGTAACAAACATTAGTGAAAATATAATGAGCTTAGTGGATTTTCCTTTTTTAGGAGTTACCTTCATAGCTAATTTAGTCCGTTGTATTACTATTCTCATAAGAGGTCGACTTGATCTAGAGATGGGTGCTAGAGATGCCTTGGACATCTTAACAAGTTCAAAATTAAAAGCCATTAATTTAGTTAAACCTGGACTAACCACCTGTACTGAAACAAAACTAGCTTCCATAAAAGGAAATACTTTCCAGAAGTAAATGAGTTCTTCAAATTTTTTCAACGTCTAATAATGTCTTGTTTCAAAAAAGAAAGTAGTCAAATTACTACAAAACGATGATATTCTCAAATTGTCTATGCAGAAGGTCCTAAAATTGTTGCTACAGAAGGAGGAGCACGTTAGACTATTGCTACTACTGCATGAGGTCTTCATAGTACTGCAGAAGGAGTTGGTCAGACCGTTTCTTTAGAAGAATGACATATATAGACAAATTCTACAGAGTAAATAATTCTTCAGATTGCATCTACATGAGAAGATCTACCGAGGGATTTTAGTTTACAAATTTATTTTGTTGTGATGTTAAATAAAAAACCAAATTTGTTTATGAGAGAGTTCATGAAATTCAATGCGCCTATAGTAGACTTTATCTTAGTGTAATTCCTTCGATTGCAATATATAATAAATGATATCAATTAGAAAGTCAACATAGAGATGCGTTATTGTAATTTCTGCATCTACATCATATTATGTACGGTGGAAGAGATTAACCATTATGGTTGTTCTCTGGATACCTGAAACATTGAACCTACTTTTTAATTCCCTTTACTTGCGCCCATGTCTCATCCGTATAAGGAATGGCTGTCATGGGTGCAACAAGGAGGGCTCGTTGCATGCTGAAGGCCCATTGACCATGGAATAGTCTGATGAATGATCTACAGATTATGAGATAATGACTCAAATGTGGTATCTAAAATTCTTGATAAATTTAGTGCTCGATCAATCTATGTATGGAAACCTATTTGCATCTGCATTACAATGAATAAAGTCCGCAATGATATCTAGACAGAGCTATTGGTAAGATTTATAACATCTAAAGATGTAGAAAACAGAGGAGTTAGAGTCTTGGCTTCCGAAGGTTTGGAAGACTACATGAGTGGATGTAGACTAAGCACAAAGGAAAGTGTAGAATACAACATTGTGTCTTTCTTAGTTTCAAGGTTCATAGAAGTAGTAATTACCCTTGCATTAACTTTTTGGTTTATAGTAGATGCCCTATTTAACTCTTTGGTTGCTAGAAAGAAAATTAAAGATTATTTGGTGGATAATAAATGAAGTGGCTTCATTGCCAATATATTTCTATACAAAGCCGTGGTTAAATTTGATTTCAATGATATCCAGGTTTTTCAAATATGGACGTTTAGGGGTAATGTTTTAAGCATCAATATCTTATTATTTATAATCAGTTGTGTTTACTTGATTTGTGTTATTCATAGATTTTTTTTATTAGATTTCAAGTGTATTTTTTCGTCACCCCTTACGTCTAAAGATACAATGATGATGATATTTGTTATTATTTCTTTGTGCATGGATTGTGCCATTATTTTGGACTAGATTAATTTTATTAAATGTTGTGCACTTTATTTAATTTTGATTATTTGGATGATTCTTCTATTCGTCTTTTGATTTTGTATTATGTTCAGTGTGTCGTGATGGTTCAACTTTAATGAGAGAACGTGCCTTGACTTTAAGGAGAGAATTATGTTCAGTGTGTCGTGATGGTTCAACTTTAATGAGAGAACGTGCCTTGACTTTAAGGAGAGAATGTTTGTTATGGTGATAACATAATGATATATATAAACAATAATTTAAACAAACACATATAAAATATTATCTATGAACTTCGGGGATGTATCTTTGTGCTATCACCATAACAAACATTTCCTCCTTAAAGTTAAGCCATGTTCTCTCCTTAAAATTGAGCCATAAGCACACACTTAACATAATACACAACAAAAGGTGAATATAAGGATTTCCAAATAATCAAAATCAAACAAAGTGCATAACATTTAATAAAATTATATTGAACCAAAACAATGACCCGTTCCATGCACAAAGCAATATTAACTATTGCCATCATCATTGTATCTCTAGGTATAAGGGCTGAAGGTGAAATATCTACTTCAAATCTAATAAGAAGAACACTAGAGTAAATCAAGTTAACACATTTGATTATAAATGATATGATCCTGATGGTTAGAAGATTACCCATAAATGGCAATACTTGGAAAACCTGTGTGATATAGAAATCAGACTTGATGACAACTTTGGTTAGAATTGCATTGGCAACAAAATCTATTCCTGTAATATCCACCAGATAGTTTCTAATTGCCCTTCTTGCTACCAAATAGCTAGAGAATCCATCTATTTTGGACCAAAAATTAACTCAAGGTTAATTAATACTTATGTCAATGTCGACACTAAGAAGGACACAATATTGTATTCTACATTTTCCTCTGCGCTTCCTTTATACACATACAAGTAGTTTTCTATATCTTTGAAATCCAAGATTCTAAATTCTTTGTTTTCCACATCTTAATACTTTAAAGATCGTATTGATAACTATATCCAAGTAGCAATGCGGGCCTCATTCATTAGAATGCAGATGTAGATCAATTCTCTTACGCGGATAGATCACGTATTGATTTTATCAGGATTTTCAGATACCATCTTCGAGTTACTGTTTCTCAATCCGCATCATTTATTAAATCGCTCCACAGGCAATGTCCCTTTCACGTGGAACAAGCCCTGCTCGTTGTACAGATAACAGTCATTTTTTAGACATGTGAGACATGGGAGTAAGCACATGGAATTAGAGAGTATGTTCAATGTTCCTAGAATTCGTAGAGCAACCATGATGGTGATTGCGTCCATTGTCCATAATACGATGCAGATTTATAAAATGCATTGACACATCTCTATGATGACTTCTTCATTGACATCATTTATTGCATTTTGCAATGGAAGGATATGGACTAGGATGGAGTCGACAATGAATGCATTGTATTTCATGAACTCTTTAATAGACAAGTTGGGTTTTCAATTTGATGATATCACAATTGAAGCACTTTGTAAAGAAGTCATTGGTAGATCTTCTCGTGTAGATGTAATCTAAGTAATTATTTCTTCTGTAGAATCTGCCTATAGATGACAATCTGTTGAAAAAATGGTTTAATTAGCTCATTCTATAGTATTTTGAAGACCTTTTGCAACAACAATTGTTCGATGTGTTCCTCCTTCTCCAAAGACAGCTTGTTGATATCCATCTTTTGAAGTAGTTTGATTACTTTCTTCTTTAAAACAAGATACCATTAAACATTGAAGAAATTTGAAGAATTCCCTTAACTTGTGGAGGGAAATTGATCATTTTGTGGAAGTTAGTTCTGTTTTTATACATGTGGTCAGCCCGGGTTTAATTCCATCATTGTCTTTTAATTTCAGACTTGTTGGTATATCCATGATATTTCTGGCACCCATCTTCATATCAAGTCGACCTCTATTGAAGCTAGTAATACAAATAACTAAATTAACTATGGAGGTAACTCCTAAAGCAGGAGATTTTACTTATCCTATTACACTTTCACTAATGTACGTTACTAATAAGAAAAAACATGATAAATATTCCAATGAACACATTAGGTTTATAGTCAATAATTGTAGATTCTTGAATAAGAGCATTTGTAAATAGCTTACATAGATTTCGAAGGCAATAAAAACAAATCAAAGTTTTTGTTCACCGTGCCAAGGAGCAGAATTAGAAGTATAGTAATAAAATGATGTTGATCTCACCAACGAAAAAAATTTTATAGTAGCACACTCCAAAATATATCAAACTTCCTGTTCACTATGCTGACTATCGATAAATATAATAAAATGAGGTTGAATCTCACACCACTGATCAAGGTAGACTTTATGGTTGAGTAGGGTATTTAATTAATGGTTAATTTTGATGATCATTTATTGATATTTAAGGATTCCAAAACATAATTTGATGCATTAATTGTGAATTATTTTCATAATTTGGCTTCTAGATGTATTTGTTGAAATGTTCGTCGCCTTAACTACGATTACTTGTGATCCGGGAGGATCCAAGAAGGCAAAATTTTTGAAGTCCTCCAATCTCAGCAAAACTAACACGAGATCGAAGGGCTCGTCGAGATGATTCCAATGGCGTTCGTTTCACCTCAAACGGACTCCGTATGAGAAAGTTATCGCGTTCTGTTCTACAAGGTCAACAGGTAAAATTGACAAAAAGAGGTGCCACGTGGCACCACTGACAGGGTGACACGTGGCATCCGTACAGTACGGACAAGGTGACCTGGCAGGTGTACGGACCAATCACAAGGTGACACGTGGCAGTACGGATCCAAACTATCATACAGTTGACTGGGTGTACGGATGGTGACGTGGCAGTACAGACAATGACGTGGCGGTTGACTGGACGTCGACTGGGCATGAGGTGCACCAATCCCAGGCCGCCACGTGGCAGCACGGGATTAGCCAATATGTCTAATACAAAAATTATGGCCTCCGCGGGGTTCAACCCCGTGACCTCTGCAATGAAGGTTGAGCAACTTCACCACTCGGGCTACATGGATTCTTGGTGTAAGTGGTAAGATTCGTTTATTTAAATTTGAAGAAGTGTATGTTGGCGCAAAAGGGGTCGAGGCAAGCCCTGACCCATGGTTTTCAATGCACGGGAGTTTGTTACAACTCCAACCCACAACCCACGTGACATTTCAACTCGCGGATAGGGTGCAACCCACGTGATATTTCAACTCGCGGATAGGGTGACATGGTTATATGTTTTATAACGAATCTTCAAACGGGTTACATGCCACCTAATGTATAATTATAACCATATGGTTGGAGCGCCACCATATTGCATAACAGACTTTGGGTTAAAGTCTTAAAAGTGGTTATTATTATAATATGGTTTTAACCATATTAGAAGCCAATGCCATTTTAAAAGGGTATTGTTAAATATGTTGGTTTATTATTTAATAAAAAGCCCAACCATATGAAAACCAACTTGGGGAAGTTGTAACCAAGGCCAAGATAAGCAAATTAGTTGCAACCAAAGGAATCCATGAGAATCATGTGAAGAAGGGCAAGCCAACCTATATAAACCCATTCATTTTCCATTTCCCACTCATGCTTTGGAGTAGAGACTTTGTAGCTAAAGGGGAGAAGGGAGATTGCGTAGCTCTGCAGGAGGAAGGTACGAGTGTTTATACTCGTTTTACACCGTCTTCAGGCTTCGGAGTTGCTGGAAGCAGTCTTGTTGTGTTTTGGGCAGCGGTTCTCTTCCTGGCCATTGTCGCCAAGGTATCATTGTATCATTGCCATGTATTTTGCCTTTATGCTGAGATTATAGATCGGCCCTCCTATTGAGAAGCAGGCCCGGAGACGTAGTCCATCCTGGACGAACTCCGTTATCAACTTGTTGTCTTTATGTGTGTATTGTCTATGCTGTTTGGTTCTCTTCTTATGGATTTGTGAGCTTCATTCATGCTCTTTATGCAATTCATGTTAACGTCATAGAGTAGCAAAGATCTTGTTTTCGGATCAACTTGAGCAATCCAATTCCTTTCATCAATCAGTTTGATGCAATTATGACAATAAACACTAATGATAGCGTTCATTCATTCCATCATTCATCATGGGAATATTTAAAATTTGAATTGGACCTTCATCCCATGCCACGTGATTCATTAAGCATTTCACTAATGAGCGGATTGAAAACTGAATGAATAACTACTGAATGAATAACTAAGACCCCAAGCCTTTGTTTTATAGCATTACAACCGGTCATCCGGTGGCTTGGAATAGACAACTGGAAGTTGGAAAAGAGATTCGGGGTACTTGTGGGAACACACAAGTATTATTTCGTCCCTTCGAAACAGAGCCATATGGGGACCCGAACTCATGACTCACCAAAACTATTCTAATGGCCGACAACTTTATTTCAAAGGGCCATACAAAACTAAACAACATGGGAGACAAAGGTCCTGACATAGTACAAAGTGGATGCTTTAAAGGCCGGCCCACCATGGCTTTCACGACAAATAACTTAAAACAAAAGCAAAACCATTACATATTTGTACAAAGATGCCCATCAGTCATATGGGTCACGAGCATGTCTGTAGAGACAAACTTGTCTGTCAAAAATGTCTACACCACCGCAGGTACAATCAAATCCCGAGAGTATCTCATCACAGGAAAAGCTATCATAGTCATGTTCATACGGCTGGGAATCATCTGGTAGTGGAACAGGAGGATAAAGATCTCCGTTGAAACAACGTTCCATGTCTGATCCATGAAACAATGGATTCTCTGGATAGATAAACTTACCTTCAAAAAGTGACTCAACCTTGAAGTCAAGTGGGAGTCTTCTGGTGTGTAGTTTAGTGTCAACCCAGTTATCGTTATGATCTCTTTTGATAAACTTTTGGTTTATATAAACAGTATGTTCTAACTGAGTGTAGCGACCATCATGGTGCCTTAACAAGAACTTGAACCATTGATGGTTCTGGTCTGCAATCTGCATATCAGCTTGAAGATGCAGAATGATGTTTGCTCTTCTATCAATCCAAGCGACTCTGGGACAAAACTTTTCTAACAATATCTCAGTCCAACCAGACCAATACTTATTCCTCAAATTACTCGGATCTCCACAAATGATTATGGATTTCTCTTCACGACAGAACTGCAAAATCAAATTATAGGAAGACCAAGTTAGGTCACCTTCACCTATATCAACATACCATACAGTATTGCCGTCTTCTTTGTTGCAGTCGATCCATAATTCTCGACATCTTCTCAGCTTTTCTTGAGCATTCTAAAAGCTTCGGAATGCTGTTCTTTCCCAACGTTCAAGTATCTGGATTTTGAGGGGCGACGCCTCAATCTGCTTGATCAAAGTAAGATCCAGATATCTATCAGCCTCTTCTCTAGAAGCATAGTCAAGAAGTTTCCTTCTTTCTTCTTCTATGAGGGAATCATCTAATGGCTTCAGGAACATAGTTTCTTTCAGCTGGTACAAAGGCTGGACCACTGCTTTGCCTTTGTCATTTCTTGATGAACTGGGGCTGAACATATTTAAAGCTGCGACTGGAGCTTTTGGCTTTGACTTCTCCCTAGTCAACATATAAGCCAAACAGTTTAAATATCCAGGCTTATAGACTATTTCATAATCAAAATTAGAAAGCCAAATAAACCATTTTAAAATTCTGCTACTATTCTCTGCCATTAAATTCTCATTCTTAAAAATACCAGGCATGATTTTAAGATTAGTTCTTATGATGAATTTGACTGGCTTTAAGAACAGAATGAAGTGCTGGACAATCTTTTTGATTGCAAGGATCTCTTTGTGGCTACTAGGATAATTCAATTCCGCTGCTTTGAAAGAACCTAAGCCATAACCACAAATGTTTTCTTTTCCATTAATTGCTTCTAGCAGAACACCACCCCATGTGGTTGAAGAAGCATATGTTTCAATAATCAATTGACTAGATCCTTGTGGTAGGAATAATGAAGGCAAATCTTTAACTTTGGCCTTTATTTGCTGAGCTGCCAAAGTCATTTGCTCAGATCATTTGGGAGGGTTTTTCTTAAGCCTTTGCTGCAAAACATGAATATCAGTGGCTTGACCTCTGTAAAATGGACGAATATAATGAAGACTACCTAAGAAACTCTGGAGCTAGGTTTTGTCAAGTATTTGATCTGGAAAGTGATCAAAAGAACTAAGCACATGCTTTTGTAGAATCACTTGCCCTTTCTGAATCTTAAAACCTAGGAAATCCATTTCTTTTTTTCCTATTTCCATTTTCGACTGTGACAAAACTAATCCATGTTTATATACCAACTCATAAAACTTTTGCAGGTGTTTCAGGTGTTCCTGCAGGTTCTTAGAGCAAATGAGAATATCATCAATAAATACTAATAACCATGGAATATCACGAAATATATCTTCCATTCTCTTCTGGAATTCCGATGGCGCATTATTGATACCAAATGGAAGGACTTTCCACTGGTACTGTCCATGAGGAACAACGAATGTACTCTTGAAGCGATCTTTTGCTTCAATCCCAATCTGATAGAAACCAGATTTAAGGTCAAACTTACTAAACAGGGTACAACGAGAAATTCTCTGTAGTAAGCTTGCTTTGTCAAGAAGGGGATATCTGACTTTCTGCAAAACTACATGAAGAGGCTTATAGTTCACAACTAATCTGGGCTTACGTCTTTTCTGTTCTGAGTGCTTATTCACCACGAAAGCACGACATGCCAAAGGAATTTTGGAGGGTTCTATTAAACCTTTCTCAAGCAATTCTTTTACTTCTTTGGCACATAATTCCCTCTTTGAAGGAGACATCACCCTAGCAGATGCTTTCATCAGCTTTATTTTCTATAGAGGATCAAAGGGTAATGAGACGATTTATTTTTCCCTTTTCTAGAAAGCATTGGGCTTTCTGAGCAACAATCTTTAATCAGTCTTTCTGTGATAGTTATAAGAGACTTTTCTTTATGCAACTCTGCATAAGCAATGCAATGCTCCATCTTATGTAAATCAACAACCTTGGGAGAGCTGATAGGCTTAGACTCAATAGGATTACACTTATATACAGGATTAAAAAGCAAAGGACAATTTACAAGCTGGGACTTTATGGTACAGGAAAACAACATTTTAGTTGTATCAATGGAAAATGGACTAACTCTCTGTAAAAAGTCAGAACCTATAAAACAATCTTCTTTAAGACTGTCTAGTCTGTACATAAACAAAGAATTGGATTTATTTGCAAGCTGTACAGGAAAATCTTCAACTTTATCAGCAAGGGAGACTGGAGTTCCTTTTATAACAGAACCATACTCTCTACTCTTTTCCCAATAGAAAGGAGGAATTGCAGAACGTTATGCAAGGTTGAACTGACAGCCTGAGTCTAGCATAGAATCTAAGGTATATGGAGTATATTCAGGTGGACAAAACAAAACTTTAATAAATAGTTTTGGACCTTGAAAAGCACCTAACAAACTAGGAATTTGAGACTGAGGTGAGGTAGGTGAATGAGGAGGAGAAGAAGATGGAGACTCTTCTTTTCTTTCAGGATTTGCCATTGCTTGTTCTAAATGTTTGCTAAGATCTTCATCCGATGATTGATCTTTTTCCATGACCAAAATCTTAACCATATCTTTCAATTCTTCAATTTCTCTAACAAGCCTTTTTAGACTCTATTGCTTTTCCTTGATTCGCAACCTTAATAATTTCTCTTATCCCTTCTATAACTCTGTCTATCTTCATGATCATCAGGGTAGTTTCTGTAGAGATCAGCAGGATTGTATATTGCTGACAGAGAAGGTGATTCCTCTTTTTCTTTACCCTTTAAAGACGTTTGCTCTGTGAGCAGACCTAACAATTTCTGCTTTTCAGCTTTAAGGTCTTGTCTCAGCACAAATTGGTAGACAGGAACAGTGGCTAGCTGAAGATCAATGTCATTTAATTGTTTTTCAATAGATTGCTTCTGATTGAAGGAAAACATATATAGAGAAAAATCAAATTCAGGCATAGCACACCCCCCTAAATTTGCTTCCTGACTGGAAGATGAACTGGAACTAGAATCAGACTCATAGGCAGGGGCAAATTTAGCTAAATCAACATCGGACTCAAAAGCAGAATCTGAATCAGACTCAGAGTCATCTGGCAAATAAATTATTTCTCCTGAAGGAGGAGGAGAATCAACAAACAATTCAAATATATCCCACCAGTGCGGATCTAAACTGTAACACAAGGCAGCAAGTCGCGGATGAGACTTTCTTTCTGGACATTTCCCAACCCAATGACCTGGTTTACCACAGATAAAACAAACATCTTTCTTTCCTTTATCAGTACGTCATTTCACAAATCTCCTTGAATGAGACTTATACTGAGAACGATACCTTTTATCTTTATGTTTGTATCCATGCTTTGATTTGTGCTTATATAGCTTATCTGGGTGATATCCAGGGCTCGAAGTATAGAATCCCTTTTTCTTTTTACACTTGCAGGATTCTTTGCCAAAATGTCCGAAGTTATGGGCACTACACCCCCAATCTGGCATCCTTGCAACATCCTTTCAGAATGAAGTAGAATACATTTTCTGGTGCCGCTTGAAGTCTTTACTAACTCAGCGCTCGAAACAGTGCTCTTGCCAAGTTTCCAAAATATGAGCATGCAGCTAGGCTAATGACATTCCACGAAGGTCAACATGTTGTCTTTCAAAGCTTGTTCAAATGCATCTGGAACATGACCTGGAAAACTCGTAAGGTAGTGTTTCAAATAGGCAGGTTCACCTGACTTACCAGAGGAAATTAACAGGTTTTGCATATAACAAAAATACTCTTCACTTTTACTGAGATCACATAGTCGTGCAGACATGAAAAGTGAAGCAAGATGGTCATAATCCTCACCATCTTCAGGGCCATAGAATTCCTTACTTAAGGCTTTCAGAATTTGCTCATCTGCATCATCTGCAGCAAGCATCTCATTGCGGGCTTCTTGGGGTAGCCATCTCCACCATTCATATGCAAGGCCGAAAAGACCCGCAACTAATTGGGTTCCCAAATTTTGGCCTGTAAGGTTATTGTCCTGATGTTTCTTGTATAAGATCCATTGTCCTAACATCTGGAGTGCATTTTTGATATCAGCTCTGGTTTGGCACTGAACATTCAAAACTGGTTGTTCGGGCATTTGGGACAACAGATTGTTCATAGAATTAATTCCGAAATGGACACTCTGGGCAGGAGCTGTGGATGCGCCGACATCTGGCATATGCATATCAAAGGAAGGATGAGGTCCTGTGTGTTGACCCCTATTGGAAGACTGAGCTTCATGGAAACCAATCTAAAGGGCAGCTAATCTAGCAGAGTATTTTGGATCTAGGGTAGGCTTGAACTTTTTGAATTCAGAGATCCATTCTTTAACATCTGCTTTTATTGCATCACTCTCTCCAAAATCATACTCAGGTTTTTCCACTGAAGCACTGAGTTGACTCAAGGAATGACTCTTACTATGCGAAGGTTTACTTGCATGACCTTTGGAGGCTAGGGCAAAAACATGATCACTGACAACATAAGATTTTTTCTTCAAAGTTTCACTTTTTGTCAAAAGCTCTTCTAAAACAACCATTCTCCTATCAAATTTAGCAGAGGCTTGTTCTTATGCCATTCAGATTTCTGTAGAATCATGTAGAAGATGATCCAACAGTTCTAGCTTTGTTGCTAGAGAACTAGGAGGTCATGTGATGGAGTCACATTGCATACATAAATGGGCAGTACATAAGATGTAATTGTTTGGTGGTTTGAGCATGAATGTGCTTTCGACAACCAAAATTTGACCGTCCTTTCCCTCACATATGAGGGAATTCGGGATCCATCCTTTTTAAACACATGTATTCCTGTTTAGTGCTTTCGCTAGCCAAAACGTGACCCCCATCTGTCTCTCATATGAGGGAATTTGGGATCCTAAACTCCCTCATATGATAGACAAAATGATAGATAGGTTTTGGCTATTGAAAGCACTAAGCATGAGTGTACAAATTTAAAAAGGTTGGATTCCAAATTCCCTCATATGAGAAGTACCATTAACTCTGCGAATCACTATCTTCGCTACAACTCAAATAGCAGAGTGTATATATTTATTTGTTAAATAATAATTAATTATTTATAGTGATGAAACATTTAAATTATAAAAGTAAAATAAAAAATAAAATGTTAGAAAATTTGAAAAATATACGAGAGTACATAATTGGATTTACAATGAACTTTAATGTAATGGATTTTATAAAAAAATTAAGATATATATATATATATATATATATATTTTTAGTTATGTATTATACCGTAAGATTTCTAATTTATATTCTCATTATCTGTAGGGACCCTCAAAATTTCAACAATATCAGATGCATTTCTTAAATAATCAACAAAGTTTCAAAATAAATTTCAACAATTTACGATTGTACTTGTAACTCATTCATGTACTCTTTACAATGAAAATGAAATATCGTTTTAAAGCTACAAAACAAAGTAAGCATTATTGGAAGATGAAACCTGATTACGACGGTTTTCCAACTGCCAAAGATGTTGTCGAAGTTCAAGTAGTCTTGATTGTGAATCCAACCTTTTCCAAACACCAACTGACTCTTTGGTTGACCTCCCTACCACATTGGGAGTAATATTCTCCCTCGCAGTCCCTCGAGCTATTAGGGGTCGTAAAGAATAACACACAAGCCAAGATTATTCAACAATGATCACCCAATCACCAGGATAATTCCAACACCAAACTCACATAGTCACACAAGTTCTCAGTTTTTTACTACGAAAACCATCCAGCATTAGGGAGCCAAAAAGTGCGTTTCCCTTCCATGCTTTCTTTCTTAAATAGAAAAATCCTTTGCGACAGATGTCTCTCAAATGCAAAATTAACACACAAGTTCTCAGTTTTTCACTACGAAAACCATCCAGCATTAGGGAGCCAAAAAGTGCGTTTCCCTTCCATGCTTTCTTTCTTAAATAGAAAAATCCTTTGTGACAGATGTCTCTCAAATGCAAAATTACCATTTTTATTAAATTTCCAAATATTATTTTTCATCCAACCATGTGTCACCTTCACATGAGGGTGCACATAAGTCTCACAATTTACTCATAGATGTTCCCTTATTCTATAATTCCAATCCCCAAATTTGTGGGTGCAAGTGGAGTCTAACTCAAAAATATCCCAAGTCTATGTTTGCTCCAAATCTAAATATTCTTTATCTTTTTATTCTTGATATTTAATTTAATGCACATCTTTTCATGAGATAAATTTATTACTTTTTTTTGTTGTTGCACAAATAAACTAAATGCATACCTATATGCTAGTACATGTATGGACATAAATTACTTCTCATTATTGTCTAGGTACTGCATCCATGGGTCCTTCCCACAAATAATTAATTATTTTCCTTGTGTGGGGAGTGGGATGAAGCCATTTTGGAGCCGTTCTTAAATCGATCCTCTACATTCTATGTGAGACTAATGGCAACTAAGGAATACGATTGTTCTTATTGCCTTCCCTTCAACTTCATCGCATGTGACCAAATCGTTATGGTATACCCACACAAAACATGCCACCCGAGCAAAGTTGTTAGGGATTTCAACTTGTGCGTGGATTGTTGTTAAGAGTCGGCAGTCAATCGTCGCACTCTTATGTGTGTTTACCTGTTGTCTACGACCCATTTTATTTCCATTTGAGAGTTAGTTGGTAAGTTGTTTTACCTTGCATTGCACACACTCAAAGTGCACATTAGTAGCGCTGCACAATATAAAATATCATTGTGCTTTATTCAATTTCATCCATTGCTAATCAATAATCAAAATTTATTCACATTTGCGGAATAAAAAAACCATTATTTCCATTTAGTCATAACATAAGCATTCACTTGCTTTATTTCTAATTTCACAATTCATTGAACATAATCATCAGTTACTAGTCAGTTAACAATTTTATTCAAAACAAAACATAAAACATTTATTCTGGTTTATTTAATCGAGTCACTTTCAAATAAGTGCCCTCAAAATTTCATCAGTCAAACTCGGTCAGAGGAGGGCATTACATACACCCCCTCTAATAGAAACTTCGTCCCGAAGTTAATTTTTATCATACATTTAGAGACACTTTCAATTTCTTTTCATAATAAAGTTTTCATGCCATTCTCCTCTATCTTCATCAAATAACCATGGCCATAAACACTAGTTGTTCAATCACGACTGATTTTATGTTTGATCCAACAAAGTTCCAACGCATTCTCAATAATTCAATAGTAATCTCATGTAATGTAAATCCAATAATACTTTTCAATAATTGTCAATACTGACTTAGATTTCCAATGCCTCCTAGTCATCCATAAGGATCTGTGATATCCAATTAGACAACAAGCTAGTTTGCATCAATTCGCCACACAACATGTATCCAATCAAATTTTAGCGGAACAAAATCCAAGTAAGAATTCAAATCTATTTAGTTATCCTGTCTTCCAAGGTGAGAAAATAAATATCATACAATATTCAATAAACTATATATAGGTAAGTTATAATCACGAATTACCAAATCAATAGCGAATATCACATAGTAAAAAAAAAAAAAATTCAATTCCCATAAGACTACTTCCAAACCAATAAGTTTTTAATAAAGTTTATTCTCAACTTGATATTGTTCTAGAGTGTCAGAACTTAGCGACTTAGACAAACATATTAAATCTTATTTCATAGTCTTTTCATCAGTACCTTCGTGTCCAGGTCAAGGAGCTCATCATGTGCTTACCTGATTTCATCATTCCCATTATCATATGACTCCCTTTGGCAGACTTTCCAAGTGATATCCTATGTGTCGATATAGTCTCATCGAGTCTTGTCTCAAGGGCTAGTTGTTTCATCTAGGTTTCACTGTGTCATGAGGTTCACATCAATGCGTTCATCTCATCGTGCTGATAGTTTCCATACTTTGTTTCACGAAAATCATCTTTACTTGACCCTTTTGGCAGGTTTGTCAAGTTACACTTTCCACATTATCATGTGATGGTCAAGTTATGTTTGTAGTTTTTCATTTTCATTAACAACATTGTCATGATGCAACATCAATGTCGTTATGTGCAGCTCATCACACTAGTCACATCGATATCTCGTTTTTGAATTTCTGAGTCAATTTCACCCTCGCGATCATCCATTAAATTCTTGTTAAGTATATACATTTTTGCGTCATAGCAGCTAAAATCACCAAGTTTGCTTCCTTTGTTAATTGACCATTTGGGCTCATCCACCAATTTTCTCATTACGACTTTGTTGATAATGTTATAAGATAGCTACAAGGTGCTCTCTTCGGAAGAAAACACCAATGTCCTCCATTTTAAAGACAAAAAGGAACCCCTTAATCAAGACACACTCTCTCTCTGTCCCCTCTCTCTTTTCTAAGTACCTAAAGTACCATCTTCATAAAATGCATTATAAAATTTGCTTCCTTCCAATATATATAAAACCTATAAGATGCACGTATATAACTTACAATTCTTTCAATTCTAAATATAGTTCTTTTCAATTTGTATAACATATACAGAATGCAAGTCCTTTCATTATGAATAAAATATATAACTTACTATTGTGTAGAAACCCTCGTGGTTTGATTTTTTTTTTTTAAGTTGTCTCACAAGTATCTTAGATAACTTACCATTCTTTCAATTGTAAATATAGTTCTTTTCTAACATATACTGAATGCAAGTCCTTTCATTATGAATAAAATATACAACTTACTACGGTATAGAAACCCTCGTGGTTTGAATTTTTATTTTATTTTTAAGGTTGTCTGACAAGTATCTTAGAGTTGAGAACGTAATTATTTTAATTATCATGTTGTTGATAAGTGTGAATTATAAATAACAACTCAAGCACTAGATAACCTACAAGTACTTTTATTTTGAAAACACATATTCCATTCCTTTTTTATCTCTGAGGCTTTCACTATAGTAATAATCAGCATAGATCCATCTTCAACTCGTATCTATCAAGCACCGAGAGGGATCCAATTTCTTGAGGTGTATTTCTTTTTTAATTTAAACTTAATAAATTTGATCTTTCTTGATTGATAGATCCGGATTTAAGTTTTAAGTTTTTATTTTATAAACGAAAATCTATTTTTTAAATACTTTTCATAATATTTTATTTTATGAACCAACATGGATTTTTTTAAAAATATTTTCCATGATTTTTTATTTTATGAGCTGACATGAATTTTTTTAATTATTTTGTTACTAAAGTTATAACGTTATATCAGGTTAGAGGATTTCTCCCATACTGGACTGTAAAGCACCTCGTTTCACTCGGTACAATTATGCCTGCATATTTTCAGTGATAGTGAACATGATTCACCTCTTAGTTATGACTAAGATTTTTCTTTCAAAAAACATAAACAATTATTTATTCCACACATATAAAATTACTTATTCTTTAAGCCACATTTTTATATGTAAATATCTTATTTCACATTTACAATCACAATTTAATAATCGAAAAAGTATATTCATACAAAGTTACTTATTCTATATAAACGAAATTACTTATTCACTCACATATAAAAATTTCTAATTCCTTAATGCCACATATTGAACAAAGCATCTTATCTCAATTCGTAACTACATTTTGACATTAAGAAAGGTATAAATATATAAATTACTTATATTACCTAATACCACATTTTCATAAATGAATATTAGATTATAAACACATTTTACTATCCTAAAAGTATAAAAATAAATGCCACCTTTTTATATGTAAATATTACATTTATAACCACAATTTAGTATCGTAAGAGTACTAGCAGGATCTCGCGGAAATTACAATCTTGAGCCAAAATAATCAGCGCATTGATCTTTTAAACATAGCTTGCCAATGATTCCCATTAAAACAAATGCAATAGCGATCAGGCTGATGATCAATATTATGATAAACATTATACAGAGTCTGTAAGTGGATCGGCTTCGGACAGCGAAGCTCGTCACCACAGCACTCTGACTCGGCCTAGGTACAATGTTTTGGGTCCTTTGAGATTTCACTACTTCCCGAAGGCATGTAGCTACTTTCAGGCTCCTGGGAGTCCCAAAATATACCTACTAGCACCCTTACTTAGACACTTTTTACAGAGGCGAGTCTTCGGCTTTCTGATGCGGTGTTATACCACTGTGGGCAACCTGCAAAGCATATTTGCCTCGGCTCTCACACACCCTATTGACTGTCGAGCGGACTACTTGCTCAGACGACTCCTAGACTCTTAGTTGCAGAGCGGACTACTTGCTCATGCGACACAAACCAAATGAACTGAATGAATTGCAATGAGCCCGGAGGCCTTTATTTATAGCTCCATATCCGGTAGACCGGTTACCACTGACTCACACTTACCAGTCGAAAAGATAGATATCCGGGGCATAGTGGGGACCGCCACTATGTTAACTCGTCCCTTGGAGGCTTGGCCATATGGGGACCCGGAGAATCTGACCCGACAGACTGACATCTAATTGACATAAAGATTATTTTATTGGCCGACAAACATGGGCCATCATTATTACATCAGTCATGAATACAAGCATCTCGGTACAAAAGTAATCCGAGGGAATCAAAACAGCTTTCGGCGAGCATGGCCAATAAAACAATGTGGAGAGGCCCACCAACGGCTTCCACTAGATATGTACAAAAGATTCTTCACGGGCCGACGATCTTTTATTCCCGGAAACTGTCACGGGTCTTTATGGCGTGTCATAACCGGAACCGCATACGCATACTGTTGTGCCTTCTGGACCAGGCACACCGCCACAAACACAGTCAAGACATCCTTCATCATACAAATTTTCTTCTAGTTCACGCCTAGCAAGCTCTTCTTCAATGTAGTTAGGCTGTGACTCAGTATACTGCCAGTATTCGTTCTCAGGAAATTCTTCATTCATGTCTCCATGATGTCTTAACTTGAACTTAAACCACTGATTATGATGATCAGCGGCCTGCATATCAGCCTCCAGATGTAAGATAAAATTAGCCTTTCTGTCTACCCATTCAACTTTGGGGCAGAACTTATCCAAAAATATCTGAGTCCATCCGGACCACTTTCTGTATTTCATGTTGCCAGGGTCTGCACAAATAATTATTGCAGTTTGCTCTCTGCAGAACTGGAGAATTAGATTATATGAGGTCCATGTTAAATCTCCTTGCCCGAGATCAACATACCAAATTTCTCCTTCAGGTTCTACATTTTGATCAATCCAAACATCCTGACATTTGGCTAACTTCTTGTTGGCCTTCTGAAATCCTCTGAATGCTGCTTTTTCCCATCGTTCCACGATTTTCAGTTTGCAAGGGCTTTCCTGGATCTCTTTGATCAGAGTGAGGCTGAGATATTTTTCGGCATCCTGCCGATCTGCATATTCCAGCAACTGCTGGCGTTCTTCTTGGGAAATATCCTTATCCCATGGGGCTAGGAACAAGGAACCTGGGGGAGCTCTGAGAGCTTCTTCTTCTTCTTGCATGGGAGCTTTTCCTTTGTAGGAGACCATTCTATCCCTCATGTAACTTTGATTCTGATCAGAACCAGAACCACTGGCGCCTGCAGAAAACATATTTAGACTGGGCAAAGTTTCCTGCACAGTCTCCCGTGTTAACATATCAGCAAGACAATTTAAATATCCTGGCTTATAGACAATATCATAATCAAAATTTCTAAGCCAAAGAAACCATTTCAAAATTCTGCTGCTATTTTCTGCCATTAAATTTTCATTTTTAAATATGCCAGGCATAATCTTCAAATCTGTCCTAATAATGAACCTGACTGGTTTTAGATACAGAATGAAGTGGTTCACAGTCTTCTTAACAACCAAAATTTCTTTATGACTGCTTGGATAGTTCAATTCAGCTCCTTTGAAAGAACCAGATGCATACCCACAAATATTTGCTTTGCCATCAATTTCTTCTAATAGTACACCACCCCAAGTTGTACTAGAAGCATCTGTTTCTATTACTAGTTTACCAGTCCCTTGAGGAAGATTAAGGGTTGGCAGTTGCTTTACTCTGGCTTTGATTTGCTGAACCGCCAAAGTCATTTGATCAGACCAAGGAATAGGCTTTTTCTTCAATCTTTGCTGCAGGCAATGGATATCTGCAGCTTGTCCTTTGTAAAAGGGTCTGATATAATTCAAGCAACCTAAAAATCTTTGCAACTGAGTCTTTTCTAATATTTTATCAGGAAAGTTTTCAAAAGATTGCAGCACATGATTCTGCAACACAACCTGACCAGCTTTAATACGTAGACCCAGAAATTCAATCTCAGTCTTACCTATTTCCATTTTACTTGCAGATAAGACTAATCCATGCTTATAGACCATTTCATAAAACTGCTGAAGATGCTTTAAATGTTCTTGAAGATTCTTAGAACAAATCAGAATGTCATCAATAAAAACTGCTAACCAATGGATATCTCTGAAAATATCTTCCATTCTCTTCTGAAATTCAGAGGGAGCATTATTAATCCCAAAAGGTAGCACCTTCCACTGATATTGACCATGTGGAACAACAAAAGCAGTTTTGTATCTGTCCTTTGCTTCTATACCAATCTGATAAAACCCAGATTTCAGATCAAACTTACTAAAGACTGTACATCCAGTTATTTTCTGCAACAGGCTAGCTTTGTCAAGCAAAGGATACCTAACTTTTTGGAGTACTGCATTTAATGGCTTGAAGTTTACAACCAATCTAGGTTTACCTCTTTTTTGTTCACTGTGCTTGTTCACAACAAAAGCTCTACAAGCCCAAGGGCTTTTTGATGGCTCAATCAATCCTTTATTCAGAAGCTCTTGTATTTCTTTTGAACAGAATTCTCTTTCACTAGGGCTCATCAACCTAGAAGAGGCTTTGATTGGTTTGATCTTTTGTTGAGGATCAAATGGAAAAGAGACAAAATACTTTTCTCCGGTCCAAAATGCATTAGGACTTTCGGAACAACAATCCTTTTTTAGCCTTTCAGTAATTCCTTCTAGATATTTCTCACTATTGATTTCAGCAAAAGATATGCACCTTTCCATTTTATCAAGGGAGACTTTAGGCATACTTTGGGATTGTTGTGGAATTGGCTTACACTGTGGTGTAAAGGTATGACTTAAAGGTAAAACCACAGACTGTTTATTGACTGTACATTGGAATGTCATTTTCTTTGTATCAATGGAAAATGGACTGACAGAGACCAAAAAATCAGAACCTAAAACACAATCTTCTTTAACTACATCATGTCTAAAAAGAGAAATAGAACTATTTACAGAAGACAAAGATATTGGAAAATCCTTTACTTTCCTAGTTAAATAAACAGGAGTTCCTTGAATTGCAGAGCCAAATTCTTTAGTATTCTCCCAATAAAATTGAGGAAGAGCATTTCCTTTTGCCAAGTTAAATTGACATCCAGAATCAATAAGGCATTGTATTGGGTAGGGTTTAAATTCAGCAGGACAAAATTGTATAGTGATAAAAAGCTTTGCTCCTGAGACTGCACCTAAGAGGCTTATGCTTTGAGATCTAGGAGAGGGAGAATGTTCAAGGGATTTTTCAGGAGATTCTTCTTTTGGACTTTCAATTTCCTTGTGTCCACAAACTCTTTCTATTTCATTGGACAATTCATCCTCTGATGACTGATCTTTTTCCATTAAGAGTATAGTCAGAGCATTCTTAATTTCATCTGCTTCCTTGACCAGTCTTCTGATCTCATTTTGTTTAATTTTCAACTCATTCCTCAACAGCTTTTCTCTGTCTGATCTATGTGCCTGCCTGTCTGCATGACCACTACGGTATTCCTTATAGAGTTCAGCTGGATTAAAAGTTAATTCTAACTTTTCCTTACCCTTTTCCTTGCTAATAGCTTGTAGCTGAGCTTGTAAGGCTTTCTTTTCATTTCTAAGCTCAGTTCTTTCTTGATGTCTGAAAATGGGAATAGAAGATAACTGTAAATCAATGGATGCAATTCTTTTCTCAATCTGTACAGGAGAGACTGTTCTAGAAAACATATACAGATTAAAATAAAACTCAGGAAGCTCAAAAGTATCAGGAAAAGTATCAGGCATTCCACACCCACCTAAATGTGGTTCAGGGTCGGAATTTGTTGAAGACTCTGGATCACATTTAGCAAGAACAGGTGTATCATCATTAGAAGCGTCAGAGTCAGCATTATCATCTTCGGACTCTGAATCAGGGAAATAAATGATTTCTCCAGATGGAGAAGGAGAATCAACAGAAAATTTATACAAATCCCACCACTGGGGATCAAGGGTAGTACATAAAGCCGCCAACCGAGGCCGTGACTTTTTATCTGGACATTTTTGATGCCCAATGCCCTTTCTTACCACAAATGAAGCATGTATCACCAGATCCTTTTTCTTTTCTTCTCTTCACAAATCTCTTAGAAAACTTTTTGGATTTTTTATATCTTTTAGCATATTTAGATTTGTGCTTATAGGGCTTATCTAGGTGATATCTTCCTTCTGAAGTAAAATACTTCTTTTTTTTTTTACAATGACAGCCTTCTTTTCCTAAATGTCCACGATTATGGGCACCACAACCCCAATCGGGCATTTTTGCAACCTCTTTGCAGAATGAAGCAGAAAACATCATTTGATGCCGCTTAAAATCTTTATCTACCCTTTTACTCAAACAATGCTCTTGCCATGTTTCAAGAATATGATTATGCAATTGAGCAAGGGAGAGAGATCTAAGAGGAATATTTTTATCTTTCAATGCTTTTTCTACTGCATCTGGAACATGACCTGGAAAACTTCTGAGGTAATGTTTAATATCCGAGCCAGTGAGGTTTATTCTCAAGTTATATTCTGGTACTATCTTTTCTCTGCTCTTTATATGATGCATGTGTGACAATGCTGTAAATTTTAGCTGCTCTATTTCAAACATTCTGTGAACAAATGTATCTTGTAGGCAATGGAAATGATTGCTGAGGAAATTGTAGGGAACTTTGGGGTGTAATTGTAGTGTGGAAGTTAGAGTGGCAGTAAGGCCCGAGGGAAGGGGAGTAAGACTGCATAGTTGCCCACAGCGTAGAAGCTAGCACTCACCCCATAAATCAATGGATCCCACAGTGGATACAGTTCAGCTAGCAAATTTAGAGTGTCAGTCAGCTAATGACATAGAAGTCTCACTTGCAGAAAGAAGGTCTAATTCTTTTCAGCCTTCTACTTCAGAGAATGACAATGCTTCTTATATTACAATAGATGACCAGAATCCAACAGCCAACTGGGAATTACCTCAGATTTTATCTAGAGACGTTTACAGACTTAGATGGTGGAATTTGCATTCAGCCACACAAATTAAGGCTTCAAGTATTGATACTTTACCCCAGTTAAGGTCTCACATCAAACAGAGTTCTGCAGACTGCAGCGTGGTGGAAACACCCAATGCAAAATCTAAAAATGTTACTCCCATAACCTTTAATTGGATAGGAATTCATTATCCTCAGTGATGGGAAATGAAATATTTAGAACTAAGGCACCAAGAAAGAGTTAAAGCTGTCATGAACCCCAAACCTTTAATCTACGATGAAGCTTCCTCTTCTTTCAGATCTCCCCATCAAGAACCAATCCCCAGATTTGGTCCTCCTTTGGTCAGATCTGCTTCAACATCATCTTACAATGCTGCAAGACGTCAAGCACTTTCTAATCAGTTAAGTAAGCAGTCTTTAGAAGAACCAATACTGAATCAATCTGTAAATAATGAATCTTTTTCAGGTCTTTCAGATTTTGAACATAGGGGTCAGCATGCAGATAGTTCTGCTTGCATGAAAATAAAACAAAAATTATTGCAAAAAGAGAAACACCAGAAATTGCATGAGTATCCTAGTCTTGGAATGTTTTCAAGTCTGCCAAGAGCCAGAGATGGAATAGAAACTACTAATGCCCAAGGCCAAAAATCCTATATCCCCGGCCGAAATCTCCCAGAAACCGCCTTCAGGCAGTATTCTTCTGATGGACAGACAAAAAGAGAGTTCATATCCACAAAGGCCACTACATCTGATCAGTCTGCATCAGATGAGATTAAATTGACAAATTGGACAAATTTGCAGTTACAATGCACTGCAAATAATCTAGATGATATGGCCAATGATATTCAGCTTCTGAAATCTAGTTGTGTTGAGCAGAGAAAACAACTAGATACAGTCATCACTAAGTTAGAGCTTCTTGACCATCTGTTGCATGATACAACAGAAATTGAAAAAGCTATATCAGCAGCTTCTGATAAGTTGCAAAGAAGACTAGATGTTTTGGCAGAATTAACATCTAGGACACAGGAACTAAAGAAGAAAGAATATGTAGTTCCTGATCAAGTTTTGAAGTTATCAAGAAAAGGTCATTCTAAATCAGTATCCCTTGGAGTTTTGAATTTTGAAGATAACAGACCAGAATGGGATATTGGACAAAGTGATGCTGAAAAACAGGATATCATAGAATGGATAAATGCTTTTAAAAATTTTAAGCCCGTCTTGGATCAGAAATATGTCGGAGATACAAATATGATGGCATCAGAGTCTTCAAATAGACTAATGATAGGATCTCATCCGCACAATGAAGGTTTTGACACCCACATGCCAGATGCTCAAAGTGTATCTATTGCACCTAAAATTTATAGTTTTGGTGTCAATAACTTAAATAACTTGATTTCCCAAATGCCTGAACAACCAGTTTTGAACATTCAGTGTCAGACAAGGGAAGAAATAAAAAATGCCTTACAGTTGCTTTCACATTGGCTTATTTATAAAAAGTAACAAGACCACAATGTCACTGCACAAATGCTAGGAGCACAATTAGTTGCTGGTCTTTCTGGTTTGGCATATGAATGGTGGAGGTGGTTACCTCAAGATACAAGAAATGAGCTGTTAGCAGCCAATGATTCAGATGAGCAAATCATCTCTGCTTTAAGTAGAGAATTCTATGGCCCTGAAGATCATGAAGATTATGATCACTTAGCATCCTTATACATGTCTGCTAGGCTTTGTGATCTAAGCAAAACAAAAGAATATTTCTGCTATATGCAGAAGTTGTTGATCTCTTCAGGTAAGTCCGACAATGAAGCCTGATACTTTTCCTGATACTTTTGAGCTTCCTGAGTTTGATTTTAATCTGTATATGTTTTCTAGAACAGTCTCTCCTGTACAGATTGAGAAAAGAATTGCATCCATTGATTTACAGTTATCTTCTATTCCCATTTTCAGACATCAAGAAAGAACTGAGCTTAGAAATGAAAAGAAAGCCTTACAAGCTTAGCTACAAGCTATTAGCAAGGAAAAGGGTAAGGAAAAGTTAGAATTAACTTTTAATCCAGCTGAACTCTATAAGGAATACCCTAGTGGTCATGCAGACAGGCAGGCACATAGATCAGGCAGAGAAAAGCTGTTGAGGAATAAGTTGAAAATTAAACAAGATGAGATCAGAAGACTGGTCAAGGAAGCAGATGAAATTAAGAATGCTCTGACTATACTCTTAATGGAAAAAGATCAGTCATCAGAGGATGAATTGTCCAATGAAATAGAAAGAGTTTGTGGACACAAGGAAATTGAAAGTCCAGAAGAAGAATCCCCTGAAAAATCCCTTGAACATCTCCCTCTCCTAGATCTCAAAGCATAAGCCTCTTAGGTGCAGTCTCAGGACCAAAGCTTTTTATCACTATACAGTTTTGTCCTGTTGAATTTAAACCCTACCCAATACAATGCCTTATTGATTCTGGATGTCAATTTAACTTGGCAAAAGGAAATGCTCTTCCTCAATTTTATTGGGAGAATACTAAAGAATTTGGCTCTGCAATTCAAGGAACTCCTGTTTATTTAACTGGGAAAGTAAAGGATTTTCCAATATCTTTGTCTTCTGTAAATAGTTCTATTTCTCTTTTTAGAGTTGATGTAGTTAAAGAAGATTGTGTTTTAGGTTCTGATTTTTTGGTCTCTGTCAGTCCATTTTCCATTGATACAAAGAAAATGATATTCCAATGTACATTCAATAAACAGTCTGTGGTTTTACCTTTAAGTCATACCTTTAAACCACAATGTAAACCTATCCCACAACAATCTCGGAGTCAGTCCCCAAGTCAGTCTAAAGTCTCACTTGATAAAATGGAAAGGTGCATATCTTTTGCTGAAATCAATAGTGAGAAATATCTAGAAGGAATTACTGAAAGGCTAAAAAAGGATTGTTGTTCCGAAAGTCCTAATGCATTTTGGACCAGAGAAAAGTATTTTGTCTCTTTGCCATTTGATCCTCACCAAAAGATCAAACCAATGAAAGCCTCTGCTAGGTTGATGAGTCCTAGTGAAAGAGATTTCTGTTCAAAATAAATACAAGAGCTTCTGAATAAAGGATTGATTGAGCCATCAAAAAGCCCTTGGGCTTGTAGAGCTTTTGTTGTGAACAAGCACAGTGAACAAAAAAGAGGTAAACCTAGATTGGTTGTAAACTTCAAGCCATTAAATGCAGTACTCCAAAAAGTTAGGTATCCTTTGCCTGACAAAGCTAGCCTGTTGCAGAAAATAACTGGATGTACAGTCTTTAGTAAGTTTGATCTGAAATCTGGGTTTTATCAGATTGGTATAGAAGCAAAGGACAGATACAAAACTGCTTTTGTTGTTCCACATGGTCAATATCAGTGGAAGGTGCTACCTTTTGGGATTAATAATGCTCCCTCTGAATTTCAGAAGAGAATGGAAGATATTTTCAGAGATATCCATTGGTTAGCAGTTTTTATTGATGAGATTCTGATTTGTTCTAAGAATCTTCAAGAACATTTAAAGCATCTTTAGCAGTTTTATGAAATGGTCTATAAACATGGATTAGTCTTATCTGCAAGTAAAATGGAAATAGGTAAGACTGAGATTGAATTTCTGGGTCTATGTATTAAAGCTGGTCAGGTTGTGTTGCAGAATCATGTGCTGCAATCTTTTGAAAACTTTCCTGATAAAATATTAGAAAAGACTCAGTTGCAAAGATTTTTAGGTTGCTTGAATTATATCATACCCTTTTACAAAGGACAAACTGCAGATATCCATTGCCTGCAGCAAAGATTGAAGAAAAAGCCTATTCCTTGGTCTGATCAAATGACTTTGGCAGTTAAGCAAATCAAAGCCAAAGTAAAGCAACTGCCAGCCCTTAATCTTCCTCAAGGGACTGGTAAACTAGTAATAGAAACAGATGCTTCTAGTACAACATGGGGTGGAGTACTTCTAGAAGAAATTGATGGTAGAACCAATATCTGTGGGTACGCATCTGGTTCTTTCAAAGGAGCTGAACTGAATTATCCAAGCAGTCATAAGGAGATCTTGGCTATTAAAAAGACAGTAAATCACTTCATTCTGTATCTAAAACCAGTCAGGTTCATTATTAGGACAGATTTGAAGATTATGCCTGGCATATTTAAAAATGAAAATTTAATGGCAGAAAATAGCAGCAGAATTTTGAAATGGTTTCTTTGGCTTAGCAATTTTGATTATGATATTGTCTATAAGCCAGGATATTTAAATTGTCTTGCTGATATGTTAACACGGGAGACTGTGCAGGAAACTTTGCCCAGTCTAAATATGTTTTCTGCAGGCGCCAGTGGTTCTGGTTCTGATCAGAATCAAAGTTACATGAGGGATAGAATGGTCTCCTACAAAGGAAAAGCTCCCATGCAAGAAGAAGAAGAAGCTCTCAGAGCTCCCCCAGGTTCCTTGTTCCTAGCCCCATGGGATAACGATATTTCCCAAGAAGAACGCCAGCAGTTGCTGGACTATGCAGATCGGCAGGATGCCGAAAAATATCGCAGCCTCACTCTGATCAAAGAAATCCAGGAAAGCCCTTGCAAACTGAAAATCGTGGAACGATGGGAAAAAGCAGCATTCAGAGGATTTCAGAAGGCCAAAGAGAAGTTAGCCAAATGTCAGGAAGTTTGGATTGATCAAAATGTAGAACCTGAAGGAGAAATTTGGTATGTTGATCTCGGGCAAGGAGATTTAACATGGACCTCATATAATCTAATTCTCCAGTTCTGCAGAGAGCAAACTGCAATAATTATCTATGCAGACCCTGGCAACATGAAATACAGAAAGTGGTCCGGATGGACTCAGATATTTTTGGATAAGTTCTGCCCCAGAGTTGAATGGGTAGACAGAAAGGCTAATTTTATCTTACATCTGGAGGCTGATATGCAGGCCGCTGATCATCATAATCAGTGGTTTAAGTTCAAGTTAAGACATCATGGAGGTAGGTATACTCCATTGGACTACTGTGTTAATGTCACTCAGAAATTCATCAAGAGAGATGAAAATGGTAAAAGACTGGATACGAGAGTACACAGAAGAACCCTTCCTTTGAATTATAGTGTTGAATCACAATTTGCTTCTGAATTTGTTTTTGGACCTAATGAGTATCTCAGAGGTTCAGATGTAGAAAGATGTTTCGGTGGTTTGCTGTATCCAGACATGAATGAAGAATTTCATGAGAACGAATACAGGCAGTATACTGAGTCACAGCCTAACTACATTGAAGAAGAGCTTGCTAGGCGTGAACTAGAAGAAAATTTGTATGATGAAGGATGTCTTCACTGTGTTTGTGGCGGTGTGCCTGGTCCAGAAGGCACAACAGTATGCGTATGCGGTTCCGGTTATGACACGCCATAAAGACCCGTGACAGTTTCCGGGAATAAAAGATCGCCGGTCCGTGAAGAATCTTTTGTACATATCTAGTGGAAGCCATTGGTGGGCCTCTCCACATTGCTCGCCGAAAGCTGTTTTGATTCCCTTGGATTACTTTTGTACCGAGATGCTTGTACTCATGACTGATGTAATAATGATGGCCCATGTTTGTCGGCCAATAAAATAATCTTTATGTCAATTAGATGTCAGTCTGTCGGGTCAGATTCTCCGGGTCCCCATATGGCCGAGCCTCCAAGGGACGAGATAACATAGTGGCGGTCCCCACTATGCCCCGGATATCTATCTTTTCGACTGGTAAGTGTGAGTCAGTGGTAACCGGTCTACCGGATATGGAGCTATAAATAAAGGCCTCCGGGCTCATTGTAATTCATTCAGTTCATTTGGTTTGTGTCGCATGAGCAAGTAGTCCGCTCTGCAACTAAGAGTCTAGGTGTCGTCTGCGCAAGTAGTCCGCTCGACAGTCAGTAGGGTGTGTGAGAGGCGAGGCAAATATGCTCTGCAGGTTGCCCACATTGGTATAACACTGCATCAGAAAGCCGAAGACTCGCCTCTGTAAAAAGTGTCTAAGTAAGGGTGCTAGTAGGTATATTTTGGGACTCCCAGGAGCCTGAAAGTAGCTACATGCCTTCGGGAAGTAGTGAAATCTCAAAGGACCCAAAACATTGTACCTAGGCCGAGTCAGAGTGTTGTGGTGACGAGCTTCGCTGTCCGAAGCCGATCCACTTACAGAGTCTGTATAATGTTTTGTCATAATATTGATCATCAGCCTGATCGCTATTGCATTTGTTTTAATGGGAATCATTGGCAAGCTATGTTTAAAAGATCAATGCGCTGATTATTTTGGCTCAAGATTGTAATTTCCGCGAGATCCTGCTTGTTGGTATCAGAGCCAGTTAGGTTTATTCTCAAGTTATATTCTGGTACTATCTTTTCTCTGCTCTTTATATGATGCATGTGTGACAATGCTGTAAATTTTAGCTGTTCTATTTCAAACACTCTGTGAACAAATGTATCTTGTAGGCAATTGAAATGATTGCTGAGGAAATTGTAGGGAACATTGGGGTGTAAGCGTAGTGTGGAAGTCAGAGTAGCAGTAAGGCCCGAGGGAAGGGGAGTAAGACTGCATAGTTGCCCACAGCGTAGAAGCTAGCACTCACCCCATAAATCAATGGATCCCACAATGGATACAGTTCAGCTAGCAAATTTAGAGTGTCAGTCAGCTAATGACATAGAAGTCTCACTTGCAGAAAGAAGGTCTAATTCTTTTCAGCCTTCTACTTCAGAGAATGACAATGCTTCTTATATTACAATAGATGACCAGAATCCAACAGCCAACTGGGAATTACCTCAGATTTTACCTAGAGACATTTATAGACTTAGATGGTGGAATTTGCATTCAGCCACACAAATGAAGGTGTCCAGTATTGATATTTCCTTTACTGATGAACAATAGCCTATTCATATTCCTCTTCTTGATAAATCTCAAATTGATTGGGCAAAAGAACAACAGATTAAATATGCACATTTTAGAGCTGTCAAACTTGGTCTTGGTCCACTAGTTCGCCCTCGTTTGCCTGTTTCTTCTATCTATGTAGTAGTAGATACTAGACATGATAAATTTTCTAAAGCTGTTATTGGTGGCTTTACCGCACCTTTGCATGACGATCCAGCTTTTGGTACCATTTATCCTAGGTTTTCTGTTAGTCTAGATGATCCCCATATATATAATATTCTTAAAGCTTATGTTTTGCCAAAAGGTTTCGATATGTTGACTGGTTCTAAAATCATACAATTAAAAGGTGGTGTCTGTGTAAGATTTGGAAATGATACTTTACCTCAGTTAAGGTCTCACATCAAACAGAGTTCTGCAGACTGCAGCGTGGTGGAAACACCCAATGCAAAATCTAAAAATGCTACTCCCATAACCTTTAATTGGATAGGAATTCATTATCCTCCGTCATGGGAAATGAAATATTCAGAACTAAGGCACCAAGAAAGAGTTAAAGCTGTCATGAACCTCAAACCTTTAATCTACGATGAAGCTTCCTCTTCTTTCAGATCTCCCCATGAAGAACCAATCCCCAGATATGGTCCTCCTTTGATCAGATCTGCTTCAACATCATCTTACAATGCTGCAAGACGTCAAGCACTATCTAATCACTTAAGTAAGCAGTCTTTAGAAGAACCAATACTGAATCAATCTGTAAATAATGAGTCTTTTACAGGTCGTTTTGATTTTGAACATAGGTGTCAGCATGCAGATTGTTCTGCTTGCAAAAAAATAAAACAAAAATTATTGCAAAACGAGAAACACCAGAAATTGCATGAGTATCCTAGTCTTGGAATGTTTTCAAGTCTGCCAAGAGCCAGAGATGGAATAGAAACTACTAATGCCCATGGCCAAAAATCCTATATCCCCAGCCGAAATCTCCCAGAAACCGCCTTTAGGCAGTATTCTTCTGATGGACAGACAAAAAGAGAGTTCATATCCACAAAGGCCACTACATCTGATCAGTCTGTATCAGATGAGATTAAATTGACAAATTGGACAAATTTGCAGTTACAATGCACTGCAAATAATCTAGATGATATTGCCCATGATATTCAGCTTCTGAAATCTAGTTGTGTTGAGCAGAGAAAACAACTAGATACAGTCATCACTAAGTTGGAGCTTCTTGACCATCTGTTGCATGATACAACAGAAATCGAAAAAGCTATCTCAACAGCTTCTGATAAGTTGCAAAGAAGACTAGATGTTTTGGCAGAATTAACATCTAGGACACAGGAACTAAAAAAGAAAGAATACATAGTTCCTGATCAAGTTCTAAAGTTAGCTAGAAAAGGTCATAATAAATCAGTATCCCTTGGAGTTTTGAATTCTGAAGATAACAGACCAGAATGGGATTTTGGACAAAGTGATGCTGAAAAACAGGATATCATAGAATGGATAAATGCTTTTAAAAATTTTAAGCCTGTCTTGGATCAGAAATATGTCGGAGATATAAATATGATGGCAGCAGAGTCTTCAAATAGACTAATGATAGGATCTCATCCGCACAATGAAGATTTTGACACCCACATGCCAGATGCTCAAAGTGTATCTGTTGCTCCTAAAATTTATAGTTTTGGTGTCAATAACTTAAATAACTTGATTTCCCAAATGCCTGAACAACCAGTTTTGAACATTCAGTGTCAGACAAGGGAAGAAATAAAAAATGCCTTACAGTTGCTTTCACATTGGCTTATTTATAAAAAGCAACAAGACCACAATGTCACTGCACAAATGCTAGGAGCACAATTAGTTGCTGGTCTTTCTGGTTTGACATATGAATGGTGGAGGTGGTTACCTCAAGATACAAGAAATGAGCTGTTAGCAGCCAATGATTCAGATGAGCAAATCATCTCTGCTTTAAGTAGAGAATTCTATGGCCCTGAAGATCATGAAGATTATGATCACTTAGCATCCTTATACATGTCTGCTAGGCTTTGTGATCTAAGTAAAATAGAAGAATATTTCTGCTATATGCAGAAGTTGCTGATCTCTTCAGGTAAGTCCGGCAATGAAGCCTATCTTAAACATTACCTCAGAAGTTTTCCAGCTCATGTTCCAGATGCAGTAGAAAAAGCATTGAAAGATAAAAATACTCCTCTTAGATCTCTCTCCCTTACTCAATTGCATAATCATATTCTTGAAACATGGCAAGAACATTGTTTGAGTAAAAGGGTAGATAAAGATTTTAAGCGGCATCAAATGATGTTTTCTGCTTCATTCTGCAAAGAGGTTGCAAAAATGCCCGATTGGGGTTGTGGTGCCCATAATCGTGGACATTTAGGAAAAGAAGGCTATCATTGTAAAAAGAAAAAGAAGTATTTTACTTCAGAAGGTAGATATCACCTAGATAAGCCCTATAAGCACAAATCTAAATATGCTAAAAGGTATAAAAAATCCAAAAAGTTTTCTAAGAGATTTGTGAAGAGAAGAAAGGAAAAAGGATCTGGTGATACATGCTTCATTTGTGGTAAGAAAGGGAATTGGGCATCAAAATGTCCAGATAAAAAGTCACGGCCTCAGTTGGCGGCTTTTAAAAGCATTTATCCAGTCTATGATATCCTGTTTTTCAGCATCACTTTGTCCAAAATCCCATTCTGGTCTGTTATCTTCAGAATTCAAAACTCCAAGGGATACTAATTTATTATGACCTTTTTCTTGCTAACTTCAAAACTTGATCAGGAACTACATATTCTTTCTTCTTTAGTTCCTGTGTCCTAGATGTTAATTCTGCCAAAACATCTGGTCTTCTTTGCAACTTATCAGAAGCTGCTGAGATAGATTTTTCCATTTCTGTTGTATCATGCAACAGATGGTCAAGAAGCTCTAACTTAGTGATGACTGTATCTAGTTGTTTTCTCTGCTCAACACAACTAGATTTCAGAAGCTGAATATCATGGGCCATATCATCTAGATTATTTGCAGTGCATTGTAACTGCAAATTTGTCCAATTTGTCAATTTAATCTCATATGATGTAGACTGATTAGATGTAGTGGCCTTTGTGGATATGAACTCTCTTTTTGTCTGTCCATCAGAAGAATACTGCCTGAAGGCGGTTTCTGGGAGATTTCGGCCGGGGATATAGGATTTTTGGCCATGGGCATTAGTAGTTTCTATTCCATCTCTGGCTCTTGGCAGCCTTGAAAACATTCCAAGACTAGGATACTCATGCAATTTCTGGTGTTTCTCTTTTTGCAATAATTTTTGTTTTATTTTCTTGCAAGCAGAACAATCTGCATGCTGACCCCTATGTTCAAAATCAGAAAGACTTGTAAAAGATTCATTATTTACAGATTGATTCAGTATTGGTTCTTCTAAAGACTGCTTACTTAACTGATTAGAAAGTGCTTGACGTCTTGCAGCATTATAGGATGATGTTGAAGCAGATCTGATCAGAGGGGGACCAAATCTGGGGATTGGTTCTTGATGGGGAGATCTGAAAGAAGAGGAAGCTTCATCGTAGATTAAAGGTTTGGGGTTCATGACAGCTTTAACTCTTTCTTGGTGCCTTAGTTCTGAATATTTCATTTCCCATGACCGAGGATAATGAATTCCTATCCAATTAAAGGTTATGGGAGTAGCATTTTTAGATCTTGCATTGGGTGTTTCCACCACGCTGCAGTCTGCAGAACTCTGTTTGATGTGAGACATTAACTGGGGTAAAGTATCATTTCCAAATCTTACACAGACACCACCTTTTAATTGTATGATTTTAGAACCAGTCAACATATCGAAACCTTTTGGCAAAACATAAGCTTTAAGAATATTATATATATGGGGATCATCTAGACTAATAGAAAACCTAGGATAAATGGTACCAAAAGCTGGACCATCATGCAAAGGTGCGGTAAAGCCACCAATAACAGCGTCAGAAAATTTATTATGTTCTAGTATCTACTACTACACAGATAGAAGAAACAGGCAAACGAGGGCGAACTAGTGGACCAAGACCAAGTTTGACAGCTCCGAAATGTGCATATTTAAACTGTTGTTCTTTTGCCCAATCAATTTGAGATTTATCAAGAAGAGGAATATGAATAGGCTCTTGTTCATCAATAAAGGAAATATCAATACTTGAAACCTTAATTTGTGTGGCTGAATGCAAATTCCACCATCTAAGTCTGTAAACGTCTCTAGGTAAAATCTGAGGTAATTCCTAGTTGGTTGTTGGATTCTGGTCATCTATTGTAATATAAGAAGCATTGTCATTCTCTGAAGTAAAAGGCTGAAAAGAATTAGACCTTCTTTCTGCAAGTGAGACTTCTTTGTCATTAGCTGACTGACACTCTAAATTTGCTAGCTGAACTGTATCCATTGTGGGATCCATTGATTTATGGGGTGAGTGCTAGCTTCTACGCTGTGGGCAACTATGCAGTCTTACTCCCCTTCCCTCGAGCCTTACTGCTACTCTGACTTCCACACTACGCTTACACCCCAATGTTCCCTACAATTTCCTCAGCAATCATTTCCATTGCCTACAAGATACATTTGTTCACAGAGTGTTTGAAATAGAACAGCTAAAATTTACAGCATTGTCACACATGCATCATATAAAGAGCAGAGAAAAGATAGTACCAGAATATAACTTGAGAATAAACCTCACTGGCTCTGATACCAACAAGCAGGATCTCGCGGAAATTACAATCTTGAGCCAAAATAATCAGCGCATTGATCTTTTAAACATAGCTTGCCAATGATTTCCATTAAAACAAATGCAATAGCGATCAGGCTGATGATCAATATTATGATAAACATTATACAGACTCTGTAAGTGGATCGGCTTCGGACAGCGAAGCTCGTCACCACAGCACTCTGACTCGGCCTAGGTACAATGTTTTGGGTCCTTTGAGATTTCACTACTTCCCGAAGGCATGTAGCTACTTTCAGGCTCCTGGGAGTCCAAAATATACCTACTAGCACCCTTACTTAGACACTTTTTACAGAGGCGAGTCTTCGGCTTTCTGATGCAGTGTTATACCACTGTGGGCAACCTGCAGAGCATATTTGCCTCGCCTCTCACACACCCTATTGACTGTCGAGCGGACTACTTGCTCAGACGACTCCTAGACTCTTAGTTGCAGAGCGGACTACTTGCTCATGCGACACAAACCAAATGAACTGAATGAATTACAATGAGCCCGGAGGCCTTTATTTATAGCTCCATATCCGGTAGACCGGTTACCACTGACTCACACTTACCAGTCTAAAAAGATAGATATCCGGGGCATAGTGGGGACCGCCACTATGTTATCTCGTCCCTTGGAGGCTCGGCCATATGGGGACCCGGAGAATCTGACCCGACAGACTGACATCTAATTGACATAAAGATTATTTTATTGGCCGACAAACATGGGCCATCATTATTACATCAGTCATGAGTACAAGCATCTCGGTACAAAAGTAATCCGAGGGAATCAAAACAGCTTTCGGCGAGCATGGCCGATAAAACAATGTGGAGAGGCCCACCAACGGCTTCCACTAGATATGTACAAAAGATTCTTCACGGACCGGCGATCTTTTATTCCTGGAAACTGTCACGGGTCTTTATGGCATGTCATAACCGGAACCCGCATAACGCATACTGTTGTGCCTTCTGGACCAGGCACACCGCCACAAACACAGTCAAGACATCCTTCATCATACAAATTTTCTTCTAGTTCACGCCTAGCAAGCTCTTCTTCAATGTAGTTAGGCTGTGACTTAGTATACTGCCAGTATTCATTCTCAGGAAATTCTTCATTCATGTCTGGATACAGCAAACCATCGAAACATCTTTCTACATCTGAACCTCTGAGATACTCATTAGGTCCAAAAACAAATTCAGAAGCGAATTGTGATTCAACCCTATAATTCAAAGGAAGGGTTCTTCTGTGTACTCTCGTATCAAGTCTTTTACCATTTTCATCTCTCTTGATGAATTTCTGAGTGACATTAACACAGTAGTCCAATGGAGTATACCTACCTCCATGATGTCTTAATTTGAACTTAAACCACTGATTATGATGATCAGCGGCCTGCATATCAGCCTCCAGATGTAAGATAAAATTAGCCTTTCTGTCTACCCATTCAACTCTGGGGCAGAACTTATCCAAAAATATCTGAGTCCATCCGGACCACTTTCTGTATTTCATGTTGCCAGGGTCTGCACAGATAATTATTACAGTTTGCTCTCTGCAGAACTGGAGAATTAGATTATATGAGGTCCATGTTAAATCTCCTTGCCCGAGATCAACATACCAAATTTCTCCTTCAGGTTCTATATTTTGATCAATCCAATCTTCCTGACATTTGGCTAACTTCTCTTTGGCCTTCTGAAATCCTCTGAATGCTGCTTTTTCTCATCGTTCCAGGATTTTCAGTTTGCAAGGGCTTTCCTGGATTTCTTTGATCAGAGTGAGGCTGAGATATTTCTCGGCATCCTGCCGATCTGCATAGTCCAGCAACTGCTGGCGTTCTTCTTGGGAAATATCCTTATCCCATGGGGCTAGGAATAAGGAACCTGGGGGAGCCCTGAGAGCTTTTCTTCTTCTTGCATGGAGCTTTTCCTTTGTAGGAGACCATTATATCCCTCATGTAACTTTGATTCTGATCAGAACCAGAACCACTGGCGCCTGCAGAAAACATATTTAGACTGGGCAAAGTTTCCTGCACAGTCTCCCGTGTTAACATATCAGCAAGACAATTTAAATATCCTGGCTTATAGACAATATCATAATCAAAATTGCTAAGCCAAAGAAACCATTTCAAAATTCTGCTGCTATTTTTCTGCGATTAAATTTTCATTTTTAAATATGCCAGGCATAATCTTCAAATCTGTCCTAATAATGAACCTGACTGGTTTTAGATACATAATGAAGTGGTTCACTGTCTTTTAAACAGCCAAGATCTCCTTATGTCTGCTTGGATAATTCAGTTCAGCTCCTTTGAAAGAACCAGATGCATACCCACAAATATTTGCTTTGCCATCAATTTCTTCTAATAGTACACCACCCCCAAGTTGTACTAGAAGCATCTGTTTCTATTACTAGTTTACCAGTCCCTTGAGGAAGATTAAGGGCTGGCAGTTGCTTTACTTTGGCTTTGATTTGCTTAACCGCCAAAGTCATTTGATCAGACCAAGGAATAGATAGGCTTTTTCTTCAATCTTTGCTGCAAGCAATGGATATCTGCAGCTTGTCCTTTGTAAAAGGGTCTGATATAATTCAAGCAACCTAAAAATCTTTGCAACTGAGTCTTTTCTAATTTTTTATCAGGAAAGTTTTCAAAAGATTGCAGCACATGATTCTGCAACACAACCTGACCAGCTTTAATATGGAGACCCAGAAATTCAATCTCAGTCTTACCTATTTCCATTTTACTTGCAGATAAGACTAATCCATGCTTATAGACCATTTCATAAAACTGCTGAAGATGCTTTAAATGTTCTTGAAGATTCTTAGAATAAATCAGAATATCATCAATAAAAACTGCTAACCAATGGATATCTCTGAAAATATCTTCCATTCTCTTCTGAAATTCAGAGGGAGCATTATTAATCCCAAAAGGTAGCACCTTCCACTGATATTGACCATGTGGAACAACAAAAGCAGTTTTGTATCTGTCCTTTGCTTCAATACCAATCTGATAAAACCCAGAGTTCAGATCAAACTTACTAAAGACTGTACATCCAGTTATTTTCTGCAACAGGCTAGCTCTGTCAGGCAAAGGATACCTAACTTTTTGTAGTACTGCATTTAATGGCTTGAAGTTTACAACCAATCTAGGTTTACCTCTTTTTTGTTCACTGTGCTTGTTCACAACAAAAGCTCTACAAGCCCAAGGGCTTTTTGATGGCTCAATCAATCCTTTATTCAGAAGCTCTTGTATTTCTTTTGAACAGAAATCTCTTTCACTAGGACTCATCAACGTAGCAGAGGCTTTCATTGGTTTGATCTTTTGGTGAGGATCAAATGGCAAAGAGACAAAATACTTTTCTCTGGTCCAAAATGCATTAGGACTTTCGGAACAACAATCCTTCTTTAGCCTTTCAGTAATTCCTTCTAGATATTTCTCACTATTGATTTCAGCAAAAAAATATGCACCTTTCCATTTTATCAAGGGAGACTTTAGGCATACTTTGGGATTGTTGTGGAATTGGCTTACACTGTGGTGTAAAGGTATGACTTAAAGGTAAAACCACAGACTGTTTATTGACTGTACATTGGAATGTCATTTTCTTTGTATCAATGGAAAATGGACTGACAGAGACCAAAAAATCAGAACCTAAAACACAATCTTCTTTAACTACATCAACTCTAAAAAGAGAAATAGAACTATTTACAGAAGACAAAGATATTGGAAAATCCTTTACTTTCCCAGTTAAATAAACAGGAGTTCCTTGAATTGCAGAGCCAAATTCTTTAGTATTCTCCCAATAAAATTGAGGAAGAGTATTTCCTTTTGCCAAGTTAAATTGACATCTAGAATCAATAAGGCATTGTATTGGGTAGGGTTTAAATTCAGCAGGACAAAACTGTATAGTGATAAAAAGCTTTGCTCCTGAGACTGCACCTAAGAGTCTTATGCATTGAGATCTAGGAGAGGGAGAATGTTCAAGGGATTTTTCAGGAGATTCTTCTTTTGGACTTTCAATATCCTTGTGTCCACAAACTCTTTCTATTTCATTGGACAATTGATCCTCTGATGACTGATCTTTTTCCATTAAGAGTATAGTCAGAGCATTCTGAATTTCATCTGCTTCCTTGACCAGTCTTCTGATCTCATCTTGTTTAATTTTCAACTTATTCCTCAACAGCTTTTCTCTGTCTGATCTATGTGCCTGCCTGTCTGCATGACCACTAGGGTATTCCTTATAGAGTTCAGCTGGATTAAAAGTTAATTCTAACTTTTCCTTACCCTTTTCCTTGCTAATAGCTTGTAGCTGAGCTTGTAAGGCTTTCTTTTCATTTCTAAGCTCAGTTCTTTCTTTATGTCTGAAAATGGGAATAGAAGATAACTGTAAATCAACGGATGCAATTCTTTTCTCAATCTGTACAGGAGAGACTGTTCTAGAAAACATATACAGATTAAAATCAAACTCAGGAAGCTCAAAAGTATCAGGAAAAGTATCAGGCATTCCACACCCCCCTAAATGTGGTTCAGGGTCGGAATCTGTTGAAGACTCTGGATCACATTAGCAAAAACAGGTGTATCATCATCAGAAGCGTTAGAGTCAGCATTATCATCTTCGGACTCTGAATCAGGTAAATAAATGATTTCTCCAGAGGGAGAAGGAGAATCAACAGAAACTTTATACAAATCCCACCATTGGGGATCAAGGGTAGTACATAAAGCCGCCAACCGAGGCCGTGACTTTTTGTCCTGACATTTTGATGCCCAATGCCCTTTCTTACCACAAGTGAAGCATGTATCACCAGATCCTTTTTCTTTTCTTCTCTTTACAAATCTCTTAGAAAACTTTTTTGTTTTTTTATATCTTTTAGCATATTTAGATTTGTGCTTATAGGGCTTATCTAGGTGATATCTACCTTCTGAAGTAAAATACTTCTTTTTCTTTTTACAATGACAGCCTTCTTTTCCTAAATGTCCACGATTATGGGCACCACAACCCCAATCGGGCATTTTTGCAACCTCTTTGCAGAATGAAGCAGAAAACATCATTTGATGCCGCTTAAAATCTTTATCTACCCTTTTACTCAAACAATGTTCTTGCCATGTTTCAAGAATATGATTATGCAATTGAGCAAGGGAGAGAGATCTAAGAGGAATATTTTTATAAGCATAAGAGATCTTCAACAGCATCTTGGGGGCAATAAGCATAAGAAATCCAAATTTGTTAAACATAGTCCCTCCAAGAAAGGTTCAAGCCAGCATCACCGTCCAAAAACTTTCTTTGGTAAAGATCCTGTCAAGTCTGTTTGCAAAGAAAAACACTATCGCCATTCTAAGATATACCAGAGACCTCAGGAACAGGTTAAATGTTACAATTGTGGAGAAAATCACTATGCTAAAGACTGTAAGAAGCCGAAAAGACCTATGAAGCAGAAATTCTACAAGAATAGAAAAGGTCACATAAATAGCATAGAAGTTCCTGATGATTTTAAAATTTTTATTTCTAGCTCAGAAGATGCAGATGATGCAGTTAACTGTTTATCTGATGGATATGAATCTGAACAAAGTTCTGTGATCCAAAAAGATTGCAATTGTTTAGAATGTGATGCCTATTGTGAATGCAGTGATCCAGACTACTGTAATTGTATAGCCATGATGAAGAATTCAGATTCAAAGGATGAAGAGATCAGGTATCTGTTCAATCAAATGATTGCAGCTACTGATCCACAAATCAGAAAACTGTATCGGGATACAATGAATGAAAAATTAAATGCATCAATGGAAAGAAAGTCTGAGCCTGCCCAGAGAATAAAAGGTTATGTTCCACCAGCCGCATTAATGTCAGTAGAAAGTTTGACAAGACAGTTCCGAGTTCAAGAATTTGGAGAACATCTGCCGTAGACATTGCCAGCAGTCCATAATGCAGTCAAGGAACTAAGAAAGGAACTGAAAGAAATGAAACAGAAATGTGACATGGAACATACCAGCTTATCAACCAGAATGTCCAGCCTACAAATAGAAAAACCAGGATCATCTAAGCAGCCTATCAGTATAGAAGAGGAAGAAAGAAGAAATCCTGTCCTTCAGGAGATGAGGAAGCCCTACAGAAGACCAAAAATAACACAACTTGATTCTCAAGGTAATCCTTATCTCCCTGACAGTAGTTCTGATGAAGAAGATAGAGCTAAATTAGGTGTCCATTCTTTGAGTAAAGATGTTACTTATGTAGTGTTGATCAAGGTTAAGATTGGAAATCAAATAAGAATATGGAAAACCTTAATGGACACTGGAAGCAGGTTGAATGTAATAAATCAGCATATAATTCCTGTACATCTCAGAAGACCAAGCACTTGTGAAAAGATTGTTTCTGCAGGAGGAGATGTGCAGACAAAGTATCAAGTTTCTGTAGATATGTTTCTTGACAGTAAGTTTGCTGTAAATATGATTTGTCCATTAGTTACAGGTATTGATTGTGCGATGTAGCTTGGCACTCCATTCTTCAAACAGTTTGATATGCATGGTGCCAAGACACATCCAGTAACTAAGAAATATGGTTATTTTGTAAAGTTGAAAGAAAAGAATGGTTTTTCCCTTTTGTTCCAGTTTCATCTCCAAATGTAAGTAAAAGATTGGAAAGGATGGAAGAATCTATTCTAAGACTAGAATTACATAAGGAAGTCCTAAAAAAACAAGATCATTTGGATAAAGGAACATTCTCAAAAGAGATCAGAGAAATAACAGATCAATTCAAAGAATTCTGTTCCGACAATCCAAATAAATTTTGGCATATTAGGAAGCAAGAGGTTACCTTACCTCTGAAAGAAGGTTTTGCAGGAAAACTGAGAAGAAGCAAGGCTATCAGTATGAATGAAGAACAAATGAAATGGTGTCATGCTGAGATCAAAGAATTGTTACAGAAAGGCCTGATAAGAAAAAGTAAAAGTCCGATTGCTTGTTATGCTTTCTATGTTAATAAAAATGCAGAGAAAGCCAGAGGAAAACCAAGGCTTGTGGTGAATTATAAGCCTTTGAATGCAATACTGGACTATGATGCATATCCACTGCCGAAGCCAAGTGCTCTACTTGCTCAGATATCCGAATCCAAGATTTACTCAAAATTTGATTTAAAATCTGGTTTCTGGCAAGTAGGCATTAAAGAAGAAGATAAGTGGAAAACAGCCTTCTCTGTGTCCCAAGGACACTACAAATGGAATATAATTCCATTTGGACTGATGAATGCACCTTCAGCATTCCAGAGGATCATGGATGAGACCTTTACAGGTATGGATTCGTTTTGCAAAAAATATATTGATGACATTTTAATACATTCTGGTTCCATTCATGAACACTTGAAGCATTTGAAGATCTTTTTGAAAAAGGTTCAAGAAAATGGTATTGTATTGTCATGGACAAAGATGAAACTCTTCCAGACCAATATAGAGTTTCTTGGATATCAGATACAACATGGTTCATTTCAGGTAATACAGCGCAGCCTTGAATTTATTGATAAACTTCCTGATAGAATTCCTGACAAGACCCAGCTCCAGCGGTTTTTGGGAAGTTTGAATTATATTTCCAAATTCATAAAGCACTGTGCCCAAGACCGTAAATTGCTTAATGAAAGACTGAAGAAAGATCCTCAGCCATGGTCAGAACAGCATACAGCTGCTGTTAGAAGAATTAAAGATAAGGTGAGGAATGTAGCACCTCTTTCTCCCATTAATGAATCATGGAAGAAAGTTATTTTTACTGAAGCCACTCAAATTGGATGGGGGGCTGTGCTATGTCAAATAAATCCTGAAGCTGCCAGCACAAATCAAGGAAACCTTGAAGTATGTCAATATACTTCTGGTTTGTGGGATAAAACCCAGAGGAATTGGCCCAGCATAAAAAGAGAACTCAGGGCAGTTTGTTTAGGTATAGATAAGTTTAGAGATTTTGTATTCTATACCCATTTTATTGTAAGAACTGACTGCAAGGCCTTACAGTCAGCTATTTAAAAATGTGAGTTTGAAGACGGGGGCTATAGTAATATGGATAATGAAACTAAGCCAGTACCATTTTGACATTGAGTTTGTAGAAGGAAAGAAAAATTCTTTTGCAGGCATGTTGTCTCGAGAATTTCTTGAAGAAACTGGTTTAGCTATGAATGCTATACGCCTTGAAGATGATGAAGTTCATATTGAAGACTACCGGAGGTCATGGATCACGTACAACTATACAGACCGGTTAGTTGACATTCAAGAAGGATGGAGACCTATCCAGCTAGTCACCGAAAGGGAAGGATATGACAGATTGCTTCGATGGGAAGAAATCCAAGAACAGAACCGGCATGTGATCGACAGTCTGATGTACCTGAATTCTTTAGGTCCTATCAGATATTTCATCACCCCTTTTCCAGACGATGAGAATAATGAGATGCAGTGCATGCGGATCATCATTGACAGATTTGCAGATTTTGCAGATCATGATAATTATAATGCGGACAGAGTGGCCGTATCCTTTTTTAAGATAATGATGTATCAAAATTATGCATGTAACTTCTTTTATTTAATTAGATTCTCATCTAGATTTGCTTATGAAGGAATTGAAGCTATGAGGGCTCGAGATCCTGTGCCAGGCTGGATGGATGACTGGTGGCCAAAGTATGGAATTAATAGATGGACTGTGAACCTACTGCATTAAGCCGGATGTACGTTGAAGGTTTGTCGGTCCCAGGATCGACGCGCCAGCACATTCTCCATCACAAGACAGTACAAGATGTAGTGGGCATCTCTGAACATGAATTTCGAGATTGTTGTAGGTACTACAGACAAGAGTGGATTGTGCAAAATCATTATGTGGCCCGACTAGTACCATATCAAGATGCTCAGTACCTGGACTACCATGAGTGGATGGACCCAATCCTAAATCCTTACAATGTAATTATCTTTGTGGCTTCGCCAGAGAATGAAGATGAACCAGGTTGGGAATCTTAAAAGATTACCACAATACAGTCCTTTGGTCCTTTGTCAGTCGGTAATGGGACTGATGTCGACTATGATACCCCACTATTACATTATTATGATGATATATTTCAAGTCTAGGTTCCTGACAGTGACGGAACTCCGAGTTTTCGTGCATTCTCGATCAACAAAAACTTGCATTATTGTACTTAAAGTTGATGTAAGGTTGTTTCGTCGGATTTCTGCCATAATGAAATCTCGATTTTGTAAATAATAGATGCTCTAGTCATATCTACTTTCGGCGAAAGTAAAGTATGATTCGGTCCCCAATGCTACGGCTGTCTCCAAAAGAGACTAGGGACGAGATAACAGGCACGTTTTTCGTGTCTGCCCGAATCTTGGCTTTGCTTCACTCCGAAGGAAGATTTTTAGTTATAAATAAGAGCCTCATTTGCATATGAAGGCAGAGGAGTTTGGAGAGTAATTTTGGAGAGTTTTGAGAGCAAGAAGTAAGAGTAGTGAAGAGTCAGTTTGTAATTCTTTAGGTTCAGCTTTTAAAGCTTTGTGTTTAGGTAGCCTGTGTCGACGATATCAGAAGTTAATCTCTTCTGTGAGTCTTCCCCCAACATAAGAGTGATGGCAAACTTCGGTTGAATGCCCTTCGGCGCTGGTTTCTGTCAGTATTCTGTATAAGTCTGCAAGCTCTGTGAGCTTTATAGTGTGTATCTGTCAGTATTCTGTATAAGTCTGCAAGCTCTGTGAGCTTTATAGTGTGTATGTGAGCGGTCCTGCAGATCTGTCAGCAGATTTCCAACCTAGTGTTGAATCAATTACAGTCGGGTTTGTCTCAGTCAGTACCTCTGCTAGTAACCCAAGGGGTTTGTGATCATCCACACTGTACCAATACTTTCTGCCAGCTTGGTAACATGCCTCAGCATCGGGGATGATATGAAAAGGATTGATATGTTGAAGTTTGATAAAGAAAGTGATGCACCAGAATATCAGCAGGTTATTATTTTCAATCCTCATGAAGAAGTACTTATCCAGGGTCGACCATCCTCAGATAAAAGTGGATTAGGATGGCATACCAATGAAATTCCTCCATGGAGAATAAATCCTGTTAATCCAATCTCCAAAAAGGCCTATAAACCTTCTGCCTCTGAAATCCAAAGATTTTTGAAAATCTATAAAGGTATAGGACCTTATGACCCTGAGGATGAATGGAAAAAGAAGATGTTTAATTGGGACATCTACACTCATGAGAAAGAAAATCTCTATTATCAAGAGATTAAGAGTTTGCCTAAAGATCAGAGAGGTGATTTCAATATCACTAATAATGGAAATTGGTAGCAATGGATGAAAGCAAATAACATGTGGATATCTTTCTATGAATGGTATTACCCCCAATATAAATGAAGTTGAAAAAGATTTAGTAAAACAGCTTAAGAATGAAGCCAGGAAAAAGAAAGAAAACCCAGATCAGTATGTTGCAGAAAATATAGGAAAGGTTGAAATCCCTGTTGTCAGACCTTTAGCCCTTCCTGTTTTTTCTGAGAAAATTCATAAAATGATGAGTAAACCTGATTCTCGCAATCTTATGTATATAAGGGAACAAGGTAAGATTTTGGTTAGAGAAATTTGCAATTTGTACAGAATAAACATGATCAGACATGGTTAGCCGGTTAAACACCAATGGGAATTGCTTGATGGAAGTGTAATTGAAACAAACACTACTTTCCCTCCATGGAATAACTTTGTAGTTACGGGTAAAGATGGGAAAAAGTATAAGGCTTGTGCATCTATTCTTGATAGTGAAAATCTTAGTCCTAGAGAATTTGTTGCTGCATGCAATTGGACTAATCTAGCCTTGTCAAGTTTAGAACAATTCTTGAAAAGGGAATTTTCTACTATGGATGCTCAGAATCACAGTCTGCAAGTTCAGCTAGAAAAATTGAATACCAAGGTAGAAGAACAGAATAGCATGTATCTTAGCAGTTTGTCAACTCTTACTTCAAATGATAAAACTCTAGCAAAGAGTATAGATGAGTTAGCAGCTGATACAAGTAAAAAGATGCATGATATAGCAGTTGCTCATGGCAGAGAAATAATTAAGGTAAATTCCAATCTAACAAAGATGAATGTGAAAATAGAAGAGATTGGAACAAGTGTCAGTTCTCTGCATAAGAAGAAAACTTTTGAGTCTGCCTATTCTACAATATATTCCAGAGCACCTACTATTGAGAAATCTCCATTCCATGTACAGACAGCACAGCCTAGTTCAGTTGAAAGCCGTATTCAAGTTCCATCTGTCATTCAATTTCCCTCTGCTCCTATCGGATATGATCCTTCCAGTTTTGACCATTCTTTGTATAATATTCCTATTCGTTCTGAAAAACCTGAAAAACCTTCATCTTCCTCTAAAGTCAGAATATCAGAATTTCCAGATGAAGAACCAGAATTCAGATTAGACAGTCTAGAACCAACTCCTACAGTTGAACATCTGTCAGAAGTTCTAGACACCCTCTCATTGAATGATTCTGATCAAGAGATTGAGTATCCTGATGAATGTGAAGTCCAAGCCATTAATCCCAGAACTCATTCTCAATCTAGTTGGAATCCTACCCCAGATAGAAGAGACACAGTCAAAACTGACTATCATAAAGACTGGTCTGCCAATTCCATATATTCATGGAATATTGATAATTGTTCAGAAGCCGAGGTCATGTCTACTCTGCATTCAATGCTTGTCTGTTATAGAACCTACCTAGCAGATGATTGTAGTCCTATCAATGCTTGTCGAAGGATTATGGGTGGGTTTGAAGGAAACTTAGATGCATGGTTAAAAGCCGAACAAATTAAAGATCCAAATTTAATTCTTTCATGGGAACAAGCCAATTGAAAGACAAAGATGGTAATGTATATATGGATCCAGTTACTACCATGCCAGTCAGCAATATGATGGGATGCCTGTTATATGGTATTCAAGTTAATTTTGTTGGTTTTCCCAGAAATCAACAATGAAATTACTTCTGTTACACTTTCTGCAATGCGCTTGTATGACATGAGAAATTTCAGTGAGTACTATAATGAATACTTGCAGCGCTTGCATACTTTGAGTTCCAGTATGATACTGGAACCGCGTTGGAAAGAAGCATTTGTTGCTTCTCTACCTACTTGGGTAGCTACTGCTGTGACTGCTAAATTGCAAAATGTTGGCAATTATAAATTTGGAGTTATTCAACAAGCAGTCAAGACAGTTATTATTGAAATGTGCATGCAAATGAAAATAGCTAAAACTGCTCAGAATTCTCGTAAACCTTCTGGTTATCAGCAGCTATGTAAACAATGGCATTAACAACAGCCTCCACAGCATCTTGGGGGGCATAAGCATAAGAAATCCAAATTTGTTAAACATAGTCCCGCCAAGAAAGGTTCAAGCCAGCATGACCGTCCAAAAACTTTCTTTGGTAAAGATCCTGTCAAGTCTGTTCGCAAAGAAAAACACTATCGCCATTCTAAGATATACCAGAGACCTCAGGAACAGGTTAAATGTTACAATTGTGGAGAAAATCACTATGCTAAAGACTGTAAGAAGCCAAAAAGACCTATGAAGCAGAAATTCTACAAGAATAGAAAAGGTCACATAAATAGCATAGAAGTTCCTGGTGATTTTAAAATTTTTATTTCTAGCTCAGAAGATGCAGATGATGCAGTTAACTGTTTATCTGATGGATATGAATCTGAACAAAGTTCTGTGATCCAAAAAGATTGCAATTGTTTAGAATGTGATGCCTATTGTGAATGCAGTGATCCAGACTACTGCAATTGTATAGCCATGATGAAGAATTCAGATTCAAAGGATGAAGAGATCAGGTATCTGTTCAATCAAATGATTGCAGCTACTGATCCACAAATCAGAAAACTGTATCAGGATACAATGAATGAAAAATTAAATGCATCAATGGAAAGAAAGTCTGAGCCTGCCCAGAGAATAAAAGGTTATGTTCCACCAGCCGCATTAATGTCAGTAGAAGGTTTGACAACACAGTTCCGAGTTCAAGAATTCGGAGAAGATCTGCCGCAGACATTGCCAGCAGTCCATAATGCAGTCAAGGAACTAAGAAAGGAACTGAAAGAAATGAAACAGAAATGTGACATGGAACATACCAGCTTATCAGCCAGAATGTCCAGCCTGCAAATAGAAAAACCAGGATCATCTAAGCAGCCTATCAGTACAGAAGAGGAAGAAAGAAGAAATCCTGTCCTTTAGGAGATGAGGAAGCCCTACAGAAGACCAAAAATAACACAGCTTGATTCTCAAGGTAATCCTTATCTCCCTGACAGTAGTTCTGATGAAGAAGATAGAGCTAAATTAGGTGTCCATTCTTCGAGTAAAGATGTTACTTATGTAGTGTTGATCAAGGTTAAGATTGGAAATCAAATAAGAATATGGAAAACCTTAATGGACACTGGAAGCAGGTTGAATGTAATAAATCAACATATAATTCCTGTACATCTCAGAAGACCAAGCACTTGTGGAAAGATTGTTTCTGCAGGAGGAGATGTGCAGACAAAGTATCAAGTTTCTGTAGATATGTTTCTTGACAGTAAGTTTGCTGTAAATATGATTTGTCCATTAGTTACAGGTATTGATTGTGCGATGTACCTTGGCACTCCATTCTTCAAACAGTTTGATATGCATGGTGCCAAGACACATCCAGTAACTAAGAAATATGGTTAGTTTGTAAAGTTGAAAGAAAAAGAATGGTTTTTCCCTTTTGTTCGAGTTTCATCTCCAAATGTAAGTAAAAGACTGGAAAGGATGGAAGAATCTATTCTAAGACTAGAATTACATAAGTAAGTCTTAAAAATTCAAGATCATTTGGATAAAGGAACATTCTCAAAAGAGATCAGAGAAATAACAGATCAATTCAAAGAATTATGTTCCGACGATCCAAATAAATTTTGGCATATCAGGAAGCAAGAGGTTACCTTACCTCTGAAAGAAGGTTTTGCAGGAAAACTGAGAAGAATCAAGGCTATCAGTATGAATGAAGAACAAATGAAATGGTGTCATGCTGAGATCAAAGAATTGTTACAGAAAGGCCTGATAAGAAAAAGTAAAAGTCTGATTGCTTGTTATGCTTTCTATGTTAATAAAAATGCAGAGAAAGCCAGAGGAAAACCAAGGCTTGTGGTGAATTATAAGCCTTTGAATGCAATACTGGACTATGATGCATATCCACTGCCGAAGCCAAGTGTTCTGCTTGCTCAGATATCTAAATCCAAGATTTACTCAAAATTTGATTTAAAATCTGGTTTCTGGCAAGTAGGCATTAAAGAAGAAGATAAGTGGAAAACAGCCTTCTCTGTGCCCCAAGGACACTATGAATGGAATATAATGCCATTTGGACTGATGAATGCACCTTCAGCATTCCAGAGGATCATGGATGAGACCTTTACAGGTATGGATTCGTTTTGCAAAAAATATATTGATGACATTTTAATACATTCTGGTTCCATTCATGAACACTTGAAGCATTTGAAGATCTTTTTGAAAAAGGTTCAAGAAAATGGTATTGTATTGTCATGGACAAAGATGAAACTCTTCCAGACAAATATAGAGTTTCTCGGATATCAGATACAGCATGGTTCATATCAGGTAATACAGCTCAGCCTTGAATTTATTGATAAATTTTTCTGATAGAATTCCTGACAAGACCCAGCTCCGGCGGTTTTTGGGAAGTTTGAATTATATTTCCAAATTCATAAAGCACTGTGCCCAAGACCGTAAATTGCTTAATGAAAGACTGAAGAAAGATCCTTAGCCATGGTCAGAACAACATACAGCTGCTGTTAGAAGAATTAAAGATAAGGTGAGGAATGTAGCACCCCTTTCTCCCATTAATGAATCATGGAAGAAAGTTATTTTTACTGACGCCAGTCAAATTGGATGGGGGGCTGTGCTATGTCAAATAAATCCTGAAGCTGCCAGCACAAATCAAGGAAACCTTGAATTATGTCAATATGCTTCTGGTTTGTGGGATAAAACCCAGAGGAATTGGCCCAGCATAAAAAGAGAACTTAGGGCAGTTTGTTTAGGTATAGATAAGTTTAGAGATTTTGTAATCTATACCCATTTTATTGTAAGAAGTGACTGCAAGGCTTTACAGTTAGCTATTTCAAAATGTGAGTTTGAAGACGGGGCTATAGTAAGATGGATAATGAAACTAAGCCAATACCATTTTGACATTGAGTTTGTAGAAGGAAAGAAAAATTCTTTTGCAGACATGTTGTCTCGAGAATTTCTTGAAGAAACTGGTTTAGCTGTGAAAGCTATACGCCTTGAAGATGATGAAATTCATATTGAAGACTACCGGAGGTCATGGATCACGTACAATTATACAGACCGGTTAATTGACATTCAAGAAGGATGGAGACCTATCCAGCTAGTCACCGAAAGGGAAGGTTATGACAGATTGCTTCGATGGGAAGAAATCCAGGAACAGAACCGGCATGTGATCGACAGTCTGATGTACCCGAATTCTTTAGGTCTTATCAGATATTTCATCACCCCTTTTCCAGACGATGAGAATAATGAGATGCAGTGCATGCGGATCATCATTGACAGATTTGCAGATTTTGCAGATCATGATAATTATAATGCGGACAGAGTGGCCGTATCCTTTTTTAAGATAATGATGTATCAAAATTATGCATGTAACTTCTTTTATTTAATTAGATTCTCATCTAGATTTGCTTATGAAGGAATTGAAGCTATGAGGGCTCGAGATCCTATGCCAGACTGGATGGATGACTGGTGGCCAAAGTATGGAATGAGTAGATGGACTGTGGAACCTACTGAATTATGCCGGATGTACGTTGAAGGTTTCTCGGTCCCAGGATCGACGCGCCAGCACATGCTCCATCACAAGACAGTACAAGATGTAGTGGGCATCTCTGAACATGAATTTCGAGATTGTTGCAGGTACTACAGACAAGAGTGGATTGTGCAGAATCATTATGTGGCCCGACTAGTACCATATCAAGATGCTCAGTACCCGGACTACCATGAGTGGGTGGACCCAATCCTAAATCCTTACAATGTAATTATCTTTGTGGCTCCGCCAGAGAATGAAGATGAACCAGGTTGGGAATCTGGAAAGATTACCACTGTACAGTCCTTTGGTCCTTTGTCAGTCGGTAATGGGACTGATGCCGACTATGATACCCCACTGTTACATTATTATGATGATATATTTCATGTCTAGGTTCCTGACAGTGACGGAACTCCGAGTTTTTGTGCATTCTCGGTCAACAAAAACATGCATTATTGTACTTAAAGTTGATGTAAGGTTGTTTCATCGGATTTCTGCCATAATGAAATCTCGATTTTGTAAATAATAGATGCTCTAGTCATATCTACTTTCGGCGAAAGTAAAGTATGATTCGGTCCCCAATGCTACGGCTGTCTCCAAAAGAGACTAGGGACGAGATAACAGGCACGTTCTCGTGTCTGCCCGAATCTTGGCTTTGCTTCACTCCGAAGGAAGATTTTAGTTATAAATAAGAGCCTCCTTTGCATATGAAGGCAGAGTAGTTTGGATAGAGGTTCGAGAGCAAGAAGTAAGAGTAGTGAAGAGTCAGTTTGTAATTCTTTAGTTTCAGCTTTTAAAGCTGTGTGTTTAGGTAGCCTGTGTCGACGATATCAGAAGTTAATCTCTTTTGTGAGTCTTCCCCCAGCATAAGAGTGGTGGCAAACTTCGGTTGAATGCCCTTCGGCGCTGGTTTCTGTCAGTATTCTGTATAAGTCTGCAAGCTCTGCGAGCTTTATAGTGTGTATAGTGTTTATGTGAGCGGTCCTGCTAAAATTGTTTAGCAGGACCGCTCACATACACACTAATTTAGCAGGACCGCTCACATACACACTATAAAGCTCACAGAGCTTGTAGACTTATACAGAATACTGACAGATACACACTATAAAGCTCACAGAGCTTGCAGACTTATACAGTATACTGACAGAAACCAGCGCCGAAGGGCATTCAACCGAAGTTTGCCACCACTGTTATGCTGGGGGAAGACTCACAGAAGATATTAACTTCTGATATCGTCGACACAGGCTACCTAAACACAAAGCTTTAAAAGTTGAACCTAAAGAATTACAAACTGACTCTTCACTACTCTTACTTCTTGCTCTCAAAACTCTCCAAAACTACTCTGCCTTCATATGTAAAGGAGGCTCTTATTTATAACTAAAATCTTCCTTCAGAGTGACGCAAAGCCACGATTCGGGCAGACACGAGAACGTGCCTGTTATCTCGTCCCTAGTCTCTTTTGGAGACAGCCGTAGCATTGGGGACCGATTCATACTTTACTTTCGCCGAAAGTAGATATGACTAGAGCTTCTATTATTTACAAAATCGAGATTTCATTATGGCAGAAATCCGATGAAACAACCTTATATCAACTTTAAGTACAATAATGCATGTTTTTGTTGACCGAGAATGCACGAAAACTCGGAGTTCCGTCACTGTCAGGAACCTAGACATGAAATATATAATCATAATAATGTAACAGTGGGGTATCATAGTCGGCATCAGTCCCATTACCGATTGACAAAGGACCAAAGGATTGTACAGTGGTAATTTTTTCAGATTCTCAACGTGGTTCATCTTCATTCCCTGGCGGAGCCACAAAGATAATTACATTGTAAGGATTTAGGATTGGGTCCACCCACTCATGGTAGTCTGGGTACTGAGCATCTTGATATGGTACTAGTCGGGCCACATAATGATTCTGCACAATCCACTCTTGTCTGTAGTACCTGCAACAATCTCGAAATTCATGTTCAGAGATGCCCACTACATCTTGTACTGTCTTGTGATGGAGCATGTGCTGGCGCGTCGATCCTGGGACCGAGAAACCTTCAACGTACATCCGGCATAATTCAGTAGGTTCCACAGTCCATCTACTCATTCCATACTTTCGCCACCAGTCATCCATCCAGTCTGGCATAGGATCTCGAGCCCTCATAGCTTCAATTCCTTCATAAGCAAATCTAGATGAGAATCTAATTAAATAAAAGAAGTTACATGCATAATTTTGATACATCATTATCTTAAAAAAGGATACGGCCACTCTGTCCGCATTAAAATTATCATGATCTGCAAAATCTGCAAATCTGTCAATGATGATCCGCATGCACTGCATCTCATTATTCTCATCGTCTGGAAAAGGGGGTGATGAAATATCTGATAAGACCTAAAGAATTCAGGTACATCAGACTGTCGATCACATGACGGTTCTGTTCCTGGATTTCTTCCCATCGAAGCAATCTGTCATAACCTTCCCTTTCGGTGACTAGCTGGATAGGTCTCCATCCTTCTTGAATGTCAATTAACCGGTCTGTATAATTGTACGTGATCCATGACCTCCGGTAGTCTTCAATATGAATTTCATCATCTTCAAGGCGTGAATGTCAATTAACTGGTCTGTATAATTGTACGTGATCCATGACCTCCGGTAGTCTTCAATATGAATTTCATCATCTTCAAGGCGTATAGCATTCACAGCTAAACCAGTTTCGTCAAGAAATTCTCAAGACAACATGTCTGCAAAAGAATTTTTCTTTCCTTCTACAAACTCAATTTCAAAATGGTACTGGCTTAGTTTCATTATCCATCTTACTATATCCCCGTCTTCAAACTCACATTTTGAAATAGCTGACTGTAAAGCCTTGCAGTCAGTTCTTACAATAAAATGGGTATAGATTACAAAATCTCGAAACTTATCTATACCTAAACAAACTGCCCTAAGTTCTCTTTTTATGCTGGGCCAATTCCTCTGGGTTTTATCCCACAAACCAGAAGCATATTGACATACTTCAAGGTTTCCTTGATTTGTGCTGGCAGCTTCAGGATTTATTTGACATAGCACAGCCCCCCATCCAATTTGACTGGCGTCAGTAAAAATAACTTTCTTCCATGATTCATTAATGGCAGAAAGAGGTGCTACATTCCTCACCTTATCTTTAATTCTTCTGACAGCAGCTGTATGCTGTTCTGACCATGGCTGAGGATTTTTCTTCAGTCTTTCATTAAGTAATTTACGGTCTCGGGCACAGTGCTTTATGAATTTGGAAATATAATTTAAACTTCCCAAAAACCGTTGGAGCTGAGTCTTGTCAGGAATTCTATCAGGAAATTTATCAATAAATTCAAGGCTGCGCTGTATTACCTGATATGAACCATGCTGTATCTGATATCCGAGAAACTCTATATTGGTCTGGAAGAGTTTCATCTTTGTCCATGACAATACAATACCATTTTCTTGAACCTTTTTCAAAAAGATCTTCAAATGCTTCAAGTGTTCATGAATGGAACCAGAATGTATTAAAAGGTCATCAATATATTTTTTGCAAAACGAATCCATACCTGTAAAGGTCTCATCCATGATCCTCTGGAATGCTGAAGGTGCATTCATCAGTCCAAATGGCATTATATTCCATTCGTAGTGTCCTTGGGGCACAGAGAAGGCTGTTTTCCACTTATCTTCTTCTTTAATGCCTACTTGCCAGAAACCAGATTTTAAATCAAATTTTGAGTAAATCTTGGATTTAGATATCTGAGCAAGTAGAACACTTGGCTTCGGCAGTGGATATGCATCATAGTCCAGAATTGCATTCAAAGGCTTATAGTTCACCATAAGCCTTGGTTTTCCTCTGGCTTTCTCTGCATTTTTATTAACATAGAAAGCATAACAAGCAATCGGACTTTTACTTTTTCTTATCAGGCCTTTCTGTAACAATTCTTTGATCTCAGCATGACACCATTTCATTTGTTCTTCATTCATACTGATAGCCTTGCTTCTTCTCAACTTTCCTGCAAAACCTTCTTTCAGAGGTAAGGTAACCTCTTGCTTCCTGATATGCCAAAATTTATTTGGATCGTCGGAACAGAATTCTTTGAATTGATCTGTTATTTCTCTGATCTCTTTTGAGAATGTTCCTTTATCCAAATGATCTTGAATTTTTAGGACTTCCTTGTGTCATTCCAGTCTTAGAATAAATTCTTCCATCCTTTCCAGTCTTTTACTTACATTTGGAGATGAAACTGGAACAAAAGGGAAAAACCATTCCTTTTCTTTCAACTTTACAAAATAACCATATTTCTTAGTTACTGGATGTGTCTTGGCACCATGCATATCAAACTGTTTGAAGAATGGAGTGCCAAGGTACATCGCACAATCAATACCTGTAACTAATGGACAAATCATATTTACAGCAAACTTACTGTCAAGAAACATATCTACAGAAACTTGATATTTTGTTTGCACATCTCCTCCTGCAGAAACAATCTTTTCACAAGTGCTTGGTCTTCTGAGATGTACAGGAATTATATGCTGATTTATTACATTCAACCTGCTTCCAGTGTCCATTAAGGTTTTCCATATTCTTATTTGATTTCCAATCTTAACCTTGATCAACACTACATAAGTAACATCTTTACTCAAAGAATGGACACCTAATTTAGCTCTATCTTCATCATCAGAACTACTGTCAGGGAGATAAGGATTACCTTGAGAATCAAGCTGTGTTATTTTTGGTCTTCTGTAAGGCTTCCTCATCTCCTGAAGGACAGGATTTCTTCTTTCTTCCTCTTCTGTACTGATAGGCTGCTTAGATGATCCTGGTTTTTCTATTTGCAGGCTGGAAATTCTGGCTGATAAGCTGGTATGTTCCATGTCACATTTCTGTTTCATTTCTTTCAGTTCCTTTCCTAGTTCCTTGACTGCATTATGGACTGCTGGCAATGTTTGCGGCGGATCTTCTCCGAATTCTTGAACTCAGAACTGTCTTGTCAAACCTTCCATTGATGCATTTAATTTTTCATTCATTGTATCCTGATATAGTTTTCTGATTTGTGGATCAGTGGCTGCAATCATTTGATTGAACAGATACCTGATCTCTTCATCCTTTGAATCTGAATTCTTCATCATGGCTATACAATTGCAGTAGTCTGGATCACTGCATTCACAATAGGCATCACATTCTAAACAATTGCAATCTTTTTGGATCACAGAACTTTGTTCAGATTCATAACCATCAGATAAACAGTTAACTGCATCATCTGCATCTTCTGAGCTAGAAATAAAATTTTTAAAATCATCAGGAACTTCTATGCTATTTATGTGACCTTTTCTATTCTTGTAGATTTTCTGCTTCATAGGTCTTTTTGGCTTCTTACAATCTTTAGCATAGTGATTTTCTCCACAATTGTAACATTTAACCTGTTCCTGAGGTCTCTGGTATATCTTACAATGGCGATAGTGTTTTTCTTTGCGAATAGACTTGACAAGATCTTTACCAAAGAAAGTTTTTGTACGGTGATGCTGGCTTGAACCTTTCTTGGCGGGACTATGTTTAACAAATTTGGATTTCTTATGCTTATGCCCCCCAAGATGCTGTCGAGGCTGTTGTAAATGCCATTGTTTACATAGCTGCTGATAACCAGAAGGTTTAGGAGAATTCTGAGCAGCTTTAGCTATTTTCATTTGCGTGCACATTTCAATAATAACTGTCTTGACAAGATCTTTACCAATGCTGGCGATAGTGTTTTTCTTTGCGAATAGACTTGACAAGATCTTTACCAAAGAAAGTTTTTGTACGGTGATGCTGGCTTGAACCTTTCTTGGCGGGACTATGTTTAACAAATTTGGATTTCTTATGCTTATGCCCCCCAAGATGCTGTCGAGGCTGTTGTAAATGCCATTGTTTACATAGCTGCTGATAACCAGAAGGTTTAGGAGAATTCTGAGCAGCTTTAGCTATTTTCATTTGCGTGCACATTTCAATAATAACTGTCTTGACTGCTTGCTGAATAACTCCAAATTTATAATTGCCAACATTTTGCAATTTAGCAATCACAGCGGTAGCTACCCAAGTAGGTAGAGAAGCAACAAATGCTTCTCTCCAACGCGGGTTCCAGTATCATACTGGGACTCAAAGTATGCAAGCGCTGCAAGTATTCATTATAGTACTCACTGAAATTTCTCATGTCATACAAGCGCATTGCAGAAAGTGTAACAGAAGTAATTTCATTGTTGATTTCTGGAAAACCAACAAAATTAACTTGAATACCATATAACAGGCATCCCATCATATTGCTGACTGGCATGGTAGTAACTGGATCCATATAAACATTACCATCTTTGTCTTTCAATTGGGCTTGTTCCCATGAAAGAATTAAATTTGGATCTTTAATTTGTTCGGCTTTTAACCATGCATCTAAGTTTCCTTCAAACCCACCCATAATCCTTCGACAAGCATTGATAGGACTACAATCATCTGCTAGGTAGGTTCTATAACAGACAAGCATTGAATGCAGAGTAGACATGACGTCGGCTTCTGAACAATTATCAATATTCCATGAATATATGGAATTGGCAGACCAGTCTTTATGATAGTCAGTTTTGACTGTGTCTCTTCTGTCTGGGGCAGGATTCCAACTAGATTGAGAATGAGTTCTGGGATTAATGGCTTGGACTTCACATTCATCAGGATACTCAATCTCTTGATCAGAATCATTCAATGAGAGGGTGTCTAGAACTTCTGACAGATGTTCAACTGTAGGAGTTGGTTCTAGACTGTCTAATCTGAATTCTGGTTCTTCATCTGGAATTTCTGATATTCTGACTTTAGAGGAAGATGAAGGTTTTTCAGAACGAATAGGAATATTATACAAGGAATGGTCAAAACTGGAAGGATCATATCCGATAGGAGCAGAGGGAAATTGAATGACAGATGGAACTTGAATACGGCTTTCAACTGAACTAGGCTGTGCTGTCTGTACATGGAATGGAGATTTCTCAATAGTAGGTGCTCTGGAATATATTGTAGAATAGGCAGACTCAAAAGTTTTCTTCTTATGCAGAGAACTGACACTTGTTCCAATCTCTTCTATTTTCACATTCATCTTTGTTAGATTGGAATTTACCTTAATTATTTCTCTGCCATGAGCAATTGCTATATCATGCATCTGTTTACTTGTATCAGCTGCTAACTCATCTATACTCTTTGCTAGAGTTTTATCATTTGAAGTAAGAGTTGACAAACTGCTAAGATACATGCTATTCTGTTCTTCTACCTTGGTATTCAATTTTTCTAGCTGAAGTTGCAGACTGTGATTCTGAGCATCCATAGTAGAAAATTCCCTTTTCAAGAATTGTTCTAAACTTGACAAGGCTAGATTAGTCCAATTGCATGCAGCAACAGATTCTCTAGGACTAAGATTTTCACTATCAAGAGTAGATGCACAAGCCTTATACTTTTTCCCATCTTTACTCGTAACTACAAAGTTATTCCATGGAGGGAAAGTAGTGTTTGTTTCAATTACACTTCCAGCAAGCAATTCCCATTGGTGTTTAACCGGCTGACCATGTCTGATCATGTTTATTCTGTACAAATTGCAAATTTCTCTAACCAAAATCTTACCTTGTTCCCTTATATACATAAGATTGCGGGAATCAGGTTTACTCATCATTTTATGAATTTTCTCAGAAAAAACAGGAAGGGCTAAAGGTCTGACAACAGGGATTTCAACCTTTCCTATATTTTCTGCAACATACTGATCTGGGTTTTCTTTCTTTTTCCTGTCTTCATTCTTAAGCTGTTTTAATAAATCTTTTTCAACTTCATTTATATTGGGGTAATACCATTCATAGAAAGAAAATCTCTATTATCAAGAGATTAAGAGTCAGCCTAAAGATCAGAGAGGTGATTTCAATATCACTAATAATGGAAATTGGCAGCAATGGATGAAAGCAAATAACATGTGGTAACCACAATTTACTATCGTAAAAGTATAAACATAAATGCCACCTTTTTATATGTGAATATTACAGTTATAACCCCAATATTACTATCAAGAAAGTATCAACATAAAAAAAAATCTACTTATTCTATACATATAGAATTACAAATTCATTCACATATAAAATTTCTTATACATATAAATTTACATCTTTCCTCATATATTGATCACAAATACATGACTACCATTTAAAATTAGCATAGATCCAAATCCTAGGCTCTATCAAACGCCGAGAGGGATCAAATCTCCCTAGGTGCAAACCTCTCCTTGAATAGCTCCTTGAGTGCAATACCTGAGCCACCTAATCCTAAGCTCTTAAGTCTCTAGTTTAAGTCTCATATTTACTTTTTACTTGGTATTTTTTTTTTGCTTATGGCCGACATAATATTTATTACTTTTTACTTTGTATTATTTTGTTACTCAACAAACACTCTAAAATCTCATATTTACTTTTTAATTTGTATTAAAAGTAAAAAGTAAAGTCTCTAGTTTAAGTATCATATTTACTTTTTACTTTTATACTTTGTATTATTTTATTTTTGTTTATGACGGACATAATATTTATCACCTAATCCTAAGCTCTAAAGTCTCTAGTTTAAGTCTCATATCTACTTTTTACTTTGTATTATTCTTTTTTGTTTATGGCCGACATAATATTTATTACTTTTTACTTTGTATTATTCTTTTTTGTTTACTTTGTATTATTTTGTCAGGACTTGCTTATGAATGGTGGCGATGGTTGCCACAGGAAACTAGGAATGACTTGCTGTCTGCAGAAGATGCAGATGAACAGATTCTCTCTGCATTGGGCAGAGAATTCTATGGTCCAGAGGGAGGAGAAGATTATGATCATTTAGCCTCATTGTTTATGTCTGCCCGGCTATGTGATCAAAGTAAAGCAGAAGAATATTTCTGCTACATGCAGAAATTACTTATTTCCTCAGGTAAGTCAGGTAATCCAGCTTATCTCAAACACTATTTGAGAAGCTATCCAGGTCATGTGCCTGATGAAGTTGAACAGGCACTGAAGGACAAAAAGATTGAGTTACGAAGTCTGTCTGTTGCTCAGTTACACAGTCATATTTTAGAAAGATGGCAAGAACATTGCCTTGAGCGAAGGGTGAGCAAAGACTTCAGGAGGCATCAAAAGATGTTCTCAGCATCCTTCTGCAAGGATGTAGCAGGTATGCCCGATTGGGGTTGTGGTGCCCATAATAGAGGTCACTTTGGCAAAGGAGGTTGTCATTGTGAAAAAATAAAGAAACATAAAAAGTTCTATACCTCTGAGTCCAGATATCATCCTGACAAGCCTTATAAACACAAATCCAAACATCGTTATAAAGAGTATAGATCAAAGAAGCCTTACAAGAAGTCAAAATACAAATCCAAAAGATTTGTAAAAAGAAGATATGAAAAAGGAAAAGGTGATGTTTGTTTCATTTGTGGAAAAATTGGACATTGGGCAAGCAAGTGCCCTGAGAGAAAATCTAAACCCAGGTTAGATGCACTCTGCCAAACTCTTGGCCCTACCTGGTAGGATCTGTACAAAGTTTCATCCGACTCCCCAGACCCTTCTGGCGAAATAATTTATTTACCTTCTTCTGAGTCTGAGTCCTCTTCCTGTACAGAAAGTGATGATAATAACCCTGTCTTAGCTAAATGTGGTCAATCTCCGTCTTCCTCCTCTGAGTCCGACTCCGATCTTGAGCCACATTTAGGGGGGTGTGAGAAGCCAGATTTTGATTTCTCATTGTATATGTTTTCTAGTTCAATTTCTCCTTATCAGCTTGAAAAGCAGATTGCTTCTATAGATTTACAGTTAGCTTCTATTCCTGTATATCGGCATTTTGAAAGAACAAAACTCCGTGAAGAGAAAAAGGCACTACATCTAAAACTACAAAGTTTGTCAGAAGCTAAGGGTAAAGCTAAAGCTACTGTAGCATTTAATCCAGTAGAGATGTATCAAGAATACCCTGGCAGTCATGCAGACAGGCAAGCACATAGGCAAGATAGAGAGAATTTCTTAAAAATGCAGTTAAAAGAAAAGCAGACCAAGATAAAAGAATTGATGAAAGAAGCAGAAGCAATCAAGCATGCTCTAATAATTCTAGCTCAAGAAAAGGATCAATCTTCAGATGAAGAATTATCAAAAGAAATAGAAAGAGTATGTGGTCATCCTGAGCCTAAAGAAGAATCTCCTGAGTCCACTCCAGAGAGATCTTCCTCTCCGAAGTCACAAAGTTTAAGTCTGCTTGGAGCCCTGTCAGACCCAAAATTGTTTATTACCCTAGATTTTTGCCCCGATGAATTTAGACCTTATCTTATCCAGTGTCTCATTGATTCAGGTTGCCAATTCAATTTAGCTAGAGGTAATGCAATTCCTTCATTTTATTGGGAGTCAACAAAAGAATTTGGTTCTGCCATTCAAGGAACTCCTCTATACTTGACTGGTAAGATTATGGATTTCCCAGTTGCTTTGTCCGGTGTAAAAAGTTATGTTGACCTTTTTAGGTTAGATGCAGTCCGTGAAGATTGTGTTCTTGGTTCTGAGTTCTTAATGAAGGTCAGTCCTTTTTCCATTGATACTCAGAAAATGATGTTTGTCTGTACAGTAAATAACCAAACAGTTTCTCTTCCTTTGAGTCATAAGTTTGTACAGAGGTGTAAACCATTGCCAAGTTCTCCAAGTTCTCCAGCTCCTTCTAAAGCTTCTTTAAATAAAATGGAACGATGCATTTCTTATGCCGAAATTCACAGTGAAAAGTTCATAGCAACCATATCAGAGAAGATAAAAAGAGATTGCTGTTTAGAAAGCCCCAATGCTTTTTGGACCAGGGAGAAATACTTTGTCTCTCTCCCGTTTGACCCTTTACAGAAGATTCGGCCAATGAAAGCCTCTGCAAGACTAATGAGTCCTTCTGAAAGAGATTTCTGCTCCAAAGAGATCCAAGAACTTCTGACAAAAGGATTAATTGAGCCATCAAAAAGTCCTTGGGCTTGTAGAGCTTTTGTGGTAAACAAACATTCAGAGCGGAAAAGAGGTAAGCCGAGGTTAGTGGTAAATTTCAAACCACTAAATGTTGTTCTTCAAAAGATCAGGTATCCTTTGCCTGATAAAGCAAGTTTGTTGCAGAAGATAACTGGTTGCACTATATTCAGTAAATTTGATTTGAAATCCGGGTTTTACCAAATTGGAATTGAGGCCAAAGATAGATTCAAAACTGCTTTTGTTGTCCCTCATGGACAGTACGAGTGGAAAGTCTTACCTTTTGGTTATAATAATGCACCTTCAGAGTTTCAGAAACGTATGGAGGATATTTTTAGAGACATTCCTTGGTTGGCTGTTTTCATAGATGATATTTTGATTTGTTCAAAAAATTTGCAGGAACATCTCAAGCATCTACAACAGTTTTATGAATTAGTTTTCAAACATGGATTGGTTCTTTCTGCTTCCAAAATGGAAATAGTAAAGACATAAATGGATTTTATAGGTCTCCATATTAAGGGTGGTCAAGTTGTTTTGCAAGAACATGTGTTGAAATCCTTTGATCACTTTCCGGATAAAATTATGGAGAAAACCCAGCTCCAGAGATTTCTTGGTTGTTTGAATTACATTAGACCTTTCTACAGAGGGCAAGCCTCCGATATTCATTGTCTGCAGCAGAGACTCAAGAAGAAACCTGCAGCCTGGTCTGGTGCTATGACACTGGCAGTCCAACAAATTAAAGCCAGAGTCAAATATTTGCCAGCTCTTCATCTTCCTCATGGAATTGGTAAGTTAATCATTGAGACAGATGCGTCAAACACTACCTGGGGTGGTGTTTTACTTGAGGAGATTGAAGGAAAGGAAAAAATCAGTGGGTATGCCTCTGGTTCCTTCTAAGGAGCAGAATTAAATTATCCCAGCAATCATAAATAAATCCTGGCTGTAAAAAAGACTGTTAATCATTTTATTCTCTACCTTAAACCAGTGCGTTTCACTAGTAGAACTGATCTGAAAATCATGCTTGGTATATTTAAGAATGAAAATCTTATGGCAGAGAATAGTAGCAGGATTTTAAAGTGGTTCATTTGGCTGTCAAATTTTGATTATGATATAGTTTATAAGAATGGATATCTAAACTGTTTAGCTAACATGCTGACTCGGGAAAATGTGCAGCAAGTCCGTAGTCTAAATATGTTTTCAGCAGGTTCAAGTTCAGGTACTAAGGATGACAAGGGAAAAGCCCCTATGCCAGATGAGGAGAAGCTGCCCAGAAATGCTTTATTTCTGAAACCTTGGGATAATAATTTGTCTGTTGCGGAGCGCAGAGAATTGCTTGATTACGCTGACAGACATCAGGCTGAAAAGTTTCTCAGTCTGACATTAATTAAAGAAATCCAGACAAGTCCATGCAAGCTCCAGATTCTAGAGCGGTGGGAGAAGAAAGCTTTCAATGGCTTTCAAAAGGCTCAAGAGCAATTGAGAAAGTGCAGAGAATTATGGATAGACTGCAAGGATGAGAAAGATGGACCACTCTGGTATGTTGATATAGGTGAGGGAAACCTCACATGGTCTTCCTATAATTTGATTCTCCAATTTTGCAGAGAGCAGACGGCGATAGTTATTTGCGCAGACCCTGGAAATATGCGCAATAAGAAATGGTCTGGATGGATTGAAGTATTTTTGGATAAGTTTTGCCCTAGAACAGATTGGCTCAACAGAAGAGCTAATTTTATACTTCATTTAGAAGCTGATATGCAGGCTGTAGATCAGCACAATATGTGGTTCAAATTCCTATTGAGACATCATGGTGGCAGATACACGCCATTGGAACATACTGTGAATATTACTCAGAAGTTTATCAAAAGAGATATTCATGGTAACAGATTGGATACTCAGATCCACAGAAGAACCTTGCCTCTTAATTATTGTGTGGAATCAATGTTTGCTTCAGAATTTCTGTTTGATTCAAATGATGCTTTACATGGATCTGATGTAGAAAGATGTTTTGGCGATCTCCTGTACCCAGAACCAGATGAAGGATACTATCCATATTATGATGATTCCCAACCTTACAATTGGGAAGATGATCTGGCACAGCGAGAGATTGAGGAGAATCTCTTTGATGAAGGTGTACTGGATTGTGTTTGTGGCGGACAACCCTGTGGACCACCTGGTAATGAAGAACTTTTCTGCGTATGCAGATCTGGATGACTAAGCGACAGAATATTTCGCTGGAATGAAGCCATTGGTCCGTATTCTGAAATTGAATGTACATATTGCTTTTTCAATAATGGAAGCCGTAGTGGGCCCGTATAATAGCTCCACTTTGTATTGTCGGCCATGTCTTTCGGCGAGTTGTCTTTTCTCGGGATGCTTTTTCCCCGATGCATTGTAATGGTATCTTTGCTTTTTGTAGTGTGGGCCAAATCCTGTCGGCCATAGAATCTGCTTTTGGCATGGGTCAGTCTTTGTCGGTTCCAAGTCCCCTCATGGCGCTGCCTCATAGGGACGACATAAACGTGGTGTTGTCCCACCATGTCCTTGGAATCTTGCTTTCCCAACGGTTGGTGTGAGTTTGAGATCATCGGATGACCTCCTCCAAAGCTATAAATACAAGGTCCCGGAGCTCATTTGGAGCATCGAATCTATCAAGTCTTAGGTGCATTGCGCTGGTTAAGAGCTCTGCAAGTAGAGTGTCGAGCTGTTCCAGTAGTTGGAAGCTCTGTGTGAGAGCCGAAGCTATTATGCTCTGCTAGTTGCCTGTTCGGGTATAACATAGCATCAGAACGGTGAAGCCCGCCTCCGTATATTGATAGAGTCTATGTGAGGTGTGCTAGTGGACATATCTTGGGAGCCCCAGGAGCCTGCAAGTAAGTTGATGCCTTCGGGAAATTCTGAAAGCTAAAAGGACCCAAGACATTGTGTTCAGGCACTCATTTGAGTGATAGTGGTGATGAACTTCGCAAATCGAGGTCGATCCACTGATGTATGAGTCTGTAATGTTGCTGATATATGACTAAAGATTGCAAAGTGTGAGATCCTGGAGCAGTTCCAGGATCTCACACTTTGCAATGTTTAGTCATATATCAGCAACATTACAATGTTATACCCGAACAGGCAACTAGCAGAGCATACTAGCTTCGGCTCTCACACAGAGCTTCGAACTACTGGAACAGCTCGACACTCTACTTACAGAGCTCTTAACCAGCTCAATGCACCTAAGACTCGATAGACTCGATAATCTAAATGAGCTCCGGGACCTAGTATTTATAGCTTTGAAGGAGGTCATCCGGTGATTTCAAACTCACACCAACCGGTGGAAAACCAAGATTCCAAGGACATGGTGGGACAGCACCAGGTTTATCTCGTCCCTATGAGGCAGCGCCATGCGGGGACTTGGAACCGACAAAGACTGACCCATGCCAAAAGCAGATTCTATGGCCGACAGGATTTGGCTCACACTACTTAAACAAAAAGAAAAGATACCATTACAATGCATCGGGGAAAAAACATCCCGAGAAAAGACAACTGGCCGAAAGACATGGACGACAATACAAAGTGGAGCTATTATACCGGCCCACTACGACTTCCATTATTGAAAAAGCAATATGTACATTCAATTTCAGAATACGGACCAATGGCTTCATTCCAGCGAAATATTCTGTCGCTTAGTCATCTCCAGATCTGCATACGCAGAAAAGCTCTTCATTACCAGGTGGTCCACAGGGTCGTCCGCCACAAACACAATCCAGTACACCCTCATCAAAGAGATTCTCCTCAATCTCTCGCTGTGCCAAATCATCTTCCCAATTGTAAGGTTGGGAATCATCATAAAAGGGATGGTACTCGGAATCGTCTTCTTCTGGGTATAGTAGGTCGCCGAAACATCTTTCCACATCAGACCCATGTAAAGCATCATTTGCATCAAACAGAAATTCTGAAGCAAACATTGATTTTACACGAGAATTAAGGGGCAAGGTTCTTTTGTGGATCTGAGTATCCAACCTGTTACCATGAATATCTCTTTTGATAAACTTCTGAGGAATATTCACAGTATGTTCCAATGCCGTATACCTGCCACCATGATGTTTCAACAAGAATTTAAACCACATATTGTACTGATCTGCAGCCTGCATATCAGCTTCTAAATGAAGTATAAAATTAGCTCTTCTGTTGAGCCAATCGGTTCTGGGGCAAAACTTATCCAAAAATACTTTAGTCCATCCAGACCATTTCTTATTGCGCATATTTCCAGGGTCTGCGCAAATAACTATCGCCGTCTGCTCTCTGCAAAATTGGAGAATCAAATTATAGGAAGATCATGTGAGGTTTCCCTCACCTATATCAACATACCAGAGTGGTCCATCCTTCTCATCGTTCCAGTCTATCCATAATTCTCTGCACTTTCTCAATTGCTCTTGAGCCTTTTGAAAGCCATTGAAAGCTTTCTTCTCCCACCGTTCTAGAATCTGGAGCTTGCATGGACTTGTCTGGATTTCTTTAATTAATGTCAGACTGAGAAACTTTTCAGCCTGATGTCTGTCAGCGTAATCAAGCAATTCTCTGCGCTCCGCAACAGACAAATTATTATCCCAAGGTTTCAGAAATAAAGCATTTCTGGGCAGCTTCTCCTCATCTGGCATAGGGGCTTTTCCCTTGTCATCCTTAGTACCTGAACTTGAACCTGCTGAAAACATATTTAGACTGCGGACTTGCTGCACATTTTCCCGAGTCAGCATGTCAGCTAAACAGTTTAGATATCCATTCTTATAAACTATATCATAATCAAAATTTGACAGCCAAATGAACCACTTTAAAATCCTGCTACTATTCTCTGCCATAAGATTTTCATTCTTAAATATACCAGGCATGATTTTCAGATCAGTTCTAATAGTGAAGCGAACTGGTTTTAGGTAGAGAATAAAATGATTAACAGTCTTTTTTACAGCCAGGATTTCTTTATGGCTGCTGGATAATTTATTCCAGTGCCTTTAAAAGAACTAGATGCATACCCACTAATTTTTTCCTTTCCTTCAATCTCTTCAAGTAAAACACCACCCCAGGTAGTGTTTGACACATCTGTCTCAATGATTAACTTACCAACTCCCTGTGGAAGATGAAGAGCTGGCAAAGATTTGACTCTGGCTTTAATTTGCTGGACTTCCAGTGTCATAGCATTAGACCAGGCTGCAGGTTTCTTCTTGAGTCTCTGCTGCAGACAATGAATATCAGAGGCTTGCCCTTTGTAGAAAGGTCTAATGTAATTCAAACAACCAAGAAATCTCTGGAGCTGGGTTTTCTCCAGAATTTTATCCGGAAAGTGATCAAAGGATTTCAACACATGTTCTTGCAAAACAACTTGACCACCCTTAATATGGAGACTTAGAAAATCCATTTCTGTCTTTCCTATTTCCATTTTGGAAACAGACAGAATTAATCCATGTTTGAAAACTAATTCATAAAACTGATGTAGATGCTTGAGATGTTCCTGCAAATTTTTTGAACAAATCAAAATATCATCTATGAAAATAACCAACCAAGGAATGTCTCTAAAAATATCCTCCATACGTTTCTGAAACTCTGAAGGTGCATTAGTAATACCAAAAGGTAAAACTTTCCATTGGTATTGTCCATGAGGGACAACAAAAGCAGTTTTGAATCTATCTTTGGCCTCAATTCCAATTTGGTAAAACCCGGATTTCAAATCAAATTTACTGAATATAGTGCAACCAGTTATCTTTTGCAACAAACTTGCTTTATCAGGCAAATGATACCTGATCTTTTGAAGAACAACATTTAGTGGTTTGAAATTTACCACTAACCTCGACTTACCTCTCTTCTGCTCTGAATGTTTGTTTACCACAAAGGCTCTATAAGCCCAAGGACTTTTTGATGGCTCAATTAATCCTTTTGTCATAAGTTCTTGGATCTCTTTGGAGCAAAAATCTCTTTCAGAAAGACTCATTAGTCTTGCAGAAGCTTTCATTGGCCGAATCTTCTGTAAAGGGTCAAACGGGAGAGAGACAAAGTATTTCTCCCTGGTCCAAAAAGCATTGGGGCTTTCTGAACAGCAATCTCTTTTTATCTTCTCTGATATGGCTGCTAGGAACTTTTCACTGTGAATTTCGGCATAAGAAATGCATCGTTCCATTTTATTTAGAGAAGCTTTAGAAGGAGCTGGAGAACTTGGAGAACTTGGCAATGGTTTATATCTCTGTACAAACTTATGACTCAAAGGAAGAGAAACTGTTTGGTTATTTACTATACAGACAAACATCATTTTCTGAGTATCGATGGAAAAAGGACTGACCTTCATTAAGAACTCAGAACCGAGAACACAATCTTCACGGACTGCATCTAACCTAAAAAGAGAAACGGAACTTTTTACACCGGACAAAGCAACTGGAAAATCCTTAATCTTACCAGTCAAGTATACAGGAGTTCCTTGAATGGCAGAACCAAATTCTTTTGTTGACTCCTAATAAAATGAAGGAATTGCATTACCTCTAGCTAAATTGAATTGACAACCTGAATCAATGAGACACTGGATAGGATAAGGTATAAATTCATCAGGGCAAAAATCTAGGGTAATAAACAATTTTGGGTCTGACAGGGCTCCAAGCAGACTTAAACTTTGTGACTTCGGAGAGGGACATCTCTCTGGAGTGGACTCAGGAGATTCTTCTTTAGGCTCAGGATGACCACATACTCTTTCTATTTCTTTTGATAATTCTTCATCTGAAGATTGATCGTTTTCTTGAGCTAGAATTATTAGAGCATGCTTGATTGCTTCTGCTTCTTTCAGCAATTCTTTTATCTTGGTCTGCTTTTCTTTTAACTGCATTTTTAAGAAATTCTCTCTATCCTGCCTATGTGCTTGCCTGTCTGCATGACTTCCAGGGTATTCTTGATACAGCTCTACTGGATTAAATGCTACAGTAGCTTTAGCTTTACCCTTAGCTTCTGACAAACTTTGTAGTTTTTGCTGTAGTGCCTTTTTCTCTTCACGGAGTTATGTTCTTTCAAAATGCCGATATACAGGAATAGAAGCTAACTGTAAATCTATAGAAGCAATCTGCTTTTCAAGCTGATAAGGAGAAATTGAACTAGAAAACATATACAATGAGAAATCAAAATCTGGCTTCTCACACCCCCCTAAATGTGGCTCAAGATCGGAGTCGGAATCAGAGGAGGAAGACGAAGATTGACCACATTTAGCTAAGACAAGGTTATTATCATCACTTTCTGTACAGGAAGAGGACTCAGACTCAGAAAAGGTAAATAAATTATTTCACCAGAAGGGTCTGGAGAGTCGGATGAAACTTTGTACAGATCCCACCAGGTAGGGCAAGAGTTTGGCAGAGTGCAGCTAACCTGGGTTTAGATTTTCTCTCAAGGCACTTGCTTGCCCAATGTCCAGTTTTCCCACAAATGAAACAAACATCACCTTTTCCTTTTTCATATCTTCTTTTTACAAATCTTTTGGATTTGTATTTTGACTTCTTGTAAGGCTTCTTTGATCTATACTCTTTATAACGATGTTTGGATTTGTGTCTATAACGCCTGTCAGGATGATATCTAGACTCAGAGGTATAGAACTTTTTATGTTTCTTTCTTTTTTCACAATGACAACCTCCTTTGCCAAAGTGACCTCTATTATGGGCACCACAACCCCAATCGGACATACCTGCTACATCCTTGCACAAGGATGCTGAGAACATCTTTTGGTGCCTCTTGAAGTCTTTGCTCACCTTTCGCTCAAGGCAATGTTCTTGCCATGTTTCTAAAATATGACTGTTTAACTGTGCAAGAGACAGACTTAGTAACTCAATCTTTTTGTCCTTTAGTGCCTGTTCAACTACATCAGGCACATGACTTGGATAGCTTCTCAAATAGTGTTTGAGATAAGCTGGATTACCTGACTTACCTGGGGAGATAAGTAATTTCTGCATGTAGCAGAAATATTCTGCTGCTTTACTTAGATCACATAGCCGGGCAGACATAAACAATGAGGCTAAATGATCATAATATTCTCCTCTCTCTGGACCATAGAATTCTTTGCTCAATGCAGAGAGAATCTGTTCATCTGCATCATCTGCAGACAACAATTCATTCCTAGTTTCCCGTGGCAACCATCGCCACCATTCATAAGCAAGTCCTGACAAACCAGCAATCAACTGGGTTCCCAACATCTGACCAGTTAGATTGTGATCTTGTTGTTTTTTGTACAGTGTCCAATGGGTAAGCAATTGAATTGCATTTTTGACCTCTTCTCTAGACTGACACTGGATATTAAGGACTGGCTATTCAGGCATCTGTGATATAAGATTATTCATGGAATTTATCCCAAAGTTGAAAACTTTAGGAGGACCAGCTGATGCAGAAGTTGCATCTGGCATGTGAGTATCAAAATGTTCATGGTGTGGGGCTTCTATTCTTCTCCTGTTAAAAGATTCTTCCGTCATATTTAGATCAACGACATATTTTGGATCAAGCATTGGTTTAAAAGATTTAAATTCAGTGATCCATTCTTCAATATCTTGTTTAATTGCATCACTTTCATCGAAATTCCATTTCGGTTTTTCTTCATCAGGAATGACATTGAATTGACCTAATGAAGCAGATTTATTATGACCCTTTCTAGCAAGTTTTAACACATGATCAAGAACAATATAATGTTTTTGTTTAAGTTCCTGTGTTTTTGAGCTCAAATCACTCAATACTGCTAGTCTTCTTTCTAATTTTTGTGAAGCTAATTCTATAGCTTTCTCAATTTGGGTCGTATCATGCAACAAGTGATCAAGCAACTCAAGCTTAGTTATAACTCTATCTAGTTGCTCTCTCTGCACATTACAACTATGTTTTAGCAACAAGATATCGCTTGCTATGTCATCTAAATTTCTTGGAATATGAAGTTCCTGCAAGTTACCCCAATTTGCTAATTTGATCTCATCTGAGATAGTTTGATCTGCTGCTGATGATTTAGTATGCAAAAATTCTCTTCTTGTCAATCCATCTTGAGCATACTGCCTGAATGATGCTTCTGGTAAATTTCTACCAGGGACAAATGATTTTTGGCCAGCATTGTTTGAGACTTCCATGCCTTCTTTTTCTCTCGGTAAGCAAAACATTCCCAGAGTAGGAAACTGATGTTGCTTATTCTTGTGTTGCAATTTTTGTTTTTTTTTCTGACATGCCTGACAGGCGGCATGTTGACCTCTATGTTCATAATCAGAAAGACCTGAGAAAGAAGTATTTACAGGATCAGATGATGATACAGGGGTTTTTGCTTTAGACTCAGCTATAGTCTGTTTACTGAGTTGGTCTGACATTGCCTGTAGTTTGGCATTATTATAAGAAGATTCAAAGGCTGATCTGATCATAGGAGGACCAAATCTTCGAGTAGGTTCTTCTTGGGCTGAACGGAATGAGCTTGAGGTTTCATCAAAGATTAAAGGTTGCAGATTGAAGGAAGCAGCTACTTTCTCACGGTTTCTTAGTTCAGTATACTTTAATTCCCATGAAGTAGGATAGGTTATTCCTGTCCAGTTAAATGCGATGGGAGTGGCATTTTTAGATTTTGCATAAGGTTGCTCCACCATGCTGGAGTCTGCTGAACTTTGATGGACATGGGAACGTAACTGGGGAAGGGTGTCATTCCCGAATCGGACACATACACTGCCCTTTAATTGGATAATACGAGAACCATTATGCATGTCAAACCCTCTGGGTAGGATGTAAGCTTTAAGGAGATTGTAGATATGCGGATCATCTAAGCTTACAGAAAATTTAGGGTAAACAGTACCAAAAGCTGGGCTATCATGTAAGGGAGCAGTAAAACTGCCAATAACAGCATCTGGAAATTTATTATGTCTAGTATCTACAACACAACAAAGGGAAGAAATTGCAAGACGTGGACGTACCAAGGGGCCAAGACCTAATTTGATAGCTCCAAAATGAGCATATTTAAACTTTTTAGAGATTGCCCAATCTATCTGACTTTATCTAATAGATTTATATGAATCGGTTCTTGGTTGTCAGTAAAGGCAACATTTATGCTAGACACTTTAATCTGAGTGACAGACTGTAAATTCCACCAATGTAGTCTGTAAACATCACGAGGCAAGATCTGAGGTAATTGCCAGTTTTTAGATGGGTTCTGGTCATTAATTGTTATGTATGAAGAAGATGCTTCATCAGAAGATGAAGGATTAAAAGAAGAATTTCTTCGTTCTGCTAATGAAACTTCAGTATCATTGGCTGACTCACACTCTAAATGTGTCAGCTCAACAGTATCCATTGTTGGGTCCATTAAAAAATTAAAAGGTGAGTGTTGACTTAATCTAGTCTCCGGAAACCTGTAGACTTACTCCCCTAATCCCTGTGGGCGTTATTGCTACGACGTCGGACGACTCTTACACCTTTAGATCCCAACAATCTGCTCAGCGGTCATTTCTACCGCCTACAGGATACTATTGTAGAGTGATATTTAATCAACCAATTAAATTACAAAGAGATGATATTGCAGCAGATTTATCATTCATACATACACAGAGAGATTTAGAATTACCAGAACTTTAACGCAATGATCTGAATTTGAAATGCCACTGGCTCTGATACCAACTGTACCAAGATCTCACACTTTGCAATCTTTATTCATATATCAGCAACATTACAGACTCATACATCAGTGGATCGACCTCAGTTTGCGAAGTTCATCACCACTATCACTCGACTGAGTGCCTGAATAAAATGTCTTGGGTCCTTTTAGCTTTCAGAATTTCCCGAAGGCATAAACTTACTTGCAGGATCCTAGGGCTCCCAAGATATGTCCACTAGCACACCTCACACAGACTCTATCAAGATCTCTCTCATATTTCCAATATCACATTTTTATATGCGAGCATTTCATTTAATACATTCACCGTAATCACAAGTGAATACTCTTTTGCTGCTTACCCTAAACAATGTAATGACGCACACATATTTCACTTCCAAGTTAACCGTGATCGATACAGTAACTTGTACATTTGACCTTCAAGTTTAAACTCAGTAATGTTCCAATGAGACACGTCTGAACTAAATTTATACCCGATTTCATAACATAAGATATCTTCCACTTCAAAGCTAACCTTCCATCGAAGTTAAATAATAAAAGCTCGTTACACACAAGACAAACTACTAGACAACCGCTGGAACTTAAATATACGAGCTGACAAATATTAAGTACATGGCAGCTGGGTCAAACAACATATCTACGCTCAGGGAGCTATCGCCACACGGATGAGTTATCCACACATTTAACCCTAATAAAATGAATTTCTTTAAATGTCCACAATTGATATAAATGTTCGAGGTATATATTCAACATATATATATCTAAACCTTTATCAAATAAGATCTTTAATGAATGACGGATAAAAGAATACTTCAATAAGGTGAGAGCCGAGGTAATATGCTTTGCTGGTTGCCGATAAGGTATAACACAGCATCAGAAAGCTTAAATTCGACCCTGTAAATTTTGGTTGAGTCTGTAATGAATGTTAGTGGGCATATCACTAGAATCCCAGGAGCCTTCAAGTAAGTTCATGCCTTCGGGAAGTTCTGAAAGATAAAAGGGCCAGTGACATTGTGCTTAGACATTCAAGTCTGTGTGTGTGGTGATGAACTTTGCTGTCCGAAGTCGATCCACATGTCTGTAAGTCTGTAAGAATGTATTGAAGGATGAATAAAGCTGTGTGAAATTTGAAGTTTGGGAGATCCTGGAGCTTATGGTATCAGAGCCAGAACAAGTTTCGTCTTTAATCTGGTAATTCTTTGTTTTAATTCTGATGAATGCATGAATATCTGCTAAATCTGCTGTAACATCTTGTCTCAGTATTTGTTTATTTGAATACACAACTCTACAATAGTATTCTGTAGGCGGTGGAAATGACCGTTGAGCGGATTGTTGGGCATTAAGGGTATACGAGTCGTCCGAAGTCAGTGGTAGTAAGGCCCGCAGGGATAGGGGAGTAAGTCTACAAGTTGCCGGAGACTAATTGAGTCAACACTTACCCTTTTATAAAATGGACCCAACAATGGATACTGTTGAGCTGACACACATAGAGTGTGATTTATCTAATGATACTGAAGTCTGTCTCGCAGAGCGCTGGAAATCTTCCTTTGAATTTTCATCATCAGACCCATCTTCTTCTTATATCTCCATTAATGATCAAAATCCTTCTGAGAACTGGCAACTGCCACAAATCCTTCCGAAAGAAGTCTACAGATTACCCTGGTGGAATATAACTGCAGCTACACACATTAGAGTGTCTAGCATTGATGTTCCTTTTACTGATAAGCAAGAACCTGTTCATATCAATCTTTTAGATAAAAGTCAAATTGATTGGGCTAGAAGTAAAGGTTATAACTATGCCCATTTTGGAGCCATTAAACTTGGCCTTGGTCCTTTGGTACGCCCTCGTCTAGACGTTTCCTCTTTATGCTGTATAGTAGATACTAGACATAAAAAGTTTTCTGATGCAGTAATATGTGGTTTTACCGCTCCCTTACATGATGGTCCAGCGTTTGGAACTGTTTATCCAAAATTCTCAGTTAGCGTTAAAGATCCGCATATCTACAATCTTCTTAAGGCATATATCCTTCCTCGTGGCTTTGATATGGAAGCTGGATCTCGGATTATCCAGTTAAAGGGTGGAGTGTGTGTTAGGTTTGGAAATGATACCCTGCCTCAACTGCGAACTCATGTTCATCAGAGTTCTGCAGACACCAGCGTGGTGGAGCAAGCCAATGCAAAATCTAAAAACGCTACTCCTATCACATTTAATTGGACAGGTATCAATTACCCTACCTCTTGGGAATTGAAATACAATGAGTTAAGAAACAGGGAAAGCATTGCAGCTTCCTTTAATCCTAAACCTTTAGTATTCGATGAAGCTTCTAGTTCTTTCAGATCTGCCCAAGAAGAACCCATTAAACGATTTGGTCCTCCTCTCATAAAATCAGCCTCTATTTCTTCCTACAATAATGCAAAGCTTCAAGCCATGTCAGATCAACTGAGTAAAGTAGCCAAAGCTGAATCCTCTGTAACTGAATCTTCTATAAATACTTCCTTTTCCGGTCTTTCCGAGTTTGAACATAGGGGTCAACATGCCCCCTGTCAGGCATGTCAAAAAATCAAACAAAAATTGCAACACAAACAGAAATAGCATCCATATCCTACTTTAGGTATGTTCTCTTTGCCTCGTGAAAATGCAAGCCTAGAGGTAAACAATAATGGCCAAAAGTCTTTTGTCCCTGGTAGAAATTTGCCCGAAGCTGGTTTCAGGCAATATGCTCAAGATGGACTGACAAAAAGAGAATTCCAACCTAGTAAATCATCTGTTGTTGATCAGACTGTGTCTGATAAAATTAAATTGGCAAACTGGGGAAACTTGCAGCAAGTCCATACTGCAAGAAATATTGATGATATGGCAAATGATATTCTATTATTAAAACATGAATGTTCAGTTCAAAAGGAGCAGATCAACAAAGTACAAACAAAATTAGAATTGCTTGATCACTTATTGCATGACACTACTCAGATTCAGAGAGCAATTGAAGAAGCATCTCTGAAGTTAGAAAGAAGATTAGCTGTCTTAAATGATATTAGTGCTAAAACAGAAGAACTAAAAAGACATCACTATTATGTTCCAGATCATGTTATAAGACAAGCTGCTAGAGGTCATAGCAAAAGTAAATCTTTAGGTCAATTCAATGTTAGTGATTCTATCAAGAAAAATGAGAAACCCGAATGGGATTTCGGTGTTAGTGATTCTATCAAGCAAAATGTTGAAGAATGGATTGTGGAATTTAAGAAATTTAAACCAGTGTTAGATCCAAATTATATTGTTGATTTAAATGCTATGGAAGTAGAGTCTTCTAATAGAAGAAGAATTGAAGCCTCTCCACACGAACATTTTGATACCCATATGCCAAATGCCAATCCAGCCTCAGTTGTTCCTATCAAAGTTTTTAACTTTGGAATAAATTCAATGAATAATTGGATTTCACAAATGCCTGAGCAACCAGTGCTCAATATTTAGTGTCAGTCCAGAGAAGATGTTAAAAATGCTATCCAATTGCTTACACACTGGACTCTGTATAAGAAACAACAAGATCATAATATTACAGGGCAAATGTTAGGAACTCAATTGATTGTTGGTTTATCTGGGTTAGCCTATGAATGGTGGCGTTGGTTGCCACAAGAAACAAGGAATGAAATGATTGCTGCAGATGATGCTGATGAACAAATTTTATCTGCTTTAGGCAGAGAATTTTATGGACCAGAAGATGGTGAAGATTATGATCACCTTGCATCTTTATTCATGTCTTCTAGACTGTGTGATTTAAGCAAGGCTGAAGAATATTTTTGCTATATGCAGAAATTATTAATATCTTCTGGAAAATCAGGGAATCCTGTTTATCTTAAGCATTATTTGAGAAGTTACCCTAGTCATGTGCCAGATGCTGTTGAGTAGGCACTTAAGGACAAAAAGATTGAATTAAGAAGTCTTTCACTTGCTCAATTACATGGTCATATACTTGAGAGTTGGCAAGAGCATTGCCTTGAAATAAGAGTAAGTAAGGATTTCAAACGTCATCAAAAAATGTTTTCTGCATCTTTCTGTAAGGATGTTGCAGGGATGCCAGATTGGGGGTGCGGTACACATAATAGAGGTCACTTTGGAAAAGAGTGTAATTGTAAGAAAAAGAAAAGAGGATTTTACACTTTAGAATCAAGATATCATATAGACAAGCCCTACAAGCACAAGCACAGATCTAAATACAGATACAAGAAACCCTAAAAGAAATCAAGTATAAATCTAAAAGATTTGTCAAGCGCAGAACTGAAAAGGGTGCAAAAGATGTATGTGTTATCTGTCGAAAAACTGGTCACTGGGCTAGTAAGTGTCCTGAGAGAAAATCCAAACCCAGACTTGCCGCCCTCTGTGAAAACCTTGATCCTGCATGGTGGGATTTGTATAAAGTTTCTTCTGATTCTCCTCTCCCTTCTGGAGAAGTTTTATTTTTGCCTGATTCTGATTATTCTTCTGATTTTTGTACAGAAACCGAGTCTGATACTCCCATTATTGATAAATGTGATCAATCTTCTTCGTCTTCCTCTGAGTCAGAGTCTGATCTTGATGCACATTTAGGGGGGCGTTGTAGCCGTCCAGAATATGATTTTTCTTTGTACATGTTTACCCGTTCTCCCTCAGCTCATGAGATTGAAAAGCAAATAGCCTCAATTGATTTGCAATTATCTTCTATACCCATTTACATGTATGCTGAGAGAACTAAACTAAGAGAAGAGAAAAAGCAACTGCAATCCCAGTTAGAAACCTTGAAAGCTAATAAAGGAAAATCAAAGGTTTCTGAAATCCAATACAATCCTGTTGAGTTATACCAAGACTATCCTGGTAGTCATTCTGATAGAGAAAGCCATACACAGGATAGAGAAAAACTTCTGAGGATCCAGTTAAAAGAAAAGCAGACCAAAATAAGGGAATTGCTTAAAGAAGTAGAAGCCATAAAACATGCTATTGCAGTACTTGTCAGTGAAAAATATCAATCTTCTGATGAAGAACTCTCTAATGAGATTGAGAGAGTCTGTTTTAATCCTGAAACAAAAGAGGAATCTCCTTCCTCTTCTCCTGAAAGATCTCCATCTCCAAAGTCTCAAAGTGTCAGTTTGCTCGGTGCATTATCAGGTCCTAAATTGTTTATTACTTTGCAATTTTGTCCTGATGAATTCCAGTCTTACCCTGTACAGTGTATTATAGATTCAGGCTGTCAGTTCAATTTAGCTAAAGGTAATGCAATCCCTCATTATTATTGGGAAAAGACAAAAGAATTTGGTTCAGCTATCCAAGGTTCTCCTGTTTATCTTCATTAGAGAAATTTTGAGGTCAAAAATGGCCTCAAAACAAAGAAAATGTACTATAAAAAACAACCAATCACATTCTAGAAGATGACATCATCCCCCTTGGTTGAGGTGGCATTGCATGAGTTAAGAATGCTTATTTGTCAAATTTTTTATGGTGGATGAAAACACATAGTTAACCAAGGTAGTGGTGTAAGTACTTTTAAGTCATAAAGTAAAGTACTCATAATGCTAGTCTTTTCATAAAATAATATTATTGTCATTTTCAAATAAAGTACTCATAATGAATGTATTTTGACACTTTCTCATAAAATAATATTATTGTCTTTTTCAAGTGAAGTACTCTTAATTCATAAAGAGTCATTTCACATTTTTTTATAAAACAATATCTTATCATTTTTATGTTTTTAATTTTAAATTATATATTCACTCCATTCTATTTAATAACATAATGTCAAACTAATAAAGAATAATAATAGATTTAATAAATAATAATAATAATAATAATAATAATAATAATGCAATGTAGATTATAATGATATTATTAACATTTTACATGTAAACAAATTCTCAATTAATTTACATTATATTAAATTCATGAGAAAAGTACTAAATATAAAAAGTCAACATAAAATTAAAAAAATAGCTCTTAAAAATATTTTTTATTATTTAATCTCATTTGCATGTTCAAGACAAAAAAATGCTAAAAGGCAATAAATTTTTGGCAATTTACAATAAATCTTAGTCACATCAATGTAGACTTATTTTATTAATTTTATTTCCAGTGAATTTTGAAAAAGCAACTCAACCATGGTTATTTATATTATGCATAGAAAATAGTGTGGGAGGTGACTTGTCATATATACCTACTCCATAAAACCCCCTATTCATAATATTTTAATATATCTCATATTTTTGTAGTACATCTCTTAGGAGGCCATTTTTTGACCTCAAAATCTCTCTGATGACTGGTAAAATCAAATATTTCCCAGTTGCATTATCTGGTGTAAAAAGTTCCATTTCTTTATTTAGGTTAGATGAAGTCAGAGAAGACTGTGTTTTGGGTTCTGAGTTTTTAACCAAAGTCAGTCCGTTTTCTGTCGATACCCAAAAGATGATCTTTTCTTGTATAGTTGATGGTCAGTTAGTTTCAATCCCTTTAAGTCACAAGTTTGTCCAAAAGTGTAAACCCATTGCTAATAAGTTTGTCAGTCCTGTACAGTCAAGTGCTGCTCTGAATAAAATGGAACGCTGTATCTCCTATGCAGAGATCCATGGTGACAAAGCTCTAGCAGCAATAAAAGAAAAAATACTGAATGACTGTTGCTCCGAGAATCCAAATGCATATTGGACAAGAGAGAAGTATTTTGTCTCTCTGCCTTTTGACCCTCTGCAAAAGATTAAGCCAATGAAAGCATCAGCTAGACTGATGAGTCCATCAGAGAGGGAATTTTGCTCAAAAGAGATTCAAGAGATGCTAAGCAAAGGCCTTATTGAACCATCAAAAAGCCCTTGGGCTTGCAGAGCCTTTGTGGTTAATAAACACTCTGAGCAAAAAAGGGGAAAACCAAGGTTAGTGGTGAATTTCAAGCCTCTGAATGCTATTCTCCAAAAAATTAGGTACCCACTACCTGATAAGTCAAGCTTGCTCCAAAAGATAACAGGCTGCACAGTCTTTAGCAAGTTTGATCTTAAATCTGGTTTTTATCAGATTGGAATAGAGGCTAAAGATCGGTTTAAAACTGCCTTTGTAGTTCCTCATGGGCAGTATCAATGCAAAGTATTGCCATTTGGTATAAGCAATGCTCCATCCGAGTTCCAGAAAAGGATGGAAGACATCTTCAGAGATATTCCATGGCTTATTGTTTTCATTGATGATATTTTAATATGTTCAAAAATTTGCAGGACCATTTGAAGCACTTACAGAAATTTTATGATTTGGTTTTTAAGCATGGTTTGGTCCTCTCTGCCTCTAAAATGGAAATCTCAAAAACAGAAATGGATTTCCTCGGATTTCATATTAAAGCTGGTCAAGTTGTGCTTCAACAGCATGTCCTGAAATCTTTTGATCAGTTTCCTGATAAGATCCTAGAAAAGACCCAACTCCAAAGATTTCTAGGATGTCTTAATTATATCAGACCTTTCTATAGGGGACAAGCTTTTGATATACATTGTTTGTAGCAAAGATTATAAAAGAAGCCTCCTGCGTGGTCTGAAGAAATGACTCTGACTGTTTAGCATATCAAAACCAGAGTTAAAGATCTTCCTACTCTTCATCTCCCTCAGGATAAGGGAAAGCTTATCATTGAAACAGATGCTTCAAACACTACTTGGGGTGGTGTTTTGTTGGAGGAAATAGAAGGAAAACAAAATGTTTGTGGTTATGCTTCTGGTTCTTTTAGAGGTGCCGAATTGAATTATCCTAGCAGCCACAAAGAAATCCTGGCTGTCAAAAAGACAGTAAATCATTTTATCCTGTTTCTTAAACCTGTCAGGTTTGTGGTTAGAACTGATTTGAAGATCATGCCTGGCATCTTCAAGAATGAAAATTTAATGGCCGAAAACAGTAGCAGGATACTCAAATGGTTTATTTGGTTATCTAACTTTGACTATGATATTGTGTATAAACCAGGATATTTGAATTGCTTGGCTGATATGCTTACGCGTGAAAATGTGCAGCAAGAAGAAAGTAAATCAGTTAGTTTAAATATGTTTTCAGCTGGTTCGAGCACTGGTTCCAAAGATGATAAAGGTAAAGGCCCTGCCCCGTCTGAAGGCACTGAACCGGATTATGAAAAGTCTTTGCCACGGAATGCTCTTTTTATGAAGCCGTGGGATGCAAGTTTGTCTCCTGCTGAAAGGAGAGAATTGTTGGATTATGCAGACCGTCATCAGGCTGAGAAGTATCTCAGTTTGAATTTGATCCGGCAAATACAGTTACATCCATGTAAACTACATATCCTTGAAAGGTGGGAGAAAACCGCCTTTACTGGATTTTCAAATGCACAAGAAAAACTCCGGAAATGCCGTGAGTTATGGGTTGATTGCAATGACGAAAAAGACGGCCCTGTTTGGTATGTAGATATTGGTGAGGGTAACCTCACATTGACTTCATATAATTTAATTCTTCAATTTTGCAGGGAACAAAAGTCAATTGTTATATGTGCCGATCCCGACAATATGAGAAATAGGAAATGGTCAGGATGGACAGAAGTTTTCTTGGATAAGTTTTGTCCAAGAGTTTACTGGAGAAATATGCGTGCTAACTTCATCCTACATATGGAAGCTGACATGCAACCTGCAGATCAGCATAATTTATGGTTTAAATTTTTGTTAAGGAATTATGGTGGCAGGTTTACTCCTCTTGAACATATTGTCACTGTAACACAAAAATACATCAAAAGAGATGCCCAAGGAAATCGACTGGATACCAAGATTCATCGTATAACTCTACCTCTGGACTACCGTGTTGAGTCCATGTTTGCAAGTGAGTTTCTCAGAGAAAGAAATGAAGCACTGTACGGTTCTGACATTGAGCAGTGTTTTAGCGAATGGTTATATCCAGAACCGGAGTACAAAGAGGATGAAGGCTACGGGTACTATGAAGACTCCCAGAACATTGATGACATCATAGCACAGAGGGAGCTTGAAGAATATGACCCTGATTTTCACTGTCCATGCGGAGGCCAACCTGTTGGACCGCCTGGAGACCCTGAATTGTTTTGCGTATGCCGGTCCGGTGATGATTAATGAAGCTTTTCTGGTCCGATGATGTAATAATTGTACATATATGCTTTTCTTAATGGAAGCCGTAGTGGGCCGGTATAATAGCTCCACGGTTGTTTTTGTCGGCCATGCCTGTCGGCCATAAGCATCTTACTTTCGGTGATTGAAAGTTTGTAGGCCAGTCTTGTCGGCTAGTGTCTGTGTCGAATCTGAGTCCCCACATGGCACTGCCTCTAAGAGACGAGATAATCATGGTGTAGTCCCATCATGACCTCAGATTCCATGCCTTTTGACTGAATGGTGTAGGTTTTGTGCTATCGGGTAACCTGCTCTCAAGCTATATATTAGAGGTCTGGGAAGTTATTTGCATTCGAGAGTTTTGCATTGAGCTAGTTAAGAGCTCTGCAAGTGAGTCGAGTCTAGTGCTGAGCTGCTTGGGTAGTTGGAAGCTCAGCGAGTCATAGGTGTGTGAGAGCCAAGGTAATATGCTCTGCTGGTTGCCGATAAGGTATAACACAGCATCAGAAAGCTGAGCAACAATTCTCTCCTTTCAGCAGGAGACAAACTTGCATCCCACGGCTTCATAAAAAGAGCATTCCGTGGCAAAGACTTTTCATAATCTGGTTCAGTGCCTTCAGACGGGGCAGGGCCTTTACCTTTATCATCTTTGGAACCAGTGCTCGAACCAGCTGAAAACATATTTAAACTAACTGATTTACTTTCTTCTTGCTGCACATTTTCACGCGTAAGCATATCAGCCAAGCAATTCAAATATCCTGGTTTATACACAATATCATAGTCAAAGTTAGATAACCAAATAAACCATTTGAGTATCCTGCTATTGTTTTCGGCCATTAAATTTTCATTCTTGAAGATGCCAGGCATGATCTTCAAATCAGTTCTAACCACAAACCTGACAGGTTTAAGAAACAGGATAAAATGATTTACTGTCTTTTTGACAGCCAGGGTTTCTTTGTGGTTGTGGGGATAATTCAATTCGGCACCTCTAAAAGAACCAGAAGCATAACCACAAACATTTTGTTTTCCTTCTATTTCTTCCAACAAAACACCACCCCAAGTAGTGTTTGAAGCATCTGTTTCAATGATAAGCTTTCCCTTATCCTGAGGGAGATGAAGAGCAGGAAGATCTTTAACTCTGGTTTTGATATGCTGAACAGCGAGAGTCATTTCTTCAGACCACGTAGGAGGCGTCTTTTTTAATCTTTGCTGCAAACAATGTATATCAGAAGCTTGTCCCCTATAGAAAGGTCTGATATAATTAAGACATCCTAGAAATCTTTGGAGTTGGGTCTTTTCTAGGATCTTATCAGAAAACTGATCAAAACATTTTAGGACATGCTGTTGAAGCACAACTTGACCAGCTTTAATATGAAATCCGAGGAAATCCATTTCTGTTTTCCCGATTTCCATTTTAGAGGCAGAGAGGACCAAACCATGCTTAAAAACCAAATCATAAAATTTCTGTAAGTGCTTCAAATGGTCCTGCAGATTTTTTGAACATATTAAAATATCATCAATGAAAACAATAAGCCATGGAATATCTCTGAAGATGTCTTCCATCCTTTTCTGGAACTCGGATGGAGCATTGTTTATACCAAATGGCAATACTTTCCATTGACACTGCCCGTGAGGAACTACAAAGATAGTTTTAAACCGATCTTTAGTCTCTATTCCAATCTGATAAAAACCAGATTTAAGATCAAACTTGCTAAAGACTGTGCAGCCTGTTATCTTTTGGAGCAAGCTTGACTTATCAGGTAGTGGGTACCTAATTTTTTGGAGAACAGCATTCAGAGGCTTGAAATTCACCACTAACTTTGGTTTTCCCCTTTTTTGCTCAGAGTGTTTATTAACCACAAAGGCTCTGCAACCCCAAGGGCTTTTTGATGGTTCAATAAGGCCTTTGCTTAGCATCTCTTGAATCTCTTTTGAGCAAAATTCCCTCTCTGATGGACTCATCAGTCTAGCTGATGCTTTCATTGGCTTAATCTTTTGCAGAGGGTCAAAAGGCAGAGAGACAAAATACTTCTCTCTTGTCCAAAATGCATTTGGATTCTCAGAGCAACAGTCTTTCAGTATTTTTCCTTTTATTGCTGCTAGATCTTTGTCACCATGGATCTCTGCATAGGAGATGCAGCGTTCCATTTTATTCAGAGTAGAACTTGACTGTACAGGACTGACAGACTTATTAGCAATGGGTTTACACTTTTGGACAAACTTGTGACTTAAAGGGATTGAAACTAACTGACCATCAATTGTACAAGAAAAGATCATCTTTTGGGTATTGACAGAAAACGGACTGACTTTGGTTAAAAACTCAGAACCCAAAACACAGTCTTCTCCGACTTCATCTAACCTAAATAAAGAAATGGAACTTTTTACACCAGATAATGCAACTGGGAAATCTTTGATTTTACCAGTCATTAGAGAGATTTTGAGGTCAAAAAATGGCCTCGTAAGAGATGTACTACAAAAATATGAGATATATTAAAATATTATGAATTGGGGGTTTTATGGGGTAGGTATATATGACAAGTCACCTCCCACACTATTTTCTATGCACAATATAAATAACCATGGTTGAGTTGCTTTTTGAAAATTCACTAAAAATAAAATTAATAAAATAAGTCTACATTGATGTGACTAAGATTTATTGTAAATGCCCAAAAATTTATTGTCTTTTAACATTTATTTGTCTTGAGAATTTATTTACATGCAAAATGTTAATAATATCATTATAATCCACATTGCATTATTATTATTATTTATTAAATCTATTATTATTCTTTATTAGTTTCACATTATGTTATTAAATAGAATGGAGTGAATATATAATTTAAAATTAAGAACATAAAAATGATAATATATTGTTTTATAAAAAAATGTGAAAGGGTTCTTTATGAATTAAGAGTACTTCACTTGAAAAAGACAATAATATTATTTTATGAGAAAGTGTCAAAATACATTCATTATGAGTACTTTACTTGAAAATGACAATAATATTATTTTATGAAAAGACTATCATTATGAGTACTTTACTTTATGACTTAAAAGTACTTACACCACTACCTTGGTTAACTCTGTGTTTTTATCCACCATAAAAAATTTGACAAATAAGCATTCTTAACTCATGCAATGCCACCTCAACCAAGGGGGGTGATGTCATATTCTAGAATGTGATTGGTTGTTTTTTATAGTACATTTTCTTTGTTTTGAGGCCATTTTTTGACCTCAAAATTTCTCTAATGAAGATAAACAGGAGAACCTTGGATAGCTGAACCAAATTCTTTTGTCTTTTCCCAATAGTAATGAGAGATTGCATTACCTTTAGCTAAATTGAATTGACAGCCTGAATCTATAATACACTGTACAGGGTAAGACTTAAATTCATCAGGACAAAATTGCAAAGTAATAAACAATTTAGGACCTGATAATGCACTGAGCAAACCGACACTTTGAGACATTGGAGATGGAGATCTTTCAGGAGAAGAGGAAGGACATTCCTCTTTTGTTTCAGGATTAAAACAGACTCTCTCAATCTCATTAGAGAGTTCTTCATCAGAAGATTGATCTTTTCCACTGACAAGAACTGCAATAGCATGTTTTATGGCTTCTGCTTCTTTAAGCAATTCTCTTATTTTGGTCTGTTTTTCTTTTAACTGGATCCTCAGAAGTTTTTCTCTATCCTGTCTATGGCTTTGTCTATCAGAATGACTATCAGGATAGTCTTGGTATAACTCAACATGATTGTATTGGATTTCAGAAACCTTTGATTTTCCTTTATTAGCTTTCAAGGTTTCTAACTGGGATTGCAGTTGCTTTTTCTCTTCTCTTAGTTCAGTTCTCTCGGCATAGCTATAAATGGGTATAGAAGATAATTGCAAATCAATTGAGGCTATTTGCTTTTCAATCTGATGAGCTGAGGGAGAACGAGTAAACATGTACAGAGAAAAATCATATTCTGGACGGCTACTACACCCCCCTAAATGTGCATCAAGATCAGACTCTGACTCAGAGGAAGAGGAAGAAGATTGATCACATTTAGCAATAATGGGAGTATCAGACTCGGTTTCTGTACAAGAATCAGAAGAATAATCAGAATCAGGCAAAAATAAAACTTCTCCAGAAGGGAGAGGAGAATCAGAAGAAACTTTATACAAATCCCACCATGCGGGATCAAGGTTTTCACAGAGGGCGGCAAGTCTGGGTTTGGATTTTCTCTTAGGACACTTACTAGCCCAGTGACCAATTTTTACACAGATAAAACATACATCTTTTGCACCCTTTTTAGTTCTGCGCTTGACAAATCTTTTAGATTTATACTTGGATTTCTTATAGGGTTTCTTGTATCTGTATTTAGATCTGTGCTTGTGCTTGTAGGGCTTGTCTAGATGATATCTTGATTCTGAAGTTTAAAATCCTCTTTTCTTTTTCTTACAATTACACTCTTTTCCAAAGTGACCTCTATTATGTGCACCGCACCCCCAATCTGGCATCCCTGCAACATCCTTACAGAAAGATGCAGAAAACATTTTTTGATGACGTTTGAAATCCTTACTTACTCTTATTTCAAGGCAATGCTCTTGCCAAGTCTCAAGTATATGACCATGTAATTGAGCAAGTGAAAGACTTCTTAATTCAATCTTTTTGTCTTTAAGTGCCTGCTCAACATTATCTGGCACATGACCAGGGTAACTTCTCAAATGATGCTTAAGATAAGCAGGATTCCCTGATTTTCCAGAAGATATTAATAATTTCTGCATATAGCAAAAATATTCTTCAGCCTTGCTTAAATCACATAGTCTAACAGACATGAATAAAGATGCAAGGTGATCATAATCTTCACCATCTTCAGGTCCATAAAATTCTCTGCCTAAAGCAGATAAAATTTGTTCATCAGCATCATCTGCAGCAAGCATTTCATTCCTTGTTTCTTGTGGCAACCAACGCCACCATTCATAGGCTAACCCAGATAAACCAGCAATCAATTGGGTTCCTAACATTTGCCCTGTAATATTATGATCTTGTTGTTTCTTATACAGAGTCCAATGTGTAAGCAATTGGATAGCATTTTTAACATCTTCTCTGGATTGACACTGAATTTTGAGCACTGGTTTCTCAGGCATTTGTGAAATCAAATTATTCATTGAATTTATTCCAAAGTTAAAAACTTTGAGAGGAACAACTGAGGCTAGTTTGGCATCTGGCATATGGGTATCAAAATGTTCGTGTGGAGGGGCTTCAATTCTTCTTCTATTAGAAGACTCTACTTCCATAGCATTTAAATCAACAATATACTTTGGATGTAACACTGGTTTAAATTTCTTAAATTCCACAATCCATTCTTCAACATTTTTCTTGATAGAATCACTAACACCGAAATCCCATTCGGGTTTCTCATTTTTCTTGATAGAATCACTAACATTGAATTGACCTAAAGATTTGCTTTTGCTATGACCTCTAGCAGCTTGTCTTATAACATGATCTGGAACATAATAGAGATGTCTTTTTAGTTCTTCTGTTTTAGCACTAATATCATTTAAGACAGCTAATCTTCTTTCTAACTTCAGAGATGCTTCTTCAATTGCTCTCTGAATCTGAGTAGTGTCATGCAATAAGTGATCAAGCAATTCTAATTTTGTTTGTACTTTGTTGATCTACTCCTTTTGAACTGAACATTCATGTTTTCATAACAGAGTATCATTTGCGATATCATCAATATTTCTTGCAGTATGGACTTGCTGCAAGTTTCCCCAATTTGCCAATTTAATTTTATCAGACACAGTCTGATCAACAACAGATGATTTACTAGGTAGGAATTCTCTTTTTGTCAGTCCATCTTGAGCATATTGCCTGAAACCAGCTTCAGGCAAATTTCTACCAGGGACAAAAGACTTTTGGCCATTATTGTTTACCTCTAGGCTTGCATTTTCACGAGGCAAAGAGAACATACCTAAAGGAGGATATGGATGCTGTTTCTATTCGTGTTGCAATTTTTGTTTGATTTTTTGACATGCCTGACAGGGGGCATGTTGACCCCTATGTTCAAACTCGGAAAGACCGGAAAAGGAAGTATTTATAGAAGATTCAGTTACAGAGGATTCAGCTTTGGCTTCTTTGCTCAGTTGATCTGACATGGCTTGAAGCTTTGCATTATTGTAGGAAGAAATGGAGGTTGATTTTATGAGAGGAGGACCAAATCGTTTAATGGGTTCTTCTTGGGCAGATCTAAAAGAACTAGAAGCTTCATCGAATACTAAAGGTTTAGGATTAAAGGAAGCTGCAACTCTTTCCCTGTTTCTTAACTCATTGTATTTCAATTCCCAAGAGGTAGGGTAATTGATACCTGTCCAATTAAATGTGATAGGAGTAGCGTTTTTAGATTTTGCATTGGCTTGCTCCACCACGCTGCTGTCTGTAGAACTCTGATGAACATGAGTTCGCAGTTGAGGCAGGGTATCATTTCCAAACCTAACACACACTCCACCCTTTAACTGGATAATCCGAGATCCAGTTTCCATATCAAAGCCACGAGGAAGGATATATGCCTTAAGAAGATTGTAGATATGCGGATCTTTAACGCTAACTGAGAATTTTGGATAAACAGTTCCAAAAGCTGGACCATCATGTAAGGGAGCAGTAAAACCACCTATTACTGCATTAGAAAACTTTTTATGTCTAGTATCTACTATACAGCATAAAGAAGAAACGGCTAGACGAGGGCGTACCAAAGGACCAAGGCCAAGTTTAATGGCTCCAAAATGGGCATAGTTATAACCTTTACTTCTAGCCCAATCAATTTGTCTTTTATCTAAAAGATTGATATGAACGGGTTCTTGCTTATCAGTAAAAGGAACATCAATGCTAGACACTCTAATGTGTGTAGCTGCAGTTATATTCCACCAGGGTAATCTGTAGACTTCTTTCGGAAGGATTTGTGGCAGTTGCCAGTTCTCAGAATGATTTTGATCATTAATGGAGATATAAGAAGAAAATGGGTCTGATGATGAAAATTCAAAGGAAGATTGTCAGCGCTCTGCGAGACAGACTTCAGTATCATTAGATGAATCACACTCTATGTGTGTCAGCTCAACAGTATCCATTGTTGGGTCCATTTTATAAAAGGGTAAGTGTTGACTCAATTAGTCTCCGGCAACTTGTAGACTTACTCCCCTATCCCTGCGGGCCTTACTACTACTGACTTCGGACGACTCGTATACCCTTAATGCCCAACAATCCACTCAACGGTCATTTCCACCGCCTACAGAATACTATTGTAGAGTTGTGTTTTCAAATAAACAAATACTGAGACAAGATGTTACAGCAGATACCATAAGCTCCAGGATCTCCCAAACTTCAAATTTCACACAGCTTTATTCATCCTTCAATACATGCTTACAGACTTACAGACCTGTGGATCGACTTCGGACAACGAAGTTCATCACCACACACACAGACTTGAATGTCTAAGCACAATGTCACTGGCCCTTTTATCTTTCAGAACTTCCCGAAGGCATGAACTTACGTGAAGGCTCCTGGGATTCCAGTGATATGCCCACTAACATTCATTACAGACTCAACCAAAATTTACAGGGTCGAACTTCAGCTTTCTGATGCTGTGTTATACCTTATCGGCAACCAGCAGAGCATATTACCTCGTCTCTCACACACCTATGACTCGCTGAGCTTCCAACTACTGGAGCAGCTCGGCACTAGACTCGACTCACTTGCAGAGCTCTTAACTAGCTTGATGCAAAACTCTCGAATGCAAATGACTTCCCGGACCTCTAATATATAGCTTGGGAGCAAGTTACCCAGTAACACAAAACGCATATCGAATCAAACTATGAACGCTTATAAACGCTATTGATTTTAAGTACCGACCTATTTAAAATGTGAACAAATTATATGATGGAACCCTTACTAAATGATTTCTCAATGGTTACCGAATGAAGGGCATTCCAATATATATACGCTATGAATTTATATAAGAGCTATTGTATCGTAACGATTTATTTATAAATAAAAACCATTGATATATATAAACCCATTATTTATTGAATTGTTGATTTATATGAATGTAATTATATTTCATTTAGCCTGCCACGTTGCTTTCTTCACAATCACCTATTATAACCAATGGAATTTAATTATATTATATAGAAATGAGACACGCGGTTTGTTCATAGGCCAGAGCAACAATGCGAAAGCGAACTCAACAGTGGTTTGACCTTAATCCAGAGATGAACGTATGGTTCTGTTAAGTATCGAAATGAATACAGATCTGTCTAATGGTTAAATTTCTGATTCCACTGATTTTATTTTAAACGCAGATTTATTTAGATCATCCAGGATTGACCACGAACTAACTTAGTAAATACAAAGGTATCATTGGTTTAGAGGTATCGATTATCTCGCCCAGAATTTAGAGAAATGGCTTTATAAATAAAATGATTCACCTGTAAACATGGACCAGTTAGATTCCCCAGAAGTGGAAGAGGATTGACTCCGTAGAAGAAAAATTCACTGGTACATACAGATCGATTGATTGCCCAGATATGAGAAGAAATTACTGTGTAAATCACAATTCTTTATTTGTAAATATAGATCAATAGATCGCCCATATATGAGAAGAGTTTAACTTGGTTTACATAAAATAAGAGGTTGAAAGAATAATGCACAGATATCCTAAACTTGCAGGGCTGCGAATCAGAATGAATTTTCTGTCTTATCCAAATATACAGAACCCTAAGAGATCTAGCATTACAAATTCTAACAGATTTACTCCTATAATTAGAACTGGATAATATCTCACATGTTAAATCTAATTATACTTCTATTCATACAGAACTTGATCATATCAAACATTATAAATCTGAATGAACTTCTATTCCTATAACATAAAATCAGAACTTAATAACATTTACCTTTCTGGGCAGCCGAACGTGTCGTTTGATGTTGATACCGAAGTCAATACTCGTGATCTCCCTCCAAGAGTCTTCAACAGTCCACCGGCGAACACCTCGGTTTACCTCCCTACCACTCCGGAAGTACTCTCCTTCCTTGCGGACCCCGGAGCAATTCGGGCCGTAGAGTTCATGTAAGTTTTAAACCTTAACAGTGAAGTACAAACTTATATTGATTCTTAAGCATTAACAGAAAATACACAATGGCACGCACATAAGACAGAGATTTTCACCTGGAAACCCTTAACCGGGAAAAAACCAGCAAAACTTAGAGCCGCTTTGCTCCTTTTCATTATATGTTTATTCAACCATTTACAATACAATATATGGTATTCCGCAGCATCTAAAACCCTAATTTGTTTACCTGAAATTAGGTTACAACCCTAATCCCTTTTACCAGGATTAGATAGAGTACAATGGATTGAAATCGCGAAAAAACAAAATCAACCCAGCGACCATGTGAAGAGATATAACATACCCAACAGTTCACACACAATAATCAAGAAACCGACCTTGGGATTCCCCTCCACCAAGATTTCCAGCCAAACCCTCAATAGCAGCAAGGCATGAAATAATTCAAAATTACGATAGTCATCCAGGGTCTGGGTCCTTTACCCATTCCCAGTGCCTTCCTTATAAAGGAAAATCCCATGCGACGCATGTCGCTTCATGCATAATTATTTATTTTATTAAATTTCTAATTTAATAATACTCACCCATTCATGTGTCAGTTTTTTTAGGAGATGCACCAACATTCTTGAGTTTGCTCATGTTTGTCCCTAAGATATTTCACTTAACTCCTAGATTTGTGGTGTAGGTGGAGTTGACTAGGTGTTCATGCTTAGGATTCCATTTTGCTCATAAATAAATATTTATAATATTTTTTAATACTCAAAAATATTCTTTCATGTGCAAAATGCATAAATAAATATTCCTAATATTTTAAATGCCAAAATATTCTTATATGTGCAAATGCATAAATAACAATTTCTTATTTTAAAAGTACTAAAAATGCATTTTCCTAAGTAAATGCTCTAGGTGTAATTTATACGTTTTTAGGCCATTAAGTTAACAATCGTTTTTTCTAGGATCCGGGTGCCGCACCATTAGGGCTCCCCATTCCTTAATTTATTTCCCTGACATGGCACCACTCCGTCGGGTCCAGTCATCAATCGTTTCTATTTTTCGGCAAGGTACCACACTGTCGGGTTCTTGCGTCCACTCTTTCCGTTTTCGGCAGGGTACCACATCATCGAGCCCTTCTGACGCCATCCTTTCATCTTGACTTGCGAGAACTTCATGTAGGGATTTCAGGAGCCGTTACCTTCTATCCTCCTTTTACACGCTATTAGGGACTAATGGTGCTGAGGAGTGAGGCCGTTCTGACTGCACACCCCCCAATTCGTACGTGACCAACTCCGTCGTGGTCCAGCTCGTACGCGCTCACGCTGTCCTCTTGAGTAAGCGGATCAAATCTTATCTACTCATGCCGGGTATTCCGTCGGAAGTCGACATCGTCGTCTCTCTCCCCGTGTGTGATTTATCCGTACTCTACGACTCTTCAATTCCTTTGTGTGTCCGTTGGTGAACCGTTTCACCTACCACTACACACATTTCTCACAAACATATATTAGTAGTACTGTTCTCCATTATCATAATTTGATTCATCAATATGCTACTTCGTTAAGCATTTATATTTTACTCATAACATTGCTCATTCATCTAATCAGAAATACATCTCGTCAATATTTACTTTCTTCGTTCTCATTACATAATCAATCATACAACTAGTCGTTAAGCATCATTCACATGTACATTTTTCATAATCAAAGTTAATCGTTAAAGAACATGTAATCATTCATTTACATCAACTATCCAAATACACATATATTATTATTTTATTGATTCACAATCAGTTCTAGTCATAAATATACTCACAATAAAATCAATGAATTATTTTATTAATGTTTTAATCAGTCGGGTCACTCAACAGGTTCCCTCAAGGTCTACAATTGACTAGGGGCACTACAAATTGTTTGGTGGTTTGAGCATTAATGTGCTTTCGACAAACAAAATTTGATCGTCCTTTCCCTCACACATATGAGGGAATTTGGGATCCATCCTTTTTTAACACATGTATTCCTGTTTAGTGCTTTCGATAGCCAAAACTTGACTCCCATTTGTCTCTCATATGGATAAATTTGGCATCCTAAATTCCCTCATATGATAGAAAAAATGACGGATAGGTTTTGGCTATTGAAAGCACTAAGCATGAAGGTACAAATTTAAAAAGGATGGATTCCAAATTCCCTCATATGAGAAGTACCATTAACTCTGCAAATCACTATCTTCACTACAACTCAAATAGCATAGTGTATATATTTATTTGTTAAATAATAACTAATTATTTATAGTGAAACATTTAAATTATAAAAGTAAAATAAAAAATAAAATGTTAGAAAATTTTAAAAATATATGAGAGTACATAATTGGAGTTAGGATGAACTTTAATGTAATGGATTTTATAAAAAAAAGAAGATATATTTATTTTTATGAGTTATGTATTATACCGTAATATTTCTAATTTATATTCTCATTATCTGTAGGTACCGTCAAAATTTCAACAATATCAGATGCATTTCTCAAATAATCATATAATAAAAAAAGTTTCAAAATAAATTTCAACAATTTACGATTCTACTTGTAACTCATTCATGTACTCTTTAAAATGAAAATGAAATATTGTTTTAAAGCTACAAAAGTAAGTAAGCATTATTGGAAGATGAAACCCGATTACGACGGTTTTCCAACTGCCAAAGATGTTGTCGAAGTTCAAGTAGTCTCGATTCCGAATCCAACCTTTCCCAAACACCAATCGACTCTTTGATTTACATCCCTACCACACTGGGAGTAATCTTCTTCCTTCCAGTCCCCCGAGCTATTAGGGGTTGTAAAGAATAAAACCAAGCCAAGATTATCCAACAATGATCACCCAATCACTAGGGTAATTCCAACACCAAACTCACATAGTCACACAAGTTCTCAGTTTTTCATTATGAAAACCATCTAGCATTAGGGAGCCAAAAAGTGCATTTTCCTTCCATGCTTTCTTTCTTAAATAGAAAAATCTTTTGCGACACGTCTCTCAAATGCAAAATTACCATTTTTATTAAATTTCCAAATATTATTTTTCATCCAACCATGCGTCACCTTCACATGAGGGTGCACATAAGTCTCACAATTTACTCATAGATGTTCCCTTATTCTAGAATTCCAATCCCAAAATTTGTGGGTGCAAGTGGAGTCTAACCCAAAAATATCCCAAGTCTATATTTGCTTCAAATCTAAATATTCTTTATCTTTTTATTCTTGATATTTAATTTAAAGTACATCTTTTCATGAGATAAATTTATTCCTTTTTTTGTTGTTGCACAAATAAACTAAATGCATACCTTTATGCTAGTACAAGTATGTACATAAATTACTTCTCATTATTGTCTAGGTACCACATATATGGGTCCTTCAGACTAATAATTAATTCTTTTCCTTGTGTGGGGAGTGGGATGTAGATAATTAGGAGTCGTTCTTAAATCAATACTCTACATTCTATGTGAGACTAATGGCAACTGAGGAATACAATCGTTCTTACTGTGTGCCCTTCAACTTCATTGCATGTGACCAAATCGTTATGGTATATACCCACAGGACACATGCCACCTGAGCAAAGTTGTTAGGACTTTCAACTTGTGTGTGGATTGCTATTAAGAGTCGACAGTCAGTCGTCGCAATCTTATGTGTGTTAACCCATTGTCTACGACCCATTTTATTTCCATTTGAGAGTTAGTTGGTAAGTCATTTTACCTACCATTGCACACACTCAAAGCGCACATTAGAAGCACTGCACAATATAAAATATCATCGTGCTTTATTCAATTTCATCCATTGCTAATCAATGATCAACATTTATTCACATGTGCGGAATAAAAAAACCATTATTTCCATTTAGTCATAACATAAGCATTCACTTGCTTTATTTCTAATTTCACAATTCATTGAACATAATCATCAGTTACTAGTCAGTCAACAATTTTATTCAAAACAAAACATAAAACATTTATTTTAGTTTATTTAATTGGGTCACTTTCAAATAGTGCCCTCAAAAGTTCATCAGTCAAACTCGGTCAGAGGAGGACATTACATACACCCACTCTTATAGAAACTTTGTCCCGAAGTTAATTATTGTCGTACATTTAGAGACACTTTCAATTTCTTTTCATAACCATGTTTTCATGTCATTCTCCTCTATCTTCATCAAATAACCATGGCCATAAACACTAGTTGTTCAATCATCACTGATTTTATGTTTCATCCAACAAAGTTCCAACACATTCTCAATAATTCAACAGTAATCTCATGTAATGTAAATCCAGTAATACTTTTGAATAATTTAAACAAGTAATTTTTGGTCTCTGATGATAATTTTGGTTCAAAATTGAATAAAAAATATAGTTCTTTTGTAGGATTTTTTTTCAGGGCTCTGACTTTAACCTTTCCAGTGAAACCACTGTAGTTTAATGGTGGGATTCATGCAACATACCATGGCCTGACACCAATTATCCTATGCAAAATGAGGAGTAGGTTGAGAAGGCTGAACACAAGGTTGAATATTTAAAATCTATGTAGATTCCCTGCTTTTCCTGAATTTTTTAAATTGCAATTTCTGAAATCCATACCAGTTTAAAAACTCATACCTATTTTCTGTGAAGAACCTGCAACAATTAATTAATGAAAATACAAGAGATAGCAGAAATAACAGAATTCAGAATCACTTTTATTGATCGCAGCCCACTTTGAGGGGGCAGCCTCCTTTGAACAAGCTCAATACAAATAACTTCACGGTGCCTTCATAGGCCTCAACACACACTTATATACTAAGTCTAGGCGCCAATACTATGGGTCAAAACCATGGGCCAATACAAACTATGGATCAACAATACTACGGGTGACTTACAAAGCATATGCGCGAAACAACAGTAACACAACTATGGATCAACAAATACTACGGGACGACTTACAAAGCATATTCGTCCAATAACAATATACTAACAAAGGAAAGACATGGGTTCCTAACATCCCCCCCCTTAGAAAAATCTTTGTCCTCAAAGCTTTAGATGTTGAAATTGTTGTTGAATCTGAAGGAGTGGTTCCCATGTAGCATCCTCTGGTGGCATGTCGTGCCACTGAATTAAGATCTCTGTGATAGAGCGAGATCAAAGCTGACGAGTGCGTTTATTGAGGACGGCCTTCGGCTCCAAAAGTATGGATCCTGCATTGTCCAGTTCGGGTAAAATAGTTTGTCCTCTGATGTTGGTGCCAAGAACTTTCTTCAGACAAGAGACATGAAATACTGGATGAATGCGGGAAGAAGGAGGAAGTTCCAATTTATAAGCAACGGACTCAATCTTCTAAAGAATCTGATATGGCCCATCGAACTTTGGAGCGAGCTTATGACGCCCTTTGAGTTTCAGGGAGGATTGCTTGTGCGGTTGGAGGCGAAGAAAAACCATATCACCTGCTTGAAAAGTGCGTTCAAAACGGTGTTGATCGGCTTGTTGCTTCATGCGATTTCTTGCCATGTGAAGATTGTCCCGCAAAATGCGAAGAATTCGATCGCGGTTTCGAAGGACTGTGTCAACTGCCTGAACTGGTGAACTACTGGGGGTGTATGGAAGAAGAACTGGCAGTGCCTGACCATAGACTGCTTCATATGGGGACATTTTAGAGGCAGTGTTGTAAGAGGTATTGTACCACCATTCAACGAGAGGGAGCGACTTTTCCCACTGATGTTGTTGTTCAGAGGTGAAGCAACGAAGATAAGTTTCCAAGCATTTATTGTTAATTTCAGTCTAACCATCTGTTTGTGGGTGATACCCTGAACTCATCTTCAGTTTGGTACCAGTGTGGCGAAATAGTTCTGTCCAAAAATTACTGATGAAAGTCGCATCACGATCCGAGACAATGGAAAAAGGGATGCCATGAAGACGAAATATCTAGTCCAGGAAAATTTGAGCGATTGAGGAGGCTGTATAGGGATGGCTGAGAGCACAAAAATGACTATATTTGGAGAGGCGATCAACCACAACCAAAATCACTGTCTTCCCTCTAGTTTTAGAGAGCCCTTTAATGAAATCCAGAGAAATATCTGTCCAAATCCGTGTAGGTATGGGCAAGGGTTCGAGCAATCCCATAAGGAGTGCGTTTCACCCTTATTGCGCTGGTAGGTATCACATTCATCCACCATCTGTTGAATTGTCCTTTTCATTCCCTGCCAAAAGAAGTTACGCCGTGCCCGCTCATACCTTTTGAGGAACCCAGAGCGCCCTGTCGATGGAGAAGCATGGGGTTCATAGAAGACAGCCTGTTGAAGATATGTGCTCTGGGAAAGCACCAGAGGACCCTTGTATCTCAGGGAAGCACCATCCCAAGAATAATGTGGTACAACATAAGGGTTGGTGGCCAAGTGTTGGATGATTTGAGATAATGAAGAGTCATTGACATAGTCCTATTGAACAGATTGCAACCAATTTGGAACATGCATAGAAATAGCTGAAAGAGAATCTTGGTCATCAAATGTGCCAAAAAGAGCATCCGCCACAATATTGTCCTTACCCTTCTTGTAAGTGATCTCATAGTCATAACCCATGAGTTTGCTAACCCATTTCTGTTGTGCAGGGGAGGATACACGTTGTTCTAAGAAATATTTCAGACTCTGGTGATCAGTCTTGATGCAGAAATGATTCGCTAATAGGTATGGTCGCCACTTCTATACTGCATGCAAAATAACCATCATTTCCTTCTCATATGTAGAGGCAGCTAAATTCTTACCTGAAAGGGATTTGCTGGTGAATGCAATGGGGTGTTCATCTTGAAGAGAACAACACCAAGTTTGGCGTGGAGATGATGGCCAGAGAAAAGTTTCATTACAAGATCCAGATGATGGAGATGTTCAACCCATGTTTTACTGTAGATGAGGATATCATCAAAGAATACCATAATGAATTTCCGTAAGTAGGGCTGGAATATTTTATTCATCAAGGCCCGGAATGTGGAAGGAGCATTAGTGAGGCCAAAGGGCATGACCAAAAACTCATAGTGGCCATCATGTGTGTGGAAAGCTATTTTAGGGATATCATCCTCATGAACCCGAATTTGATGATACCCAGAACGAAGATCCAACTTAGAGAAAAATTGAGCACCATGAAGCTCATCAAGAAGCTCATCAACAACAAGAATTGGAAACTTATCCTTGATATTGAGGTGATTAAGTGCTCGAAAGTCAATGCAGAGGCGCCATGACCCATATTTTTTGCGGACACGAAGAACTGGTGAAGAAAAGGAACTAGTGCTTGTGCGAATAATACCTTGCTTCAGTAAGTCCCGAATAGGCATTTCAATCTTTGTTTTTTGGTGAAATGGGTAGTGATAAGGCCTGATGTTGGGAGGAACGCTTACAGGAAGGAACTGAATACGATGGTCCTCTGGCCTTGAAAGTGGCAATCCCACTGGTTCAGCAAAGACACTTGTATATCGTTCCAGAATTTGTTGTAGATCCAAAGGAGTAGTGGAGACCGCTGATGGTTGCATCTGAATGGAATGGATATGGGCGATGACACCATGTGAATTCTTCTTGAGGAGTTTTTCCATGCGATGTGAACTGATGATGCTGAGAGACCCTGGTTGTAATCCTGTCAATGTGTGTTTTTGTCCATTGGGGGAAAACTGCATCAAAAGTTCAACAAAATCCCATAAGATGGGGCCAAGTGTGCATAGCCATTGAGCGCCCAAAACCACATCACATCCGCCTAAGGTCAAGGCAAACATGTCAGAGCGCAGGTTATAATTTCCCATAGACATATGCACATTACGACACTTTCCTTTGCAAGGTAAGGTGCCCCCATTTGCAACCATGACTTCAAAGTTGGAGCAAGGATGGATAAAACAATCAGCCAGTTTGGCGATCTGAGGGTCAATGAAATTATGAGTGATACCAGAATCAATGAGTATTGTAAGAGGAAGCTTCTTGAAGTAACCCCTGACCCGCATGGTTTGGGGGGTGGTGATTCCAGCTAAAGCATGGAGAGATATCTTTGGCTGGTCATCCTGAGACGGAGGGTCAATAGGCGGCTCCTGAATGTCGACCTGAGCATCCATTGTATCGGGAGCTTCTTCACCAATTTTAGAGGTAGGCGGAGAATCCATATTTAAGAGATATAGCTTTTGCTGAACACATCTATGTCCCCGAGTGAATTTCTCATCACAATTATAACAAATCCCTTTTTATTACATCAAAAGTATTATGCAGACTGAAATACTGTTCTGCACGATAGATCCATCCAGTCGGATCAGTACCATTGAAGCGAGGAAAATGAAGCTTCGGACCACGGAAATTGCTGGAAGAAGAGAACCCATTGTCTGATGAAGACTCGGACTGTCGTTTGTTGTTCATGGCTGAATGTTCAAGATGGAGGCCGAGCAATTTTTCATCCAGATCCTGGAGTTTGGCTTGTATGGTTGCAAGTGCTTCTTCCATGGTTTTTGCTCCTGTGCGGGTGACAATCATAACCATGATTTTTTTTTTTTTTTTGAGTGGGTAGAAAACAAAAACAGAAACTATTTCAGTAAATGAAAATCTGGATTTGGGAAAAAATATGAAGGGTAATTGGGGTTTGACTAGGTTTTGGACATTGTCGAATGGACACGGGAGCAAAAAATGAGGATTTCAGAAGCGGGGTGAAAGAATGAGAAAATTTGGAAGAGAGGGACAAAGAAGCAGAATTAGGAAAAGAGCTCGGTGGTAAAATTTGAAGGGGATTGGGTGAAATCCGAAGAAGTTATGGCAAACCCTAAAAATAGACAAATGTGGTATTTCGGGCTTTGGGAAGTGGAATTTGGGATAGGGTCTTCAGAAATTAAATATGCAGAATGGGATTACAAGGGTGTCAGGGAAGTTTCAAGGAAAACAGTGTGAAAACAAGGGATATATGGCGAAAAAAAAGATTTTTTTTTAATTTTTATTATTATTTTTTTCAGTAATGGATCTGCAACGACGCGGAAGGGATCGGAAACAGATGGATCTACAACAACGTGGAAGTGATCGGAAACAGAGGGATCTGAAATGGCGCTGAATGGATTGAAAACAGCTGGATCTGAAACGACTGGCAGAATAGATCTGAAACAGCTGGATCTGAAATGACGCGGAAGTGATCGGCAACAGTGCAGCTGAAAATAGATATGGACCCCAGGTATGTGCGGCTTCCTAACAGTTCGAGGGTTTCACTCGGCCACTAATGCTGTCTGACGGCTTGCGTATTGGTGTAGTACCCCTCACTCCACGGCTCAGGTAAAACTGATAACCACTTTGCCACAAATGACAGCTCTTGGTTTACCTCACGGATGGGAACTAGTTAATCAGGTAGGGGTTGTTTCCCTTTTCACTGGCAAGTCCTCTCAATGGGCCAGCTACTTTGGGGTTCCTGTGGTACTCCTCACAATGAGTTTTAGGGCTTCTTCCCAAGTACTTCCCACAGTTAAGCGGATAGGGATTATTCCCAGATCCGAACTTGCACTAGATGCGATTTTTTTTTTTGTTTTGCAGAAATTCCACCCAACGATCCCAAGAAAGTACTCTGATACCAGATGTGAATAACCTGCAACAATTAATTAATGAAAATACACGAGATAACAAAAATAACATAACTCAGAATCACTTTTATTGATTGCAGGCCACATCGAGGGGGCAACCTCCTTTGAGCAAGCTCAATACAAATAACTTCACAGTGCCTTCATAGGCTTCAACACACACTTATATACTAAGTCTAGGCGCCAATACTATGGGTCAAAACCATGGGCCAATACAAACTATGGATCAACAATACTACGGGCGACTTACAAAGCATATGCGCCAAACAACAATAACCAAACTATGGATCAACAAATACTACGGGACGACTTACAAAGCATATGCGTCCAACAACAATATACTAACAAAGGAAAGACATGGGTTCCTAACATTTTCTCATTGCAGGTGACATAGGTTTTCTGTATCAACTGCGTGTTCAGGTTTTTCTCTTAATTCAAATATTTAAGAAAATATTTGTTTTGGTTCTTCCATATTCTCTCAAAGCCATATTGCCAATCTTTGGATCTTGCATGGCTTTTCAAATGGAAAAAGAAGAGGAACCCATGAATCTATTTTAACATATCCAACAAAAATACATGGCAGCTTATTCTTGTACTCTCATTCTCTCTGGCGTCTAGTCACCATATTAGGGTTCTTGGCAATGCGGGTATTTAATGTTCTGTGCATTGCATTGGAAATATGAAGCACTTGATGGACTCCATGACTGGAAAAATTGGGGCAGATCCATTACAATATGACATGCATATTGAAATATTTATGCCATATACAACTTTTTATTAGTGATCGTCATAGTTTTTCAGCCCATTCTCTATTGCTTGATGGGAAGAACCTTACCTTTGGACATCTCCTCCAACTATATAGTCAGTGTATCAAGTTGATTCTACACCTGCGTTAATCTAGAGGAAGGCTCCAGGCATCCCCCTAATGATTCCAAGTGCATAGCAATTTATAGTGCTTCCGGTAATTGAGATGTCGCAATTTGGGGCTACCAAACACGCAGATCCACCAAAAATCCAGCTCCAACATAGAGATCTAGATTGGTACTACTCCCGTAGAATGCCAAGTACTAAATCAGTCCAAATTATTAACGAAGGACGTACAGACTATAAGACCTAAGGTTTCCCACAAAGACACCTGAAACCCCAACTTTAACGCCTCTGTAGTCTAATCATTTTTTCCCTGGTGACCGATCCCGTTACAATCCACCTAGTTATAGCATAGCGGTCAAAGCCTTCTCAAGAAGAGTTAAAATTTCAAGGGGGAAAGAAAAGTATAGGAAGAACTCGAAGATCAAGCAAGAAAATTGAACTGCAAAAAGACAAAATCCGGGAGAGCAAAAAATACCGTAGAATGCCAACAATTTGAAGTGTAGAAACAAAGGATCTGGGCAAGCGTAGGAATATGGCGGAAGAATCACTGGCATAATTATATAAATGAGAGACACTGATCGATCTCAAATGCATGTGTTCCAATCAAACCAACCTAAAGGCTTCATGTGTTTCATATGAGGCCTCTGTTCATTGCTAACGATAATCGAAATTCCAGTTTTCAACCTTAACATTCGACATGTTACCACAATTTAGTGAAATATTTATATATACTCCTCTCACTTGCAAAATAGTTTTATTTGTGCCACTATTTTGATTGCATGTGCCCAGATTCCATAGATTTTTCTTTTTATTATTGTTACTTCGGAACTCTAGGTGGAGTAAAAGATTTTTATACTACTCTATACATTAAAACTTACTTTGGTTAATCTTCTCAAAATTTAACATTAAAATTGATTTTTTTTTAAAGAAAATGATCAATTTCTTTTCACTAAGCTTAACAATTTTATATCCCTAAGGGTTAGCTCACACACACTCTCCCAACGCGGGGAGGTCACGGATTCAAGCCTTGAGTCCTTCGGGTTTAGGCCTTGTGCTAGGGAGGTCGAAATTGTAAAATTTAAATAAAATTTGAAAAAAAATAAGAAGAAATTGTCATATAAATTTAAAAAGACAACTTTTGTATACATGTAGCTTAAAAGCGCTACAATTTCAACCATTCTTCAACGCTTTTTCCAACATGAATTCGATAGAATCCAATAGAAATTTCGAAGCAATTCTTAAAAATCCAAATAACAATGTTTGCTATCTAAAAATATGGGTGCCTCGGGGTTTTTGAGGGCACTGAATCCTTTTATGAATTCGGAATCATTATTTGAACAACACAAATTTATATTTCTTAAAGAAATCATTGTCACATTCTGGCCAAAACCCATCAGGAAGTCGAAATCATCGCAGTTTTAGACTTCTTCCTTGTGTATATGGAATAAGTAGTTTATACAATTTTAAATATAAAAAAGAAATTGAAATGTAAAGCTTTTGTGCTTCAAAGATTTAGTGTTAAAATGTATCTTAGTCTGAATACATACATACATCCTCAAATTTATTAACTAGCTAATTACACATACATACATCCTCAAATTGATTAACTAGCTAATTACATCTGTGAGGGCAAACAATGTAATAAAAAAATCGTGATTATATGTAATATGTTTATTTTGAAGAAATAGCATGCAGCTTGTATAATGATCCATTTAAATTTAGTCATAAATGTTATGGTTTATCTTATATAAGTATGATTGTAAATGATACCCTCCATTCAATGTGATCTTCTTACTAAAATTGAACTCTCAATGCCATCCATTCAATGTGATCTTCTTATCATCCATTCAATGTGATCTTCTTATTCAAGTTGAGCTCTCAATGCAATCCATTCAGTGTGATCTTCTTACTAAAGTTGAACTCTCAATGCAATCCATTTAATGTGATATTACTAAAATTGAACTCTAATGCAACTCTCTCTCACGCTATCACACATGTGCATGCATGGAATTGAACTCTAATGCAAATCTCTCTCACGCTATCACACATGTGCATGTGTGTATTAACCATGTTAAACTTTTGAGAGCAAAGTCTCTACTGTGTTAAAACTTGATATCAAAATTAACCAAGGTTCTTGGATTACTCCATTTCACATGTGAAATTATTAGGGAACAAAAATGGCCACAAAAAAGGCCATGATATTCTTCTAATTAATTTTTGCTTACTAGAATCTTTAGAAGAGATAAATATTCATATAGAAAAGCCAGGAGAATAACCTAAAAAGAATTAAGATGCCAACATTAAAGTACAACTACCAAGTTTCATAAATATTAAAGGGAAACAAAATAAATCCATAACTCACACCTCTCATTATAACCAAAATAAATAGTTATGTCTTAGGGTGCCTCCAACACAAAACCTCATCCCATGAAAGTGAGTGAAAATCAATTAGTTAAAATCAAGGATTAATATATCAGACTGCCGAGATGGTCAAAGAAGGATGGTTTTGTTCAAACAAATTATGAACTCAAAGAAATGATCCCTTAGAAGATTCTCCTATCATTTAACACAATAGGCATCATGATGGCCTCAAAGAAATTATGATCCCTTAGAAGACATGTATTGAAAAATATTCCAAGTTGTGTACTATTAATGTTACAATTTACTAAATTTTAACATTGCAAATGGATTCCAAGGGGTCTCCGAATCCATTGGCAGTGTTAAAATTTAGTAAATTGTACAAATTCATTATCAAAATTATACTTTTCCATTGTCGGAATGACACAATTAAAAATGACGAATTGTTATGTGGTCATTTTTAGTTTAGTTCTTATCTTTTACCAAATTGGTCATTTATCTTGGTCATTTTTAGTTTAGTATCCCATGACCAAATTGGTCATTTTTAGTCAGTTCGCTTAAAATTTCTCAATTTTGGTCATTTATCCCTTCAAAACGCTGTGGTGACCAAAGTTTTTGGTTTCCTGGTCACTTATCTCTCATTTTGTACTGGTGACCAAGAGAAGAAGAAAGACAAGGAGAGGCCCAAATCTTCTGATGGGGGTTTGAATCCCGTCAAGGAGAAAGGCAAGAAGAAAGAGAAGACCAAATGCACTTACTGTCAAAAGGGTTGGCACCCTGAGAGTGCATGCATGAAGAAAACTATTGATATGATGACCCATCTCCTCTAGAAGAATAACATTCCTATTCCAGAAAGTTCAAAGAAGGAGGGTGTTTCTTAAGACAAAGAGAGGTGCCATGCATTGATGGCTAGTAACTCAGAATCTTCGTCTTTCATCATAGATTCAGGTGCCTCAAGGCACATGGATTCTGCAAGAGATTCTTTCTCCACTCTCTCACCTTACAGCGGTCCTTCCATTCTCATGGTTGATGATTCAGAGATCCCAACGAGAGGAATTGGGAAGATCAGTCTAGAAAATTGGTACTGAAGTAATGTACTGTATGTGCCTGATCTTGCAGCAAATTTCCTCTCTGTTTATTGAATGAACGACATTGGTTCGGCTAAGAGAGTGATTTTCACTCAAAATGATGTAGAAATTTCTTAAGTTTCTATAGGCAAAGTGGCAGAAGTTGGTGTTGCAGATCATGAGTCAAGAATGTATAAGTTCTCTCACTTTCTTGAGTACTCCTCTCCAAATGCACTTTTGTCACATGCTAATGAAGTCAACAAACTTTTGTCACATGCTAATGAAGTCAACAAACTTTGGCATGAAGTCAACAAATTTTTGTCACATGCTAATGAAGTCAACAAACTTTGGCATGAGAGGTTTGAAAAAAGAAGACATGGTTTAAGGTCTTCCAACCATCAAATTTTCGAACGGCACTAGCAAAGGGTGCATTGTTGGGAAGCATGCAGAGCGCAAGTATGAGAAGGGGAAGGTAAGGAGAGCGGCTCATCCTCTTGGTTTGGTCCATTCAGATGTGATAGGACCTCTTCCTACACCTTCCTATGGAAACTCAAAGTATGTCCTAACATTCATTGATGATTTCTCAAGATATTGTTGGGTGTTCTTTCTCAAGCAAAAGTATGAAGTCTTCCAATCTTTCAAAGTTTTCAAAGCTTATGTGGAGAAGTTCAGTGGGAGGAAGATAAAGGTCTTAAGGACTGATAATGGAAGGGAATTTGTCAATAAGGACCTGCAGCAGCTATGTGAAGAAGATGGCATTCAAATTCAACATTATGTGCCTTAACACACTCGAGCAAAATGGCGTGGCAGAGTGCAAGAATAAAGCATTGAAGGAAATGGATACATGCATGATGGAGGCTAAGTATTTGTCTCCAAAACTATGGGCTGAAGCCATTAATTGTGTTGCATATGTTTAAAACAGAGCACCACACAAAGTCATGCAATGCATGACTCCATTTGAGGCTTGGATGAGACACAAGCCTGATGTGTCTCACTTCAGGGTGTTTGGCTCAAGAGCATGGGCTAGAATACCTCCAGAGAAGAGAAAGGCCTTGTAGCCCCAAAGCAAGGAGTATATCATGGTTGGATATGCAGAAGATGCAAAGGGCTATAAGATCTTTGACCTCTCATCTCATAAAACGTTCATTGAAAGGAGTGTTTAGTTCGAAGAAGAGCCCATGCATGTAACATAACAAGAAGAAGGGGAATGCTCAAACCCCCTCCCCCTACATGAAGAGGATGTAAGTGATGATTCATTCTATGATATTTATGATTATGATATTAAGGATTAAGATGATGACATGCATGCAGACCATGACCCTCCTACAAGGCTCAAGTGGGCTGAGAAAACAATACAAGATGCTGGTGAGCTCGCAGGTGATCCACAAGAACCTAGGAAGACTAGATCTTAGTTTCACAATGCCTTGTTTTCTTGTGAGCCAGATCTTCATGGGATATGTATTCTTATGGTTGGATCTGATACACAATCGTATAAAGAATCATCAAAAGATCCAATATGGAAAACAACGATGCAAGAAGAGATGAACTCCCTCCATGACAATGAAACTTGGTATTTGGTCTCTCTTCCTTCCAAGAGGAAACTGGTGCAATGGAAGTGGGTGTATAAGACCAAGATGGCCTTTGATGGTTCTGATCTGAAGTATAAGGCTATATTGGTGGCTAAAGGTTTCTCTCAATTCCATGGAGTGGACTATACAGAGACATTTTCACCTGTGGCAAAGATGGACTCAATCACGCTAGTTTTGGCCATTGCAGCTTCCAAGCGATGGGAGGTTCATCACATGGATGTGAAGAGTGCATTTCTTCATGGGGATCTTGATGAAGAGATCTGTATGTAGCAACCTGAAGGCCTCATTGCAGATCTCACACTTGTTTGCTGGTTGAAGAAGTCCCTCTATGGCCTCGAGCAAGCTCCTAGATCTTGGTATTCCAAGATGGGCAATTTTCTGCTATTGCAAAGGTTTGAGAGATGTAAATCTGAACCAAATGTTTACGTACAGCATGTTAGTGATTTGATTTTGATTATTGTATTCATATTTTGATGAACTATTGATCACTGGTAGTTTCATCCAAGAACTAGGTTCAGTTAAAGGTGCATTGCACAATGCATTTGCCATGTCAGATCTAGGATTGTTGAAACAATTTCTGAGTTTGGAGATTGATCAAACTGTTGATGGGATAATGGTTTCTTAGTCAAGATATGCTTCAGATTTGATCCAAAAGTTCAAGATGGCTGAATGCAAGGATGCTAAGTTCCCATTCCTTTCAGGAGTTAAGCTCCATTAGTGGGATTCTTCACCATTGGTTGACAATTCACTGTATAGACAACTAGTTGGGAGCTTGCTGTATCTCACACACTCTCGACCAGATTTGTCTTATGTTGTGGGAGTTGTTCAAAGACACATGCAAGAGCCTCATGAGGTCCATTGGAAGGATTCCAAAAGGATCTTGCATTATGTGCAATGTACCAAGATGTTTGGGATACATTATGCAGCTGGTTCATCACTTGAACTAGTTGGATTTATTGATTCTAATTGGACTGGAGATAGTACCGATCGGAAGTCTACTTCTGGTTATGTGTTTATGCTTGCACATGGTCCCATTTGCTGGTCTAGCAAGAAGCAACACAACATCTCCTTATCTTAAGTTGAGGATGAATACAGGGGAGCAGTGAATGCAACTACACAATGTGTGTGGTTGCAAGGCATTCTTGGAGAGTTTGGATTTGTGTTTGATTCACCCACAGTCATTTGGTGTGATAATAAAAGTACAATCAAGATCTCCACTGATCCAGTACAGAGGTAGATGACCAAGCACATACAGATTCACATGCACTACATTCGAGGCTTGGTGCATGACCAGATTATTGTCCTGCGGTATTACCCATTTGCGGGGCAAATTGATGATATCTTCACCAAGAGTTTCACAGAGAAGACTTTCACTTACATTAGATCACTCCTTGGGGTGAGTGATGCATGGCGAAGACTAGTTTATTTTCCAGATTTGTTTCATGTCGATTTTAGAGGGGATGTTTTATTTTCCCTGTGGTTTTCCTTCTTACCTTGGTTACATGGACTAATAAAAATTGTTGTTCTAAAAGGTGACTTGAGCTTTAGTTGCCAAGGCATTATATTTTGTTTTGGCTACATAAGTCTAGCTCATGGGGGGGGGGTTTATAACATTATTACACCTTAGGACCTCAGTCATACATTAATTTGATGATTAACTGGTCCAAAATAAGGTTAATGATGACAATCCAAGGTTGTTAGAAGTTAGTTGGGGCAATTATGACACAATCCATGACTTTTAGGCCAAAATCCAGTCAAACTAGCTGTTAGGTGCCCTAATTTCCCTGTTTTAAAGAATTTTCTTTGACGTAAGGTGCTCATGCAATGTATGTGGACATTTTGGCCCTTTTTGGATGTTTTGGCCTATCCTTGGCCACCTACACTCCACCAAATCCTAACCACCACATATGTGACCATCATTAATTCCATCCCATGTCTATCCAACGTTCACATTGACAATTCGTAGCTGTTAGAGGTGATTTGGGAGCCTATAGGTCAACCTAGGGGGGATTGGGTCCAATCTAAGCTAGCCACTTGTAGCTGCCTCCAAAGGCAAACGAATTCTTCGAAATACTATATAAATGTATTCACAACTCATTTCTGGGTTGGATAGTTATAATAAATTTTCTATTTGATCATTTGTGTTACTGGTTTTTTATCATTTGTGACTAGTTTTGATCATTTGTGTTACTGGTTTTTTATCATTTGTGACTAGTTTTGATCATTTGTGTTTCCAGAATTCTTTTTACACTATTTTCTTGCATACTTAGCCAAATTTCTTAATTGTGAGGTAATATTTAGGTAGTAAATCCTATTGTGACTTAGATTTCACATATTGTAAAGTTTTCTTTTAAACTAATATGTTAATATGTTACTTTTATATTATTATAAATATGATTAGAAATATTAATTCATGGTTATTGCTTTATGAAAGAGGAGTAGGTTGAGAAGGATGAACACAAGGTTGAATATTTAAAATCTATGTAGATGCCCTGCTTTTCCTGAATTTTTGAAAGTGCCATTTCTGAAATCCATACGAGTTTAAAAACTCATATCTATTTTCTCATTGCAGGTGACATAGGCTTTTTGTATCAACTGCATGTTCAAGTTTTTCTCTTAATTCAAACATTTAAGAAAATATTTGTTTTGGTTCTTCCATATTCTCTCAAAGCCATATTGCCAATCTTTGGATCTTGCATGGCTTTTCAAATGGCAAAAGAAGAGGAACCCATGAATCTGTTTTAACATATCCAACAAAAATACATGGCAGATTATTGTTGTACTCTCATTCTCTCTGGAATCTAGTCACCATAGTAGGGTTCTTGGCAGTCCAGGTATTTAATGTTTTGTGCATTGCATTGGAAATATGAAGCACTTGATGGACTCCATGACTGAAAAAATTGTGGCAGATCCATTGCAATATGACATGCATATTGAAATATTTATGCCATATACAACTTTGTATTAGTGATCTTCATAGTTTTTCAGCCCATTCTCTGTTGTTTGATGGGAAGAACCTTACCTTTGGACATCTCCTCCAACTATATAGTGAGTGTATCAAGTTGATTCTACACCTGCGTTAATCTAGAGGAAGGCTCCAGGCATCCTCCAAACGATTCCAAGTGCATATCAATTTATAGTGCTTTCGGTAACTGAGATGCCGCGATTTGGGGCTACCAAACACGCAGATCCACCAAAAATCCAGCTCCAACATAGATATCTAGATCGGTACTACTCCCGCAGAATGCCAAGTACTAAATTAGACCAAATTATTAAGGAAGGACCTACAGAATATAAGCCCTAAGGTTTCCCACAAAAACACCTGAAACCCCAACTTTAACGCCTTTGCAGTCTAATCTTTTTTCCTTGGTGACTAATCCCGTTACAATCCACCCAGTTATAGCATAGTGGCCAAAGCCTTCTCAGCAAGAGTTAAAATTTCAAGTGGGAAAGAAAAGTACAGGAAGAACTCGAAGATCAAGCAAGAAAATTGAACTGCAAAAAGAAAAATTCTGGGAGAGTGAAAAATACCGTAGAATGCCAACAATTTGAAGTGTAGAAACAAAGGATCTGGGAAGGCGGAGGAATATGGCAGAAGAATCACTGGCATAATTATATAAATGAGAGACACTGATTGATCTCAAATGCATGTGTTTCATATGAGGCCTCTGTTCATTGCTAACGATAATCGAAATGCTAGTTTTCAACCTTAACATCCGACCTGTTACCAGAATTTAGTGAAATATTTATATATACTCCTCTCACTTGCAAAATAGTTTTATTTGTGCCACTGTTTTGATTGCCTGTGTCCAGATTCCATAGATTTTTATTTTTATTATTGTTATTCCGGAACTCTAGGTGGAGCAAAAGATTTTTATACTACTCTATACATTAAACCTTACTTTCGTTAAATCTTCTCAAAATTTAACATTAAAATTGAATTTTTTTTGAAAGAAAATGATCAATTTATTTTCACTAAGCTTAACTATTTTATAGCCCTAAGGGTTAGCTCACACACACTCTCCCAACGTTGGAAGGTCACGGGTTCAAGCCTTGAGTCCTTCGGGGTTAGGCCTTGTGCTAGGGAGGTCGAAATTTTAAAATATAAATAAAATTTGAAAAAAGAAGAAGAAACAGTTATGTCTTAGGGTGCCTCCAACACGAAACCTCATCCCATGAAAGTGAGTGAAAATAAATTAGTTAAAATCAATGATTAATATATCAGACTGCCGAGATGGTCAAACGACGATGGTTTTGTTCAAACAAAATATGAACTCAAAGAAATGATCCCTTAGAAGATTCTCCTATCATTTAACACAATAGGTATTAGGATGGCCTCAAAGAAATTATGATCCCTTAGAAGACATTTATTGAAAAATATTCCAAGTTGTGTACTATTAATGTTAAAATTTACTAAATTTTAACACCGCAGATGGATTCGGAGACCCCTTTACTAGAATCTTTAGAAGAGATAAATACTCATATAGAAAAGCTAAGAGAATAACCTAAAAAGTATTAAGATGCCAAAATTAAAGTACAACTACCAAGTTTCATAAATATTAAAGGGAAACAAAATAAATCCATAACTCACACCTCTCATTATAACCAAAATAAACAGTTATGTCTTAGGGTGCATCCAACACGAAAACTCATCCCATGAAAGTGAGTGAAAATCAATTAGTTAAAATCAAGGATTAATATATCAGACTGCCGAGATGGTCCAACGACGATGGTTTTGTTCAAACAAAATATGAACTCAAAGAAATGATCCCTTAGAAGATTCTCCTATCATTTAACACAATAGGTATTAGGATGGCCTCAAAGAAATTATGATCCCTTAGAAGACATTTATTGAAAAATATTCCAAGTTGTGTACTATTAATGTTAAAATTTACTAAATTTTAACACCGCAGATGGATTCGGAGACCCCTTTACTAGAATCTTTAGAAGAGATAAATACTCATATAGAAAAGCTAAGAGAATAACCTAAAAAGTATTAAGATGCCAAAATTAAAGTACAACTACCAAGTTTCATAAATATTAAAGGGAAACAAAATAAATCCATAACTCACACCTCTCATTATAACCAAAATAAACAGTTATGTCTTAGGGTGCATCCAACACGAAAACTCATCCCATGAAAGTGAGTGAAAATCAATTAGTTAAAATCAAGGATTAATATATCAGGCTGCCGAGATGGTGTCAAGATGGCCTCAAAGAAATTATGATCCCTTAGAAGACATGTATTGAAAAATATTCTAAATTGTGTACTATTAATGTTAGGGGGTATCCAAATCCATTTGCATTGTTAAAATTTAGTAAATTGTACAAATTCATTATCAAAATTATAATTTTCCATTGTCAGAATGACACAACTAAAAATGACTAATTGTTATGTGGTCATTTTTAGTTTAGTTCTTATCTCCTGACCAAATTGGTCATTTATCTTGGTCATTTTTAGTTTAGTACTTATCCCATGACCGAATTGGTCATTTATCTTGGTCAGTTCACTTAACGTTTCTCAATTTTGGTAATTTTTAGTCAGTTCACTGAAAGTTTTTCAATTTTGGTCATTTATCTCTTGAGAAGCTGTGGTGAACAAATTTTTTGGTCGTCTGGTCACTTATCTCTCATTTTGTACTGGTGACCAAGAGAAGAAAAAATACGAGAGGCCCAAATCTTCTGATGGGGGTTCGAATCCTGTTTAGGAGAAAGGCAAGAAGAAAGAGAAGACCAAATGAAGTTACTGTCAAAAGGGTTGGCACCCTGAGATTACATGCGTGAAGAAAACTATTGATATGATGACCCATCTCCTCTAGAAGAATAACATTCATATTCCAGAAAGTTCAAAGAAGAAGGAGGATGTTTCTTAAGACAAGGAGAGGTGCCATGCATTGATGGCTAGTACCTCAGAATCCTCCTCTTTCATCATAGATTCAGGTGCCTCAAGGCACATGGCTTCTGCAAGAGATTATTTCTCCACTCTCTCACCTTACAGTGGTCCTTCCATTCTCATGGGTGATGATTCAGAGATCCCAACGAGAGGCATTGGGAAGATCAGTCTAGAAAATTGTTCAGTAATCTACTATATGTGCCTGATCTTGCAGCAAATTTCCTCTCTGTTTACTGAATGAACCACACTGGTTCGGCCAAGAGAGTGATTTTCACTCAAAATGATGTAGAAATTTCTGAAGTTTCTATAGGCAAAGTGGTAGAAGTTGGTGTTGTAGATCATGAGTCAAGAATGTATAAGTTCTCTCACTTTCTTGAGTACTCCTCTTCGGATGCACTTTTTTCATATGCTAATGAAATCAACAAACTTTGGCATGAGAGGTTTAAACACCTCAACTACACATATCTTCAAGCATTGAGCAAAGAAGACATGGTTGAAGGTCTTCCAACCATCAGATTTTCCAACGTCACTTGCAAAGGGTGCATTGTTGGGAAGCATATAGAGCGCAAGTATGAGAAGGGGAAGGTAAGGAGAGCTGCTCATCATCTTGGTTTGGTCCATTCAAATGTGATAGGACCTCTTCCTAAACCTTCCTATGGAAACTCAAAGTATGTCCTAACATTCATTGATGATTTCTCCAGATATTGTTGGGTGTTCTTTCTCAAGCAAAAGTATGATGTCTTCCAATCTTTCAAAGTTTTCAAAGCTTATATGGAGAACTTCAGTGGGAGGAAGACAAAGGTCTTAAAGACTGATAATGGAAGGGAATCTGTCAATAAGGACCTACAACATCTATGTGAAGAAGATGGCATTAAAATTCAACATTTTGTGCCTTGACATACCCCAGCAAAATGGCGTGGTAGAGTGCAAGAATAGAGCATTGAAGGAAATGGATACATGCATGATGGAGGCTGAGTATTTGTCTCCAAAACTATGGGTTGAAGCCATTAATTGTGCTGCATATGTTTAGAACAGAGCACCACACAAATCCATGCAATGCATGACTCCATTTGAAGCTTGGATGAGACACAAGCCTAATGTGTCTCACTTCACGGTGTTTTGCTCAATAGCACATGGGATAGAATACCTCCAGAGAAGACAAAGGCCTTGCAGCCCCAAAGCAAGGAGTCTATCATGGTTGGATATGCAGAAGATCCAAAGGGCTACAAGCTCTTTGACCTCTCATCTCATAAAACTTTCATTGAAAGGAGTGTTTAGTTCAAAGAAGAGCCCATGCATGCAACATAACAAGAAGAAGGGGAATGCTCAAACCCCCTACATGAAGAGGATGTAAGTGATGATTCATTCTCTGATATTTATGATTATGATATTAAGGATTAAGATGATGACATGCATGCAGACCATGACCCTCCTACAAGGCCCAAGTGGGCTGAGAAACAATACAAGATGCTGGTGAGCTTGCAAGTGATCCACAAGAACCTACGAAGACTAGATCTTAGTTTCACAATGCCTTGTCTTCTTGTGATCCAGATCTTCATGGGTGATGTTTTCTTATGGTTGGATCTGATACAAAATCATATGAAGAAGCATCAAAAGATCCAAGATGGAAAACAACCATGCAAGAAGAGATGAACTCCCTCCATGACAATGAAACTTGGGATTTGGTCCCTCTTCTTTCCAAGAGGAAACTGGTACAATGCAAGTGGGTGTATAGGACCAATATGGCCTTTGATGGTTCTGATATGAAGTATAAGGCTATATTTGTGGCTAAAGTCTTCTCTCAAGTCCACGGAGTGGACTATACAAAGACATTTTCACCTGTGGCAAAGATGGACTCAATTAGGCTAGTTTTGGCCATTGCAGCTTCCAAGTGATCGGAGGTTCGTCACATGGATGTGAATAGTGCATTTATTCATGGGTATCTTGATGAAGAGATCTATATGTAGTAGCCTAAAGGATTCATTGCAGATCTCACACTTGTTTACAGGTTAAAGAAGCCCCTCTATGGCCTTGAGCAAGCTCCTAGAGCTTGATATGCCAAGATGGACAATTTTCTGCTATTACAAAGGTTTGAGAGATGTAAATCTGATCCAAATGTTTACGTGCAGCTTGTTAGTGATCTGATTTTGATTATTGTATTGTATGTTGATGATCTATTGATCACTGGTAGTTTCATCCAAGAATTAGGTTCAGTTAAAGTTGCATTGCACAATGCATTTGCCATGTCAGATCTAGGATTGTTGAAACAATTTCTGGGTTTGGAGATTAATCAAACTGTTGATGGGATCACTGTTTCTCAGTCAAGATATGCTTCAGATCTGCTGCATAAGTTCAATATGGCTGAATGCAAGGCTGCTAAGTTTCCATTCCGTTCAGGACTTGAGCTCCATAAGTGGGGTTCTTCACCAATGGTCGACAATTCACTGTATAGACAACTAGTTGGGAGCTTGCTGTATCTCACACACTCTCGACCAGATTTGTCTTATGTTGTAGGAGTTGTTGCAAGACACATGAAAGAGCCTCATGAGGTCCATTGGAAGGCCTCCAAAAGGATATTGCATTATGTGCAAGGTACCAAGTTGTTTGAGATACACTATGCAGTTGGTTCATCACTTGAACTAGTTGGATTTATTGATTCTGATTGGGATAGAGATAGTACCGATCGGAAGTCTACTTCTCGTTATGTGTTTATGTTTGCACATTGTCCCATTTGATGGTCTAGCAAGAAGCAGCACACCATCTCCTTATTTTCAGCTGAGGCTGAATACACGGGAGCAGTGAATGCAACTACACAATGTGTGTGGTTGCAAGGCATTCTTGGAGAGTTTGGATTTGTGTTTGATTCACCCACAATCATTTGGTGTGATAATAAAAGTACAATCAAGATCTCCATTGATCCAGTACAGAGGCTGATGACCAAGCACATAGAGATTCACACGCACTACATTCGAGGATTGGTGCGTGACCAGATTATTGCCTCGCAGTATTTCCCATTTGCTGAGCAAATTGATGATATCTTCACCAAGAGTTTCACAGAGAAGACTCTCACTTACATTAGATCACTCCTTGCGCTGAGTGATGCATGGTGAAGACTGGTTTATTTTCCATATTTGTTTCATGTCCATTTTAGAGGGGAGGTTTTATTTGCCATGTGGTTTTCCTTCTTACCTTGGTTACATGGACTAATAAAAATTGTTGTTCTAAAAGGTGACTTGAGATTTAGTTGCGAATGCCTTATATTTTGTTTTGGCTACATATGTCTAGCTTATGGGGGGTTTTTATAACATTATTACACGTTATGACCTCAGTCATACATTAATTTGATGATTAACTGTTCCAAAATAAGGTTAATCATGACAATCCAAGGTTGTTAGAAGTTAGTTGGGGCAATTATTAGACAATCCACCACTTTTAGGCCAAAATCCAGTCAAACTAGCTGTTAGGCGCCCTATTTATGTCCACATCCAATATTTATTACCACTACCTGAGCTAGGGCACCCTGATTTCCCTGTTTTAAAGAACCGTCTTTGACTTAAGGTGCTCATGCAATGTATGTGGACATTTTGGCCCTTTTTAGTTGTTTTGGCCTATCCTTGGCCTCCTACACTCCACCAAATCCTAACCACCACATATGTGACCATCATTAATGCCATCCCATGTCTACCCAACGTTCACATTGACAATTCGTAGCTGTCAGAGGTGATTTGGGAGCCTATTGGTCAACCTAGGGGGGATTGGGGTCCAAAGTAAGCTAGCCACTTATAGCTGCCTCCAAAGGGAAACGATAAATTCTTCCAAATACTATATAAATGTATTCACAACTCATTTCTGGATTGGACAGTTATAATAAACTTGCTATTTGATCATTTGTGTTACTGGTTTTTTATCATTTGTGACTAGTTTTTGATCATTTGTGTTTCCAGAATTCTTTTTACACTATTTTCTTGCATACTTAGCCAAATTTCTTAATTGTGAGGTAATATTTAGCTAGTAAATGCTACTGTGACTTAGATTTCACATATTTTTAAGTTTTCCTTTAAACTAATATGTTAACATGTTACCTTTATTTTATTATAAATATGATTAGAAATATTAATTCATGGTTATTGCTTTATGCTTATTTTAAAGTTAGATTTATAAGTATTTATAAATTAAATGATTAAAGAATGCAAACGTATTTGAATAATATATATGATCAAAGGCAAGATTTCATTTAGAGAGTATATATATATATATATATATATATAAAATCTTATAATTGATGATTGTCAAGTTAAAATATTAAAGTAAATTTATATAAATGATATAAATAAATAGAATTTTGTTCATTGATATAAATGATTTTTTAAATTTAAATTATTTAAAAAAATGTAAAATCAATTACATAAAAATTTTCAATTCAAATATTATAAAATAGAATTTTTAACCATTAAGATTAAATTTATAATTTTAATCGATTTTGGTGAAATGATTAATGAATTGCAAGGCATGAGATGCAGTCATAATTCAAATTTCAAATCACTACGTGATAAATGATGTAATTAATTAATGTCATCATTCATCTCTTTGTCCTAATTCCACTAGAGAGATTGCTGAAATAAATTGGATTGCTAAGGTAATCGTAGTTAGTATGACAAACATTTTGACACATGGATACAATTTCAAGATTGTGAAAAATATTTGTAATTAATGCATCAAATTATGTTTGAAATCTTTAAATAGTAGTAAATAATTATCGAAATGTTCTATCAATTAAATATTTTACTCATCCATAAAGTTTCATTTGATTTGTTGGGTGAGATTCAATCTCATTTTGTTTTGTTTATCGATAGCTGAGATAGTTAACGAGAATTTTGATATATTTTGGAATATGCCACTGTGAGTTGCTCTTGCTTGGTGAGATAAACAAGATTTTACTATTCTAATTCTAATTTTGTTCTCTGACAAAATGAAAAAAATATTTGATTTGTTTTTCTTACCCAAAAAATCTGTGCAGACTCATTACAAATGACTTTATTCAGGAATCTGCAATTGTTGCCTATAAACTTAGTTTGCTCATTGGGATGGTTATCATGTTTCTCCTTAGCAATAAAACACATTAGTGAAAATATAATGAGCTTAGTGGAATTTACTTATCTAGGAGTTGCCTCTATACCTAATTTAACCATTTGTATTATTATCCTCATAAGAGGTCGACTTGATCTAGAGATGAGTGCTAGGGATGCCTTAGACATCTTAATAAGTATGGAATTAAAAGCCATCAATGAAATTAAACCTGGACTAACCACCTGTACTGAAACAAAACTAGCTTCCATAAAAGGAAATAATTTCTAGAAGTAAAGGAGTTTTTCAAATTTCTTCAACGTCTAATAATAGCTTGTTTCAAAGAAAAAAGTAGTCAAATTACTACAAAACGATGATATTCTCAAGCTGTCTATTTAGAATGTCCTAAAATTGTTGCTACAGAAGGAGGAGCATGTCGGACTATTGTTGCTGCATGAGGTTTAATTCTGTCAATATCTTTTAATTTCGGACTTGTTAGGATATCCAGGATATCTCTGGCATCCATCTTCATATCAAGTCAACCTCTAATGAAGCTTATAATACAAATAAATAAATTAATTATGGAGGTAACTCCTAGAGCAGGAGATTTTACTGAGACCATTACACTTTCACTAATTTAAGTTACTAATAAGAAAAAACATGATAAATATCCCAATGAACACATTAGGTTTATAGTCAACAGTTATATATTCTTGAATAAGACCATTTGTAATTAGCTTACACAGATTTTGAAGGCAAGAAAAATAAATCAAAGGTTTCGTTCACCGTGCCAAGGAGCGGAATCAGAAGTAGAATAATAAAATGATGTAATCTCACAAAGCAAGAAAAATTTATAGTAGCACACTCGAAAATATATCAAACTTCTCATTCACTATAGTGACTATCGATAAACATAATAAAAGGAGGTTGAATCTCACACCACTTATCAAGGTAAACTTTATGGTTGAGTAGAGAATTTAATTAATGGTAAATTTTTATGATCATTTATTGATATTTAAGGATTCCAAAACATAATTTGATGCAGTAATTGTGAATTATTTTTCATAATTTCGCTGCTAGATGTATTTGTTGAAATGTACGTCGCCTTAACTACGATTAGTTGAGCAATCCAATTCTTTTCATTAGTCTGTATGAAGCAATTACGACTATAAACACTAATGATAGTGTTTATTCATTCCATTATTCATCATGTAAAGATTTAAAATTTGAATTGGATCTTCATCCCATGCCACAAGATTCATTAATCATTTCACTATGATCAATTAAAATTTTAAATTGAATTTTAATTAAAAAACAAATTTTCATAATATTTGAATTAAAATTTTTGATGCATATGCGTTTATATTTTCTTAAAATAATGTAAATCTATATTTTCTTAAAATAATGTAAATCGCATAAGTTATTATTTATATCATTTTATATAAATCTATTTTAATATTTTAACTTGACAATTATCGAGTATAGAAAAAATAAGTGTGTATTATTTTAAAATTTAATTTTTAAATACTTGTAAATCTAACTTTAAAATCAACTTAAAACAATAATTAGAAATTAATAATTCTAATCATATTTATATTAAAATAAAAGTAACTGATTAGTTTAAAATAGAAACTTTACAATACTTGCACAATAAACATATGTTATCCATGCAAATATGTTTGAGTATATGAGAACATAAAATTTGTAATAAAATAACCAAATTTCTTCATTTAAAAAAATAGTTTATCATTGTGAACTACATCCATTTTGTATGCAAAAATAACAACTTGAAAGAAAATAACTTTCAAAGAAAACAATATAGGATATTTAACATTTGCATTTTTGTAACCAATATAGTTAAGATTCTTATGCACCCTATAGAGTTCTGGTGCTTCAAAGACGTAAGTGTGTGCACCTACAAGCATTTCCATAAGTCTTGTAGGTACACGCGAAGTACTGTGCATGACTGTACGAACTTAAAAAAGATGGATCATAAATTCTCTCATCCAAGACAAAATGATGGTCAAGTTTTGATTATTCTAAGCATGAATGTATCAATTTAGAAAGGATGGATTGAGTTTTGGCTATCGAAAGTACACGTACGAGTTTAAAAATGATGGATCCCAAATTCTCCCATATGAGAGACAAAATGACGATCAACTAATTGTTAATTAAAAAAAAATGAATCTAGGATATTAATTATTTGCAACCTATATAACTAAGTTCATTATGCACCCTATAAGGTTTTTGTGATTCAAAAAGGTAACGAAGAGATCTCTAGCAGGAATATAAGCATTGTCATAAATCTTGTAGGTACACGTGAAGCATTGAGCATGAATGTATGGGTTTAAAAAGATAGATCCCAAATTCCCTCATATGAGAGACAAAATGACGGTCAGGTTTTGGCTATCAAAAGCACTAAGCATGAATGTATGAATTTAAAAAGGATGGATCCCTAACTTGCTCATATGAGGTATGCAAGAGCTCCGCGGTAGGACTATAAGCATTACCATAAGACTTGCAGGTACACATGAAGCATTGAGAATGAATATATGAGTTTAAAAAATAAGGATCTCAAATTCCTTTGTATGAGAGACAAAGGGATGGTTAGGTACATGTGAAGCATTGAGCATGAATATACGAGTATCAAAAGGATGGATCCCAAATTCCTTCATATAAGAGACAAAAGGATGGTCAAGTTTTGATTATCGAAAGCACCGAGTATGAATGTACAAATTTAAAAATGTTGGATCCTAAATTTCCTCATATCAGAGGCAAAATGCGAGTGAGGTTTTGGCTATCAAAAGGACTTAGTATGAGTGTACAAGTTTAAAAGGGATGGATCCCTAATTCCCTCATATGAGAGACAAAATGAGGATCAGGTTTTGACATGGAATGATGGAGGAGGTCATGTGATGGAGTCACATTGCATACATAAATGTGCAGTAGATAAGATGTAATTGTTTGGTGGTTTGAGCATTAATGTGCTTTCGACAACCAAAATTTGACCGTCCTTTCCCTCTCACATATGAGGGAATGCAGGATCCATCCTTTTTAAACACATGTATTCCTGTTTATTGCTTTCAATAGCCAAAACTTGACCCCCATTTGTCTCTCATATGGAGAAATTTGGGATCCTAAATTCCCTCATATGATAGACAAAATGATGGATAGGTTTTGGCTATTGAAAGCACTAAGCATGAAGGTACAAATTTAAAAAGGATGGATTCCAAATTCCCTCATATGAGAAGTACTGTTAACTCTGCAAATCACTATGTTCGCTACAACTCAAATAGCATAGTGTATATATTTATTTGTTAAATAATATCTAATTATTTATAGTGATTAAACATTTAAATTATAAAAGTAAAATAAAAAATAAAATGTTAGAAAATTTTAAAACTATATGAGAGTACATAATTGGATTTAGGATGAACTTTAATGTAATGGATTTTATAAAAAAAAAAAAGATATATTTATTTTTATGAGTTATGTATTATACCGTAATATTTCTAATTTATATTCTCATTATCTGTAGGGACCCTCAAAATTTCAATAATATCATATGCATTTCTCAAATTATCATATAATAGGAAAAGTTTCAAAATAAATTTCAACAATTTACGATTCTACTTGTAATTCATTCATGTATTCTTTAAAATGAAAATGAAATATCATTTTAAAGCTACAAAAGAAATTAAGCATTATTGGAAGATGAAACCTGATTACGACGGTTTTCCAACTGCCAAAGATGTTGTCAAAGTTCAAGTAGTCTTGATTCTGAATCCAACCTTTCCCAAACACCAACCGACTCTTTGATTTACCTCCCTACCACACTGGGAGTAATCTTCTTCCTTCCAGTCCCTCGAGCTATTAGGGGTCGTAAAGAATAACACACAAGCCAAGATTATCCAACAATGATCACCCAATCACCAGGATAATTCCAACACCAAACTCACATAGTCACACAAGTTCTCAGTTTTTCATTACGAAAACCATCTAGCATTAGGAAGCCAAAAAGTGCCTTTTTCCTTCCATGCGTTCTTTCTTAAACAGAAAAATCCTTTGTGACACATGTCTCTCAAATGCAAAATTACCATTTTTATTAAATTTCCAATTATTATTTTTCATCCAACCATGTGTCACCTTCACATGAGGGTGCACATAAGTTTCACAATTTACTCATAGATGTTCCCTTATTCTAGAATTTCAATCCCCAAATTTGTGGGTGCAAGTGGAGTCTAACCCAAAATTATCCCAAGTCTATATTTGTTCCAAATCTAAATATTCTTTATCTTTTTATTCTCGATATTTAATTTAATGCACATCTTTTCATGAGATAAATTTATTACTTTTTTGTTGTTGTTGCACAAATAAACTAAATGCATACCTATATGCTAGTACAAGTATGTACATAAATTCATTATTGTCTAGGTACCACATCTATGGGTCCTTCCGACAAATAATTAATTGTTTTCCTTGTGTGGGGAGTGGGATGTAGACATTTAGGAGCCGTTCTTAAATCGATCCTCTACATTCTATGTGAGACTAATGGCAACTGAGGAATACGATCGTTCTTATTATGTGCCCTTCAACTTCATTGCATGTGACCAAATCGTTATGGTATACCCACACGACACACGCCACCTGAGAAAAGTTGTTAGGGATTTCAACTTGTCCATGGATTGCTATTAAGAGTCGACAGTTAGTCGCCGCACTCTTATGTGTGTTTACCCGTTGTCTACGACCCATTTTATTTCCATTTGAGATTTAGTCGGTAAGTCGTTTTACCTGCCATTGCACACACTCAAAGCGCACATTAATAACACTGCACAATATAAAAGATCATCGTGCTTTATTCAATTTCATCCATTGCTAATCAGCAATCAACATTTATTCACATATGCGGAATAAAAAAACCATTATTTCCATTTAGTCATAACATAAGCATTCACTTGCTTTATTTCTATTTTCACAATTCATTGAACATAATCATCAGTTACTATTCAGTCAACAATTTTATTCAAAACAAAACATAAAACATTTATTCTAGTTTATTTAACCAGGTCACTTTCAAATAAGTGGCCTCAAAAGTTCATCAGTCAAACTTGGTGAGAGGAGGACATTACATACACCCACTCTTATAGAAACTTCGTCCCGAAGTTAATTTTTGTCGTACATTTAGAGACAGTTTCAATTTCTTTTCATAATCAATTTTTCATGCCATTCTCCTCTATCTTCATCAAATAACCATGGCCATAAACACTAGTTGTTCAATCATCACTGATTTTATGTTTCATCCAACAAAGTTCCAACACATTCTCAATAATTCAATAGTAATCTCATGTAATGTAAATCTAGTAATACTTTTCAATAATTGTCAATACTGACTTAGATTTCCAATGGCTCATAGTCATCCATAAGGATCCGTGATATCCAATTAGACAACAACCTAGTTTGCATCAATTTGCCACATAACATGTATCCTATCAACTTTTAGCAAAACAAAATCCAAGTAAGAATTCAAATATATTTAGTTATCCTCTCTTCCAAGGTGAGAAGATAAACATCACATAGTCCAAAAAAAGTTAAAATCAATTCCCATAAGACTACTTCCAAAACAATGAGTTTTTAATAAAGTTGATTCTCAACTTCATATGGTTCTAGAGTGTCGGAACTTAGCGACTTTGACGAACATATTAAATCTTATTTCATAGTCTTTTCATCAGTACCTTCGTGTCCACGTCAAGTAGCTCATCATGTCCTTACCTCATTTCATCATTCCCATTATCATATGACTCCCTTTGGCTGACTTTCCAAGTCATATGCTATGTGTCGATATAGTCTCATCGAGTCTTGTCTCAAGGGCTAGTCGTTTCATCTAGGTTTCACTGTGTCATGAGGTTCACATCAATGCATTCATCTAATCGTGCTGATAGTTTCCATACTTTGTTTCACGAAAATAGTCTTTACTTGACCCTTTTGGCAGGTTTGTCAAGTTACACTTTCCACATTATCATGTGACGGTGAAGTCAAGTTTGCAGTTTTTCATTTTCATTAACAACATAGTCATGATGCAAAATCAATGTCCTTATGTTCAGCTCACCACACTAGTTACATCGATTTCTCGTTTTCCAATTTCTGAGTCCATTTCACCCTAGCGATCGTCTATTAATGTCTTGTCAAGTATATACATTTTTGCGTTATGACAACCAAAATCACCAAGTTTGCTTCCTTCGTTAATTGACCATTTGGGCTCATCCACCAGTTTTCTCATTACGACTATGTTCATAATGTTATAAGATACCTACGAGGTGCTCTCTTCGCAAGAAAACGCCAATGTCCTTCATTTTAAAGACAAAAAGGAGCCCCTTCATCAAGACTCTCTCTCTCTCTCTCTCTCCTCTCTCTTTCTTAAGTACCTAAAGTACAATCTTCATAAAATGCATTATAAAATATGCCTCCTTCCAATATATATAAAATCTATAAGATGCACGTATATAACATACAATTCTTTCAATTCTAAATATAGTTCTTTTCAATTTGTATAACATATACATAATGCAAGTCCTTTCATTATGAATCAAATATATAACTTACTATGGGCCATAACTAACATGTCTTCAATTCTAAAATTTAGTTCTCTCTGTAATGCCCCTAGATTGATTGTAGACTTTGTGGGCACTTGTTAAGTGATCGAGTGAATAAAACTTTAATAAAATTGTCCTTTGAATTATTATGTTTGAATAATTGAGAAACACATTATGATGTACATGATGACAAATTGATAAACAAAAGCAATGAAATGAATGACACCGATAGAAATGGCTACTTTACTTAATTTGATGAATGAATGCTTGCTTTGCTTAACGGTTAGCTATTTTATGAAATATATGATGTGAATGAAATAATTGCATGAATTGCTAAATGATTAGCAGAGTTACGAAACATGATTATGATTATGAACTGATTTACATGATGTATATTGATGAGTTATGATGAGTAGTACTACTGATGGGTACTTTGAGAATATGTGCAGCAACAGGTAAATATCATATCCAACTGACTCACAAAGGAAATAAATGGGTCGTAGGGTATGAATAAATCACACACAGAAGAACGACAATGATGTCGACTTCCTACGGAATCCACGCATGAGTTTAAAATCCCTTATCCGTTTACTAGGGAAAGCGTAAAGTCGTGTGAAGTGGACCATGACGGAATTGGTCACGTACAAGGTTGAGTGGCGCGAAGTAAGAATAGACTTACTCTTCAACGCCATTAGTCTCAAATAGAGTGTAGACGGAGGATTGAAGATAACGAATCCTAAATCCCTACATGAAGTTCCCGCAAATCAGATGAGACAAAGAATCATTGACGAAAGGACCCGACAATGTGGTTCCTCAATGATAAATGAAAATGATGGTTGAATGGACCCGATGATGTGGTACCTAGACCCAAGACGAAAACAATTGATTAGTATTATGCATTAAACATGTAAGTTTGCATTTAGGATATTTGCATATGAAATGAATATTAGTAATGAAAATAATGGAGAATAATTGATTTAGGAGTAAATGGTATACCAAGGATAATTTTATGGGCGAAATTTATCCCATGGGCTATTTTTCCATGTTTCTTTCAAAAAACAATTCGCCAATTTGCATTTTTTGAAGCCCCATTTCACTCAATTTTGATGGGGTAAACATTTTTCATTCTAAAAATCGCCAAATTATTATATAAACTATATAAAATCCTTAGAAATTGAAATAATTTTAGAAAAATAGCGTCAAATATTTTATAGTTGACATTTTAAGAATTGGTAAGATTCGTCAAGGTTTATACACTTTTATTTAAGTATTGGTTCTTAAAATTATCCTTGTGGTATACTAAACATTAGCATATAAACAAATCCACTTGCACCCACAAAAATAGAAACTCAAATTGGAGCATCAGGGGGGACTGACTTGAGTAAATCTAGGAATGTAGGTGCACTCTCTTAGGAATTTGACACATGGCTGGGTGAGGTAATTATATTTAAATAAACAGAAAATTAGGAATTTTTACATGGAGCAGCATGTGTCGCTTAGAATTTTCCTATTTAAGGAAGGCATGAGGAAAGGGAAAGACACCCTATGGATAGATGGTTACCATAATGTTGGTAAGACATTGATTTGCTTCTATTGTGAGTTTGGAAAAGGGTCTTGGTGGGGGGGAAACCCACTTCTGGATCATTGGTTTTTGTGTGTGAGATCTACGACCCCATTGCTCGGGGGTTCGGGAAGAAGAAGAGAATTCCCGGAGTTGGAAGGGAGGTCAACCGAGGGTTTAGTTGGACAATTTGAATTCGGACATTGGATCGATTGCGATTTCCTAGGAACTTCAACCACGGAGGGAGCACACATTCCTACAGGTTCTATTTGCTCCTAAAAACTCTATTTATTTCTGTCTATATTTTAAGAAATGTTTAAAGATTAGAAGAAGAATAATTAATCTGGAATGATTAGTTCTATACGATCTAATTTAATTAGATTGATGTATAAAGTGCAATTATGTAGTGGATTATTGTCTCCTTTTATAAAAGGACAAACTGGTGTCCGTAGATCGTGTAAACCGAGTAGCTAAACAATCGAGCAATACGCACACACACGCTGATCTGTGACTGTTTATTTTTAAGGAAATTAGATGTTGATTTTTAATTAAGATTTCTGGTGAGCAATATGCTTAATAGGTTGTTTACTGAGTAATCTGAATAGACAATGATCTGGCAATATCTAGTATGCAGATCGCAACTCTAATTTACATAACAATCATGAGGAATTATGTGTCGATTCTTTTTACTTCGGTTGCACGGGAATAATATGTTCATAGATTTATTCTTTGTGAATTCAATTTGACCACGATCTGTGGTTCGTAATACCCCAGATCTACTCAAATGTGATCTATATACATGCCTTATATGCTGGCACCCATACGATTTGCGAACCCATGGATCGTATTGTACTTGATCCACCTCCGCATAAATTTTATTTATGTCTTGAAATAAAACCTATGCGATCCGTAGATCATATCCTTCCTGAGTTATCTCTGTATTTTATTTATTTCTTGAAATGAAAATTCGTGTGATCGACAGATCATTGCAGGGTATTTTTTAAGGATTATATAATATTATACTTATGTATAGTATTCTAGGCAATTATTTTGGAATGTCAAAAACATGTATATATATAGGTAGGCGAATACGAAATATGAAACATACAATTTACTATTGAAATGTGTAAATTTTGGCGAATATTATGATGAAAAAACATATTTTATGTCAATATAGGCAATATTAGAGACTAAAAATTACCAAATAACGAATTTATTTTTTGAAAAAAACCCCAAAAATAGCCAATTAGTGAAATTTCGCCCCTAAAAATTACCCTTTGCATTCCTGATCGTCTTTGTATTTTATTTACCTCTTGAAATAAAACCTATGTGTTCTTTAGATCATATCCTTCATAAGTTATGTCTATATCTTATTTATTTCTTGAAATGAAAATTCCTGTGATCGACAGATCATTGCATACTTGATTGTTTTTGTATTTTATTTACCTCTTGAAATAAAATCCATGCAATCCATAGACCATATCCTTTCTGAGTTGTCTTTGTATTTTACTTATCCCTTGAAACAAAATTCATGTAATCGGTAGATCATTGCATCCTTGATTGTCTTTGTATTTTGTTTACTTCTTGAAAAAAAATCCATGCGATCCGTAGATCATATCATTCCTGAATTGCTTCGGTAATTTTATTTATTTGTTGAATAAAATTTGTATGAGCTATAGATCGTATTATTTCTAAATCGTTGATCTACGCATTAACTCCAGCTCACAGATGTAAACATCTAGTAGAACGAAATCATAAACTTTGAATTATTACTCTGCGCATTAACTCTAGTTCGTAGATGTGAACATCTCGTAGAATAAATTCCGAAACTCTAAATTTTCGATCTGCACTTTAACTCCAGTTTGCAGGTGAAAATCTATAGAACGAATTTGGATTCTAAAGTGTTGATATAAATAGAAGGATCATTTTGTTGAGAACTTAACTTAATTACTACATCAGTTTAATGTAGGGAATGAAATCCACCCTTTTAAATGCAGGAACAAAATTTAGATCGTTTTGAATGCAGGATTGTGATGGGTTTGATAACCCCGTAACCAAAAATCTATAAGTGCTACATTAGAATGAAAAACACATTTGTTAGGCTGAAGCTCTTTTTGCAATCATTAGTTTGGAACTAACTCATTTTCATTGCAGAGATTTTAAGAATTCGATCCGTGCCATGCAACTCTACAGTGCACCGATGGTAGAATGAAAACAGATCCACCGAGATATGTTACAAAATGTAGTTTGTATTATATTGATGCATCCGGGAACCTATTCATTTATAATTGCTTAACATATATAAATGTTGTTGGAAAGAACAAGTCTGAGTTTTCTATTTGGAGTATAATTATTATAATTTAATTCATATATTATGGCTTAGAAAATTGTTGTAGTATTGATGTTAAGAATTTATTTGATAATGTATACATGTCAAGAAACATTCGAATATTAGATTAACCGTGGTTGAAACTATAACATTGAAGTATTATACCACTTATGATGGTAATGAATTATAGGTAGATGCTAATATTGTAGAAGCATTTGAATAATTGATTTATGCGCAATGTTATACATAATAATCATAACCACAACATTAAGAGACTAGGTGACAGTGTAAATCCATTAGGAACATGCGATCATTAAAACAACGAAGGATGAATCAGAGTATAGAGAAGGATATGTAATTTACCGGTTAATTATGTTGTCAGTTTTTTATATTATAATTGGCATATGATGACAAAGCGATATACAATTTAGTAAATAAAAGAATCACTATATTTCCTCCATATGTTAGTTAGTATGCATACTTTCCTTCTATGCATATACATGTAAAGTGTGTCAAATTGTTGTCCTCAATGCTTACCATGCCCCTCCCTTTCATAAAGTGTTGTCCTCAATGCTTGACTAGTTGCAGATGCTTTTGTATGATGGACTCATCTTCCCTTGTCAATTATTCAACTGGTAAGTTCTTCCACTTGATGAGGTACTTAGTAATAAACCAATTTCGTAGTTGTTTGGTCCTTGTTTCAGTAATTTGTTCAGGTTCTAATATGACTTGTTTTGGAAGCGTCCAAGCTCTTATACCAAATGTTCAACAACAAATTGCCAAAAATGACAGGGAAAAGAGCAAAAACAGATCATAAAAAGTTCTCTACACCTTTAATGAAGAAATAAATGAATAGAAAGCCTCTTCGAGGGGGAAACCTCCTTATACAATGTAATAAGTACACAAGACAAGACAAGACAAGATGCTCAAATGAAAAGATCTCCTTCCTATATAGAGGATATTAAGAGGTACAATTACAACTCATTAATCCAAATCAACATAACTAATATAACCATATTAATAACAATTACAACTAATAGACCAAAGCCGACATCAAAACTAATGTAATGCACCACAATATAGGGGGAATAGTGCCCACATTTAGGGCTTAACAAGCTGATCCTCCACAACCTAATATGATGAGGGATCAACATATCCAATTGTATGGTGTTGGATTCAGGGGTCTTGTTCAGCAATTGGTTGCACATTAGCTCATAAACTCTCCAAACTAGTCCTTCAATCTAATCTTCAAATTAGCCTAGCAACCTCTCCAAATCATCCTTGCAATCAACTCTCTAAAAGAAACAAAGACCCTTAGCTCACAAACTCAAAATACTCAAATGAATAGTGTGAGAGAAATAGAGGAGGTGTGCTTGCTTTTATAGCTTTGTTAGGGGTTTAGGGTTATCTAGAACCTCCCCCCCTCAACCAACTTCTTGATTTAAAATAAAAATAAAAAAATGCATTGAAAGGCGTCGTTGTACGATTCTGTATGGAACTAGTCATTTCTGGTTTGAGAGCCTGATTTAGACCTGTTTGGAGTCCAAACCAATTGGACGAGTCGGTTTTACCAGTGTTGGTCTGGTGTTGGAAACCTTGGGAAGATCTCACCTGATCTCTGCCATACCTCTAACCCCAAGAAATAATGCATCAAGCTGATATCCTTCATCTCAAACTCTTTAGCCAAATCAGACTTGCTGTTAGATTTTTAATGATATAGCAGTATAATTTTCACATAATCAAGCACAAAAACACAAGAGACACAATAGCTTACCCTGGGAAAAGAAAAACTCAGGAAAAACCCAACAAACCTTTCTTACTCAGAGATTCAATACATAATACAACTACATCATATATGAAAGTGATCTATATCAAGAGAGATCACAAATAGAGAAGATACAAAAGAAAGAGCCCCAAAATCAGTCTTCTACAACCCTGCAGTCTTCTTCTCTTCCTCTTGTGCACTTGAGTAGCAGTCTTGAGTGAATTGGTTACTTGTCCAAATGAGGAGGGTGTCGCCTGTATTTATACTGGTTCTATGCTGACCTATTTCCACTCTAGGATGACTTTCCTTCCTAAACTGGACCAAGTTCACTTTTTTGCAGAATAAAATACATTTTATTTTATTTTCTTTTGTAGGTCGGCCTACTATTTCTTTGTGGCATTATTTTTCATTCTTTTAGGGCTTTAAATCTTTCTTTTGGCCCACCACAAGTGTACATAATAAATACAAGAATTTCTTATGATGGTACAAATAAAATCAACACTCCCTCTTAGCGAGGAAGGTATTCTGCAACATTGGCTTCATGACATCTGAATATCACCTGATTGGTTGCAACGAATATTCGATAGCATGTCAACCGATGAGAAACATCTTTCATTTCTAAGTGTTTTTGTTCTTCCGGGAATTATTTAATTTCTTCCTCCAACAAGTTCGAACCACTTGCATTTTTTGTTGTTGTCACCCAGATAAAATGGAGGAGGCAATGGTGCCAAGATGTTGAAACCCTCGGTTTCAACCAGCATTCAAGCAATAGACCATAAAATACGCACAACAAACCATCAAGAAGAATATGGATTGGATAGAACGTTCAGACAATTGTATATATTCTTAGAATGGGTATTTGTACATAATGGAATTGGTTGGAGCGGTTATACACTCGCTCCAACTAATCATTCATCAGAGTACATTAACATAGTATGTTTATCATGATGACAATTAGGGACTCAAAGGGTCCCCTCCAACATGTGCCTACAAAACTTATGGCAATACTTATATTTCTACCAACATGTGCTTACAAGATTTATGGCAATGCTTACAATCCTTCCAGAGAGCTCTCGGTTACCTCTTTGAAGCATGAGAACCTTATAGGGTACACAAGGATCTTGACTATATTGGTTGCAAAAACTAAATATCCCATATTCTTTTCTTTGCGATTAGCAATTAGTTGATTATCATTGTCTCTCATATGAGGGAATTTGGGATTTCTTCTTTTTAAACTCACACATGTGCTTTTTATAATGAAAACTTGATCCATTGTTCTTAAATTTGTACATTCAGGCTCAGTGATTTCGATAGCCAAAACATGACTTTAATTTTGTCTCTCATATAAGGGAATTTAGGGTCCATCATTTTTAAATTTGTATATTCATGCATAGTGCTTTAAGTGTACCTACAAGACTTATGATAATGCTTGTAGATACACTAACATCTTTGAAGCACCAAGGGTGCATAAGGATCTTGGTTATATTGGGTATAAATATGCAAATGCTAAATATTCTATTTTCTTTTCTTTCAAGTTATTCTATACAAAACGAATGTCGTTGGGAAAGGTAAACTACTTTTTTAAATGAGGAAATTTGGTTATTTTATTACAAATTTTATGTTCTCGTATGCTCAAACATATTTACATGGATAATATATGTTTATTATGAAAGTATTGTGTTAGAACATTATTACACCTTAGGACCTTAGTCATGCATTAATTTGAGGATTAACTGGTCCAAAATAAGGTTAATGATGAAAATCCAAGGTTGTTAGAAGTTAGCTGGAGCAATTATGACACAATCCACCACTTCTGGGCCAAAATCCAGTCAAACTAGCTGTTAGGCGCCCTATTTATGGACACCTCCAGCATTTATTACCACTACCTTATCTAAGGCGCCCTGATTTCGCTGTTTTAAGGAATTGTCTTTGACTTAAGGTGCCCATGCAATGTATGTGGACATTTTGGACCTTTTTGGTTGTTTTGGCCTATCATTGGCCACCTACACTCCACCAAATCCTAACCACCACATGTGTGACCATCATTAATGCCATCCCATGCCTACCCAACGTTCACATTGACAAATCGTAGCGGTTAGAGGTGATTTGGGAGCCTATTGGTAAACCTAGGGGGCATTGGAGTCCAATGTAAGCTAGCCACTTGTAGCTGTCTCCAAAGGAAAACGAATGCTTCCAAATACTATATAAATGTATTCACAAGTCATTTCTGGGTTGGACAGTTATACTAAACCTACTATTTGATCATTTGTGTTACTGGTTTTTGATCATTTGTGACTGGTTTTTGATCATTTGTGTTTCCAGAATTCGGTTTACACTATTTTCTTGCATACTTAACCAAATTTTGTAATTGTGAGTTAATCTTTAGCTAGTAGATCCTACTGTGACTTAGATTTCACATGGTATCAGAGCTATTGGAGCTTCTATTTGAACTAAGACTGCTTCAGCAGTGCACCAGAAGCAGTAGAGAAACCACATAAGTCCCTGGGGTCATTTCCTTGAAGCCATTGAAGAAATCCTTCGGAGTCTACCCAGGGTGTGACGCTCTCCCGAATGTACCTTCTATCTCAAATTAGCTAGTTAGGACCCCCTCTGGAGTGATTGAGAGTTTGCATTGTAGGTACACAGTGTTCTTTGTCTCCTAGTGCACAAGCTACAGAATGGAGCAGTCTCATGTCTTGCTCATTCCATTCAACTATTTTGAGTGTAAAGCCGAAATGGTGATCCCACTGAGATCTAGCCGAAATGATCATCCAACTGAGATCGAAGCATCTCTTCAGAGTGACCAAGGGAACAGAAACTGAGCCAAATTCTGCAGTAGAGAAGTCCAAGTTCTTCAATAGAATGGATGAAGCTTTTGGCATGCTTTGTCTCAACATTTCAAGAGACCTCTTTTTTCACATTGACAGTTGTAGCATCTCGAGAAAAGACTACTCTATTATTTGAATATTATTTTATTTTTACATTGTAATAAATTTGACAATGCACGACACATGCATGAGCCAAGGGGGCTCGGAGAATACTAATAGTTGAGTGAGTGTTGAGTTAAGAAGCTCTGGAGCACTTCGACTCGAACTAAATAACCGATGTTGAGCTAGAGGCTCTAGAGCATCAAGTGAACTAATGATTTTTTTTTGATGACTTATTACTATTTTATTCTTTCGAAATGACTGGGGCAACCACTCAAAGAGAAGCTGAGCATGCAAGGATCTAGACAAGTCAATAGCCCCCCAAGTAAAGTCGTAACCATCCAATAGGAGAGTAAAGGTCTAATTTATTAAAGTTAAAGATTTAAAATGAAGTGTGAGGATTTAAATAAAGATATATTAATTAAAAATTAATAACTGAATATGCTAGGTGTCAGTTAGAGAACTGAGTGTTGTCAGACCCAAAATATCTAGTAGCCTTGCCCCAAAAAATATAAATGGCAGAGAAGGAAACGTTGTTGAGGACTGTTTTTCCAAGTGAACTGAAGAGGGTCCAGTCGTGAGTTTGAGCGCTCAAACACCAAGGTACTGAAACCTGGTGTGTCCAATAAAGGACTGTCATGGGAGGACTTTATTTTTATTAATGCATGGAAATTATCATACAGATGGACTCACACCAAATAGGCTGATAAACGAACCTTGTGGACACTCTGTTGTAGCAAATAGAAAATTTCCCTAGGTCTGTCTAGGTTCTTGTTATGCTCAGCTTGGCTTGGGGGTGACCGGTGGAACGATCCAGGAACGGATCGCGGTCTAAGGTTGGGAGGAACGTGGAAGCTCCTCGGTCAGTTAGTCTGCAGTAAATTACTGATAAGTATTTTAAATTCAAAGTTTCTACTGATTTCCTTTATTTATGCAACTGTTATTTACCTTATAATATGTTATGAATAAATTTCTGAACCGGTCAGATGCAGTTCTGCTAATGGTGATCAAGTGACCCAATGCATGTTTTAGGTTAGATTTTTATTAATCGACTTTTGTATTAAATAAATATAGATCTATTGTCACTACCGTACAGATTAAGAATTGGATGGATAGATCTCTCTAATCCTAGGTTAAATATGAGATAAATGCAGATCTGTGAATTGTTAACCTGATATAGATAATATCTGAAATCACTATGCTAGCCTTGTGCAAATAATGCAGGTCGTGCAACCCAAAAATGTAGGATCTCTTCCTTTTGTTTTTATATATTATCTGACAAACTTAGATCTGGCTAAGATTATCCCGTTAGAGCTGCAATTTATTAGTTTTGTTTCAATATTAATTTAGCCATGGCAATGCAAGATTTCTCCCCTTTTTTAATATCTTACTATTAACTGATGAAACTAGATTGGACTAGGGTTATTAACTTAGAAAATATTTTATTACCTCGTTTGAATGCATGTTATTATTTTTCTCTTTTAAATGTACTTTATTATTTTTCCTGTCCATACCATTTAGCAATGATAATGCGGGAATTTCTTCCCTTTTCCTTTTATAATATTTGTATTAGCAGAGAGACATCGATCTGGTTAGAATGACTTCAGTAAGGCGAAACCTTCTTCTATTTTCATCTGTCATTTCTTATTTAAGTTTTTAAAACTCCCTTTGATTGTTATTGGCGAAATACTGGGGTCAAAATGCTTACCGTGTGATATTTTCTTATAAGTAGGGAAAACCCCTTAAACCCTTATGCAAGGAGAGAAATCGTTTAGGATTTCCGAGCAATATGCGCTAAACCATCGCATGGGATAGTTTAAGTTAAACTTCTCCACAGAATAGTTGTTAGTGAATATTATATGTTTTAGTGCAAGGAAAACACTGTAAAAATCATGCATTGATGTATTCACTTTTCAAACTATATATATATATAACAAAATTATCCGATCAGCATTTCACCTTCCAGAAACATAGCTCACAACTTAAACACATTACCATTCAATACTTTTCTAAAGGACAGAAGCTACACGTTTTCACTAGTAATTAAGTATAGGAATCCACGTATAGAGACCACGTGACCTTTATTTAGGGCCACACTTTTCTGCCCTTATTAAGGGACTTTTACACTTTTCAAAACGAGACCCAAAACTCATCAAAACGACTTCTACTCATAAACAGATGCAGTTACAGTCAACAAGCATAAAAATGTGCACGAAAGGGCTGTAAATTGTATGCTGTTAATATACATAACCTTGAGGTAGAAAACGAACTTCAGATTGAAGATTTCTCTGTGTTAGTAGAATTTCGATATGTATTTCCAGATGAAATTCTCGAGTTGCCACCCAAGAGGGATTTAGACTTTTCAATAGAATTACTACCAGGATCTGTGCTCGTCTCAAAGGCGTCGTACCGTATGAGTACCCCCGAATTGGTAGAGCTGAAACTTCAGCTACAAGAGCTTATAAACAAGGGTTACATTTGTCCTAGTGTATCCCCGTGGGGAGCACCCATCCTTTTTGTCAAGAAGAAGGATGGAACCTTATGGATGTGCATTGATTATAGACAGCTGAACAAACTGACAATTAAAAACAGATACCCTCTTATGAGGATAGATGACTTATTCAACCAAGTTGGGGGAGCAAGGGTGTTTTCCAAAATTGATTTGTGCTTCGGGTACCATCAGGTAAGAATCCGAGAAAAAGACATAAGCAAAACTGCCTTTAGGACACGGTACGGACACTATGAATTTGTGGTGATGCCCTTCGGGCTAACAAACGCACCCGCAAATTTTATGTGTATGATGAACAGTATTTTCAGTAAGTACTTAGATAAGTTCGTACTGGTGTTCATAGATGACATACTAATTTACTCGAAGAATGAAACAGAACATCAGGAGCACCTCAGAACCGTCTTGCAAATCTTAAGGGAACATCAACTATATGCCAAGTTCAGCAAATGCGATTTATATAGAGATCAGATTCAATATATTGGACATATTATCTCCGGAAAAGGGATAACTGTGATCCAGAAAATATTAAGGCCATCAAAGAGTGGCCGACCCCTGCAAATGTCACGGATATTAGATCCTTTTTAGGGATGGCAGGATATTATCGGAAATTCATTGAAAAATTTTCTAGAATAGCTTGTCCTATGACCTCCATACAGAGAAAGGAAAGCAAGTTTTTGTGGACAGCCAAGTGTGAAGAGAGCTTTCAGAAGCTGAAATAGCTACTAACAACTGCACCCATATTAAGGATTGCAGATCCGGATGGAGATTTTGTGGTTTGCACTGATGCAAGTAAGGAAGGGCTTGGAGGAGTCCTCCTTCAAAATGACTTCGTAATTTGTTACGAGTCACGAAAACTGAAGGATCATGAAAAGAATTACCCAACCCATGACCTTGAACTGACTTCCATTATTCATGCACTAAAAATGTGGAGACACTATTTGATGGGAAAGAAATTCCTTCTTAAAACAGATAGCATGAGCTTGAAGTATCTTTTTGACCAGCCTGATTTAAATGCTAGACAAGCTAGATGGCTGGCGTTTCTAAGTGAGTACAACTTTGAGCTGAAACTGTCATGTCCCAAATTTGGAATTGGGTCACAATGGCCTAATCACATTGGTCATATTCATTAGAGTTTGTAAAATTGATGTTAAAGGTCAAATAATTGCCAAGGAGGAAAATTACTAGTTTCCTAGGTTTGGGGTGGAAGCTTTGGGATTTGGAATAATGGGGATAATAAATGATGTTTGAACATTAGAGTGGCATAAATATTTAATAAAGGAGCTAAATAAATATATACAAGTGAAAATCAAAGTGGCATTTGATCATGAAGACACAAGGAGGAAGTGGGACCCACATATGGCTAGATTTCCCCGCTACACTTGGCATCATTCTCTCACCAATTCGAATTCAAGGTGAATGGTAACATACTTGGGGGAGTCCAAAAGGTATTTTTCATGGCATGACTCATCCAAGGTCGAAATATAGAGGAAGAGTAACTCCCATGGAAGAGGAAGAGGCAATTTGGAGCTAGTGAGACACTTGGGCTAGATTCCCTAGCTCTATGACAACAATGATGAAGATGCTATGACACCTATGACACAAATCAGACATGAAGGCTGAAATATGACATATATGACATGTCAGGGCTAAAAATAGACTCCAAGAGGGCGCTCAAGGGTGTTAGGGCAGCTAAGATGCTTCCACATGTGATTTGGTGGAAGTGGGAAACTAGGAATTGTTGTACAAGTGGTGTTCTTTGGAATCTCTTCCCAACTTGAGTTGGCATGAGTCTCTTGGAAGGAATTCAACCCATGGAGGAAATTAGAACTTTATAAATTTCAATAACAAAGAATGAAACCAGCTTTTGATCATTTGTAGAATTTGCAATTGCATTTGTGAAGAGGGAGATCTAGTGGATGACTAGTTGCTTGCCTTAGCCAATTTCGAAGGTGAAAGATTCCCATCCAAGTTGGCAATTGGAAAGGCCATTCAGACCTTTCATTTGGAGCTTTAATGGATTATTTATTTGCAGGTGTAAACTACAGGGCAACTCATGGTTTCTTCTATTGCAGCTCACTCCTTCAACCATTTCCAGTATTGATGGCATATTCTTGATCCTTGAGGGAGGGCGTTTTTGGTGAGCTATTGTACTCTTTGGGGGAGATTCTAATGCCCCATTTCTTTTTTAATATGAATTAAATACTTTGTTCTTCATCTCCAGAAAGTTTCAGGTCGAAATTCTAAGTAGAAATGTATAAATCTCAATTTTAATGAAAGAACAGTGCCATTTCCCCACTACCTTGTTGTGAATCAATGTAGGGTGAAAAAATGAAGATGGGTGTCTATTTTGGGGGGTCTCGTGAGAAAATAATTCTGTTTTTTTCATGTCTTCCAACTTCGGGCGAACAAAAGTGATATTTTTATTTAAAATTTCACTTTGCCGTAAAAAGAAAACTTTTGTAGAATTATGTTAGCTTTCTACTCATAATTTTTTCAATTTTTTTTATTAAGATTTGATATGTCGATCTCGCAAATGTTTGACAGTGTGTTCTTATAAAATGAAAAGACTACAAAAGAGTTATGATTTGTTGCACCACTAAAATCGTTGTTAGACTTGTGTTTTGCAAAAACTGAAAATGCTACGACAATCTACCCACAATGTACTAACGCGTGACTATAAGTTTGCATCCAATGGACCTCTATACTAATTATTATATTTTTTTAAAGTCGATCCATGGGGAAACTCAGTCGATTTTCAACAACCTTTTTGTTGCACCACTTTTCTCTCAACCCGCTATAAAATCAAAAAATCTAAGACCACCCTTTTGAAGTAGACACGTCAATGAATCGACCCACATTTTCTTCGATTTTTTTGGTGTTGTATTTACAAAGTTATGGATTTTTCTTTTCGCTGTTTTTTTAAAGAGCTGAATCGTAACTCGACACATGTTACAAATATAAAACTTAAAAAATATCAGTTCTTATCTATATACAACAAAATTTATACCCTCGTAAAGTAGATTCAATAATGAATCTACTGGTATGAAGTCCGACATTCGTTTTGTTGTGTAAGAGGTGGTTTTCTCCTTCCGAAAATGGAGAAACCTGAAAATTTTGCAGAGATCTGAATCGGTCATGTTTCAGAGATTATTCGGCCGAATTAATTATTCGGCCGAATAATTATTCGGCCGAATAATTATTCGGCCGAATAACTGTTTTCCGTAACGGCGCCGTAACTTATAGCGAAGGTTATTCGGCCGAATAACTAAACGGAAAAAAATTTTCGTCGGCCGGAAAAAAAATAAAAATAAAAATTTATACTCATATAAATAAACATAAAGTTAATTCATTATTTTCGCATGTTTGAACTTCGCATTTTTTTGTCAAACTAATTTCGGAAGGAGGATATAATTTTTGCAAAAGGAGATTTTTACAAGGTATGTTTCTTCTTCTTCTCTACAAAAGGCACATTGAAGGAGTTTTTTTTTCTAAGGCATATTTACAAGAAGTTTTTCCAAACTATCTCTTTTCTTGTTGCATTTTTACAAAGAAGACATTTTTTGCAAAATGAGGTTTTTACAAGCTATGTTTCTTCTTCTTCTTTACAAAAGGCACATTGAAGGAGTTTTTTTTTCCAAGGCATATTTGCAAGGAGTTTTTCCAAACTATCTTTTTTCTTATTGCATTTTTACAAAGAAGACATTTTTTGCAAAAAGAGGTTTTTACAAACTATGTCTTCTTCTTTTTTACAAAAGGCACATTGAAGGAGTTTTTCCAACATATCTCTTTTTTATTGCATTTTTACAAAGAAGACATTTTTTGCAAAAGGAGGTTTTTACAAGGTATGTTTCTTCTTTTTTCCAAAGGCACATTGAAGAAATTTTTTTTCTAAGGCATATAAATGCAAGAAGTTTTTTCCAAATATTTATTTTCTTGTTGTATATTTGCAAAGAAAACATTTTTTTGAAAAAAAGATTTTTACAAAGTATGTTTCTTCTTCTTTTTTCCAAAACACATTGAAAGTGTTTTTTTTAAGGGATATTTGCAAGGAGTTTTTTCAAAATATTTCTTTTCTTAGACATGTTTGCAAGGAGGTTCTTTGCAAGGATGTTTTTTTTTCAAAGTAGCTTTGCACTTTTTATTTAATTGAAAGAGGTTTTTTTCAAATAGTTGTTTTCAGTTCATGTTTTTATAAATTCCGTAAATGTTTTTAAATCTTAATTTATTTGTTTTTACTATAAAGTAACATGATTCTTTAATTTATCGTCTATAGATTAAACAACCATGGGCAATAAGAGAAATCGTAAAAGAAAAGCTGATCGTAAACGTGATGATGATGATAATAGAGAGAAACAAAAACTCAGATATATTGCCAAAAAACAAAGGGTTGCTGAAACGGAAGAGAGAACTATTGAAGATATAAATACAGATTTACATGACAATGTTGAAGAAATGGAAATTGAAAATAGAGTACAAGAAGAACAAATTGAAGTTGAAAAGAACATTGTAGAAGATGTAAATAGTGATTTACATGCTAATGTCGATGAAATCAATATTGAAGATCAAGTTCAAAATCCAGAAATTGAACCTGGTATGTATATATCATATATTTTCCAAATTCATTTTTTTATAATGAATTTTATTTTTTGATATATGTTAAATTTAATTTAATTTGATGTATAGGTACTTTTACTATTGATGATGAAATGTTAGAAGACATTGATTGCGACAAATATGGAGAAAAACTACCAGTACATGTTGCACGATATCGTGCTACAAAATTTTATGATGAAGTTCTCAAAGATTACTCAATAGCAGGACAAGCACAAATTTTGAGATGTTTATTAGTGTCCAAGAAATTAGAAGGTGCTACATCGTTATTGGGTATTCACAAAGTAACAAAAGAGTCGAAATTGAAACAAAATGTGATGGAAAATATAGGCGATGCAATAAAAAAATTTGGAAAATCCAGGAAGAAAGATATCAGTGCTGCACGTAAAGCAATTCATACAGCAATTCTTTCAGCTAGTACTAAACAAAAGCGTTTGACAACAGAACTAGCAAAAGCAGTTGGAACATCAAGAAAAACATTATACAAACATAGCAAATTCAGAATGCAAATAGATGAAAATAATGAACTTGCTTGTTGGACAATTATTTGTAGACAACCTTACAAAGATAGATTAGGAGCAGGGGTTAAAGATATTGTACGAGAATATTGGTTGGAACATGCTCGAGTTTCACCAAATGCAAGAGATGTGATACGCAAAAGAATATCGCGAAATGTATATGAAAGCCAACCAAAACATATAATGGACATGACACAAGTACAATTGTTCAATAAATTCAAGGAAGATCATCGTGGAATTAATATATCAATCACTACATTTGTGCAACAAAAACCATGGTATGTTCGACCTATAACTATACGTGATACATGTTGTTGCCGTTATCATGTGCAATTTCAGTTATATTATGACACGTTTCTTGAATTTGGTAAAATGTTTTGGACAAATTCACCACCTCCGCCGACGATACGTGAATTCATATCTCAAATTTTATGTGAGAGAAATCACGATGAAGTATTTTATTCAAAGAAATGTGTCAATGGAAAACATTGTCATCATTGTGGAAATTTGGTGTTATTCCACAATAAATACCCTATCGATAATGATCAATCGTTGTCAAATGTAAATGTTGATTGGAAGAGATACGAATACATCAACTATACTACAAGTTCTAGTGATTCACGTTCCAAAAGAATTGATTTGCTAGAAGACAAGATATGCGTCACAGATTTTCTCAAAAAATTTGAAAACGAAATTTATAAATACACCCAACATTCACATAGAGCACGATGGCAAGATCTTCAATTCAAACAGTCTCGTGAAATTTTTCCACCCGGAACAATTTTGTCGGTGGTTGATTTTGCTGAAAACTATACATTTGCTGCACAAAACGAAATACAGAGTGAATACTATCACTCTGACCAAGTTTCGATATTTGTCCATGTTGTATATAGACATTCTCAACAGGATATCGATGGCATTGAAAGCACATGTGACAATCGAGATGTGATTAAAGAATATCACTTCTATATCAGCGATGATCGTACACACGACACACATTTTGTCCAACATTGTATAGAAAATATTTTCTATGACTCACTGAAAAAACGCGAAGTCAAATTCAAAGAGCATTGGATATGGTCTGATGGATGTGCGGGTCAATTTAAATCTTCACGATCATTTTTTTGGTTATGTCGACTTCATAAAGCGCTGAACATCAAACATCGCTGGAATTTCTTTGAAACTGGGCATGGAAAAGGTGAGCATGATGGTGCAGGAGCATGCGTGAAAAGAGCACTTCGAAGATGGCAAATGAACTATTCTTCAGCACGGTTTCATTCAGCTGCAGAGGTTGTCCAATGGTGTCAATTAAATCTAAGCCATGATTATAATCAACAATCAAAAGACGTGCGCAGGTATGTCCATTATTTTTTTAATTTATATTATTTCTTAAAATTAAAAAAAATGTATATACTAACATTTAAGTACACATGTACACTATTTATTGTGTAGGTTTTTTTGGCTTGTTGGGGTCCAAGATATAAATAGATCAATACCATATGACGCTAGCACCATACATGGAACTAGAGATCTTCACTCTATTCAAACAAAATCATTTCACAACGTGTTTGCATTTGACAGTAGAAAGCAATCATGCTTTTGTCATATTTGCATTGAAAATGTCGAATCTACAGAAGTTTGTGAAAACATAACAAACAACTACGTAAAAGCTTGGAGACACACAGAGATTAATCCAAAAGGAAAAATGCCACTGGCAAGTGTTGAAGAATTAGAATCAGAAGAAATAGCAATATCGTCTGATGGCGATAGAATTTCAGATCTCGTAAGAGAAGGTAATAAACTTGTTTTTGACTTTTTAATCAATTGTTCATTCTAATCCTTCGCCATAAGTGGTCAATTCAATTCATTTAAATACGCTAACACCAATCATAACTTGCACAGGAGATGTTTTCGCTGTGATTGCACCTATAGACAACAACGAAAATGTCAAATATTATTTGATGCGATGCACCGAAGGAAAAATGAAATTATTGGAGGACTACAACGACAACGGATTTACATACGAAAGAGGATCCATCATTTTAAAAGGCTACTTTTTTCAGCAGACGCATATGACTAAAAATTATGTATACTTTCAGGATTATGAGCCTGATGTTATATGTTGTCAATATAGTCATTTAGTATGTGCATCTCGAATAAAATTGATACAAGTTCCATCAAAAAAACAATTGAAAACCAAAAAATGGAAACTATCCATATGTGACCATGAACGGATAGTTGAAGATGGTATTCCATTACGATGTTTTTAACTATATATCAAAAATAAATTGATCTATATTTTTGTCCATGTCAATTGTTGTGTGCAATATATTTTTTGTCCAATTATCAAAATTGTTGTGCCCAATATATTTTTTCATTGAGATTTTATGAAATATTTTCTTGAATGACAACTAAGCTTAAATGATTGTACTTTAACATGCTTAAAAATGAATTCAAATATAATTTAAAAATTCAAAAGTACTTTATTCGGGTCCCCATATGTCTATTAGACCACTAAGGGATGAGATAACGGATGTGGCTATGCCCACTCCGCCCCGAATTTTTACTTTTGGTTGATTAATACTAACGAAAAAATACAAAAAGACCTATTAAATTTTGTAGTATATTAATCCATCGAACATGTTTCTTTAATACATACTTCACCATAAATATGATCTTAAATAGATGTCTTAAAATTGTAACCAAGTTCTCCGTCCCAAATCTTTAATTTAAAATATCGCTTGTGCAAATTCACATAACTGAAATCATGGCAAATGGAGATAACGATCATTTGATTTTTAATCACAAGCAAGGATTCCAGGATTGTGAAGCTTATGCTAAATTAGAAAAATGATTATTCCCAACAAATCAATGAAAATTCATCAAATTGTTGTTTAAAATCATTGCTCTAATTTAGCACAAACTTCAGAATCCTGGAATCTTCGCTTATGATTAAAAAACAAAAAACCGTTACCCCCATTTGCCATGATTTCAGCCTTCATCAAATGTACCTGAACATTGAAAATAAAAATTAAATTAATTAAAAATCCATTAATTTTTCCCAACATTAATTCTTACCATAACATTCATTTTCAACATTGAATATTTCCTAACTTAGATTATCATTTTAAAAACATTTCCAACACCTCCCATTCATTCCTACCCTTGGGTTGCACCTATCAAGACATTTTAAACATTCATGCAAAACATATTATAATAACACTTATTCTCAACATAACAAATTAAAAACATTCATTCTTCCATAACACCTCCCATTCATTCTTTCCCAACATTTCTTTTTCTCTAACACCTCCCATTCATTTTTTTCCAACATTGATTCTTACCATCACATTCATTGTCAACATTCAACATTTCCCAACTTGAAATAACATTTCAAACATTCCTAACACTTCCCATTTTCTAACTTCATAACATTCATTGTCATCATTCAACATTTCCTAACCTTGGATTGCACCTATAAAAACATTTCAAACATTCATGCAAAACATATTATAAATATTATCAAAACTCATGCAAAACATATTCTAAACATTTACCAAATGAGAAATAATGGACATGTACTCATGTATATAATCCAAAAAAGAGTTGATGAACTTGTGAATTCAATGTACATATATATATAATCAAAAAATAAATACCCTCCATGTTCAAAACAACACCAATATATAGATATCAACAAAAACTATAAAATCTGAACCACTATCCATCTCGACCAATATCTTTCCACTATTTTCCACTAGGACCTTCCCTGGGACTCAACTCCACCTACAACACACAGAAAAACAAATTATAAATTTAGATCATAAATTATTTAAACAATTTTAAACTAAATTCAAAATATTAAGATATTAAACTCATCTACAAAACAATTCAATTATTAAAAAAATCGTACATCAAATTCTTTGGATGCATGTCCACCACTTTTTTCCCCTAGAGACTTTCCTTTGGCTCCAAAAGATCTAAAAGAGCCAAGCTGCAACATGTACAAAAACAATTTTCAAATAAATCAAAAAAATATAAAACATTAAACTTATGTCAAAAATCATTTCTAGTTCGACAAAATTACCTCAGTGCCAATATCGGCATTCATTAAAGACCCCACATCTTCGCCCCCAATTTCCAAGTGGTCTCTTTCCTAAAATTTAAATTTTGTTAGTAAATAAAACATAGTAGATACAAATAATAAATTAAGCAAATTAACTTAAAACCAAAACAAAAAAATTAAAATCATTAGCTCACAAGAGATGGTAAACCATCTAAAAAGTTGGAATCTAATGAAACCTGCATAGATAAGTCAAATTAACAATAAGATACATTGATATTTATTAAAATTCAAGTAAACAAAAAAAATATCATGTTCAATCATAAATATTATAATTAAAATACCTCTCCTGAGCGCTCTTCATTTTGACTAGGATGCTCTTGATTTTGACTACTGGAGAATCGAAAATTATTTGCATTTAACATTCTCGTAAACTACAAACAAAATACATTTGCTTAATATACTTATTCCCATGTAGCAAAATATTCAATTCAAAATGATTAATAAAAAATCAAATAGATTATCATAGCATAATCAACAAACCTCTCCCATGCTCGATGTGTCATTAGATAACACATCTGAAGCTATATCTCGACAAAACTTAGCATAAGCCCTGAGATCATCAATGCTCAATGCATCTACCTCGTCATTCGTCTTGTAGACAAAACTCTGACGAAGAATAGCGCGAGCCTTCTCTCGCCCCAAACCAACTTCTACTCCTGCAAGAGCTGAAGCTAAACCATCACCTACTGATTCCCTTCCAATTGTCCCTAGTTGAGATGTTGTCTCCATCTCTGATCTTAAAGCCACAACCCTTGGTGGACGAGGTATCTCAGGTGGAGGTTGTATAGTGGCAGGGTCTCTAAGAGCACCTTTTCGATTATATATTCTACCCTTTCCAGCTCCATAAAAGTCAGAGGGAACATCGGTATAGTTAGGCTTCATACCTAGAAAAAACTCCGCATAAAAAAATCTAGCAAAATAATTAGGAACCTCATCGTTCCAAGGCAATCGACCATAAGCTGCAAGAAATCGATCATATATGAAATGTGCAATTTGAGGATGCTTGAAATATTGCACTTTCAACATTTTTCGCTTAAGGCCTTCTTTGAAATTGAACATTGAATTGGCTTGTTCTCTACTGACTCTCTCCTTCACAACCTCCCACTTATCTGGACCCATAACTTGCTCCTTTCGCATCCGCATCAAATGAACAAAACTATTTGTAGTTGGTCCAAGCTCATCGTATGCATCAATGAATTTTTGCAAAGATGCCAAAACAACCTCTAGACTTTGTCGACTCTCTGGAGGGAGATCCAAAGAACAAAGATCATTGTTCAACCTGTCATAGTGGGATTTACAACTTTCAAGAATAGTTTGTTGCACAACACCTCGCCATGGAAGCTCATCAGGTAAATCAGACGGATACGTTGATATGGGTGTACACCCCTCAGCTAGTGGAACATATGTCGTCCTAGCTCTAGGAGGAACTTCAGGACCCTGCTCTCCACCCACACCTATTCCATCATCTATATTCCTATCTTGATCTTCCCCTCGCTCCATCGAATTACGCACATCTTCTGAACATCGCTCTGCTTCAAATATAGCCGTAGTCAAAAATTAACTTTTTCCATAAATTCAACACACAAAAAATACAAATTATACATTATTAAACATTAATGTTCATACCAACAGAACGTTGGGATCGACGCTCTCCCACAGAAGACAAAGGAGAATCATTTGTACCCCCTCGAACTTGTTGGTGATCAAACGACTCGGACCCATGCAATAAACCTGAACCCTGCGGTGAATTCGACAACCTTCGACTACCAATTGGAACACCAATTCCTGAAGATTGTGATGACCTCCTACGCTTTCCCTTCGCAGACTCTCTTTCCATTTGATATAACTTCTAAATTTACACAAACATTAACATATTGAAAATGTACATAACTACCACTACAAGCATCAAGCCAATATTTGATTAAAAACTCCAACAAAATTTAAGTCCCCCTCCTAACTCTAATTAATTAACTAAAATTCCTTACCCTACCTAATATTGCAACATAAAGAACATATCTAATAATCATTTCATTATAAAACACAATTAATTGAAATAGTATAATAACCTTAAAAACTTTTAATCCAACAAATATGTTTGAATTATATATGTCAACAAACAAACATCTCACTAAACATATATATGTATTCTTATTAAAAGAATTCTAACTTATATTTATGATAATACAATTTACACACATTGAAGTTGTACATGTTAACTCTACAAACTCAAAACATATCTATTAAAAATCTGCATTCAAAATGCAGAGCTTCCTCAAATAGTATAACATAAATATACCCTTATTAAAAAACTTCTAGTTAAGATCTTTGATAAAACAATTTACAAACATTGATGTTGTACATGTTCATTCTACAAAATTAAAAACATATCTCTTAAGATCTGCGTAAAAAATGTAGAGCCACCTAAAATATTATAACTTACTTTCTTTTGTAAGTTACTCTCCTAACTCTAAGAACAATATTGCAGCATAAACATGACATCAATAATCATCCCATATTGTAATAGTTCAATCACCTTCCTAATTTTTAAACTATCACTTATGTTTTCATTCTATATCTCAATAAACAAACATTCCTTAATTTTTATAAAAAAAATACTTAATAACTTACAATATTGAATTTTTAAGTGACTTTCTAAGTTAACTCTGTTCATGAACAAAGTTCATGAACAGAGTTCATGAACTCAATTGACATTCTTGTACCTGACTTAACATCGTCACACCACATGTTGATCATTTATAAAGTTGTTTAATATATCCTTTATCATCACTTTATTGAGAATTTGGAAAACTTAATATGAAACTCATCAGGGATTAAGGTATAAATATCCATATATATAAAGAAGCAATAATTTCATGCATATCATAGCATATCATGAACAGAACTCTGTTCATGAACAGAACTCTGTTCATGAACAGAACTCTGTTCATGAACAGAACTTCTATGATAGCAAATGAACATTCATGGTTGATGGAATAGTAGTAAGTTCATAGTTTTCTTAATATTATACAGATACCCAATTCCAAGTAGGAGGTTGAGATTCATTGTTGAATGCATGTAATTAGATTGAATCAAAAACAACCGCCTACTTTAATGGGGTTAGTTCATCTCAATTATCTAAAAGCTTACGTCAATCAGAGAACCAATACCCTTTGAACAATGATAACAACATTATTACAGCTAAAAATCATTAACTAATCATAGCTAGTACTATTATATTATTCATATTCATATCTAACCTATAAATAATGGAATTCTGTTCATGAACAGAGTTCTGTTCATGAACAGAGTTCAAGAACAGAACTCTGTTCATGAACTCAGTCCACGAACAGAACTCTGTTCATGAACTCAGTCCACGAACAGAACTCTGTTCATGAACTCAGTTCACGAACAGAACTCTGTTCATGAACAGAGTTCACGAACTGAACTGTTCATGAACAGAGTTCACGAACTGAACTGTTCATGAACAGAGTTCACGAACTGAACTGTTCATGAACAGAGTTCATGGACAGAAAACTGATTCTCTAAAATAAAAACTGCATTTTAAAACATTTAACCTTCCAATATTAAACAGCACTACAGATTTTTTGAATTCTAATACTGCCAACAACATAAAAACAAAGTTTACGACGATGCATACCTCTATATAAAAATGCAGTGAAGAATCGTCGATCGCAACGCCGCCTCTATTCAACCCAGCAACGCTCAAAACAACACCTATTTCCTTCACAAACAACAACGAACGTCATTACATAAGCCCTATAACATTAACAAACAGAAATATTAAGTAAAAACAAAGGAAAAACGCACCTTCAACCGTTCAGATAAAGCCGCAACACCTTCAAAGCAGCCACCTACCAACACACACCTGACAACGAACACAGACCAACCGTCTGAATACCACCAACGAGCAGCAACTAGCAGAAATCCCAACCCGACGAAACGAGAAAACCGACAATCGACAGCAGAAGCAACCAACAAACTCGCTGCTAAAAACGAACAGAGCAAGGGCAGATCACACCCCGAAGAAACGTAAGAAAAGACGAACGACGGCAGCAATGGAGCAGACGCGAGTCGCGGAAAAATAGCCAGCCATGAAACACAAGCAGCGCGGCGAGCAGCGGGGTGGCGAGCAGCAGGTTGGGGCGTCGGCAGGGTGGCAGAGGACTACAGCGGGCCCATGCGGGGTCCAAATAATTCCAACAGGGAATGACAAATGGCAGCCGATGCTGTCTTTTTATGCAGAATAATTATTCGGCCGAATAATTATTCGGCCGAATATATATTCGGCCGAACAATTACTCGGCCGAATAAATATTCGGCCGAACAATTATGCGGCCGAACAATTATTCCGCCGAACAATTATTCGGCCGAATAATTGTTCGGCCGAATAAACTATTGCCCGAAATTTTTTTCCGTCCGGCAACCGTTTGCACAAATTTCAAGAGTCTCCGTTAAACGGGACGGAGAACTGTTTGTGGTTATTCGGCCGAATAACTTCAAAATTATTCGGCCGAATAATTTCAATTATTCGGCCGAACAATTATTTTTATTCGGCCGAATAATATTTTTATTCGGCCGAATAACTTCCGCTAAGACGATTTTGCACTGATTTCTCACGAAAGTGTTACCCACCTTCACGTTTTCACCCTGTAATGTTGATGATTTCGAATGAATGGATGATTCTATGATGTATTTGTGATCAATGGACTACCATGGTTGTATTTTACAAGTTTCATGTATTTTACTTGAGCATTTGAAGTATTTTTACTCAGTTTAATTCAATTGGGAGAAGAAATAGTGCCATTTGCCCAAGGGTCGAATTGGTGATTTTTGCAGTTGAATGGTAGAGGTTTGGAACATATGTAATAATCAATTAGTGGTGCACATGAGACCTTAATAACATCCTTAATACATTCCCTACCTCTGTTCATAAATTTGAGTGGGTTTGGAGGCAATTGGAAAGCCATTTTCAGTACTTACCCCAGGGGGATTTGAACCCCAAATTACTAGTAAAATTGCATACTTGGTCCAGAATCTTAAGAGAGTTTGCAGAGGTATTTTGGTGGCCATATTTCATCCTTGAACATCATATTCAAGTCCTAATATCATTCATACACCTTCCTTGAATATTTGAAGGCATTTGGAGTCAATTTGAGACCTAGAGACCAATACTAGTCATAGGGAAATCACTAGTAAAGTTACCTACATTGACCAGAATTGAAAGAATATTTGCATAAGTATTTTAAAGGTCCAAAGGAATCCCTAAAACACATATTTATGTTCTAATATCATTCATATACCTTCTCAGAAGATTTGGGATCATTTGGGGCAAATTTGGGACCTAGAGATCAAAACTAGTCAAAGGTCAAACTAGGGAAAAAAAGTGGAAAATTGCCATTTTAAGAAAATTCTTAACAAGGAATATTACAGTGGTATCAGAGCATGGTGTTGGCACTTGATGTGGTAGAACATTAATGAAGACCAGGAGTCAAGGAAATAAGCCACCACCCTTAGAAACTGAAACTGGATGTACTTTGGTGAAAGGGAAGAAGTAGGAGAAGAAGTGCATTCATTGGTCACCATGAGAAAGGATGAGAAAGGAACCTTAGAGGAGAATGAGGAGTTTAGAAAATTACTTAAACCATACTTTGAAGACAAGTGGAGGCAATAATTTCAAGAGTTCAAATTGTTTCTTAGTGAACTTGGAATCAACTCGGAAAAAATAATGAACAATGGTTCTCTTTTCAAGGAAAAGGATGAAATAATTTATGTCGCAAAAGAGGAACCTAATGTAATTGTGGAACATGAAGTACATATTGATATGCAGGTTCTTGAAGATGCTACACTAAAACAAGAAGAAGGACAAGCACTTGTCCTTGTTCAGAGGGATTATTAGTTGCCTCATGGAGAGAATTGCAAATCCTTGGAGGAGGCACATGATCTCACAATAGTTGGACTAGCCAATTATGGATAGGATGAATTAAAGATTTCAATAGGTAAGAGTTGTAAGGATTTAAGGTTGGTTCATAATTCCTCACTCCCTATTTCTTTTTCAACCACATCAATTGGGGATGAAAATTGGGTGAAAGGCTTTTTTCTAATGGTGCCACATGAGAGGTATGTAATTCCTACCTCTCATTTTGAGGATGACATGAATAGAGCACCGCATTATTTACATTTGCAGCAGAATATTTTTTTTCCTTGTGATGATACATATCTTCATGGACACACTTATGATGTTCAGTTGAGTCACTGGAAGACTCATGATCTTCTTAGCTCCTTGCTTAGTTCAATTGATGTTGGAGGATCTTCATTAACTATGTGGATGAAAGAATACAGGGCCGATTGTTTTGATGCATCTTACATATTTTTGGAGTAGCATTATAGGACATGGGATACTCACCTATGTCATTGGATCAGATTGGATTTTTCACTCGATGCTTGTATGTAGTTGAAAAATGATGGTCTACTTATTTGGAGGTACAAGCACTTTCATGATTCTTTGATGAATCATCTTCTCGATGTATATTTTCCTTATGTTGTTATGTACTTTGATGATATATATTTTGCACTCATGATGTTTGGAAGAATGCATACAAGAATATAGGATCCAGGAATCCTCTTATCTGATGGTATGGGTTGGAGAGCACTTTTAATTGTTGGGGTGCAATACAAGCAATGGGACCTTGGAATAATTTTTGTCTCATTGGTTTGAATTTTTTGGGGGGAAACAAGCAGTATGGGAGATGGATTTCCCACTTAATAAAGTTAATTTTCTCATAGTAGTGCAATATCAAGCATGGTGGTTCCTCTCTAAAATCTTCAAGGAAACTCAAAGACTCAAGGTTGGGCAATTCAATGGCAACTTCAAAGAATTATACAGGAAGCAGGTTCTTCAACACCCATGTTTGAAATTGCTTGAGGACAAGCAATATTGGGAAGGGAGGATTTGTCATGTCCCAAATTTGGAATTGGGTCACAATGGCCTAATCACATTGGCCATATTCATTAGAGTTTGTAAAATTGATGTTAAAGGTCAAATAATTGCCAAGGAGGAAAATTACTAGTTTCCTAGGTTTGGGGTGGAAGCTTTGGGATTTGGAATAATGGGGATAATAAATGATGTTTGAACATTAGAGTGGCATAAATATTTAATAAAGGAGCTAAATAAATATATACAAGTGAAAATCAAAGTGGCATTTGATCATGAAGACACATGGAGGAAGTGGGACCCACATATGGCTAGATTTCCCCACTACACTTGGCATCATTCTCTCACCAATTCGAATTCAAGGTGAATGGTAACATACTTGGGGGAGTCCAAAAGGTATTATTCATGGCATGACTCATCCAAGGTCGAAATATAGAGGAAGAATAACTCTTGTGGAAGAGGAAGAGGCAATTTGGAGCTAGTGAGACACTTGGGCTAGATTCCCTAGCTCTATGACAACAATGATGAAGATGCTATGACACCTATGACACAAATCAGACCTGAAGGCTGACATATGACATATATGACATGTCAGGGCTAAAAATAGACTCCAAGAGGGCGCTCAAGGGTATTAGGGCAGCTAAGATGCTTCCACATGTGATTTGGTGGAAGTGGGAAACTAGGAATTGTTGTACAAGTGGCGTTCTTTGGAATCTCTTCCCAACTTGAGTTGGCATGAGTCTCTTGGAAGGAATTCGACCCACAGAGGAAATTAGAACTTTATAAATGTCAATAACAAATAATGAAACCCGCTTTTGATCATTTGTAGAATTTGCAATTGCATTTGTGAAGAGGGAGAGCTAGTGGATGACTAGTTGCTTGCCTTAGCCAATTTCGAGGGTGAAAGATTCCCATCCAAGTTAGCAATTGGAAAGGCCATTCAGACCTTTTATTTGGAGCTTTAATGGATTATTTATTTGTAGGTGTAAGATACAGGGCAGATCATGGTTTCCTCTATTGCAGCTCACTCCTTCAACCATTTCCAGTTTTGATGGCATATTCTTGATCCTTGAGGGAGGGCATTTTTTGTGAGCTATTGTACTCTTTGGGGGAGCTTCTAATGCCCCATTTCTTTTTTAATATGAATTAGATACTCTGTTCTTCATCTCGAGAAAGTTTCAGGTCGAAATTCCAAGTAGAAATGTATAAATCTCAATTTTAATGAAAGAACAGTTCCATTTCCCCACTACCTTGTTGTGAATCAATGTAATGCTGATGATTTCGAATGAATGGATGATTCTATGATGCATTTGTGATCAATGGACTGACATGGATGTATTTTACAAGTTTCATGTACTGTACTTGAGCATTTGAAGTATTTTTACTCAGTTTAATTGCATTGGGAGAAGAAGTAATGCCATTTCCCCAAGGGTCGAATTGGTGATTTTTGCAGTTGAATGGGAGAGGTTTTGAACAGATGTAATAATCAATTAATGGTGCACATGATACCTTAATAACATCCTTAATACATTACCTACCTCTGTTTAGAAATTTGAGTGGGTTTGGAGGCAATTGGGAAGCCATTTTTAGTACTTACCCCAGGGGGATTTGAACCCCAAATTACTAGTAAAATTGCATACTTGGTACAGAATATTAAGAGAGTTTGCAGAGGTCTTTTGGTGGCCATATGTCATCCCTGAATATCATATTCAAGTCCTAATATCATTCATACACCTTCCTTGAATATTTGAAGGCATTTGGAGTCAATTTGAGACCTAGAGACCAATACTAGTCACAGGGAAATCACTAGTAAAGTTACCTACATTGACCAGAATTGAAAGAGTATTTGCAGAAGTATTTTAAAGGTCCAAAGGAATCCCTAAAACACATATTTATGTTCTAATATCATTCATATACCTTCTCAGAAGATTTGGGATCATTTGGGGCAAATTTGGGACCTAGAGATCAAAACTAGTCAAAGGTCGAACTAGGGAAAAAAAGTGAAAAATTGCCATTTTAAGAAAATTCCTAACAAGGGATATTACAGAAACACATAAAGGGAAAGGAAAATAAGATTGCAGATGCACTTAGCTGCAGAATTCAGCTATTATACAACGTAACAGTAAGTCAAACCAGTTCTGACTTGTTTGATAAAATCATGACAGCATGAAGAAATGATCAATCTTACACTGAAATAGTGCAGAAAATACAAGAAGACAGACTGTTCATACAGCAGAAAGACTACAAAATTGACGACACAGGACTACTTTGGTCAAAAGACAAATTATACGTTCCCGACAGTGGAAATATCAGGTCTGATATATTAATTGAATTTCACTGGAAACCTTATTCTGGACATCCAGGATATCAGAAAATGATATCGGCCGTTAAGAAATTTTATTTTTGGCCAAAATTAAAATTTGATATAGCACTGATTATCGCCAAATGTCAAGAGTGCCAATTGGTAAAGGCGGAACATCAGCATCCATCAGGGCTACTGCAACCTTTACCCATTCCAGAATGGAAATGGGAAGTAATCAGCATGGATTTTATCACAGGTTTGCCAAAAAGAAAGAAACAGAACGACTCAATTATGGTGGTGGTAGACAAGTTGTCTAAATCTGCGCATTTTATTCCGGTTGAGTCCACTCATAAGGTTGTAAATATTGCAGATATATTTTTAAAGGAGATTTTTAGGCTGCATGGCATACCTAAGGCCATCATCTCCGACAGGGACACAAAATTTACAAGTAATTTCTGGAGAGCCTTATTTTCTGGCTTAGAAACACAGGTACAATTTAGCACTGCTTACCATCTGCAAACAGACGGACAAACAGAGTGGGTCAACCAAATCCTTGAGCACATGCTCAGGATGTATGTCATGAACAATCCCAACAAATGGGAAGAGTATTTACACTTAGCAAAATTTTCATACAATAACGGCTTTCAAGCTTCGACTAGAATGAGCCCGTTTGAAATACTGTATGGGAGGAAATGTAGGACCCCGGTCACCTGGAACAACCCAGTGGATCGACTTATGTTGGGACCAGACCTCCTGAAAGATATGGAACAACTAGTGGTAAAGATACAACAGAACTTGAAGGAGGCACAAGATCGGCAGAAGAGTTATGCAGACAGAAAACAATAGTACAAGGACTATCAAGTTGGCGAGCACGTGTACTTAAAAGTCAAAGCAAAAATGAGTTCTCTAAGTTTGGGAAAATGCAGCAGATCAGCTCCGCGTTTCTTTGGGCCATTCGAAATACTGGCCAAGAGAGGACCAGTGGCCTATGAATTGGCTCTACCTGCACATATAAGAGTGCATAATGTTTTCCATATATCCTTACTTAAGAAATATGTTTACGATTCTAAACATGTGATTGATTGGTCTTTGTTACAGGTAGAACCCGAAGGGGAATTTGTACCAAAACCAGTTCACATACTGGGCAGGAGAGAGATATCGCTCAGAAAGCGAACCATCGTCCAGCTGAAGGTGTAGTGGAATCATTTCGAACCTGAAGAGGCTACTTGGGAGAACGAGACCGAAATGAAAGAGGCCTACCCCTCCTTGTTTCATGGTTTCGGTTCAAGTCCCTAACACCGGGATGGTGTTGTTTTAAGAGGGGATGGATGTAACATCTCGAGAAAAGACTACTCTATTATTTGAATATTATTTTATTTTTACGTTGTAATAAATTTGACAATGCACGACACGTGCATGAGCCAAGGGGGCTCGGAGAATACTAATAGTTGAGTGAGTGTTGAGCTAAAAATATCTGGAGCACTTCGACTCGAACTAAATAACTGATGTTGAGCTGGAGGCTCTGGAGCATCAAGTGAACTAATGATTTTTTTTTTGATGACTTATTACTATTTTATTCTTTCGAAATGACTGGGGCAACCACTCAAAGAGAAGCTGAGCATGCAAGGATCTAGACAGGTCAATAGCCCCCCAAGTAAAGTCATAACCATCCAATAGGAGAGTAAAGGTCTAATTTATTAAAGTTAAAGATTTAAAATGAAGTGTGAGGATTTAAATAAAGATATATTAATTAAAAATTAATAACTGAATATGCTAGGTGTCAGTTAGAGAACTGAGTTTTGTCAAACCCAAAATATCTAGCAGCCTTGCCCCAAAAATTATAACTGGCAGAGAAGGAAACGTTGTTGAGGACGGTTTTTCCAAGTGCACTGAAGAGGGTCCAGTCGTGAGTCTGAGCGCTCAAACACCAAGGTACTGAAACCTGGTGTGTCCAATAAAGGACTGTCTTGGGAGGACTATATTTTTATTACTGCATGGAAATTATCATACAGATGGACTCACACCAAATAGGTTGATAAACGAACCTTGTGGACACTCTGCTGTAGCAAATAGAAAATTTCCCTAGGTCTATCTAGGTTCTTGTTACGCTCAGCTTGGCTCGGGGGTGACCAGTGGAACGATCCAGGAATGGATCGTGGTCTAAGGTTGGGAGGAACGTGGAAGCTCCTCAGTCAGTTAGTCTGCAGTAAATTACTGATAAGTATTTTAATATCAAAGTTTCTACTAATTTCCTTTATTTATGCAACTGTTATTTACCTTATAATATGTTATGAATAAATTTCTGAACCTGTCAGATGCAGATCCGCTGATGGTGATCAAGTGACCCAATGCATGTTTTAGGTTAGATTTTTATTAATCGACTTCTGTATTAAATAAATATAGATCTATTGTCACTACTGTACATATTAAGAATTGGATGGATAGATCTCTCTAATCCTAGGTTAAATATGAGATAAATGCGAATTTGTGAATTGTTAACCTGATATAGATAATATCTGAAATCACTATGCTAGCCTTGTGCAAATAATGCAGGTTGTGCAACCCAAAAATGTAGGATCTCTTCCTTTTGTTTTTATATATTATCTGACAAACTTAGATCTGGCTGAGATTATCCCATTAGAGCCGCAATTTATTAGTTTTCTGTCAATACTAATTTAGCCATGGCAATGCAGGATTTCTCCCCTTTTTTAATATCTTACTATTAACTGATGAAACTAGATTGGACTAGGGTTATTAACTTAGAAAATATTGTATTACCTCGTTTGAATGCATGTTATTATTTTTCTCTTTTAAATGTACTTTATAATTTTTTATGTCCATACCACTTAGCAATGATAATGCAGGAATTTCTTCCCTTTTCTTTTTATAATATTTGTATTAGCAGAGAGACATCGATCTGGTTAGAATGACTTCAGTAAGGCGAAACCTTCTTTTATTTTCATCTGTCAGTTCTTATTTAAGTTTTTAAAACTCCCTTTGATTGTTATTGGCGAAATACTGGGGTCAAAATGCTTACTGTGTGATATTTTCTTATAAGTAGGGAAAACCCCTTAAACCCTTACGCGAGGAGAGAAATCGTTTAGGATTTCCGGGAAATATGCCCTGAACCATCGCATGGGATAGTTTAAGTTAAACTTCTCCACAGAATAGTTGTTAGTGAATATTATCTGTTTTAGTGCAAGGAAAACACTGTAAAAATCATGCATTGATGTATTCACTTTTCAAACTATATATATATAACAAAATTATCCTATCAGCACTTCACCTTCCAGAAACATAGTTCATAACTTAAACACATTACCATTCAATACTTTTCTGAAGGACAAAAGCTACACGTTTTCACCAGTGATTATGGGAATCCACGTATAAAGACCACATGACCTTTATTTAGGGCCACACTTTTCTGCCCTTATGAAGGGACTTTTACACTTTTCAAAACGAGACTCAAAACTCATCAAAACGAATTCTACTCATAAACAGATGCAGTTGCAGTCAACAAGCATAAAAACCATCTCTATCTGTCCCTATTCTATAACTTAAAACCATAGTTACAAACATTTCGAGTTTCCAGCCTAAATCGTAGAAAGAAGGGAAAGAAACGATTTCGTGTGCTATGAATACAAATAGCCACCATTGACTAGAAACAAGAGGTTGAGAAATGATAAACGATCTTACAAGTAGAAGTATGTGACAGGAACATTTCATAACATTCCTAAGAAAAACCTACAGCAAATAAGACTAACCATCATGAGAATCGTATTTCCTATTTCACCGACAAGTTAAGCAAGATTGAAAAAGCTTTAAAAGTATTTTCATTAATCCGTCCAAACATAGTTCTGTATTTGAAGCTTAAATGCTAGCAGTTCATAACAGTCCACATAATCTCTTTACAAAACAGGATGACGGCAAACATTTCTTTTAACATCAAAATCTACTACTACAAGTCATTCCAGAATTGGTAATATTTAAGGAATTCCAAGGTCTTAAGTTTTCCCATTTTGTCACTTAGCAATCAAAAGAAACCAGGTTGACATTGGCGAAAGAGCTGCCCGGCGTGGGATACACCTTGTACCTCCCCAAAGCCACTTCAACAAAGAAAATACATTTCTCTACATTTAAAAAGTCCAACACAAAACCCACATCAACGAGGGTATGTCCCCAGGACCCCAGGTCTTACCAGGGACCAAACCATTACACCATAGCCGAGACGGTCACCATCTCTAGCTTTCTCAAACCACTGGAACGAACAACCATGTCACATTATTAACAAATAAAACGCATTTTTAGTCACTGGTGGTACCGAAATCAAACTAAGAAATAAAAGTGCACAAAACGCAGAAAATGAAGGAAGTTCTTACCTTACATAGATGCTTAGTGAGCCATTTCTATAACTGGTGCAACCTTCGGATAGGCAACTTAGCCAGAACGCCCACATCGACGATGAAACCCCCATGGGCTCTTCCAAAGACAACAACGCACATCGCAGGGTAAAAATGCCCAAATGAAAAAATGAATTGATGGTCCCTCCCCCCCATGCATTAACGTGGTTCCCACTAACTTCGAGTTCACATGGGAGTTTGAATGCATCCTCTACCAAGGTCACTTCACATTAAATTCTGACAGCCATGGCCTCGAGCTTTACACAGTCCTCTTCACCACCTTTTCAACAAAGTCGTAGGGTTTGATAAAACCTTCAATATCGACTTTAAACCAAGGTAATCCTTAAGAACCCAACTACCATACGAGGTATGCTTACCTTTGTATCTTTTCAGCTTGGAACTTTACTAATGTACGTAGATACACCTTAGGTATTCTTGACTTGATAATTGTACCTGCGTAAATGGTTCAAATACAAGTGTGTTAGCTTCTAAGAAGCCAAGTAAGACCGGGGACCCAAGAGCCCCTTCCAAACATACTAGGTGCTCACTTTAAATGAGGGACATGTAAACATCTTCTTGTCATAAACATAAGAAGGACCACCAGAAGTGTACACAACCAATGCGGATTTGATAAGCTAGCATACTCATCCATCAACTATTGGTATATACTATTACTGTGGTAAGGATGTATATAGAACCGTTCATAGTTATCTGGTGGCCTGGCTTTAGTTGTTGTTGATGCTTAGGGGATTTTACCGTAGAACGACGAGAGTAATTATCTCTTGTAAAATTTTAAATTTTTCTGGGTTTCTAGGGTTGTTACAACAATCTTACTACTCCAAATGAATTATGGCTCAATCATGAGTCATTATTTGGGAAGACTGATGAAATGAGGGGCCACCAACTTGAGAATGAGTTGATCTCACTGAGCCCAAGCAATTTTGAATCCATCCAAGACTTCTTCACCAAGTTCAAATCCTTGGTCTTATAGATCAAGCAATGTCGCATTGATAAGACAGAAGATCAATTGGTTTTGTCGATTCTTTCGAAGCTGGGTCCAGAGTACTCAGTGTTTGTTTCTACATTTCACTCCACAAAGCTTACAACTCGAAACTGGAAGATGCCATCTCTGGCAGACTTTATGGAGATGCTCACTCAAGAACAAGATAAACTAGTTCTAATGTGTTCCATTCAGCAAAAGGACCAAGTTCTTGCAGCTGGAGATTCGAAGCAAGCAAGAGGAAATCAAAATCCCAAGGGTTCGAAACACCAAGAGAAGAAGAAAGACAAGGAGAGGCCCAAATCTTCTGATGGGGTTTCAAATCCTATCAAGGAGAAAGGAAAGAAGAAAGAGAGGACCAAATGCACTTACTGTCAAAAGGGTTGGCACCTTGAGAGTGCATGCATAAAGAAAACTATTGATATGATCACCCATCTCTTCTAGAAGAATAACATTCCTCTTTCAGAAAGTTCAAAGAAGAAGGAGGGTGTTTCTGGAGACAAGGAGAGGTGCCATGCATTGATGGCTAGTACCTCAGAATCTTCCTCTTTCATCATAGATTAAAGTGCGTCAAGGCACTTTACTTATGCAAGAGATTCTTTCTCCACTCTCTCACCTTACAGTGGTCCTTCCATTCTCATGGGTGATGATTCAGAGATCCCAGCAAGAGGCATTGGGAAGATCAGTCTAGAAAATTGGTACGTCAGTAATGTATTGTATGTTCCTGATCTTGCAACAAATCTCCTCTCTGTTTACAGAATGACCTGCACTAGTTCGGCCAAGAGAGTGATTTTTACTCAAGATGATGTGGAAATTTCTGAAGTTTCTATAGGCAAAGTGGTAGAAGTTGGTGTTGCATATCATGAGTCAAGAATATATAAGTTCTCTCACTTTCTTGAGTACTCCTCTCCAAATGCACTTCTGTCACATGCTAATGAAATCAAAAAACTTTGGCATGAGAGGTTTGGACACCTTAACTACAGATATTTTCAAGCATTGAGCAAAGAAGACATGGTTGAAGGTCTTCCAACCATTAGATTTTCCAATGGCACTTGCAAAGGGTGCATTGTTGGGAAGCATGGAGAGTGCAAGTATGAGAAGGGGAAGGAAAGGAGAGCTGCTCATCCTCTTGGTTTGGTCCCTTCAGATGTGATAGGACCTCTTCCTACACCTTCCTATGGAAACTCAAAGTATGTCCTAACATTCATTGATGATTTCTCAAGATATTGGTTGGTGTTCTTTCTCAAGCAAAAATCTGAAGTCTTCAATCTTTTAAAGTTTTCAAAGCTTATGTGGAGAACTACAGTGGGAGGAGGATAAAGGTCTTAAGGACTGATAATGGAAGGGAATATGTCAATAAGGACCTGCAGCAGCTATGTGAAGAAGATGACATTCAAATTCAACATTCTGTGCCTTAACACACCACAACAAAATGGTGTGGCAGAGTGCAAAAATAGAGCATTGAAGGAAATGGCTACATGCATGATGGAGGCTAAGTCTTTGTCTCCAAAACTATGGGTTGAAGCCATTAATTGTGTTGAATATGTTTAGAACAGAGCACCACACAAAGCCATGCAATGCATGACTCCATTTGAGGCTTGGATGAGACACAAGCCTGATGTGTTTCACTTCAGGGTGTTTGGCTCAAGAGCATGGGCTAGAATTCCTCCAGAGAAAAGAAAGGCCTTGCAGCCCCAAAGGCTTCAGCCCCAAAGAAAGGCCTTGGTGGGGCGGAAGCCCACTTCTGGGTCTCTTGGTTTTTGTGTGTGAGCTCTACGACCTCGAAGCTCAGGGGTGGCTATGTGACTGAAAGCATAAGCCTACAGTTGGGTGGTGAAGCTAACGGTTGCTTCGCCTATGGTTAAACGAGCTTATGTTGGAGGGACACAACGAGTGAAGCAGACAACAAGGGCAAGCGAGATTGGATTGATGACGACGACTACTCCTCCAGCAACAGATTCGACCTGCAGTAACAGGTTTTTTGTTTTTGTTAGTTCTCGAATTTGATAAGTTTTATTAATGATTATGCATCATAATGGTTATATTGTATTTTTAAGTAGGACCCGAAAATGGGGGTCTCTACATTTGGTATCAAAGTCGGTCGAGCCTTGAGGGCACCTTTGTCCATATCCGCTGCAGGACTTGGATGGTGAGCATTCAGACGCTCAATTGAAGGCGAACTCGGGATTACATCTACGGCTGGACTACTATTTTTCATGTTTCGCTCACTCTTAAAAACCTTTTATTTCTGTTTTTATTTGAAGAAATGCTTTAGAGATTTGAAGTGGATTTTCGATTTAGAATGTAAGACATTTTTATGAATCGTTAAAATAAATCAAGGACTGTGTAAATGGAATCGACTAATCTGTTATACATCCATCATGAAACTGCGCGCTAACCATATTTGAGTTCGTATAAGTTTCCTTGACTGCAATTTTTCTGAGTATTAGATTTTATCATCAATCACAAATTTACTTAGATCTGTATATTTCCATAATGCATTTATTTGGAGGTCGATAGCTAGTAAACAGTATTTCCATAGATCTGTTGCCTCAGTAAACAGTGTAAAACTAGTATCATCCACAGCCTCCTAAATCCGCTAAGCGCACTTCTTTTAGCCTCTATATTGATTACTATGGCAGAGATTGGCTTAAACCTTTTTCCTAGCCTCTGTATTCTCATATCTCTGTACCTCCATTTCAAAATCACGGTTTCGGATCTCAGAATTCACAATTCAGCGAATGTTCATACCTTTGTATTCCCATTCCAATTCACAGTATCAGATCTTTGTAACCCAAGCCTTGTCCTGTTCATTTAATACTTGATCTCTGTTTAAGCATATAAACCAGTTTTCAATTGAAGCTGGCATTATATTATTCGATTTCTGCTGAATACTAAATGATCTCTGTAATTTCCGATGTTATAATATTCCATTTCTGCTGAATACTAATTGATCTCTGTGATTTCCGGTGTTATATTATTTGATTTCTGTTGAATGCTAATCAATCTCTGCAAATCGTTGTCGCATAAATCCAATTCATAACTACGACCTGAACTCTGTGCGCCTGCTGGAGATCCCAATTTAAGGGATACCCTTTGTATTTACATCCTTTCTCTCTCAATTCTCAGATCTGTTATTGTAGGTGACTGTTGGGATAGAGACTCTCTCTTGGGATAAAAGGTCTTGGGAAGTCTAAGCTTCGGTTGAGTCACAAATTTCTGGTATATCTTACTTGCTGGCGGTTGGATATACCTTTGAGAAGTTGCTATTACCATGGTTTAAAAAATAAAATCCAATATATATTGAGAATATTAATTTTTGTTGTGGAATTATGCTATTAATTCTGCAAACTATGATGTGTGGAATCTATTTTCGATATGTTAAAATTATGATGTGGAGATATATAGTGAATTCTGAAAATTTTGAAGCGTGGAATATATGTTGGTATATTAAAAAGAAAAAAAACGGATTTGTATTTTTGGGTGTTAGAATAGAATATATATTGAATTTTTAAATTGTGATATTAGGAATTGCAAATTCGATATACTGAGATTATGATGTGGGGGGGAACGTATTTAATTATTAACAATAAGGTGTGGTTATATATATTAATGCTTACATATTATAAATGCTTTAGAACATGATGTATATCTTGATGCGTAAAAATAAATAAATCTTCTTTCGAATGAAGGAATTATATAAAAAGTTAAACCAAGAATAGAGGATTATTCTTATTGCTCTTAAGAAGAGCATTGGTCCTTTTACAGTTAAGAAAGACATATAAGCATACTTAAACCATAAATATCCTTGCATTATCAGATATTAAAATTATAGAAGCACATGATAATAGACATGGTCTTGAATGTTGAACGATTGATTATTAATACTAATAAATGTATGTATAACCATGGAATCGGGATAAGTTCAAAAAGTATGGGACAGGTGTGTAGTTGTTACAGTTGCATGGGGTAGAGTAGTTGATACTTGGAAGTTGTTATAAATTCCTTTATATGGATGTTTAAGGGAATAGAGAAGTGGAAGTTAGTTAATATATATTTTTCTCTTCAAAAGTTATATATATATATATATATATATATATAGTGTTAAAAAGAAAAGAAATAAATAAGTTTAATGATATTTTTACTATGAGATATACTCCTTGTATATATATATATATATATATATAGTGTTAAAAAGAAAAGAAATAAATAAGTTTAATGATATTTTTACTATGAGATATACTCCTTGTGTTAATAATTGTGGGTAAGCGATATGTACCCTAGTAGTTAGTAGGAGATTGTTTTATTTATTTATTATAACCTCTTGTAAATTGAAGAGTACACCTTGTTTTAGAATATAAGTATTCTATGATGGAAGTTAATTATGTTGATGAAGGAAAGACATAGAGTTAGCTAAAAAACATTGAGGTAAGAAGTTTATGTTTAAAGATTGTATTTAGAGTAAACTATGACCTTTAATAAGAGGGTATTGCATTTTATGAAATAAAAAAGAATTACCAACTTTATGTATGTGGTTCTCAAGAACTAGATACACACTATTTGTTAAAAATTGCATAAATAAGAGTATAATTAAATGGTATTAGAAGAGTTAGGGATTAGAATCTATTGATAAGTAGAAGGTAACTTGGACGTAATTGTTGAAAAAGCCCTTACTACATTCTAGTGTAAAAGTCCTTGATTCTTTTAGTAAAAGTGATAAATGTAAAGGTTGAAATGGATTACATCCTTAGAAATGTAAATAGGGATAATTTGTTCATAGTTGTAATATCTGGACTATGTGTACATTAATAGATTGGAATAAAATACATTCTTAGAAGTCGAAATAGAGATGATTGATCATTGTTTAATATGTAGTTTATTTGTGCATTTAAAAAAGTGAATTGAAATACGTACCTTAATGAATAAATCCTTAATTATAATTTGTTCATCGTTTGAAATATATTTATGGGCAATGGAAAGAAAGAACATGGTAACCTTTGTGGTAGAATTGGAATGATCGAATTAGATGTGTGATGTCTATCAATATAGGCATTATCTCATGTATCTATTAATGTTTTCTAAATATACTTTAGGGGAAAGAAGATTACGATAAATGCATATACTTGTCGAGAATTCAACAGACTGTCGAGAGCGTCAAACGAACATGGAAACTGGAAAACATGATATCAATGACACTAGTTTTCTAGCATGACAATGATTGTTAAAAATAATGAAAAAGGTATGAAATTGATGTGACCATGACCAAAAGTAAAGGAATAATTCTTGATTGGAAAGTCCACCGGGAGATCCAAATGAAGATGATTTTCGTAAAATGAAGTATAGACACGATTAGCATAATAAACTAAACGCAATAAAGCTAACCTTGGATGATGATCAAACCTTGATGAAAATACGACTAGCCCGAGATGAAACTTGATGAAGTTGAGAAAACACACATAGTACGACTTGATGAGTCTGTCGAAGTAGTCCTATGACAACGGAAATGGTGAAATAAGGTAAGGATGTGATAAGCTCATTAACTTGGACATAATGATACTGATGAAAGGACTAAGAGATAAATTTTAATACGTTCGACTCAGTCACTAAGTTTAGATGCCTGAAATCTTATCGAATTGAGAACCAACATTATCAAAACATTTAGGGATTTTAGAAGTAGTCTTATGGATTTGGTTTTTGGACTATTTGAGGGTGTCTCCAGAATTGTTAAATCCGTGATTATATCTTACGTATCTATATTTGACTGAATATTTTAGTATGTTTACCTTCTCGTCTCGGAGGGAGGATAACCTAATAGATTTGAATCCTTGCTTGGATTTGTTATGCTGAATGATGATTTGATAAACTATTGTGTGGCTTTTGACGCAATGCATCTTGTACATAATTTGGACATCGTAGACCTTCATAGATGACTAGGAGGTATAGAAAATCTAAGTTGGTACTGAAAATTGCGATGGTATTATTGGATTTACATTACGCAAAAATTACGATTGAGTTCCTGATGATGTATTGGAACCATACTAGAGGATTTAAAAAACTAATGATTAGAACCACTAGTGCTTATGGCCATGATTGTTTGAGAAAAATAGAAGAGAATGACAAGAAGATGAAAATAGGAAATTAAAGTAAATCCTAGCGTCGAAAGTACGAGAACAAAAATTAACTTCGGGATAAAGTTCTATATAAGAAGGAGTGTATGTAATGCCCCTAGAACGACTGTGGACTTTAAGGGCACCTGTCGAGTGAATCGACTGAACAAAATTTGATAAAGTGGTCTTGTGAGTCTTGATATGTCTTAACGATAGAGAAACAACTGAAGATGTGAATGATGACAAATTCGATGAATGAAAACAATGGATTAAATGGCAATTTGTGGAATTGGATACTTTATCTGGAATCAATGAATAAATGTATCCTTGCTTAATGATTAGCTGGAATATATGATGTTTATACATGGATATGCTGCTTGACGATTAGCTATGATGTGAGTGAAAGAAATGCATGTTGGCTTGACGATTAGCTATGATGTGAGTGAAAGAAATGCATGTTGGCTTGACGATTAGTCGTTTATGAAATTAATTACGATGATTATGAATAAACTATGATGCTTAACGACTAGCGGATTATGAAATAGGTTATGATGAATGAGAATAGAGCTATTAATGTGTGGTTTTGAGCATGTGTGTAGCGACAGGTAAAACAATTCACCGACGAAGTCACAAAGGAAATAAAGGGGCGTTATAGAGTATGAATAAATCACACACGAAAGAATGACGATAGTGTCGACTTCCTACAAAAATCCACTAATGAGTTCAAAAGCCCTTAGCCGCTTACTCAGGGATGCGTGAAGTCATGCGAAGTGGACCATGACGGAGTTGGTCACGTATGAGTTGGGGGGCGCGTTGTAAGAACAAACTTACTCCTCAGCGCCATTAGTCTCCAATAGTGTGTAGATGTTGATGTATTTGTAACTTCATAAGATATTCACTTGTATATTGTATTATTACATTTGTACCTTATTGTATCTCCAACGAAGATGTATTATTCCTCCGATTGGAAGTGTCGCAAGTATTATTGTAAGTGTCACAACTTATATTTGATGGGTTATTAGATCACCTTGCTGGGGTCGGCCCTGTATGAGTTGTGTGGGTCAAAGGGTTATTAGACCACCCTAATGGGGTCGGCCCAGAGTCAGTTTATGTTAAGTGGTTAATTTGGGACCGACCTAGTTGAATAAAGGTCAAGTGAAAGTTAGTGTATAAATAGAGAGTGTGTCTCTCTCATTTTACACATTGTCTCTATTCACTCACTTCGCATTAGTGAGAGAAGAGAAGGGTGCGCACAAGTGGAGGAGGAGCATGTTGTTGAATTTATCTATCTCTTGGGTTTGATCATGGTGATCCTTGTATTGATGCTTATTCTATCTTTGAAGAAGTTGCGGGGTTTTTCACCTTCTTGGTTTTACCCGGTGAAATGTTTTGTGTCTCTTGTCTCTTATGCTTGATATGTTGCACATGTTTTTATTTCAGTTAAGATCCTAGATCAGAATGAATTAAATTCTGAAAAACTAACATGGTATCATAGCTAGCCTGAAGGAAGGCATGGTATGGCATTTATGAGACTTGTTGCACTTGCGACAAATTGCAAGCTAGGACTTGATATAGCAAAAACCAGTCATCGTAGCACTTTCGATATAAATCCATTTTGGAGAAGGTTCAGAATATGAAACCTTTACAGGTCGTAGATTATATCCTCATGTACCTTGTGTCCGAAGCACAGCATCTAATTCATTGTACTTTGTGTTTTATGATCAGTACAATCTAGGGTTTCTGCCTCTTCCAGATCTCAGTCATAAACAAGTGACCTAGGAAAAAAGGTCACAACATGGGCTAGGAAGCTCCAAATGAAATTTTGTAAAAAGTGACAGTAAGAACATGGACTGTAGTTTATCAGGTAAGTGTTTCAGAGGACGAAGTTGAACCAGTGACATGTGGCATGCCGTATAACTTCGCTCTCCTTTTTTATCCCATAAATAGGTCACGTTGTGACACTTGGCATAGCGCTCTCTCAGAGAATCCAATTGAGGTCAGATCTGTGGGGTTGGAAAGATGATAGGTCAGGCTACCACAAACCAAAGTTTTAGACCCCATGGATTCGTAATTTCAGAGATGCATCAGAAACAATCAAGGGCATATTTCTGTCAAAACAAATTTGGATTATGAGCACCTTCATGCTTGGCTTGTCACTGCTGCGGGAATTTATGCAGTGCCCCTAGACTACTGCAGACATTGAGGGCACCTGCCGAGTGACTCGACTATTTGAAACATTAATAAATTAATCCTTTGATTTTATTTTGAGTATATTTATGATTACAATTGATTGTAAATAAATAATGATATATGTGCATTTGGGTAGTTATTGTGAATGGACGATTTCATGTTGTTTAACGATTAACGATTTCATGTGAATGATGCTTAACAACTAGTTGTACAATCGATTATGTGATGAGAACGAAGAAAGTAATTATTGATGAAATACATGTTTGATTAGAGGAATGAGTAATGTTTGAGTAAATTATAACTGCTTAACGAAGTAGCAAATTTATGAATAAGATTATGATTATTGAGGACAATACTACTAATATATGTTGGTGAGAAATGTGTGTAGCGACAGGTGAAACGGTTCACCAACAGACACACAAAGGAATATGAAGGGTCGTAGAGTACAGGTAAATCACACACAAGGAGAGCGACGACGATGTCGACTTCCGACGGAATACCATGCATGAGCAGATAAGCACTGATTCGCTTGCTCAAGAGGAAAGCGTGAGGGTGTATGAGGTGGGCCACAACGGAGCTGGTCATGTACGAGTTGGGGGGCGCGTAGTGAGAATGGACTCACTCCTCAGCTCCATTAGTCCCTAATAGTGTGTAGACGGAGGATGGAAGGTAACGACTCCTGAAATCCCTACATAAAGTTCCCGCAAGTCAAAACGAAAGGATGGCGGCAGAGGGGCCCGATGATGCGGTACCCAGACGAGAATGAAAAGAATGGACGCAAGGACCCAACGATGCGGTACCTTTCTGAAGAATGGAAACTACGGATGGATGGACCCGACAGAGTGGTGCCATGTCGGGGAAATGAAGTTAAGGAACGGGGAGGCCCAATGGCGCGGCACCGGAATCCTACTAAAATCAAATGTTAACTTAACTGCATCAAACGTATAATTTTACACCTAGAACAACACTGAGAAAAATGCATTTTAGTTCTTGGGACACTTGCATATGAAAGAAAATTTTAGCATTTAAAATAATATTATTTGCATTTATGCATATGCACATGAAAGAATATTTTGGGCATTTAAAATATTATAAATGGTTAACTATGCATTTGCACATGAAAGAATATTTTGAGTGTTTAAAAATATTTATTTAGGTGCAAAGTAGAATCCTAAGCATGGACACCTAGTCAACTCCACCTTCACACAAATCTAGTAGTTAAGTGAAATATCTGGGGGACAAACATGAGCAAACTTAGGAATGGTGGTGCATCTCCTAGAAAAACTGACACATGGATGGGTGAGTTGTTTTGAATTAAAGAATTACTTAAATAAATATTTATGCATGAAGCGACCTGTGTCACACAGGATTTTCCTTTATAAGGAAGACTTTGGGAATGGGTAAAGTACCGAGACCCTGGATGACTATCGTAATTTTGAATTACCTCGTGACTTGCTGCTATTGAGGGTTTGGCTGGAAATCTTGGTTGGAGGGAATCCCAATCTGGATTTCTTGATTATTGTGTGTGAGCTCTACGACTGAAAGCTCGGGGAAGGCCATGCGACTTAAAGCATGAGCCTATGGTTGGGTGGGGAAGCTAACAGTTGCTTCTCCTATGGTTAAACGATCTTTGCTGGAGGGATCCTACGGAAGACGCGGACGACAATGGACCAGCTTCATCGGGTTGACAGGTTATGGTTTTATTTATTTTTGTTAAGTTATTTATTTATTTAGTATTTATGATAGCTAATCTATTTGTATGAAGTTGGTTAAGTTTGAGGTTAAGCTCAGGAGGACCCTAAAGGAGGGGTCCTACATTTGGTATCAGAGTCGGTCAAGCCTCGAGGGCACTAGATCTCAATTGAGGTGTCTGCCGGTGATTGTGACGATCTAACAACGGGATTGGAGCTGTGATCTTCATGGGGATACACATCCGACTAGACCAACCATTTTTATAGGTGCATATTTACTAAATTGTTTCTTATTTTATTTCATGTATCGAGCAATCAGTTGCTGAGATCTAGGAGTTTCTTTTATTCTACCACGATATTGAAGTAATGCAATATTCTATTTTATGCGCCGAGTGCAACTTATGAAGTTTATATGACTTAACCTCTGTATATTTCGATGGCTTAGACATTTTTGTTAAAAGATGTCGATTCTATGTTTATGCACATAAAATATCAGTTTGAATATACCTCTGTATATTTTCGATGGCTTAGAAATTTTTGGTTAAAGGATGTCGAATCTCTGTTTGTGCACATAAATTATCAGCTTGAATCTCTGTTGATTATGAATCGCTTCCAAATTTAAAATATATATATATATATATATATATATATATATATATATATATATATTATCTGCTATAAATTGTCACCTCTGTTACTTTTACTCTTTGTCATCAAATCTAAACCATGATCTATCGCTGAAGGGATTCATTGTAGAAACGAACAGTCCCACCCCCACACCATTTTAAATCTGGAGATATGTTATTTGTAGTGATAGTTAATATTACTCTTGTTAAATGAGACGCACAAACTAAAACTAAATTAATGTGCGTACAATTTCATATCTGCTATACAAACAAGTCGATCTCCATCGGCGTTATCTGCTAAAGAAATCTTACAGCTCATTACCTTAGTAAGAATGTATATATGTCTTCGAATTTATGTTCCAAATTTAGTATTAATTTATGAAAAAGGTGCATAATTTAATATGCATTAGTAGGCATACGACTGTATCCAATTCACTATGTAATGCATTTGAGGGCATTCAATATCAGTTACCAAGGCAATCGCTCAGTTTGTTGACGTCGCATGTGCGTATATATCTTTATAGTTACTGTGTGACAGCTTGATTACCTTAGTATGCATGTATGCATTCTTCATATCTCTATGTGACATATAGTATTAATATTTTAATAAATAAAATATACAAATCGATCTGCATTAGTCGGTATATGAATATGTTTCAATTATACTGTGTGAATGCGTAGATAGCAGTCACTATAATTTAATGGAGGGATCGCTCGCTTGATTCACCTTACTACACATATGTTTCATGGTTTCTATGTAACGAATCTAATGACAAGATGGCCCTCATTTCTTCCTTCGATCTAATCCAGAGTATACTCTATATGGATTTTGGTCGATTTGAAGGAATGGCAATTGTATTTTAATAAATAATTTTTTTTTTTTTGGTATTGTGGATACATTCAATCGGTGGAGAAACTACTCTCTGTGAAAAATAATGAGGGACATAATCCTTGATTGTAGGATCTTGCTTCCCATTTGATCGTGGGGAGAAATGAGAGGGAGGAATCCCTCAATCTCCGATGAAAATATTATCCTTCCCGTGAAAAATGTAAAGGTTGGTTAATTTAACGCTTTTGATCACACATTTTTGGGAGGACCCGTCCATTTCCCCTTTTTCTTTTACACGTTAAAGTATAGGGAAGGAGGAGGGCCGACGAGGGCTAGTTGTTTTGGACTATGTTGAGGAGAGGCCTCTTCAAGAGCATCTCTCATCTTTCTCGGTTGCATGGAGGGAGCCCGATCCCCACCAACTAAAAATCCCCGTGTGATACTCCGGATATGCTTTTGTCACGCCCAGGTTTTTGCTATTTGTTGTTTAATGTTAAAATCTGAGTGTGAACAGTGTGACATTTCGAATCTTTGTTTCATGCCTAGGATAGGGTTGTTGTTTGTTCGTTTGTTTCATGGTTATTACTCCGTGTTTATGGTTGGATCTGTTTGTTGGTTAGGCTGTTGCCGGATGCGTTTAAGGGTAGAATCCTTGGTATCGATCAATTGGTGTGTGATATTATTATCTTCTGAGTATAATGTGTTTTCTAACAATTGGATTGATCTCTGATTTCTGGTTGATGCCAGAACAGAACCCCAGTTAGTGCAATTTTTGTTTCATATCTTTGTTATATTTTTCATTGCTTATTCATGGATGAGAACACTGGTTCAGTGCTGGATGACGAATAAGAGTCTTAGATTTTATTTGGGTGTGTTACATGAATAAATTTGGTTTTTGAAATTAGATCAATTTGGTATTTCCTTATGCATGTGTTCTAGATCCTAAAGTTAGAAGCAATCTTTGTTCATTGAAATAAATTTGATTTCGAAGTACATTACTGAGATCGGCTCGGTTCGCTGAATAGATCTCTGATCGCATATGTATTTTTGACTATGAAATCCTTTACATTCATATTTCAAACTATTCAAATCAGTAAATTTGATCAATCAAATCTTAACGCATACATCGGGAGATTGACTGATATACATATCTCACATCGTGTATATATTTCTGTCTCCGAACTCATCTTATGTATTCGGATTATGTTATGAACCTCAACTATTCGAATCTAGACTTTCGAACATTCATATTGTAACGCATCCAGTTGGGAAACCGATCGATAAAAAATTCAAGATCTCAGATCCCACCCTAAACCTCAAGTCCTATTCCCAACTCCAGTTGCGAGTTTTGTGAGAAATCGTATCATAAGTTTTCTTGAAATTGTATAAATCTGGAAGTCCAACTAACCTAGGCACAACGCCTTCTTTGGAATATACCGCTAACGAAATTTCAGATCAAATTATCATGTGTCTGCAAATTAATCCTTGAGCTTGTCTAAAATTCCAAAATCCTCCCGATCTGGAAATTTCCGTTGATCCAACCAATGCGCCTTCCATTCTGACATCTCCCTTGAAGATCTAACCAAAGTGTCTGCGAATTTATTAAACCAAATCTGATTATCCCAACGCTTTATTTCATGAAATCATCGGAAGGATGCGGTCGGTTTAACTTGGTTATCATTCAAATGATAATTATAATTGAGTTCGCAAATTAAATGGTTCGATATGTTAAACATAGTTGAATCATTCAGTTCGTGTTTCCAATTATTATTATTATATGTGAAGTTAATTCAACGCTTGTTAGGTCTGCCATAATGTGATATGAGTATAGTTTATAATTTGTCTCCATATGCAAACTTGGATAAGGTTATGATTAAGAAGTAGTTTGGATTACATTCCCTTTTTAAAATATTCAATGCATTATAAAAGCATAATGTATCTTATAAAAGATTCAATAGAAATGCATTAGGAAAATATAATATATCTTTATAAAATATTTGATGGAAATTTATTAGAAAACATAATGTATTATAGGTATAGTTTAAAATTTGTCTCTATGTGCAAATTTGGATTAAGTTATATATTTTACTTGACCGAATTATCTTTAACCAAAGAAGGGTATTAAATGGACACTTGTGTCTCCACCATCGTGTTGTATTAGATATGTAAGTAGGTGGTAGGATCATAATATTTGATTTATTTTTGAAATGCAATTGAATAGGAGTTTGGCTTTAATTCATTCAATTGGAATATATGAATAGATTTATAAGTTTTATTTAATGGTATGAATTGAAATATGTGAGTAAGTTCATAGTGTTACTTAATAAAGGTGAATTGAAATATATGAATAGATTTATATAATTTATTCAATGAGTATGAATAGATTTATATAATGTATTCAATGAGTATGAATTTAAATAATAATAAGTGTGAATTGAGATAGATGAGTAGATTTATATGTCTTATTTAATGAGTGTGAAAAGGATTATGTGAATAGATTGATACGTTTTATTTAAATGTGTATGATTTGAGATATGTGAGTAAGTTCATATGTTTATTTAATAGTTGTGAATTGAAATATAGGTGTAGGTTTATATAATTGTTTAATGAGTGTGAATGGAAATATGTGAGCATATTTATATATTGTAGTTGTCCAAATCGAGTCACAATTGAATATCACTCTTTATCGAAAAATAATATGTGTAGAATGATATGTGCATAATTAATCATCATAAAATTCTTTTACATATATCCTTGCATCATGATCTTAGTTATACATAAAGAAGAAAGCTTAATATGAGTGATTTTATATGTTATAGATCACACCTAAAGTATTATTTAAGTGCATATTTAATTATCATAAAGTTTTGCTACATATTTATTTGCATAATGCTCTTAGCTATATATATAAAGGAGGAAGTATATTATGAGTAATTTTATATGTTACACATCATATGTTAATTTAATGTAAAATTAATTATAGTATAGTTCTTCATTATAGTTATGGAGGTAACCTATACACACTCCATTTCATAATGATCTTGGTTATATAAAAGAGAAGATGTAATATGAGTAATTCTTTGTGTTGAAAATTACACATCTTGTAGGAATGGAAAGTATGTTTTAGAATTTATAGGAATTGATAATAGTGCTTGTGTCGTATAGAGAAAATATAAATATATTTGATCAAATTTATAATTGTACTTTGAATTATAAAAATAGAAAGATTAGGATTAAGTTTGATTATAAAATTATAATTTGTACTTCGAGCTATGGAAACGGAGAACACAAAATCTTATGGCAGTATAAATGCATATACTTTCCTAGACTTCAACAGATGGTTGCGAGGAAGTGAAACGGACTTAAAATTAGCAAACAAGATATCGATGCTACTAGCATAAGGAGTTGAGCCGAGTGAAACTAATTTTCTAGCATGACTATGTTGAATGAAAAAGTACAAACTCAACATGATTGGGACAACAGTAAAAGAAGAATTCTCAATTAGGAAAGTCCACCGAAAAGACCAAATGAAGACAATTTTAGTAAAACAATGTATGGAGACAATCAACCCAATAAAATGAACGCAATGAAGCTAACTTTAGGACATGGTCAAACCTTGATGAAAAGATTAGCCCTCGATATAGAACTCAATAAGGATAATAAAAACACACATTATACGACTTGATGAATCTGTTGAGGTAACCCTATGACAACAGAAGGGATGAAATGAAGTAAGGATGTGATAAACTCATTAACCTGGACATGATGATACTGACAAAGGGTATACAAGATCAATTTTAATATCTTCGACTAAGTCGTTAAGGTCCGACCGTAGGAATCCTATCGAATTGAGAACCGACATTTAGGGATTTGGAAGCAGTTTTATGAAAATTGGATTTGGGGAAATTTAAGGGTCTCTCCTGATATGTTAAAACCGTGATTATATCTTACCGCATATTTTATGACGTTTACCTTCTCGTCTTGGAGGAAAGGATAACCAAATAGATTTGAAACCTTGCTTAGATTTGTTATGTTTTGATAAACTATTGGGTGGCTATTGACGCAATGCAACTTGTTGAAAATTTGGACATCGTAGACCTTCAAGAATGAATAAGAGATATAGGAAATCTAGTTGGTACTCACAACTATTGAATGTATTACTAGATTGATATTTTACGAAATTGTGATTGAGATCCTAAGGATGTATTGGAACCATGATTGGATGAAAAAGAAAACTAATGATTAGAACCACTATTGCTTATGGCTTTGATTACTTGAGAGAAATAGAAGAAAATGACAAGAAGATGAGGATAAGAAATTAAAGTAAAGCCCAATGTCGGAAGTACGAGGACAAAATTAACTTCGGGACGAAGTTCTATTTATGAGGGGGTGTATGTAATGCCCCTAGAATGACTGTGGACCTTAAGGGCACCTGTCAAGTGACCCGACTAAAAAACTTCGATATAGTGGTCTCTTGAGCCTTGTTATGTCTTAAATGATTGAGGAAAACTTGAAGTTGTGAATGACGACAATAATTGATAAATGAATTAAGGAATTAAATTATATGTGTGGAGTGGAATAATTGATTGATTACACCTTGCTTAATGATTATCCTTGATTGATCAAGTCAAAGTGCAGTGGGACAATTACAGTCCTAGCTCTGCGACTTGGGAGGACACAACTGATATGCACCATAGCTTTCCGCATTTATTCTGAACTTCGGGACGAAGTTATAAATAAGTAGGGGTGTATGTAGTGCCCCTAGACTACTGCAGACATTGAGGGCACCTACTGAGTGACCCAACTATTTGAAACATTAATAAATTAATCCTTTGATTTTATTTTGAGTATATTTATGATTACAATTGATTGTAAATAAATATTGATATATGTGCATTTGGGTAGTTATTGTGAATGGATGATTTCATGTTGTTTAACGATTAACTTTGATATGAAAAATGTACATGTGAATGATGCTTAACGACTAGCTGTACAATCAATTATGTGATGAGAACGAAGAAAGTAATTATTGATGAAATGCATGTCTGATTAGATGAATGAGTAATGTTTGAGTAAATTATAAATGCTTAACGAAGTAGCAGATTTATGAATAAGATTATGATTATTGAGGACATTACTACTAATATATGTTAGTGAGAAATGTGTGTAGCGACAGGTGAAACAGTTTACCGACGAACAGACAAAGGAATATGAAGGGTCGTAGAGTACGGGTAAATCACACACAGGGAGAGCGACGACGATGTCGACTTCCGACGAAATACCACGCATGAGAAGATAAGCACTTATCTGCTTGCTCAAGAGGAAAGCATAAGGGTGTACGAGGTGGGCCACGACGGAGTTGGTCACGTACGAGTTCGGGGGCGCGTAGTGAGAACGGACTCATTCCTCAGCGCCATTAGTTCCTAATAGTGTGTAGACGGAGGATGGAAGGTAACGACTCCTGAAATCCCTACATGAAGTTTCCGCAAGTCAAAACGAAAGGATGGCGGCAGAGGGGCCCGATGATGTGGTACCCAGCCAAGAACGAAAAGAATGGATGCAAGGACCCAACGACGTGGTACCTTTTCGAAGAATGGAAACTACGGATGAATGGACCCGACGAAGTGGTGCCATGTCGGGGAAATGAAGTTAAGGAACAGGGAGGCCCAACGGCGCGGCACCGGAATCCTAGTAAAATCAATTGTTAACTTAACTGCATCAAACGTATAATTTTGCACCTAGAACAACACTGAGAAAAATGCATTTTAGTTCTTGGGACACTTGCATATGAAAGATTATTTTAGCATTTAAAATAATATTATTTGCATTTATGCATATGCACATGAAAGAACATTTTGGGCATTTAAAATATTGGAAATGGTTAACTATGCATTTGCACATGAAAGAATATTTTGGGTGTTTAAAAATATTTATTTAGGAGCAAAGTAGAATTCTAAGCATGGACACCTAGTCAACTCCACCTTCACACAAATCTAGGAGTTAAGTGAAATATCTGGGGGACAAACATGAGCAAACTTAAGAATGTTGGTGCATCTCCTAGAAAAACTGACACATGGATGGGTGAGTTGTTTTGAATTAAAGAATTAATTAAATAAATATTTATACATGAAGTGACATGTGTCACATGGGATTTTCCTTTATAAGGAAGGATTTGCGAATGGGTAAAGGACCCAGACCCTGGATGACTATCGTAATTTTGAATTACCTCATGACTTGCTGCTATTGAGGGTTTCACTGAAAATCTTGGTGAGGGGGAATCTCAAGCTTGATTTCTTGATTATTGTGTGTGATATCTACGACCGAAAGCTCGAGGGAGGTCATGCGACTGAAAGCATGAGTCTATGGTTGGGTGGCGAAGCTAACGGTTGCTTCTCCTATGGTTAAACGAGCTTTGCTGGAGGGATCCTATGAAAGACGTGGATGACAATGGACCAACTTCATCAAGTTGACAGGTTATGGTTTTATTTATTTCCATTAAGTTATTTATTTATTTATTTAGTATTTATGATAGCTAATATGTTTGTATGAAGTTGGTTAAGTTTCAGGTTAAGTTCAGGAGGACCCTAAAAGAGGGGTCCTACAATTTAGGGCTTCGGAGAAATTTGGAATTTTTGGAATCGGAGACGACGGCTGAATGCTCCTCATCAAAATTTAAATTTAGAGACCAAGATCGAATTTTTTGGTTGGGCAGAAGGTTGGGCTTGATCAAACCCTAGTTTGGGATTTTGATCGAAAAGATGGAAAATTAGGGCTTCTGCAAAAGTTGAAATTTTTGAATTCCGGGACCACAGCTGGAAGCTCCTCAGAAAAATCAAAGTTTATAGCTTTGGATCGAACTTTTTGTTTGGGCATAAGGGTGGGCTTTATCAAACCCTAATTCGGGGTCCTGTCGAGTGAATCCAGAAGTTTCAAAGGCAATTTTGAGGGGTCAAATTTTGCATTTTTCAAAATTGAAGTATACCAGCTTGATCAGCTCAGCAAGCCACATCTCTCCATCCTTTCAAAAGTTTGAAATTCAAAGGTTGAATTTTTAGGGTTTCTCTAACAAACCCTAATTGAGCTCCAAATCCAGTTTTAGCAAATCAAAGTGGATTGGGTTAATCCTATAAAAGAATTAATTGGACACCTACATAAGTGAAGAAGTTCCAGTTCCAGAGGGAGATGAGGTTGAGGCTTTACATGAGAAGGCTACAAGCAATCCCGACATGTATGACTTGAAGAGATACATGTATGTTTTGAAATTTGTTCATGATTAAGTTTATGATATGTTTGTCTTCATATTATTGAGGTTAGTACAATCTCGATTAATCTTAGACTTGTCTCAACACCCTAGTAAAAGTATGAATGCATGTGAATGATAGAAGACATTCATTGATTAGGGTTATCACACTTATGATTGTACTAATGCATTGTGGTTTTGTATGAGGTTGATGTTGTCCGCTAACATGAAAGGTACATCAAGAAAGTACAAATCAAGTTCTAGATCAAGAACATATGACCATGGTGACATGAAGACAAAGACTCATGGATCACATAGAAGCTCCACTTACGAGGTATGCATAATTTGGTTCTACAATGGTTAACTTATGAGTTATGCAAGTTACTAAGCACAAGTCATTGAAGAAAACAAGAAGACATTGTTTGGGTATGTTAGACATAACTAGCCAACATGATATTCCAGGTATATTTTGCATATATCAAGTTATATTCCTTGTGTTAGGATCTTATACTTTTGTATGAATGATAATGATTATTCTTGAAGTTAGAATTTTAAGTAATCAAGGGTTTATGCATATTATGCTTCTTACTTTGATTGATGATATGTTGACTAACCAGAAGAGTCCTATGGTCAAATAAGAATATGCATGAGTAAAAGAAATCTTCCCTGAAACCTTGAATACTAATGCTTATTACCTATGTGTGAAATGATCATGACCATACATGTTAAGATTATTTAGGCTCATAATGTTTTGATAGTATTGAGATTATACTAATGTATGTATGATTATGTATGAGATCTTGAGGATGACACTAGTGCACACTTAAGCATGCATAGTGGTCCAGGATGGATATAAGTTCAAGGACAGATAATCTGGGAAGTAAAGCTCAAGAGGGAGCACACTCCAGTAGTTCCTGCAAGGAAGAAAATATTGAGAGGGAGTCCACCCAACAAACAAACAAAGATAAGTATTTGAATTGTCATTTCTTATTACTTAAATGATGTTGTTCAGTCATGTACATGTTCCTAGATTTAGGATGTATATTATGCATTTTTGAAAAGTTGCATTAATGAACAAGATACTACTAATATGCAAGTAATGGGTAAGTGGCCTATGGTACTGTACAACATTCCATTGCTACTTATCTAGAATGAAATCTCTTTGCTGACATGTTGGTAGCTGTGCACACTCTTAACAATGTTCTGGTAGAGATGGAAGGCATCTAGAAAGTTATGGGATATGGATAAATGTTGTATTGAAGCATTGGCTAAGATAATTACATGACTGTATGACATATGTCTTTATGTGTAATACTTTGTTCTAAAAACTATGAGAAGTTTATAATCATGCAATTGAATTTGACTTGTAGGAAAGATCGTGTACAATCACCTACAAAAGAAGGACTACAACATTTATTCCAGCAACGAAGTTCAAGAAAACTATCTATTGAAGATATTGAAGAATCCCAGGATCAAGGATGCAGTAATGGAAGGATGCCATGATTGGGGAATACTAATCGATCATGAAGAATGACGTTTGGGATGTGGTCCCAAGAAGAGAAGGGAAGTCTGTTGTAACTTCCAAGTGGATCTATAAGATCAAGTATGTTGCAGATGGCAGCATAGAGAAATACAAAGCGAGGTTTGTGGCTTGTGGCTTCTCCCAGAAAGAGGAGACTTTTGCACCTGTAGCAATATACACTTCCATCAGATCAGTACTTGCCCTAGATGCAATGATGAAGTGGAAGATACACCAAATGGATGTCAAGATAACTTTCTTGAACAGTGTAGTCGAAGAGGAAGTGTATGTGGAGCAGCCACTTGATTTTGAGACACATGACAGGGAGTCACATGTGTGCAAATTGAAGAAAGCCCTGTATGGTTTGAAATAGGAACCCAGGACCTGGTACGACAGATAGATAGCTTTCTGACGAGTTTGGGATTTACCAAGAGTAAAGCGGATTCCAACCTTTACTACAAGGTTGAGGAAGACAATCCAGTGATACTATTATTGTATGTGGATGACCTGTTTGTTACAGGTGAGGATAGATTGATTGCGGACACAAAGAGGAAGCTTGTTGCTGAGTTCGAGATGAAGGACTTGGAATGATGCACTACTTTCTATGCTTGGAGGTGTGGCAGAGTGCAGATGGAATCTTCCTTGGACAAGGGAAGTATGCAGTAGAGATGTTGAAGAGGTTCGGGATGATGAACTGCAAGGCCATGGCCACACCTATGGCATCGAACCTGAAGCTTCTGTGTGATGCTTCATCTGAGATGGTTGATGTCATGGTGTATCGTCAGATGATTAGGTCCTTGATGTACCTGATGAACACAAGAACAGATATTTGCTTTGCGGTGAACAGATTGAGCCAGTTCCTCACAAATCCCAGAAGTGTTCACCTGGTTGCTGTAAAGTATATTCTGAGGTACCTGAAGGGTACGGTTGACTATGGGCTCAAGTATGATGTGAATCAAAGGTTTAACCTGGAGGGTTATGTTGATTCATATTGGGCAAGCAATGTTGTAGATAGGAAGAGCACCTCAGGGTGTTGCTTCAATATGGGATCAGGTGTGATATCCTGGCTTAGCAGGAATCAGTCCTGCGTAGCACTGAGTACAGCCGAAGCAGAGTATGTCACAACTTGTTCGTCTAGTTGTGAGGCAGTATGGCTTAGGAAGCGACTGTCTGAGTTATTTGATATCCTGTTGGATGCTACCTGTATCTTTTTGTGACAACTAGAGTTGTGTGAAGTTGTCTGAGAACCCGGTGTTCCATGACAGGTCGAAGCATATTGAGATCAAATATCACTATATCAGGGATATGGTGCAGAGAGGAGCAGTGAAGCTCCTGTATGTTGCGACGAATGAGCAGGTTGCAGATGTGTTGACGAAACCACTAGCCAGAGTGAAGTTTGAGTACTTCAGAGAGAGGCTTGGTGTTCTTCAAATTGAAGACACTTCAAGGAAGAAGTGATGGGACACATTTGCAGGAGCCATTCCAAGCATGATGAGAGGAGGATCCTTCACATGGCTGTGGATGTAAGCGTTGTGTGATGAGCATCAGGATGATGCTCCAGTTACTGCTTTGGATATGAATCGGTTTGATGCTTTGTATGATCAGTTGGATCATGTATATGTATATGCATCGGTTGGATGATTTGTATGATCAGTTGGATCATGTAGGATGAAATGCATCAGGACGATGCAGTGGCGATGATCAGGATGATCATGTGTGATGAGTATCAGGATGATACTTTGGCTGATATGCATCAAGATGATGCTATGATGATGATTAGGACGATCATATGTGATGATATGTATCAGTTGGATGCATTGCATAATCAATTGGATTATGTGTGATGAGTTCCGAAGACACAAATGCACACGGGCTTTTTGAACATGGTTGTAGATGTGTTCTCCCATGGTCGTGATATAATTGTCGGTATTTTTTGACATGGTTGCAGATGTGTTCTCCCATGGTCGTGATGTAATTGTTGGAGCCATTCTCACATGGTGGTAGATGTGTTTTCCCATGGTGCATATGTAAGGGCTGGAGCCATTCTCACATGGTGGTAGATGTGTTCTCCCATGGTGCAGATGTAAGGGCTGGAGCCATTCTCACATGGTGGTAGATGTGTTCTCCCATGGTACAGATGTAAGGGCTGAAGCCATTTTTCACATGCTGGTAGATGTGTTCTCCCATGGTGAAAAAGTAAGGGCTGGAGCCTTCCCTTAATGGTGGTAGATGTGTTCTCCCATGTCGGTGGTGTAAGTGTTGTGTATGTGCATCTGGGTTGTGCTTCGTGGATGATGAGATGATATGATCAGTATGATCATGGGTATCAGGATGATACTCTGTGGCCATGGACAGGTTGTGCAGTTGCATGTAAAAGATCCTGGGAGATCTAATAGATTGAGCAGTGAGCTCGTAAAAGTCATGGGATGCTCTTTTGAGGTTTTGCTGATGCACGTAATTAGTCCTGAGGATTCCATAGGATGGCCAGAGATGATGAAGACCTACAGGAGGCTAGGCCTACATCCATCATGAAAAATGGATGGCTCTATAGAAATTCCTATGACGAGAAGAATTAAGAGATAGCCCAGTGATCGAGATGTCGAGTGCAGCAACAATGATGATGATGATGCTCCGTGATCCAGTGATGATGATCCAGCTCTAGAATTGAAGACTTGTGTCTATATATATTGGTGACTTGTGTCAAGAGAATACCTTCCTAGTTAAGAGGGAGTGTTGATGTATTTGTAACTTTGAAAGATATTCACTTGTATATTGTATGTATTATATTTGTACCTTATTGTATCCCCAATGGAGATGTATTATTCCTCCGATTGGAAGTGTCGCAAGTATTCTTGTAAGTGTTGCAACTTATATTTGATGGGTTATTAGACCACCTTGCTGGGGTCGGCCCTGTATGAGTTGTGTGGGTCAAAGGGTTATTAGACCACCCTAGTGGGGTCGGCCCAGAGTCAGTTTATGTTAAGTGGTTAAGTTGGGGCCGACCTAGTTGAGTAAAGGTCAAGTGAAAGTTAGTGTATAAATAGAGAGTGTCTCTCTCATTTTACACATTGTCTCTATTCACTCACTTCGCATTAGTGAGAGAAGAGAAGGGTGCACACAAGTGGAGGAGGAGCATGCTGCTGAATTTATCTATCTCTTAGGTTTGATCATGGTGATCCTTGTATTGATGCTTATTCTATCTCCGAGGAAGTTGCGGGGTTTTTCACCTTCTTGGTTTTCCCTGGTGAAATGTTTTGTGTCTCTTGTCTCTTATGCTTGATATGCTGTACATGTTGTTCTTTCAGTTAAGATCCTAGATCAGAATGAATCAAAGCATTGAAAAAACTCATGTAGAGACCACTACACCGGCTTTCCACCGATTTATGGATATTAGGTGCACACTTAAGTTAAAGTGACACATGCTGCATGAGAATAAATATTAAGAGAATTATTAAATTAAATAATATTTTTGCATGAAGAGACACTTGGCATACAAGTTTTGGTTATAAAATAAAGGGAGGAGGAGAAGAAGAAAAGACTATCTTTCTCCCTAATGTTGGACGGGCATCGTAATTGAGAATTCTATTGTTTTCTTTTGGAGTTGGATTGATAGCTTGACCGGGGATTGAGAGATCCCAACGGAAAGCCATGGCATTGTATGTTCTTATGACCCCAAATTGCTCAGGGGTTCGGGGGGAAGAAGAATACCTCCGATACGGTAGGGAGGTCAACCAAGGGGTGTTTCGTAAATCGTCAAGGGCTGGGAGCTGATCAAACAATAACGACTCCTCCAACAATAGATTCGACCTACAGTACAGGTTCTATGTTCGTTTGTTTAAATTTAAATTCTATTGATGTTAATTAGTGTTCTTGCATTTTAATAATTATTTATGTTATTAAGTTTGGAAAATAGTTCCAAGTAGGACCCAGGAAAAGGGGTCTCTACAGAGAGACAGTGACTCAAATGTGGTATCTGAAATTCTTGATAAATTTAGTGCTCGATCAATCCATGTAGGGAAACTGATTTGCATCTGCATTACAATGAATAAAGCCCACATTGATATCTAGACAGAGCTACTGGTAAGATTTATAATGTTTAAATATGTAGAAAACAGAGGAGTTAGAGTCTTGGATTCTGAAGTTTTGGAAGACTACATGAGTGGATGTAGAGGAAGCACAAAGGAAAGTGTAGAATACAACATTGTGCCCTTCTTAGTTCCAAGGTTGACAGAAGTAGTAATTACCCTTGCATTAACTTTTTGGTTTATAGTAGATGGCCTCTCTAACTCTTTGGTTGCTAGAAAGAAAATTAAAACTATTTGGTGGATAATAAATGAAGTGGCTTCATTGCCAATACATTTCTATCCAAAGTCGTGGTTAAGTTTGATTTCAATGATACCCAGGTTTTTCAAATATTGACCTTTAGGGATAATTTTTTAAGCATCAATATATTATTATTTATAATAAGTTGTGTCTACTTGATTTGTGTTATTCATTGAGTTTTTCTTATTAAATTTGAAGTGAATATTTTTCCGTCACCCCTCATGTCTAGAGATACAATGGTGATGACATTTGTTATTATTGTTCTATGCATGGATTGTGCCATTATTTTGGACTAGTATAATTTTATTAAACGTTGTGCATTTTATTTAATTTTGCTTATTTGGACGATTCTTCCATTCGTCTTTTGCTTTTGTATTATGTTTAGTGTGTTGCTATGGCTCAACTTTAATGAAAGAACGTGGCTTAACTTTTAAGGAGAGAATGTTTGTTATGGTGATATCGCAATGATACAAATAAACAATAATTTAAACAAACACATAGAAAATATTATCCATGAACTTCAGGGATGTATCATTGTGCTATCACCATAACAAACATTATCTCCTTAAAGTTAAGCCATGTTCTCTTCTTAAAATTGAGCCATAAGCACACACTTAACATAATACAAAAACAAAAGGTGAATGGAAGCATTGCCCAAATAATCAAAATCAAACAAAATGCAGAATATTTAATAGAATTATATTGAACCAAAACAATGACACGGTCCATGCACAAAACAATATTAACTATTGCCATCATCATTGTATTTCTAGGCATAAGGGGTGAAGGAGAAATATCTACTTCAAATCCAATAAGAAGAACAATAGAGTAAATCAAGTTAACACATCTGATTATAAATGATATGATCATGATGCTTAGAAGATTACCCATAAAGGGAAATACTTGGCAAACCTGAGTGATATTGAAATCATATTTGATGACAACTTTGGTTAGAGGTGTATTGGCAACAAAACCTGTTCCTTTAATATCCACCAGATAGTCTCTAATTTCCCTTCTTGATACCAAATAGCTAGAGAATCCATCTATTCTGGACCAAAAAATTAATGCAAGGTTAATTACTATTTATGTCAATGTCGACACTAAGAAGGACACAATATTGTATTCTACATTTTCCTTTGTGTTTTCTTTATGCTCACCCAAGTAGTTTTCCATATCTTTGAAATCAAAGACTCTAAATTCTTTGTTTTCCGCATCTTTAGACTTTAAATATCGTATTGATAACTATATCCAAGTAGCAATGCGGGCATCATTCATTAGAATGCAGATGTAGATCAATTCCCTTACATTAATGGATCGCATATTGATTTTATGAAGATTTTCAGATACCATCTTCGAGTTACTGTTTCTCAATCTGTATCATTTATTAAACTGTTCCACAGGCAATGTGCTTTTCATGTGGAACAAGCCCTGCTCGTTGTACAAATAAAAATCATTATTAAGACATGTGAGACATGTGAGTAAGCACATGGAATTAGAGAGTATGTTCAATGTCTCTGGAATTCGTAGAGCAACCATGATGGTGATTTCTTCCATTGTCCATAATACAATGCAGATTTAGAAAATGCATTGACACACCTCTATGATGACTTCTTCATTGACATCATTTATTGTATTTTGCGATGGAAGGAATTGGACTAGGATGGAGTCAACAATAAATGCATTGGATTTCATGAACTATTTAATAGACAAGTTGGGTTTTCAATTTGATGATATCACAATTGAAGCACTTTGTAAAGAAGTCGTTGGTAGATCTTCTCCTGTATATGTAATCTAAATAATTATTTCTTCTGTAAAATCTGCCTATAGATGACAATCTGTTGAAAAAAAGGTTTAATTAGCTCATTCTATAGTACTTTGAAGACCTCTTGCAACAACAACAGTTCGATGTGTTCCTCCTCCAAAGACAACTTGTTGATATCCTCCTTCTGGAATAGTTTGATTACTTTCTTCTTTAAAACAAGATACCATTAAACATTGAAGAAATTTGAAGAATTCCCTTAACTTGTGGAGGGAAAATGATCATTTTGTGGAAGTTAGTTCTATTTTAAAACATGTGGTCAGTCCAGGTTTAATTCCATCAATGTATTTTAATTTTGGACTTGTGAGGATATCTACGATATTTCTGGCACCCATCTTCATATCAACTCCACCTCTAATGAAGCTAGTAATATAAATAATTAAATTAACTATGGAGGTAACTCCTAGAGTAGGATATTTTACTGAGCCCATTAGACTTTCACTAATGTACGTTACTAATAAGAAAATATGATAAATATCCCAATGAACACATTAGTATTATAGTCAACAATTGTAGATTATTGAATAAGACCATTTATAATTAGCTTACACAGATTTCAAAGGCAAGAAAACAAATCAAATTTTTCATTCGCCGTGCCAAGGAGCAGAATCAGAAGTAGAGAAATAAAACGATGTTGATCTCACCAAGAAAGAAAACTTTATACTAGCACACTCCAAAATATATCAAAATTCCCGTTCACTATGCTGACTATTGATAAACATAATAAAAGCAGGTTGAATCTCACACCACTGATCAAGGTAAACTTTATGGTTGAGCAGAGTATTTAATTAATGGTAAATTTTGATGATCATTTATTGATATTTAAGGATTCCAAAACATAATTTGATGCATTAATTGTGAATTATTTTTCATAATTTCGCTACTAGATGTATTTGTTGAAATGTCCGTCGCCTTAACTACAATTACTTGAGCAATCCAATTCCTCTCATCAGTCTGTCTGATGCAATTACGACGATAAACACTAATGATAGTGTTCATTCATTCCATCATTCATCATGAAAGATTTAAAATTTGAATTGGGCCTTCATCCCATGCCACGCGATTCATTAATCATTTCACTATGAGCAATTAAAATTTTAAATTGAATTTTAATTAAAAAACAATTTCATAATATTTGAATTGAAATGTTTATGCATATGATTTTATATTTTTTTAAAATAATTTAAATCTCATAAATTATTATTTATATAAATAATCACTTCACTTTATTTATATCATTTTATATAAATCTATTTTAATATTTTAACTTGACAATTATCGAGTATAGAAAAAATAGATCAAATATCTGTAATTGAAATCTTGTCTTTCATCATTTATATTACACAAATAAGTGTATATTCTTTTAAAATTTATTTTTTAAATACTTGTAATTCTAACTTTAAAATAAACTTAAAACAATAATTATAAATTAATAATTCTAATCATATTTATATTAAAATAAAAGTAACATATTAGTTTAAAATAGAAACTTTACAATACTTCCACACTAAACATATATTATCCATGCAAATATGATTGAGTATATGAGAACATAAAATTTGTAATAAAATAACCAAATTTCTTCATTTAAAAAATTAGTTTATCATTGGGAACTACATCCATTTTGTATGCAAAAATAACGACTTGAAAGAAAATAACATTCAAAGAAAACAATACAGGATATTTAACATTTGCATTTTTGTAACCAATATAGCTAAGATTCTTATGCACCCTATAGAGTTCTGGTGCTTCAAAGACGTAAGTGTGTGCACCTACAAGCATTTACATAAGTCTTGTAGGTACATGTGAAGTACTGTGCATGAATGTACGAACTTAAAAAAGATGGATCATAAATTCTCTCATCCGAGACAAAATGAGGGTCAAGTTTTGACTATTGAAAGCACTGAGCATGAACGTATGAATTTAGAAAGGATGGATCGAGTTTTGGCTATTGAAAGCACACGTACAAGTTTAAAAATGATGGATCCCAAATTCTCCCATATGAGAGACAAAATGACGATCAACTAATTGTTAATTGCAAATAAATGAATATGAGATATTAAGTATTTGCAACCTATATAACTAAGTTCATTATGCACCCTATAAGGTTCTCGTGCTTCAAAAAGGTAACTAAGAGATCTCTAGCAGGACTATAAGCATTGTCATAAATCTTGTAGGTACATGTGAAGCATTGAGCATGAATGTACAAGTTTAAAAAGGATAGATCCCAAATTCCCTCATATGAGAGACAAAATGACGGTCAGGTTTTGGATATCGAAAGCACTGAGCATGAATGTATGAATTTAAAAAGGATGGATCCAAAACTTGCTCATATGAGGTATGCGAGAGCTCTGTGGTAGGAATATAAGCATTACCATAAGACTTGTAGGTACACATGAAGCATTGAGCATGAATATATGAGTTTAAAAAATATGGATCTCAAATTCCTTTGTATGAGAGACAAAGGGATGGTTAGGTTTTGGCTTTCGAAAACATTGAGCATAAATGTATGAATTTGAAAAGGATGGATCTCAAATTCCCCCATTTGATGTAAGTGAGAGTAATGTGGCATGAAAATAAGATTTTCCATAAGTCTTGTAGGTACATGTGAAGCACTGAGCATGAATATACGAGTATCAAAAGGATGGATCCCAAATTCCTTCATATAAGAGACAAAAGGATGGTCAAGTTTTGATTATCGAAAGCACTGAGTATGAATGTATGAATTTAAAAATGTTGGATCCTAAATTTCCTCATATCAGAGGAAAAATGCAGGTGAGGTTTTGGCTATCAAAAGCACTTAGTATGAGTGTACAATTTTAAAAGGGATGGATCCCTAATTCCCTCATATGAGAGACAAAATGAGGATCAGGTTTTGACATGGAATGATGGAGGAGGTCATGTGATGGAGTTGCATTGCATACATAAATGGGAAGTAGATAAGATGTAATTGTTTGGTGGTTTGAGCATGAATGTGCTTTCGACAACCAAAATTTGACCATCCTTTCCCTCTCACATATGAGGGAATTCAAGATCCATCCTTATTAAACACATGTATTCCTGTTTAGTGATTTCATAGCCAAAACTTGACCCCCATTTGTCTCTCATATGAGGGAATTTGGGATCCTAAATTCCCTCATATGATAGAAAAAATGACAGATAGGTTTTGGGTATTGAAAGCACTAAGCATGAAGGTACAAATTTAAAAAGAATGGATTCCAAATTCCCTCATATGAGAAGTACCATTAACTCTGCAAATCACTATCTTTGGTACAACTCAAATAGAAGAGTGTATATATTTATTTGTTAAATTATAATTAATTATTTATAGTGATGAAACATTTAAATTATAAAAGTAAAATAAAAAATAAAATGTTAGAAAATTTTAAAAATATATTAGAGTACATAATTGGATTTACGATGAACTTTAATGTAATGGATTTATAAAAAAAATAAGATATTTTTATTTTTATGAGTTATGTATTATACCGTAAGATTTCTAATTTATATTCTCATTATCTATAGGGACCCTCAAAATTTCAACAATATCAGATGCATTTCTCAAATAATCATATAATCAACAAAGTTTCAAAATAAATTTCAACAATTTACGATTCTACTTGTAACTCATTCATGTACTCTTTACAATGAAAATGAAATATCATTTTAAAGCTACAAAAGAAAGTAAGCATTATTGGAAGATGAAGCCTGATTACGACGGTTTTCCAACTGCCAAAGATGTTTTCGAAGTTCAAGTAGTCTTGATTCCAAATCTAGCCTTTACCAAACACCAAACGACTCTTTGGTTTACCTCCCTACCACACTAGGAGTAATATTCTTCCTCCCAGTCTCTCGAGCTATTAAGGGTCATAAAGAATAACACACAAGCCAATATTATCCAACAATGATCACCCAATCACCAGGATAATTCCAATACCAAACTCACATAGTCACACAAGTTCTTAGTTTTTCATTATGAAAACCATCCAGCATTAGGGAGCCAAAATCTGCCTTTCCCTTCCATGCTTTCTTTCTTAAATAGAAAAATCCTTTGCGACACATGTCTCTCAAATGCAAAATTACCATTTTTATTAAATTTCCAAATATTACTTTTCATCCAACCATGTGTCACCTTCACATGAGGATGCACGCAAGTCTCACAATTTACTCATAGATTCTCCCTTATTCTAGAGTTCCAATCCCCAAATTTGTGGGTGCAAGTGGAGTCTAACTCAAAAATATCCCACGTCTATATTTGCTCCAAATCTAAATATTCTTTATCTTTTTATTGTCGATATTTAATTTAATGCACATCTTTTCATGCGATAAATTTATTACATTTTTTTGTTGCACAAATAAACAAAATGCATACGTATATGCTAGTACAAGTATGTACATAAATTACTTCTCATTATTGTCTAGGTACCGCATCTATGGTTCCTTCCGACAAATAATTAATTATTTTCCTTGTGTGGGGAGTGTGTGGGGAGTGGGATGTAGCCATTTAGGAGCCGTTCTTAAATCGATCCTCTACATTCTATGTGAGACTAATGGCAAATGAGGAATAAGATCGGTCTTATTGCGCACCCTTCAACTTCATCACATGTGCCCAAATCGTTATGGTATACCCACACGACACACGCCACTTGAGCAAAGTTGTTAGGGATTTCAACTTGTGCATGGATTGCTATTAAGAGTCGATATTCAGTCGTCACACTCTTATGTGTGTTTACCCGTTGTCTACGACCCATTTTATTTCCATTTGAGAGTTAGTCGGTAAGTCGTTTTACCTTCCATTGCACACACTCAAAGCGCACATTAGTAGCGCTGCACAATATAAAATATCATTGTGTTTTATTCAGTTTCATCCATTGCTAATCAGAAATCAACATTTATTCACATATGCGGAATAACAAAACCATTATTTCCATTTAGTCATAACATAAGCATTCACTTGCTTTATTTCTAATTTCACAATTCATTGAACATAATCATCAGTTACTAGCTAGTCAACAATTTTATTCAAAACAAAACATAAAACATTTATTCTAGTTTATTTAAACGGGTCACTTTCAAATAAGTGCCCTCAAAAGTTCATCAGTCAAAATCGGTCAGAGGAGGGCATTACATACACCCCCTCTTATAGAAACTTTGTCCCGAAGTTAATTTTTATCATACATTTAGATATACTTTCAATTTCTTTTCATAATCAAGTTTTCATGCCATTCTCCTCTATCTTCATCAAATAACCATGGCCATAAACGCTAGTTGTTCAATCATCACTGATTTTATGTTTCATCCAACAAATTTCAACACATTCTCAATAATTCAACAATAATCTCATTTAATGTAAATCTAGTAATACTTTTCAATAATTGTCAATACTGACTTAGATTTCCAATGCCTCCTAGTCATCCAGAGGGATCCGTGATATCCAATTAGACAACAAGCTAGTTTGCATCAATTTGCCACACAACATGTATCCAATCAACTTTTAGCAAAACAAAATCCAAGTAAGAATTCAAATCTATTTAGTTATCCTCTCTTCCAAGGTGAGAAGATAAAAATCATACAATATTCAATAAACTATATATAGGTAAGTTATAATCACAAATTACCAAATCAATAGCGAATATCACATAGTCCAAAAAAAATAAAAATCAATTCCCATAAGACTACTTCCAAACCAATAAGTTTTTAATAAAGTTGATTTTCAACTTGATATGGTTCTAGAGTGTCGGAACTTAGCGACTTAGAAGAACATATTAAATCTTATTTCATAGTCTTTTCATCAGTACCTTCGTGTCTAGGTCAATGAGCTCATCATGTCCTTACCTCATTTCATCATTCCTATTATCATATGACTCCCTTTGGCAGACTTTCCAAGTCATATCCTATGTGTTGATATAGTTTCATCGAGTCTTGTCTCAAGGGCTAGTTGTTTCATCTAGGTTTCACTGTGTCATGAGGTTCACATCAATGCGTTCATCTCATCGTGCTGATAGTTTCCATACTTTGTTTCACGAAAATTGTCTTTACTTGACCCTTTCGGCAGGTTTGTCAAGTTACACTTTCCACATTATCATGTGATGGTCAAGTCAAGTTTGTAGTTTTTCATTTTCATTAAAAACATCGTCATGATGCAAAATCAATGTCCTTATGTTCATCTCATCACACTAGTCACATCGATATCTCATTTTCCAATTTCTGAGTCCATTTCACCCTCGTGATCGTCTATTAAAGTCTTGTCAAGTATATACATTTTTGCGTCATGACAGCCAAAATTAGCAAGTTTGCTTCCTTTGTTAATTAACCATTTGGGCTCATCCACCAATTTTCTCATTACGACTATGTTCATAATGTTAAAAGATACGTACGAGGTGCTCTCTTCGCAAGAAAACACCAATGTCCTCCCTTTTAAATACAAAAAGGAGCCTCTCTCTCTCTCTCTCTCTCTCTCTCTCTCTCTCTCTCTCTCTTTTTAAGTACCTAAAGTACGATCTTCATAAAATGCATTATAAAATATGCCTCCTTCCAATATATATAAAACCTATAAGATGCACGTATATAACTTACAATTCTTTTAATTCTAAATATAGTTCTTTTCAATTTGTATAACATATACAGAATGCAAGTCCTTTCATTATGAATAAAATATATAACTTACTACGGGCCATAACTAATATGTCTTCAATTCTAAAATGTAGTTCTCTCTGTAATACCCCTAGACTGATTGTAGACTTTGTGGGCACTTGTCAAGTGACCAGCTAAATAAAACTTTAATAAAATGGTCCTTTGAATAATTATGTTTGAATAATTGAGAAACACATGATGATGTACATGACGACAAATTGATAAACGAAAGCAATCAAATGAATGACACCTATAGAAATGGATACTTTACTTAAATTGATGAATGAATGCATGCTTTGCTTAACGATTAGCAATTTTATGAAATATATGATGTGAATGAAAGAATTGCATGTATTGCTAAATGATTAGCAGAGTTATGAAACATGATTATGATTATGAACCGATTTACATGATGTATATTGATGAGTTATGATGAGCAATACTACTGATGGGTACTTTGAGAATATGTGCAGCAGCAGGTAAATATCATAACCAACTAACTCACAAAGGAAATAAATGGTCTGTAGAGTACGAATAAATCACACACAGTAGAACGACGATGATGTCGACTTCATACGGAATCCATGCACAAGTTTAAAATCCCTTATTAGCTTACTCGGGGAAGCGTGAAGTCATGCGAAGTGGACCATGATGGAATTGGTCACATATGAGGTTGAAGGGCGCGCAGTAAGAACAAACTTACTTCTCAGTGCCATTAGTCTCCAATAGAGTGTAGACAGAGGATTGAAGATAACGAATCCTAAATCCCTACATGAAGTTCCCGCAAATTAGATGAAACTAAGAAGCAATGACGAAAGGACCCGACGATGTGGTGCCTCGATGATAAAAGAAAATGATGGTCGAATGGACCTGACGATGGTACCTAGACCCAAGATGAAAACAATTGATGAATATTATGCATTAAACATGTAAGTTTGCATTTAGGCTATTTGCACATGAAATGAATATTAGTAATGAAAATAGTGGAGAATAATTGTTTTAGGAGAAAATGGTATACCAAGGATAATTTTAGGAGTGAAAGTTAGCCCATGGGCTATTTTTCCATGTTTCTTTCCAAAAAAAGATTTGTCAATTTGTATTTTTTGAAGCCCCATTTCGCCCTAGTTTGTTGGGGTAAACTTTTTTCACTCTAAAAATCGCCAAATTATTATATAAACTATTTTAAATCCTTAGAAATTGAAATAATTTTAGAAAAATATCGTCAAATATTTTATAGTTGACATTTTAAGAATTAGTAAGATTCATCAAGGTTTATACACTTTTAAATAAGTATCGGTCCTTAAAATTATCCTTGTGGTATACTAAACATTAGCATATAGCCAACTCCACTTACACCCACAAAAATAGAAACTCAAATTGGAGCATCAGGGGGACATACTTGAGTAAATCTAGGAATGTACATGCACTCTCTTAAGAATTAGACACATAGTTGGGTGAGGTAATTATATTTAAATATTTAGAAAATTTTGAATTTTTTCATGGAGCGACATGTGTCGCTTAGAATTTTTCTATTAAGGAAGGCATGAGGAAAGGGAAAGACACCCTATGGATGGATGGTTACCATAATGTTGGTAAGACATTGATTTGCTTCTATTGTGAGTTTGGAAAAAGGGTTTTGGTGGGGGGGGAACCCACTTCAAGATCCTTGGTTTTTGTGTGTGAGATCTATGGCTCCATTGCTCGGGGGTTCGGGAAGAAGAAGAGTATTCCCGAAGAAGATTCGTCAATTTGCATTTTTTGAAGCCCCATTTCGCCCAATTTTTATGAGGTAAACTTTTTTCACTCTAAAAATCGTCAAATTATTATATAAACTATATAAAATCCTTAGAAATTGAAATAATTTTAGAAAAAATATCGTCAAATATTTTATAGTTGACATTTTAAGAATTGGTAAGATTTGTCAAGGTTTATACACTTTTAAATCAGTATCGGTCCTTAAAATTATCCCCTTGGTATACTAAACATTAGCATATAGCCAACTCCACTTGCACCCACAAAAATAGAAACTCAAATTGGAGCATCAAGGGGACATACTTGAGTAAATCTAGGAATGTACATGCACTCTCTTAGGAATTAGACACATGGTTGGGTGAGGTAATTATATTTAAATAATTAGAAAATTATGCATTTTTGCATGGAGTGACATGTGTCGCTTAGAATTTTCCTATTTAAGGAAGGCATGAGGAAAGGAAAAGATACCCTATGGCTAGATGGTTACCATAATGTTGGTAAGGCATTGATTTGCTTCTATTGTGAGTTTGGAAAATGGTCTTGGTGGGGGGGAAACCCACTACTGGATCCTTGGTTTTTGTTTGTGAGCTCTACGACCCCATTGCTCGGGGGTTTAGGAAGAAGATGAGTATTCCCGAAGCTGGAAGGGAGGTCAACCGAGGGGTTAATTGGACAATTTGAATTTGGACATTGGATCCATTGCGATTTCCTGGGAACTTCAACCACGGCGGGAGCACGCATTCCTACAGGTTCTATTTTCTCCTAAAAACTCTATTTATTTATGTCTATATTTTAAGAAATGTTTAAAGATTAGAAGAAGAATAATTAATCTGGAATGATTAGTTCTATACGATCTAATTGAATTAGATTGACCTATAAAGTGCTATTATGTAGTGGATTATTGTCTCCTTTTATAAAAGAACAAACTGGTGTCCGTAGATTTGTAAACCGAGTACATAAATAATCGAGCAATACGCACACACACGCAGATCTGTGACTCTGTTTATTTTTAACGAAATTAGGTGTTGATTTTTAATTAATATTTCCAGTGAGCAATCTGCTTAATAGGTTGTTTACTGAGTAATATGAATAGACAATGATCTGGCAATATCTAGTATGCAGATCGCAACTCTGATTCACATAACAATCATGAGGAATTATGCGTCGATTCTTTTTACTTCGGTTGCATGGGAATAATCATTTCATAGATTTATTCTCTGCGAAGTCGATTTGACCACGATCTGTGGTTCGTAATACTCCAGATCTACTCAAATACGATATGTATACATGCCTTATATGCTGGTACCCATACGATCTGCGAACCTATGGATCGTATTGTACCTGATCCACCTCCGCATAAATTTTATTTACTTCTTGAATAAAATGAATTATACCACTTATGATGGTAATGAATTATAGGTAAATGCTAATATAGTAGAAGCATTTGAATAATTGATTGATGTGCAATGTTATAGATAATAATTATAACCACAACATTAAGAGACTAGGTGACAGTGTAAATGCATTAGGAACATGCGATCATTAAAACAATGAAGGATGAATCATAGTATAGAGAAGGATATGTAATTTACCGGTTAATTATGTTGTAAGTTTTATATATTATAATTGGCATATGATTACAAAGCGATATACACTTTAGTAAATCAAAGAATCACTATATTTCCTCCATATGTTAGTTAGTAAGCATATTTTCCTTCTATGCATATACATGTAAAGTGCGTCAAATGGCATATATGAATTTATAAGTAACTTGGAATCTTGGTAATTCAATTCTTTTAATAAAGAATAAATTTGTATTACTTGGTCCTATATATATTATAATTGTATATAAACCTACCTTGATTTGAGTTACCATCGTTTTAAGTAGACTGAAGTGATCTCAAGATAATATAGAATTTCCTTCCAAAAAAAGAAGAAGAAAAATTTGTGTTTAAAGACGAGCCTTACACTCTCAACTTTCATAAAATGCAATTCTTTTCAATTTGCATATCATATACAAAATGCAAATCTCTTTATTATGAATAAAATGTATAACTTACAACCCATAACTTTCAATCCTTTCGATCTTAAAAGGGAGTTCTCTTAATTTTCATATAATGCAATTCTTTTCAATTTATATGTCATCTATATAAAAGATTGCAATTATTTTTTTATCTTCATAAATACATAATAAGTGCACTTATTTTGAAAATGTATAAACTATAAAAAGTGCAACTCCCTTTCATACTTAAAGGTATAAAAAAAATTTCAATTCTTTTTTCAATATGTACAAACATCCAACACATAAGTATATAGGTATATAGAAGCCGTGTGGACTAACCTTTCCAAAGGTCGTTTTTTTAAGAGTAAGTACAACAAATACTTTTACTCTATTTCAGCAAATACATTAAACTCTAGTTTAGACATTTTCTAATACCATTTCAGTTTCATTTAGCTCATATATAATGGACCCCTTTAATTCTAATAAACGTAAGAATGAGATCTTGGTAATTCACTTTATGGTATACTTTACGCAACATTTTTAAGTATATAAAACATAATTCTCTCACACGTGCGTGCACATACATACATATATATATAACATCTCTAAATGTATTCTTCATTGTATATAAATTATTTGATATACCATTATTTCGATGATTAAAATACATAAAAGTAATTCCTTCAATATGCATAGATATAGAAATGCTCTATTAATACATATAAAATGTATACCATGCAATTCTTTCAATATAAATGAAAAATGCAATTTTATTCTTCATTATATACAAAATATACAAAATGTATTTTGTCCATAAAATATATAATATGCATTTCCTTCAGTATTTATAAAATATATAGAGTGTAATTCTTTCCATATGCATAAATATATATGTATATGTAGCTCTTTTAATAAACTTGTAAAACACAATTCTTTCAATTCCATTAACATACGTAAATGAATGTCTATGCCTACCATTTTGTTTATTGCATAACTATAAAAAAAACATGTGAAATACAATAGCTACTTTTTCGTTAAAGAAGTAGATACAATGAAAATTCATAATATCGCAATTATAGACAATCCATTCTAAGCTTTAAATGACACTACGAATCCACACAATACTTTCTATATCGCCAGTTTCGATCTTAATTCCATTCGGCATACAGCATAGTAGACATACCTATATGAACTCCCATTTATTAAAAGTATTGCACTCGGTACTAACAGTCCAACTCTCAATAGCCACTGTATAAGTTTCTTCGTTTGGCTATCGATGGTTGCTGGTGTATTTATAACTAGCAAGCCATATTAATATTAATAATATGGCTTATATATGTCGATCGGTGTATATCAACCACATTTAAATGTGTGGACATGGTTGATATACACCGATCGACATGTATAAGCCATATTATTAATATTAATATGGCTTGTTAGTTGACGGTCGACATGCGGAGAAGAGCGTGTGAAAAAGAATTGTTGATTTATTATTATTATAATAATTTTTATTATAAAAATAACACAATTAGAAAAATAATAATAAGGATTGTTGAGCTTTTAATATAATAATAATAATTATTATAATAATTAGTAAGCATATTAATTAATAAAAATAATTAATAATAATAATAACCAATGGTCAACCAATAATAATAATAATAACCAATGTCCAACCATTGGTCATCCTATTGTCAACTAATGGTCAATGGATTTTCAACCATGATCAACCACTAGTCAACCAATGTCAACTATATCCAACCATAGTCAACCATGGTCAACCAGTGATCAACTAATGTCAACCATAGTCAACCATGGTCAATCAGTGGTTGAACAATGGTCAACCATTGGTTAACCAACCATTATTCAACTATAGGTCAACTAATGGTCATCCAATGCTCAACCAATCGTTGTAGTCAAGAGGATTACATAGTTACCAACGATACATATTATAGAATAAACAAGCAAGTATAAATATAAGAACAATAAATAAGTAATGGAGATGGAGTCAACAAGACTTTCTATTACTCAACAAGAATATGTACAATATGTGACAACAAAATCTCATATATCCAGCTCTCCATCCTATTTATACAATTTACAGACAGTTACATAACTACCTGTCGGTTCAACTGACCAACATGGCATGTAATGCTCGACACAATGTTTCGACATGTTTTACAAAGAGGTCGAATGGAGGACCTAGTCATTCAGTCGACTTAGGCTCCTCCAACATCTCCACCACCAACAAAACATTTCTTCATCCCAAAGAAATAAAGAGATGAGAACTGAAGTGGATTGAAATGACAAAATTGTAAATAACTGAGTACTGCGAAAACTTTATCGTTAATGTTGGGACTGACTAGTGCTAGCAGACAATTGTTGTTGGATGCAGACTTCGACAATGGCTTCTGTAGATACTGGTAAGGGTGTGAAGGTGGATGTTTTTCGAGACGCAACCTTGCTTGTAGGATCGGGGTTTTTCTCTATGATGGTTTCAGTATATCCGATAATGTTTGGAGCGGAAGTGGACGGTAGTGGCACTTGTTCGGATATATGAACATCTGATGGAGGTAAGTCGGCCTTCGATTCGGGGTCGGCTACGACTGGTTTCTTTATGATAAGCCATTTTCAGCCAGGAAGGATTGAGGCTAGTTGGTTAATGAATTCTTGTAGGTCGAAATCAGTCTGGATTTTTGCTCTTAGAGGAGCGGGGAGCTGTTGTACAAAGATGGGGCTAAAAGCCGAAGTAGTAGTAGAAGTGAGTGGTAGTATAACTGCTTTTGAAGTAGTTAGCATGTCTTCTTCCATAACAGCAATTGGGGAAGGCAGTGGTGGACTGTGAGTAGGTCGACATGTGGCTTCTCCACAAATTTGACTTTCTTGCTTGGTGGTGCCTGTACTTGTTGTTGCTATTCTTCTGAAATGAATTCAGCGTTATGTTCTTCTGTCAGTTCTTGGAGGATAAGCTTCTGCTTTCCTTTCCCCTGCGTTTTATTCTTTCTGTTCTGTTGTGCTTTGAATATCTCGTCATCCACTCGACAAATGTTTTCTTTTGTTAGGGCATACTCCAGAAGTGGAGTATCCGACTGAGTACTATCATCCAATTGGTCAGATGCATTCAATGGCTCCTGATGATGAGTCATCGCAATCCCTAAAGGATTGTGATGTCGACAACCTGCTCAAGCTTCAGTGTAAATGTGTTGAGGTGGAGTTGAAATCCATAGTCTTCTTCTTTCTTAGCATCTGTCAGAGGTTCGACCATTGGTTGGTCGACTAATTTTTCTTGTGGTGGTATTTGAATTACAATATTGGACTGTCGGCTTAGTTATTCAAATATTCTATCAACCGTAGGATAAAAGTCGAGCTCTTATACTTCTCTAGATTCTCCTTTTAGATACCATACTGACGTGTGGTCGAGTGCTAGTTGGATGTGTGCGGTCGGCGGCAGACCTTGTGGGACATTCTATGGAACTCTCCATCTAGTTGTTTGTACTTTCAATGCTTGGAACTAGTTTTTGAGCCAAATTTTGGCTGTTGCCTCACCGACTCGACATATGCCTTGTGAAAATGAACGTAAATTCCACATTAGTGGTCCTTTAAGTGCAGTGAACTCTTTGTCGCCTGTTGGTCGGAGGTGAGCCATAGCGATCCAAATAATAAGTGAGGGATACCGAATCTTTGATCCCTCCTCCTGGAATTTGTGGCAGATATGTCGGACAATTTCTGCCAAGTGTTCGAACCATCTATAGACTTTTCCCTTCGATGCCACATTCTGCACGGCTTCGAGCACGTCGAGTTTGAGATCAGACCCTCTACCAGTTCTTGTTAGAGCGGTCGACATGACCCATGCCACTATTCTATGTGTACCATAAATTATTTGGTTTACAACTAAGGCTCTGGAGTTTTTTCCTGCAGGGTTACCTGTGAAATCTTTAACCAAAGCAAGGTTTGGTCGAATGGGTACTAAATCCCCTCTATTGGATAGTCCAGTGATCTGATTGATCAGGTCGCCATTGATCTCAACTGGTTTGTCAAAGTAAAGTTTGCCATTATGGTACTGGCTCACAATCAACTGGAAACAATTGTCAACCAACGGTGCATTGATGTAGTTCGGTATGGTGCTTGTTCGGAGTTTATGCGCTTCTTCTTAGCATCGTCCATTAGAATCCTTCCCCAATTCAAGGATCTCGTTCTAGATTTTGTTCCATTGTTGTTCTGCCACTTTTGCATTGCGTAGGTTTTGGAGCCGAACTTTCAAAGGTGTGTCTGCTTCTTCCAGTTGTCGAACTTTCAAAGCTGCAGATCTGGTGGTTGGTTGAAGTCTCTTGGGAGCCATCTTGCTTGCAGGGTTATCTGAATTGGAAGTCTGGTTTGTGTTTTCAGAAGTTTCGACGCTCTGTTGTTCAAGCTCTTGGCATAATAACATCCAAGTCTCTTCCAGTTCAGTATTTATAGCAGAATTGTGAGGCATGGGTGAGTACATAGTAGATGGTTGTATTAATTGTGAATTTGATGAGGGAAATAAATTCGAATAACCGTTGGTCAGGTCTTCATCTACAACATACTGACTTCCCTTCTCCCTATGTTGAGTTTGTTGATGACTTGACTTTAGCTTTGTTCATTCGTTGGTGCGGTGTTGGTGTACTCCTTTATCCTTTGGGATGTTGTGTCGATCGAATTCGTGTCGGCTTGGTCGAGCATCTCGTTCGACAACTTCTTGTCGACTTGTTCCACCTTGTCTAGGATTTTCGTGCCGATGGTCATGCTTCAGATGTCATTGTTTAGTTTCGAATGATCTTCTACTTGTGTAGTTTCTTGCATTGCCTTTGTCAGTATTGTCTCTCTAGTCTCTTGTCATGATGAATTATCCAATACATTTGTCCCAGATGATTATTTATATGGTTATTTTTGCGAAGGTAGTTATAACTAACTTCTCTCTCTCCCCTCTTTTTTTATGCTCTATAGCGTTTTAGTCGGGCGTCGTTGACAAGTTTCCAGAACATGATCCCTGGTAGTGTTTTCAGTCGAAATGCTCCGTTAGCTTGCATTTCTTCGGCGACATAGGGACCTAGCCATGCAGTTTGTAGCTTTTTAGGCTTCCCATTTATTCGATTATCATAAAGCAAGGCTAGATCGCCAACTGATATGTTTTTGTGCTTTATATTTATGTCGTGCCAAGATTTATGTTGTTGCTTTTGGATTTCTTGATGATGGATCGCTATCTGTTGATGTTCTTCAAGTTTTGACAATTGGGAAAATCTTTCTTTTCTACCTTGTTCAATATCAATATGTAGTATTTCTGCAATCACTGGTACCTGCTATAAAAAATGTAGGGGAACGACTGTTACTTGTCCATATATGAGTTTAAATGGGGTCTGGCCTGTCGATCTTTTGTATGTTGTTCTATACGCCCATAGTACTATGAGTATTTTGTTGTCCCAATCATCCTTGTCGATGTTGCACATTTTAGTCAAGCCTGTAGTGAGTGTTTTATTGAATGCCTCGATTGTGCTATTAGATTGAGGATGATATGTTGTGATCCTTCTATGCTCGATCAAAAATTCTTTTGTTAATATAGAAATTGTTTTGTTGACGAAATGGGACCCCTGGTCACTAATTAGGGTGAGTGGGCATCCAAATCTTGTAATAATATTCTCATAGATGAATTTGGAAGCTATCTCACTGGATAAAGTCTTGACAGGTTCTACTTTTTCCCATTTAGTAACATACTCGACCGCAGTGATGATATATATCTTACTCCCGTTCGTCGACCTTGAACCGAAAATGGACCAATGAAGTCGATTGCTCATATTTCAAAAGTCAGACTTGGATTTACTGATATTAGAGGAATTTCAGTACTTGGTAATGGTCAACCAAGTCGCTGGCTTCTGTCGTATTTATTCACAAATTCTCGACAATCTTTATGGATTGTCGACCACCATAATCTTGATTGCTGATTTTTTATGGTTGTCGTGTCGGCTTGGAAATGTCTGCTTGCTAGTCCATTATGTGCTTCATTGATTATACTTTGTCTTTCATGCTCGAGAACGCAACGTTGGAGTACATCGTCTGGTCCAAGATTATAGAGAAATCCATTTATTATAGGATAGGGTGCGGCTTTTATTGAATATTCTTTTATTTTCCGACATTCCTTCTGGAGCTTGTCCTTCTTCTAAAAACTTAGAAATATTTGCTAAATATGATGGAACAATCTTAATTCTGAATAGGTGAGCATCAGGTAAGTCATCATCAATTCCAGTTGTTCTTCTCTGGTGTCTATCCTCGACAAGTGCTCAGGTTCGACATTTGCTTTACATGGTCGAACTATAACTTCAAATTCAAATTCTTGGAATAATAGAAACCATTAACATCGTTCCAAAATAAGTCTTAGCCACTTGGAATGGTCTCTTAACATATAATATATTGTCCAATCATCAAAATATACGCCCATGGTTTTGTAGATATATTCTTCGAAATCTTTGACAACTATTCTGGAAAACACAGCTGGTGCATTCTTCAATCCGAATGGCATTACTTTATATGCAAAAGATCCAAATTCACATACAAATGTGGTCTTCTTCTGATCTTCTTCAGCAATAGTTACTTGGTTATATCCGAAAAAACCGTCTGTGAATGAATAGCATTCATGTCCTGCAACTTCATTAATAATTTCATCAACAAAGGGAGTTGGAAATGGGTCAGTAAGTGTTACCTTATTGAGTTCTCTGAAGTTGAAACAGATTCATAGTTGTGTCGGGTCATTCTTCTTCGGATGAATGACCATTGGGCTTGCCCACTCGGATTTATCAACTCGATAGATAATTCCGACAGCAAGCATGTTGTCTATTTCTTTCTTAACTATTTCTTTGTATTTATGCGTGAGCTTGTATGGTCTCTTCTTTATTGGTTTTGTATCTGGTTTGATGTCGATCTTTATTTCTCCCATTTCCTGGACAAGTCCTTTCAGATATTTATAATCTCATGGAAAGACATCTTGGAATTCTTTTAGGATGTTTGTAATTTTCGTTGTTTGTTCTTCGTTCCAATAATCACCTATTTTTGCCATCTTGGGTCTATTGTCGTTAGATATATCTATTTCTTTTACCTTCAGTTGCGCATCCATCCATTCAGGTGCTCTGGTTTCATTAATCTGTCGTTCACTCTCTTTGAACTGTGTAAATGTCGAGGTAAAATCTGCTTTCATCAACCTTTCAGGCTCATTTTTCTCTAAAGATTCAACATTAAAAAATGTTCTGACCAACTTTGATGTATCTGGATGATCTCGTTTCCATTGGAAATTTTTCCCTTCCGTTTTGTTTGTTTCCATTTGTAGTCTTGTCTGTAAGTTTTAAACCTGTGTATAGAAGCACAACATATAGATTCTTTTAATCAAAACAAAGATTACACCACAACATAGGCACATATTACACAGAGATGTACCCTGGAAACCCTTAACCGGGAAAACCAACAAACCTTGGAGCCACAAATCCTATTTTTCTCATTCTTTATTATGAATCACTCACAATAAAATATAGGTATTCCGCAGCATCCAATACCCTAATCCGTTAACCGGGATTATTAAATAGACCCCAATCCATTAACCGTGATTAAATTACATATTTTTAGAAAAATCCCCCCAAAAACCCGAAAATAGACCAAATCCCTAGCCGAAAGGTGTCGGAGGGATTGTCAAGCGCACTCTCCCCTTCACATACATGCAAAGATTATAACACATACCCAACATTGTCGAGTGCTGAAGTTCGGTCGACTTGATATTGTTACATGTAGCAACTTGTCAGTCAAGTCGGTGTTGATTATTTGATGATATTTCGCTACTTGTTGGTTGGATGCAATTTTTCACTTGATTGCTTGCTGCTATTAATAGATCATCCTGTGGAGAGAATGTGAAATATTTGATTAAATTCTCTCTCAGTTCTTTCCAGATACATGTTTCTCCTCTTGCTTCTTCCATTTTATAACATTTTCTTGGTAGATCGTCGAGTGTACTTGGAAAGAAGTGTGGCCAGGTTTTTTCATCTCTGTAGCCTAATCTTTTCCATTCTTTTTCGCAGTTGTTGATATGCTTTTCAGGATCTTAGCCTTATGTAAAAGTTGTAATATTTGCTTGTGTCATGAGTTTTAATCCTCCTAATCTTTCGATAAAGTATGTCGACGCTGTAGTCCAAGCCTGAAGTCTTGACTGATGTGTATCCCACCATCTTGTAGCTTGACTTGTGAAGGTTTCAACCAAACTCTGAAGTCGACCTTGTTCTCCTATATTCTTTGACACCTCCTTGACATGGGATGAAGGGGATTATCGTTCTTTGTATCTCAACAGTGGAACACCCGACGACTCATTTTTCGCTAGTGTGAGTGTCAGATGTTCTCTGATTTTTCTTTCAAAAATATTTGGCATGACAGAGATAGAAAAACATTGTTGAATTTTCTTTTGGGGGATAACTTCAATCGTCCAACATTCTCCTGCTTGCAATTCGTAATTCTCCATTTTCCAGTCATAGAGTTCAACATCTGAATTATATCTGACTGATGAAGGGTTCCCAAGATGGATTTCCCCTTGTGCATTAGGATCAGTATAGTCATCGTTGTTCATTACTTGATATAATTGTCGGATGTCAACATTGTCGTCAATAGGTTCTATCTAGGGCTCTCCTTGTGATGGCTGAATTGGCTCAATCACTTTCTTCCGATTTCCTTTGAGTTTTATCCTATCTTTGTCAAGTGATATTGATGCTTTCATATTTCTTCCCCATGGTCAGCCAACTAGGGGAAGGAATTGGATCCTTCCTTCGGATTGATGATTTCAAAATCAACTTGTGTTATTATACCCTTGATAGATGTGTCAACATTTTTCCATACTCCAATTGGTTCAATCAATCCTTGGTAGGCTAGTTTTAGGTAGATGCCCGACTGGTGTAGTTGTGGTCGACCAAGTTTTTCCCAAGTATATCGAGTCATGATATTTGCTTGTGATCCAAAGTCGAGGATACCTTGTCGAACACAATATCCTTCAATTTCTAAGTCGACAAGTGCATCTGTATCATTTTTATCTCTTTGATTTAGTCAACAAAGATTTTTAGTTTTCTTTTCTTCGATGGATGTGCTTCTAATTTTATTCATGAGATCTATTAGCTTTGTGACTGCTTCTTCTTTGGTTATTAATTTGAGAATTTCGTCAATATTTCTTTGTCAAGATTCATCATTGTCTTTTCAGGATGCCAATTCTTGAAAAAAAATTGTTGCATTATTATATAAGTGCTTCTGTTCAATTGGATTATGATAGTCATCTTTACTATTTATTTTATTAATTTGCGTATCATCGGCACCAATTTTAGTTCCCTTACGAGTTACAATCTGAAGATTCTTAGTTTTAACAATATCAGACTTAGGAACACTGGACAAGATGTTAACATTCTTTTTATTAGTAATATTTTCAAGTATGGTGGGGCAATCCTCCAAGAAGTGATCACCCACCCCACACTTCATACGAAATTTGAGATCTGTCCTATCTTTGAAGAGACAATCTGCAAAAAGATGTTCTTCGCTAAGGCATGTAAAGAATTGCAGTTGTCAACGTGGTCCGGGGTCTCGATTTCCATTACTTCGACCCCGACCTTGGAATCCTCCTCGTCTGTTGAAGTTGTCATTTCATCGATTATATTTTCGACCATCGTTTCTTTGGTATTTGTCGTTTTTGTCATTTCTTTCATTCCATTGGTATCTATCGTTTCTGTCATTTCTATCATTCCATTGGTCGACCGTATTGGTTTGATAGACTGCATGATAATTTTGTTTATTTTTCAGATTTGAACTACATTCTGTTGTAGAATGAGATTTTACATCACATATGGCACACCATCGGACTTGATCATTCTTCATATTGTAGGGATAATATTTTGTTGAATGTGAGTCATGCTCTTGGCAGATGTCACAGAAGCATTTTGTTTGTACAAACCGAACGTCCTGTCGACGGTCATCTTGTCGACAATAATCTTTTGTATGACCCACTGTTGATCATTTTGTACACCATAAGTTGGCTCCTCCAAGGTTGATTTCACGAATAGATTTTTGCATATTCTCAAGTTGTTCTTCAATGCATCGGTTGATAGGAGCGACAGGATAATCATCATCCATTTCTATTTGTAATGCTTTTGTCAATGCATCTTCATATGTAGTAAAATCAGTGAAACGGATGTGCACTCTAATTTTCTGTAGTAATCCAGCCACAAACCATTGGATCAATAAGGATTATTCAATATCGTGCTCAATCTGGATCACCAAGTATTTGAATATTTTGTCGTAGTCCCTAATAGTTTTTGTTGGTTTTTGAGTTGTGGTTTTCAACTTTTTAGCAGCTAGATACTTTGCATCAAGATTTTTGAATAAAGACAAGAACTATTGTTGTATATGAGCCTTTGTTGCAGTAGGTGTTCTTTCTTTATAAGTGATCTACCATGTGAGAGCTTGTTTTCAAAGGGCACCAACAAATTGTGCCATTTGTCAATCTTCAATGGAAATGGCATTGGCCTCCTAAATTGACTCACAAACAAACCAGTGTCTTCTTGGATCTTCATTTCCTTCATAGAAAGGAAGATGTGCTATTGTGTGTGCCATATCTGCTGCAATTGTGACTTCCAAGCTAAATGGTGGTGATGGTGGATTACTTCCGGTGACAGAAATGCTCTGATAGTTATTTTCTACGAGTACTATTTCTTGATGTGTATTCACAAGAGTCAATGCACGTTCTTCACTTTCGACAACAATGTCACTAACTTCGGTTGGTTCTTCGTAGGCTGTCAGGTGTCAAATTTCTTCTACAACTTCTATCGATACCCAAGTAAAGTTCTATTCTATTTGGATTGTACTTCTTTTCGAAGTTCCCGACTGACTCGACAAATCACTCAATGCTGGAAGTGGCTGGGGGGGTACTTTCTCATTATCTGAATAGAGTAGATGAAAACTCCAGTTGGAAAATTTGGGTTGAAAGGTGACCCAATATCCTTCTTATGGTCGATGAATCAATAATATATCAACCTCATTACCTTCGTCGTTTCGTTGACTCCAGATTCCATATTGACCAGCGTGAAGTCCTAAATCTTCTTCGACAATTTCTTGCACTTGGGCACTCTGAGTCAGATGTAATGGGGAATGTAGGGTTATATCTTTGGGTATACTCACTTGGAGAGAATTTCCATGATCCATCCACAATTCTTCATCAATCGGTGATAGTGATTCATCATCCCCCTCTTTCTATCAAGCTCGACTCGACTCTGGCATATCTTCCGTTGCATCTGTCACTATACCCGACCTTTTTTTTCTGGAGTGCACTAGTATGCTCCCTTATTTCCTCGCGTATCTTCCTCCTCTTTTCTCGTTCAATTTGTTGGATAAATGGGGTGCTTTTATGGATCATCATTCTATCTTTGTCGAATTTCTAGGATTGCTCACTGCTGGCCATATCATATTTTCATTTGTCAACTGTCATTCATCTACTCCATAAGGAGCGTGGTCGACTACCCCCCATTGCCGACCCAAAATCTCTTTAGAGGAGTGGAGTGATGCGACAATTCATTTGCTCAGGAAGTATTCCCACTCTTGCTCTTGCACGAATTTCTCCCACTTTCTTTGTTTGTCTTCCTAGTTCGTGTTCGGGAGCGGTGGTAACAACAATGGTCGAGGTTCGACAATATGTGTTGCTCCGTTGTCAATCAAGAATTTGAACAAAAGCGTCAGTAAAGAAAAAATAAATTGTTCGGTAAGGTCGTTATAGAACCTATGCTTCACATTATCAACATATACTCACTCTTCAATCACACATTCTTCACAAAACTCGTCAGCAATTTTTTCGCATTAGTCAGACAGATTTGTGCGGCCTCCTCTGGTTAGCGTTTCATCAATTGTCGGTCTTTTTCATTTGCAGGTCTGTTCATCCAAGAGCTTATTTAATGTGAACGACATAGATTCAATGAACTTTTCATGTGTTTCAGAGAAGAACTTCTTCGTTGCTTGAGCGATAGTCAACTTGTTTCTTCTGGCATAATTTTGTAGATAGTTTGCTATCTTTCTCTCCCACTATTCCTTTATCTTGTGTTCTGATATCATTTTATCATGCTCATTATATTCCTATGGTTGAATAATTCACTATGGTTGACTACGGTTGACTATTTTTTACTACAGCTGACTATGATTGACCATGGTTGACTATGGTTGTCCATGGTCAACCATGGTTGAATTTGGTTGACTATGGTTGACTTAGCTTTGCCATAATTGACTACTGGTTGACCATGGTGGAATATGGTTGACAATGGTTATTGTTGACCATAGTTGAATTTGTTTGACCTTGGTTGACTATGGTCATTACATCTGCAAACTCAATTGATACTACGCTTCCTCTTTTGTGTTGTTATTCTGACCTCGCACATCTGTATCAGATAACTCACATCATTCTGCGCATCCTCTACTATGCTACACTTCTGTCTTGGTGCATCTATCTTAGATAATCTATGACCTTCTGCATACCATCTGTGATATTGACTTTCGGTTCTTACGCACTTGTCTCAGATAAGCCTCATCATACTACACATCTTCTATTGTGCTACTTTTTCGTCGTTGCGCATCTGTTTCAGATATAACACATATTTATCCGCATCATCTGTTGTGCTGCATTTTGTGCATCTGGATCTTCTGCTAGTTTTTTTTTTCGGTTCCACGAGCCATTGATTTCCCAAAAATTAGAAGCTTTCCAAATCAGAGTACTACCACTTTCACTTCTTCAAGCTTCTTATTTATACTTGTGCTGTGCAGATGGTATGTCCACAAGTTGGTCGTAGCGTCCCTTCTTCCTTGCTTCATGGTCAATCTTAATTCACACTTCTACCACGTGTCATGATCTGCGCCAGTGAGGTATCACTCCTTGTGGGTCTTGCGCATACTTGGTCATTTTCACAGTGGGTCTTGCGTACTTTGGAATCACTTCGTGTGTGGTCTTACACCCTTGAAGTACTATCTCTTGTGGGTCTTGCGCACTTAACTTGTCCGACCGCCACTTTCTTCCGAGACTCTTGCGTGCTTCTGAGACTTGTATCCTTCTTTCGATTGGTGGGTCATGCAAACTTCCAATACTTGTATACGTGTCCAACCGCTTCATGCTCCCAAGCCACTTGCACACCCCCAAGATTTGTTCATCCATCTCTTTGGAATTACCTTTGAAGTGTCACGACTAGATGGATTTGAAACTTGCACAAATACCTTATGTACTTCTTCAAACTGGATGTACTCACTGAATGTAATGGATGTACTTCTACAATATGGATGTACTTCTTCAAACTAGATTTCATATACTTCTTTAAATTGGCACAAGGATACTGATTCCTCTTTGACATCAGTTGACATCAATGACAACCAAAGTTCAACATAGAGCTCTATGGCGGTTATTGAGGAGAGCTCAATCATGAAGCTATTGTTAAAAAAGTTCAAGGTCCTTAAGACAGTTGTGATCAGATGAGAGAAAGAGAAGAAAAAGGCCTTAAGGGAGGAATTGCTTAACCTCAAGGAGGAGATAGAGGGTTTCTAAATTAATAATGTTTCTGGTTTATTCACTAAGCAAGATCAGAGAAGGTTGACATATATGGAGGAAAGGAGGTTGAAGATCCTTAAAGTTGAAGAGGAGGCCTAGAAGGTTAAGAGTCAGGCCATTTGGATAGCTCAAGTAGACCTCAACACAAATTTTTTTCACAAATTTGTGAGACACAAAAGAATCCAAAATACTATTTGGGACTTATATAGTTCTAATGGAAGGTTATTGAAGGATGCCAAGCGGCTGGAAATCAGAGCAAGGTATCACTTCCAGAACTTATTTAAAGAACGAGAGAATTTGTCAATTGCAGAACAAATTAGGGTTATTCAAGGATACCTTAGATTTTTTCTGAAGAAGGTAGGGGAATAGTTGACCTTGTGACTTTGGATGAAATCGTAAAGTTTCAGTGTTTTCCAAATCAAAAAGTCTAGGCCCGGCCCGATGGGTGGACTATAGAAATTTTCATGGAGTTTTTTATATTATAGGGCATGATCTATTGCTTGTTGTGTAGGAGTCGAGGAGATTAGTAAGGGTTACTGGAGATATGAATGCCACTTTTATTGCTCTAATTCAAAATTGTTCTCAACTTGGCTCATTCAATGATTTCAAAACAATATAAGTTTATGTAATCTGGTCTACAAGATCATCTCAAAGATCATTTCTATCAAAATCAAGCCTTTGCTTTCAAACTTCATTTCAAAGGAGAAAATTGGGTTTCTTGATAATCACCATATTATGGATTGGAGTGGTATTGGATCTAGTTAAGGCTTATGACCATGTGAATTAGGTCTTTCTGAGATTGGTGTTGCTTCAAATAGGACTTAGTTTGGAAGCAACAAATTTGGCGATGGCATGTCTGGTCTTTGCTATTTTTTTTGTTTTGGTTAATGGAGTTCCAACAACAATACTTCAATGTTCAATGGGTCTTAGGCAAGGTTTCCCTCTGTCTCCTTTATTGTTCCTCCTGATCATTGAAGGACTCAGTAAATTGATGGAGAAAGAGACATCAACAGGAAAATTAATGGGATTCAAAGTATCTTCTCACACTAGAATAATTCATATGTTGTTTGTAGATGATGTTATGCTACACGGGAGAGGTACAGCACTGGAATGGGAATTTTATAAGGACATTCTGAATCCTTTTTGCAATGATACAGGGATGCTAATTAGTGAGAAAATGTCCAATTTCTTAAAAAATGAAGTAGATTAACATGTGCTAGTTCAGATTGGACAACTTCTTCCTTTTTAGATTGCATCTCTCAATGATGGTATGAAATATATTGGCTACTTTATAAAACCAATTAACTACCTTGCTGAAGATTGGGCCTGGATGCTAAGAAGATTTGACAAGAGGATTGGTCATTGGTGCTGGAGATGGTTGTCTCTAGGTGGCAGTTTAATTCTGGTATAAACTATAGTTCAAAGCGTCCCTGTTTATTGGTTCTCTTCGTCCAATATTTCAAAAGCTATATTAAACAGTATATGGAAAAAAGTAGTTAGTTCCTTGTGGATAGGTAATAAGAACAAGGAGGGAATTCATTTGGTGAATTGGGAAAAATGAGCCAGAACAAAAAATATTGGGGGATGGTATATTAAAAGTATATTTTATTTTGCAAAATATTTAGCAGCAAAAAGCTTATGGAGATGTTTGTTCTCAACTGGTTTGTGGAGCAGTGTGATAAAAGGGAAATACTTAAAATATCGCTATGTTTTAGAGTGGATCAGATCCAAAGATAAAAGAGTCACCGGGGTATCCAATATTTGGAGTTGTTTGGTTAACTCCTTTCACATTTTGGGGGACTGGCTAGCCTAGATACCAGGGGATGGACAAATAATTAGAATAGGGGAAGACCCTCTCGTTGGGGGTATAGGGTATTATAAATCATCTAAGGAGTTGGTGTCTCTTCTTCAAGCATAATGAATTAATAATTTATCTCAAGTGGCCTTTGAAATCGGGGGGGGGGGGGGGGGGGGGTTGATTCTAGTCCAAGGTAAACATGCATTGGATCTGGGTTTACAAGGGACTTTTGTTGAAGAACAAGTACCTTCTGGGATTGCAGTGGAGTGGTTTTCAACTATCTATAAATGAGGATTCCCTTGTTTGGTCATGGAATGAGAAGATAAGGTGAATTCCAAATTAGCCTATGAAGCTTTATTTTTTGATTTGGAAGTTGAGAAGTGCTGGTGCTATTTCCCTTTATGGAAGTGGAATGTGCCACTAAAAATCAAGATTTTTTATTTGGTTGAATGTGGGTAGTAAAATTCTTACCTAGGATAACTTTTTAAAAAGGGGGGGGAATTGGGCCAAATTGTTGCATCTTATGTAATAATGAGGCTGAGATAGTGGATCATTTGATGATACACCGCTCTTTCACAAAGTAGGTATGGAAGGTAGTGAAGGGGGCTTGTCAGCTTAGTCAAGAGTGGTCTCTTCAATCATTATCCTCTTGTTTTAAATTTTGGGTTTATAATGTACACTTATGGAAAGAGTTGGCATGTTTGTATGGTAGGAAGTGTGGAAGCATAGGAATCATGTTATTTTTTAAGGAAGGGTAAGGAGTGTGTTGAGAGTGGGTGCAAAGGTTGTTGCAGGATTTAAGGAAACTTTCAAGGAGAAGGATACCATTCAAATTAATCGGTTGAGAATGGCTAAAGATCCTAGTTTTAACATTGAGTGGCCAAAAGGTTTTTTCGATGGTGCATCTCAAAACTATAATCAAAGGTGTGGGGCAGGGGCTATCCTTCGTATGGTAAATTCCAAGATATAAAAAAATAAAATCAAACTATGGTGGGGGTACAAATACCAAGGGTGAACTCCTTACCTTATGGAGCTTGTTATTCTTTTTGAGATTAAAAAATATACATTACTTACAGGTTGCAGGAGACTCAAGGACAATTATTGATTGGGTCCTATCAAATTGTCTCTTACAGGTAGAAGCTCTCGAAAGTTGGATGGTTAAAATTAAAATCTTGCAAGCAAAATTTTTGGAGATCTCCTTTCAACATGTATATAGGGAACATAATGTTGAAACAGACAAGTTGTCAAAACAAGCTTTTCAAATGCTTGAAGACTATATATTTTATGAGGAATTTTGTGAGTCCACATTTTTATCCGAGGATAGTATTCATATTTATCACTTCTGAGAGGAATGGATTCAGTGGCTATAGGTGTTGTTTCCTAGTCAGGTTTATTTTTTGAAGGACTGTAACCTTTAGTTTATTTGCTTGTTTCTTTATAATATGGTTCAATCTACTAAATTACCGCTTAGGAGTATTGTTGGATCAAATACTATTCCTGTCTTTTCTGAGAGCTATTTTTTGGACTTTTTGTTGGCAGTATATACATGCTTGTTTGTTGTTCTAAATAGTATTTATCTCAGGTGGAAGTCTTTATTGTTGTAATGTGTGCATAGTTTTCATTCATGTTCTTATGTTGTATTGGACAATAGTTATCAGAGATGGATCTTCAGTTGTTATAATGATTGTAAAGTATACATATACTTTACTAATATAGTATATTTTTTTTTTCTTTTTGAAAAAAGGAGTTACCGAAATTCATTCCTTCCCAGTGCTTAATTCAATCCACCCACTCTCTATCATATACGAAGCATCAATTTTATTTTTTTAAGGAGACACCGAAATTACATTCCTTCCTAGTGCTTAATTCAATCCACCCTACTGGGCTCTTCTTTTCTATTGTACGACTTGTGAACAACCTATAAATATTCCCTCTACATCCTACCCATCCTTCCCACGTGTAGTATGACCTACAGACCTTCTGTATGACCTGTCTTTTCCTTGTTATATAGCCTACAGTCTATGCTGTACAATTCGTTGTAGCTTGCCAAGAGGTTCGACCTACCATACTTGAAGAGAATCTCTATCTCCTTCAGCCTCTCAAGTTCCTTCTCTCCTCTCTGTCATTGTCTCTCACAATGAACAAAAGTGTGTCTAGTCTCCTCCTTAGAACTCCTTTTATAATCTTTTAATGACCAAAAGACCTAAACCTAGCTCTCTAAAATGATGAAGGGATAAAATTAAATCTTAATCATTTGAGATCTACAGATGTGACTTAATATCAAGTTGAGACAACTTAAGTCACTTTATAATTAAATTTAGAAGCCACTTTAAATTTATAATAATAAAGTTAATGTCTAGAGAAGACCCCCTTTGGACAACTTTATGTAGGTAGACACTTAGCCTACAAAAGTACCTATCCGGGCTATAAAACTCAACAAATCTCAAGAGCACGGTATTGTTAGAGGAAGACGAATCCCATGAGTGGATTGTTGAGGTCGAGATGGGGTTTTTCATCATATTTGTTTCCTTTACCACAAGGCAAAAACCACCTTACACAGATTCGATTAAGGTAAAATAGTACTCCTAGGTCAGCTCGAATATTTCCTTTGCTCTACATTTAACTTATTTTAGTTATTGATGGGTTTCTATATGTAGGTAGGTTTGAGGCTTCTTTCCAATTTTATTGAGAATCCCTTTAATATTTGGAGGGAGTTGTTTTACCCATGGGGGATTCACCTTGTTGATTATCGCGTTCATTCAATATATTGTAAATATTGGGGGATGTAGGGTATGGGGGGTTTATAGGTATTGGTGGTATACAAATGGGATTTTAAATTATGAAAAAAAGGTCAATATATTGTAGATATTGGGGGATGTAGGGTATGGGGGGTTTATAGGTATTGGTGGTATAAAAATGGGTATTCAGTAAAAATACGAGATATCTAGTCAAAACAAGGTTTTTTTAATTGGAAAGATGTATTGGGAGGGGTGTGCAAAAAAGGATTTTGGTAGGTATTTATTTATCCATATCTAGTGAAATTAGGGGAATTCTCTAATATCCCACTAAGTTATGGAATAGTTTCACTAAATGAATATGCCATGGTTCAATCTGATAGACATATTAATGTGTAATTCTGAGATGTTATAAGATTTGAATTACACTTGAATGTGTTGGTAAGGTAACAAAGGCTCTCAACTATGGTCGAAAGGTAGTTTCAATGTACCCTTTCAAATGGGGTTAAGCTTCATCAAATAAGGTTACTTCTATTTAGAGGACACCAATAGTTTTAGACACATAGCCGCATTTTCTTCCATTGAACTAGATAATCTTTGTGATGAAGCCTTTGATATTTACAATCAAATCCATAGTAATGATGCAATTATATATATGTGTGTGTGTGTGTGTGTTGATTGTAGGGACCCAAATTGTACAAAATAACTCATTTAGATGCATAATAAGAAAAGATTTCATTTCGCTCATAAACATCTAGATTCTTGCATACATTTTATAACATTCGTTAAATATTTCCATTCCTTCCACTAAATAACAATTGAAATATTTTTCAAATAGAAATTTGCAATAATTGAGATTGACCTAGATCTTGTGTTGTCAATCAGTGTGGGGTTTTGTAGTCCTCATCCCGTGCCACACATCTCGTCGTAGTTCCAACTGGATTGCCAATCGCTTTGTCCATCGATTGACCACCCTACACACTCCCAAATTTTTATTCTTCTCACCTAGGTACCCCCGAGCTACAATGAGCTTGCAGGGAAGAAGAACTATATCAACATGATTGGAAGTGGAGCATTCCGCTTTCGATCTTTCCAACCTCAACCGCTTTTAAGGACCAAACTCTCCAACAATACTGTAATTTTAACAATCCTCAACCATCGTGTAAGAGGAAAAGATAAAAGATCCAAGATCCAAAAGATGATCCTCACTCATCTACTTGGCTTTGTTTTATAGAGTTTCTTAGACTTCTATTGCATGTTCATGTGTGTGTGCACTTGAATATTATTTTCCTACATGTGTGTGCGCACTTGAGTCTTAGTATTCCTTTAATTGATCTTCTCTTTAACTAATTGCTTGCCTTTGTTATGCACATGTTCTTATTTTAAATTAATTTCTTATTTATTCTTGGCATGCACATAATTACATTGATAGGTGTTTATAGCTTAGAATTTGGGGTAGACTAGTCCTTGTTCTTTTTCCTAAATTGCACAAGGATGAGATAAGTGTATTATCCAAATTGATTTAATGGTAGTCGTTCCAAATTCGAAATAGACAATTATTAAAAACAAAAATATAAAAAATAACTGGTAGCTATGCATGGATAATTGGTAGTTGATGCATGAATAAATCATAGCTAATGGATGTATAACAAGTAGTTCATGCAACTACGCATGGAAAACAAGTAACTTGTTCATGGCACTTAACTTGTGATTTATCGGTGTTAACCAACCACAAGTTAAGCGGTTGTGCTAGTTAATTTATTATTTATCCTTAGCATGTACATTTTTTTATTAATTTATTATTTATAATTTTCTATATTATTTTTCTCATTTATATTTTATAAGTTCTATATTTTAATTAAATTTTACTAAGGTTATATCAAGGGTGCCATGGTCATATACATGCCCTTCAAGAAGAATTCACTGAGGTTATATCAAGGGTTCCATGGTCATACACATGCCCTTCAAATAGAATTCACCAAGGTTCTATCAAGGGTTCCATGGTCATACACATGCCCTTCAAATAGAATTTATCATGGTTCTATCAAGGTTCCATGTCATACACATGCCTTTCAACTAGACCTTTCTCTACAGTGGGGATGTGATACGACAATTGATACCACATTAAATCAATTCACATGTATCATGTTGAGAGACCAATGGTCATTGAGGAATAACGTCAACACCTTATTGCACACCCCTCAATCAAAGCCTTCTGAGTGATCGAAATTGTGGCCTACCCTCACGACAACATGCATCTCGTAGGAAATATTCTCATTCATTTTCAACCTGGTGCATGGAAACCTGTGTTATTTATGGTGTACATTCCCTCATACAACCCTATTACCTATGTGTGAACTGGTTGGCGATCATGATCTTGTGCCTAAACACATGAAATTCACATGCATCAAATAGCTCATGCAAAATAATCAAATATCAATTTATCACTTGATACCATATCTAAGTTCAATCCAAATCCCATGTGACATTTACACCACCTTGCGTTAATTAACACATATGCTCTCCATGTCACACTTGGAAGAACATGTCAAAGCATTTGGTAATCATTGCACTATACATTTACATTTATCATCTTCATTCATCAATATCAACATTCATTCATGGCAATTGTTTCCATACATAAGTAAAGGTGAAATACCTTGAAAGCATAATAATATACATGAGCCTAGCTTGAATGGAGCATTACATAATCCCCTTCAGAAACATTCGTCTTGAAGTTAATATTGGGCTCATATATTTAGTGTCAGATTCCCTTCCATTTCATATTCATGTCATTATGCTTTGCAAATATAACAAGTTGCTTCCTATTTTAACTTAGCATGCATAGTGATGCTATACACAATTATATAGCTTTGCACTCAAGGCCATGCATTCTATTTCATGGTGATGCAATAGTTTTGTGTTCCTTTCACTATAGAGAAGGTAAAATCTCCTATCAACGAAAAAAGTTTCCATGGTGATTTTGTTAACATACACAAATAGCTTCCATAATAGTTTAAAAAAAAACAATAAATGGATATCACATCTTGTTCACACTCTCCATAAATGTCTATATTAGATATTTAGCTTTTGTCATAATACCACATTTTAGAGGGGTGATTATAGATATTATATAATTTTCAACAACAAAAAATATGACGATAGATAACATTGCATGAGATTGCCCAAAAAAAAATCTTCATTTCGAATCAAACATTACTATATTTTAGCTAGTTGCAAATGATGCAATCAACACATATTTCATTAAATTTGGAAAATTTCTATTACAAGGAATTCAACAACATTGAATTTTTTGTAATCTTTAAATTATTCTATTAAATCTAGAAAAATTAACTCAAAGAACTATTCCATTAAATTTGGAAAAATTAATCCAGGGAACTATTTCCTCAATAAATATTTGTTATTACTTCAAGTAAAACTTTAGTATTCATGCATTCAAAAGAAAATATTACATCTCAATTATAACTAGGTAGGTAGGCCATAAATCATGATGAATCTATGAATATCCCTAATTTGTTAAATGTTAATATCTTTGATACATTGAGATATATTATATAGGAATAATCTAATGAAGTTGCACACATAATTGCATGCTATGCTACAAGAGGTTCTCTATCTATATTGGAGGTGACCAAAGTAGTACAAAGATTTATACTATCAAATTATGTTATATAGGAAAATAAGATATCACAAATCGAAGGCAGAAAATGAGGACTTCATCATAAAAATAGTTTTAGTAATGTCAAACCAACGAGTGACCATGAACATGTCAAACATGGGAGTGCTAGGTACAACAATGCAAATAAACAGTAGGAGTGTGAGAGAAACTCTCATAAGAAATCAATCTTAGCTAAAGTCATATTAGTATGTCTAATATCCAACCAAGATATTATAGTTGCGGATAATCTACCAAACTCAATGTTTGAATTTGGTGTCCAAGGACTCCAAGTTCCCCCTTTCCCACAACCTCAGGGGGGGAGTTGTTGATCAAACAATGGTGTTGTGAGGATATCATCAGTGGAGGGATGGTTCCTTCTTTGCATTGTCTCAATTGACACTAGTGTACTATAAGATAATGGTAATATCCTTTTGTGTTAAATTGTTTACTTCTTAGTGCCTTTAGGAAGCACTAGGGATGAGGTGATCATTCATTTGTGGTGTTTGGCATGGGAGGTGGTCTGAGAAAGAAATGTTTGAGCCTAACTCTTGAATATATCATGTATATTAAGGCTAGACATTGTTAATCTAGGTATGTAAAGAAGGTTGGGTACCATTAATCTATCTCCACTCAAATCGAAGCACACCAATTAAGAGTACTTAAATGGGGATTCAAATTTGATCCATTATGATGGGTAATGTCACGTTTTGAAATAAACAAGTGGCCTATAAGAACCAATTGACCAGGACAATTAGGCAGTGGAGGCAACTAGGTATTCAAAGAGCGGTACATAAGGAAGCTTGGGTATTGATCTCTCCCTGTCAACATTGTTTATTTTGCAAAACCAATAACGTGATTTAATAGCACGTGACCAACCAACCGTAGAAAAAACCATGTTTGAGCATTGCATTCATCAACAAAAGAAAATGATAAGGATTTTAAATGCATTGGATTATTAAGAGATAGATGTTGAAACACATTTTTCATGGATTTTAGTCGAAGTTTGTATATGTCCCCATGCTCCTTGATCACTAATGATTTAAAGTAACTACAAATAAAAAAATTTCAATATTATATGTGTATTCAAAGTCAATATTTCTTTCTCCCATGTATCCTGAATAATCCAGGGAACTATTTTGTCAATTAGAATTTTTATATTACTTCTAGTATAACTTTACTCAAAGAATTTTTTATTTCTAAGCATTCAAAAGAAAATATTTTCTCAATTAGAACTAGATGGGTAGGCCATAAATCATGATGAATCTATGAATATCCCTAATTTGTTAAATGTTAAGAATGGTGAGACATTGAGATATATTATGTAGAAATAATCTAATGAAATTGCACGTCATATTAATTTCATGCTATACTGCAAGAGGTTCTCTATCTAATATATTTGAGACAAACGAAGAGTTTGGAGTCATTCATCTATGGACCATCTCCCATTAGCCTGAATAATCCACTAAACACTCGTTTTCAACAAATTCTAAGAATTTTTTGGAAGAAATGCAACATACTAGTTTATGTGTAGGTTTTATTTAAAAATTATGTATCACATTTTTACACTCATATATATATATATATATATATATATAAAAGTAAAATTCTATAAAATAACTATGTGCCTTGTTGGTTTATATTGAATGATTTCAATTTATTTAAAAAGACAAGTTTTCAAAAAGTTGTCATTGGACACTGAAATGAAATGCCTTATAGGTCAAATAGTTTGAAAACATAATCTATTTATGGCACATATCCAATGACTTTGAATAGTCCACTTAGCACTCATTATCAATTAATTTTTTTAAGAAATGCAAGTTTATTTACAACATAGTTTTATTTCAAAATAACATATCACATTTATACATTCATATTAATGCATATTATAAGAAATTTAAAGTCATTAACTAATTTTGTGCCTTGTTGGTTTATAATATGATTATTGTAATTACAAATATTAATTGATTCAAATATGCAAATTTATGAAATTTTATGGATTGGTAAATCAAATATCTTATAGATCAAAAAGTTCAACTCATTCACCTATGACTCAATTCCCATTAATTTAGCATATTCCACTTAGCATTTATTATCAAGTAAATTATTCCAATCTCACTTGTGACATGTTTGTACCGAATGACATGAGATTCCTTGGTTCACTAGAATATCAAGAACCAGAGTAAAATTTCCCCTTAAAAAAGTAAATAAAAATCAATATCTAACTATGTGCCTCAATGGATCATATGAGATTATTTTAATTACAAATAATTCATTGAAAAATGCAATTTAAAAAATATATATACAATAGAAAAAATATAATGTGTTGCAACAAAGTCAATGCAAAAGAAATTATAAACAATATTAAAAATGTATATTAATATAACTGTAAATTCCCATATATTTAAAAAATATATAAAATTGTACAAATTGATTCACCAATAACTATGTCCATGTTGTATTGAAAAATTGAAATGTGCTTGTGAAAAATTTTTCCAAAAAAATATCTTCATTTGCTACAATGAAAACAAAGTTCTATTGAACATTCAAATGTATTCACGTTTCTATTTGATACGATGAAGTGTCTTAAGAAAGGGGAATAAAACTTGCATAAGCCAGGTATCTTTCTCTTGTCATGTATAGTCCTTTATTAAGATATGGTTTGATCGATATCCGACGAATTGAGAAGTAGGATTTGACGTATCTAATAGAAATACAATTGATTCTCCATATTTATCTCGATACTGGGACCACACATTGCTCAACCCTTTCTCATAAAATTGTATTGTACTCCCTCCTTTGAATTTTATTTGCAAACGACAATGAGACCCATCCCATGTGAATTGAAATTCCCTAGTATCAATGTTTGATTTTTCAAGTACTTGTCAGATGTACTTGTCAGTGACATTTAATGTCCATATTGCAACATCATAATTTTTAAAGCAGTATTTTAATAATTGTGAGTGAGAAGGCCTAAAAAAATAGGACATGTCACCAAATTCCCAATCTGGATTTCTTTGAATTGAACAACTTGATTCATCTCTAGTGAATAACAAGAACAATGCTCCTATTTCAAAGATCAACAACATCTTTTGACTGATATTAATTCTCATATGCACTACAACCACATATATAACATTAACATAACTCCACTTAATTACTTTTAAGAACATCAAAACATAATATTTAAATGCCTTTTAAAAAAATCATGTAATTCCTATCTATTATCAATTTTTTTATTTGTATGCGAAGGGAATTTTAAGAAGTAAATGAAAATTAAAAATATAATTACGGTGACCCCATTTTAATGAACAAACCAATAATATGTTAATATATACATCAACTTAATACATTTATTCTATTTTATAGAATAAGTCATACATGATCACATTGAAACACCATTCGAATCATTGGTTTTAAGAGCAATAATAATTACTAGTGAAATTGCAATTGGAAAATATAATTAAAATGGTATAATTCAAGCAAGTAAAGAAATAACCTAAGCATATGTTAAAATAAGAGATTTTATAAGAACATATTTAACCATCCTTCAAATCACTAATTTTAAAAGGTATAATGGTTAATTAAACAACAATTGCAAAAATTAATTGCAATGGTGCAATTCAACCAAACATACCATTTATCTAATAAACTCTACATACAATCTAATACATTAAAAAACATAATAAACAACTATTCAAATCAGTAAACTTTATAAACTCAATATCTCTATAAAAATAAACAAATTAATTTCTAGTAACGACAAACTAAGTCACCAATCTTGGTATTAGTATTATGAAATTGAAAAATGTCACATATATAGTAATAAGTAATAATTCATGATGTCATACATATAATGACCAACCATTTAAGAAATACAACATAGTTTTAGTTCAAAATTACATATCACATTAATGCATATTATAGACAATTTGAAATCATTAATTAACATTGTGTCTTGTTGGTTTATAATATGATATTATTGCAATTACAAATATTAATTGATTTAAGTATACAAATCTAAGAAATGTTATGTATTGTAAAATCAAATATCTTAAAGATAAAAAAAAGTTCAATTCATTCACGTATGACTCAATTTTCATTAATTTAGCATGAATAGTCCACTTAACATTTATTATCAAGTAAATTATTCAAATCTCACTTGTGACATGTTTGTACTGAATGACGTGAGATTCTTTGATTCACTAGAATATTAGGAACCAAACTAAAATATTACCTTAAAAAAAGTAAATAAAAATCAATAAATAATTGTGTCTCCATGGCTCATATGAGATTATTTTAATTACAAATAATCATTGAACAATGCAATATATATAACTATCAATTCCCATATATTTCAAAAAATATATAAAATCATACAATTGATTCAACAATAACCATGTCCATGTTGTATTGAAAAATCAAAATGTACTTGTGAACAAATTTCTCAAAAAAATATTATCATCTTCTACAATGAAGTCGATGTTCTATTGAACATTCCAATGTATTCATGTTTCTATTTGATAAGATGAGGTGTCTTAAGAAAGGGGAATAAAACTTGCTTAAGCCAAGTATCTTGCTCTTGTCAGGTATAAGCCTCTATCAAGATATGGTTTGACCAATATTCGACAAATTGAGAAGTAGGCTTTGATGTATCTATTAGCAATACATCTGATTCTCCATATTGAGACCACACATTGCTCAACCTTTTCTCATAAAAGTGTATTGTACTCCCTCCTTTGAATTTTGTTTTCAAATGACAGTGAGACCTATCCCATGTGAATTGAAATTCCCGTGTATCAATGTTTGTTTTTTCAAGTACTTATTGGATGTACTTGACAGTGACATTCAATGTCCATATTGCTGCATCATAATTTTTTAATCAGTGTTTTAATAATTCCAACTAAAAAGGCCTAAAAAGATAGAACATATCACCAAATTCCCAATTGTTCATCTCTGGTGTATGACGAGAACAAAACTCTTTCCATTTCAAAGATCAATAACATCTTTCAACTGATATTAATTCCCATCTGCACTGCAACCACATATATAGCATTAGCATAGATCCACTTCATTACTTTTAAGGACATCAAAACATAATATTTAAAAGCATTTTAAAAAATGATGTAATTTCTATCTATTATCAATTTTTTTTATTTGTATACAAAGGGAATTTTACAAGGTAAATGGCAATTAAAATATAATTACAATGGCCTCATTCTAATTAAAAAATATAATTACAATGGCCTCATTCTAGTGAACAAACCAATGATATGTTAATATATACATCAAATTAATATACTTATTGTATTTTTATGAAATAAGTCTTACATGAACACATTGAACCACCATTCGAATCATTGATTTTAAGATTTATAATAATTGCTAGTGAAACTGCAATTGGAATATAATTAAAATGACCTAATTCAAGCAAGCAAACTAATTATATGTTAATTTCCACATACAACCTAAGTATATGATAAAATAAAATAAAATTATAAACACATTTATCCATCCTTCAAATCACTAATTTTTAAGAGGTATACCGATAATTAATTTCAATGGTCCTGTTTGTGCCAGAAATTGTTTCCAAGGCTAAAGAAACAAGCCAACACAATCTCAAATAAAAATCAACAAAGTAAACTAGGTTTTGGGTTTTCTGGAATGTTTTCTTGGTTATGATTTTGGTAGCCAATCAGGGATTACATTCATCAGCTAAGCAAGAAACTGAATTATAAACAAGTAAAGACAAAGATACATCATATAATCCACAAATAACAATCAGCATATAATCTTAAAGTTCATTCAGGGCTGACAAGCATCACAAGTAAAGAAATCATGAACCAGCAACGAATATATCAGTCCAGTAGTTAAACAAACTCAAAATAAAGCTAAAACATATGCTGAAGGGTGATAAGTATCATATATTTCATAGTCTGTCATCAAATGCATACAAGAGTCATAGTACTTAGCTCTGAACAAGTCTGCAGACAAAGATAATCTGGAGACCTCCTGAAGCTCCCAAAAATCGAACCCTCTCAATGACTTCCTAACATCTCTAAATACTATCCTTTTACAAAATCAGTTAGGCCTCTAACCCTAACTGCCTTCCACCTATTCGATGATGTAAGGTAAATGTAGAATATTTACAACATTACAAAATATGCTAAAAATAGCACATCACTAACATATCTGTTTGTTAATTAATGACAACTAACAGAATGTACAACTGTCTTATAGGTCTTTTGCCACCTCAGCCAGCAGAGCGATACCATCTGATGCATGGTCTTTCTTCTTAGCCTTCTTTTGCTCCTGCTCCATGTCACTTATCCTTTTGATTAGCTCTTTGTTTTTCTGCTGCAGGTCCTGGACTGTCTTCTCCAACTGTGTGCAATGAATGTCAACAGCTCTTTTTCTTTTAAGTGCTTCTTTTGCATCAGCTACTAGTTTCTGAAAATTGCCATTTACATCTTGGAGATCTTCTCTTAACCTTCTGTTGGCCATCATTAGTCCATCATTGACCTCTTGCATATAATTCATCTGGTGTTTGTATTGCTTGACAGTTTTCTGCAAATTTTCCCTGTTAGAGTGAGCTAATTTATCCATTATAGAATTTTGTTCTTCATCAGGTCTCCAAGGAATGTCAAGCTTCTTGGAGATTTCTGTCTCTTCAATCAACAGTTCTGTGTCTTCAATACTAGGATTCTGATTTTCTTTACTTGCTGCTTCGACTGAATGAATTTCTTCTTTTAAACATGGCTGCAATTTATCTAGTTCTGGTTTATCATCATCCATGGACACTTCATCTAAGACAGTCACTTCATTTGTATTTAATTTAGGATTCAGCAATTTCTTCATGTTTAATCTCAACTTGTTCTTTGACCTAGTTTTAGGTCTCCAAAATGATGTTGCTTCTCCCATCATCTTCAATTCTTTCCCTTGGTGCTGAATAGCAGACAATTCTACTACTTCCAGCTTGTTCCTTTTCCTATTAGGTCTTGTTGTTCTGCTATCTGAAGTATGAATTTCTTCTATTTCAGCTTTGACTTCTATTTTGGAGATGGGCTGTTCTTCTTCCAATAGATATCCCTCATCATCTGAGAGAATGGTGATAGGGCTTCTCGGCTGAGTGTGAAACTCCTCTTTAGGTACAGCAACGACTTTTATATCAACCTTTTTCTCTTCCTGAGGATCTGCTACAGGCACCAAATTCTGTTCAGGCTATTCCATCTTATCTTCAAACAGTGTATACTTGCTTTTAGAGCTGGCTGAGAATGTCTTTTGTTCATTTTCTTCCTCCACAGGCTCTGCTGCTTCCTCAATTTTGATCTTTTCCTTATCTTCCAGCTTTGACTTATGGCCTAACTTTCTCAACAAGACCTTACCCTTATCTGTTTGCCTCTTAGACTTTTGATCTTCAAAACCAGACCAAAAGATGAAGAAGTCCCAGGTCTTTCCTTCATGCTGCAAGACAGTACTAATAATCAACTTGATTAATCCATGGTGAAAGATGGACTGAGAGGAATGATCTATTGGCCCTTTCACCTTGTTGGACATTTTCTGTAAACTCTTCAAAAAGAAGAATGGCAGGTTCATCTTGGACACCCCCACCATGTGCTGAAGGAATCTAAAATGATATTTGTATACAAAAGCATACCTGCCCTCACAAGTAATATAGCTTTGTAATATTCTGATTGGCTCAACCCATTCCTTTCTGACATTTTGGATCAGGATACCTTTATTCCAATCAGGTGTAACATTTGGTAAAAGAAATCTCTGAGGATCAAAATCAAAGGGCAGTTTCTTAAACCATTGTTCGCCCTCATCTTTAATCCCTGTGGCTTTTGAAATCAGTTTTACTGTCAATTTGAATTTCAGAGTATCAAAAATCACCATGTCATTTTTGAAACCCTGGGAAAATTTACAAGACACCTTTGCATTATACCCATTGATCTTCCGTAAAAAAATCCATCCAACCAGCTTGTTTGAACAGCTCCACACACTCAGGCAGTTTTTCAACCCATTCTACATCTGTTGGTTCAGCTCTGTTTATTTTACCACTCCTACCCATTATTCTTCAATCACTGCAAATTGAATGTATCCTCTTGTATTGTTTGTGAACAGGAGATTAATTTTGGAAGTTAAAAACACTATTGAATGTACAGGTTGTTCATAGCACTGACAGGGTTAAATTTCATAAAAAACGAAACTGTTATCTTCAACCCTCATTCAGCCTGGCGTCGCAGATCATCAACAAATAGCTATTTCTCTGGTTAAAATTGCGTTTAAAAGCATAATTTAACCTATCCTTTGATCAATTTGAACAGAGTAAGCTCCGGCGAAAAAGCCCCAAATTTACTGTTATATTGGTTTTTTAGGAATACCTATAAATTTATTCACTGTTGTTGTTTCAAATCACGACCCAAACTGTCAGATGAGTCACCTTGGTTGTACAGATGTCCTCCAACCTTCAATTTAGCTGTTAGCAACGGAATTAGGAAGCCCTAATTTCCCGTGAAGCCCTCAACACCTCTTGCTTGTTCAGCTGGCGACGATACTCGATTTTTTTCTAGTGGTTATGGTTACCTCATTAAGTCCTCCGTGTTTGAATATGCTTGTAGATAACAAATTCATGCCACATTACCTCAAACCATGTGGATATCTGTCAAAATGAATTACACCTGTGCTGATGATGAGCACGATTTCCTCACGACGTGCAAGCATTTGAAATCATGATGTTTTCTGCATCAACACGTCATGAATCCTCTAAAACATATAATCAGTCATTCATTAGCCCAAGCGTGCCAAAATTTACTGAAAAATCGGAAGAATTTGGAATCGCGATATTCTTGTAGCACACCTTTGGTGATTTTCAGCCCCAGCGCTACAAGAATATCATTAACACTGTTTTGGTGCTTTTAAGCAGCTTTGGGTTATTTTGCATGCGATTTAAAAGCTGTCAAGGTAAAGATGATACATGACTCTACTTAGGATAAGGTTTATGAGCTCTTTATTCAATATAGTGACCTTTTAAACCCTTCATCAAAAACAAACTTAAAGTTTTAAAAAATTGAAAATCTCAATAGCAAGCCCAAAATCTCATATAAGAACTAAAGAAAATTTCCTAAAGAAGGAAGAATCAAGTTAAATCAAGTAAATAACTTAAAATAAAATGCAAATCAAACAAAATTTGAAGAAAAAATTTACTGACTTAACATCTGGCTCCGACTGTGGGATGAAGCCCTCCCTGCGAGGATTCAAGAACCTGTAGACCAGTGCCTTCTGTCTGTTATATTATCTATTCTGCAAAAATTTCTATTGGGCTATGGAGTCTTATTATGATTCACTCACCGGTATGTACAATGATCAGTGAAAATGCTTTTATGGATTGTAAAAATTCTTGAGGAATCGTCCATTAACAGGGCTGGACAACTCCTCACCTTCCAAGGATTGCAGGATAAAAGTATTGTTCTCTAAAACTTTTAATACCAGAAAAGGGCCAAACCAAAGATTATCAAACTTACCATGCTTACCTTTCTTCTCCTTTCTTTCATCCCATCTTAGAACCATCTCACCTTCTATGAAAGTATTTTCTTTAACATTCCTGTCAAATCTGCTTTTAATATTGGATCTGTACAACTGTGCTTTTTCATCCACCTTCTCTCTATTTTGTTGTAATTCTATCATTTCAAATATTCTCCTTTGCATATCATTAGGTTCCTCTTGAGAATTCTGGAGGAATTTCATCACTGGAATTCCTAATTGAACAAGGAACACTGCCTCTGTGCCATAAACAAGCTGAAATGGAAAAGTCCCAATTGCCTGTTTCACTGTAATTCTATCTGCCCATAATGCATATTTCAACATTGAATCCCAAGACCTTTTGTTATGCTTCAGCAGCTTCTTGATGCTCTGAATGATGTTCTTATTGGAAGATTCAGCTTGACCATTGCCCTGAGGATAATAGGGAGTTGAGTGCTTCAGAATGATGCCATTTCTTTCACAAAAGGCCACCATTGCCTTGGATTTGAATGCCTTTGCATTATCTGTTATTAATCTCCATGGACAACCAAACTGGCTCAAAATATTTTCTTCAATGAATTCCATGATTACCTTGTCTGTAGCATTCCTTGTGGTAATGGCTTCTACCCATTTTGTGAAAAAATCTGTTGCAGTTAGAATCCAATGATGCTATCCTGAAGATGCTGGATTTATTTCTCCAATAAAATCCAGACCCCACTGCTGAAAAGGGGCATTGACTGCAATAGGTTTTAAAGGCAAATACAATAATTTCTGCTTACCTGCAAATTTCTGACAAGGAATACATGCTCTTACCTGCTGATAAACATCTGTGAATAAAGATGGCCAATAATATCCAGCTCTTAAAATTTTGTAAGCTGTTGCTTTCCAGTACTTGTGCCCTCCACATGCACCTTCATGAGATTCTGAAATCACCTCTCCTATTTCAGATTGATCTAAACATCTGAGAAAAATACCCCCTGGATCCTTCCAGAACAATTGATCCTCAACTAAACAATATTTAGTGGCTTTGAGTTTTAAAGATCTGGCAGTCTTCTTATCCAAATGTTCAGGACATTGCAGAAACAACAAAAAATGAACAATGTCTGCATACCAGGCTGATGATGAATAAAAATCCATGATCTTTTCTTTCTCCAGTTGTACTTGATCTTCTTCAGGAACTGATTCTTCAGCCATGACATGCAGTCCTAGAGCCTGACAATTTGAGTCAGCCAACAACTTGGCTAAACCTTGTCCCTTGACAAGCTTAGTAGGTCTAATCTCTACATCATATTCCATAATCTTCGCAATCCATCTGCCTCTCTTTCCTTCACTCTCAGGATGAGTTAACACCTCCTTCACAGCAGGATTAGGTACAAAATAAATTACCTTTGAATGCAGGATATAGATTCTGAAAAATTTCAAAGCTTTTACCAGAGCATAAGCTAGCTTCTCCAATATACTGTATTTCAGCTCAGAATCTATGAGAGTTTTGCTGAAGAAAGTGATAGGCTGTTCCAATCCTTCTTTATTCTTCTGAAGTAAAACAGCTGCAATTGTGTCTTATGATGCAAATGAGAAGGTAAGAAATTCTTTAGTAAAATCAGGACTTAACAATACAGGTGCTTCAGTAAGAGCTACTTTGATTTCCTCAAATGCTACCTTTGCCTCAGCAGTCCACTTTACTACCTGATCTTTCTTTAACATGGCTGTGATTTGCTTAATGGTTTCAGCAAAGTTGGGAATAAACCACCGCAGGAAATTTATCTTGCCAATAAATGATTGAACATCCTTTTTACTCCGAGGTAAGCTAATCTTCAGTATTGCTTTCACTCTTTCAGGATCTATTCTGATGCCATCAGCAGACACCAAGTGACCAAGTAATTTACCTTCTTGCACAGCAAAATGTGATTTTTTTGGGTTCAGGGACAGGCCAAATTTTCTGCATTTTAGGAAGGTTTGCTCCAAATGCTTCAAGTGTTCCTCATCAGATTTTGAGAATACAGTAATATCATCCAGATAAATAACCACAAACTTATCTTTCTCTCCCACAAATGCAATGTCCATGGCTCTCTGGAAGGTTGCTCCAGCATTCATCAAGCCAAAAGGCATCTTGTCATACATGAATGTCCCCCAGGGGGTTGTAAAAGCTGTCTTTTCCTTGTCATCAGGGTGCATGGCAATTTGATTGTACCTTGAGAAACCATCTAGCATAGAAATCCTCTGAGCTCCAACTACTTGCTGCAAAACCTGTTCAATCTTGGGAAGAGGATAATTGTCTTTTAATGATGATCTATTCAGATTTCTGAAGTCAACACATAATCTGATTTCCCCATTCTTTTTTCTGACAGGAACTAGATTAGCAACCCAGGAAGAGTACCTGAGAGGCACTATTATCTTTGCATCCAGCAGCTTCTTTAGTTCATTTTCAATTACAGGGAACAAAGTTGGATTGATTCTTCTTAATTTCTGTCTGAAAGGCTTGACATTAGGCTTCAAAGGAACTTTGTGTTGAATAATTGTTGTATCATAAGTTTTTAATTCCTTATAATACCAGGCAAATGCATCTACATGTTTTTTCAGAAGCTTGATATATCTATTTCTTTGTTCCACTGTTAGAAATTTAGAAATTTTTACCATCCTGGGATGTTCTGCTGAACCAATATTGTAGTCCTCTACATTGTCTTCTGAAGATTGAATTACTGGCTTTGAAGGTGTATCATCCTTTGTGAATATTCTTTCTAAAGGTACTATACCTTTTGAAATGAAATTGCTCTTTAATTCAATAATTTTATGTCCTGCTATCTCTTCTGCAGCAAACTCATTTAACTGTTCATCCCTTTCATCTTCTTCCTGATCAATTTGAGCATTTGAAAACTCATCTAAAAGCTCAAGAATTTTTTTTATTTCAATGTCATCTTCAAAAACCCTCCAGTGCTTCACATTATCAGGGACACATGGTCTATACCTCACTTATATAGGATACTTTAGCTGAGTGGTTTTAGGGATTCTGAAATGTGTGGCAGCCAAAGCTAAATAATCTGCAGTCTCATTATAATTCCTTGGAATATGAGTGATATTAAATGCTATAAAATAGTTTTCAAGCATATCCCATACCTCATTTTGGTATACTTTCAGCAAACCCTGCTTTACTTGATATTTCTTCTTCACCTGCTGAACAACTAATTCGGAGTCGCCAAATGCAGCAATCTACTGAATTCCTAAATCTTTAGCAGCCTTCAATCCCAGTAGCAGAGCTTCATACTCAGCAGTGTTGTTAGTGGTAACAAACTCCAACTTATACATGAGTTTCATTGTTTCACCCCCAGGGGAAATGAGTAAAACTCCAGCTCCAGCACCCTCTCTGCATGAGGATCCATCAAAGTACAACTGCCACAATGCATCTTCCTCTTTTCTGCTGTGTTTTACGTGCTGTTCTTTTTCCACTTGTAACAGACCAGCAGAATTATCCTCTTCACTAAACTGTAATATGCATGAACCAAGGTCTTTATCCACAGAGTACATTAGGTGATTTGTGGGGTTTTTATCATCTGTGACTATGTAAGCAAGCTGCAGCTCTCTGTAAAGTCTCCTATTTTCTCCACCAAAAACAAGAATGGTGGCATAAGAGAGGTCCATCTGTAATGTTCCCCCAACCTTCTTAGCCCATGACCTAGAAAGTAGCAAGCCAAATTTTGGTGTGATGTCAGCTACTACAACATCCATTATCACACTTTTCATGGGCAACTGAGCAAGGTTGAAAACCATGTCTTTTATTACTCCTAGACACTTCACAGCTCGAGAGTCAAAGGCATATAAATCATGGTAAGGTTTGGTGACATTAAGGCCTAAGGCTTCCATTACAGCTTTTGGCATCAAGTTATGGGATGCTCCTGAATCTAACAGGCAATTATGAATCATCTACTCGTGTACAGTCAAGGTTACATAGAAAGGAGGAGAAGCACCAGCCTCATTTTCAGTCTTCTCAGCCAGAGCTGATCCAATGAAAATTCTAGGGTTTTCTTCCTGCAAGTTAACTGTATCTGAAACAGGCTGATTACTGGGTATATTCATCACTTTCAGAACTGTATCTTTATATGATGGATTCTTTATTAACTCAGTCAAAGGTACAGGAATCTTTAATTTCCCTAGTTCATTCTCCAAACTAAAATTCTGGACAGATTTGTTTACCTCTTCAACTTCAGCATTCTTCTTTGATTTTTCTGTAGATTGCTTCTTTTCTATGACAGGATTAGTTATTTGTTTAGCAGGAACAGGTGCAACAGGAACAACTTCCTTTTTCTTCGGAGGTTGGCTCACTTGTTTTGGACCTAATCTGAGATTTAGGGTCTTCTTAGGTGGTCCATTCTGATGAACAGCAGTAGTTATAGCAGTATTTTCCATGCCTACATCATCTTCAGTTTCAAACATGTCAGCATTGTAGCATTCTGAATCCAAAAAATCTTCTTCAGTAACAAAACCTATAAACAATCTATCTCCAATGTGATTCATGTCCTGATCAGTCTCAGTTTCTTCAAAGAGCAGCTGTTGATCAATTTCTTCTTCATCAACCAAATTATTTTGAAAAGGTGGGGGCACTTTTTGATCCTCATTCTCCCTCCTTTCTCGTTGGATATCATTATTCCTGCGCTCTCTTGGCATAAATCTAGGAGCAAACTGCCTTCTGAACTGATTCTGGTTGTTTGGATTTCGTTCAGCTTCTGGAGTAGGTTTACTAGCATTCTTCTCAAGCTCTAATTTATTCAATTTTGCAGTAAGAATCTTAACCAATTTATCCATCTCATCTATCTTGGTCTCAGTGTTAACACCCAAAAAGTGCTCACTACCTCATCTACCACATTATATGGCTCATTTGTCCATTTTCCTACCATATTTCCCTTAAAAACCCAAAAAATCCCATTAAAAAGCCACCAAAAGGCCTAAAATGCCTCCAAAAGGCCACAAAACCATCAAAATAGCCTCAAAAAGGCTAAAAAACCCCATTTTCCTCCAAAAATAGCAAAAATCCCCTAAAAAGGGAATAAAATATATAAAATAATGAGGAAAAGGAGGAAAAAACCCTATACAGCTGCCCTAAACTATGTGTTTCCCAAAACCATGGGTCAGCACTCCACCACCAAAAAAAAAAACTATAAATAGGTGATGGAGATCCCTTATTCCATATCCACAATCAAATATACCCTTACTCTGCCAAAATCTCTCTCGAAACCCCAGTTCACCATTGAACTACTTTCACCTTGAGAGCCCCTTTTGGCCCATTTCCACCATTGGAGAAAGAGAAGGAGCACATTGGAGCTTGGAGCAACCCTCTTGGACATTGCAAGGAGCTTCATCAACCTCCACATTGGAGGTAATATCAATACAAAACCATTATTTAAATTTGTTGTTTATTTTTCATGCACATGTTTTATAGTAGTTTCTATTTCTGTTTTAGCTTAATTATTTACATTTACTGAACTGCTACTAAGGAGTCCCTTCTCCTTAGTAGGTGCTCATTTGCACAAGCTAGGGGTAAAACCCTAGCTACAGTTTTGGCGACTCCCCTAGATTTTGAATTTCTGGTTTTCGTTTTAAATTTTTTCCCTTTCGGCTGTCCCTTTCGACCGCCGTACATCGCGTTTTTTCCCTCTGCAGTCGCGTCCCGACCGCGTCTTTCAGGCCTTTACCTGCGACCCGACCGCGGCTCTCAGACGGTTTCCAACGCCCTACCGGCGGATTCACGTCTGTTACTTGCAATCCGACCGCGGCTAATCAGCCTGCTTGCTGCGATCTGACTGCGCCTGTCGGCCATTTTCCCGCGTCCTGACTGCGGCTTTCAGCCTCTTTCCCGCGTCCCGACTGCGTCTGTTAGCCTTTTTGCCGCGACCCGACTGCGTCTTTTTCCCTATTTTCTGCGTCCCGACTACGTCTGTTGGCCCAAAAGCCGCGACCTGACCGCGTCTGTTTTCCTCAAACCCACGGTCTGCCTGTTCTGGTTCGCCACAAACCCGCGGTCTGATTTCTGCATTTTTCCTGTTTTGAGCCCAGCCCCTTTTGCTGCAATATTTTCTGCATCTGAACAACCCTCTGTCCTACCTGTAGTCCCACTTCCTTACAGCCTTTCTGCAACATAATTTCTGTTCCCCTTACAGAATTGTTTTAAAATTTCAGTATTTTTAATTCAGAAAATTTTGCAAGTTAAAGTTTCAATTCCAGCATTATTGATAGTTAGAAGTTGCCCCCCCTTGTGGCACTTCTATTTTTGGGTTCATCACCTCACGAGCACACACTCTGTCACATAATTCAAGTGAGCCTTAAAAAGTATCTAACTAAACCAATATTCTAACCCCACTTGGGGAACACAAAAGAATCTTTGTAGTTAGGTAGGGTCGGGGGGATAGGCTTCCAAAAACACCCCTCGGTCACTTACACTTGAGACATAGTTGTTGTCCAAATAGGGAACCAAAATCCCCTAGTACTTTTTGGCACAGTCACGACCAGTTTATCAGAGGGCCTCTCCCTTAGGAGGGTTGAAGTCGAGAGACTGGTTCCGGAGGCCTGAGTGGAATACCGCACTCCATTCAGTAACCGAAGGGCTACCTTTCGCGGTTCGCGGGATATCCCTGTATAGGGGTATTGCGGTAAACGGACTAAACGGCAGATTCACCTTTCTGGACATGTCATGAACGGGGTATCTTAGTTGCCATTCTTCTAGGATTGACTACCCGGTATCCCTCCCGGTAGGGGGATATCATAGCCACTTGGATTTCCTACTCATATTGTCTGACTTGGATTTCATCACCTTGCAGAGGATATGTTTAGTTGAGTCAGAATACTTTTAGTTAGGTGTTTGCATGCTCCTTTACCTCCCTTTGGTCTAGTGAGTCCACCATTTTTTATTTTTAGGAAACCTGTTGCTTGTTGGTATTCTGACCATCTTTGTTGATACTCCACCCATTGTAGCACAGCTGTTGCAGTGGGTGTTTTGAGTTGGTTGTTGGCCTGAGTGCCTTGTTTTTTAGCTCTCCTTCTGCACACTCAGTTGCATTAGGCTTTTTTGAGCTATTTTTATACTCACCTCAACCCACATAGATTTGACACCATCTGTCACCATTGAGTCCCCGAGACATTCTCGGCGCCTCAGGGGCGAGCCCCCACAGCACGGTTCTCTTGACACCACCCGTCATAGATTCCGATCATCATCCGTTGATACCACTCATCACAGATCTAGAGCCTTGTCACTTGACTCCACTCGTCAGCGACATAGGACTCTGTCACCAGATATTGACGCTCCTTACTTTACCTCTGATTCTGACGAAGAGTCTGAGAACCCTATTTACACTGCCCCTACTAGCCCCATGGCTGGCACGACTTCCACTCCTTTTGTTATAGGGACCATTGGTGGCACATCCACCACTACACCAGTTACTACACCTGTTTTGGGTATGCCCTCCATGGGACTCCCATCTACCGTTCCCCTCACGGTACCTATTCCCGCAGCGGGAATCCCTATCCCCACTACATCAGTGGCTCACACTACCCACAGTGGTGCTGGACCATCCTCCACCACCTTAGTTCCCCCACTGGGGGGCACCATCCCAAATCCTGTCCCTCCACTTGGGGGCATTAGCCCCAACTTGGTCCAACCCACTACTGTGTCACATCCTTCTTCCAGTTTGCCATTTATGGCTAGCCTCAACCTACCTGACCTGGCCAGATTGACCAACGATCCTATTCGACACGACCCTACATGGCCTCATATGCCTACCAAGCTCCCCTCTGACATCCCTAAGTTCGAGGGCAAGGCCGATGAGGACCCACAAAACCATATCATGTCTTTCCACCTATGGTGTTCCTCTAACTCCATAGTGGATGACTCTGTTCGCCTCTGTCTCCTACAGCGCACCTTCACTGGCTCTGCAGCCAAGTGGTATATCGAGCAACCTCATGGGACCCATGCCACCTTTGCCTCCTTTGCCTCGACCTTCCTGCAGTTCTTCGAGTTGCCTGTCCGCTATGACGCGGGCGTTGAGATCCTCCTATCCTGCAGACAAAACACGGCTACCCATATCACGGACCACATCCATGAGTGGCGTCGACGCCGTAGCTTATGCAAGATCAAACTAAACGACCGTATCTTCCTAGATTGGTTCCTCAAATCCCTTCTCCCTGTTATTGCTAAGGATGTGGCATCAGAAAGACCCCAGTCTGAAGAAGAGGCCATCCTTAAGGCCCAACAGTTCGACCTCATTTATGCCCAGTCGGGTTACCTTTATACCATTATACCTGATGCCCCTCGCGGCGAGTCCTCCCAGCATGATGCGCCGGGGGCATCCCACGCTGCAGACGGTATCATTGGCCATGTTTCTTCGCATCCCCAACCATTTTCTATTACACGTCCCTCCCCTGGCCCCGACCTTTCGCGGGCTATTTCACAGTCTGGAGCAACCAACTCGTATGCTCCCATGACACATCACCATCACCATGGACCCTCATGTCCTCCTCAGTGTTTCGGTCATGCGACTCCCGCTTATGCCCCCCCAGTCGCACCTCCGCCTTACTACCATCAGCAGGCTGCCCCAGCTCCTGCGCCTTCACAAGCCCAACCCGCTTATTATCCGCCACAGGCAGCCCCTGCGGCAAACCCACAACCCGCTCCGCAGCCGTATCAGCAACCCCCTCAAGTTGCTGCACCTGCTCAGCCTCAACCTACATATCATCCACCGCAGCCTGCTCCCGCCCCTGCGCAACCTCAGAATCCACCTGCTGCCCAAGGGCAAGTTTACGCCCAACAAAAACCGCAGCAAAACCAAAACAACCAACGCAACCCGGGTCAACAAAACCGCGGCAAGGGCCGTAATCGTGGGAACAACCAACCTACAGACCAAGCTGGTCAACCGGCGAATCCCCCCAACAATAATAATGCAGCCCCTGCTAACCAAAACCCTGATCGCCCGCCCAAGCAGGCTAAAAACCCCAATTTGCGAACAAACCACCCGTGTTCTATTTGCGGGGTCTATGGCCACTACACGCATGCTTGCCCACACTTGGACCGAGCTAGGCAGCTCTGGGTTGACGATGCCCATCGCCAAGGGCAGGCAGCTCCTCAGGCGCCTCCTAACCCCCCTCAACCTCAGCAGCCACCTTTGGTGCTGCAAAACCCATTACCAACCCAAGGCGTCGTGAACACTCAGCCGTTGGCTCCCCCTCAAGCCAATGTGCAACCCCAACAGCAGATCACATACGCTGCTCCCGATCAACCCATGTTTGACTTGGGAACTCACCACTTGTTGATGATGTCATCCGCTGACGTTAACCTCCAGACTCGTCGAAACCAGTATGGCTCCACCACTGACGTACCTCCCATTGATAAACCCACCAACGCCCATCCCACAGATCAAGCGTTACATATTCCTCCACCTCCACTAGATGGCGCTCCCAAAGCCCCTCGTTTCCCACTTCGTCGTATCAACAATAACCCCAATGCATGCACTGCGTCAAACTACAACATTGTAGACGACCTAGCCCAATCTCCCGCAGCCATGTCTGCGTTAGAAGTCTTGAAGAACTGCCCTTCCTAGCGCAAGACTTTACTCTCCGCCATTGGGGGGATTGACCCAAATGATTCGAATTTGATGGCATTTGATTTAGACCAGTCTGAACCTCGCCTGCCTTCCACCCTAGCATTCCAAGTTTCTGTTTCCATTCGGAATCTTGTCATCCATCGATGCATCATCGATGAAGGTGCCTCCACATGCGTCATGTCTACATTCGTGTGGCAGAAGTTGGGATCCCCCACTCTCCAGTAGTCCACCACTGCATTACGCGCCTATGACGGTCGTTCGGCTCAGCCCCAAGGCCTCCTAGCCAATGTCCTTGTCCAGTTAGGTGGCAAAACTGTACTCATTGACATTGAGGTAATCAATTCCCAATTGGATTATAACCTTTTACTTGGCCGCAGCTATATGTATGCCATGCGGGCAGTTGCCTCTTCCGTCTTTTGCACCATGATGTTCCCCCATGAGGGACGCGTGGTTAAGGTTGACCAGCTCACCTACTATGATCCCAGTGCTCCCGCGGCACCTGAAAATGTTCTCCTCATGGTTGAACAACCTGTTTCTCATGCCACCACCTCGTTTGTTTCCTCTACGGGGCCTGGGGTCTACTCAAACCCGCCGATGACCTCCACCTTTCAATCCATTCCTCCCCCGTCATCTACGCCCGAAGTGTCTGACTTATGTACCTTGTCCCACGACAACCAACCACCTAACAATCAACCACCCTTGTTGCCAAAACCACCATTGGTACCTAGCCACATTGGTGTTACACCCATCCATACGATCCCCTTCCTAGTCCCTCCATCGGGAGTAGTAAGCGCCCCGGTCATGGCTACCCTTAGCCTCCCTGGGTTAACCTTGGGATTACCCGTATGGTACCTTTCGCCTCCTGTTCGCCCGTCGACACCAGATGTCGTCCTCCAACCGGTGCAACCCATGGCTACTACCACTCATCCACCTCCCGGTGTCTCTACCCCTTCGTCCTCCACGACTCCCCCTCCTACTCCCAAACCCACTGGGGGCAGAGGTCCACAACCTTACACTGTTGTACCACCTCCCAAGACAGTCAAAAACCCTCCTGTGTTTCGTGCTCCTCCCAAATGCTCGCTGTGCGACGAGTTGGGCCATGCAACGCACCAATGCCCACAGTTACCAGCGTTGCAGAAGCACATGCAGATGCTCGACGATGACCCCAACATCCCAACTGTCGAACTAAACCCCACTACTAAGCCTAAAGATAAGTCCCTACGTACCAACCACCCCTGCGCCATATGCGTTATTTACGGGCATTATTCACATCATTGTCCCGATCTCCCGGATTACAGAGCGGCTCTCTATGAGATGAACAATCTGGATCTTGAGACGGCACCACCCACCATTGAGGAGATCTACCCCCCAGTCTCTCCCCCTTCTAGCGAAGTTAATATCATCTATATGATCTATTCAACCACTACCCCCTCATCAACCGATTTGACGACGCAAACTTTTCGTACTGATGAGGAAGTTCTTGAGGCCCTGACTGCCCCGGATTATCCCTGGGATGACATGCACCACCGTTCCTACTTCATTCCAGAAGCATCTTCCTCGAGCACCGCTACCCAATTTGCGGTTGAATCCAAAGACTTCCTTCCCACTAAGGTCGACTGGTTCAAGGACCCTATTCCTGCTCCTGACGCCTTCGAGGAAGGTAACATGGCCAACATCTCACCCATCATCCAAGTTGATATCGCTGCCCCAGGACGTGCCCCTGAACTCATCACTTTAGGAGCATTCTGCAGTAAACAAGAGATTGAGGACTACATAAACCTTTTCAGAGAATTCCGTGATGTCTTTGCCTGGTCCTATACTGAAATGCCTGGTCTTGACCCCGCCATTATCGAACACCACATTGACACATGGCCTGATGTACCCCCCGTCCGTCAGAAGCAGCGCCCCATTCATCCTTCCAAGCTCCCAGCTGTTAAAGCCGAGATTGAGAAGCTGCGCAAGGCAGGGTTCATTTATCCTATTGCCTATACCACTTGGGTTTCAAACCCCGTTCCCGTTGATAAAAAACAAGGCACCATTCAAGTATGCACTGACTTCCACGATTTAAACCACGCTTGTCCCAAGGACAATTTCCCCACGCCATTTATTGACCAGCTCATCGATGCATGTGCGGGGCATGAAGTCCTCTCCTTCATGGATGGTTTTTCCGGATACAACCAGATTCAGATCCGTAAGGAAGACCAGTACAAAACTGCCTTTACTACCCCATGGGGCACCTTTGCCTATCGCGTCATGCCCCTTTGCCTATCGCGTCATGCCTTTCGGCCTCAAAAATGCTGGTGCCACTTTCCAGCGGGCCATGACCTATTGCTTTCACGACTTGGTACATATCCTGTTGGTCTATCTTGATGACCTTACAGCTCGTTCCCGGAAACGATCCGACCACCATAACGACCTTCGGCAAGTTTTTCTGCGTTGTCGCAAATACCAAATCCGCTTGAACCCACTCAAGTGTGTCTTTTGCGTTCCGGCAGGCCGATTGTTGGGCTTCATTGTTTCCCAGAAAGGAATTACTATTGACCCTCTGAAAGTCCAAGCCATATTAGACCTTCCCTCTCCTCGCACGCTCCGGCAGCTCCAAAGTTTGCAGGGGCGATCCAATTTCCTTCGACGTTTTGTCCCTGATTACGCCACTACCGTTCACGGTTTCTTGTGCCTGCTTCGTACCCACATACCTTTTGTCTGGGATGAGCAAGCCGAATCTGCATTCGAAGCCCTCAAGAAGGCTCTCACACAAGCTCCTCTGATTTCCCCTCCGGATTTCACACAAGACTTCATCCTTTACGTTTCGGCATCCGAACATGCCGTATCTGGAGTCTTGGTTCAAGAAGACGCTTCTCACCAGGAGCACGTCATTTACTACGTCAGATCGTCCAGAAATGCCACCTAAGCTCTGGTCCACTCTGATCACAAGTCAAAGTCAAAACGTACAAATGACACATGTCATGTTGGACCCACCACTATTTATAGTCAGTTGACTTTTTCTTGTTTTGGCCATTCTGACCCCATACGGAGTCCGTTTTACGAACCGTTTCCACCACTGGAATCAGCACGACGTGACCATCATGATGGTCACCTCGTTGCATCATTTTTACCCCGTCATTTTTTGCCCATTTTTTCAGATGCCACTAGTCACCTCGGTTTGCGTGCCACATCGGCCGTTCTCCGTTTTTCACATGTTTTATATCATCGGATTCATTTTTTCGAGCTGGTGATGATGCTTGAGATCATTTCTTGCTCTCACCCCCTGATTTTTTGGGTATTTTTCCAAAATGCCCTCGTTGCCTCGGTTTGCGTGCCACATCGGCCGTTATCCATTTTTGACACCCTTTATAACGCCAGATTCATTTTTCCAAGCTCGTGATGATGCTTGAGATCATTTCTCGCTCTCACTTGGTACAATTTCAACATTGTGTCCCGACACCTTGCTGCCTCAGTTTGCGCGCCACATCGGTCGCTATCGGATTGTTCCACATTGTTACATGAGCCATTCACTCCTGTCATACTGCAAATGTTTCGTTATTTTGCCACCATTTCATCCACCCCGCAAGGAGTCCCACCAGTGTTCCCCCCTACCCTCGTTCTTGGTCATCATTACTGATCCTTGATTGAACACTTCCTCCTTTCCTGGCTATTCCTTTTGTTCGGTATAATTTTATCCCTTTTTCGGGCCAGACAAGTCCTTTACGAAAAAGGCACTTAGGGAGTTTCCGTTAAGCTCTTTTCTGACTCCTAAAAGAATGAAAAGATCGCCGAGCAATCTTGCTTCCTTTCATGCTCGTTAAAGTACCTGAAAGGGCGTCTATCTGGTATAAGTTTAACCCTTTTCCGGACCTGGTAGACTAATTACGAAAAAGGAATACTCTAGTCACACCGGCTAGAAGAGTTCTTCATTGCATCCTTTTATGCTTCTTTGGGCCTTGGAGACTAAATCTACGAAAAAGCAACCCCTTGGAGTTTTCTTATTTGCTTTCAGACTCTCTAAAATTGAAAGCAACCACGAGCATGAACTGTCCTGGGCTCGTAAAATCCACACGACAGTACCATTCCATTACTTCAGAGTCTTCTTATCGCTTTCAGACTCCTTAAAATTGAAAGCAACCACGAGCATGAACTGTCATGGGCTCGTAAAATCCACACGACAGTATCATTTTACACACACTTCTTCTAGTTCCTTAACCCATGAAGAAGTCCCCTCCCGTGCCTCCTGACACTTTGATCAATCATCTCGGCAGCACCCCCAATCAGGTCGCCTTTGTTCAGAGTATTCTGCAGTCTCCTGCCATTTTATACCAGCTTGAGTCTCCCTCAGCCCAGTTACCCTCCCAGATCCATTACAACTATGATCCCTTTCCCCTTAGTCAGTTTCATATGCTGCCAGATCATTCCCATTATCATACTCTGAACAAAGGAAGTTTGAGTTCACCCACTCTACTTGCCCAGTTGTTCCCCCACAGTTTTGTCAGTCCTTCCATCAGTACTATCACATTTCGGTCCTGTACCTCGCGCTCCTGTCAAGGAAACATCATTGCCTTGATAGTTGCAGGTCTCCCTCTGTCGACGACAGCTCCTCTATTCCAGAGGATAGGCCCAGAGGTCCCTACGCCTTGGACTTATCACCATCTGTGGTAAGTGCCTACGGATCATTCTGAGAGGAGTCATCATTGCCTCTCCGAGTGGTTGTTTCTCACATGCTCGACTTCAGCACCTTGATCGCATCGTTGAGAATCGCGTAGGATTACATCCCATCAGTTTTTAGTCGAAGACCCCGGATTTCCCCCGACTCTAGCACATTGGTGAGTCACTTCGGAACGACCAGTTATATGTTCCTGTGGATGTCCGGGCTGCGTTGGCGATTGTATTCGGAAGCCATCCAGTTCTATGCTTCCTTGAGTACCCAGGTTTATTCCAGTTCAGTGTACCATCGAGGTTGTTGCTCCCAGTCACTATGATCCAGCAGCTCATCAGTTCCTTTGGTACCACATTCAGCAGCACTGTTGATGTTCCAGTGCACCAGTTCTTCAGCTCAGACATGGTCAGCCCAGCAGTATGTCCCAGATTTTGTGTCCCCTCTGGACGCTTATGATGTACACAGTGGTTCGCTATGTATCTTTCAGGTCCCTCTTTTCGGGCCTCACAGTTATTTTATGTATCTTGATACGAGCATGGGTATGCCCGCCTCGTCCATATATTGAGATTATTCCTCAGTCAGTTTTTGAGGTCATGTATATGTCAGGTCCCCATTTTTTGGACCCCATTGTTATTGTTATGTTATATCCTGATACGAGCATGGGTATGCCAGCCTCGTCCATATGATCAGATGATTCCTCACCCATTATTGAGGTTATGTACTTTTAGTTCTTGCAGTTGTTCGGGATCGTCGTTCCGGGCTTCGGTTTGTTTCTTCTCTTCTCTCCACACCCAGGAAAACCATTCATGACTTATGATGTCCATCGACCATACGATGAGCTCCTACCCTCGCACATCAGGGGGCAATCTGTTAACACCCAAAAAGTGCTCACTACCTCATCTACCACATTATATGGCTCATTTGTCCATTTTCCTACCATATTTCCCTTAAAAACCCAAAAAATCCCATTAAAAAGCCTCCAAAAGGCCACAAAACCATCAAAATAGCCTCAAAAAGGCTAAAAAACCCCATTTTCCTCCAAAAATAGCAAAAATCCCCTAAAAAGGGAATAAAAAATATAAAATAATGAGGAAAAGGAGGAAAAAACCCTATACAGCTACCCTAAACCATGTGTTTCCCAAAACCATGGGTCAGCACTCCACCACCAAAAAAAAAAACTATAAATAGGTGATGGAGATCCCTTATTCCATATCCATAATCAAATATACCCTTACTCTGCCAAAATCTCTCTCGAAACCCTAGTTCACCATTGAACTACTTTCACCTTGAGAGCCCCTTTTGGCCCATTTCCACCATTGGAGAAAGAGAAGGAGCACATTAGAGCTTGGAGCAACCCTCTTGGACATTGCAAGGAGCTTCATCAACCTCCACATTGGAGGTAATATCAATACAAAACCATTATTTAAATTTGTTGTTTATTTTTCATGCACATGTTTTAGAGTAGTTTCTATTTCTGTTTTAGCTTAATTATTTACATTTACTGAACTGCTACTAAGGAGTCCCTTCTCCTTAGTAGGTGCTCATTTGCACAAGCTAGGGGTAAAACCCTAGCTACACTCAGCAGACTGAGAAGCAGAACTTGCTGTAATAGCTTCTTTCTTTCCGTTTCTTTCGTAAAGTTGTTGGGTTGTTTCTTTCTTAAGTCTGTTTGAAGCTAGCAAATTAGACTCTACCTCCAAAGCTGCATCTTGCATGTTCAGCAGGGTGATAGGTCTTCTTTCTCTCAGTAATAAAGAAAATTCATGATCAAAAGCATTTGCATAAGTAATCTTAGTTGATGTTTCAGTAGGTTTAATTTCTGCTGGAATCTTACTATACATTTTTTTAAACCTTTTAGAAAAATCTGCTACAGTCTCATCTTTCTTTCTTCTGAGAGCTCCAAACTCAGTTATATAGTAGGTGTGGTCCTTTGTGTCTCCCCATTGTCTCATGAAAAGATCATGGAGCTCTTCAATTATAGTGATTGAGTTGGCAGGCAAGTCTCTAAACCACTTTCTTACATCCCCATCAAGGCTCTGAACAAATACCCTCATCCATACATCTTTAATCTCAATGTTTTGATTGTCAGCATAACTTAGGAAAGCCTCCCAATGTTCCTCAGCAGTGATTTCCCCCTGTCCATTGAATCTAGGCATATATTTCTGGTAATCACCTCCAGGCAATGCATGTAAAGGCTGAGGTAGAACTAAAGGTGCATACCTAGCTGCAACCATGCGGTCCATCATATCCATGGGTGGGTTTTGGCCTGCCATTTTTGTACTGACTGACTTGGAAGATGTGGAAACTTGACTGGAACTTTTTTGAAAAGGATTCTTTCCTACTTTCAGCTGAAAGATAGGTATTTTACCAGGGGAAGCATTCTTAGCTTTCAGAAAGCTTTGAGGGTTAGTGAAAACTTGAAAAGTACTTTCAGAGATGGTAGGTTTTACCCAAGGTGAAGTTTCAGCAAAATGTAATGAAACGCCCAACTGGTTAGGATCACAGGAGGCTGGTAAAGATTGGGACCTTATGATTTTCCTTGCTATTTTCAAGATCTGTTCAGGGTCTGTCACACCCAGTTGCAATGGAGAAGTAGGTATGTTTCTGGTTCCAATTCCTTGAGAAGCCACTGTGACAGCTTTTGGTGAAAATAGCCTTTTAAAAAGTGCTGGTTCAAGTCCACCTCTTAAACCAGGAAAACTGATAAGTATCCTAGGGAAGATATGCTTCAGCTTCGTCCCCGGCAACGGCGCCAAAGATGTTTGTGCCAAAAATTGTTTCCAAGGCTAAAGAAACAAGCCAACACAATCTCAAATAAAAATCAACAAAGTAAACTAGGTTTTGGGTTTTCTGGTATGTTTTCTTGGTTATGATTTTGGTAGCCAATCAAGGATTACATTCATCAGCTAAGCAATAAACTGAATTATAAACAAGTAAAGACAAAGATACATCATATAATCCACAAATAACAATCAGCATATAATCTTAAAGTTCATTCAGGGCTGACAAGCATCACAAGTAAAGAAATCATGAACCAGCAACGAATATATCAGTCCAGTAGTTAAACAAACTCAAAATAAAGCTAAAACATATGCTGAAGGGTAATAAGTATCATATATTTCATAGTCTGTCATCAAATGCATACAAGAGTCATAGTACTTAGCTCTGAACAAGTCTGCAGACAAAGATAATCTGGAGACCTCCTGAAGCTCCCAAAAATCGAACCCTCTCAATGACTTCCTAACATCTCTAAATACTATCCTTTTACAAAATCAGTTAGGCCTCTAACCCTAACTGCCTTCCACCTATTCGATGATGTAAGGTAAATGTAGAATATTTACAACATTACAAAATATGCTAAAAATAGCACATCACTAACATATATGTTTGTTAATTAATGACAACTAACATAATGTACAACTGTCTTATAGGTCTTTTGCCACCTCAGCCAGTAGAGCGATACCATCTGATGCTTGGTCTTTCTTCTTAGCCTTCTTCTGCTGCTACTCCATGTCACTTATCCTTTTGATTAGCTCTTTGTTTTTCTGCTGCAGGTCCTGGACTGTCTTCTCCAACTGTGTGCAATGAATGTCAGCAGCTCTTTTTCTTTTAAGTGCTTCTTTTGCATCAGCTACTAGTTCCTAAAAATTGTCATTTACATCTTAGAGATCTTCTCTTAACCTTCTGTTGGCCATCATTAGTCCATCATTGACCTCTTGCATATAAATCATCTGGTGTTTGTATTGCTTGGCAGTTTTCTGCAAATTTTCCCTGTCAGAGTGAGCTAATTTATCCATTATAGAATTTTGTTCTTCATCGGGTCTCCAAGGAATGTCAAGCTTCTTGAAGATTTCTGTCTCTTCAATCAACAGTTCTATGTCTTCAATACTAGGATTCTGATTTTCTTTACTTGCTACTTCGACTGAATGAATTTCTTCTTTTAAACATGGCTGCAATTTATCTAGTTCTGGTTTATCATCATCCATGGACACTTCATCTAAGACAGTCACTTCATTTGTATTTAATTTAGGATTTAGCAATTTCTTCATGTTTAATCTCAACTTGTTCTTTGACCTAGTTTTAGGTCTCCAAAATGATGTTGCTTCTCCCATCATCTTCAATTCTTTCCCTTGGTGCTGAATAGCAGACAATTCTACTACTTCCAGCTTGTTCCTTTTCCTGTTAGGTCTTGTTGTTCTGCTATCTGAAGTATGAATTTCTTCTATTTCAGCTTTGACTTCTATTTTGGAGATGGGATGTTCTTCTTCCAATAGATATCCCTCATCATCTAGGTGAATGGTGATAGGGCTTCTCGGCTGAGTGTGAAACTCCTCTTTAGGTACAGCAACCACTTTTATATCAACCTTTTTCTCTTCCTGAGGATCTGCTACAGGCGCCAAATTCTGTTCAGGCTGTTCCTTCTTATCTTCAAACAGTGTATACTTTCTTTTAGAGTTGGCTGAGAATGTCTTTTGTTCATTGTCTTCCTCCACAAGCTCTGCTGCTTCCTCAATTTTGATCTTTTCCTTATCTTCCAGCTTTGACTTATGGCCTAACTTTCTCAACAAAACCTTACCCTTATCTGTTTGCCTCTTAGACTTTGATCTTCAAAACCAGACCAAAAGATGAAGAAGTCACAGGTCTTTCCTTCATGCTGCAATACAATACTAATAATCAACTTGATTAACCCATGGTGAAAGATGGACTGAGAGGAATGATCTATTGGCCCTTTCACCTTGTTGGACATTTTCTGTAAACTCTTCAAAAAGAAAAATGGCAGGTTCATCTTGGACACCCCCACCATGTGCTGAAGGAATCTAAAATGATATTTGTATACAAAAGCATACCTGCCCTCACAAGTAATATAGCTTTGTAATATTCTGATTGGCTCAACCCATTCCTTTCTGACATTTTGGATCAGGATACCTTTATTCCAATCAGGTGTAACATTTGGTAAAAGAAATCTCCGAGGATCAAAATCAAAGGGTAGTTTCTTAAACCATTGTTCGCCCTCATCTTTAATCCCTGTGGCTTCTGAAATCAGTTTTACTGTCAATTTGAATTTCAGAGTATCAAAAATCACCATGTCATTTTTGAAACCCTGGGCAAATTTACAAGACACCTTTGCATTATACCCATTGATCTTCCTGAAAAAATCCATCCAACCAGCTTGTTTGAACAACTCCACACACTCAGGCAGTTTTTCAACCCATTCTACATCTGTTGGTTCAGCTCTGTTTATTTTACCACTCCTGCCTATTATTCTTCAATCACTGCAAATTGAATGTATCCTCTTGTATTGTTTGTGAACAGGAGATTAATTTTGGAAGTTAAAAACACTATTGAATGTACAGGTTGTTCATAGCACTGACATGGTTAAATTTCATAAAAAATGAAACTGTTATCTTCAACCCTCATTCAGCCTGGCGTCGCAGATTATCAACAAATAGCTATTTCTCTAGTTAAAATTGCGTTTAAAAGCACAATTTAACCTATCCTTTGATCAATTTGAACAGAGTAAGCTCCGGCGAAAAAGCCCCAAATTTACTGTTATATTGGTTTTTTAGGAATACCTATAAATTGCTTCACTGTTGTTGTTTCAAATCACGACCCAAACTGTCAGATGAGTCACCTTGGTTGTACAGATGTCCTCCAACCTTCAATTTAGCTGTTAGCAACGGAATTAGGAAGCCCTAATTTCCCGTGAAGCCCTCAACACCTCTTGCTTGTTCAGCTGGCGACGATACTCGGTTTTTTCTAGTGGTTATGGTTACCTCATTAAGTCCTCCGTGTTTGAATATGCTTGTAGATAACAAATTCATGCCACATTATCTCAAACCATGTGGATATCTGTCAAAATGAATTACACCTGTGCTGATGATGAGCACAATTTCCTCACGACGTGCAAGCATTTGAAATCATGATGTTTTCTGCATCAACACGTCATGAATCCTCTAAAACATATAATCAGTCATTCATTAGCCCAAGCGTGCCAAAATTTACTGAAAAATTGGAAGAATTTGGAATCGCGATATTCTTGTAGCGCGCCTTTGGTGATTTTCAGCCCCAGCGCTACAAGAATATCATTAACACTGTTTTGGTGCTTTTAAGCAGCTTTGGGTTATTTTGCATGCAATTTAAAAGATGTCAAGGTAAAGATGATGCATGACTCTATTTATGATAAGGTTTATGAGCTCTTTATTCAATATAGTGACCTTTTAAACCCTTCATAAAAAACAAACGTAAAGTTTAAAAAAATTGAAAATCTCAATGAAAATCTCAATAGCAAGCCCAAAATCTCATATAAGAACTAAAGAAAATTTCCTAAAGAAGGAAGAATCAAGTTAAAGCAAGTAAATAACTTAAAATAAAATGCAAATCAAACAAAATTTGAAGAAACAATTTACTGACTTAACAGGTCCAGTTCAACCAAACACACCAATTATCTAATAAACTCTAGGTACAATCTAATACATTAAACAATAATTCAAATGAGTAACAATTGAAAAATGCTATTAGCCATTAAACAATTGAAAAATCAACTATTAGCTATATTAATTTGCTATGAGAGTGTGTTTTCCTAATTTATTTATCTCAACTATTCATTTAAACCATAAACTCATGGCTTATCGAAACTCTTTTTTTCTTTGTTAAATACTTCATATATTTAAAAAAATATTCACATTAGAGAAAAACTAATACAGTGAGAGGGCCTCTCAAAACTTATCTATTGTAGCGGTCACATTTTGTAATTAAAAACATTGCCTAGGTAAGTCCCCTGGAACGTAGCAGTAGTGTTGTCGTGACTATGACAAAGGAGGGTTGCTGATCGATTCAGTGTGAATTCCTTTTTTAGGAGTGTTTCTACGATGGATAGGAAATTCATTGGGTGCAATCTGATTGGAAAAAAGGGTGAAAGCTTGGTTGGAAATTAGGTGCATACAACAGAGAAACGGAACGGGGATCCAAATGACAAGGGGATCCAAACCCATATAGACTATAGATTTTTTTCCATCTCAACTGCATTCCCTGAGTTTAGTAACAAGGATAAGACCCTTGTTCTTCAATTTTTTGTCAAGCATGAACAAAAGCTTGATTTTGGTGGTGGCTAGGTAAAGTTTTTCAGTGGTGAAATTTGCTAGATGAATTTCAGTGGAGAGACACCTTATAGTATCATGTTTGGACCAGACATTTGTGGTTACAGCACTAAGAAAGTTCATGCCATTATGTCATACAAAGGATAGAACCATCCTATCAAAACGGATGTTCCTTATGAAACAGATCAACTTACTCATGTTTATACTTTCATTCTTCAACCGGATGCAACATATATCATCCTCATCAACAACAAAGAGAACGAATATGGGATTCTGTATAAGGATTGGGACTTATTGCCAGCAAAAACAATCAAGGACCCTAATGCCAAAAAACCTGAGGATTAGGATGAAAAGGAATACATTCTAGATCCAAAAGACAAAAAAACCTGAGGGATACAATGATATTCCAAAGGAAATACCTAATCCAGATGCCACTAATCCAAATGATTGGATTTATGAGGAGGATGGTGAGTGGACAACTCCAACTATTGCAAATCCAAAATATAAAGGACCCTGAAATCCTAAGAAAATTAAGAATCCAAACTTCAAGGGAAAATGGATGGCTCCAATGATCGATAATGGTGATTTCAAGGATGATCCATAGATCTATGTTTTTCCCAATCTCAATTATCTAGGACAACAAGTATATGAATGGTTTTTATACATATTTCCTAAAGTTTGGCTACATTTGCTTTCTCTAAAGGTTGTGTATGCAGGATCTTTCAAAATCAATTTAGAATTTGATCATTAAGTAAACTTGTTGAGGATTTGCAAATATTAGGATGACCCTCTAGCACTTGCTAAAGTGTATGCTTTTGGTGTAATTTGGGTATGATTGAGTTATATCAGTTCATAATATCTTGGTTCAAATATGAAATTGTTTGGAGGAAACCATAATTTTACATTGAATAAACTTGATCATAAGTAATGATAAAAATTTGGAAAGCTTAATGATTGAAAGTGTTTAACACCTAATGAAGTTGATGGATCTCAGGTTTGACAATTGAACAAATAAAAAAATAAGAGAAACAACCAAACGAATTGTGTACCTAGTAGGATATCTTCTTCTCCTTCTATTTCCATCTCCAAACTTTTTTCAACATTGTCCACACTATATTGATTGCTGCTTTGTTGCCCACTTTCATCATTTTTTGTTCTACAATATCCATCATTAGTCGATGTGGTAAAAAACTTGCCAATTAAGAATTCTAAACAACAGATAATTCAAATCATTATAATAAAAACAAAAGAGAAGTGTAGTACCTGAATTTTTCAGGAATTTGATGGATCTTGGGTTTGAAAATTGAACAGGTAAAAAAATAACAAGAGAAACAACCAAACAAATTGTGTACCTAATAGGATATCTTCTTCTCCTTCTATTTCCATCTCCAAACTTATTTCAACATTCACCATGCTATATTGATTGTTTCTTTATTGCCCACTATCATCATTTTATGTTTTACAATCTCCATCATTAGTCGATGTAGCAAAAAACTTGCCAATTAAGAATTCTAAACAACATATAATCAAAATAGAAACAACAAAGGAAGTGTAATACCTGAATTTTCCAAGAAGTTGATGGATCTTGGGTTTGTCAGCTGAAAATATTTTTGAATATTCCACATCATCTTCCTTTGTGACTTTGTTTGTACAATACATGCAATTCTTCTTCTATATGTATAACAGGCCTTGGTTAAATTTGTCCCCTCATAAAGAGAAATAATCACTTTTGCATTACTATATCGTTGATGCTTTTCCAATAAATCCACCTAGAAATCAAAATCTCTCACTTTCATCAATTGTGTCTTCAAAATTATGAGAGTGTTTTGAAGCCTCTAATTTTTTTTATAATTCGGAAGTATAGAAATGTATAGTCAAAAGATTATCATGACTATAATAACTATTTTGTTTCTGATATTCATAAATGTCAGTAGTCATGTTATAGTTGAACTTGGAGTTCTCTATGGCAATTTTTAAAGCTTGGCATATATCATTACATGACCAAATTTCTACTAATAGAACTATAGTAAAGTCATCCAACTCATTATTTTCAATCAAAAATCAAAACAAATCAATATAATAACCCTTGTGGAATGGTTCATTTTTCAAAGCCAATGTATCCAAAACAACAAGGTCAATCCATAGTGTTGGTTGCAATTGATGAGGAAAAGAATACAAAAGTGTTGACAAAAGACCAGGGCCCCCAAAAAGACAACCGAATTCAAAATTGTTGTCAACATGTTGAATTTTGTTGATCCATTTATTATTATGTCAAGGACTCCACATGCTTGCTGAGAAAGGGACTCTATTTTTATATTCTGTGTTCCTTTTACATAAGTAGACCCTACAACAGTTTTACAGAAGTTGGCAAATATGATATCATTAATTTCATAATTCTTGAGAATATTGAATGTGATAAGAGTCTTATCATTCAATTTCTCATCGTGACGTCTCAAAATCAGGTTGGCTCGGAGAACACTTCAATCTGCCTAGTTGGTAACAATTAAAAACAGTGTCCCATTAATCCCAAATAGCTTAATCAAGATATAAGAAAAAAAATTATCAGGAAAATTTGAAATTGCAGAATGGAAGGAGCACAAAATTTCATGATCAACCTATTAAAAATAATAAATATAAACTAATAAGAATTCAATGCAAATATGTAAATATGAATTATATTTTAAAATTAAATAAGTCAATATAAAATAATAAGAAATCATTATAAATATGAAAAAAAAAACCGTCAAGTGCAAAAATAATTAAAATTACATACCTTGTCTTCACTTGTCTTAGAAATTCCAATCCTCCTTTTCTTTAATTTGCCATTGGCAATTAAGAAATGTCTTGCGGAGTGCACAAATCAATGAATGGAGTTTTGAAGAACACCTTATTTGTAGAATTTAACTGGCAACAAATGTGAATCACAACACTGGGCTCAACAATATTGCACCATGAAGAAAATCTAACGTGGGTTAGCTTCCCTTCTAGCACAAGCACAAGGGCATTTCTTACAACAATGTTGCACGGTGAAGGAAAGCTAACCTTCCAACACAAACACAAGACAAATTTTAACAACAACATTGCATGGTGAATGAAAGCTAATGCATGTCAACTTTCCTGCCGGCTTCATCTACAATGCCATCAAATACATTACAACAAGAAGGAAATCTAATGCATGTTAGCTTTCCTTGTAGCACAAACATAAGGGCATTTCTTAAAATAGCATTGCATAGTGCATGTTAGCTTTCCTTCTTGCACAAGCACAAGGGAATTTCTAACAAAATTGCACGGTGAATGAAATCTAACACGTGTTAGCTTTCCTACTGGTACAACCACATTGCCATCAAATACATTGCACTTTCAGCTTTCCTTGTGTACAATCATAAGGACATTTCTTATAACAACATTGCATAGTGAAGGAAAGCTCAAAAGGGAATTCCTAACAACAACATTGCATGGTGAATGAAAACTAATGTGTGTTACCTTTCCTACCGGTACAACCACATTGCCATCAAATACATTGCACCATGAAGAAAATCTAATGGACGTTAACTTTCCTTCTAGCACAAACACAAGGGTGTTTCTTACAACAACATTGCACAGTGAAGGTTCTAGCACAAGCACAAGGCCAATTTTCTCAACAACATTGCAGGGTGAATGAAAGCTAACACATGTTAGATTTCCTACTGGCTTCATCTACATTGCCATCAAATACATTGCAACATGAAGGAAATCTAATGCATGTTAGTTTTCCTTGTAGCACAAGCATAAGGGCATTTCTTAGAACAACATTGCACAATGCATGTTAGCTTTCCTTATGGCGCAAGCACAAGGGCATTTTTAACAATATTGCATGGTGAATAAAAGCTAACGTGTTAGCTTTCCTATTGACACAACCACATTGCCATCAAATACATTGCACTTTTAGCTTTCCTTCTAGTACAAGCATAAGGGCATTTCTTACAACAACATTGCACAATGAAGGAAAGCTAACGCATGTTAGCTTTCCTTCAGGCACAAGCAAAAAAGCATTTATAACAACAACATTGCATGGTGAATGAAAACTAATGTGTGTTACCTTTCTTACCGGTACAACCACATTTCCATCAAATACGTTGCACCATGAATAAAATCTAACGGACGTTAGCTTTCTTTCTAGCACAAGCAAAAGGGAATTGCTTACAACAACATTGCACAGTGAAGGAAAGCTAACCTTCTAGCACAAGCACAAGGCCAATTTTAACAACAACATTGCATGGTGAATGAAAGCTAACACCTGTTAGCCATCCTACCGCCTTCATCTACATTGCACCATAAAGGAAATCTAACGCATGTTAACTTTCCTTGTAGCACAAGCATAAGAGCATTTCTTACAATAACATTGCACATTGCATGTTAGCTTTCCTTCTAGCACAAGCACAAGGGAATTTCTAACAACATTGCATGGTGAATGAAAGCTAACACACATTATCTTTCCTACTGGTACAACCGCATTGCCATAAAATACATTACACCATGAAGGAATTCTAATGCATGTTAGCTTTCCTTGTAGCACAAGTATAAGGGCATTTCTTACAACAACATTGCACAGTGACGCATGTTAGCTTTCCTTCTGGCACAAGCACAAGGGCATTTCTAACAACAACATTGCAGTGTGAATGAAAGCTAACATGTGGTAGATTTCTTACCGATACAACCACATTGCCATCGAATACATCGCACCATGAAGAAAATCTAATGCATGTTAGCTTTCCTTCTATCACAAGCACAAGGGAATTTCTTACAACAACATTGCAAAGTGAAGGAAATCTAACCTTCTAGCACAAGCACATGGCCAATTTTAACAACATTTCATGGTGAATGAAAGCTAATGCGTGTTAGCTTTCCTACCGGCTTCATCTACATTGCCATCAAATACATTGCAACATGAAGGAAATCTAACGTATGTCATATTTCCTTGTAGCACAAGCATAAGGGCATTTCTTACAATAACATTGCACAGTGCATGTTAGCTTCTAGCACAAGCACACGGGCATTTCTAACAACATTGCATGGTGAATGAAAGCTAACACGCGTTATCTTTCCTACTGGCTTCATCTACATTGTCAGCAAATACATTTCAACATGAAGGAAATCTAACGCATGTTAGTTTTCCTTGTAGCACAAGCATAAGGGCATTTCTTACAATAACATTGCGCAGTGCATGTTAGATTTCCTTCTAGCACAAGCACAAGGGCATTTCTAACAACAACATTGCACGGTGAATGAAAGCTAGCATGTGTTAGCTTTCCTACCGATACAACAACATTACCATCAAATACATCGCACCATGAAGGAATTCTAACACATATTCGCTTTCCTTCTAGCACAAGCATAAGCGCATTTCTTACAACATCATTAGACAGTGAAGGAAAGTTAATGCATGTTAGTTTTCCTTCTAGCACAAGCACAAGGGAATTTGTAACAACAACATTGCATCGTGAATGAAATCTAACACATTGCAACATGAAGGAAATATAACGCAATTTAGCTTTCCTTCTAGCACAAGCATAAGGGAATTTCTTATAAGAGCATTGCATAGTGCATGTTAGCTTCCCTTCCAGCACAAGCATAAAGGCATTTCTTACAACAACATTCAACAGTCAAGGAAAGCTAACGCGCTACACTCCTGGAGATGCGCCCAACCCACACCAGTCACCGCTCCTTGGCATGTCAACTCCATGAATTCCCCCATGTGCCTCTTTGTCATTGTGCCCATTGTCATGGGCGTCTCGGTGAGCGTGCACCCAACGCCACACCTCACTTTCCATCGTGCCAACTTGCATCATGCTTCCACTTGATTTCCTTGGCTATTGTAGAGATTCCAAGTTGGGTGTTTTCGGTGCATCCATGCTAGCCTTTGTTGATGCCTTGATGCCTATTTCCTGCCATGCTACTTGGGTTTTCTTTCCTGCTCAAGCCTCCCATTCATTTTCGGATGAGACAAGGGGCTCCCAAGTCGGGTTTCCAAGCCCGTATTGGTCTCTTAGGAGAGATCCCTTTCCAAGCTCATCTCGGGTGAAGTGGGTCTGCCAAGGTGCCTCCTAACTAAGGCCACTACATCCTCCCCCACTCCAAAGTGTTGTCGCCCTCGACAACATCTCCACAATGCCTGTAGCACCCAAAAAAATTAGCTACAACTGTCACTGCCATGATCACCATTGCATCACATCTCTCCTCGTCCACAACAGTTATGCACTCCCTCATCTCTCTACAACTTGGTCCGTCAAGTCGAAGTCTTGGGTTCACACACCTCTGTTCCACTTGTCTGAGTCTCTCCGCGTCTCAATTGATCCCCTACAAAAACCGCTGCCACAATTGAGCTTTCCTAAGAAGCTCCTTTTCCAAATACACTTGCTCCACCTACTACTATGGTGGTACTCAACAAGTCCCATCAAAACTCCATTTGTTGAGCTCTCCCATGTTTCAAACTGGTTGGGTAGTTAGTCCAACCATCACACTCAACCCCATGAGAATGAACTTCCTCAAGGAAAAATTGCATTTTCCCATTTGCATCTTGATTTTCCTTGTGCTATGCTGTCGAAACCAAGCAAAGTTCTCATCTTTCCCTCAATACTGTTGAACTGCCTTCCACAACTCAACACTTAACTGTAGAACCACTTCATGGTTCATCTGCATGCATGTGCATGTACTTGAATGAATTTTGTCTAAGTCAACCTCCACAAGGTGCCTACGGCCTCACTACTTGCGCCAAAGGCAGTGATCCAGTCTGCTCACAATCATCTTGGGAAAAATGGAAAGTGGTGCCAAAGGCTGGCACCTCCAAAACTTCTGAATCTATCCATCTCATGTCGGTTACAAAGGTAGACAAGTTTCTCATTCAGTCGCTCATCTTGCTGCTGAAGAGTGCCTAAGGTTTCCTTCACCTCCTTGGTCTTCCTTCTATCCAACTTGCTCGTCCTTCTAAAAGGTGACCGAGTCTTTCCCACACACCCCTCATCGTGCTACGAGCTCCCAGAAACAAGCTCCTCATCTTGTTGATCATTATGCTATCGAAGAGTTCCTAAAGCGGCGTCGACCTCCTTGGTCTCCCTCTTATCCGACTCGTTGTGCAAGACTTCACTTCCAAGTAACCTAGGACTACTTCCATCTCAAATGAAATGCATACCACTTATTTCTATCTCTCATGCATATGTTGGGACTCTAAGATCTCGATATCATGTATGCAAAAGGCCACAATGTCTACTGCATCACGTGTCGGGAAATCCTCACTTTCACCGTCACTCCGATCTGACATCGCACACACCTAAGGCACCTATGTCACCTCGACGTCCTTTGCCTCTTCTAACACCCCCTCTACCCATTTCTCGCACTCCTAGGAAAATTCCTCATCGAACCACCCATCGTGGAGACATTGTTCGTCTTGCCCAAGCAAACCCACCTCTTGGGCTCCTTGGTCTAGATTGTCATCACTTGTTCTTCACGTTGACCCATCAGAAGTGCTTCCTTCAAGGATGTCTATTTATATTTGTATTGTCTCCAACGTGATGCGGATGGTGTACCGGAACGCACACCAGCTTGGTCTTCTTCACTACCAGGTCTACCTCAATCTCCAATGCTGCCAACCTCTATGCCAAGTGATCATATGTCTTTGTTGCACCTGTGTTCTAATTTTTCGATTGTTCCTACTATTGTGCAATTCCATAAGGCATGTTTGCAGGTGTGCTAGGTGTCTCAACCAACTGCATGGAGGACATCCTAGGCATGTGCCCCAACTTCCTTCTTGACATCATCGGCACATTCCAAGTCTCAGACTCACTAAAGAACACCAAACGACTCATGAACAGAACTGAAACTGCCTTGGCTAACTTCAGGAAATCCTGCCCCAACACCACTGAATGGTCGTCCAATGGAGCTACTCCCAAGTCCAACTTTCCATTCCAGTTCCTGACCTTCATCGATGTTGCATGAGCTGTCCTAACTACCAGCTTCACTGCTAAATTCACCACCTTGAATGTGGCCTTGTTGAACTCAGTATGACTATGAAGAGATGTCACGGTTCTATTGCTAACAAAGTTGTGGGTGGCGTCGGTGTCCACCAACGTGACTACCTTCAACCCACTGACTATTGCATCCACAAAGCAAAGACCTTGCTAGTCTCCATCTTGTGAACCATCTCCTTGACTTGCTGTCAAATTTCCTAGGCATGTTGTAAATGCCTTAATCTCTTCCACGACTTCTCCCAAAGGTTGCTACACTTGTGCTCTCACAACTGCAAGTCTCTCGGTTGGTTTCCCTTGGTCTTCTCCAAAGCGATCTTCCAACTCTGCCTTCATCGAATAAGTCTCTAGGAAGTGGTCTCTCTCGTAAAGGTAACACACTATTTTCTTGCTTGACCTACCAAATGACCTTGAATGCCTCTGTGTTTTCTCTTAGGCTTACTTCATCACACTAATTGACCCCAACCTGGGCACTTCCCAAGCTTCCACTTGGCCTTCCAACATTTGCAACCGCTGCACCCGACCCCTCCTTTGCAAGAGTAGTTGTTCCACCTTCACATCATTCTCCAGGAATGTCTTCCTCATCTTGCAGTCAAATCATTTCAAGGTTTTTTGTTGTGGCTTCCAACGCGGCTTGCCGTGGCTCTTCTTCACTATGCACATCATGCTGCAACTCCTGCCAAGTGCGATCATGCATAAACAAAGTGTTAAGTATGCCAACCAAAATTCACAACAGTACTTATTAAATCCATTGGCATGAACTCTCTTGACTGTATGTTTGAAGTCTTTCTAAGTTTTGGGCACCTCTACCAAGTTCCAAGCACACCTCCTTACTGAGGCACACTTCCTAGCACTTCGTCCGTCTTGCTGCAAGCTTCTGCCATTCCAAGCGAACTTCACTCGAATGACAATTATGGGCACACTTCTTGCCAAGCGCCCCAAATCACAACTATTAGGCACTCCTCCCGGACACCTCTATTTTTCCAACTACCTGGGCACCCTGGAATGACCCAAAACTTGTTTCCTCAAGTCACAAGTCTAGCGCTCTTCCACCCTTGTACGCTTGTTGTCGAACGCGCCCTACCTCATGGCCTCTTTGTTGCCGATCTGTCTACCCTGTGGACACCCAAAGGTATGCATGGCACACTATTTTCATCGTGCTATCCCGCACCGCACTTCCACTTGCTTAGCTTGGGCACACCACTGCTATCGAGCTTCCAAGTTGGGTTTTACCGATGCGTCCATTCTAGACTTTGTCAATGCCTTGATGCCTCTTTCCCATAGTGCTACTTGGGTTTGCTTGCCTAATCAAGCCTCCCATTCGTCTTCAGATCAGCCAAGGGGCTCCCAAATCAAGTTGCCAAGCCCATCTTGGTCTCTTGGGTGAGCTCCCATGACAATTTCATCCCAGGTGAAGTGGTTTTGCCAAGGTTCCTTCTCACCGAGGCGATTACATATGCCCTCTTAGGGAACCACAACAGACCTAAAAATCTAAGTGAAATAGAAAAGGTTTCTTTTAAGTGGCTTCCTTGATGAGCATGACCAACATTACTACTCATGTATTACTATGTAGAGATGTTAGCAAATTGAAAGCTAACCACCCTTCAAATCAACCACATCAAATTTTCAGGTGGAACTGACAAATATGTCATTTACCGCCCCAATCTTTGCACGAAATGACACTTCCATTGGAAAATAAGTGGATGACACAAAACATTATAGTTGTTGAACTAATGCTTTAGACTCCACAATCATCTACATGATGGAAACTGACAAAAACATCTGAAAATAAATCCTCCGAATGAGCCATGGATGTCCATCCAAATGTAGAAAACACAGTCCTCGAGGGATCCAAATTTCTGTCTTTAGCACACAAATCCATGTAGTTGAAAACAATTCCATTTTGATTTTAGTATGCAACTATAGGCACGTAGGAGTGCAAAAATGAATTCAGTGGATCTTCGCCATTGTGACAAGAAATAGCAGCTAGAATATGTTGTGAATAATTATCCACAGTTCCATTTATAGCATATTCGTTAAGAAAACCAAGAAAATTGCCATTGGAATTTTCAATACAGGGTTGCGTTACCTCATAGCCACAATCTATATTTGTTGGACCAATCATACCTAAATTTTAGTTTGAATAGTAGAAATCACGCTTGTATCACCTTCAGTCAAATCACTAGTCCTTGTGGTATTTAAATGTGAATGCTTTAAAACTAAGCAAGTACATTTTCCTTTAACTAACATGTTTCAAGGCAACGAAACTAGGTATGCCAATGAATCAAATGAGATGGCTCTTTATTTATATTATCCACAGGCGGAACACGCTTCATTACAAAAAGAGAGGCACATGAAGAACTCCTATTTGAGCATGTGTTTAGTAGTTTTGGTTCAGAAAGGGGGGAATAATTTGTATTCGTGCTCCTTTCTCCAGTGTTTTTAGATGACTCTTCTGAACAACTTAAATTACTAGTTAGAAATCCTAATGCTTCAGATGTCATATCCACAAGCACCATATTCACATCATAACTACTCAAAGATCCTATAACTTAAATTGACTTCTATATAATTCTTCGCTCATCATTGCTTGTAAGGTTATCTAAAACTTCAATATTTTCATTGGTAGATTATTTTACATTACCAAGATTGCTCCTAAGGGGTTCTACCACTTCAAAGGGATTGGATAGATAGCCATTATCCCTATAGGATGTAAAATGAGATTGACTGTGGATTACAGATGTACTATGATTAAGATTATTTTTTTCCACTTTGATGACCATACAGGTTGGGCTATCAACAACAATTGGGGGAATTGAATAGATAGTCTGTTGTATAGAATCATATAACATCTTTTAGACAATATGTCCTCTAGTTCAACTCTCTTAACTTTGCAGTCATCTATTCTATACAATGATTCATGTAGGTCATTTACATAAGAAACATAATGCCCAGAAAATGTGTCCTTAAGCATATTGATGTGCACATGAACAACATGAAAGTTGTATATATGAGATCCATTTCCCTCTCCACTCATTTAAGGTGACAAATTTAGTGTTTCAAAAAATATACTCTCTTGTTCAACTTTCCAAACCACCCAGTCTAAAATCATTTTAGTCCTTAAATTGAAAGAGTATTAGGAGCCTTATCGACAATAAGTTGTTTCCATGCCTTGTAAGAGGCTATATCCTTTGGGTAGAGGCCATATCACATGAACTTGAAGTACCACAGACTTTTCGGTGTGAAGGAAAATACCCCTTTGGCCTGGTAGGTGTGCAGGGGAAACATATTAATACTCCTTTTCAAACCTGTTTCAAGAGTCATAGGAAACCAACATTTTAGACACTATCCCAGGTTAATTCCAGACCTTAAACTTAGTGAAGGCACATTTTTGGTAAATCCCATACGAGTGTTTTCTGATATGGATGACCCAGTTGGGAAATATTATAGAAGAACAGAGTTGGTAGAGCCATTTTACCACCACCTATCACATTTCAACAAAATAGCCATGGCCAACAACACACAAAGACAACCAACAATCAGATATGACTAAATGGTAACCAACACAATCATAGGTTACAAACTTTACATTTTATATTACTTACCTATATGTGGGACACAAATTCAAAAGAAATTTTCCTATGGGTACTCGAGTGATGGTATTTACTCTCCATCATCTACTCCATCCACTCCCTCTTGACATACATACACTTCTTTTGTTTCTTCTCTGCTTCTCCTTCTTGTACCAAGGAATCAAATTCTGCCTTCTTGTACCAAGGAATCACATTCTGCCTTATCTCCAACATCCTTTCCATTATTCCCCATACAACCTAGCATTAGATTCCACAAAAATAAGTATCATAACATATTTCTTTACTAATTGAACTTATGCACCTATAGCCAAGATACCACCATGTCAAAGTATGAGACTAGTGATGAAGTACACGATAAAAGAATAGATGAGAATAGTGGAGAGCAGTGTGATATCATTACTGCAGCTTGTGTGCTTGCATCCCATGTGAATAACATTAGCCTACAAGCTAATGATGCAGGGAGAAGAATGGGAAACAATTCTGGAGATCAAAGAGATGACAGTCCTATAGGTTCTGAAGGTGGTCAGATGACAAATAGCACAAGTCAAGAAGTCAAATAGGAAATTGAGCAGGTAATCTCTAGACTGTGGATCTGTGCTCAGGAAGACCTAAAAACAGAGTCTCTCAATGCAGATGCTAGTGTGCATACAGTATCTAACAATGGTAATGAGGAGTAAACTACTTGTACCACTCCTGATCCTTAGAAGATATGCAAGTTGACTTGATCTCAGAGGATGAGGATCTATTTGCAGTGTAGTTTTCCCCCATCAAATGCTATGGGTGATCCCTCAAATGATGAAGGTGCTTCAAAATGCTCTAATCCAAATACCTCTTTTGATTCAGATGGCGATATCACTAGGGATATTTTAGTTACTCCAGAATTTGGTCTCTATGGAAGAAATAATTTCTTGCTGCCTCAATTAACCTTTTCAGTAGACTGGGTCAGGATTCAGATACTGAAACATAACTCATCTTGTGATGAGGTTCATACCTTTTAGTGGATCTTATCTGACATAGAATACTTAAAGACATTCTTCCTTTCGCAAGTCAATGTTGTTGGGGCAATTCTTGGTCTAAAGGATAGCTCTGGAATTGAAGTGCCAACATTTTTCAATTTTACTAGTACCTCAAATGTGTTGTTTGCATTCAATGACTCTGGTTGTCATGAACAAGAACATCATATCATATCTCTGAGTGACACATATACCAAATTCTTGAAATATTTGGATGAGAGTTTATACGTAAGAGAGAATACCTCGTTCGGACTCTGGAGTGCATTCTGAAGAATATTTCGAGGCATTAAGGTTTGAGGAAAGTCTTGAAGAATGTTTCCCAAAAAGAGATCCAGATGTTGTTACTATCAGTGGATAGATGTTGAGCTGTTCGAACCGGGAGTCTTTATTAATGATACATTAATTGATTTTTACATCGAATATCTGCAGAGTACAATCTCTAAGTCCTAGAGACAGGCCTGCCATTTCTTTAACAGTTTATTTTCTTTGAAAGTTAGCCGATTTGGATGACTTCCAGATACTGAAGTAGTAAGCCATGAGGCTTTTCTATGTGTGAGAAAATGGACTCAAAGAGTGAACATCTTTGAAAAGGATTATATTTTTATACCGGTAAATTACAGCTATCATTGGAGTTTCATTGTTATTTGCAACCCTAGAGCAACTATTTTGGAAGATGACATTCAATCAAAAACACCATGCATATGCCACATGGATTTGATTAAGGGCACCGATGCAAATCTTAGAAACTCATCCAAAGTTACCTCTGGAGGAATGGCAAGAGAGACATTAGAGAGGTTAATTTTATTGAGAATTTTTTAGCAACCATATTCTATGATTCGGAAGGGACATACAATTATCCAAAATCCATTTTACCCCAACTCTAAAACTCTGTGAGTGCAGGGAACAAGTGTTTGGAAGTATTGTTGCTTCACATTCTGAGAACATGTCCTATAACCAAGAATACATGGATTCTTCAAATTTAAATATCGCTAAAGCAGTAGAACTTAACAATGTTGGCATGTGCTTGGAGGAAAGCTCAAACAAATTTAATGAGTTCACGGAACAGATTTATGGAAATAGTGTTACTTTGCAAACTAGGAACTCTGCCATGGACCAAGAAGATACAAATTCTCCACATTTAAACATCCCTGAAAAATTTCAATGAAGTCAAGACAGGGTGACAACACCTATTTTGTCATAAGCATACCTTCTGGAATTTCTGATCTAGATCAGTGTATATAATCTAATGCAGAAAGTAATACTATGCTGCATATGGATGTTGCAGCTGAGTCTAGTAGATAAGAACAGATGGAGCATAAAGAGATCCAAGATGAATCCTTGGTGCAAAGTGTCTTTGTAGTAGAACAAAAAAAGGACCCTTATGAATGCACAACATACATTTTGTTACTGGATGTTCATTCCAGAACCTCTAATCTAGGTAGTAGTCTATCAAGGGCTAATCCAGATCCTTGTATAGAATCTGATGAGGGAACTAAGACTTTACAATGGGTTCCAGATGTTGATGATAGAAGGAAGACAAGTTGTTGAAAGTGAACCAATGGATTACAATACAAAGCCTAATGAGTAAGCTGCCATTCATATTCTTCCTAGAAAAGAGATCGATATATCTTCTTATTCTAATTATAATATCTCCAGAGCGAATGAAACTCTTGATGGCAAATTGGTCACAGAAAATGCTTTTATTTACAAAAATGCACAAAAGGACATAGGGGTAATTGATACTTATAACTAATTGGCTGAGAATATATTAGATAGCATGCCTAGAGGAAAATTTGAGATGCAATCTCACTTAGAAGTTCCTAAAAGTACTTTCAAGCAGTTTCAACTATCTCATGCCACACATGAGCTCAAACCTATTTTGACAAGCAATAATTCTAGAAAGCACAGACAAGTTTGACACATTATGACACAAATTTGAAAAAGCCTTAAAATTTTCACATAATGATCATAGTCAGATTTGTAGTAGTAAACTTCAAAACAATTATGAGAATCCAGAAACTGTCATATGGGAAATCATCTGAAAGATACTTGGGAAAATATTTTCTTAGTTTTAATAAAATTTCTGAATGGTAATAAAACTAGTTGTCTCTTCCATCACTTGTCTTCAATCTCACAATTACATCAATGGTGGAACAATTCCTAGTTTTTTTCAATGTAGTATTGTCTTTGAGCATGGCAAAATGAAAGTTGTTCAAGCATCATACTAGACATAAACAATAACTTGATGCCAAGTTGGCATTAGAGAAATTTTGAGGTCAAAAAAAGGCCTAAAAACAAAGAAAATGTACTATAAAAAATAACCAATCACATTCTAGTAGATGACATCATCCCCCTTGGTGAGGTGGCATTGCATGAGTTAAGAATGCTTATTTGTCAAATTTTCTATGGTGGATGAAAACACATAGTTAACCAAGGTAGTGGTGTAAGTACTTTTAAGTCATAAAGTAAAGTACTCATAATGATAGTCTTTTCATAAAATAATATTATTGTCATTTTCAAGTAAAGTACTTATAATGAATGTCTTTTCACACTTTCTCATAAAATAATATTATTGTCATTTTCAAGTAAAGTACTCTTAATTCATAAAGAAAGTCCTTTCACATTTTTTTATAAAATAATATATTATCATTTTTATATTTTTAATTTTAAATTATATATTCACTCCATTCTATTTAATAACATAATGTCAAACTAATAAAGAATAATAATAGATTTAATAAATAATAATAATAATAATGCAATGTGGAATATAATAATATTATTAATATTTTACATGTAAATAAATTCTCAATTAAATTACATTATATTAAATTCATGAGAAAAGTACTAAATATAAAAAGTCAACATAAAATTTAAAAAATAGCTCTTAAAAATATTTTTTATTATTTAATTTCATTTGCAAATTCAAGACAAATAAATGCTAAAGGACAATAAATTTTTGGGAATTTATAATGAATCTTAGTCACATCAATGTAGACTTATTTTATTAATTTTATTTCTAGTGAATTTTGAAAAGCAACTCAACCATGGTTATTTATATTGTGCATAGAAAATAGTGTGGGAGGTGACTTGTCATATATACCTACCCCATAAAACCCCAAATTCATAATATTTTAATATATATCATATTTTTGTAGTACATCTCTTAGGAGGCCCATTTTTTACCTCAAAATCTCTCTAATATACTCCATTCTTATCCCATGGGATTTTTTCCGATTAGATACGTTGTCTTAAAGAAAACAAGTATAATCATCATCACACTAATGCTATTGTCTTCAAAGGTTTTCCTCAATAAATCCTTCAGTCCTTTGTTAGAAGGGGCCCAGTATGAATCTTTGATTATAAATACCATGTTGATCAAAGGAAGATGTAACCTCTATTTATTCCCAAAATATCCCTATTGCCCTTTTAATTGTTGAGAAAATACAACACTGCTTAAATATTCTAAATCTATAGATGTGCTACCTTGTTAAACCCAACCATAGGGTACACCAAGCCATTGATTGAAAAATTAGACCCTAGGCATCAATTTAATGTATCATCTAAAACCATCAAAAGATATCATGGGAGAACTATGTAAAAAAAACTATATAGAAATAATAATTTTTATAATGATGGATCTCAATGGCATCATTGGATTGAAAAAATAGACAAGGAATCTAGAATGAGAGGAGATTTGTGGTAGAATTTTTCAATTCTACCACAGATCTCCTCTCATTCTAAATTGTTGAACTGTGGATTAATGATGAACAGACAAGGAATCCTCAGGCATGCAAATCACCAAGCCTCAATAAAATTCTATAATTATCATAATAAGAGAACCCAAGTCAAGCTATAAGTGATCCACACCATAAATATGAAAACAAGAGAATGAAAATAATATTTTACTAAGATAAGAAAACCCAAATCAAATTACCAAAGACCCACATCATAAAATAGCCTTAAGCAACCCGAACCTGATTGCAAAAGACATACATGGGTTAGAATCCTAAAGTGCTCATTGCAAGCCAACACAGAGTAGGTAATGGTAAATAACTTGTAGGAGAAGAAGAAGACTAGTCTGTAGTTAGGGGGCAATGGCAAGTGGTGACATCTATGAATCTCTTCAATAGAAAAGAGCCCACATACATCAACGACAATTCCACTAAAACAAGATATGAAATTAATGGGAGGTGCCAATTGTTGAAGATTTTGTAACTTCAAAAGATATTATTATTGTATTTGATCATGTAAAAGTCCTGAAAGAATCAATGTAAACACTACTTGCAAAGTCAGCTCAGAAGAATCCAAAAGAAATATTAAATAAGCGTAATTTAATGTTTCCCTAGTGAAGTCGGCCCTAGCAGTTAGACAAGTCGGCCCCATAAGGAAAAGTCACCCAGAACACTAGTATAAATATGAGGGCTGCTCTCCTCATTTGGACACATCACTCACTCAAGCAAGTTTGCATAAGAAGAGAGAGAAGATCAAGTTTGCTAGAGGAGAAGAGTAGTTGCATTGTGAAGATATATTATATTTGGGTTTTCTATCTTATATGTTCTCAGGATATCTGTGGAAGATCTTTAGCTCTTCATTCTGCTAGTTTGACATTGTACTTGCTGAAGAATCTATATTGAAGAAGTTGTTGAGTTTTCTTACCTTGAAGGGTTTCCCAAAGGAAAATATTTGTGTCTCTTTTATGCTATGCTTGTCTATCTTTTAGTGATCCTATTGCTTATTTTTGTATAGTAGAATTTGATTAAAGATCTACCCTAACTACTATTCATGTACAAATTCTAACATGGTTTCAGAGTCGTGCTAAAAGAATTCATTGTGCAATTGTAACTAACGGAAGTTGGAAACTAGAGCTTCATGTTCTGGGCACTTCCCTCTACATATTAGCTTGAAAAGGAGGTCAATCTAACATCCCCTAGGAGGGTGCACTTTCTTGTGGAAACAGATTTCAGATTTGAGGATTTTGAATTTTGACCTCATCACTACTGCTCGAGAAAACTAGGGCATCATATTTTTGGCAGTTATGTCCACAGATCCGGAAGAAGAATACCTTTGCTCAACTCGCATTAGGGAGGTGCATCTATCCCTTGGATCATATTTGCAAGATTCAAAAATTCAAAAATTAGGATTTCTCTGACAAACCCTAGGTCAACAGATTTCTGAAGGGCATTGAAGCAAGCAATTGATTTGAGCATCTCAATTGGTAAGTTATATAATCCTTATTTCCATTTGAGGTTCTCATATTATCAAAATGACAAAAAACACCAAGCTTGAGGATAAGCTTGAAGGAGCCGATAAATTCTGAGCTTGGAAATATAGAGTGCTTCTCACTCTAGAAGAAAATGATTGGAAGAAGTACGTTAAGGAAGAAGTTGCAGATCCAGAGGTATGTTAAGGAAGAAGTTGCAGATCCAGAGGTATGTTAAGGAAGAAGTTGCAGATCTAGAGGAAGAGAAAGACAAATCAAGACATAAGAAGAATTTGGTTATGGCTAAAAGGATCATTGCTGACTCCATCAAGGATCACTTGATCCCTCATGTCTCATCCTTAAATATTACTTGGATCACCCCCCCCCTATCTCGCTCTTTCACACACACACACACCCCTCTTGTTTAAATCTTGGTTGGAAGGGACTCATAGACCATACTTTGTGCGATAGTGACCACTAGACCACAAACACAAAGTAAAATTATACAAATGTCTTGTTGAGTCCTCGAATGTGCAAGGTATGCAAAGTGTTGGAATGGGTTCCTAAGCTCTCAACAGAGGGGGAAAACCCAGACTGAAAGGCTTCAAAAGGCCCTACGCAAGGATAGTTCTATCCCCAGCCTGTTTGGTGTAGTAATATCTCACCGATATTCGGCCTCCGCCGGCACTCTAAGAGTTGGTAGGTTTTGATCCAAAGGATCTGTTTTCTAGTGAGGAAAACTAAGTGCAAAAAAGTCTGTAAACACAAATATACTAAAAATAATCTAAACTGTTAGATCTATTCTAAGAAGGTGTCTCAAAATAGGTGCAGATCAGCTTGATATATGAATGAATAAGACCATTTATCAATTAAACAAAAATGTAGAAAAGATCAATGACTTATCCTGCTCAAATTGTAATTTATTAATGAAAATCAACCAATGGAAAATTGAGGTTTGTTATGCATTCAAGACTTAATCTATAACTGATACGTTAATTGAAAAATTAACACCATTTGTAACTTACTGAAAGAATCATTTACAGAAATCGATAAAAGATTTTAATAGAATAAACTCTTTAAAAACTTCATAAACACATAAATCATAAGTAATGATAAACCAAAACTGTAAATCAATATGTTTAATAAATTGCAAAGATTAAAATAGTGTCAGATAAGCAGCTTGGAGGAAAACCACATTCATTAAATAAACTTGCCAAATAGACAAAAGTGGATCTGAAAAATAACTTTACTGTATTTAATGACAGTTTGCAAGAGATTACAAGCTTGTATCAAAACAGAGCATTCCCAGCCTCTCCTGTAGATTTTGTCCTCCAAATTCCATCATCTCCCCTCTACGAGGAATCATCTCCTTAAATAAGAGTTACAAAATAATAATACAAACAGTAAGTTCCCACAAACCGGGATTAAAAAATCAAAAATAACCTAATGGCCTAGAAAAACTTGCCATTTGTCCTAAATCTCTAACAACTCACCCACAATCGAATAATTAGCTGACTCAAGCCCCAGCTGGGCATTGCACTCGAATGTTTCCATTTCATTCTTTGCCACCTTATGCCAAATGAGAATAAAGACTTGGATTTTGCATTCTAAGGAGACCGGTTTCCTGATCAATCGCTCCACATCATCGATTTTGACCTCTTCGAGGAGCTAAATTTGCTACTGGGCTTCTTCACATTTGTGTTCGATTTCCTCGATATTCAACTTCAGTGGGCAAGCATATTCAATGAGTTCCATGGCAGGCAACTGAAGACTTTCCATAACATTATTTGCTGCATACCATCGCCTGCTATACATAGCTTGTGCTCTCTTGAGAATATCCTCAATTGACTCGTTAAGTTCAAGCCAAGTGTTCAATGCACCCCTAATCTTCTTAAATTGAAAGTTGTCAAGCATAGGGAAACATTTTGGAGTATCCTTGATATATCTCTGTCACTCACTAATGTTTTCATTTTCCTTAGAAGCTTCTAGCCTTATGGTTTTCTGCTCTTCAAGAGCACTATACATCTTACCAAAAGTGATATGAGTCTCCCTGATCTCATCCAGGGTGCAAAATAGCTTCTCCAGAAACTTATAATACTCTTCATTGACTTGAAGGGCCAAGTCCTCGAATTCCTGAGATGACACCTTATAGAAAGTAGAAGATGCTGCACTTGTAGTTGCGTCCTCACATTGCTTTTGCAGTAAGGCTATCTTTTGAGTATTAACAGAATTCTTAGCTTGTACATCACGAAGCTTAGCCTGCAGAGAGGTATTGCTTCGCTCCAAAACTTCTAACTTGTCTTCCCATATCCTCCTGAGATCATCAACATAAATCTCATGTTCTTCGTTGGTCTTCACCAATTCTTCTGTTAGCCTTTCCAATTCTTCTTTCTTCTGATCAATCTCCCTATTAAGTATCTGGACTAAATCAAGGTTTGCACCAACAAAGGCTCCTAAGGCTGTGGTTGTTTCAATTGCTCCTATATGGGGTTCATTTGCTTGCTGAGTCCATACTATTTGATTGGGGCTAGATACCTCCAATTCACCTTGATACTTGCTCCTCTTTTTACCTCTCTTTACCACTGCTTTATTTTCCTTGTTGTAGAAATAATGTCCAAGAGGGACTGCAACATCATCTTCATATTCAGTTATTATCTCAGAAGTAATTGAGATTACATTTTCTGTTGAAACCAATGAAGGAGTTTGAGTGGCCATTAGATTGGGTATGGGTATGGTAACTTGAGGAATAGCCATAGTGGTAGAGACAGTCTGAGGAACTAATGGGACAGGAGTTGGGGAAGGGATTGAAGTGAAGGCTTCAGAAAGTGGAACTTGATCATTATTAGCAGATGGTGATAATGGAGAAGGAGTTGAGGGTGGCTCATTCTCAGTAGGTAACAATGAAGTGGATATGGGTAATTGCAGGGGTACAGTCGAACACTGGACTTCTGCAAAAATAGATGAAGGGATGGAAAAAGGAACTGAGTTAGTAACAGAGATGAAGTTGGAGCATTAGGTGTAGTGGTGAGTTCTAACACTTGTTGATCATGATCAAAATGATCCATTTCAATAGTATCCAACAGGTTTGGGACTTCCTGTGAGTTGTCAATCACTTCTTCAGTGATTTCTTCAATAACCTTGTCAGTCACCTTCTTAGTAACTTCTTCAGTCACTTGAAATGCAGGATGTGGCTCATCTTCAACATCAATGTCAATGAGATCAACAATAGGGACTTTTGATGTAGAAAACTGAACTTTCTGTCTCTTGGTAGGGTTAGCCTCAGCTATTGTCAAATCATCAACTACCTGCAAAGATGCAGCAGTCACTTGAACATCCATAGTGAGCTTAGGTGGTTAAAAAAAAACACAATATCAATATGTCGTTAAATAAATTTATATGTAAGAATTTTTTTACACCATTTATTATTCATGAATCAAATCTTCATGAACTTTGTTTAAATATAGAAATATAAATATTAATGATAATATAAATATTGTAAGGAAACAAAGTTCTAGAGACATATTAATATTCTCCTTTCAATTTAACATGTTCAAACACTTCATGAGTAAATAGTGAACACTTGCAATAACTAGTTCAAAAAATCACACCAAACTGCATTGTTGTTATTGTAATCCATAATTTATTTTGATTGTTAAAATAGTTAATATTAATAAATAATGGATACATTACTAACATCAATGTCATTAAATAACTTTATATGCACGAAATTTCTCACACTTTAATCTATTATTCATGAAGTAAACATTCATCAACCTAATTTATTAAACAATAATGATAATAATAATGAAAATAAATTATGTTGCTATTCTGATTCATACTTTATTTTGATCATCACAGAGGTAAAGCCTAGACATTAAAGTCAGAAAATATTTTTATAAAATGGTGCCAACTTCCTAAAACAAAACATCATACTAATCAAAGACAAAATTAGTTACTATGACAATAATTAAAATTGTTGTAGTAACAAATACAATGTTGATATTATGACAATTCCAAAGCATTATGGATCACTCTAATTTAATGATTTCAATCTCCTATACTTGCTATGAAAACTCAACCTAGACACAATACTTAGTACAATATCAATTATAATGAAAATCCAAGTTAATAATAGTAATAAACATTGATTAGTAATACTATTAAATAACTTTAATAATATGTAAGAAATTTATTTCACAATCTATTATTCATGAAGTAATCATTGATTAACTTAACGTTAAATAGAAAATAAATAAATTATGTTGCTATTCTAATTTATAATTGATTTTGATAATTAAAACAAAAACTTAAACAAGCACTTAATATATACTATTTTATCTGGACTAAAATTTATTGCCAACCTCCTAATATAATGGGATAAAAGAAGTTTATATTTGAAACTCTCGTCACACCCTCTATCTTGTATGGTTGTGAAGCTTGGGGTTGTAGCATCTCTAGAGAATCTTGGAGAATGATTGAGCAAATCTAGCAATATTTTATAACTTATAACATTAAAATTAAAAGCAATACGCCCTACCCTATTCTCCTAATCGAAGTAGGTCTTCCCCCCATCGAGAGCATGGCGATGACCAAGTTCTTGATGTACAAGTATAAGATACATACAAATGGAGATCAGAGACTCCCTAAAATGGCTTTAAAATATAGTCAAAACCACTTTCGTCTCAAGCAAGATTGGTATAAAGACACCATGGCTAGTTAAACCATTGGGAGATTGACGAAAATGTCATCTTGAAAATATTAATAACCTCTCGAATATTATTACTTCTAAGTCTAAAGAGAAAATGTGGTGCAATAAGGATATAGAGGTTAAAATAAAATAAAGATATTATAAGGAAGTCATTAACCCTAATATAGAATATCAAAAGTACCTCTCTATATTGACTAGTTTAAAGAAGAGAATTAATATAGCCAAGGTAAGAATGAACTCTCATAAACTCCATAATGAAATATGGAGTTGGACAGTTCTTAAAACGTCGTGGGCAGAAAGAATTTTCATCTCTGTGAGGCTATGAACATTGCAAATGAAAATCACATTCTCTTAGAGTTTCCTGCGTACACCCATATTATATCTTAGTTTCATAATCTTTGTTGCAATGCAAGCCTTCCTAGGCTTCTTACAAGCCAAAATTGTGGTGAACTCGGAACGCTTCTCCTCAATCTTTTTGAACATAGGAATACAACTTTAAAGCAAACCAAATAATTTCTCTTAAGGTCCGATAGATCAAAATTGGTCTCAGTGGACATTAACAACCACCACCACCATCATCATCAATAAAACAGTGTACCCAACATATGCAATATTATTACTAACTATTTCTAGAATTAAAATTGTTATAGCAACAAACACATTGGTATTATGTTATTAAATAGTTTTTATATGGGTCATTCTAAAATTGTTCCAACCTTCTACCAACATAGTAACTCAACACATACATAGTAGTTACCATATCAAATTATAATTAAATTGGTTAATCATGGTAATATACACAATATTAATGTCATTAAATAACCTTAACCAACTTAGCTTTTAATAAAAAACTATAATTAATATTACTAGAAATAATGTAAGGAAACTAAGTTTAAGACTTTACTCATTTTGAAAATACTCAATCTAGTTAATGTTCTAAATTCTAGATCCACTGTATAATTCCAAATGTATTGAAATATGTGTTAATCTATCCAATTCGCCTATTAGTGAAATTGTCACTTCTCGTTCTCATAATAAAATTTTGATATGATTTGTGTGTTACAAACATAAATACAAAAGAAACAAATACGATAGTGGGTAACTTAAGACCTAAATTATACTCAATATCCCCTCTCCCCCCACACACACATACATATATATATATATATATATATAATCTTGAATAGATTTAATGTTCTCACTTTCAAGTGAAGAAAATATACTTCTATGATTAATGTCTTGGGTGCCCACTTGAAATGGATAACACAAATATCACTTGAATGTTATGCAATCCATTGTTATTTTAAAATTTACACAAACAAAATTATGAAAAATATCACAAAAGAAACATTGGCTAAACTTTTTCATATTTATCTACAAGGACCCTTTACACTCTTAATTAACACTCTTGTTACTTCCTGTATGAACAATTGAAATTCATTTTACTTTACTTTATTTTATTTTATTTGTGATAAAATAAATTCTATTTATATACTTTACTACACTTCGTTACATTTTTTTTAGTAGAAAAAAGCATATTATTGATATTCATATAGAATCAAATACTACATATATGTTCATGTCTTTAAAAGACTATTTAAAAACAGATATACATATCATATTTGAACCTTCTCAGAAAAGGACTTTTCAAAAAAAGACTGATAAAAAACAAACTTCACAATCCTATGATTTAAAAAAAAAAAGACAACTAATAATTGATCCTGATCAGTAATATTAATAAAAAAACCTCATTGTTCCCATATCACATATATGAGAATCCCGATATTCTTACAGTAAGATCCCTTCCTCTCCTTCCATAGCATGTTTAGAAATTTTGTCCGCCAAGGAGTTATGTTGTCTATAGATGTGCTCAAGAGAAATATTGTTGAATATAAGTAATTATGTTTTGATCCTTGTACACCAGTGTAGAAGAGCAGTAACATTTAAGTTGTATTCTCCACATGCCCATTTTATAGTGACCAATGAATCCCTAAAGACTTTCAAGTCATCAATCCCAAATACATTGGCCACTTTTAAAACACACCAAATAGCGAGAAGCTCATCTTTCATGTTGGTTCCAGTTCCACAATTTAGCCTCAATGTAAAATAATGTGCATGATTTATGAAGATAGCTCCACCTGCCGCACAAAGACCATTTGTGGCTGCTCCATCAAAGAAAATAATTTGGCTAGTAATATGTGGATTAAAAAGGATGACTTTTTGAAAACTCACTGACTCCTATCCGAAAAGAAGGTCTTATACATATTCATAATCTGAAAGCTAGAATTATGTACACTCAGAGTCATGTTTTCAAAAATTGCCTTGTTTCTGGAATGCCAAATTGACCATGAAATAAACACTGGTAACATAGAGTGTGCTCTGTAGTTCTTGAACCAATTGAGAGTACATATATCAAAATTCTCTTGACCCCAGGTATGATCAATCTTCAAAGAGGAACAAACACTATTCCAGATATTTCTTGTGTATTCACAATTCACAAGTAGATGGTGAGTAGTCTCAAAATTGTTTGTACATAAGGAGAAGAAACTAGGGCCATACCAACCCTTCTTCACGAGATTGTCCCATGTTTGTAATCTTCCTTGTAATGAAAACCACATGAAGCACTTATATTTCAAGGGGATTCTCTAATTCCATAGACGTTTATACCACCAATGCTACGGGAAATAACACATGTCCTTTATTAATGTATCATATGCAGATTTCGCCATCACCTTTCCAAAAGCAGAGTTTCCATTCCATATGAGAGTATCCTTTTCTAGTGTAAGTCTACAGCCAGCAGAGTTTAAAAACTTATATAGTGATCCCATTCAAAAGTAGGCTATCCTGTGAAACCTAAATCCTTAGCACTCAACCAATAAGAACATGGAACCAATCTACCCTTCTTTTTCTTAATTTTATCAAGAGTGACAAATTCATTTTCCTGCAGGAAAATTAGAATATCCTCAGAAAGTTTATAATTTTCTTCTAGACCCAGAATAGGATCAATACCGACCAATATTTCCTTTCTCGTGCCAACTTGCCAAAAGAGGTCTCTAGCCAACCAATTATAAACTTTCATGAAACCTGTCCAAATAGGAGAAGTGCCCTTGGTCCTCTTTTTTGGATTTCTAATCCAATTAACTTTATCTCCCTTGATATATTTCACCGCCAATACTCTAGACCAGAGGGTAGTGCCAAATATACCTCTCCATAAACTCTTAAGTCTCAAAGCCATACTGAAAGTGTCAAGATTTTTTATCCCCCAACCGCCATAGCTTTTAGGTAAAGCAATTTTTCCCCAGCTAGCCATAATTAGATTGTTGTGATCCTTCCCGCCAGACCATAGGAAATTGAAAAAAAACTTTCTTAATGAATTGATGATAGAGCAAGGAACTTTTGAAAGGGATAACCATTATATCGGTATCCCCATAAAAATTGCTTTAACAAGAGTGAGTCTCCCTCCAATAGATAATAGTCTATAAGTCCACTGGTTGATTATGCTTTCAACTTTTTTTAAAAGCCATGTCCAATCTTTAATCCTATAATCATTAGGATTCAGATAGTAGCCTAATTATTTAAAGCCATCCTCCAGATGACATAAATTATAAGGAAACATCCTCTTAATATCATCAAGCTTTGATTCCTCAACTTTGTGATGATATAAATTGGATTTAGTGGAGCTAACCCGCATTCCTGAAGCATCACATAAAATTTTAATAATTTACTTATATCTTGCCCATTCTTCAAGTGAATTTGATCATGTTAAAAAGACATCATCTACAAACAGCATATGTGAGAGATATAAATCAGCAGAAAATTTAATACCCTTAATTTTACCTTTTCTTTTTGCATTGCTAATCAATCTACTGAAACCTTCAATGCTGAGCAAAAGTAAGAGAGGGGACAGGGGACATCCCCGTCGGATGCCTTTGGTGCATTTGAAAATTTCTGATGGAGCTCCATTAATCAGCACAACAATATTTGTAGAAGACACACAAGCCATAGTCCACTTTAAAACCAATGGAGGGATGTCAATTTGTATTAGAATGGTTCTAAGGAAAACCCAGTCAACTCTATCATATGCTTTCTCTAGGTCCATCTTTAGCAGTAATGCATTCTTCTTCCTCTTCTTAATTGTATGAATAATCTCCTGTAATATACCTACAACATCAAGAATTTGACGATCCTGAAGGAAACCAAATTGTTCAGAAGAAATACATTTTGAAAGAGAAGGCTTAAGTCGAACATCAATCATCTTAGAGATGAGCTTGTAGGCCAAATTGCATAATGCAACTGGCCTAAAATACCCAAATGTATTAGTTTTTCTGCATTTAGGAATTAGTGTGAGGAAAGTAGAGTTCAAAGCCCCAGAAATAAGACCTTGAGTTCTAGTAAATTCCACCATTTTTAGAATATCATCACCCATGATATCAAAAACATTCAAGAACAACTCAACAGCCTAGCCATCAAGCCCAAGAATTTTCTCCTTTGCAAAAAGTTTCAAAGTTTCTTCAACCTCCTCCAAGGTGAATTTTCTGCCCAGATCCATAAATTCTTGCTCATTGACGAAATTGGGATATAAACTAGCCAATTTCAGCTGAGCATTGAGATCACACTGACCCGAATCTGAAAATATGTTGCCAAATAATTTTTTTGCAGATGCCTGAAGTTTTTCCTGTCCTGAAACTGTGTTTCCCATCTCATCATTTAGTTCCCAAATAGCATTTTTATTTCTCCTGTAGGAAGCATAAGAGTGAAAAAAATTGTATTCTTATCCCCCAATTCTATTCAGAGAGCTCTACTTTTGAGCCTCCAATCCATCTCCTATTGTTTCAAAAGATTTTCTTTTTTCTGCTCAAGTAATTTTAACATGTCTAATTCATTAGTTTCCATATTCTGTTCAAAAAATTTCAAATGAAAATCCTGAATCTACTCGTCCAAATCCTTATACTCCTGAAGATCCAACAAATTTTGTGTTTTGATCCATTTGGTAACCACCTCTTTAAGGTTTCGTAGCTTGAAGACAAAGGAATCCATAGGATTCATGTCATCATCTAACACATAATTAAGCCAAAAATCCTGGATGATGGAGCAAAAAGTCTCGTTCTTTAACCAGGAACAATTGAATTTGAACGGATATTTCAGATTTTTTTTGGTATCATCAAATTGAAAAAAAACAGGCCAATGATTTGAGAATTTGTCCTCCCCAACCCACGATCTATGTCGCTGGAAAGACTGCAGAAAGAGACCTTTAACCAAGAACTTATCTATTCTTTTGTGTATTCCATCTCCACCGAGTCTTCCATTTGTCCAAGTAGAAGAGAGGACACTTGGAGAAACATCCACTAGGTCAAAGGTAACCATCAGATATTGTTAAATTTTGAGCATTAATTCACAATACTATAGGATCTTTGCTGAGAGAATGACATCTACAGTATATCAATGCATGACAATCATAATATGACAAGAATCACAAGAATCAAAAGTATAAAGACAAGAGACACAGAGTTTCCGTGGGGAAAACCCTAAGGTGAAAAACCCCACAACTTCCTCAGAGATAGAGAGAGCAATGGCTCAACCAAAAGTACAACCAAATAACACTGAGATAGTCTCCTGATAGCAGATGATCCTCCTCCTCACTAGTGCGCCACTTTTCAAGTGAGAGTGAGTTGCTTTTCCGAATGAATAAAATTGAGATCTCCGATCTCTATTTATACTAACCTTTTTTCCCAGTGACCTTATGGGGCCGACTTGTCTATCTAGATACATCCACATTATATTATATATAATTCAGGGCCAACCCCACATGGTGGTCTAATAACCCATCGGCAAGTACACACACTTGCGACACTTGTCAATCCACATGACGACACTTCCTTATAGAGGAATAACACATCTCTTATAAGGGTACAATAAATATATATAAAATACACAGATGAAATACATTCCAAAGTTACATATACATCAACACTCCCTCTTAACTAGGAAGGTATTTCTTGACACAGATCTGCTAGACAAGTCTTCTTCTCGGGATCATCGTCATCGATGCATTGTCATCATCATCGTCACTGCTGCTGCTATCTCAACCAATCTCCGACTCTACTCGTCATAGGAAGTTCTACAGAGCCAGTCCTTTTTTCATACTGGATGTAGGCCCACCATCTATAGGTCTTCATCATCACTGGCCATACTATGGAATCCTCAGGACTTATTACGTGCGTCACAAAACCTGGTTGCAGCATCCCAGGCTATTACGAGCACACAGCTCTACCTGTAGGATCTCCCAGGAGCACATTACATGTGACCCATCACAAAACCTGACTGAAGCATCCCAGGTTGTTACGAGCACACGGCTCCTACCAATGTATCCATCAACATACATGATCTACCTGATCATATATGATACATATCAATATACATGATCTACCTGATCATACAATGTATCCACCTGATACATATACAAATACATGGTCCAAGCATCCAACATGATGCATATACAAAATACATACACATGATCCAACCGATCATATCCAACATCCAACATGATGCGTACATACATATAAATGATCCAACTGATCATATCCAGCATCCAACATGATGCGTACATACATATAAATGATCCAACTGATCATATCCAGCATCCAACATGATGCGTACATACATACATAAAAATGATCCAACTGATCATATCCAGCAGAAACCAGAACATCATCCTGATGTTCATCATCCAGCACTTACATCCACAGCCATGTGAAGGATCCTCCTTCCAACAGGCTTGGAATGGCTTCAGCAAATGTGTCCATCACTTCTTCCTCGAAGTGTCCTCGTTCTGAAGAACGCCAAGCCTCTCTCTAAAGTACTCGAACTTCACCCTGGATAGTGGCTTCGTCAGTACATCTGCAATCTGCTCGTCCGTCGCAACATACAGGAGCTTCACGGCTCCTCTCTGCACCATATCCCTGATATAGTGATATTTGATCTCTATGCGTTTTGACCTGTCATGAAACACTAGATTCTCGGACAGCTTCACACAACTCTGGTTATCACAGAAGATACCAGTAGCATCCAACGAGAGATCAAATAACTCAGACAGTAGCTTCCGTAGCCATACTGCCTCACAACTAGCTGAACAGGCTGCAACATACTCTGCCTCAGCTGTACTCAGTGCTACGTAGGAGTGCTTCCTGCTAAACCAAGAGATCACACCTGATCCCATACTGAAGAAACACCCAGATGTGCTCTTCCTATCTGCAGCACTGCCAGCCCAATCTGAATCAACATAACCCTGCATGTTAAACTTTTGATTTGCTTCATACTTGAGCCCATAATCCACTGTACCCTTCAGGTACCTCAAAACATGCTTTACAGCAACCAGGTGAACACTCCTCGGATCCATTAGGAACTGGCTCAATGTGTTCACAGCAAAGCAAATATCTGGTCTCGTGTTCGTCAGGTACATCAAGGACCCAATCATCTGACGATACATAGAGACATCAACCGGCTCAGATGAAGCATCACATAGAAGCTTCAGATTCGATGCCATAGGTGTGGCCATGGATTTGCAATCCATCATCCCAAATCTCTTCAGGATATCCACTGTGTACTTCCCTTGACCAAGGAAGATCCCACCTGTACTCTGCCACACCTCCATACCTAGGAAATAGTGCATCATTCCCAAATATTTCATATCGAATTCAGCAGCAAGCTTCCTCTTAGTATCTACAATCAGTCTGTCATCTCCTGTTACAAATAAGTCATCCACAGACAGGAGTAGAATCACAGGATTCCCTTCCTCAACCTTGTAGTAAAGGTTGGAATCCGCTTTACTCTTGGTAAAGCCCAAACTAGATAGGAAACTGTCCATCCTACCATACCGGGTTCTGGGAGCTTGCTTCAAGCCATACAAGGCTTTCTTCAATCTGCACACATATGACTCCCTGTCATGTATTTCAAAACCTAGTGGCTGCTCCACATATACTTCCTCTTCAACTACACCATTCAAGAAAGTTGTCTTGACATCCATTTGGTGTATTTTCCATTTCATTGCTGCAGCCAGGGAAAGTATTGTTCTGATGGAAGTATGCCTGGCTACAGGTGCAAACTTTTCTTCATAATCTATTCCCTCTTTCTGAGAGAATCCACGAGCTACGAATCTTGCCTTGTATTTCTCCACACTGCCATCTGCAGCATGCTTGATTTTGAAGATCCATTTAGAAGTTACAACTGACTTCTCTTTAGGTCTTGGGACAACATCCCAAACATAATTCTTCATTATTGATTGATATTCCTCAACCATGGCATCCTTCCATTCTTTCTTTTCTGCTGCTTCTTCATAACTGGAAGGCTCTTTGTTCATAATGTCACAGAGCAAAGAAACATAGCTGGTCTGTGATCTGGTTCTCTTATTTGCTCTGTGTTCTTCTTCTGGAATGCCAAATATTTCCGCATCTTGAATGAGCTCTCTAGCCCATGCAGGTTTCCTCTTGTGAGAGTTATCCTCACGGGGTGGATCTATAGGTTCTTGCAGATCTTCAAACTCACGAACAACTTCTGGAACTGCTTCAGTCATGGTAGTATCTTGAAATCTAGTTTCCTTAGGTTCTTCATAAACTTCGATAGGTGCCTTCCTTGATTTGATGAATGCTGAGTTTTCATCAAATGTTACATCCTTGCTGACATCAATCTTCTTGAACCCTGGAAAGTATATTCTGTAAGCCTTCGAGATTTCACTGTAACCCACAAAGATACCCTTCTTTCCTGAAGGATCTAGTTTAGTTCTCTTTTCTTTTGGGATATGAGTGTATACTGGACAACCAAATATTATGAGATGGCCGACTTCAGGTTTCTTACCAGAAAAGACCTCTTTTGGTGTCTTGTTGTCCAATATCTTGTGGGGTGTTCTATTATGCACATATACAGCTGTTCTAGCTGCTTCTGCCCATAAATGCATAGGTAGATCCTGGTCATGCAGCATTTCCCTTGCTGCTTCCATGATGGTTCTGTTCTTCCTTTTTGCAACTCCATTCTGTTGAGGATTATACGGAGCAGTCAACTCCCTCTTAATCCCTAAATCACTACAAAGCTTCTTGAAGTCACTTGAGGTGAATTCTCCACCATTGTCGGATCTGAATGTTTTGATCTTCTTGTTAGTTTGATTCTCCATCAAGGTTTTGAATTCCTTGAATTTATCAAACACCTCATCTTTGATCTTCAAGAAGTATACCCAAGTCTTCCTGGAGAAGTCATCAATAAATGAGACATAGTAAACATACCCACTCAGGGAACTGGATGACATAGGGCCACATACATCTGAGTGGATGATTTCCAGGATATCTTTTGCCTTGCTTTCACTGCTTGGGAAAGCCTTCTTAATGTTCTTACCTTTTGCACATCCTTTGCAAACACCTTCATGTTTGGTCTTGATTTCAGGAAGACCCTCTACTTCCTTGCTTGCAATTGGAAGTGCTCTATAGTGCATATGAGCAAGTCTTCTATGCCAAATTTCACTTGGCTCCATGGATTCATGTACCATGGCATGTTCAGGTTGTCCCTTCAATTTATATAAACCTCCCTCTTGCTCTCCAATCACTATTGCATCATCTATGGTCTTTCCCTTTGGCCACATTAGGACTTGGCCATCCACAAATGCAACCCTCATACCTTTTGCATCCAATGCAGAGATGGAGAGTAAGTTCTTCTTGAGCCCAGGTACATAAAGTACTTCTTTCATCTTCAAGGACTTTCCAGAATCTAGGTTGTAGGAGGCTTCACCACTTCCTTTGATTGGGTATTGACAATCATCCCCAAGTTTCACCTTATGGGGTGATTCATGTTCAGATAGATTCACAAAAGATTCCTTAAACCCAGTCATGTGTTTGGAAGCCCCACTATCAATCAACCAATCATTACAACCATGGGAGATGGTACCTGTGAGAGCAGAGATTAGAACATACTCTTCTTCACTTGATGAGTCATCATTACTATCACTTTCTGCCATAGCCTTCTTCTTTGGGGGTTCATCATCTTCAGCAGCATGAGCATGAAACCTTCTTTTGCTACCCTTCTTCTTCTTGATGGGGTTGTTGTTGTCCTTCTTCTTCTTGGGACAATTTATGGCAATATGTCCTTTCTCATTACAGGTGAAGCATATTCTTCTTTCTTTGAAGTGATGTGAATATTTCTTGGAGTGAGATGGCTCTCTCTTGAACTTCCCTTTCTTGGTGTGAGCTGTGAGAGCTTGATCTTCATTCCCCATCTTTTCTTCTCTTGCCACAAGCCTTGCTTCTTCTTGTGAGCATTCTTCCCATAGTCTACTGAAGGAGATCAACTTCTTCCTTGCACAAATTCCTTGGATAAAGGAATCCCATGACTTGGGTAGGCCATTTAGAGTGGTCATCACCACTTCACCATTCTCCACCATTTCATCCACTGCTTCTAGTTGTTCCTTGATCTGGGAGACCCTTGAAAAATAAGATTGAATGGTTTCTCCATTCTGAAATTTCACTCCTTTCAATTGGTTCCGCAGGGTCATCTTCCGATTTATGTTCTTCCCTTCAAACAGCTTGGTCAAAGAGTCAAACATCTCCTTGGGTGTCTTAAGAGAAGACACATGGGGTATGAGATGGTCTTTGATAGAATCAGCAATGATTCTCTTTGCCTTGACCAAGTTCTTCTTATGCAATACCTTGGCCTCTTCATCCTCTAGGATAGAGATGTCTTCTTTCACATATGAGTACAACTCATTCTCTTCCAGGATTAACCCAATTCTATACTTCCAGGCTCGGAAGTTATCAGCCCCTTCAAGCTTATCCTCAAGCTTGGTGTGGAGAGACATATTAAAAAGTAATTCAAATGGAAATAGAAAAGATTTAGGTCTTACCACTTAAAGTGCTGAAAAATGGATCTAGTCCTGGATTAGGGTTTGTTAGAGAAACCCTAAAAATTCAAAATGTTAATTTCAAATTTCTGAAAGGATAGAAAGATGCGCCTTAGTGAGATGATCAGCCTGGTGCATTCAGAATTTGAGATCAGCAAAGTCTTGCCCTTCAGAATTGCCTTTTTGTCCTCCCGGGTTCACTAGGGAGAGCCCTGAATTAGGGTTTGAGTTTCCTGGAGATCTACCCAGCCAAAAATCTTGATCCAAAGCTCTAAACTTCGATTTTTGCAAGGCGCTTCCAGCTGTGTCTTCAGATTCCATAAATTCCTATTTTTGTGGAAACCCTAATTTTTAGGGCCAAATCTGAAAATGCTCGGAATTGAATTCTGATTGGACAGATAGATGCGCCTTGATGAGTAGAGTCAATCTACTATACTGATTTTCAAAATTTCGTGGAGAGAAACCCAATAAACAAGGAACTCAAGCTTCCATCACTGCAAAATTTCTTCTTCTCAGGTTAGCTCTGATACCATGTTAAATTTTGAGCATTAATTCACAATACTATAGGATCTTTGCCGAGAGAATAACATCTACAGTATATCAATGCATGACAATCATAATATGACAAGCATCACAAGAATCAAAAGTATAAAGACAAGAGACACAGAGTTTCCGTGGGGAAAACCCTAAGGTGAAAAACCCCACAACTTCCTCAGAGATAGAGAGAGCAATGGCTCAACCAAAAGTACAACCAAATAACACTGAGATAGTCTCCTGATAGCAGATGATCCTCCTCCTCACTAGTGCGCCACTTTTCAAGTGAGAGTGAGTTGCTTTTCCGAATGAATAAAATAGAGATCTCCGATCTCTATTTATACTAACATTTTTTCCCAGTGACCTTATGGGGCGGACTTGTCTATCTAGATACATCCACATTATATTATATATAATTCAGGGCCGACCCCACATGGTGGTCTAATAACCCATTGGAAAGTACACACACTTGCGACACTTGTCAATCCACATGACGACACTTCCTTATAGAGGAATAACACATCTCTTATAAGGGTACAATAAATATATATAAAATACATAGATGAAATACATTCCGAAGTTACATATACATCAATAGATATGAGAAAAAGTCTGCCAAATCATCTATTCTTGCCAAGGGTCCCCACAATTCAGAAGCATACCTTATAAAATTCAGATCGCCTGCAATAATTAAGTTGTCAAAACTCAATAAACCAAAAGACTTAAATGAATTCCAGAAGGAAATACTCCCCTTATAAGGTCCATAACAGTTAATAATAGACATATTTATATTATGAACCCTATTCCAACCACCAAGTAAAATTCCCCAATTGGTCTTATAAGCACAAAAATGGAAAGAACGAGGATTCCATCTCACTAAGAGTCCACTAGATAACCCATAAGCACTAACTATTGATAGTTCCCAACCTGGAAAACTGCTAGCAATTTTCAACATCGCTTTAGAATTCTCACACATGGTTTCCTCCAGAAGTATAATATCTGGGCTAGTAGAGTGAACCGATTTGGTTAAGGCCCTAACCCTGGTAGGCTTCCCCAAACCCCTAACGTTTAAGGACAATAGTGACTTTAATCGACAAGTATAGAGGCTTCAAAGCTCTAAGTGCCTGAGTAGAAACAGAAGAAACACTTTCCTTAACTGAATCGTCAATTCTAACAAAGATGGGTTTATAACCATCACCTTCAGCCTCCTCAGAAGAATCCTTCAGTTTCTTCTTATTTTTCCGAATGGTTACATTTTGAAACCGTAGGTTCTGTATAGGTTTCACATCAGGATTCGACGAAGGGTGTTTTGAAAAGACAGGCAGAGGAGTGACACATTCTTTAGCAAAAATAGGTTTATAGCCACAGTCAATAAGAACATCCCTTTCCTCTAATGTGAAAACCCTAGCTTCATCAGCTATAGGGGAAACCCTTCTACCCAAAGTGTTTTCCACAAAATCCCCAGTTCACTCAGTAAATGGCAGCTTATCAGAAATAGACAAGGAAGGGAAATCTAAAGACTGACAAGGTTGAATATTTGCATATGCAAGGCATGTCGAAACCCCCTAAGGAGCTGACCCAGGCGAAGGAAGAACCCCCAAATTTAAAGTAATTTCCCCATTGGAAATACGATTATCGAGGGTTTTCTCCACCTCTAAATAAAAATCTAGTTCATCTTTAGAAACATCTGTGTATGGAGCATGATCAGAGGGAGACAACTTACCCGTAAATAGTTGTCGAGGAGTGACCGGACTTGATCTAGATTTACAAAACCCCAGAGAAGCCGACACATCCTCCCCTGATGAAAAAACTTCCTTCAAATTTCTTTGTAAATTTGGGTGTTTTGATTGTATATGACCTGTGTTCCGGCAATTGAAGCATCTAAAGGGTAATTTGTAGTAGTCTAGACGCTGATAGAAGGAATGAGTGCCCCATACTACTTCCACTTCCGCCGATAAACCCAAACTCATATCAAACTCAACCATATTCCTAGCAATATGTCTAGCAATTCCAAAAAGATAATTTCCATCCAGACGAATGAACTTACCCACCGAATTTGCCAGCCCAATTAATATATTTTATGTCCATAATTCGATAGGAAGGCCAGGTACCAACATCAAAATGTGTCTCCGGACCTGCTTCTTGCATAGTGGATCGAATGAAATATGCCATCTTTTTAAAATTAATGAACCCTCCTTGAAAATCCAAATACCATCCGGAATGTCATTCAACTGCTCAGCATTAGGGAAGATGAAAAGGATCCACCTGTTCATAAGTAAGTTAACTCTGGGAGCAATACCAACCAACGAAGTCCAAAAATTATTGACCCACTCCAGTGTTTCTTTCCAGCTACCCGAAGTAAATTCTAACCTACCCACCAGTGCCCTACAAGCCAGCATTTCAACCCTGTCTAGATTTGTCTAAGAGTTAATAACAAACTGCTCCAGCCCCTCTTTAGCCTTAATGGCTTTAGCTTGTCTCCGGTTACGGGCCTTAACTCCATGTAAATAAAGTATCTGACTCAAACCTTTCGCCTCTATCTGAAAACCAGTCTTAGAGCTCAAACAACTTGAACCAATAAGGTTTTGAACAAAAGTGCGTTCCTCTTTTGCATACACCGGCGAAAAAGTGTTGGGAAAAGCCATCCCACATGTTGTCTAAACACGCTTGAGACTAGACACCCTTTGTCCTGACAAGAAAGACCGACACCTGTCCAGTGAACAGTGAAAAGAAACAACTCAACTTAGAAACCCCCACCCATAGTAGAATAGTATAAAAAAAAAAGTCTCTCCAACCACAAATTAGAAAAGGTTAAAAAAAAAAAAAAAAAAAACTAGGACAAAAATTGAAAACCCTAAAGCAGGCGTGATCGTGATGGGAAGAACAAGTATACATTCCCACTTTTTTTTATACTTGGTTGGTACTGGGTTGATTCAATGAATCAACTTGACTCTAAGTTTGTTGGTGCCCATCAACCATCCTTATGCCAGAATTTCCAATTGATATCCACGAAAATAACCATAACTCCTTCGAACCCCATCCTTCCTCTCAATCCGCAATCATCAAGAAGGTTGTCAGATGTATTCTACCATTTACATTTAAATATAGACCAATTTCTATTAAATATTACAAATAAATTATATATATATATATATATATTCTAAATGGTTTTGTACTATTGTAGAAATGAATCCTCTATACTTCAAAATAAATTTAATATCTTGTCGACAAGTGTTATATTTATGATAATTGTTTGTAATATTTTCAAAAATATTTTCTCGATGTTCGAGCAAATATAACATAGAAATCTTAGTTCTATAATTTGACTCAATATTTTGCATGTTGGTTGTTTTTAAAGCTTTTGGTGTTGGTTCAATATCGGTTAAATTTTCATTGAAAATAATCCAATGTTGGATGTATTTTTAACGTTGTTGTTTATTGGGCAATTTGTTTCTTTTTCCATGGGGCTTTAGTAAGGATAGTACTGGTTAATAAATTATTATATATATTTTGTTTATTTTTATAATTTTATATAGAAATATAATTTAATAAATTATTATATATATTTTGTTTATTTTTATAATTTTATATAGAAATATAATTTAAAGATGGAAATATTTTTTTAAAGGATTTTTTTTCACCCAAATAGAGTATAGTGTATACTCTCAATAATCAGTAATCCTAAGTTGGGATATTTGAAATACTAGGATACGTCATCATGTTCATCAAAATTAGAGAGATATTGGGATTGAGAAAAGCATAATTGATTGATTACAGTGGCATATATTTATTGAAATTTTGTTATGATATTGTTTTTGTTTTGTTTATTTTTCTATGTACATGTTTATGGTTTATGATGCGAAGACTATATTGCTATACTTGTTGTTTGAAGCACTTATTAAATGTTTTCAACCCTCTTGTTCCAAAAGGACTTGGTTAACTCTTTTTACTTTTGTTTCAAACATTATTATTTGTTTCCATCATACTTTTGTGATAGCCATAGTCAATCAATTTTATTATTAGGATTTGACCCAAACTAACCCTTTCAAGTTGCAATTTCTAAATTACCCATTTCAACGTATCAATAAAGTCATATGTTGATGATCTATACCCATTTTGGATAAGGAAAAACCCTCAAACGAGTTATGTTGTGTAAGAAACATAAGAGTTGAAAATCATTCATAATCAACAATGTTATAGGGATACCATGTGTACATATAAGATATGCAGTGTTGATGGAGACAGTAAAGGATATGGTAAAGGAGATAGTAAAGATTACTAAAGTTTTGAAATGGGGTAATGACGACGATGCCAATGTATATGGACTGGAAAGACAAGTGGCCAATGTCGAGAACTTGGTAAAGTTGGTCTTTGTTAGAAGCATAATGATGTTTATGTTAGGAAGTTGTAGCATTATAGGTAGCGTAGTGTGGAGCATTCAAAGTATAAACCCCTACTACTATTTTTTTTGAATAAACAACAAAACCATATAGGGCCTAAGGAATCATTTTCGCTTGTTTTCAAGTGGATATTCACCTATTTCCAAGCAAGCTGAGGAAATTTAGAATTATGTTTGTCTATTTTCAAGTAAAGGGGACAAATTTTTGCCATCATTGGGGATGAAATTGATTGATTTTCATAAATAGATATTAGACATGGTCAAGGCTATGCTTGTTGCTATTTATTTTTATATCCTTTTGTGGATATGTGGTTTTAATGTTTCTACTGTATATGGTTCAATCAAAAGGTCGATTGGGTATAGCCCAAGTGGTTCTAGGATGGAGTGGTATCCCGCCCACCCAAGTTATATTCCCATAAGTGACATGTTGATCTCATAAGGTTGTGTTCATATTCCTTCCCACGTATCCAATCATTTTTATGGGGGTGATGTGATGGTAATATTCAAAACGCAACACATATTCCAAATGATTTTCCTAGATTTCCATAAATTCATATACCACAAAAGTAAAATAAAAGGTTCTGAATTCCATCCTCCAAACTACTTTGTTGGATTATCATTCTCCTTTGCTTGCAATAGTTTGTTGTTGGACACTATTCTGCCATCATATCAATATAAATGCAAGAGTCCGCTAACTCTTTTTCATCGTCATGTGACACATTCCTGGTCTTGTAGATTGTATTATAGAATTGTGGCCAGTCACTGATGGTAGTATATTTTCGTGGAATTTTTTGTCGAAGAGTGTGTATGTGGAGAAGAGAATGATGAAATGATGTTTAGGTCAAGCATCCGATATCTGTTTGTCATAGTTTTTATTGTATGTTTTTGTAATGAATTCAATGATTAATGTTGAAATTGCTCTAACTATGCTCATTTGTTAGTTTGGAATCTTCAAGGAGTATTGTTCACAGTTTGACTAGGAACTTCTATATATCCAAGCCTTCAGGAAGAAGACAATGAAGACTATTAGATCAACCAAAGTTTAATTGGTGTTGGTGCAAGAACCTACGAGGTATAGTCCACATCATTTGGAGGTATATTTCATACAAAATGGGGCGGAAAAACAAATGGAAGACGATAATGGATCTCGAGGTCCAAGACCCAACAAATGCGATCTTTTCTGGTAAATATTTAGCATGGAGTGAAATATTTCTCTGAGACAGTTCTTTGTTTGATCGTGTTGCATTGATCCCTTCACATAGACTCTCTGACTTTGTTAGACATAGACTCTCTGACTTTCTTAGAGGGGAGGAAACCAACTCCGAGGCACCATGCACTTTTCTATGCACAGTAAGAAAACCCCCGGGAGAAAGGGGTAGTGCTGCCCTGCACTATGAGCTGTGTGTATTTTAGAACTTCATTCTTTAGATGTTACTCATGAATGTACATAGATGATTTTTTGTGAATATTGAGGTGTTGTAATTTCTAATGCAGTTACTCATGTACATACAAACCGGGGGAAAAAAGAGGAGATAATGCATATACATGAAGGTGCACATTTGAAAAACAGAGGGCATGCCAAAGTCATTTCATTGTAAAGGTTTTGAATCAGAGTCCCCATATAGAAATATTGACATACAACTCATACAGGAATGAAGACGAGGATGGATGGCCTTGTCATGGTCAACATGATATATCCGGTGAGGATATGTCCTTGCATAGACCTAATCTTTTAGGGGACATTGTCAATTACGTGGAAGTTGTTTTTTCATGGGTGCGAGGATTGGCGATGTATGTAAAATGCACATTCAGGAAAATATGGACAAAGACGTTGGAGAACGTGGTAGAAATTTCTTCTTGACCAGAAAATATGTTGTAAACATTTATTATCGCATGGGAAAGGGAATTTATCAACTGCACAAGAAAGATGAAATGAGTATCAGCCTTTGGTACTAGAAACAACCGAATGAATTTTTCTTTTTCCTAGAAGCCAAATGGTTGAAATGTGCCATTTATAATTAGCATCCAAACAAAATGGATGTTGGATATGATGGAGAAACTATTCCACGATAATATATTAGGAATGGATTCAATATTTAGTACCAATAAATATGGGGTAAAGTGAAATTGATTGATGCCTACGAAATTCTTTTTTGAGTTGTGATTTAATATGATTGATATCATGTAATTGATTGTCTTCTATTGAAATATTGCAGTATCAATTGTACACTCTTCTTGCTTTTGGTGGCCATCAAAATAGGGTGCCAATTACTTGAGTCATTTCATCACAGAACACATCAGATGATATTGTCTCATGGTTGGAGGTGCTAATGAATAGGTGTTACCAACTCCGTCCTGATTGGAACGTCAATGTGTTCATGGTCAACGATGCATTGGCTGAAATTGATGCCTTGAGGTAAATTTAACTTGGACATTTTGCATCTTGTATTTATTTTAATAATATCTCACTTAAGGACATTGTATTCCACATGAGGGTGACATGATGTCGGGTGATATTATGTGTTTGGCATGTAATGTGGGCATGAAAACAAATATATACAATTTTTCCTCTAGTACACAACGGGAAAATGCTATGCTAGACATATTGTTCTATATCATGAACAACTGTCTGAATGCTAAAATAGTCGTAGAGCACATTGATAGATTTTGCACGGATTTTTCAACCGAGGAAAAGTTCTTGAAGTATTTTCACACCAATTAGGTCGTGGGTGATAAAATTTGTAAGTTTAAATACTATAGTTTCTGCGTTGTAGCTGGTTCCTCATAAATATATCATTATTGTACTAAATTAAATATTTAAATTAGGGATGTGGGTCAAAGGATGTCATGATTTCCCCCATGCCAACCAAGAGACGAATAATTCTGTGGAGGCATACTATTGCTTCCTGAAGTCAAAATTTCTATCTGATCGACGAAAAAAATGTTCCTGCAAAATGGATTGGTTGTTATACCAGCTCCTGAAATATGTTGCGAACCGTATTACTGATTCAAGGATATTTTGAAAGAAGGTGGATTTCAGAACAATTACAAGAAAGAGAAGTAGTATGAATCGTCAGTGGAGAAAGAAAAAAGAATTCCAACAACGATTGTTGGCCTCATGAGAACATATATAGTGCTTCTTGGGTGAGAAGTCAAAGCAACTGCGACAATAAATACATTGTGACCTGGCAGTGTTTGAATTTCGTAGCATGTGACTGTCCATGGTACATTCGTGGGAACACTTGCAAGAATGCCATAAAGGTCAATTGGATGTACTTATCACTATGCATTCGAGAGTCATCGTTGGAGAAAAATGTAGAACTCGATACATTTGATGTTGTAGCACCAAACGAAGTTGACGGTCCCACTGAGATAGAAATGGAGACACCAATAGTTGTCGTGGATGTCAACATGGTTCCAAAGGTCATTGGAGGCGTTAACGAATATTTCAAGGCACTTAAACTAGCCAGGGAGCGTGTGTTTGGCTATATCGACGTGCTTAGGAAGAGTCCTCCTAAGCACTCTTCCTAAGTTGGAGGCATCGATTAAACACATGTTTGATGAAGCCAATAGTCAATGAATTATGGATTTCAAATTTTCACTTGGGTTCAATGTGTTCGATACATCCTTGAAGCAGAAGAAGAGTTTCCTCAACCCTACGAATAAAATGAGAAGAAGGAAACAAAACAACTGCTTACTTATTGATTTAAATGTCTGCCCACCTGAAGATGGACCATTTGAACTCCAATACTTGAAGAAGAGGGGACGGCCTCGATCAAACAATGCGTCACCTATTATCTTTAGTGAGTTAGATTGTTTGACGATATCTTTATGCGTTGTGTATGCATCACCATTTATTGTCTGTACTGGTCGTGCATACAATCATATTGTTTCTAATATGTACGTTTGATGTAGTTAAAGTTTGGATGCGTGTAATTACTTTATATGATATGATGTGATCCAGCTAGAATTGTTATATGACAGGTCCACAAGCTTCTCATGTTCATCTTCATGCTTTAGAACATGTCTGTCCGATCGACAACCCCTTGGTTGTTGATCCACAAGGTTTGACTTATGAGACATGTTCATATATTTGTAATATTGGTTGTTACAACTTAGCTATAAATTTTCATATTACTACCGTATTTGTTTGATGTTGTTTGTCTATTGTGATGGTGTTGACTATGTTTATGTCAGGCAACTGTAGAAGGTGAATATCATTTTCCGATGGTTTATGATACAAAAGGGATTGTGTGTGTTTTTCTTTTTTTTCAATTTAAGGTTTGTGATCCCCTTTCAAATGGTCTAATTTGCTTTAAGCTTCAGTTCTTTTTGTAGATTATTGTCAATGGTCTTAGTCATAGTTGTTTCACCTTGGACGTGCATCTAATATATGGCCATTTTGGAATGTACGTAGATTATGTAGATTTTGGAATAAAAGAAAAATTAGGAGGAAAGTAGGTTTTGGCGCAAATTTATTGAAAAAATCATGGTTTATGGAATCACTTGCAGCCACAAGTTGCATTGGAAGCCATTAATCTTATGGTCAGTTTCTGGTGGGTAGCAACCCCGTTTTTTGAGACGTCGCGATAGAGTATTTGGACCAGTGAGGGATCTGGCTGGCCACCCGAGGGTCCACAGGGATAATGGGAAACTTCAAGCATTGTATATAGTCATGGATGGTGTGCAAAGACTCATGAAAAAAGAATTGCAATATCCACTATGATCGAGGCTCATGTATTGTTTGTCTGAACGAATATAATTTCACTCATGTACTAACTGTCATCAACATAATGGATTTACTTGGTCTTTCACTTTTATACTTAAACACCTTTTGACTTACTAAGAATTGTTTTTTGTTGCTAATTAGATCTCTTACTGCTGGTATAGATTTTCCTAATTAGTCTTCTACTACTGATTATCTGCAATTGTTAAATGTGTGCTTAAATTTTAACATAGTGACTTTGGGAGTGTTGAACTGGAAAGAGATGAAAATTATGTTTTTAATGATCATATATAAACTTTTCCGCTAAACTAATTTGTTTTCATTATTAGATTTGTAATTTATTTCTGCATTAAAGTATATATTTTTTAATTTTCTTCAGTTAATGGTATCAAGAGGAATTCCACAAAGACTATGAACATCAAATATTGTGAATGCACACTGGACTATTTGTTCCAAGTGTACATCAACTATTCTATAAATTACATATTTTATTTTGTCATTGGTTTGTTAAATTGGTGCTACTACTAGACCTATTTAACTCATTGATCATATTTACAAGCTGAATTCCAAAGAGATGTCGGTTATAAATGCACACATATTTGCACTTCCTTTTTCAATGTGACATGTGTGTATGCAATAACAAATAAGATGTAATTATTCCATGATTGATGATAGATTCCCAAATTTCAAAGTGGCCCTCCACAAATGTTCTACGTGTATTGGTATTTGTGTCTTAAACATTGTAAAATTAAACTCGACAATCAAATAAACTAATTGTATTAGTAGATACTACCATACAATCATATCTACAAAGCATCAAGACAAAAGATTTATATTCTCCAATTAAAAATACTTGCATATTAGCATCGAGAGTCTAGACAACCAACCGCATGGTGAAGATGGAAGTTTTGAGATTCAATTAGCTAACAAGACAAACTCTCCTCGAGAGAAAAAGTTGCAACAAAAAAATCCTTCCCTGTTCTTCTTAAGGGAAAAAAGGGGATTAAAATTTCATTTCATGCTCTCAAAGGGGGATTTTCTTGAGATTTAATGAATTGGTCCCAAGTATCACACTCATAAATAATAATGTTTAGTTATTTTGGTTCAAGCAGTCACAACACAAATTCATGTTTGACCACCTCACTTGAGAGTGTACTCAATCCTTTAGTGATTATGCTGTGGCAAGTTGTCATGAGTTGAGCTTTATTCGTGGGTGTCCCAATATGATCGCGCAATGCTTGCACAATCAACTTGCTTACACTCTTCATAGCTTCAACGTCTTCAAATTTGATGGTCCTTAATGCAACCAGTCATTGCTCCTTCGAAATGGGCGCCTCAAGGGTACCCGGGGGAGGAAAATTGCATCTTCGGAAAACCTTTTTGATCGCATCATGAAATCCTTGGCATTTCTTTAGTCAAGCAGTGATGTCCCTCTCTAAGGTTGCTCATGTTGTTTGGCATATGTCCAGGGTGGCGTAGTCTACCTGCATTTATTCCACAACATTCCTAGAGATATTGGGGGGAACGCCTGCATTTCCTTGTTTCCATGTTGTGTCATGTCCCCAAAATTTTCATTAGGTCACAATGGAATAAGCCCCTTGGCCATATTCGTGATAGTTGTCAAATTGATTCTAAGGGTCAAATAATTGCCAAGAATGATGTCCAAGTTAGTAATAATGTAAAATTAGATCCAAGGGGACAAGGTGGTTCACATTAAGAGAAAAAATCCCAATTCAAAGTTTGTAATATTCTCATCCAAATGAACTATCATGGAGGAAAATTACTAGTTCCCTAGGTTGGGGGTGGAAGCATTAAAAGTTGGAGTAAAGGATCTACAAGACCCAAAGTGACCTTAGACTTACAAATTCACATTAAATGGGTCAATTAAATAATAATGCAAAGAAAATAAGGTGGAATTGGATCATGAGGGAACATAAGAGGTTGTGGGACCCACATGTGGCAAGATTCCCCACTACACTTGGCATGATTCTCTCACCAATTCGAGCTCAATATGAAGGGTAACATACTTGGGGGATTTTAAGAGGTACTATTCATGGCATGAGTCATGTAAGGTCGAATTGGAGTGGAAGAATAACTCCCATGGAAGAGGAAGAGGCATCTTAGAAGAATTGTGACACTTAGAGCTAGATTCCCTAACTCCTATGACAACAATGATGAAGATTCTATGACAAATTTCAGACCTGATGGATGACATATGACATATATGACATGTCAGTGCTAAAAATAGCCTCCAAGAGGGCACACAAGGGGAGATATGGCAGCCAAGGTTCCCCCATTCGAATTGATGGAAGATGAGAGCTAGAAAAAGTTAGACAAGTGGAATTCATGGGAATCTCTCCCTAACTCAAGTTGGGATGAGTATCTTGGATGTAATTTGAGCTAAGGAGGAATTCGGAGGTTAATAAAAGACAAGAAGAAAGAAGGAGACCAAATTTTGATCATTTATCTTTTAGTAAATTGGAGAACATAGCTTGTCCATGCAAGTTGAGTGTTTATTCTACTTGCCTTAGCACCAATTTTGAGGGTGAAAGATTCCCATCCTAATTGGAAATTGGAGAGACCATTTAGACCTTTAATTTGGAGTTGTATGAATACATTTTTTTGTAGGTTGAAGCTACAGGGATGCTCGTGAACATTTCTCCTTCAACTTGTTTCCACATCTCTTCCAATTTTCTCTCTATATTCTTGCTCTTAGAGGAAGAGCGCACATGGAGAGATGTTGATCTATTTGGGGGAGTCCAAGGGGCCCCATTTATTTTTAATATGATGTCCACACTCTGTATTTTATGCTCAGATATACCTCAGATCGAAACTCCAAGTAAAACCATGTAAAAATTCCCAACTATGTATGAATGGTGCCATTTCCCCATATATCTTGTTGAGAGAGATTGAAGTTGTTTGGTATCGACTTGTATCAGTAAATATATGTGGTTTTCTTATTGTTTGTAGAGCCATTAATATACCGAATAATTTCCATACACCTTATGCAAGTCCTTGTAACATTTCTCACAAATTTCATAGCAAGTTATAGTGTTTACAAATATCTGATTTATGGGAGTTGAAGAAGCCTTTAGAAACTGATTAATGATGCATTTGGGTGCCCATTGAAGTCATATAACTAATCCATGTCTCTATTTTGAGATTTGGGAGGTTCTTACTGCATTTTGGAATCCATTAGTGACCTCTACCCTTGGGGATTTGAACATCGAATTTACTAGCAAATTTCCCTATTTTCTCTTGAACTTAAATGAATGTTGCAGAAATATTTTGATAGTGTCTAAGCACCCATTAGGTTCATTTTTATTTCCTAATACCCTTCAAACACTCTCAGACCAAATTCTAAATCCTTTGGATTATTTTGGAGCCATCTACCCTTGGGGGTTTCAACATCAATTTTCCTAGTAATTCTACCTTTCATTCTCTAATTGTAAATGCAAGTTGCTGAAGTATTTAGAAAGTGTCCAAGCATATAATAGATGCATTAATGTGTCTTAATAAACCTCAACCCACTCTAGACATAATTCGAAACCACTTGGGATCATTTGGGATAGTTTAGAGTTTCACTAGTCCAAGGTTCGAAAATTGGCCAAATTGGGTAAAATTCCAAATTGGGGACATTACAGTGGTATCAGAGCATGGTCCTTGCACCTGTGCATTAATATCATACATTGAAGAATAATTTTCAGCCATGTATTACTATTATGATGAATCCTATGAGTACAATTCTTATGAGCAATATGAAGAAGAATGCGAATGGTATGAGGAAGAGGTGCCATCATGCAACACTTCTTACAATTTCATAAGGAATGAGGGTTATTCTTATGACCTTGAATCTGGTGAAGATGAGTGTGTCACACTACCAAAGTATAATTCTATGAATGAATTACAAATATTGAGAGCAACATGTAAAACGTTGCCCCAACAATATCAGGCATATCTTGATTTGTATAAGGGAGATACACAAAAGGCCATTCCTTTTGAAGACTTTGCTGATTGGGTGTTTGAAAATAGGCCCAAAATGAAGATGTGGCGTTAGTTAAGAAAGGTCTATGCCCTTCTTGCAAAAGACTTTGGAGAGAAAATCATATATGTTTGAGTGAAAAGGAGGAGACCCATGAGCCACCTAGTTCCGAAATATGTATAGCAAAAGAAGAATTACATGAAGAGGGTCGAAAGTCACTCCCAAGTGACTCTGAAAAATATGAAGAAACATCACATGAGAATCAAGAAGACTCTATTGAAAATATTGAATATCATTTGGAGACACATTCTACCTTGGACATGAATCAAAGACAATCTACTGATGGATGCTTGAACTATGAAGGAGTACCTACTGATGGGTGCTCACACCTCTATGTTGGTGACATAGAGATCACTTTTGAAAGTGTTGCTACAAGCCAAAATTCCATTAAGCATGAAAATGAAGACCTTGTAGCAGTTGAAGAAGAACCAAGATCAACTTCCCCATCTCCACTTGAGCTTCATGAAGTTGGTCCAAGCAAGAAGGAAGAAGATGAGGAAGTTCATTTGCAAGAGCCTCATTTTCTTGAAGGGTCCTTGAATATGGATTAAAAGAAAATTCAAGAGGCCTTGAAAACTCTCCATGACACACATACGTTGGTTTCGAAATTTTGTTGGTGTGTGGCGGAGAAATCTTCCCTTGAAGACATGGAGAAAATCCAGAAGGCAATGTTGGACTTCGAAGGTAATTTTTTGAATTTGCTTTCTAATAGAGATTATTTAATTGAGCTTGTTGGTTTGTATCATGGAATAACCTTGAAGGATGCATAAGAGAATGACAATCTCTCAAATGAGTTGGAGTCCACCCAAAATACACTCCAAAAATCTATGGTGCATATTGAGCAACTTCAAGAGAAGTTGCAAATTTCCTTTACACCCTCCTACATATCACACAATCATTCAATGGATGAAATAATTTATGTGTAGTGCCCCTAGACTTGTGTAGACATTGAGGGCACCTGTTGAGTGACCCGGCTGATTGAAACATTAATTAAATAACCGTTTGACCTTATTTTTTGAGTATGTGTATCTGAATTGTTGAGGTAAATGAATAATTGCATATGTTAAACGATTAGCTATGACTATGGAAAATTATGTTGATGGATAATGCTTAACGACTAGCTGTATGGTGATTATGTATTTGGCGACGAAATGTATATTTGATAAGATGAATGAGTAGTTTGAATAAATCATAAATGTTTAACAATGCTAGAGTTAGAAACCAGATGATGATTGTTGAGAACAGTGCTACTAATAATTTGTTGTGAGAAGTGTGTGTAGAAACAAGTGAGACGGTTCACCAACGGACACACAAAGGAACTTGGAGGGTCGTAGAGTACGGGTAAATCACACACAGGGGAAGCGACGACGATGTCGACTTCCAACAAGAATACCATGCATGAGCAGATAAGCATTGATCCGCTTGCTCAAGAGGAATGCGTGAGGGCGTACGAGGTGGGCCACGACGAAGCTGGTCACGTACGAGTTGAGGGGCGCGCAGTGAGAATGGAATCACTCCTCAGTGCCATTAGTCCCTAGATAGCATATAGACAAAGGATGGATGGTAACGATTCCTAAAATCCCTACAAGAAGTTCCCGCAAGTCAAAATGGAAAGATGGTGGCAGAAGGGACCAACGATGCAGTACCCTGTCTAGAACGGAAAGAATGGACGCAAGGACCCAACGAGGTGGTACCATGCCAAGGAATGGAAACCATGGATGATTGGACCCGACGGAGTGGTGCCATGTCAGGGGATAAAAAAATTAAGGAACCAGGAGCCCAATGACGCGGCACCGTGATCCTAGTGAGTTTGATTGTTAAATTAAACTGCATAAAAACTTAGGAGAATAACTCTAGATGATTACTTAGCAAATGCATAACAATAGCTTAGACATTTGCACATGAATAGTTATTTTGTTGAGCATTTAAAATAATAGAAATTATTATTTAGGAGCAAAATAGATTAAACACCTAGTCAACTAAAAGCTAGGAGTTGATTAAAATATCTGGGGGACAAACTAGAGCAAACTTAGGGATGTAGGTGCACTTCCCAGAGAAACTGACACTTGGATGGGTGAGTGTTTTAATTAAATAAATAATTAAAAATATTTATTTATGCATGAAGCGACATGTGTCGCAAGAGATTTCCCTTTATAAGGAAGGCTTAAGGAATGGGTAAGGGACCCATAATTTGGACGATTGTCGTAATTTTCGAATGCCTCAAAGACTTGCTGCTATCTAAGGGTTTGGCTTAGAAATCCTGGTGGGAAGGGAAGCCCAAGCTGAATTTCTGAAATACTTGTGTGAGCTCTACGACCCAAAGCTCGGGGGAGGCCATGCGACTGAAAGCATGAGCCTATGGTTGGGTGGCGAAGCTAACGGTTGCTTCGCCTATGGTTAAACGAGCTTTGCTGGAGGGATCCTACGGAAGACGCAGGAAACAATGGACCAGCTGGATCGGGTTGACAGGTTAAGGTTTTGCTTATTTTTGTTAAGTTATTCACTCTTTTATTTTATTTTTCCAAAAACTATAATGGCTAATTTGTTTGTATGAAGTTGTTAAAGTTTCAGGTTCAGTTCAAGGGGACCCTAAAGGAGGGGTCTTACATTTGGTATCAGAGCCGGTCGAGCCTTGAGGGCACCAGACTCAGGCGTTGTCGGCACCATTGTTGAGTAAGGATTAATCTGGACTGAACGGTACTTCAACGCATTCATCACCGTGCAGCTGATCGTCGAAAACAGGTTCAATTATTTAGTTCATTTATCTTGTTGAAATTCGTATGACATAATAGGTGAATAGGAGTGCACCGATTTATCTGCTGAATTCAATTGACTAGAATAAACAGATCCAGATCTCTAGTGATTAATTTTTTTTTTCTCCTCTCAAAAATTGTGCTTGGATTTCCGAGTAGTCTTATTATCTAAACTCTGTTTGTAAAGTTTCCAAGATGGATTGACGTTTCCAGGTTTTATTAAATAGGTTGATCTCTGTGTGTTGATGAATTAATACTCTGTTTGCAAAATTTCTAGAAATGAATGATGTTTCCAAGTTTAAATTGATCTCTCTGCATTACTTTGTTTTAGAATGCATTTAAAATTTAAAAAAAAATAATTATTAATAATTTCTGTGAATGATGTTGAGGAATCGAGCTCGGTAGTTGTGAACCGATCCATTATTGTGGATCTAAAAACTCTGTTTTATGCATTTTGAAATAAAATTCTGTATCCCAACGTGAGGTCTTTTCCCCAAATCGATTGAATCTGCACCTGTAATGTTGAACGCTAATTTAAATCGATATTCTCCAATCGATTGGTTCGGTATTACAATGTGAAATCTTCACCTGCAAATTGATTTCATTATTGGATATTAGTGCTAAAAGTTTATTTCAGATCTATAAATATAAGTTAATTCTGTTGCCGAATGAAGCGAGATAGACACTGTATAGTCAATGACAGTGGTCGATCCCAAATTGCTTTTGACTGAATAATTACAGCGCAGTGTTAAAAGTTTATTTCAGATCCATAATTGTAAGTTGATCCTTTTACCCGAGTGAAGCGAGATCGATTACAGAGGCCGATCCCCTTTTTGCATTTCATTCGGATATCATATTATAAAAGTTAACACTCATCCCGTATCTATATGTATAATCAAATCTCTTTTTGCAGCATCCCGTTAGAAATCGATTTATAATTTCAATCTTTACAGCGACCTCATTAAAATCTGATGTTTCTGGGTATCCCAAAAACGTGAAATCGTAGGCATTGACTTTCAAACTTTTTGTGTTATCGTATTTGAAAGCGTGCCCCTATTTCAGAATGATTTGCAGATCCCCGATTTCAAATACCTCGTGTGCATTGAATCGAATTGGTGTTTCCAATTTTGATAACCCTGTTCTATGGGTCGATTATGTCAACGGGAGATTTTCTTAATTTCGATCAGGATCTTAATCTTCTGTTGCAAATCTCAATGGGTTAACCTCTGTTCGCAATTTTGCTTATTTGGGGTTCAATTTATGTTTCAGATCTCATAACATAGATCGACTCCCTTCGCAATTTTTCTTATTTTGGGTTTTGAATTGCGTTTCAGATCTTATAACATAGATCGACTCCCTTGTTTTCAGTTATTTTAAATTCTGTTTACAATCTTGCATGAGATCCATTTTTAACTTTCAGGTTCCATGGATTGGATCAAAGCTCTCTGTTTTTTTTTTTTTTTTAAACCCTGTTTGTTTTAATTTTTTAGAGTCAATTAACTTTACCGATCTTTGGGGATAGATCAATTCCACCTACATCAAACAGTGCCCACTCCAACGTGTTAATTTCTATCAAACAGTGCCCACTCCAACGTGTTAAATGGATTTGCGGTGGTGTCACGCATAATTTTTCAGTCTCCACCACTTAGGTACATCAGGAAGAAAAGGGTTTGAATCTCGTATGATTAATAGTGACCATGTGTCGTGCATCTTAAGATACGCCTGAGCCCACGTGTAGTCTTAAACTGCAATTGAGACAATTGGATCAGTTCCCACTTGTCAATATGCTGGACCCACCTTGCCAGGAAATGTTACAGAGGATATTTCCCCTACCAGCTACCAGTGTAACCTGACCTAGCTGTCGACTGAGCACTCTGCGACAGAGGAACCCACAGATCCATCGACCATAGAGGAGCGCAGGATTCTTGTCAATACTAGTTACAAAGCCAACAATAATGTGGAGAATGATACACAAGGGACGAAATCAGGTACGCAAAACCCTATTTAAACCAAGTTTAATCATTTTTGTTGAATGGTAATAATTTTCGAGGATTCCTTTGACGTTTTATCTGACATGAGAAACATGTTATGGTGTCTAAATGAAATATGACAAGGGCTGCGCTCAGTACCTGGGTTAGACATTTTTATACTAGATTTGCCAGTTGGGATCCCCCCCAATGTGTCTATCATTCTTGAATGATAATAGTTGACTTAACCAATGCCTGCTTCACCGAGATTTTCAGAGGCTTATAGCTTGTTGTCATGATTAGAGCTGATGTCCCAATAAAGCCATGAATCACTTGTTTTTATTCATAATTTTCCTTCCTTAGAATCATCTAGTATTAATCTCACTTTGACATTGATGAGCATGGATGTGGGCTTATAGGTTGAGTTGTTTCACTCATGGCATTGTTGTCCTCTTCTCTGAGTTTGCATAGCCTACCTCAAATCCTCAACAAGCATATGAACAAAGCGATGAAAGCATGGAATCCAAGGTGGGCAAGGTATTTTTCACTAAAATGAAATTTAAAATTGGTTTTAAGGTTAATTTTAGTAATACAAACATGCAAATGGCAGCCCAAATGAGCCATCGCTCACTTCGGCAAAGAGATTGGTTTTCCAACTGAGCAATAGGGCTTACAAGGCTTCCAACCAAGTGATGGAAGTAAACAAAACGCCATCACTTACTTCAGCAAGCTAGTTTCCCTTCAAGGAATGTTCCCTGCGGTGTTTTTCTCTTCTTTAATTCCTTTCTGAAGTTGTGAAGATGACAATTTCCCAGCTGTCATAAACAAGCTCCCCTTCACTTTCAGGAAATGTGTTAAGCTTCCTTAGATGTCATGCGCTGAGCATTCAAGCAACCTGATCTTCAAATTCATCTTTTCCATATTAATTTTTTTTTGCCAGACATTGAATTGTTTACTGAGCATAGTATTCTTTACTTGTAGTGTAAGAAACTATGGCTACTAATCTCTCCTTTTGATCATCATTCATTCATGCTCTTTACATCTTATTGTTTTGTTGGTTTTATTTTTGCTTGTGAGAAAAGCTAAGAAGCAAGGTTTTCATTTCCCATTCCTTGGTTGCATATCATGCTAGCTTCTCGAGGGGAAATAGTTTGATTTAGGGTTGGATTTGAAGACAAGCAAGCTTGGAATTGCAAATGCATTTCCAGCACTCCCTTAACTTGTTTGAAAAAAAACATTTTTTAGCCCATTTTCGAACTTGAGAATGCCAATCTTAGTTTGCTGAATCCACATTTTCAGCCCGCTTCTATAAATTCATGGATGCAGTTTCAACTTTCATGTTTGTTGAAGAGAAGATGTTTTACTTTTCATTGGCTTACTGGGAAATAAAAAAAAAAAAATTCAGTCCGTATGTTCAAAATTGAGAATGCAATTCCCAACCTGTATGGCCTGATGTGGACATGTAATAATCAACATTACTAGTGTTACCCCTCAAAATGGACTCACATTTTGAATATTCAGAGACATTCTTAGGGGCAGCATATTATCACTAAGAAGATTTATAGTTTATATGTTTGGTCTTCATGTTGCTGGTGATTTTGTACCCTTCAATTGCGGTAATCAAATCCCTGCAGATGACACTCTTAATTCTGGACATTCCTTGTCGAATTCCTGTATGATGTTTGGCTGTAAGGTGGCAAATCACTAGTGGAATTAAATGAACAGCATTTTTAGTCATATTGCCAAAGAGGCAGACACAATGGCTCCAAGGATTTTGATGAAGAGCTAGAGATGCTTCTAGAAGGTTTGCCTTGTGAAGATTGATGGTACGATGAACAATTTTGAGGATACAGAGTATTACATCCACAAAACTGTTGCAGCTGTCTTAAATTAATAAGTCTTCTTTCTCATAAGTCTCAGGTGTTTATGCATGCTAGACAATGCTACTAAGGAAAATGGTCTAATGAACCCTGATTTTGTTCCTCCATACATCAATCATTGAATGCCAATTACAAGAAACAAGGGCATATTTTGCAAACTTGTTTGATGACAAACTTTATGGTCTTAAACAACAGCTCAAAAAGTGTTGGTTTTCGAGACTTATCATTTGAGTGTTATGGCCATTTTTGAAGAACTCCTTGCATCAACACAAGGAAATGAAGTTTTAGTATGCATCAAACATCAAATCCAAGTACTGCTTAATGTTTAATTTTCCTGGGTTTGAATTATCACAGATTTTCTGTTTATGAGAGAAACAAAGTTTGGTATAAGCAATGATGTGATATTATTTCAATTATGTATGAAGTTAAATTGATACTAAAGATGGCCTTTACACGAATCCTTTTTAAAGAGGAAGGGATTGAAGATAGGAGGACAAAAGTGTAGTGAATGTGGAAGTTAGAAAAACACGCTATATAACACTTCTATCTTGCCTCATACAATGGCAGCCTTAGAGAATGGGCTTTTTGGTAGGCCTTTTGTGGCTAGATTAGGGCAACTCAAGTACTTACAGGGTCATGATCAGATGCTAAAACCCAACATGTATATGCCAGGGACATTCTTAGTGCTGAAACTGGAAGCAAGGCCATTTTAACAATTGTAAACATGAGACCGGCATCAGTTCTAAGCATTGCAGAGTTATGCCTACCTTCCACACAACTTATACAATTTGTGTTTAGGCTAGCACATACATTTGTAATGTAGAATATTCTAAAGTCTGAAATTCAAGGTGAGACAAATTAAATTGATCTTACATCTGTAATATACCCTGTTCGAAGGTAGCATAAAATTTAAGATATTCTTCCACATCGTATTTCTTACATTAATGCATGTTGCAGATTGTTGGTCAAGTTTGTTATATAAACTTTTCCTCTGAATTTTTTATTTTTGTAATACAAGTAACTTATGTAATTCGACACTTTTTGTGTGCTTAGACCCAAATTCTTGGTTAAACTTAAACATGTAGGTAACATTGATGAAATGTTGTAGATATCATAAGGCAGTTTAGGATTTGTAATCCCCCAAAGATTAATTAGTATTAGTTAAGCTATAATAGATGTAATGCCCCTAGAATGACTGTGGACCTTAAGGGAACCTGTCAAGGAACCCGACTGAACAACTTCGATATATTGGTCTCTTGAGCCTTGTTTTATATGTGTGGAGTGGTATAATTGATTGATTACATTATGCTTAATGATTAGCCCTGATTGATCAAGTCAAAGTGCAGTAGGACAGTTACAGTCCTAGCTCTGCGACTTGGGAGGACGCAATTGAGATGCGTTGTAGCTTTCCATTTTTATTCTGAACTTCGGGACGAAGTTCTAAATAAGTAGGGGTGTATGTAGTGACCCTAGACTTGTGTAGACATTGAGGGCACCTGTTGAGTGACCCAGCTGATTGAAACATTAATTAAATAACCGTTTGACCTTATTTTTTGAGTATGTGTATCTGAATTGTTGAGGTAAATGAATAATTGCATATGTTAAACGATTAGCTATGACTATGGAAAATTATATTGATGGATAATGCTTAACGACTAGCTGTATGGTGATTATGTATTTGGCGACGAAATGTATATTTGATAAGATGAATGAGTAGTTTGAATAAATCATAAATGTTTAACAATGCTAGAGTTAGAAACCAGATGATGATTGTTGAGAACAGTGCTACTAATAATTTGTTGTGAGAAGTGTGTGTAGAAACAAGTGAGACGGTTCACCTGTTAGGATATTCCTATACTCCATCCTAGTCCCACCAGTATTTTGATCATTTACATTTTCAGTCATGCATGCACCTTTTAGGGTTTGCATGCATTCTAGGGTTTGCATGCATCCCAGTCATCAGTCAGTTACAGTCAGTTACACTCAGTTACATTGAGTTACACTCAGTTACACTCAGTTACATTCAGTTACAGTCAGTTACACTCAGTTACATTGAATTACACTCAGTTACATTCAGTTACTCTTAGTTACATTGAGTTACACTTAGTTACATTGAATTACACTCAGTTACACTTAGTTACACTGAGTTACACTTAGTTACACTGAGTTACACCTACCAGAGTTAGTTTGACTGATGGTTGACAGTTACTTGAGCATTGATGACTCCACTGATGATGATGAAGACTTCCAGTTGCGCTCCGATGATCATGAGGACACCTAGTTGTGCTCCGATGACACTCCAGTGATCCTTTGATCACTCCATGAAGGCTAATTCGAATTGCCACCTTAGGCATTCGAATTCCTCATGCATTGTATTATTTATATGTCCATTTGTGATTAATAATCTAGTATGACCGAAGTATTATTGCTTCTATCTGAGTTCTACTGTACCATATTATTCTGTTGCTCATTATACTGCATGTATCACTCTTCTTCTATTTTCTTGCTTAATCATAATTATTCTCTTGTGAGATACATCATCTCTTAGATTTGCTGTGAGGATTTTCACATGGTATCAGAGCATGTTGAGAATATTGTTTATCTCCATTCTTGAGAGTTTTTTGCAGGTTATTACCAAGATTTCGAGTGCAGCAGTTGTAGCAGAATCTGCATTTTTGCAGCAGTAGCAGTTGCAGTTATTCTATATTGTTTTTGCAGGTCTTCTACAACTTCAATGAATTTAGAAGAAATTACTCCTCTTTCTCCATTCAACTATGATGAATGGAAACCAAGAATGATAGCATATTTGAAGAGCCATGATCTCTTTGATTGCTATTTTGAAAGAGAGTTCGAATCCTCTACAAAGAAGATTAAATGGTTGAATAAAGGTGACATGCACATTGGAAGAATGATGCTTGCTATGACCGATTACATATTGTACCCGACCATCATTGATATTGAAACTCCAAAAGAGTTATGGGCTCATCTAGATGAAAGATTCGGCAAAAAGAATGATGGATTTGGTCCAAATCCCTTCAAAAGCAAGCAAGTTGATGCATTCGCTCCACTTGATGGTCTCTCAGATCATGTTGCATTCGCTCCCCTTGATGATCTCTCAGATCATGAACCAGTATCATCTCATATTGAAGTTGTTGACAAAGAACTTGCAGATTCTCCGCTCATGCTCAAACTTTCTTCTCTTTCTGTGCCAGCTCACACTCTAGATATTGCAGAAGGTCCTAAATCCTGTCTTGCACCAGAGTTTGTTGGTTTGCATCATGATCACATGATTATTTCGGAGGTAACATCAGCTATTGGAGGTAATGCATTCGCTCCTCTTCAGCAAACATCTCTTATTTACTACTATATGATCATTAGCACATGCTTTCAGAAGGTTATTGAAGAATATGGCCATTGCCACCCGCTTGAGATAATTTCTCATGCATCATATGATAGTTTTGATCTCACCCCTGCTGGTTCAAAGGAGATCTCAAGAAACTGTTTTGAAAGTCTTAAATCTGATTTTGATTTCAAGCAAACATGTAATAGTTATTTTTGGCATAATCTCACCCATGGTGGTTCGAAGGAGAAGACAAAGGACTATATGCACATTCAAAAATTTGATCCTACCTCAGCTGATTCGAATCACAGGTTCAAGGATCATTCTAATACTGTTGGATTTGTTCTCATCACATTCGATCTGAAGAGCAAGTACAAGCACATGCTTTTTGAGCATGATCCACTTCTTCCGAAGAAGAAGATACCTCCAGACATATGACCAAGCATCACACATGCTTGAGTTTGGAGCTTTTATTTTTTATGTGTGCCTTACAGTCTATTTTTTGAGGAGGGGGTATGTTTCCCATGAAATTTTCCCACTTCCTTGGTTTATTGATTGTTATTATTCATTGTATTGGGTGACCTTTGGTCTTAGTTACCAGGGCCCAGGATGGATTAAGGGGGGGTGTTAGGATATTCCTATACTCCATCCTAGTCCCACCAGTATTTTGATCATTTACATTTTCAGTCATGCATGCACCTTTTAGGGTTTGCATGCATTCTAGGGTTTGCATGCATTTTGCATGCATCCCAGTCATCAGTCAGTTACAGTCAGTTACACTCAGTTACATTGAGTTACACTCAGTTACACTCAGTTACATTCAGTTACAGTCAGTTACACTCAGTTACACTCAGTTACATTGAGTTACACTCAGTTACACTCAGTTACATTCAGTTACTCTTAGTTACATTGAGTTACACTTAGTTACATTGAATTACACTCAGTTACACTTAGTTACACTGAGTTACACTTAGTTACACTGAGTTACACCTACCAGAGTTAGTTTGACTGATGGTTGACAGTTACTTGAGCATTGATGACTCCACTGATGATGATGAAGACTTCCAGTTGCGCTCCGATGATCATGAGGACACCTAGTTGTGCTCCGATGACACTCCAGTGATCCTTTGATCACTCCATGAAGGCTAATTCGAATTGCCACCTTAGGCATTCGAATTCCTCATGCATTGTATTATTTATATGTCCATTTGTGATTAATAATCTAGTATGACCGAAGTATTATTGCTTCTATCTGAGTTCTACTGTACCATATTATTCTGTTGCTCATTATACTGCATGTATCACTCTTCTTCTATTTTCTTGCTTAATCATAATTATTCTCTTGTGAGATACATCATCTCTTAGATTTGCTGTGAGGATTTTCACATCACCAACGGACACACAAAGGAACTTGGAGGGTCGTAGAGTATGGGTAAATCACACACAGGGGAAGCGACGACGATGTCGACTTCTGACAAGAATACCATGCATGAGCAGATAAGCATTGATCCGCTTGCTCAAGAGGAATGCGTGAGGGCGTACGAGGTGGGCCACGACGAAGCTGGTCACGTACGAGTTGAGGGGCGCGCAATGAGAACGGAATCACTCCTCAGCGCCATTAGTCCCTAGATAGCATGTAGACGGAGGATGGATGGTAACGATTCCTAAAATCCCTACAAGAAGTTCCCGCAAGTCAAAACGGAAAGATGGTGGCAGAAGGGCCCAACGATGCGGTACCCTGTCGAGAACGGAAAGAATGGACGCAAGGACCCAACGAGGTGGTACCATGCCAAGGAATGGAAACCATGGATGATTGGACCCGACGGAGTGGTGCCATGTCAGGGGATAAAAAAATTAAGGAACCAGGAGCCCAACGACGCGGCACCGTGATCCTAGTGAGTTTGATTGTTAAATTAAACTGCATAAAAACTTAGGAGAATAACTCTAGATTATTACTTAGCAAATGCATAACAATAGCTTAGACATTTGCACATGAATAGTTATTTTGTTGAGCATTTAAAATAATAGAAATTATTATTTAGGAGCAAAATAGATTAAACACCTAGTCAACTAAAAGCTAGGAGTTGATTAAAATATCTGGGGGACAAACTAGAGCAAACTTAGGGATGTAGGTGCACTTCCCAGAGAAACTGACACTTGTATGGGTGAGTGTTTTAATTAAATAAATAATTAAAAATATTTATTTATGCATGAAGCGACATGTGTCGCAAGAGATTTCCCTTTATAAGGAAGGCTTAAGGAATGGGTAAGGGACCCATAATTTGGACGATTGTCGTAATTTTCGAATGCCTCAAAGACTTGCTGCTATCTAAGGGTTTGGCTTAGAAATCCTGGTGGGAAGGGAAGCCCAAGCTGAATTTCTGAAATACTTGTGTGAGCTCTACGACCCAAAGCTCGGGGGAGGCCATGCGACTGAAAGCATGAGCCTATGGTTGGGTGGCGAAGCTAACGGTTGCTTCGCCTATGGTTAAACGAGCTTTGCTGGAGGGATCCTACGGAAGACGCAGGCAACAATGGACCAGCTGGATCGGGTTGACAGGTTAAGGTTTTGCTTATTTTTGTTAAGTTATTCACTCTTTTATTTTATTTTTCCAAAAACTATAATGGCTAATTTGTTTGTATGAAGTTGTTAAAGTTTCAGGTTCAGTTCAAGGGGACCCTAAAGGAGGGGTCTTACATTATGTTACAAAGGAGGAACCTCATGTGGTGGTGGAACATTAGGTACATGTTGATATGTAGGTGCTTGAAGATGCTACACTCAAACAATAAGGAAGACAAGCACTTGTCTTTGTTCAGAGGGATTATGAGTTTCCTCATGGAGAGAGTTGTAGAGCCTTGGAGGAGGGACATGATCTCACAATAGTTGGACCAGCCAATTATGGAGAATATGAATTAAAGATTTCGATGGGTAAGAGTTGCAAAGAGTTAAGTTTGGTTCATAATTCTTCACCCCCTACTTCTTTTTCAGCCACATCAATTGGGGATGAAAATTGGGTGAAAGGTTTCTTTCTAATGGTGCCACATGAGGGGTATGAAACTCCTATCTCTCCTTTTGATGATGACATGAATAGAGAACATTATTATTTACATTTGCAGCAACATCTTTTTTTACCTTATGATGATACATATCTACATGGATGCACTTATGATGTTCACTTGAGTCACTTGAAGACTCATGATTTTCCTTGCTCCTTGCTTAGTTCAATTGATGTTGGAGGAACTTCATCAACTACTTGGATGAAGATATATATGATTGGAGCAAATTTTTATTGGCAGCAACATCCTTTGTTATTTCTTGATGATACACATATCCATGGATGCATAAATGGTACCTATGTGAGCCCCATGAAGGCTCATTGTTTTCTTTGTTTCCTAATTGGTTCAGATTTGAGTGGAGGTTCTTCATTCACTTTTCAGATGAAAGAACATATGGTTGATTATTTTGATGCATCATACATTCTTTTGGAGCAGCATTATATGGCATGGGATCCTCACCTATGTCATTGGAGCAGATTTGATTGGTCACTTGATGGTTGTATGCACTTGACAAATGGTGGTCTACTTACTTGGAGGTACAAGCACTTTCATGATTCTTTGATGAGGCACCTCCTTGATGTACATTTTATTATGTTGTTATGTACTTTGATGATCTATCTTTTGTACTTATGATGTTTGGAGAATGCATACAAGGAAATGGGATCCAGGAATTCTCTTTCCTGGTGGTATGGGTTGGAGAGCACTCCTAATTGTTGGAGTGCAACACAAGCAATGGGACCCTGGAATAATTTTTAGTCTCATTGGTTTCAATTTTGTTTGGGGGAAACAAGTAGTATGGGAGATTGAGTTCCCACTTAATAAGGTGATTTTAATCAGAGTAGTGCAACATCTAGCATGGTGGTTCCTCTCTAAAATTTTCATGGGATCTTGAAGACTCAAAGTTGGGCAACTCAGTGGCAACTTCAAAGAATTACAGAGTGGTATCAGAAAGGGTTTCCAAAATATGAAAGAGGTAAAGAGTAATTGTGCAAACTTGTTTTTATGGATTTAATTAATATTTTGGGTGTTTAGTGGTGATGTTACAGGGGATATCAATATGAAGAAGAAAACCCACATCTCCTTGCTTTTGGAAACACACAATTGTAGTACATGAGTGCCACTGCTCAAAGTTTTAGAAGGGAAGTTTTGGGAAGCAAAGTTTTGGAAAGAAAGCAAGTTCTTCAACATCCATGTTTGAAATTGCTTGAGGACAAGAAATATTGGGAGGGGAGGATTTGTCATGTCCCCAAATTTTTCATTGGGTCACAATGGCCTAAGCCCCTTGGCCATATTCATGATAGTTGTCAAATTGATGCTAAGGGTCAAATAATTCCCAAGAATGATGTCCAAGTTAGTAATAATGTAAAATCAGATCCAAAGGGACAAGGTGGTTCACATTAAGAGAAAACCTCCCAATTCAAAGTTTGTAATATTCCTATCCAAATGAACTATCATGGAGGAAAATTACTAGTTCCCTAGGTTGGGGGTGGAAGCATTAAAAGTTGGAGTAAAGGAGCTACAAGACCCAAAATTACCTTAGAATTACAAATTCACATTAAATGGGTCAATTAAATAATAATACAAAGAAAATAAGGTGGCATTGGATCATGAGGGAACATAAGAGGTTGTGGGACCCACATGTGGCAAGACTCCCCACTACACTTGGCATGATTCTCACACCAATTCAAGTTCAATATGAAGGGTAACATACTTGGGAGAGTTTAAGAGGTATTATTCATGGCATGAATCATGTAGGGTTGAATTGGAGTGGAAGAATAACTCCCATGGAAGAGGAAGAGGCATCTTAGAAGAATTGTGACACTTGGAGCTAGATTCTCTAACGCCTAGGACAACAATGATGAAGATTCTATGACACCTATGAAAATGTTCAGACTTGATGGCTGACATATGACATATATGACATGTCAGGGAAAAAATAGCCTCCAAGAGGGCGCACAAGGGGAGTTATGGAAGCCAAGGTTCCCCCATTCAAATTGATGGAAGAGGAGAGCTAGGAAAAGTTGGACAAGTGGCATTCATGGGAATCTCTCCCTAAATCAAGTTGGGATGAGTCTCTTGGATGGAATTCGATCTAAGGAGACATATGGAGGTTAATAAAATACAAGAAGAAAGAATGAGACCATCTTTTTATCATTTATCTTTTGGTAAATTGGAGAGCATAGCTTGTCCATGCAAGTTGAGTGTTTATTCTACTTTCCTTAGCACCAATTTTGAGGGTGAAAGATTCCCATCCTTATTGGAAATTGGAGAGGGCATTCAGACCTTTCATTTGGAGCTATATGAAGACATTTTGTTGCAGGTTGAAGCTACAGGGATTCTCGTGAACATTTCTCCTTCAACTTGTTTCCACATCTCTTCAAAGTTTCTCTCTATATTCTTGCTCTTGGAGGAGGGGCACACATGGAGAGATGTTGATATATTTGGGGGATTCCAAGGGGCCCCATTTATTTGTAATATGATTTCCACACTCTATATTTTATGCTTAGATATACCTCAAATCGAAACTCCAAGTAAAACCATGTAAAAATGCCAAACTATGTATGAATGGTGCCATTTTCCCATATATCTTGTTGAGAGAGCTTGAAGTTGTTTGGTATCGACTTGTATCAGTAGATATATGTGGTTTTATTTCTATTTGGAGAGTGATTAATATACTAAATAATTTTCATACACCTTATGCAAGTCCTTGTAACATTTATCACAAAATTTCATAGCAAGTTATAATGTTTTTTTCTCATTCCCCCCTATGTTAAGACATGTTTACAAATATCTGATTTATGGGAGTTGAAGAAGCCTTTAGGAATTGATTAATGATGCATGTGGGTGCCCATTGAAGTCATATAAATAATCCATGTCTCTTTTCTAAAATTTGGGAGGTGCTTACTACATTTGGGAAGCCATTAGTGACCTCTACCCTTGGGGATTTGAACTTCGAATTTACTAGCAAATTTCCCTATTTTCTCTTGAATTTAAATGAATGTTGCAGAAGTCTTCTGATAGTGTTTAAGAACCCATTAGGTTTAGTTTTATGTCATAATACCCTTCAAACACTCTGAGACCCAATTTGAAATCCTTGGAGTCTTTTGGAGCCATCTATCCTTGGGGGTTTCAACATCGATTTTCCTAGTAATTCTGCCTTTAATTCTCTAATTGTAAATGCAAGTTGCTGAAGTATTCAGAAAGTTTCCAAGATTATAATAGCTGCATTAATGTGTCCTAATACACCTCAACCCACTCTTGACATAATTCGAAACCACTTGGGATCATTTGGGACAATTTAGAGTTTCACTAGTCCACGGTTCAAAAATTGGACAAATTGGGTAAAATTCCAAATTGGGGACATTACATGTTGCAATTCCATCCATCCTGGCTTTAATCTCAACAGTATTTTGATTTCTTTCACGAGTTTCGGCCCCTGTATCCTGAAGTTTATTTGTTTCCCTTTGAATGTCAAAAAACTCTGTCACTCATTCATGTATGACCAGGTATTCTTCTTGTAAAGCAAGGGTGTACTCATGGTGTCATGTCCCAAAAATTTGTATTGGGTCACAATGTCCTAAACCACTTGGCCATATTCATGATAGTCTGTCAAATTTATGATAAGGGTCAAATAATTACCAAGCATGATGTCTAAGTTAGTAATAATGTAAAATTAGATCCAAATGGACAAGGTGGATCACATTAAGAGAAAATTCTCAATTCAAAGTTTGTAATATTCCCATCCAAATGAACTATCATAGAGGAAAATTACTAGTTTCCAAGTTTGGGGGTGGAAGCATTAAAAGTTGGAGTAAAGGATCTACAAGACCCAAAATTACCTTAGACTTACAAATTCACATTAAATGGGTCAATTAAATAATAATACAAAGAAAATAATGTGGCATTGGACCATGAGGGCACATAAGAGGTTGTGGGACCCATTTGTGGCAAGATTCTCCACTACACTTGGCATGATTCTCTCACCAATTCAAGTTCAAGATGAAGGGTAAAATACTTGGGGGAGTTTAAGAGGTATTATTCATGGCATTAGCCATGTAAGGTCGAATTGGAGTGGAAGAATAACTCCCATGGAAGAGGAATAGGCATCTTAGAAGAATTGTGACACTTGGGCTAGATTCCTCAGCTTCTATGACAACAATGATGAAGATGCTATGACACCTATGACACAATTCAGACCTGAATGTTGGCATATGACATATATGACATGTCAGGGATAAAAATAGCTCCCAAGAAGCATCACAAGGGAGTTAGGGCAGCCAAAGAGACACCCATTCGAAATGAGGGAAGATGGAGACTAGGAATGGTTGGACAAGTGGCACACATTGGAATCTCTTCTCAACTTGAGTTGGAATGCGTGTCTTGGAAGGAATTCGACCCATGGAGGACTTAAGAAGTTTATAAAATACAAGAACAAAGAATTAGAGTAGCTTTTGGATCATTTTTTATTTGCATCTTTGCAATTTGGTGAGCTTCTAGGTTGTCCATGCTAGTGGAGTGTTTACTCTACTTGCCTTAGTACTAATTTTCAGGGTGAAATATTCCCATCCTAATTGGAAATTGGAGAGGCCATTCATACCTTTCATTTGGAGCTACAATGGAGTTATTAGTGCAGGTTGAAGTGTCACATACCCAAGTTCTAGACATTTTATGTCACGAAGAAAAAATTATGTTTTATTTTTATTGTAAATTTTTATGACTATTGACCAAGTGGGGTCAAGGATGACTGTAATTAATTACTTTGAATATTTTATTATTAATAAATAAAAGTGGAGACAAATATCCAAAGGAGACTGTTGAATGAGTGTTCACTGACCCACTAGGAGGAATGGACTGGGGTGGAGAGCAAACTGACATTTGGCAGCATCCTTAACTCACTTCTAACTGTTGCAGGGGGCAACTTCCCTACTTTTATGGTCATGTTCCCCAAGAAAGTGGAACTGAGCAGGTGGCTCATTTACTAAATAAAACTGACCAAAGACATAGGCATGCTACTTATCTACCCATCGAATTCAACAGGGGGTTGTTCATTCTTACCTTGTGATAATTTCTGAGCATAAGAGATTCGATGAAGGGAAGGTTAGAAGTGATTGAGTGAGTTAAGACTGCATTCTGAACTAGTGCAGCCACATTGCTGAGTTCAATATTGCTAAAAGCAGGAAGTACTACTGTCAAGTGCTATTGCTGAGTTGCAAAGGAATTTATTCCATTTCTCCACACAGCATCTTCGTCCTGGTGGTTCAGTGAATAGGCTTGGGGGTCCTAAGGCAAGTAACTTGGTTGTGTTAAGGAGAAGGTTGAGTGGAACGGGCTCCTTTGGATGTTTGTCTCTTCTACAGTTACTAGGTTTTAATGTTAAATGGATAGTTAAAATTTATGATTAAATATGAATGATAGAATAACAATGCTTCCCTGCATTTTTCCACACACTCTTTCAGTGCCATACTCTAGTACATGGAAGAGTATTTAATTTAGATTTGAATAATGATATGCAAAAGATAGATATGACTGAATGCTTTTCATAAGTAAAATCTGTTATGTCTCTGTACTACATTTATGTTTACATTGCAATAAAAATCCCTTCGGTATTAAATACAGAAAACATAGCATTTATCTATTAAATAGAATATTTTAATAGCAGATCATTCATAGTAATAGAAGTAACATTATTTAAGAAATCTCATACCTTCTGTCAAAACCTAAGATTATCTATGGCTTAAACCTTTTGTTTCAGAAAACAAATAATACATACTTTTAGTATAAACTTCTCCAATAAAATTCCTTTAAAACATTTTTTAGTTTATGTATTACAAACCCTATAATATCGAAACACATAGTGCAAGTCTTTTATAACCAAAGTAAAGCTTAATACTGCAATAAAGAAATAGTAATCATACATATATAAACATTATTACACATTGTTGGTATTATGGCGTATTGCTATTGTATTACAAATACGAATTTAAATATCCAATACAGGACAAATAGCAACTAATGAGCATAAGCTTCATTTGACATTACGAAGTAAACATTTCATTCGTTTACCAAGACAAGGAAGTGTAACGAGACCAGGGTTCGAAAACCTTAAACAAAACTTTAAACATAGTAAAGAAGTTGAGGCAGGGTTAGCATTTAGCCTTATGGTTTTTCTCCACAAACTTTAATTCAAAACGAGACTTTCTAACTCTTCTCAACAGCGACGGGCTTTGCCCAAAGTTTACGAATAACAAGCATCAAAATTCTTTAATGTAAAACAATGAAGACTGCTGAGAGCATTCCTTCAGGCCTGACACTTTTAAACATCACTTAAATATTGTAAAGGATTTTAAGTTATACACATAACACTACGGAAGAAAGTAATGTAGGAGAGGGTTGAGGGTTTAACCCTCAGCATAGCCACAAACTAACCAACACATGCTAATCTTTTTGACAGGTTATTAAACCTAGGTTCATGGTCATTTTTACCAACCGTTTTAAAAACAAAACATGACTGTAATACACCAACATCAACGGGCTTTTCCCTAACCACATAAAATAACAAGTACTGTAAAATAACCAAGGTTGGCCGAGAGCATCTCGCCATCTAGTGAACATTACCATACGTATTTTCTGGGGAAACATTCTTTTAATTCATAAAAAAATTTATACATAAAACAATAGCGAAGGGAAATCGTTGTGAAACCAACGAGAGCTCTAAAGCTCGGGAGAAAAACTATCCCAGTCTAAACCTTGCCTTTCAACATACAAACTGTGCAAAATGCTAACAGTAAAACTCTATCAAGAGCATTCATGAACTGTAACTTGATGAAGATTTTCATTCGGAAGCAATGCCTTTGTTTTCACCATTCCTTCACATTACAAGAGTCACAATGTGGGGAGCCAAAGAACCACCAAGGCTTACCGTAGTATTACGCAACATAGATTTCGTCCACGAGTTTTATCTCCCAAGAAAACTTGACAGGAAACAACCTGTTCATCTTTCAACCAAAACAACAATGTTATTGAGTTAGTTCATCGCTTAAAAGGAATCCATAATAAAAGAAGTTTAAAACTGTATGTTGTTATCAAAATAATTTTCCTTCATGTCTGAAGCTTAGACTCCGGACAGTTCTAGTCAAACTCTGAAATGCCAAAGCTTCACCTTCGAACAAGCAAAAAGGGATTTTGCAAAACTCTGTAAATAGAAACCGTATGTTTCAATATCCAAAACATTGTGAAGATATTGGTCCTTATACCACGAATGCTGACTTTCTACAGGGTGCAGGGTCTTGGTATCAAAACCCCGGGAGAGACTATTCCCATGTTTTTCAAACCCTAGAAAATTGCAGAGCCTGTCGGCCTCTCCCACTAAACTTGCAAATGAATTGATTGACGAATGGTGATGGACTATCAATCCTAGGTTAGGGTTTATCCCAAAACCAAGACCACCTACAAGATCAACGGTGTAGAGCTGGCCATGAGGGTAGACCTTTTACAATCCACCAAGCTCTAATTAATAACATTTAAAACTACAACTACAAGCCAGTACCCTGCCAATGCACAATTCTACTACTTGTTAGCATCGTGGATCACGCCTTATAACATAAGGTTCTTGTTTACAACTTATTAGGTTGAAATTCATGCTATTTGCATGTATTCATAGTATATAATAGTTGAATTATATGCATATAGGTCGTATGCATATAAGCTTAACGTGTAGTTAAAAATTATATAGTGTATACTAACTAACAATTAATTTATATCACTATTACTTTGGATTCCACAATATAAAGCATATAAAGTGTATGCATGTAGTGCTTGCACTTATGTTATAAAGACTCCATAGTATGTGTAGGTCGGGTTCCAAGGTATGCATAAAAACCATGGTTGGATTAAAATTAAAACTATGTAAATATTAATACAACCAATTCAACTTTAATTTGAGAAAAGATGTTAAACCATATCAGAAGTTTAGTAAATGAATAAGTGTCCTAATGAAAATTGGATAATGAATGTAACCAGAAAACACATGCATATAACCGATATTCAAATGATTAAATCCTGAGTATGATACTCTTAGCTAGGGCAAGTCTTACCCTCTCTCGAGTTAAAGATCTCTACACTTTCGTAAATAACATTGAAGGCTAAACATTGTACAATAAGTTCCAATTTGAAATACATCGGTATGCTTCAGTTGAAATCACTTCCTTACCTGAAATCTGCAAAGAGAAGTGAGGAGCATTACCTATCAATAGCTAAGTAAGCCTCAGGGTGTACATAAGGACCCCTTCATTATAATGAGGCGATCCGTTAGTCTCTAGCATCAAATTTATAACATAAAACAATTAATGACGATGTGTACTTTGAACAAGAAGCAATTCAAGTGTCGAACATTAAATATAATGTAGCATTGTAATAATAAAACATTCTGACATAGGAACGAAGTTTAATGACACTATGGCATTTAAGTAACTATCATATAGTGATATAGGTTAATAACAGTTACGAGAATCGTCATTACTTATAAGTGTCGTAAACCTTTAACCACCGACTATCCTTTATTGAAGATGTCATCATTGAAATTTATTGATCGGTGTTCAGACATAGTAAAGTTAACACTAACAATACTTCCGCACAACAAATACAAGCTTTTAATGCTACTGGAAAATTTTAAATTTTAGTGAATTTTTGGGGATGTTACATGTGGTATCGGAGCGCAAGTTCAAATACTAGGCTTGAAATGGCTTACTCGCGCAAATAAAAATTTAGGACAGAATTACAAATTACTGATTTTTACTTATTTTTTATTTTGGTTTTTAGTTTCAGCATTTTATAAATTTAGTCTGCAAATATGGAAGGACCAGAAGAGTCGGCTGAGGACAGGTCCCTTAATAATGAATAGAATAATAATGAACAAGGGCACATTAATGCAAAAAAACTTATTTGTTGAACTAAATGATAATTCATCTGAGTTATTAAGAACAGTAAAGGATTTAAAAATTGAGATAAAAACTGTTAAGGAAGAAAACGAATGAATCTTGAAAGCTCAAGAGGAGCTAAATCAAATCTTGCTGAATAATTTTCATAATAATGATAAAGATAAAGGAACAAAAAATAATGTTGAATCTGGATCTATGTCCTACCAATGTAATGATAAAAAGGTAAAATTGACTTATTATGTCAGCAACTCATCTTCTGAATTTGATGAAAAAGCACATAGGAAAAAGCACAAGTATTCCAGCGATAGTAGTGAAAGTGACTGCTACACTAAGAGGAAGAAGTACATGCCTTACGAAGAAATTTCCGGCGAGTTTAAAAAGATCAAACCAACAAATTTTAATGGAGAAACAGAAAAGAGTGAGACAGTCGAAGCATGGCTGTCCGAAATGAATAAGTATTTCCAGATTTACAACTACTCAAGTCATCTAAAAACTAAAATGATAATTTATAATCTGACTGGAAAAGCATACATCTGGTGGCAAGATTTGAAACGAGTAAAAGGTTTAAAAGAGAAAAGTGTAAATTGGAGTAATTTTAAGAAATATTTTAAAAGAAAATTTCTGTCAGAACAGTATTATGAGGAACGAGCTAAAGAATTTTATGATTTAAAGCTAGGTTCCATGGATATGAGAGAGTTATGCATCAAGTTTTTGAATTTATTAAGGTATCTGCCTTATATTATTGAAGAAAAGCCTAAGGTACATATATTTCTGAGTTGTTTGCCCTCTCACATAAAAGACGGGATTGAGTATGATGGTCCTTGAACTCTTGAAGAGGCCATGAGAAAAGCGAATATTTGTTATGAACAGAATAAGAAAAGAGAAGGCATACCAAGCTGGAAAGAAAAAAAGGCCTAATAAATTCGAACAAAGGAAGAAGCAGTTCTCTTTTAATCGTAACTTTGGAAATAATAATTCACGTAATTACTCTAATAGAAAATTTTAAGGAAATAATGCAGCAGGTAATACACAGTCAAAATTTACAGTTGCAAGAAACAATGATTCACCTAAAAGTTTTGTTAAAAATAATGAACAAAAAGAACCTGTTAAATGTTGGGACTGTCAGGGACCTCACTATGCATCCAATTGTCCACTTAGAAAGAGGACTGTCAACAACATACATATAGTACAAGAGGAGGCTTCTGTCGGTGACTTGGCAAGGGAGATGCTCGGGATAAATGCAGCTTTGGAGAACAGACAAGCTGATCATCAAACTTCCATGGTTATAGTGGAAGGTATGCTGAAAAATAAACCCATTTCTATTTTAATTGATCCAGGATCAAGTCTTAGCTATGTGTCACCAGATTTAGTTAAATGTTGTAGTCTGAAAATAGATAAGTTTGATAAATCATGGTTGGTTCAATTAGCTACTGGAACAAAAAGAAAGGTGACTGATTATGTAAAAGAGTGTGAATTACTGATGAATCAGTTTAGGACTCATGTTAAGCTGAATGTGTTACCTTTAGTTTCTTACGATGTTCTGATTGGAATGGATTGGTTACAAAAGCATAGAGTAGTATTAAATTGCCTTGAAAAGAACTTTACTTGTTTGAATGATGCATGTGAAATTGTAACAGTAAAAGGGATTCCTAGAAAGACATTTGTTAGACAAATTTCTGCTTTACAAGTTAAAAAGGTTGTTCATAAAGGGTGTAGGTTATTTGTTGTAAATGTAATTAACAACGAACAGACAAATAAGAAATATAATCTAAAATTGGAAGACATACCCATTCTACAAGAATTTTCTGATGCATTCCCGAAAAAAATTTCCAGGACTACCTCCAAAAAGGGAACTTGATTTCACCATTGAGTTAGTACCAGGAGCGGTACCAAACTCAAAGGATCCTTACAGAATGAACATTTTGGAGCTTAATGAACTTAAATCACACCTTAAGGAATTGATTGATAAAAATTATATAAGGCCCAGTGTGTCTCCATGGGGAGCACTTGTAATTTTTGTTAAAAAGAAAGACAAAACTATGCGTTTATGCATAGATTACCGCCAGTTAAATAAAATGACCATAAAGAATAGATATCCTCTGCCTCGCATTGATGATCTATTTGATCAACTACGCGACACGAAGATATTTTCTAAGATAGACTTGAGGTCGGGGTACCATCAAGTCAGAATTAAAGATGAGGACATCTTTAAGACTGCTTTTAGAACCCGTTACGGGCACTACGAGTTTGTGGTTATGCCTTTTGGGCTGACCAATGCTCCAGCAAATTTCATGTGTCTTATGAATAATGTTTTACATTAGTATCTAGATAAATTTGTAATTGTTTTTATTGATGACATTCTAATTTATTCCAAGACAAAAGAAGAGCATGGCGAACACTTAAAAATAATTTTACAAGTGTTAAGAGAACACCAACTTTACGTTAAGTTCAACAAATGTGATTTTTATAAAGATAAAATACAGTACCTAGGGCATGTGATATACAAGGATGGAATTGCAGTAGACCTGGACAAGATAACAACAATTAATGAATGGCCTGTCCCGAAAGACGTAACTGGTGTATGATCTTTTATGGGAATTACAGGTTACTATCATAAGTTTTTCGAGGGATTTTCTATAATAGCAAATCCTATAACCTCTTACAAAAGAAATGTAAGAAATTTATTTGGGCTAAAAAATGTGAAGAAAGCTTTAAGAAACTAAAGGAATTATTAACAACAACACCTATTTTAAAAATTGTTGATCCAAACAAGGATTTCATAGTGTGCATTGATGCATGTAATGATGGACTTGGCGGGGTCTTAACACAAAAGGGTCATGTGATTGCATATGAATCTAGGAAGTTAAAGATTCATGAAAATAACTATGCAACTTACGACCTAGAGTTGGTTGCTGTAATACATGCATTAAAGATGTGGCGCCATCACTTAATTGTAAGAAAGTTTACTTTAATCACAAATAATAAAGGTTTAAAGTATTTGCTGGATCAACCAAACCTGAACGCAAGGCAAGCTAGGTGGTTAGCTTTCCTTAGCGAATATGATTTCGAGATTCAACACATTAAGGGTAAAGAGAATAAAGTTGTTGATGCCTTAAGCAGAAATTCTAGGCTAAATTTTGTTTCAGCAATCATCACTTATAAAACTGATCTAGAAAATCAGATTAAGGAAGGAATCGGAATGGATGAAAAATATCAAAATTTACTTAAAAGGGTTTCTGAAGATAATGCTGAAAATTTTATAACAGATTTCAGAATTGATGAAAGAGGGTTACTGCTGTATAAAAACATAATTTATGTGCTTAATTTTGCTGGAATTAAGTTGTTGATTTTAAATGAATTGCATAAAAGTCCATACTCAGGGCATCCTGGTTACCAAAAGATGATAACAATGCTAAGAAAGGATTATTTTTGTCCATGTATGAAAAGTGAAGTAGCTGAATATATTGCTCGGTGTATAGAGTGTCAGCAAGTAAAGGCTAAACATCAACACCCAGCTGGATTGTTGCAGCCACTACCTATTCTAGATTGGAAGTGGGACATAATTAGTATAGATTTTATTACTGGTTTACCTAAAAATTAGAAACAGAATGATTTTGTAATGGTGGTTGTGGATAAGATTAGTAAAGAAGCCCACTTCATACCTGTTAAGACAACCTACAAGGCTGCTAACATTGCTGAAATTTTTATGAAACAAAATTTTCATTTGCATGGGATTCCAAAAGTTATAATTTCTGACAGAGACTCAAAGTTTACAGGAAATTTCTGGAAATCTTTATTTAAAGGTTTAGATACTACTTTAAATTTCAGTACCGCATTTCATCCACAAACGGATGGGCAGATCGAAAGGGTCAATTGGATTCTTGAAGATATGTTAAGAATGCATGTTATAGATCAGCCAGGTAAATGGGAGGAATATTTGCATCTCACTGAGTTAGCTTATAATAATCATTACCAAGCTTCAACAAAAATCAGTCCCTTTGAAATTTTATATGGTAGAAAATGTAATACTCCTATTTCTTGGAGCAATCTAATTGACAGGTTAATGCTAGGACTTGATTTATTAAAACAAATGGAACTAACCGTGAAATAGGTTCAAGGCAATTTGAAAATTGCACAAGATAGACAGAAAAGTCATGCATATCTCAAAAGAACTCAGAAAAAGTTTCAGGTTGGTGAACATGTGTTCCTTAAGGTAAAACCTAAAAAGAGCTCCCCAAAATTGGGAAGCTGTGCTAAATTAGCACCAAGGTATTGTGGACCTTTTGAAATCTTGTCCATGGTAGGACTAGTGGCATATCAGTTGGCTTTGCCACCGAATCTTAAAGTACATAATGTATTTCACATCTCTCTTTTGAAAAAGTATGTGCATGATGCTACTCATGTGATTAATTGGAATGATGTACAGGTGGAACCAGAAGGAGATTTTCTGCTGGAACCGGATTGTATCCTCGACAAGAGGGAAATTTTGCTTCGTAATCGTACCATTGGACAGGTAAAGGTGCAATGCAAGCACCTTAGTCCGGGCGAAGCAACTTGGGAATTGGAAAGTAATATGCGGGTGGCATATCCAATGTTGTTCCAGGAGGAACAAGAGGATGATGAATAAAGTAACATCGAGGATGATGTTGAACTTAAGAGGGGGTGTTTTTCACATACCCAAGTTCTAGACATTTTATGTCAAGAAGAAAACATTATGTTTTATTTTTATTGTAAATTTTTATGACTATTGACCAAGTGGGGTCAAGGATGACTGTAATTAATTACTTTGAATATTTTATTATTAATAAATAAAAGTGAAGACAAATATCCAAAGAATACTGTTGAATGAGTGTTCACTGACCCACTAGGAGGAATGGACTGGGTTGGAGAGCAAATTGACACTTGGCAGCATCCTCAACTCACTTCTAACTGTTGCAGGGGGCAACTTCCCTACTTTTATGGTCATGTTACCCAAGAAAGTGGAACTGAGCAGGTGGCTCATTTACTAAATAAAATTGACCAAAGACCCATGCATGCTACTTATCTACCCATCGAATTCAGGTCTATTCATTCTTACCTTGTGATAATTTCTGATCACAAGAGATTCGATGAGGGGAAGGTTAGAAGTGATAGAGTGAGTTGAGACTTCATTCTGAAATAGTGCAGCCACATTGCTGAGTTCAATATTGCTAAAAGCAGGAAGTACTACTGTCAAGTTCTACTGCTGAGTTGCAAAGGAATTTATTCCATTTCTCCACACAGCTTCTTCGTCCTGGTGGTTCAGTGAACAGGCTCGGGGGTCTTAAGGAAAGTAACTTGGTAGTCTTTAGGAGAAGGTTGAGTGGAACGGGATCCTTTGGTTGTTTGTCTCTTCTACAGTTACCAGGTTTTAATGTTAAATGGATAGTTAAAATTTATGATTAAATATGAATGATAGAATAACAATGCTTCCTTGCATTTTTCCACACACTCTTTCAGTGCCATACTCTAGTACAGGGAAGAGTATTTAATTTAGATTTGAATAATGATATGCAAAAGATAGAGATGACTGAATGCTTTTCATAGGTAAAATCTGTTATGTCTCTATACTACATTTATGTATACATTGCAATAAAAATCCCTTCGGTATTAAATACATAAAAACATAGTATTTATCTATTAAATAGAATATTTTAATAGTAGATCATTCATAGTAATAGAAGTAACATTATTTAAGAAATCTCATACCTTATGTCAAAACCTAAGCTTATTTATGGTTTAAACCTTTTGTTTCAGAAAACAAATAATACATACTTTTAGTATAAACTTCTCCAATAAAAATCCTTTAAAACATTTTTTAGTTTCTGTATTACAAACCCTATAATATCGAAACTCACAGTGCAAGTATTTTATAACCAAAGAAAAGATTAATACTGCAGTAAAGAAATAGTAATCATACATCTATAAAAATTATTACACATTATTGGTATTATGGCGTATTGCTACCGTATTACAAATACAAATTTAAATATCCAATACAGGAAAAATATCAACTAAAAATTCTATCGACTGTCCTAGGATTCAAACCCTGAGCATAAGCTTCATTTGACATTACAAAGTAAACATTTCATTCGTTTACCAAGACAATGAAGTGTAACGAGACCAGGGTTCGAAAACCTTAAACAAAACTTTAAACATAGTAAATCAGTTGAGGTAGGGTTAGCATTTAGCCTTACGGTTTTTCTCCACAAAATTTAATTCAAACAAGACTTTCTAACTCTTCTCAACATCGACGGGCTTTTCCCAAAGTTTACGAATAGCAAGCATCGAAATTCTTTAATGTAAAACAACGAAGACTGCTAAGAGAATTCCTTCAGGCTCGGCACTTCCAAACATCACTTAAATCTTGCAAACGATTTTAAGTTATACACATAATACTATGGAAGAAAGTAATGTAGGACATGGTTGAGGGTTCAACCCTCAGCATAGCCACAAACTAACCAACACACGGTAATCTTTATGACGGGTTACTAAACCAAGTTTCACGGTCATTTTTACCAACAGTTTTAAAAACAAAACATGACTGTAATACACCAACATCAATGGGCTTTGCCCTAACCACATAAAATAACAAGTACTGTAAAATAACCAAGGTTGGCCGAGAGCATCTCTCCATCTAGTGAACATTACCATATGTATTTTCTAGGGAAACATTCTTTTATTCATAAAAAAATTTATACACAAAACAATAGCGAAGGGAAATCGTTGTGAAACCAACGAGAGCTCTAAAGCTCAGGAGCAAAACTCTCCCAGTCAAAACCTTGCCTTTCAGCATACAAACTGTGCAAAATGCTAACAATAAAACTCTATCAAGAGCATTCACGAACTGTAACTTGATGAATATTTTCATTCGACAACAATGCCTTTGTTTTCACCATTCCTTCACATTACAAGAGTCACAACGTGGGGAGCCAAAGAACCACCGAGCCTTATCGTAGTATTACGCAGCATATCTTTCGTCCATGAGTTTTATCTCCCAAGAAAGCTTGACAGGAAACAACCTATTTATCTTTCAACCAAAACAACAACGTTATTGATTTATTTCATTGCTTAAAAGGCATCCATAATAAAAGAAGTTTAAAAATGCATGTTGTTATCAAAATAATTTACTTTCGTGTCTGAAGCTTAGACTCTGGACAGTTCCAGTCAAACTCTGAAATGCCAAAGCTTCACCTTTGAACCAACAAAAAGGGATTTTGCAAAACTCTGTAAACAACAACCGTATGTTTCAATATCCAAAACTCTGTGAAGATCTCGGTCCTTATACCACGAATGTTGACTTTCTACAGGGTGCAGGGTCTCGGTATTGAAACCTTGGCAGAGACTGTTCCCATGTTTTTCAAACCCTAGAAAATCGCAGAGCCTGTCGGCCTCTCCCACGAAACTTGAAAATGAATTGATTGACGAAGGGTGATGGACTATCAATGTTGGGTTAGGGTTTATCCCAAAACCCAAGACCACCTACAAGATCAATGGTAGAGCTAGCCACGAGGGTAGACCTTTTACGATCCACCAAACTCTAATTAATAACATTTAAAACTACAACTACAGGCTAGTACCCTGCCAGTGCACAATTCCACTACTTGTTAGCATCATGGATCACTCCTTATAACATAAGGTTCTTGTTTACAAATTATTAGGTTGGAATTCATACTATTTGCACGTATTCATAGTATATAATAGTTGAATTATATGCATATAGGTCGTATGCATATAAGTTTAAAGTGTAGTTAAAAATTATATAGTGTATACTAACTAACTATTAATTTATATCACTATTACTTTGGATTCCACAATATAAAGCATATAAAGCGTATGCATGTAGCGCTTGCACTTATGTTATAAAGACTCCATAGTATGGATAGGTCGGGTTCCAAGGTATGCATAAAAACCATGGTTGGATTAAAATTAAAACTATGTATATATTAATACAACCAATTCAACTTTAATTCGAGAAAAGATGTTAAACCATATCAGAAGTTTAGTAAATGCATAAGTGTCCTAATGAAAACTGGATAATGAATGTAACCAGAAAATACATGCATATAACCGATATTCAAATGATTAAATCCTGAGTATGATACTCTTAGCTAGGGTAGGTCTTACCCTCGCTCGAGTTAAAGATCTCTACACATTCGTAAATAACATCGAAGGCTAAACATTGTACAATAAGTTCCAATTTGAAATACATCGGTATGCTTCAGTTGAAATCACTTCCTTACCTGAAATCTGCAAATAGAAGTGAGGAGCGTTAGCTATCAATAGCTAAGTAAGCCTTGGGGCGTACATAAGGACCCGTTCATTACAATGAGATGATCAGTTAGTCTCTATCATCAAATTTATAACATAAAACAATTAATGACGATGTGTACTTAGAACAAGAAGCAATTCAAGTGTCGAACATTAAATATAATGTAGCATTGTAATAATAAAACATTCTGACATACGAATGACTTTTAATGACACTACGACATTTAAGTAACTATCATACAGTGAGATAGGTTAATAACAGTTACGAGAATTGTCGTTACTTATAAGTGTCATAAACCTTTAACCATCGACGATCCTTTATTGAAGATGTCGTCATTGAAATTTATTGATCGATGTTTAGACATAGTAAAGTTAAAACTAACAATACTTCCGCACAACAAATACAAGATTTTAATGCTACTGGAAAATTTTAAATTTTAGTGAATTTTTGGGGATGTTACATGAAGCTACAGGGAAGCTCATGGTTCTTTCTTCTACAACTTGTTCTCATCTCTATCACACATTTCCTTGCATATTTTGGCTCTTAGAGGAATTGCGCCTTTGGTGAGATGTTGATCTCTTTGTGAGAGTACAAGATTATCCATTTATTTGTATTCTGATATATATACTCTGTATTTGATGCTGATAAGACTATCAGGTCGAAATACCAAGTGAAACTATGTGAAATACCAAACAATGCATAAATGGTGCCATTTTCCCCATATCTTGTTGTTAGCGCTTGAAGAGTATTTATTTCGAATTGTATCAGTCAACCTATGTGATTTTTTTTTATGTATGGAGTGTCATTAATGTTCTGAAGACATTTCATTAACGATGCACAAGTCCTTGGAACCTAAATCTTGAATTTCATAACTAGTGGTGAAGTTTAGTAGCATTTCCCCCTATGTGAAGACATGTATACAAACATCTGATTTATGGGAGTTGAAGAAGCCTATAGGAACTAATTGATGATGCATTGGGGATCTAATTGAAGCCCTTTATTAGTAACATGTCTCTGTTTTGAAATTTGGATAGGTCTTACAACATTTGGAAATCCATCTTTGTCCCCTACCCTTGGGGGTTTAAACCTCGAATTTACTAGTAAAATTGCCCAACTTCTACTGAAGTTAAATGAAAGTTGCATAAATATCCTAATAGTGTATAATCACCCATGAGGTTCATTTTTATGTCTTAATACCATTCATATACCTTAATACTCAATTTGAGAGAATTTGGAGCCATCTACCCTTGGGGGTTTCAACATAGATTTTCCTAGTAATTCTGCCTTTCATTCTCTAATTGTAAATGAAAGTGGTTGAAGTATTTAGAAAGTGTACAAGCCTATAATATATGCATAAATGTGCACTATTACACATCAATCCACTCTAGACATAGTTCGAAACCATTTGGGATCATTTGGGACAGTTTGGGGCTTCACGAGTCCAAGTTTCGAAAATTGACTAAATTGGGAAAGATTTCAAATTGTGGACATTACACATGGAATCCCGATAAAACTTGTGTACCTTTCCTAGAATCTTCCACCTCTATGGTCAAAGTATCTCTCTCTCTCTGCAAACATTATATTTGACTATAAGTGCTTGCTCTTACTGCTTCAAGCTCGTTCACTTTTGCTAACATCTCATCCTTATCCCTTTGTAAGTCTTTACGTAATATCTCCATTGTTTGTTTCTCCACTTTCAATGCGTCATTGTCGTGTTTCAATTCTACACTTTCTCTTCTTGCCTATAGGAGGAGATCCTCTAGTAAGCTTATCCTTTGCTTGGTCTAATCCGCTACTCCTAACAATTTATCAATATTGTCTTCTGTGACCATGGTAGTGGCCACGATGATAGATGCAAAGGCCTTAGGCTCTTTTTCAGTGTCTTGAAAGAAGGGCTCTTTGTCACAGTGACCATATCAGGATGCGCAACGATATGAAGCCCCCTTTATGTATTTTGCATGATTTGCTTCTTCCTTGGATTAAACTTGTAAGAACTAACCTTAGCTACCAAAGTTGCTCTAGAGGGGTTGTACATTACAATCCCAAGCTCTTGCAAAGGGAAATGTCCCCCGGTGAGTGGGATGTCAGAGCTAGCAGTAGGCACATCGATGTCCATGTCTTGTGGCATGGCCTCTTTCATTCTTTCTACTTCTTCAAGATCCTTTGCATCATTCTTTTGGTTTTCCATGTCCCATGGCCCAATTTCATGTGTTCCTTTTGATTTTTCAAGTTCCTCTTCTTCCTTCTCCTGAGTTTCCATGTCGTGTAGCCTAGTTTCCAGCATTCCTTTTGATTTATCCAGTTCCTCTGCTTCCTTCTCTTGGGTTTCCATGTCCCATGGCCCAATTTCCTGCATTCCTTTTTATTTTTCCAGTTCCTTTGCTTCCTTTTCCTGGGTTTCCATGTCCTGCGGCCTAGTTTCCTACGTTCCTTTTGCTTGATCTACTTCCTCTGTTGCCTTCTCCAGGGTTTCCATTTCCCGCGGCCCGGTTTCCTACATTCCTTTTGATTGGTCAAGTTCCTTTGTTGTCTTCTTATGGTTTTCCTCATGTTTCCTTTGAACTTTGGCCCCGTCTGTCATCTCATCATGGTTTTCATTTTCTGCTTTATCTTTTATAGCCAATGCTACTGAATAGGTCGCCTCTTCAACTTCATTTTGTTGATGCAACCTATGGATATCAACCCCATGTTTATTGGCGTCTCCTTCTGGGTGCTGTTGTTGATCTCTTGTCGCTTGTTTCTGGGTGACTTCTTTGCTGGAGGAGGCTTCCTCGATGCTTTTCCCTTTATGCATTTTCGTATCTAGTTCCTCCAAGGTTTGCACCCACCTATATTTTTCCTCTTCGGGACAAGGTTCATGCTGATAGGGCCAAGAGATCTTTACATTTGTGCAATGATTAATGACTTTCCCCTCGTGGTCATTTCTTTTGTACTGTCCTTGTCCAAAATGGTATTATCCAAGTCACTAGCCAATTCAAGGGCTTCTTTTACATTTGAAAATTTATAAGCCCCAACCGTGACTGGAAAAGGAGGCCATACTGCCTTCTTCTTGTTATAAATGGCATAACCGATCCCATTTACAAATGCTTGACGAGAGATTTCCCTCAGAACCACGTAATCTATTACATACTTGGGCATAATGTTAGGTGCCCTTGATGCCTCGTATACCCGTAAGTAAGCATCATCTTCAGTCAGGCACAAATCACCCAATCCCATCACAGTGGCAATGGCATTATCTAATATACACTTGGCTGGGGTACCATGTATGATTGTGTATAGTGGGCTAATGAAATCCTCACATATTTTCTTATAGTCAATGATATCTTTTTCTTCCCAAAGAACTCGGCAACATACGTGAATAGGGGCCTCCCCGGGAACCAGTTCCATCCCATGCCTGGAAAACGAATTGATGCGCAGATTGCATCTATGAGATATGAGGACATGTACAAAATTGTTTGTTGATTGAAAAACCCGTCCTACACTTCCAACACCATGTCCTCCATATTATCTGAGAGGATGTCATCTCAATTGAATCTTGCACCGCAAACAATGACATAGTACAGTAGAGGGGCCCATTTGATCTTAAAATGTGTCACATCCACCTATCCATATAACCGACATAATAGGGATGCAGTCATCTTGTATGGCTGGAACAATGTCTTGGTGTTGTAGATACCGTCATTGTTTAGGAGAAATTGTTTATCTAGAAACCAAGCCTGCTTGATGATCTGGTCTGTCAAGCTCTCTCGATTGCATCCACTAGTCTGTCAGATTAATGTTTGGTGCCAAAAACTTATAGTAATTGTGCATGGTCATTGGCTCAAAAGAGGAAATAGGTTTTCCCGTAGTATTCTTAATAATACGCCTCTTAGAATATGTGTGAGGGAGGACACATTCCATAACTTCTACGCAATGGAACAATTCTGATCTAGCTGCTTTCTTATAGAGCCTAGACCGTCTTATGTTCTGTAACAGCGGGATATCTTCTTTGCTTACAGATTGGTATTCCTCTACATGAAAGAACTTATACATATCACCCCATCAGTATTCACAATCGGCACTTGTGGTTCTAATGGTGTCTCCAAACTGCAATACTAGAGTGGACGTTCTAGCTTCCTCAATCATTTTGTGGCCTGATTCCAGCTATATTTTCCGTTTGGACATGTTTTCCTCTTGTGCATCAGTAGAAGCGGAATCAATGCTCATGAAACATGGTGTACATTGAAATAACCCATTTAAGAAAAAAAGGCTAGCCATGTAAGATTAAAAATACAAAAACACATACAAATACAAAAGCTCATTTAAGAACAAATTGTCACTTCATAGCTTTTAGCTAATCATAAAATAGAAATAACAAATTTTAAATGATCTGTTGCAATGATCTATGTTCATTATCATCCAATGGGGATAATGAATATTTCTATCAAAATTCACTATAGTAGATTTGCCATAAAAATCTAAGATGCAAGCATGTGGTTTGATGTCTATATATTTTATTATTTATGATGTTTCATCTATTATCTTTCATGTTATATTTTATTATCTCTGGTCTTTCATCTATTATCTTGGATCGACTTCAATTTTTTCTATCTCTTGAATCATTTAGATGTTTGTATTTGGATTTCTTCTTTAATAGTGTGTGCGGACCTATGTTTCCTATTAGATGGTATCAAAGCAACAAGGTCTTGGCTTACTTCTCCTCAACAATAGGGTTATCTGGAGTTCATCCTCCCAGTTCACTTTCCTCCTTTAGAACAATAAGTCTCATCTATTGGGTTCATTTGAGGTTAATATCCACCCCATATCCATCAAGCCTTAATACCTAGAGGCCACCCTTCCATCCATGCTTCTTTCAGAGGCCACCCTAATTTAACTCGGTGCCTCTTGGCGAGTTCGGGTGCCCAAAATCGTCGAGGAGCATCGAAACGAGTGCCCAACTCGTTGAGGGGCGTCGAAACTCGATGAGTTGGGGCACCCATTTCGATGCTCCTTGATGATTTTGGGGGCCACCCTAATTTAACTTGGCGCCCCTCAACGAGTTCGGGTGCTCGAACTCGTCGAGGAGCACCGAAATGGGTGCACAACTCGTTGAGGGGCACTAAAACTCCATGTGTTGGGGCTCCCATTTCGGCGAACCTCGACGAGTTCGGGGGCCACCCTAATTTAACTCAGCACCCCTCGATGATTTTGGGTACCCGAACTCATCGAGGGGCATTGAAATAGGCACCCCAACTCGTCGAGTGGCACCGAAACTTGATGAGTTGGAGTACCTGTTTCGACGCTCCTCGATGAGTTCGAGCGCCCGAACTCATCAAGGGGCGCCGAAACCGGCGCCCCAACTCGTCGAGTTTCGGCACCAATGTACCTTAACCAAAGTGGAGAACTTATTTGTTTTGGTCATTTTGTTGCTCCAATTTGTTTGTGGCCATGGAGCATTGAGGTTGTTTTGTATTAAACACTCTAATATTCCTATGTCAAATGGGTGCACCACAACCCCACCTCAACAAAAACCTCCACAAAGAACTTTAAGAAAGGCACCCACAAACCCTTTCCCTTAAGAAAAGCATAATCATCTAAACGATCCCTATTGCAAATAGTTACTCTTCAATTTCTTCAATTATATGAAGAAAAAACATGCAAGACTTCGAGCCATGTTCCTCCTTATGGAAGAAAATGTATATAGGTTTAGGCCCCAGGGAAATACCACTAGCAAAAAAACATTTGAATCAACTGTTGAAAAAATAAGGTTCGGAAATCTTAATTCCGCAACCCTTATGGAAATGCCAATGGCCACAAATATATAGATCTGTTGTAAAATGCACAAAAATATGGAGGGTTCACAGGGTAATATGCTAAAATACAGTGCTAGGCCACCATTTTGAGGGTGAAATCTATTGAACATCACAGTAAATCATAAATAAAAACACTAGCAATCAAGCCACCAACAATAAATGAACACTAGAAAAACCTTGACATAATGGATGGTCCAAAATAACTAGTGTAGCTTATTAATGATACAACCAAATAAGAAACTTATGTATTTGTCCAAGGAAAACCATGAAAAAAAAATAGGGAACCCCTAATATAAACTCTGATATATAAATTATGTCATTTTAATTTAACAATACAAATTGCATGTTTACTGAATGTGTAATTACAAGTTGGCTAGCATGATTCTGAAAAAGGGGAAGAGGACAGAGAAGGAAATCGAAGAATTTGTTGTGTTATAACTTAACGGAGTGTAAAATAACAACATTCCTAACATCAACATCCCATACAACCAAACCATTGGCAATATATTAGAGTTATATTGTAGAGAAATTCCAATAGAAATATGGTTGGTTGACACTTCCAATAGTAAGCTAAACAGTGAAGCCCACATAAATGTGTGTATTTCTCACTATTGCATATAACTTTAGCTAAAGTAAAAGTCTTCACTTGTCCCGACATAGTGAATGGTTAATCTAGATGTAAAACACCAAAGAACATAACACCTATTGAACAATGGGAATATTTGACATTGAATCACATCATTCTATGTGCATTCATGACACTCACATAACATAGTATATGATGCACTCATCACTTCATCTGCTAGATCATCAGTAAGTTTACCAACATGACTAATCAAAGTTGCATTGAGGTCATTGAGAATGCATTGTTACATTATGCAATCACATTGGGTTACCAATACAAATGAAGCATTGTGGCATTGTGCTTATCATTCAACAACATTGCGAGCATTATTGCTTACAAGTGATGGCAACAACAACATGGATTTTAGAACCACTTCCCCAACTAGTTCATCAATAAGTTGACCAACATGAGTAATCAGAATATAAACTGAGGTCAGTTAGAATGCATTATTCCACTATCCAAGCACATTTAGTTACCGATACAAATGCAACATTATGCTTATCATTCCACAATAGTGCAAGGATTATTGCTTACAAGTAAAGGTAACAACAACACATATTTTAGGGTGAACTTGGCAGTGTGTCCTTACACATATTGTAAGCATCGAATAAATATACACACCCTATATCAAAGTATGGTCGCATGTATACACGTACAAAGTGTGCTTGTATACAAAATTGTTGGTCAAACTTTTACTTCTAACCTATTTTTCCCTAATTGTGCATGTGCATGGCCTCTTTGTATTGGCAATTGAATGTGAATAAAATGAAGGGTGACGATATTTATATTTTTTATCCTTCACTTCATTCGGGGTGAGAAAGGTCCGCTTGCAACCCCTGCGTCGTGTATTTGTATTTTTGTGCACTGGAGGATCTCCAATACCATCCTCAATTAGCAAGTTCTGGTCCTTTCCATGATCTACCCTAGTGCCACTCTCTCCATCTCTGCCACCTCCCTAAATATACAACAATGGATGCGATATCAATGGAAATTCATATAGTGCAACATCGTCATCTTCACCAACACCATGTGTTTGAGAAGTTCCTTCTCCTTCTTGACAAGTACCTTATCCATCATTAAAATTCGATGAAAGCGACACACCGTAACATATAACATTTTCATGCCATGATAAGGTAATAATGTCAATAAACTGGAAACTCACTGATATTTATCCTATATTTAATAATAAATATGTGTAGGGTTTTCAAAACATATAGTGGGTGGTTCTTCAACGGAAACGATATCATCTTCATGACGATATGGAGATCTACTTAAATTTCTTTGTTGCAAGGAAAGAATGTTGTAAAATGCGTAGGTTATTTGTTTGATTTTATATCCAATCAGAAAACAAATATAGAATATTTAATCAGGAACTAAAAAAAATTAGTAGTGGCAACTCATTGAAGATTTACGTAACATCATCCAATCTCTATCGTTTATAATTTTGTTATGAATAATCTTTTTGAGTGCATATTTTTTTCCTTCGATTGTGCATCATATTCATGAACAATTCTTCTCACACGGTCTAATGCATCCATGCTTAACTCCTGCGCACACTTCACCCCCTATAACAAGAAACATAAACATAGACCATGGATTAAGCATCAGTTACTGAATATACACAAAATATAAATAACATCAATACAAATTAACTTACCTCTTTTTGTACCTCTTTCCGAATGGAAGCGGTGTCAATAGCCTCCCTATTCTTCTTGAACCAATATTCAACATTATAATTTTTTTGCTTACGGACTTTTTCCAATTTTGAAGCAGATACGAGCTTGTATTTACAGCCCCGTGGGGCACCAACATGCAATGTTATGGGCTCCTAGGAATGTACTTCCTCTCTGTGTTTATTGAATGTGCGACACTTAGTGCGTCGTAGACCATTTCATTTAGTAGCCAAACAATAAAAAAGGTTCCTCCCATTATCATCCTTGGTTACTTTATAAGTTAAGTCCTCTCGAAATGGTTACCGAACAAAATATTTAGTTCACTACTAACAATATTAGAGTATCTACCTAGTAAACAAAACTTCCACTATTCAAATATGATTGAAACCTATAATATGATCATATCTTATTGAAAGAAATGATGTGCTCTGTATCTAATGCCTGTAGGGAAAGAAAACCCTGCAAAAAATAACAAGATATTATTATCTTAGAAAATATTATATGCAAGAATCAAATCATTAAAAGGTTCACTGCTAAAGGCAAAGTTCCCACCAGGGCATAGTTCCAGGTCGTTTTCTCAGGACAGAGTTCCTCTCATGGGACAGAGTTCCTCCAGGGAAGATTTCCATCCATGGGTAATGGTTCCTCCAAGGCAGAGTTCCATCCAAGAATCTTGTTCCAGCAAAGAATCCTTCCAGGTTGTTGTCTCAGGACAAATCCTGCTAAATTTGAAGCAAAGTTCCTGTTGGGTAGAGTTCCTCTTGGGGGAAGAGTTCATCTCATTGGGAAAATTCCTTCCCATTGGGAAGGGTTCCTCCTAGGTAGAGTTCCTCTTGGGCAGAGTTCCTCTGGGGGAACCTCCAGGTCAGAAGACTTCCTTTCATGTGGCAAGGTTATTCCAGGGCAGAGTTCCAACCAAAATTATGTTCCTTCCAGGGTAGTGTTCCAGGTTGTTGCGTTCCCTAGGGCAGAGTTCCCTCCAAGTTGCAGCAAAGTTCCTATCGAGGCAGAGTTCCAAGCCAGATGAAGGTAGAGTTCCTTCAGGGAAGAGTTCCCCTCGGGAATAGTTCGAGAAAATTTCCTCCAGGGAGGAGTTCCTTCGGGTAGTTCCTCTAGGGCATAGTTCATCTAGCAGAGTTCCCCAATGCATAGTTCCTCTCGGGCATAGTTCCCTTGGGATAGAGCGCCTCTGGGAAAAGTTCCTTTGGAGCATAGAGTTATAGTTCTAAATTAATTAAAATGTCTTGGGCCATAGTTCCCCTGGTAGAGTTCCAACCAAACGAATGCCTCTCTAGAGTTCTTGCTGGGGCAAAGAGTTCCAGGTCATTGTCTCGGGGTAAGGTTCCTCGTATTTTTAGAGTTCCTCGGGGCAGAGTTCCACCTAAGGTGAAGCAAAGTTTCATCCATGTGAGGCAAAGTTCAAGCCATATGAAGGAATAGTTCCTACCGGGGCAGATAGTTCTGGGTCATTATCTCGGGGCAAAGTTCCTCGTATTTTTAGAGTTCCCAATGGATTTGAGAGTTCCATCCAAGATGAACACAGAGTTCATGTTCCTACTGAGGGGCAGAGTTTTTTTAGGGCATAGTTCCACCAATGCATACTTCCTTTGAGGCGGATTTCTAGCCAAGAAAGATACTCCTATCAGGACCTCCTTGGGTGACAATGGACACACATTCTTGGGTACCTCTTAGTTAGCATTGAGATTGTTTTCATAGCTTTGGCTGGATTTTTTATGTGATAGGTGAATTTACAGATGAGACAAATCTTATGCAACCCTCCTAGACTAGTTGATCCTACTATGTTGATTGCTACATTCTTTGAAGTTAATACATTGCTATTGAAGATAATTCCCATGGATATAAACTGATAATTTGACATACTTTTGAAAAATATGTATCAAGTTGCAATCTTTCAGACTATTTGTTCCAATGGTTCTATTATGGGTATAATGGCCAAAGAGTAGTGGTAGGAGAAATTCGTTCAACAATATAGGAAGATAAGAGTGTAACTAATATGGGTTGTCATAGATGGATTTCTAACACAAGATGAGTATTAGAAGGAGATGTGTCTTGTGTTTTAAGACATGTTAAAGCCCGTGCCTGACATGTGTCTGGGTGTGTCTTGTGCCCGACACGTCTGATATGGACATGAGGCCATTAAATTATTTCCCAAAGGGGTAGTTGTTCTTAGAATTTTAATAATCATGGATCATGAGAAGATGCAATTTAAGGTTGCTACCTTCTAGACAAGAGAAGGTAAAGATGAAGACAACATTCAAGCTCATGAGTATGCTTCAACAACCATCAATTTTTTTTTCAATAATGTTCATACTTTAAATATTGTTGAATGCTATAAGCAGAATGGATAGGTGATCTCTAAAGAACTTCTCTATACAACAATGTATGTTGGGGAACTACAAGGACTAATTTCAAAGCTCGCTAAGTAACTAAAGAAAGAAAATGACGTAAATGAGGCTAAATATAATAAAATTCAAGAGTTAAACGATATAATAGTCAATTTAGACCCTAATACTAAAAATGATGATTCTGTAAGGCATTGATGGAGGCAAGAAATGTTGAGATTAAACGATTGATGACAAAGTTTGGAACTCTAGATTCTGATCATGTAAAACTTCAGAGTTAGTTATTGCTTATGAGGTATGAAAAACATTGATTACTGAGAATACCAGAGAATACCAAAGTCAAGGAGTACTCATACCATCTTAACATTCATGTCATAGCCTTTATTAGTGAAAAGTGATTAATTGAAGACATATTTAAAGATTGTAAAGACAAATTAAGAAGTGGAGATCGTAAAAAGATTATATAATTCAAGTTAGAAAGATACCAAATTATTTAGGCCATAATGAAAAATTCATCCAAATCATCAAGCAATGATGAAATTTTAGATGATTGAAATGAGGAATAAAAATTTTCTTTCCAAAGTAAAATTGGTGAGTTTACTAGCAAACGTTATAATTAGAAAGCAAAATTTTTATTCAGAAAGAAAAGATAAATGGTCTAAATTTTTCTTTGAAAGAAAATAATTTAAATACTCGAAACTTTCAAGGTCAACTTTCTATGAAAAAAATATTACAATTTTAAGGGAATCAACATAAAAGGATAAAAAGTCTCTATATGAAGCATTAAATCAAGTTACAAATAAATAGTGTATGATTTCATTTATACATTTTCTAGGGGATGAAACTATTCATCAAATGAGTTTTCATGGCTCATTTGATTCTTTCGATCTTTTGATGTACAATGTTCAATCAAGTGTATATAAGATATGGAGTGACATATTTAGAAATGATGATATTATTGGCCAATTAATAAAGTTTCTTTATAGTATGTCAATACTCTTTACTTCCATATGAGTGTCCATCATAGAACACCAATGATCATGAATGTTGTGAAATTCATCAGTAAAAGGAGTTTGATTCCATATCCCAAAATAAATGTAATGCTATTGATCATGTTATTAAATCCTTCAAGGATGTGCTTATTTATTTTTCCTCATAAAAAGTGCACAACCCATTTTATTAAGTGTAAACCACATTGTGCATAGACCTAAAGGCCTTTTATCCATGCAAGTAAACATGGATACAATAGAGCTCATAAGAGCAATGAAGCTGAAAAAACAACAAGAAAAAAATCTTGTCACAAAGCTTCAAAATAATGTGAAAGGCACATTACATAAACAACTCAAAGAGCACAAAAAAGAACACCTAGCCGAGCCATAGGCAGACATGTTGTGCACAGAGCTCCAGAAATATGGATACTGCATCGAGCAGAAGCCAAAGGAATGGGTCAGCTCCAAGTTGAAGCCAACCAAATCACACCTTGTGCTTGGATGGAGAAGGCACCTAATCCCACGTTGCTATACCCTCCACAAACCTCGATAAACCACCACGAAACATTTCCCCCGACCATTCCACTATCATTGTAAACCAATGTCAACCAATCCCACTGCCACCAGAATAAGAGAGCCATCATTGTAAACCTCTCTGTCACAAAGGAGAGGTGAAAAGGGAGGCTAGGGTAGAAACCATAGCCGCTTGAATGAAGAGGAAAAATCGACTCTAAAAACCCTATGTTGCAAAGCACAAAAGGAAAAAAACCTCTTTGATAAGGACACATTTATACTTTTGTGTAAACTAGTATTACAGTCCCCTTGGATTACTACTAAAAGAATGCTCAATGCATAATATCACACCTTTGATTTGATGGCTTGTAGAAATAACGTTGGAGGATTGAAACTAGTCAAAGACTCTTACTGCACAACAAGTCGCAATCACTTGAACCCTATTTTCAAATTAAATTTTGTTATCAATGATGTTCATGAGGCAATGTCTCCTAAAGCAGGAATGGTTCCCTAGGGCAGAGTTCCATCCAAGTTGCAGCAAAGTTCCTGTCGAGGTAGAGTTCTAGGCCAAATGAAGGCAGAGTTCCTCGAGGGAAGGGTTCCTTTAGGGCATAGTTCCCCGGGACAGTCTGAGTTCCTCCGGGCAGATTTCCTCTAGGGCAGGGTTCCTCTAGGGCATAGTTCCCTTGAGGAAGAGTTCCCCGGGACGGTTTGAGTTCCTCTGGGAAGAGTTCCTCTCTGGCATAGTTCCATTGGGACAGATTTCCTCCGGGTAGTTCCTTTGGGGCATAGTTCATCTGGCATAGTTCCTCGAGGCAGAGTTCCTCTAGGGAATAATTCCCTTGGTACAAAGTTCCTCTGGATTAGAGAGTTACAGTTCTAAGTTAATTAAAAGGTCCCGGGCTAGAGTTCCCCAAGGCAGAGTTCCAACCAAATGAAGGCCTCTCTATATTTCTTGTTGGGTCAGAGAGTTCCAGGTCCTTGTCTTGGGGAAAGGTTCCTCATATTTTTAGAGTTTCTGGGGCAGAGTTCCACCCAAGGTGAAGCAAAGTTCCAGCCATATAAAGACAGTTCCTGCAGGGGTAGAGAGTTCCAGGTCATTATCTCGGGGCAAATTTCCTCCTATTTTTAGAGTTCCCAATGGTTGAGAATTCCGGCCAAGATGAAGGCAGAGTTCATGTTCCTACTGAGGGGCAGATTTTCTTTAGGGCATAGTTCCACAGTGCATACTTTCTTTGAGGTAGATTTCGAGCCAAGAAATATATTCCTGTCGGGACCTCCTTGGGTGAAAATGGACACACATCCTTGGGTACCTCTTAGTTAGCATTGAGATTTTTTTCATAGCTTTGGTTGGAGTTTCTATGTGAGAGGTGACTTTACAGATGAGACAAATATTATGCAACCCTCCTATAATAGTTGATCCTACTACATTGATTGCTACATTCTTTTAAGTTAATACATTGATATTGAAGATAATTCCCATGGATATAAACTGATATTTTGACATACTTTTGAAACATATGTATCAAGTTGCAATCTTTCATACTATTTGTTCCAATGGTTCTATTAGGGGTAGAATGGCCAAAGAGTAGTTGTAGGAGAAGTTCGTTTAGCAATATAGGAAGATAAGACCGTAACTAATATGGGTTGTCCTAGATGGGTTTCTAACACAAGATGAGTATGAGAAGGAGATTCATCTTCTATGATATTTGGAGAAGGAGGCTTCTCGCATTGTGTGTTGATTACAATACGAATGATTGCAATTCTCATTGGTACACGAGCAGAAACCGCTTAAACATGAAGAAGAGGCAGAAGACATAGTTATGAAATTGTTAAAAATCCACAAGAGGATGCGGTCATTGAACCTTCCGAAGAAAATGTAAACTTTATGGACAACCTTTTCCAATAGGAGCCTCCACTCGTAGAACTTGTCAATGCTACGCTAGCTACAACACCTTACTCTTTAGTATATATAAAGCACAATGATTCATATAGTTATAGTGGCATGAACAAGTTATGGGTTACCATTGGGTAGTGATCAACTATCATTGGTATTAGTCTCTACCAAGGCTTTGAGGTTCAAGTCGTTGAGAGGGGAGGGAATGTATTTTTACCATATTAATGATGTGCAATAAATGACTTTATTTTACATGTATGGCTATAGGACTATGAATTTAGGTATTGGGATCAATTCTACCTGGCTCGTATGCTTTAAGCTCAAAGAATTTTAAAGAAGGGGATGTTGTGTCCCTACCATAACCATGATTAGACTTATGGACATGTTTCATGTACTTACTATAGCAGTCTGTTGTTGGGTTTCATAAACTATTAATGTAAATACATGCCATTTTTGTATAATCAGGCCCATCAATATTAAGTGATTAATAAGAGACTAGTGATAGAATTAGAGATAGCTTTGGGACAAATATTTCTGAGAGGTTAGGGTTCCCTAAAATTAGTTGGTGGATTAAAGGTATAGTTAGATAGATGGACCTATTAGTTGAATTTTTTTTTTCAAGGAAAACATCACGGGGAAAATCCTAAGTACTCCTCTCCAGTTGTGGATGGTATCCAATGCAAACTTGTTAGCATTGATTATGATGCTTGATTTGGGTAGGGACATCAAGCGAGGCATGCAATAGAGGAAACCAACTTGAGGGATCGACCTTGAGACCTCTTGCATAAAGCTCAAAGAACTGAATCACATGAGTTACCCATCAAACTCCATTCCTTGAATTATAGTCAGATATCTCTTATTATTTCTCAACAGGTGATATTATTCACTTAGGCAATTCCAATACTCAAACTAGGTCTTTACAAATACTTATGCATGATCGAGTTGAGGATGCCCTTTGTCTTCAGGACATTTACCTAGACTTCGTGTGTCTACACATGATTTCAAGGATAGGCTTGGCCCCTTCACAACATATAGGAAACACCTTCCTCAGCTAGGCGAGCCACATGAGTTGCTTTTTGTGAATTTTCCAAGTGTATATCTCTTCTCCTATTTCCCTCATGGTTGTAGGGCTAGTGTGGTTGACTATGTCTTGGCCAAGCAAGATCAAATTCTGGTATTCAACACCTTGTCATTTTCACCCTCTCTCCCCAGTGCAAACCATGCTCTCATTACCTTCTTGCTTTGTGGTGCCCTTTTCTTCTGGCAATGATCCCTTTAGAGGCTCCTTAGATAACCATCTATTTGAATGAGGGGTTTTCAAACTATCAGTTGCTATTGTTTTACTTTAGGCATATAGATCACATCTTAAGGCAGGGGAGTTCAAGCATATGTTGGGTTACTTGATGATTGTTAGAATTATGCATAGAATATAGAAACAAAACTCTCGGAAATATAATTGTTTTGGTAAGTAGAATTTAAGATTATGCGCCACAAGAAAATTTAAGGAAACCAAACATTAGTGAATAGTAAATGATAAGTTTTTACAATCCCAAGAGACTCAAACTTTAATGAAATCCATTGTATATGGATACAAAACCATGCTTCCATCTTCCATGAAAAGCAAGATCTACAAAATCATGGAGAGTATATGGATATAAAATCATTCTTCCATCTAAATAAATTATAATTTTGTATAACTAGTACTATAACACCATGGCATGCCTTAACCAATACAAAAAAAAGAGAGGAAATTATGAAAACGGAAAAGAATTTTCTAATTTAACAATTAAGCCCTCTTCGAAGCTTTTCATAGCACAGTTTTTAATGAACAAACCTTTAAAAGAAAATCAATCCTTTATTGACTTGGCCCTCGATAATAGGGACTAGCTGAAATATAATAGAAAAATACATTGTGAACCAAATAGTCTCAAACGGATGCACAATAAACAAGTATTGAAAAAGATAGATGGTTCCAATAAGTTGATTATTTTTCATCAACTACAACAAATATATAATATTGTTGTGTTACATTCTCATAATGTAGATTGAGAACATTTGACATAAATTTGAGATAAATTCTGCCATGGTACAAAATCTTAAAGAAAGCATCTGACATATTAAATAATGCAAGCACGGAGTTGGAGTTCTAAAAAATAGAACATTAGAGAATATCAAATTATTATTGAAATAGGATCAAATATCTCAACAAAAAAAAAGAAAATTAGAGAATTCAACTTTATAAAAATGACCAAAAAACCTTGTAATTTACAATTGGGAACATTGTGGAAAAGAGTAGGAGTTATAAGTATGCCTTCTTCCTTGATGTTCAACTCATTAATGAATCCAACCAAGGAGATGGACAAGTACCTTCAATTTTTTTTACAATAACTAATCAATTATTAAGAACTTAATCCTCCATAGCCCACTTGGGGTAGAATATAGGGTGAATGGGAGCAATGTTAAGGCACTCCTTGTGTTAGGTCAGCGTTTCAAAACTCAGTGTGCACTAGCTTACAAAAAAAAAGAACTTACTGAAGATGTGTGGATTAAATCCTTCACCATTGATTTCTCCCTCATCATTTCAATCTTGCAAAACATTAGCCTTAAGTCTAGGTTGATGGAAAAATCACACAACCACCCCAATAGATTCACATTTTGTGAGATATCTAATTTAAGGAGAGCTATCCATTCGTGTGATATGGATTATGACAACAATCAGAAGTACATTTTCATGTTCATGAGAATACAGAGAAGCAGAGGAAGGAATGGGAATAAAAACACTCTAAGGGACATAAACACATAGATCAACTGGTGCAATTGGAATACAAAGTGAAGTTAATGTCCATCTATACCCTTGGTTTAGAGCATTGTTATTAATAGCTTCACATTACAATTCACATAACTCAGAAGATGTTGATTTTCACTACATTTGTTGATTCTTCTATTGAAACTAGGGTAAACATTCACTCATCTTTTCTTTTTATATTTCTTACCCTTTATCTAAAAAGAATTTTTTTACCCAGTTTCACCTAGTTAATCTCAAAAGAGTTATTGATTCCATTCAATAGTAATAATAAAAAAGATACACGATTTCTTTCGTTACACCTTTAACTTAAAAAGTTTTAAATTCTCATTTCCTACTCCAGAATTTCAAAAAGTTAAAAGCTTCTCAATCCTAAATTGATTTTCTTGATTTGTATTGAAAAAAATAAAAATAACATAATTAGGTTTGTGAGCAAATTGTAAACAAACTATGTGATTTGTATGAACAAAAAAGAAATCCATGAGATTTGTATGAACAAAAAATTAAATCCATAAGATTTATATGATTTATGAAAAAAAAATATGATTATCAGATTTAATTTACATGTCCTTAGCTTTAATTATGTGTAGGTTGTCAAATAAGTAAAAATACATTGCTTTAAAACATATAAATAGACAGATTTAGAAAATAATTTAAAAAAAATAATAGATACAATATTCTCATTTCTTACATTTAGGAAAAATAAGAGCAATAATCCCATTGTTAACAATGAGAATGAATGGCCCTGAATCCTTGAACATTAAAAAATTAAAAAGAAAAAAGTTCAAAACTCACAAAAACCCAAAAACCAAACCCAACACTTCAACCAAAAACCCCAAGATCATGAGAAGGTCATACTAGTAGTGTTATTAGAAGGTAAAGAGGTGTAACCAGTAGAGGAGACAACGCCCCCTCGAGTGGCCTCCATTGCAATAAATTTTCAGGATATGAATACTAAGAATAACCAGTGGAAATATTGGGCACATAGAGACGCAAAAAATGATGAATATATTTTGTGCAAGCTATTACCATAAACAAGCAGATATGCAATAATTCAATTGCAATTATAGCAACATAATATTTTCAGGGTTATAATACCAAGAATAAACAGTGGAAATGTTGGGCACTTGAAGGACCAAAGGATGGGATAGGATTTTCCTTCACGGATTTCTCATTCCAATGGGCATTCATTGCACAGGGGTTACTTTTTATGAGAACTGAGCTAAAACAAAGCCCACATAATCAAAATTATAACGATACTATCCTGAAACTAGAAACCGCAGTTTACCGTTTAAATTTATCACTGTAAATGCTTTATTGATAATTAAGAGTGTATTCATACATAATTTAACCTTGTCATACATAAGAATCTATAACTTTCAAGCACCATAAGATCATACATGTTGCATTGCCACAGAACAAGCATGAACAAAATTGAAAACCATGGTATTCTTGAGAGTAAGAGCATTAATAGAGAAGCTTGGAAGTAACGGTAGACAAAATTAAGGCTGGCTGGCATCACCATTTATTTATTTATTTAAATGCATTAAGAAACACTGAAAGTGGGCGTTCACAGGAGTCCTGTGTGAAACACTAAAAAAGACCTATCGTGGCTCCATACATTGTAACAAGTAAATTCACAGACTAACTAATATACTTGTACTATATTAATAGTATAGAACACTAACTAAACCAGCCCAGATTTGATCATCACCAGATCTCATCAATGAACTCTGCCATACACAAACAACATAAAACCTGCATTAGTCCAAATTAAGAACGATATTTGTTATAAAAAAAAACAGACAGACAAATGAACTAATTTGCACAGAGATCCCATCAGAATGTAAGAATCAAAAAATAATGAAAGAGACAGAATTGGCAAACATACTTAGAACAGTCGACGTTAGGGTTTATAGGCACATTGAGGTCGGTGACCTGGCAGAGACCCGGCAGATTGGCAGCCTTGTCCAATTTGACCCCAAATGAGTTTGCTTGATTCTTGAGGCAGTTACAGAGAGCCTGTCTATCAGGGGTGGCCTGAGCTTGAGAGTCCAACCCCTTAACAGCAGGACAACAGGGCGGAGCAGGAGTGGCCGCATTCCCTATGAGGTATCCTGCGCATGGAATGAGAGCAGTCACAACCTGGTTGCATGACATCGCACCCTCCGTTGTCACTACACCCCACGCTGTCATCGTTACCGCCACAAGCCCAACCAAAAACGCCACTTTAACCATCCCATTCCCAGCCATTTCTCACGCCCCTCTTAGTGACAAGAACAAACAGAAATTATATGACTCCACTCAAAGCCGACGTTCAAATGCTGAGATACACAACAAACTCATCAGGATTCCCAATATATAGTAGAAACGACCCATATAATCCAATGCATGGCATCAAATGTCAGATTCGGTGAGAGTGAGACATCAACGACTCATAAATAATTCGTTTTGCAATAGATTTGGTAAGACATGAGCGATGGGCAGTTGGATGACAATTTTCAGTGTAAAAAGATTTGAATTCCTACAAAAAAAAATTTGAATTTGTATGGTGTTATTAATTTCTTGTCATTGATATGGCACAAGTTAAGTGTCATAAATAAGTAATAAGTTATCTATTATCTGTTGTCTGTCATAAAGTTTTTTATCCATACATCAACTAAAAGTTATCTATGCATTAGCTACCAGTGAGTTATCTACTCATCAACTACTATTATTTTTTATATTTTTTTTTCTTTTATAATTGTTTATTTCAAATTTTGAACAACCGTTATAGAATCAATTTGGATGTCTCATCCTCGTGAAATCTAAGAAAAGCATAACTGCTAGTCCACCTCAAATTATAGCCTGAGCTTATCTCGATTGATGATTCCCTCTATTCAATAAGCATGGAGCAAGATCAAATGTTAACTAGAAATCAGCGATCAAAATAAGGATGACCTATAAGATATAAACACCTATCAATATAATAATTTGAATAAATTTAATTGTTAAGAATTTTTATTTTTTTTAAATTATAAATTCAAATCCAAATAAAAACAATACAACTAAAATCACATCATAAAAAAAAATTACAGTAGGAAACTAGTCCCAATCTACACGGTCATCTTCGGCAACAAAGAGATCCACAGAGCATACCCGTGAACAATTTCCTCATATCCGTGAGCATACCTGTAAACAATTCCCTCACGGGTATGATCGGCGGCAACAACGGCGCCACTGCTTCAGCGCAATCTGTCAGCTATATATCGTCGTTGGTGCGTAGAACCTGCAAGACTTGACACTTGACAGCTGCAACCCTAAGAACCTACTTAACATCTAAATATTTGTCAAGGGCATTTATCAAGCGTCATCGAGTATTCCTTCTGCTGCAGGTGCAGCTATTGGTTTCCATACACGTATGCTCTCTGCCTTGTTGTGTTCATATCTCCACAGTAAAACAGACTATAATATCACATGATATCTCAAGAAGATTATAACACCTTATATCACATTAACAATAACCACATAAAAATGTGGTTGTGGTTGATATTTTGATAGACGAATATCAACTATATACTATATTGTTTGACAATGAGTTTTCTTTTAATTTCAAACCCTATCTATTTTAAACCTGGATCTATCAAACACAAGAGGGATCCAAATTTTTTAGATGCATTTTTTTTAATTACACTAATATGTATTTATATCTTAGAATTGGGGTGGACTATCATCTATGATTTTCCTAGATTGGAGGAGAATGGGACAAGTGTATTGTTTTATGGTCATTGTTAAAAAAATCAAAATAAACAATTATAAAAATATATAGTTATTCAAAATTCAAAATATATATATAATAACTCGTAGTTGATGCATGGATAACTTGTTCATGGCACTTAACTTGTGACCTATCGGTCTTCAGTGGCCAAAAGTTAAGTGGGCTAGTCTTAAATTTTTAACATGCCTAATAGATGTGGGTTTAAGATGGGTTTATGTTGATTTTTATTTTTATTTTATTTTATGAGCCAACATGAATTTTTTAATAACTTTTTATTTGGTTTTAAATTTTTATTTTATGAGTCAACATGGATTTTTTTTTTTTAATTTATAACTTCACATGACGTTTTTTAATTACGTTTTATTTTTGGTACATAAAATTATGTTACTTAACAACATCTCCCCATACTAGGCTGTAGAGCACCTCCTATTCTTGATAGAATAATCATTTTTCTATCTAATTTTATTTATTAAAAATTTTTCTATCCAATTTTACTTATTAAAGAATTTATTAACTTCCTAAGATTCATGTTTTTTCCATTATATTTTATGAAATGTATTTTATAAAATATATTTTTTCGTAATAAACAAAATAACAAAAATTCAAATATTTCACAATCAATAATTAATTATTTTAATTATTTCATTGTTCCCTAAAAGATTATCATACAAATTGTGATATATGCAATATCGAATCTCCTATGTACCTTATCATACACCATTCACAATCTTTATGTTTAGAGATTTCATATTCCAACCAACTCTAAAAATCTAGGGTAGGATTATAGTATTGGATATCTCAAATGGAAATGGCCTAGAGTGGAGGAATTCATTTGGGATGTTAAGTGGTTAGTTTTTTCTTCCGATCAAAATGGTTAGTTTTTTCTTCCGATCATAAAACATTTATTTATGCATCCAAAGATATCTACCCAAAACAATAAAGTTTTAACTGAACATATCAGGATGAAATTCAATCCAACATAATACATATTACATTTTGACCCTCAGGCATGCCAAACGATTGGATGTTGGATGCTTCCATTGTTTGAATGATCAGTTCATCCTTCTCCCCTCTCACATCACTATCATGTCACTTACCCTCGTGCTACCTCTTAATGACACCATGCTATGTGCTCCAAAATTGGCATTGCTCTCTTTCCGTGACATATTTCAATGCAATAGATGCTTAAGGGTCATGGGGATGTCACTCTTCTTATTGAGCAAAGGAGAAAATTTGAATTTCCCAATGCTTGTGATGATCTTTGTGGTAGCAAGCATCTATTGTTACAATGATCTCATCCTAGACATTAGTTTTGTGCTTTCTCAAATACATTTTTGAATGTCCTTGGTAAGTTACATGTTATTTATGTGTTGAGAAGGGCTTTTTGGCGAATTTCGAAAGTAATTGATGAAATGCCTCCAAAGAAGAAATTTGAGAATAAAATGTCTCCAATGACACATGATAGAAATCATGAAATTGGAAGAGGATTGCTTCCTAGTGCAATACTGCTAAAAAAATTGCAAAGTTGTGATTGAAGGCATGAAATGATTATCATATAAAAATAAGAATTTTAGTGAAGGATGGTACTTCTCTAAAATAGAAAATACATCAAACATCCTAGGAAATTGAATATTGATTGGCTAAAACCCTTTTCTAACCATATACATCTAGGATTTAGGAGATGTTCAAGTATCCCAACTCGATGGAATGATCAAAGAGGGATGTGTGGATCGTGCCCACCTAAAACCTTTCACCCTGCAATTAGGTTAAGTTGCATAACTTCTATTATAGGGGTATTATATATTATGTTTACCTTTGTTTTTGTTTATTCAAGTCAATAGAGCTCAATAGTGGAGATGAGCCAATCAATTCAGTTGCGTCGAATTGAATAAGACATTATCAAGGGTTTAAAAGAGTCTTTAGTCAGTATAGCCGTGGTATAGCCAAGTCAATCTCTATAAGTATGGAATTTTAAACTTAGTTTTTTTAGTCAAGAATTACCTTTTTTTGTGGTTGTTGGGATCTTTTTGTAAATATATTTAAATTGGTAAAATATTCAAGACATAGTAAGTATAGGTTTAGTTGCATTGTTGTGTTCACTAAACTCACATTATCATGCATGCTAGTGTGTTACCTTAGTGTTTTGTAAGTTAAATTACCCAAGTGAATATGACGTGGTAGTGGTTAAACAAGCAAGTTGTATGCTTGATTTTGAAATATATGCATGATGTCAAGATTTTTTTTTGTTAAGTTACAACAAGAATCTATTAGTAAATGCACTATGATATGGTCACATGGCCAATAATTGGTGATTGAATGTTGTTATCGAATGCATTCAATTTATATAAGCATAACTCTACCAACTTTTCGATTATTCAACAGTTCAAGAATTGATTATTGGCTAAGTGTTTTAGTCATATAGAGACAACATCACTTCCTATGTTTTAGTCCTAGAGACCAACAAGCAAAGATCTCGTAGATTATCTAATGCCTACCAATCATATATTCAAGAAGAGAACTAAGTATACAAAACAAAAGAATGATAAGCATTCACATCACTATAGAGTGAAATAAATTTGTGAAAGAGGATGCCATTGGCGCCAGAGTTCATTAGTGTGGGAATTTCAAGGGGAAGTTGGAGTATGCATCGACTATACAACATCGATTCACTGATGTAGAGATGTTCCTAGAATCCATTCAGGACTATAACATGCATAAGGTCTAATTTAGTAAAATGATGAAGAGGATAGAAGTTGTTGATGAAGTCCAAGCATTGCCGCCCTCTTGCCTCCTAAATTTCTTAAGTCTCCCGACCTTATCTCTACATAGCATGTGTAGCACTTCATAAAGTTTCTAATAAGGATGGTGCACCAAGGTAAGTTATAGTTTGACTAGCTTTACCCTCTTTTGCTAGAGCATATCTAGGATCTCATGGGCCATCCCATGGATGGACCAAAGGTCCACATAGATTTCTATCCACAAAAGAACAAAGAAATCCCAAGAGGGTGATTTATACACTTGGTATGGGACTCATAGGGTCCATAAAGGGGAGGGTGTTTCTTTGATGAAATCCATAATTGTTCAAATTGAAACCCAAATGCTTACATGTTAGGTTATGAGAAAAAAAAAGAGTGCATATAACCTTGACATCCTTTCAACAATGGAGGCCTATGCAGATGCTAAGCATTGAGAAATTAGTGTTATTTCTTCCTAAATAAGTTTATCAAATCTATTAATGAAGCCGATGCCAAAGTACCAACTTCAACTATGGATCCCTTTTAGTTGCATTTCTATGTTCAACTGGGAAGTGCAAAAAGACCATGAGTTGCTTCAATAAAAGAGGTATAATATGTTCAACTGGGAAGCATTCATTGCATGGTAAAATAGAATGTTGGAGGTCACACAATATGAGTTAAGGTTCCCCACCTAGACCATTAATTTTTATTAGAATTGGTTAAAATTTTATGCAACATGTGATGATATCTATGTTCAACTATGAATTATGGAAATGACACGAGTTGCTTCAGATCCTTTGCTTCTTCAATCGCTGCAACTTTCGGATTAAATTTGTGGGGAAGGGATCTCAGAACCCTTTCAACCACCCGTTGATCTTCGATCTTTTCACCATAGGTATTCAGCTGATTTACAATCCCCATGACTTGGGTCATGAAAGAATCTACTGAGTCTGATTCTTTCATCTTCAGATCTTCAAAATCTCTTCTTAGGTTTTGGAGTGTAGCTGTTTGTACCTTACCAGCACCCTGGTATATGGTCACCAAGGTATCCCATGCTGCTTTGACATGTAATGAAGCTGATATCTTTGGAAATATGCTGTTATCCAAAGTGTTCATTATGAGATGCAGTGCCCTTGCATCCTTCTTCCTGTGCGCTCGCAGGACATCTTTTTTCTGCATTTGAAAGGGCTTGAAAAGCTGTGTCATTAGCTGGTTCGGAATAGCCATTCACGACATATTCCCACACATCTTCTGACCTGAGATAAACCGCCATCCTCGTGGCCCAGACATCATAGTCCTTTTTTCCCGTAAGAGGAGAAATCTGAGATTGATTGTGACTGCTAGTAGCCATAGACGCTGCGGAGTCTTTCACTGGCTTTTTTTAAAACAATCTCCTTCCTCTCTTTTTTTCAAAAAAAAATATCTCCCTCTTAAATAAAAAAGATTTTTGAAAATATCTTCTTCTCTTGTAAAAACAAATTCTTACTCAAAGAATCTCGTGAAAGAGAATAACTTCGTGAAAGTAAAAAACAATCACTCTCATGTAATAAAAAAAAACAACTTCTTGCCCTAATTATCTCGCTTTGGTCTATAGGGAGGGCGCCATAATTCCCAATTTTTTTTCCCTTTATCTCCCTAAATTGTCGCGCTTTAGACTATAGGGAGGGCATGATAATTTCTGTAAAAAGAATATTTTTATTTGCAAAATACTTCAAAGCTATAGCTTTGGCTTCTCCTGAACTCTCACTATCGATCTTCTCCTAAGCTCTGATACCAAACTGAAGGATGGAGGCAGAAATAAAACAAAAGATTATGTAGAATGAGCTACGGCTCTTCAATATTTATTCATAAACCAAGATCAACTGATGTAATACAAACCAAAATGTAATGTGTATTTAAACACTTATGGAAACCCTAAAAACTCTAACCTAGCTTTTGCATGCATGCAAAGCATGCTGTTGCATTTATTAACTGAATGTCAAAATAGGAACAGATGTAAAAGCTAAGTTAACTGAAGTAATTACTATTTCTAACATGATCCAGGTTGTCATACTCTACAAGTCACGAGATCCCAAGAGTGGGGATGATGAGGAAATGGTGGAGAATTTGTTCAATTGCCTATGTAGTTTGGGTATGCCCGTGGAAAACATGGAGATATTGCATCCCATGATGGAGATCGGAAGAACGGATCTAACATGGAGGTTGACGGAGCAGATACTGATGTGAAAGAATGCTTGCGAAATAACCCTAGCTATGAAATGACTACCGTGATGTTGTGGCATTGTGGATGATGGATGTCCTGTGCTTAAGCTAGGATGGCGTGTGTTGATCCGAGATGCCCAAGAAGATCTAGATTGTTGCAGAAGTGTGAGCCCCGTGAACAGAGAGGAACCGCCATTGGGGTGTGTGTTCTCATGAAGGATAGCGTAAATCTTGGCTCTCGCATGGATTGTAAATGCATGTATCTGTTATTGGATTTATTCGATCTGGTTTTTTGAGGCTGCAGAATAGTGCGATTTCCAGGTCAATGACTAATTAGAGCAAGTGGTTGGAGATCCATGTTTTCCAGAGCCGAGGTGTTGTATGGTTACTAAAAGTTGTTGTCTGTGTGTGTGTGTGTGAAGGACACCAGAAAGGAGTTGACAGTGTTGTGTTGGTCGAAGGGATCCGTCATTCCTTGAAAAAGGATTGGATCGAGCAAAGAGATTTGTGTGAAGGACCCACGTTTTGGTGGGACGCACATTTTTCTTTGGAATGAATAGATGTTAAGAATTGTAATCTCATTGGTCATTAGTGCATTAATTAGTAGTTGACTAGTTAGTTGGTTAGCTTCACTAGGACACTTTGATGTCCCATGGTATTTACCCGTGGTTTTGAGTGTGATGTAATCCTATATAAGCTTATGCTTAATAATGAGAAGGCAATGAATATTCCCACTTGTGTTCCATCATTTTCGGTTTTATAAACTTTAACATGGTATGAGAGATACATGGCATAATCCATAGCTATTGATTTGGGTAAGCCTTTTCACATAGTGGAAAGTACGTATATGCATCCGAACACATCGACGTGGAGGCGTGACCATCCTTCACAACATATGGCCGTATCTTTTTTTTCCCTTCTAGAGACGTTGACACAGTTGTCCCTCGTTGACACAGTTGTCCCTATCAGGAACCGCGACACCGTCCAAATAAACGAACCTACCCCCTGCTACATCGACGCAGTTGTTTTTCAAGCAAAGCGTGTCGATCACTGTTCACTTATATGGATTTTGGCTCGAGGCACTGTGCTAGCAAGACAGAGTGCAACGTTGTGTTAAAGGATCTGAATCCTTTATCAAATCTCTAGAACCAGTATTGAAGAGCAAGTATTGCTCACACTGAGCCAAAATATTGGACCATGTTCCAGCATTGTTCAGATCAGATTGAAGAAGATCGAGTCTTGCATAGATCGATCCAAGAAAAAGCCTGTGTAGAAAAGGGCAAAGAAGATCTGAAGTTTCCATCAAAGTTTCCAAGGATTTGAAGTTTGAAGGATCGCTGATATCGAAGAAGAAACGACCAAGAAGATTGAATCTTGAAGATGGTGCTAGAAGAGCTACCATAAGAAATTGAAGAGGTAAGAAATCTATTAACATCAATACTAGGATCATGGCGGACCTTTGATGGAGCCAATTATGATCAATGGGAATTAAAAATAAGAAATTTGTTGAGGTCACAAGATTTGTGGCATTTTGTAGTTGAAGAGGATCATATTGATCTAGCAGCATTTGAGGATTTAACAGAATTTCAAGAAGAAAGAAGACAACTTGTTTCCTTAAGTCGCATACAAAACAATATAGAATATTCTATTTTTTGTAGCATTTCCGAAGCTTATACTCCAAAAGAAGCATGGGATATATTGGAGTCCGAGTTTAGTTAAGAGGAACCGGTTGTAGAAGAAGATGAATTTGCAAGCCACGCAAAGCACCAGGAATCCCACAGTGTAGTGGAGGATAGTCAAGCAGACTATGTTTATGAGGCAGCCAATGATCATGTAAGCCCAATATTTTTTTTTTATCCAACTCTATTTGTTGATGACAATGAAAACAAACTTGTGAATGTAGCAGACCCCAGTGATGTGAGTGATAGTCTCTCAGAGAAAGAGACAGTTAATAGCAGCATAAAAGCCACACCAACAAATAGTCCATCACAGAACCAGAAAACCAGAAATTTGAGGGAGCTATATGAATAGAGTCATATTATTGATGAGAAACTATAGTATGCTCTGTTTCCCTGTCATCCCACAGTTTTTGAGGAAGCAGTAAAGGATGCACAGTGGGTTAATGCGAATGAGGAACACGAAGATGTGAATTCTCTCCAATAAGAGCTAAAAATCATTGAAATAAGGTGTTCATTGGTCAAGACTCTGAATGCAATGTTCGAGGTGGAGAATCGAAGGTGTTCACGATTGCATCAAAATATTTGTTTGAAAGCTCAAGAAATCATTGTATGGCCTGAAACTCAAGCATGCAATTGGTACAAGAAGCTGACGCCTGAGCTTATCTCGATTGTTGATTCTCTCCATCCAACGGGCATAAAGCAAAGTCAACCTTTGACTTTTCTCCATGCCTGTTAAATGGAGGGAATCAACAATCGAGATAAGGATCGCCGAAGATGACTCCTTTATGGTGAGCCAAGTATCAGTAGGTTGGCTCAGTTGGCCAGGACGTTCGAGCTAAAGGGTCTGGGAGCAGCAACACAAATCTTGGGCATGGAGATACACATAGATGGGAAATATGGTAAGCTTTTGGTTATCACAATAGTAGTACGTGGTAATGATAGTGAGGAAATTTGGTATGAATAATGTGAAACCATTAGACATCCTTTTGGCTTTCCATTCAGTAAGCTTTCTTCAAGTTTGTGTCTAGTTATAAGAAAGAAGAGATTGTGTCTAGAAAAAAACAATCTATGACAACAATTCACCATTGTCTATGGAAATTATCCTTCCACAATTTATGCAACATATTTGTTAAGAATAGGAAACTGTTGATAAAGCAATTAATATTTCAGTTGCATGTAACTGTGAAAAATATGTTATATAATGTTGTAGGTTCAAGAGGCAAATCGGCACGGTGGTGAGCCCCAAGTGGGGGCAGAAGGCTGTAAGCTCTGAGGGCTGTTTGTAAAGATCATGTTGTTGAACAATAAAATACTGTTGCCTTGCCAGTGGATGTTTCCCCTCCAGGAGATTTTACCACGTAAAAATTTGCTGTCTTTATGTGATTCTTATTGTTTGTGTTCTTGTTTTCTGTTTGCTGTGCACTCTCCAGATGGGCTTCGGCTGCCCAACAGATGCATGCTAACTTTAACTGGACTGCAACTCGAATGCTAATAATAGCACTAATATTTTACCTAATCTGCATTTTTGACAAACTATTTGTGCTCAGAATTAGCAACAGCAGTTGCAGCGCTGAATTGGAAAAACCCTGGCGATTGGGACTTTTGATGGTGCGCTGGCTATCTTCTCCGAGAGGTATATCAAGGGTGGCATAAATACGAGGGCATGACAATGCTTTGTTCCCATACGCAGGCAACAATCTTTCATGCTATCATTCATTCCTTAATCTTTGGCGAATTGGTAATGTCAAACCTGGGAAATCGAGAATGCAAACCTGGGAGATTGAAAATGGCAAACTATGGGGATAAATAGATCCAGTTGACGTACTGCATAAATAGTCTTTGGTAGTATTCAGAGTAACATCATGTTAAAAAAAAAGTAATAAACACCTAAACTTGATCGTAGAATTTGGAGCAATTACCTCACTGTGTAGATAAATAGATCCAATTGACCGACTATCAAAAACTGTTCGACCATGTCTGTCTAATACCGAGCGGCAAATGAACTGGGAAAGAAAGCCATATATTTGGGCGTGCCATGCAGAGTTGAATGGTTCAAAGAGAAGGGCATTTAAAAAAATCTAAAGTCACACATGCTCGAAGGATACATTACCAAAAACTCCTTCTAGCAAGACTCCACTTTCCTGTCAGGGCTCTCGAAATGGATTCTTGCTCCGTTAATCAATGGATGCTCTTTTGCGGTTTTGGAACGATCGTTTAGCAAGATTTTTCCAACTTGATTGAAGTTACACTAAAATGATTTTAATTTATTTTTCAAATCATATTGTGTATAAATTTGAAATTGCTTCAGCCTAACTTCACCTCCTGTTGTATTTCCAACCAAGCAAAGTTGAGGATTTTATCCATTGTGGATAGAGTTGGGGTTCTTACCCATTCTAAATTGAGTTGGGTTACCCATGTATCATTTATACAAATGTGTTAGTGTTAATCACTTTCAAGTGGGCTGCAGGTGAATTTAAGCTAAATGTTATGAATATGAGACATTGGGCTTTTAAAACTCATAATGAAATTGCAAAACAGCAGAATATTATGTTCGAACATATTTATAGAGAACATAATTCGCTTGCAGATAAGTTATCAAAAGAGGCACTAACAGGAATGGAAGGTCATTTGGTTTGGGAGGAATGGTGTGATAATTGCACTTTGGATAGTGGTATCACATATTTTTTTGATTAAACTCTTGGAGGGTGCTTGCTACAGTTGCCATCTGATATCTGCTGTTCCTTTTTTAATGTAATATGTCAGTTTTTTTGGTGGTCTGAACCTTTGTGGGCTTTTTGATCTAGGATGGATCTTGAAGTTATTTTTGTATATCAGAACTCCCTTGATAGTTCTGGTAATTGATTCTGGCACAGAATCTTAAACATCTTTGTATTATTTGATTCACATGAATAACAATAAGAGTTTTTTCGCTGGAAAAAAAAAATATTTAAATATTAACCATAGTAAAGAATAATTTCCCAACAGTATAACTATTTAAATGTCAACCATATTGATGTAAAGAATGAGAACAAAAATATGAGAGAACTAGAACAAAAATATTCTCATATTGGTAAACTTGGTCAGCTTGATCTAGATAAATCATTAAAATTAATTTCAAAATACAACTCTACATTACCAATATATTAACGAACCACAACTTTATGGTATTATAGAAATCCTAACAATAAGGCAAATAGAAATTAATATCTCCAACAGTAACTACCCAAATATAAGCTAATCTTTAACTAAAGAATTTTTATGGTATTATAGAATCCTAACAATAAAGCAAATAGAAATTAATATCTCCCACAATAACTACCCAAAAATAAGCTAATCTTTAACTAAAGAACTTTACCTAAAGAAAATGATCTCACAAGTTAAATTTGACCACCCCCTTATCAACGCAATCCGTAGAAATACTATACAAAACCATCCTCCATAGATATACAGCACAAACCCGGATATGTAGAAACTGGAAGAAAAATCACCTTAACCGGATCGAGCCCGGGACTTTCTTGAAAATGGGAAGGTCAAGTTTCATTGGGAGACAATTGAGTAATTTTAAAGAAACAAGAATATGACCATACTTACGATAGTTATTTCGATCTTTTTTATGATAATATTACCATCATAAATCCATTTTAAAAGGGGATCTACTCAGGCCGAGGGTCGAGGGTCGAGAAGTATCAAATCTTTCAGAAACCTCTTTTTAAACAGAAAATGTTGATAAAGTGTATAATGCAATATTGTTTATGGTTTTAATTTATCTAATTTATGTAGTTTTATATATATGTTGTTCTAAATATTTTAAATATAATTTGAGCACATTTTATTGTTTATGTAATATTTTATTATTTTTAATAAATGACATGTGTTAACTATAAGATGAGCACAGAAGGATTTACACATCTCCCCCTTACTGGGCTGTAGAATGTGTCTCTTCTGCCAATAAATTAAAATATTTAAAAATAGTATCTCTCCTAGTTATGTGTTTAAAATTGTAATATGGCTTTTTATTTTTAGATTAATGTATGGGTTTAAGGTAGGGTGTTTCAAAAAATTACAGTATATTTTTACTCAAGTTTTAATTAGAGATTAATATAAATATTAATTTTCTTTTAAAATTAAATGATAAATTTAAATTAGGTTTAGGTTTTGAAGTATGATTTAAAACAATTTTCCATTGATTAAGAATTTGTCATTCTTAAATGTAAAATCCTTAATATTATTAAAGATTATTAACCTATTAAGAATTTGTTTTAGTTACATGTGAAGTCTAGTTTATTAAAAAATATCATTCCTTGGTCTTGAGATTGCATTAGTTACATGTGAAGTCTAGTTTATTAAAAAATATCATTGCTTGGTCTTGAGATTGCATTAGTTACATGTGAAGTCTAGTTTATTAAACAAGAGCCACGAAGTGGCAATGTTTTGGGCCATTGTTAAAAAGTTGTTTTTAAATTTAGAACACATGTATAGTGGGCAGATATTAAAACACATGTATGAAGGATACTAGATGATCCTTACACCAAAGTATTCCTAATTGTCTTTGTTGTGAATATTAAATTTTCATTTGCAGGAAAAGATGAGACAAACTTGTAGCAGCAGCAATATCCAAGCTTTCATGTTATCAAAAGATAAAATCCATTAGTCATACAAAGTTGTTACTTGCAGGTATTCTTATACTAGAGGTTTAAAGTCATGAAATAGAAAAATGTTGGAAGATTTCATATCTCTGTGAATGACAGGCGGATCACAACCATTATGCAATTAATCCAATGCTTGGACAACTCCAACAGCCATTTTCAATCACCACCTTTCATAGACCTCTCATTAGTCACCTCTGTTTTTACTATTGTAATGTTCACTCAACCACTGACATTTCTTAGGCTTGATTTTGAGTACTTGGAACATTTACCATTGAAATCACATGCTGATTTGTAATATGTTGCATCGATTTTATAAACATCCACTCCCTTGGTATTTGGTCCTACACAACTATGAACCAGTAGCAGAGGATAAGGAATCAACAAACATAAAGTGCTATCCTTGCCATTTATAGACTTTACTCCAATAAAACCACCCACTCATTCATCAAAATGCTTTGCCATGCTCAAACACAAACCAGAATGTCCATAGTTTGGATCTTGGCCTATTATCAATGAATATGACAACCACTTTGATTGATCCTGGGAAGAGATTCTTGAAATTGTAGAATTTTATTAAAACTTGATAGTGCATCCATCATACTACAATTCACAAACAGGGCACAGAGCAATGTGAACCACTTTCAAGGGCAATCTTAAGTTGAACCATAAAACTTTCGAGTGCAATACTAAAATCTATTGGAGCTTATTACTTCGAGAAAGGAAAAGTTTCAAGAATTCTCTGCATGTTCCATTTTTTTTATAACTTACCTATGGCAAAGTTCTTCACAAAAAGCACAATTTTGGCAACTTTATGTTTCGAGCCAACACCGTTATTAGGCAACATTAGAGAGTGCTCCAAAAGCTGTGTTAGCACTGTTGATTGAAAACATGACTGCTGCCATAAATCAACTGTTGCGGTCTCCACAATACCTTCACAATTTACTTCAAGCTCGATCCTTCCCCCCGCTAGAGTAAATTTCACAGCATTAATCAGTAATATTTCTATGTGACACAGCCCAAGAAACCCTTAAATTCACTCAATCAAAACACTGCAATAATGCAAATCAAGACAACAAACATCAATATAAAAGACGGTAGTCTAGAACATACCTAGTGTTTGAACAACCCTATGCTTATCCCCAATTACACGATATGTCATGAGAGGGTTCTGAACCATAGGTTCGATATTCATCTTAAAAGAAATCTTATTGTGGAATTAGAGATCCTTCAAACCCCATACCAAAAAATTCACAACTTGCAGTAAATTGAAATCTTCCAAATGGAGCTGTGACCTGTCTTCACCTTGGCCTGCAATCATTCACACGTATATTACACAGTATATCACCTGTATTACACAGTTTTCTTAAAATCTCTCTAAAATAGATGATATGAGCATTATATTATGTATATGATTCTCTGTATCTCTTGATCATGGGAGTAGCAATAATAAAAGGGAACCTCTGCGACTGCGATAGACATATCCAGATGCTCAAAATTTATCCCCGCATTCGAGCGACCAAAACTTGTTTCCATAATTTATTAAGTTAGTTACAATATGTGGTACAGTGGTAGTTATCATACATGCGTATTGGAACCCTACAATACATAAATCGTTAAATGCAACTGCAAATAGAGATGTTATTGATATTCAAATTGCAGGCAAGGAATCGTGGAAGAAATAGTTGTATGTCCAGATGCCGAAATTTGTCTGGCACTGGGGAAACTCCAACCGAAAGTTGGTTTCCATTAATTAGGAAGTTGTTTAGAACATGTGGTAATTCTCATGCGTGGTGCATTCCAATTTCCAAACCCTACAATACATAAATGTTATCGCAAACAGTCTATAGAGATCATATGTTATTTATATTCAAATTTCGGGTAGGGAATCATGGAAGAAATAAATGCTAACAGATAGACAAGGATTTCATATTCCAATTGCTGACGAACATACCGATTTTTCTGACAATTCTAGTTAATTATTATGAATGTCATATAGATAAGAAAGAATCCCTGTTCTGTAATAAGATTTTATATTATGAATGTCATATAGATAAGAAAGAATCCCTGTTCTGTAATAAGATTTTATAAAAAGTTAATATACAAACCTAGATCTGTCACATCATCAAGAACATTGGTCATGGTCTCAGCACAATCAAGTATCAACTTGACTAGATCCTTCTTTTCCTTGATTTCAGCCGAGGACGTTTCACCATCTCCAATAGCTCTCAGGGATACCAATCCAAGGACTATGGCATTGAAGGGCACTGTTAAATCCAACATCTTTTATTCACCTTTAAAACATTGGAAAATGATATACCCGCATCAATACAAACACGCCGAAATAATGAAAATGGATCCCATATTTATGCAAAGCCTGCAACAAGGCAAAATACACTAAAATTCTAATGTGAATCCGAAAAGATATAAAATTCAAAATTTTCATATGCGAGGGCCAAAAATCTGCACCTAGATCTATACACAGGCATGCCAAGAGAAACCGTCTTCAATGGAGGCCAATTTAATGATATCCATTTCAAAGGTAATCACAACATATCAATCATATGTCAATGCAATCCAAACCATAAGAAAACCTGTTTCAACTGAATAAAAACAAATGAAATTATCTCAACCAAAGGCAAAAAGTTGAAACCTGTCTCCACGGAAGAACAAATAGATAAAAACAAATTCAATTTATCACAACATATCAATCATATGTCAATGCAATCCAAACCATAAGGAAACCTGTTTCAACTGAATAAAAACAAATGAAATCATCTCAACCAAAGGCAAAAAGTTGAAACCTGTCTCAACGGAAGAACAAATAGATAAAAACAAATTCAATTTATTCCATTTCAATTGAGAGGCAAACAAATAACCGCCATTGATCAATCTAGCCGATTTCAATTTAGAGCAAATAAATGGTACCCATTGATCAACCAAAATCCATTTCAATTGAAGGCAAACAAATGACGCCCATGAATCAAACTAAGCCCATTTCAATTTAGGGCAGACAAACAGAATCCATTGATCAAACAAAGCCCATCCCAATTGAAATGGCAGACGAACGGTATACATTGATCTAACAAAATCCATTTCAATTGATGGAAAACAAATGACACCCGTTGATCAAACAAACCCCATTTCAGACTCATTTTAATACTAAAGACGAATGAGGACTGCCGCAAAGATACCTCCAGGACTGCGGCAGTCACGAACACGAACGAGGGCACATTCGTGGATACGAATGCGGGCAAAGATACCTCCAGGACTACCGCAGCAGCTGCAGCTGCGGCCATGACGCTTCTGCGACCTTTTTGCCTTCGCAGCTCCCTTCTATAAAGCTCAAAGATTTGCCATCTAATACATTTTCAATAGATTCGGCTTCCTTCCGATGGTGTTTACTGCCTTCGGCACTAATTTTAATGTCGTCGCCACGATGCAGGGATGGGATCCTCAAACTTCAGTCTTCACTTAATTTATTTCAGAGAAATTAATGTAATTTGTAACTAACTGCTGTACCAATTTTAATGCCCTCACCACGACGCAGGGATGAGATGCGTAAACTTCAGTCTTTGTCTTCACTTAATTTGTTTAAGATGAATTAAATGTAATTTGCAGAAGGAATGGATGTAAATTGTACAAGCATGAGCTCAGCGGGCTGCCACTTCCTGGGCACAAGAATCCAAGAACGACGTCATCACCTTGTTACCCAATCAAATTTTAAATAATATGTTTTTTTAATTTTTATTTAATAAATTAAATTTAAGAACTTTCTAAAACTTTCGGTTTTGTAAAAATTAGATGCTCAGCGCGATGCGGGACATAAAAATATCATTCCTTGGTCTTGAGATTGCATTGTGAAAGAAGTTAGACTAATAACATTAAATGAAAGTCTACTGCTTTGAGAGTTACCAGTAGATTATTTTAGATAATCAAGTTTTATATACAAAATCTTAATTGTATATAAAAACCTTAAATTTAACAAAACCAAAACAAAACTTAACTTTGTGGTAACTTCAAATCCCTGCCACTGTACAATTTACAATCCCCAGTTTACCGTTTATAATTATCAAAAAGCTGTAAATGCATGCAATGTATAAATTTCAAGCTCCATAAGATCATAAGTATTGCAATGCCACACATAAATGATCAAAATTGAAAACTGTGGTATTCTTGAAAGTAAGATTGGGAAGTAACGGTAGACAAAATTAAGTCTGGCTGGCATCATCATTTATTTATATAAATGTATTAAGAAACACTGAAAGTCGGCATTCACAGGAGTAACTGTGAAACACTTAAAAAGACTTAAGGGAACCCGAGAAATCTATCTGGTGCATAATGTTCGCAGAGTTATAGTAGCTTCAAAAGTGTAACATGATAATTCATAGAATGGTTATTACTATATTTATACTATATTAATTAATGGCAGAGCGCTAACTAAACCAGCCCTGAAAAAAAAACCAGCCCAGATTCGATCATCACCAGTTGTCGTCAATGAACTCTGCCATACACACAACATAAGCATAAAACCTGCATTAGTCCAAATTAGAATGATATACGGTGCCAGATTTATCAGTTGTCAAAAACACACAGACAAAACGAACCTTCCACCTAGGTCCCATAGAATCAAAGAATAATGAAAAGGACAGATGATTAGCAGACATACTTAGAACAGTCGACGTTAGGGTTGATAGGCACGTTGAGGTCGGTGACCTTGCAGAGACCCGGGAGATTGGCAGCCTTCCCCAACTTGACCCCAAGCGACTTGGCTTGAGTCTTGAGGCAGTTACAGACAGCCTGCCTATCAGGGGTGGCCTTAGCTTGAGAGTCTAACCCCTTCATGGCAGGACAACAGGCGGGAGCAGGGGTGGCCGCATTCCCTATGAGGTATCCTGCGCATGGAGTGAGGGCAGTCACCACCTGGTTGCATGATATGGCACCCTCCGTTGTCACTACACCCCACTCACTCATCATTGCCGCCACAAGCCCAACCAAGAAAACCGCTTTCACAATCCCATTCCAAGCCATTTCTGACGCCTCTCTTACTGATAAGAACAAACAGAAATTATATGACTCCACTCAAAGCCAACGTTCAAATGCTCAGATGTACAAGCAACTCATCAGGATTCCCAATATATAGCGGAAACGAGCCATATAATCCAACGCATGGCATCAAATGTCTCACTATTTCACTATTCCCTATGCACGGGTAACACAGTCGTCAACTTTTCTGGAAGGTAAGACGTCTGAGACATGAGCAATGGGCAGATTCTGTAGAGCATGAGCGATGGGTAGTTGGATGACACTAGACTCTCTTGCTGCTAGCTGCCAATTTATCTCCGATATCAGCGTACATGCGATACTGTTTGTGCTCTTACGCCCACGGGACTCCTGTAGTAATTCACTTATGGGCGAAATCTTTCTTTAAATTAATTTTCAAATTTGTAGGATCTTCTTAAAATGTTAAAAGTTTCATTAATAAAAGTCAAAATTGATATTGAAATTCTATTATTTTTGCATTTCTCTCAACCACAACCATATACCGTTCCTAACACTTCTTTGGCGACAACGAGATCGACACAAAATACCCGTGAACAACTCCATCACGGGTGTGATCGGCGGCAAAAAGGTTGTCATAACTCCATCACGGGTGACGGCACCAAATCCTCCGCAGGTCCCAAACAAGTTTGAACTTTGAAGGCAAACTTAATTGGATTACCAATGGGCGGACGATGATCTAACCAGACAAATACGCTGGACAGTGGCGTTTGTCGTTGTTGGTGCGTAGAACCTACAAGACTGGACAGTTGCAACCCTAAGAACCTACTTAACATCTCGCTATTTCTCATGGGCAAACATGGATCAAACACAACCATCACGTAGGATAAAAGACAACCAAAACGCCGGCGATTTTGGGTCCATATCAGGTTAAAATTTTTGCTGGAAATTGCTATTTTGGCATTTTTGTAATTTCAAAAATTGGGATTGCCTGTTTTAGATTAATTGATCACTCCAAATTGAGATTTTGGCAAGATTTGCTCTAGCGTTTTTGTTAGCCTTTATACAGCTTCAGCCATAACACCTTTGATAAACTTTGCCTCTAAAATTTTCCTTAATCACATGATATGTCATCCCTCTCCATTCAATACACCTTTTTCCTCCTGGAATCCTTTTTTTTTATAAGAAATTCCAAGATGGGGACATCATCTTTGTTATGATTTCTTGTTGTAGTTGTCGTGTCCTCTCTTTTTGTTGATTGTGTGGACATTATCTCTCATACCATATTTCTGGTACGTCGATTAGTAGGGGCATCATCTGCAAAAACCAAGACAATTATATAGATATAAATGTGTAGTTATTATTGAGATACGTATTTCATTATTTTCAATATCATTGCAATGATACTTACATGTTATCCGACTAGCTGAGACAACTGGAGTGTTCTTTGGTTGTGCTATTTGTTCATCTTCTAGTTGAGCATGAGAAGGTACATGATCCGCCATTCACAGAAGAAAATTTATTAGTAGATGTCATCAATTATATATTTAAAATCATATTAAATACTTTTGTTTGATAGCATACATACCTGAATGGCTAGGCTACTCGCTACCACCATGAGGCAGCTCCCCACCATCATGTGGTACCTATTTGGTACCGCTACCCTCGCTGCTTTTGTTGCTCTCACCATGAAAACAAAAAAAGACATTTATTTTTTGATGTAATAATTCATGAATAGATTACACAAGTACATTATAATGATGGTCTTATTGGTTTTATTTACCTCTGTGTGCATCAATGGGGATATTGGGTTTTTCCCCAAGCTTTTTCGACATTCCATCACATGTTGAAAACCGTACTTGAAGCCGATCCTCAAGTATTCTTCAGTGGATTCCTCTTGAAAAGCATTTCCTTGCAATGCATAACACCATGGAAATTGCTTCTGATAAATCAATTATTTGTTCACTATAGTTAGAAAAAATTTGGTTACAAATAATAATCGTTTGATTCTTACAATCCGTGCTCTTAGTTTCTGATATCCACCCTAGCTCAGTTTGTGTTGCCTGTGTTTTTATACTCTTTCCTTTATTGCTTTAGAGGTGTCAGGGATCCTATTAAAGGTTTCAAATATGTTAGATATCGCAACTTAAATATATTTAAAAGTAAAAAAAAAAATTGAACATTTTTCATTGAAAATATGATATGTATCATACCTTCTTGAACCGAGTGTTCGAGTCTTTCCTTGTTTTCTCAATGCCTTATCCTTTGCATCATCCATGAGTTCCTTCCACTCCTTCTCTAGAACCATCAGAGGATGCTCATAGTTATGGTTAATTTGCAAATTGTCCCTATAATCTTCCTTGACATATTTCAAATTTAAGCCGGCTGTTGATGTGACACCTTTTCTGTTGAAGGTATCACCAAACAAGCTGACCATGGGGTTTATCGGATTATCTTTCAATTTGTCATTTTGGGAATTCCACCATGTACGAATGGTGGACCCAAAAATATCCAACGCCTTCTCATGCAAGTTCTTATAAAAAACATTATTTCCTGCAAAAACAATATGATCATTAATTAAAAATAATTTGACGTATGTGGCTTTGAATTACATGAAAAAAAACAATGAATTAATTAAATAATACTTGCCATCTTCGGTATCTTTATTTGAACACGGTCCTGGTCCACCAAGAAGCTAACGGGAAATGATCCCCTGCTAACCACACGTACTGCTCCAGTATAGCAACTTTCACATTCGATGTTAGTGTCATCTCTAACATCCTGTGAAGTAGTAGTGGGTGAAGGGCCCAACTGATCTCCAAAATCTGGTGAGGTCGTAGCATCTAAAGGGCATTTCTGGCCGGGAGAGTCAAATAGCCTCGTTGGTACAGTAGATTGACGATGTGTTGAACCATCGCTACTACTAATACCGACCTCTACAGCTTGTACTCAATGCACGGGTGTTATCTCCAAAAATTCCTACAAAAAGTAAAACTTTAATTGATTAGATCATATCAAAAATAGAGAATTAAAATAACATAAATGAATATATGTCATAGTTCGTAAAATCTTTCAAAGATGCCACTTACCTTGTATTGTTCTATTTTTTGCCTCAAGTTATCAATTCTAAGTCCTGGGTCAGATTACAATCAGTCTAAGAAGTTCTTGATTGGACTTTTTCAAAGCCTTCTTAGATTACAATCATTCTAAGAAGTTCTTGATTGGACTTTTTCAAAGCCTTCTTCACAGTTTCCATTGGGTTAATTGAATAAAATATATCTTCCTCAGCGACCAACTCATCATCCTGATGTGGTGTTCTCTACAAGCATCAATCAATTAAAGTAGTTGATTTTATTTTATCATTACAAAAATTCACGTCAAAAAAATAACATGCATATAATAAAAGTAATAATTACTTTAATCATGTTTAGGTAATATTATGCTATCATTTACCTAATGCGACACAATTGGTGACTTCCCATGGTCATCCTGCCACAATACAAGAAGTAAGACATATTCATATTGAAAATTAAAAATTGAACCATGTCTAATAAACGTGATTAAGAAAGAAAAATTGTAGTGTTCATATGACAGTCATGTTTACTTGACCAGAAACTGTAGGTGTGTTCTGAGTACCCCCTCTAACACAACACAATAAGCATGATATCATCTTGAAATATTGAGCTCACAAGCATAAAAAAGGTCAAATGTTAACAGTTGTAATATAATCATGAATTGTGGTTACTATTACATTGATGCTATTAAGTACTATTACGCTAACATTTACTTGATGCAACACCATTGGTGGCTTCCCACGGCTAGCCTGCCATTATACAAGAAGCAAGACATATTCATATTGAAAAGTAAAAATTGAACGATGTCTAATAAATGTGATTAATGAAGAAAAACTTTAGTGTTAATTTGACAGTCATGTTTACCTGATCAAAAGTTGTAGGTGTGTTTTGAGTACCCCCTGCCACAATATAATAAGAATGATATCATCCTGAAATATTGAGCTCATAAGCATAAAAAGGTCAAATGTTAACAGTTGTAATATAATCATGAATTGTGGTTACTATTACATTGATGTTTACCTCATCATATCTACGTGCTTGTGGCATATGGCCATAATCACCTTGCCACAATACAAGAATTAAGACATATTAAAAATGAAAAGTACATATTTAACCATGTCTAATAACGTGATTAATGAAGATAAATGTTAGTGTTAATATCATAGTGGCATTTATAGTAAACAATACATATTCAAAAGTTTGTGTATATTATAAAAAGCATGACATTTAATTAAAATTGTTGCAAGAGAAAAATAATAAGTCATCGATCAAAGGTTGAGTTAAATGTTGTATAAGATCATTATTACCCACATAATAGCAACCCCCGCATCTATTCGATTCAAAGTGTAATTGATAAACAAATATTCACCTGCAACTATTGATTTTGTTGCACATGCGAATACACGATCTCCTTCACATCCCTCAAATATGCAATTGGGTAGCTTATGTGTTGTCCCTAGTCGTGTACTATTTATAAACCCTGCGATATTTCTGGAATCTTTTGGCCTTCCATCAATATACACAGTATCTTCTTTGTTCAGATTGTTGTCCAGTAGTTGTATATAATTTTTTGCAACTCTGTATGTTTGCATACTTCGCATATATCAAACCAACAACAACTAGTCATTGTATTTGTAGCATGGTCCGACATACTCCATTAATTCAATTTCAGTGCCATATTTGACCTTTATGCCATCCAGGGAAAGCATTTATTGGAGTTGCAGGATGGCGTCATTGTCTGTCCCCCATACACATGAAGGCACTGGATGCACTCTCTCAGGATCCCTCTGGGTCAACTCCGGGTGGGTTGTCATAGACTCCAGGTGGAGACCGATCACCATATCCTACGGCTAGATAAGATTTGTGGGTCGGTCCGTAAAATAGAAATGGTAGGTGGATGTTACGGTGCTTCCCGAACTTTGATTTCTCTACCAAACTAACAGGTGAGCAGATCGATTCTTACGACGGTCATATAGAACCCAATGCCCAGTCATATGTGGGGCTATAGCCCCAATCCATGTAACTATGATGGAGCAATGCGATCCCCCCATTGAGGAAGAAATCTGTGTCCACTTGGGGTAGATCCTTGGGTAGATATCGTTTGACAAGATGTATATATCTCAAGGAAAACTCAATGTCCCTTATGCTCTCATTATCATAATCACATGATCCTCCTTTAGAAAGGAAAATTTTCATGCATCTATGAAATTTTCTCCTTACCTTTTCACCTCTAGTTGATCTTGACCTGTTAGATCTTGTAATAGACATCTTTCTTTCAACCTCTTCTAGTTTATCTTCCTCACTCAATGAATATAGATCCGACAAGTACCTATTTGGTGGTACTTACAATCATTAAAATTAGACAACATCATGTAGTTGAATTTTTAATACTGAAAACATCATTCATGGCTCTTGCTCTTACAACAAAATAAAGATGGGAATGTTACTTGCCTTTTGTCATATGATCTAGCACCAAACATACAAGTGGAATGTTCATATCTACAAGTTAGGTCATGTTTTCTATTAATAGATAGAGGACACTCAAATACCTAATTGTACATTTCAATTTTTTATTTTTTATTTCCTTATTCAACCCATGCAATAAGAAGTGAGGGTGAAATTCCATTTATCAACTTCTCCCATGAGATCTCCAAGTTCTTAGCTATGGACATTATGTTATTTTCTTAAGTGACTTCAATGTTCTCATACAAGAAATATTAGTTCCCACTAAATGATATAATTTAATATCCATTCAAGATACATGAGTTGGAAATAGAAGACTTGGGCATTTACAAATAGTTTATTGATTTTACAATCACACCTTATGGTAGGATCACAATCAAGCTTGGTGAATCCCATGAAATCATAGTGACAAATAGTCTTCCATGTTTTATAGTATTTGGTGCCTTTACTTGTTATCCTTATCATATCTACTAGATCTATTAGATGCAGACGCATTTCAGATCTAGTAGATGCAGACCCATTTCCTTTTGTTTGCCATGAGCTTCCCTCAGTCGACGAAGAAATATCTGACAAGTACCTACTTGATGAGGATAGGGACTGAACATTTGCTGCTAGGATTTTCCTGGGTACTTGTCATCTTAAATTCCTAGCTACCATCATTTCTAGTCTAATAAAGAAGACTATTTAGCTATCTTAGGATTTTCAACTTTTCCAGAACCCACAAGTCTATAAACTTCACTATATATGTGTGTTATCTAATTTACTTGATGTTGTAACAGTTGTGAGTAATTTACTAGCATTAAATTCTTGAAGCATGGGATTTCGGTTAAGTTCCTGGTTTCTTCAAGACATTTCCTGAGTCAGATTTAGATTTGAATCCCCATCCAAGTTCATTATGTTAGTATTAATTACACGACTCCTTTCATGAGGATATATGGTGTTAAGTTCTTCTATTTGAGAGGTTAGTATTTTAATAATATTCCTACGATTTTCAGAAAAGGACTTCTAATTTTAGGGGTTTCATTGCTATTTTTGGAAATGTCTATCTATGGAGCTATTTGAACTATGAAGCTTTAGGATCACATGTAATAAGACCTACCATAAAGGGGAAGGTAAGTGTACATGTTGCAGTCTCATCAGAGAACTTGGGAAGGTGTGTCTCATAAGCTATTGTGGCAATAAGTTCATCTAAGAAACACCTCTACAAACAAATAACATTTGCATCCATCTCATGTATGCATAGTGAATCCTTATCCAATTCATGATATTGTCTCATAATCTTGGCTCATAATGATGGTGAGATCATTACCACCATAATATTGTATCATAATGATGGTAAGTTCATTACCATCATAATATTGTATTTTGCATACTCAAGGTCATCCATGCTCACAACTTCATATTATGTGAAATTTTAAATAGATTCACTTGAAAATATTGCATGTGTATTCCATCATTTAGCGGTTTAATTTATTTAAATCTATTAAGTTATTATAAATGAAATTGTAAATAATTTAAATAAAATTGAAAATTGGAAAAAAAATAATATTAAAATAAATTATCATAATCGATTATGAATTTAAGTAATTAATTAATATAAAGTTGTTTTAAGGGTGGTTGGTGTGGGATGTCGGAATCCAAAGGAAATCAAGAAAGTTTGTTTACTTGGGTGGTGCGACCTTAGATAACTAGGATGAAGGATTAACACTATGGAAATAAATACTAATAATGAAGAATCAAAGCATTAAAATGATGATAGTGGTTGGAGACTTGTGGTGGAAATACACCATATGGTCTCTAAAACCTTAATCAAACACCAACACTTGAATAGGCTTCTTTCTTGAATTCAAAATCCCATACAAGGCTTCAAAACTGTCGATTTTTTTTATATTCTAAGAGCATTAAATACAAAGGTTGATGCAATGGCTAATAAGGCTTTCAATTGTAAATATGCAATAGTTTGGAAAAATAGGAGGGACAAGGAATTTTGTAGCCCTGCTCAAAGTTTTAAACCACTCGATGTTACTAAATAACTCCATCGATATCACAATACAAGTGGTAAACCCACAATTGCATGCATTTGAACTAATGCTTAGGCGGATGTATCAATCTTCTATTTATTCAAGATCGCATGACTTCACCTCAATTAGCTCTATAAGGATGGGATGGAAAAAAGCATGTGGGTTTACAGAAATTTGGAATTTTCTTTGATGTGTTGGGTAAGAGGTTCATGGAATTTCCTCCTCTTGTTTTGTTGCAGTGTAATTCTATTAGATGGAGGGCTATGGTATTTGAATTCATCCTTTGTCTTTGAGAAGATCTTAGGTGGGTGTTTTCTTTGTTTGTATAGTTCTGGGGAAGTGATATCTAGAACCATTCTTTGAGAGGACATTAAACTTAGGTATAGTTTGATAACAACATTTATTCTATTCTGCCAAATTCAAATATTTTTATTTTCCTTCATTTAGGAATCCTTTAGGGACTAGAGGTAACAATATCTAGTTGTAAGTCTTGGTGATGTCTTTGGAGGGTTTTAAAAATTCATTAAAGGAAGTATCTCTAGAAATTATTTGGGAATAAATGATATATGTCTTAATATATTGTTAAATAAGTACTTTACTAGCTAAGATTGTGTTCTTGGTTAGCAAGTGTAATTTGAGTTAGAAAGTTATTGCATTCATCGTTTTCAACTATCTTTTACAATGTATTGCTTGTTTGTAAGCTAAAATAGTAATTATGTTGGTTTATACCCCTGTTTTCAATGCTAACCTAGAGCCTATAACACGGGTATTCCCAAAACAAGGATAAGGCAAGACCAAATCCCACAACATTCCTTGAAGGAACTGTCAAAAGGAAAAGGCTCATGTCTAATAATTGTGTACGAGCAACCCTATCCCCAACCGAATTGAACTAATGTGCCAAACGCGTGTGGAAAATTAGGGTTATGGACTCTGTAGAAATAAACAATGCAGTTGATGAACTTATCAAATTTCCTGACATTATGAGGCTAGTGAAGTCTCCTCTGCTAGCACGGTCTCCTCTTCTCGATGCTGGATGGAATGAGGGCTAGCATGATATCCTTAGTCTCCTCTGCTCGATGCTCAATATAATGATGGGTATCACGGTCTTCCCAATATACTCAGTCTCCTATGCTCGATTCTCGATGAAATGAGGGCTATCACGGTCTACTCTACTCGATCCTTGATGAAATGAGATTCCTATGCTCTATTGTGGCAGGGTTAGCACAATATCCTTAGCTCTGTTGTGATAGGTCTATGGCACGAGGTCTGTGCATATGGAACATGGGGTGTCAGAGTCATGCAAATCGAACAGGGGTATCCGAGTCTCAAGAAAATCAAATTGGGGTTTATGTGCATATGGAACACGAGGTCTTAGAGTCTCAGGAAAATGGAACCCATGGTCTCTTGGAGTCTCGGGAAAATCAAACGGGGGTCGTAGAGTCTCAGGAAAATCGAATTGGGGTTTGTGCATATGGAACACGGGGTCTCAGAGGCTCGAAAAAATGGAACCCACGGTCTCTCGCAAGTCTAGCGCACATAGGTCTAGCACACGATTGGGGTCTATGCAAATGGAACCCATGGTCTCTCGAGTTAACTGTACAAATGCAACCCACAGTCTCTCAGGTTAACTGTACAAATGGAACCCGTGGTATCCTAGGTTAAATGATTATAATTATCTTTAAAAACTCTAATGGGCAACTTTATGATCACCATGTTAATCCAGTGGGTAAGTAATATGGGTAAGTAAATTCACACCTCCCATCGTATCTCTAGTGTTGGTAGGTATTGATGGGTCCTTTAAAGCCCAAAATTTGATTTAATCTATGTGAACCCCTCTCCTCTATTATATATTGGTCATAAAACCCAAGTATTGGACAAAAGTTTGGTTAAAGAATGGATTTTTAATTTTTGCTTTCCATTTGTGTTGGAAAAATAAGTACAAAACTATTTTGACATGCTATAAATTATTATAGCAATTTCTATTAGAAAACCAAAATGGCATCCAATTAAACAACAACATAAACTTACTAAGATGTACTCAGTGGAATATGTCATTGAGGATTTGATTGAAGATAGCAAGGGAATTAGTGAGTTCAAAGGAAGTAATTGTGCTTAATAACCTTTGGCATGGATAATATTAAACCACACCTCCCTCATCATGTTGTGTCTTATATCGAAGTCTTGTCACGTGGTTGTCACATACCCCAATTTTGTAAAAATTATGTAATTATTTCATTATATTCCTGAGACATTATATTAAATTTAATGCTAAGTAGGAATTGATGACTCAGCAGAGTCACTAGAAATGGAATGTAATTCTGAATATTTTATTATTAATAAATAAATTATGGAGACAACAGCATGGGAGAGATGTTAAAAAGAGGTTACTGGTCAAACTGGTGGATGGAACTAGGTGGAAAGGCAAATGACAAGTGGCAACATCCTCAAACACTTCCTAAGTTGCAGGTGGCAACTTCCCTATATTTGGGGTCATGATTCCCCAAGAAAGTGGAATCTGAGCAGGTGGCTCATTAATTGACAGTTAACCCAACAAAGACCTAGGCAATCTTTTAAATAGTACTCAATGAACTGAGCTGAGGGTTCAATTGTTTTGGAGGGAGAATACATTCAGGTGAATGTTATTCAGGAGCCCCATTGAGGAAGAGGGAAATATACAGTAAGGAAGTTGTTTGATAGGAATGCTGCAGTAACTTGGTTCCATTGTAGCTATTTGGGCTGAGAGAATTATTTGCTGCACCTAGTTCCAGCCAGGGAGACCAAAGCAAGCTCGAGGGTCCTGAGAAGTGCTGTCTGGGCACTCTCCAGGAGTTGGTAGGGAGGAACAGCCTCCCATTGTTGTTGTTGTCCCCAGAAACAGGTTCTGCCACTTATTTCCTGATGTTGTCAATTCAGAATAATTGTATGATGAGTTGATTTATATATGTCTGAAGAGTAAGTAGTTAGTAAAATAGTATATCAGAGTAGCAATAGATAGATTCTGTAGAGTTATTGTGTCTCAGCAATTCCCTATTATCATTATTATCTTATGGTTAAGGTATTTTTAATGCTTGCCATACATTGTTATTATTGTAAGTAATAGTATGTTATTGTAATTCTTAAACCTGGTTTAATACAATAGTTAAATAGATAAGTAGAGTTTAAGTATACAATAAATATTTTTCTGGAAACATAAACTCGTTAAAACAATCATAGGAACAGAAATAAAGATAACCACATAAACTACAGTAATGATATTATCATAGATAATATTGCAGAAGAAGTTGTAGCTATAATTAGAATAGCTTTATAAAGATACAAACCCTAGTTAACAATTATACAATCATTATCTGTCACACAAATGAATGTGCCAAATTACAACAGAAAATTTACTTAGTTATTGTCTGAACATACGAAAGGACTAGTAGAACCCTTTTTGACTCAACATCGAACTAAAACAATAGTATAGTAACATCTTTCACTTGATTAACTATTTCGACAGAGTCTTAGTTAAAACAAATCGAATATTTAACTAAACAAAAATCGTGACCGTGGATTTCGATCAAAACCCTATCTCTCCAGTTTCTACAACAAGAAACCACCGGTAGAGCTTTGACCTAGCTATTAACTTATAAACAGAAGAAACAAAGACAGAACAGTATCTAGCTCGAGGTCGAGCTTAAATAAATTAGTATTATTTTCCTTAAACTTCCATTATTATCATAGAGTCGTAATCGATATAACAGAACAATATATTTAGCTCATTATCGAGCTCAAATCTTTTAGTTATATCCTTCACATGAATTCATAGTATCGATAGAGTCCTATTCCTAATAACATAATAATCATCATAATAATAGAATAAGCTTCTAAAAAAAACAATTAACAACTGTAAGATTCAGTTTGAACCCTAACATTACAACTTAACACACCAAAAACAAAATGCTGAGAATTAAGACCAAGCCTTCACCTACAGCCGCGTCACTAATTCACTCTTTAAGTGTTTTAAAAACTTAAACATTCCTACTACTGTACCTAGCATCGAATTTAAAGGAAAACGCAGACTTTAAACAAGCCATTTTACAGACAACATGTTATATTAAGATTTATTCTCAAAACCCTGGGTGTTAACCCAAAAACCTTTTGAAGAAGTGTTGTGACAAAACATAAACATCCGAGGCCGTAACCTCACCTACAGAAGTGTTGTAACAAAACATAAACATCCGAGGCCGTAACCTCACCTACAGAACAGGCTCACAGCCTTCGTTCTTTTCATTTTTACAATACAAACCTTCTGCAGAAAAACCTAAGTGCCAAAAAGGAAAATAAATAGCTACAAACCGACCAAAGTCGTATCATCCAAATACAACACAGGGTTAAACCCTTATGATTTTCATTTAAAACATACAGATAAATGATTTAGCATGGCTTCCGTAACCACTGTGTCTTCTAGTCAAACTAAAACCCCAACCCTACAGACCACCCACAAGGAGGAAAGTGCCATGGTGAAAACCAGGCTTACCCGGAAATGCCTTTGGTCAAAGCTTGTGTCATCCACGCCTTGGAGAAGGGCCAGAACCTGCAAACAACAGTGTAGTATCAGCTACAGGCTTTGATTTTGTTAAACCCTTTTCTTTTAAACTGAAAAACGAAGGAATGTCTATTGCTTACCAACGAACTCGAATGGGGTTCCAAACTTAGCAATTATCCCGTCAACCATGAGCAGAGAAGGTGTAAACCCTTCCTCGTCACCGAATGAGCAACTGACAGAAGCAAAAGATTTATTCTATGATGGAAGCCGTGACAAAAACAAGTTGAACGATACCCTTATGCCAGGGCCAGACTAGTAAAGGAAGTCAAGGGATAAACCCTAGGCATTTTAACACACTCATAGCTGTCAACAGCCAATGCTAAAGACTTCCAAACGATAAAAATAAGCAAAGGAACTGTAACAACCTAGAAGCTGTATCAACAACGCCACAACAAAATTCAGACCTGGAGACTTTGCAGAAAGACCCGAGCCCGAAGGCGAAGGAAAATGACGATGTAGGGTTAGGTCCATTGTTTTATATCACCAAACACTTGGCTCTTGATTAACCACATAGCAGTTTAATATTTCCATGCAGTGGGTCGACACTCCATAGTTCCACGAGGACATCCCAATTATTGTTAATCAATTAAAAACATAGTAGGGATATCCAATTATGGTAATGAACCATAGTTCAAACTTGCCAAAATTTCCATGTTAACACATGCTTTCGATTTTTGTATTGGAGAACAATAACACTTGGAACTACAATCATTACAATCATGCTAATGACAATAAAGTTCAAGATCTCGATGATATTCTTATCATTGTTGCTAAATAAAAACCCATAATATATGTAGATAAAGTTATTGTATGATTCTTCATAATGGATAATTCACATATCATTCTTATAATAAGCAAAACCTTAGAATGATGTCCTTAATACCTTGTATTATATTCAATAAGAACTTGCTTGGTCAATAGCATTCAAGATTAAGACTTGGAGTCTGTTTCAAACATAGAGCATATGATAAATTATTATAAAAATTACCAAGGAGGTAGTTATCAAGTAAATCAAATGCTAATTGCAAAACCGATCACTAGATTTTATACCCTAGCCTAATGTGAAAGAACAAGAGATACTATATCTCTATCAATTTTCTAAGTTGTTGTAGAAATGTAGGGCATAAATAAATGACAATTCTATATTGAGATAGCATTGCACAAATGATTAAGACTTGTCATTTCTTCATGATGGAACTTTAACTGGTGGAAATCAAGTTATGCAACTCATAATAATTGGCTTAAGAAAGAACAGACCTGTGTTATCCTTAATACACAACGAGTTCAATCAAATATAATAATGAAGGACTACTTCCATAAGTGCTTATAGTTTTTGTTCAAGTATCATTTATGGAAACAAAAAGTAGATTCCAAACAAGGCAAGTCCTTAAATTTAAACAATAGAAGACAGGTTTCGACATATAATTTTTGCAATTGCTAATGATAAGAAAAGTACAAACATAGTGTCATTTTTGTTTAAACTCCCAATCCTTCGTAATTAAAGTAAAAATCAAAACATAACCTGAAGTTGAACTTGGCATAAATGCAGGAAGAGTTCTACCTTTAGAAACTTGCTAAACCTGGTTAGCATGCATAGACTTTTACTGAAGGATTTGGTACATCTAACTGATTTATCGTACTTTAAAGATTTAAATGTAGCGACCGCACATTACCTGTACATCTGTAAGAGAAAGACATTTTGATGCATTAGCTTGGAAGCTAAGTAAGCCAGTCTGTCATGACATTTCCCCTTGTGGTTGAAAGACAGAAAAACAAACAGCAACGGTAAAGAAACTCAGAACCAAATCTAAATATAATAACAGATCATTTGGACACATTAACTAATTAAATAGATCAAGGAATGCAGTTATAAAGATTATATGCTAATTTAAAAATTTTAAATTTTTCGAATTTTTTGGGTTTTGACAGTGGTATTGTCATTTTTTCATTATTCTTGATGAAGGAGAATTGGCATGTGCCATGTCTCTATCATGTTGGTTAGATCTAGATTCTCTAGAGATTTTTCTATCCCCCATGAAGTTAATTACATTCGATGGTCAATTTTAGACCTCATGGAATCATACCTTCATTCCTAATTAACTTGGGGGGAATAGTCTCAGTCGAGGTCAAGGCTATTGATGCTTCATTAGATTACAACCTCATTATAGTTGTACATATTAAATTAACAAAAATGTATCGTTGTCCTTTCAAATGATTCACTTCTTCCAAAAGAGAAAAATATTCACCATTGATCAATAGTATACTACGATTATAATCCATATACTACCTCATAATCGAATGTTCTATTAGTGAACAATTCCATAAGGGAACATGATTCAAATATGGGTGTTGTATTATATTTTACCTTTATGGAAACTTTGATCTTCCCTTTCCTATTTCTTACATTGAATATTGTCTAATATATGTGATTTTGTTAGTTGCAATACATCCTAGCTATTCACCATCAAGCAAGAGTATCGAGACACAATGCTCTACATATTTTAAAACATCTTATTTGGAAAATTATCCTTGTATCTTACCCTTTATATCTACTTTCAAGAATGAATATGGATATGTTAGATTGACTATATTGTTGTCTATAGCCAATATATTCAGTCGGTACTGGAAATAGTGATAAGGCTACTCCTCATCAAGAAGAACTTGATCAATTTACCTCTCCTATATGGGCCTTCGGCTCTTTGAATTCATAAGACTTTTAGAAATGGAATTTCCTTCTAATGGGGCCATTATTTAAGTGATGAATACTTATAAGTGACCATGGGAACACATGTATCATATATTGTATTTGATACATATTTGAATGTGTTGTAGGATAAAGAAAAGACTTTGACCACATCTAGAAATCTAAACTAGTACACGAGTTTCCTTCTATCTAATTACGTATAAGTAGAGGAGAATATGAATAATACCTTAAAATCCATGCTAGTTGGCATCTCGAAGACCCGTGACATTGTAGAAACCATATTATTCCCTATAATAAGTTAAATTATCTAATTCTCTCTTTAAGGAATTATGTGACATTTTCTCTTAGACCTAGAAAGAAATGTGAGGTATTAACCCTCAAATAGTTGATCATGATATTAATACTTATGAGAATATGAATCCAATTTGAAAAAAAAAAGACAAATAAACCCTCAAAAGGTTGCAACCACTAAGGTATAAGTGGAAAAACTATTCAAATACAACTTCATTTACCTAGTCCCTCTCACTGAATGTGTTTCCAATCATGTTCCCATAGATAATAAGAAAGGGACTATCCACATTCATATTGATTTCAAGATGTAAATAAATATTATCCCAAGGGAAATTACACTATATCGTTAATTGATCATGTCATCAATGTGTGTGCTAGAAGAAAAATATTATCCTTGATGGATGGATTTTTTTGGCTATAGTCATATCCAAATTATACCAAAAGATAAGTATAAACTAAATTTATTTTCCCTTGGGGCAGTTTTGCTTATCATAATCTGTTATTTGACATTAAAAATGTTGGGGTTATGTTTAGAATGATATTTCGTATGATGTACATGACATCAAGCATATTGTGGTATCCTATCTTGATGACCTGACCACTTAATCTAAAATAAGAGTCGATCATCCAACTCACCTTCAAGCAGTGTTTGATAGATGTCATTTCAACAAGATACAACTAAATCCAAATAAGTTTATTTTGTACGTCATCATTGGAAGGTTACTTGGTTTTATAGTGTCCAAGTATGGGATCATGGTCAATCCCTTTAAATTTGATTTGATAGCTCAATTTCCTCCCCCATGTAACATTAGAAAGTGATGATCCACTTTTTCATTTTCTTATCAAAGATGAAGAATTTATCCTATGTTGGTAAAAGCTAATGAATCTCTCAATAAAATTGGAGCCACATAAATAAAAGCAAATGAGAAAAGAAGATACTTCAAATCTCATCTAACTCAACAAAATAAATGATATTACCAAGGGAAATTTTCCCTTAGAGTGTATGTTTGACCAAAATGAAGTGTTGAAGCATCTAGCTGAGCCTTCATCCCTTATCATGCAATAAATGGCACAAGTGGAATTTTGTATAATCAAAATCCAAAATTCTTGAGTCAAGGTTCTATAGCCGTAAGGGTTCTACATTCATTAGGGTGTTTGTATATATTTTTCCCATCCTTGAGTCTTGAAACCCTCCCATTTCGTGAAGGCATGTGTCTAGTCTGACAATATCAAATTTCAACACATATTGGAAAAGTTTGAAGAAATTTCAACATCGGCCCCATTCATTGCTCACTTTGTAGGATCGATGGACAATATTAGTGATGGAAAACATTGGTGATGGACATTACGTTAAGGAAGGAGGATATTTGGGGGAGTGCTAGCAATATGAACCCCTTCTCTCCTTTTTCTTCATAGTAAAATGGAAGAAGTGCATCTCTATGACCCTAACCATATTGAAGCAACACCCACATGGAGCAATTTTTTCTTAGGGGAAGATCATTTGCTAAAATATTGGATCAGCTATTAGTATCATGAGATGTTCTGAAGGCCCCTCCCCCCTCTCACATCACTCTCAATTCCATAATACCCGTGATCACATAAAGAAGAACATGTAACATACTAAATAAAAAATGACATAACTAAATAATTTAAACATAATACATTATGCAAAAAGATATACTCACATACATCCTAGATTCCAACATTGCTACAATATCATTGATATTATTCTTCATCTGACTCAACATATGTATCATCATCTGGTTCAAAATCACTATCGTTGAAAGGATCGTTCATATCAGCATCATCATCAACTTCATTTTCGGTTATATATTCATCATCAATATCATCACTAACTGCATTGCCTGCTACGCCATTTGGATGATCGGATTCTTCATCTGACACATCTACGTTGGCGGCCAACTGCTCCTGATCTGCATCACCTTCTTCTTCAACATTTTCTTCTTCCTCTACATTATACTTGATCGGTCTTCCTCTTGGATCATATCTAACAATGTATGACCAACATGCTTTACCTAGCACCTCTGAGCAAAAGACCTGCTCACATTGACGTGGAAGAACATAAGGCTCTGTACTCGGTTCAAGTGCCCTTGTTTTAACCATGGTAAATCCATTGGCATGCTCAATAAGAGTTCTTTCGGGATCACGTGCATTCATTTGTAGCCTGTACCATTTGACCTCAAACAGAACTATTTTAAAGGAATTAAAGTCACACTCAATTATATATTCCAAATAACCATAGTACCTATTTTTAGATACTTCTGGATGCTTGTCACTTCTAGAGGAAACATTAGTGACTTGAAAACCCGCAATTATCCCACAATCGAATGTTTTCTTCTTGCCATCCAAATTTTTGATGCGAAATTTACGACCATTGCACCACATAGCCTTGTGGTATATCAACTGCATCATGCCCGACTCAGTAAATAAATATATAAGAAGAAATAAACAAAATAAATACATTGATATAATGGGAAACAACGAAAAAAATGAGCAGGGTAAATATACTTTCCTTTTTATCTTTTAAACCACATGCTAAATCAATTTCCCTTTGCGTAAGTTCACCGGGATATTCTTCTCGATGACGATGCACTGTTTTAATCAATTTACTAACCCCTTCCCATGATAAGGTACCATAAAATTTTGTACATTATTCTATCCATTCCTCCATCCAATCAAGATTGTTTGCAATGTATAAATGTAGTGCATCCCACTCAAGAACAACTATATGAAAAAATAACAATTAAGAATTGTAAATTAGCTATCATTAAAGGCAATTAAGTTTACCGTAAAATACTGATGGAATAATAAAAATTACATGAGTAAGATATATATCTATATCTATCTATCTATCTATCTATCTATATGAAATTGAAAAATTAATTGTATAATAAATTAAATTTACACCATTCAATTACCTTTCACTTTCCTCGTTCTACCTTTCCCCAACAGGACCTCTCCTTCAAATACGTTGATGGAGTTGACATGCCAAATGTGAGGCAGATTGATATTTTTTTTCTAAATTTGGAAGATACTGACTAATCTACACAATGGATTAATATACCATATGGCCCTGCACCATAGAACCCTCACGACATGCTCTTTGTTTAACACAACCCTTCAATTACTTCAAATGCCTTTCCACCATCCACATTTCCCTTGAGTTTACAGGTCCACACAATTCAATCTCCTCAACTTGGCGTATAAGATAGTGTTCTTGTGCATTGAAACATTGTAGAGGTAAATACTTATGCATTTCACACATTAGACGAGGAATTTCTCTCTTCCAATACCTAATATCTTCTTTGTGGATTTCTTTAGATGAAATCCACCTACAAATGATGCAAGAAAATAACCCTGATCAACAAGATTGAGGCATATATAATAAAGTTCCAAAATGTAAAACACAATATGTCAATAAGCTATGCAACAAAGTGAACAAACATTTTCATGCATATAAATTGTTACTTACCTCATGTATTTACCAAGATCATATATAATTTGTTTTGTGTTGTCGTCAAAGCTATTTGGGAGAGATAGAGGTAGAACGTACTGTAACAAAAAGAAAATCATTATTTGTTTCCAAATAAGAGACAACAATTACTAAAAAGATGTACTAAATGGAAATTATATACGTAGATAATTACCTTAATGAATGTATGCCAGTCATAAGTTTTAACACCACCAAAATCACTTTTTTTCATTAAGATATTTTGTATGTTCGATGAAAACCCTGTCGGAAACCTTATTTTCCGAATGACTTATTTTATAACATTGCTTTGTTGCTATGTCAATAACCATGGAAGACTAATATTTCGGTCCCCATATCCAGCATTGGAATTAATTACACTGTGCAATGCGTGATTGGCTTTTGCAATGTCACTACAATTTTTTCCAATTTTATCTTTTTCAGTCCTTCCATCTAATATTCGCCATATAACTTATGTTAAATTCTTCCCGATATGCATTATATCAAACAAATGAGCTATTTGTAGGTGCTCGTAGTAAGGAAACCTACTGAATTTTATGGGATAACTCTTCATTCCTCGTGGAATCCCATTCATGCCTTAACGACATTCATTAAACATAAACGAAAACACATTAACAATAATTCATGACACCCATGGTAGAGAAAATTCAGTAAAAATATAAAATTCATAATATTACATATTTATATGCTACATATACAATTTGCATACCTCGACGATTTCTATTATATTCCAACTTCCATATGTGAGGTGTCATTTTTCGTGGTTTCTTTCCATTCTCTTCTTTACCATTGAATTTTTTTTTCTCGGTAGTTTGATACCTATGGTTCTTAGGGAGGAAGTGTTCGGTACTCATCAAACACCTCCTTTGCTAAACTTCTTGAACAATGAGATTTTACCCTAGGACCACAGACTACACATGCAAATTTTCCCTTTGTTTGAAGACCTCCAAGATATATGTATTAATTTTATAGCATCAAAATATTATTAATTTAAATAAAAATGCATGATATTTACCTTAAAAACATATAATTTTAACGTGCAATAGAAAGTTACATACCACAAAAATGTGTTAACCCGGGAGCGTCATGAATTGTCCATGCAAGTATTCCATGGAACTGAAATTGTTTCTGACCTATTGGTATAGAGATGTCATACATAGTGATTCCATCCCATAACTTCAATAGCTCATAGATAAGAGGCTCAATATATACATTCATATCTTTAACTTGGTACTTACCTAATTGATTCAACATACAATTCTATTTACTTATGTGTCCCGATATATAAACGGTGTTCTCATGCAACAATTAAACAAATAAATGAAATAATATAATTACTTTCAAAACAATACCTGGAATAATCATTGCCAACATTGTGTGCTTTCTCTTTATCGACATCCTAGGAGGAAGGTTATTGTTTATGATGAAAACAGGCCACATTGAGTAAGTAGAATGAAACTCTCCAAATGGATTGAAACCTTCAGCTGCCAATGGAAGTCTAACATTACGAGGTTCATCTTTAAAAATTGGCCATTTTTCTTCGATGTTCTTCAATGCATAACCATTTGCAGGCATTCGAAGAACACCATCTTCACTTATGTTCTTTGCATGGTAATCCATAAACTATGCTATACTTTAGCACCTGAATAGTCGTTGGAAACATGGAATTATGGGAATATAACGAAGAACTTTGCGAAGCACCTTTTTTGTTACTTGATCAGTTCGATATCAACTAATTTCACATTGTGGGCATTTGTTTTCTGATGCATATTGTCCATAATATATGATATTATAATTAGGACATGCATCAATAACTTGATACTCCATTCCAATTTTTTTCATAATCAAGAATACCTCTCGACATGTGCGTGGTGAATTATTTGATGGTGGTAATATAATTTCACCCAACAATCTGGAACATTGACAAAAAAAAATTAAATGTAAACAATATAAATCATAAATATTGCATATCCTTAATTTGTGAATTGATTAACACTAAAAATAGAGGAAAATAGTCAACTTTACACACCTTGTGTAATGTACCCACTTGCTGACCCAATAAGAGAGGGAACATGATAACAATCTGTGGGGCTTTTCATAAAACTCAGCCCAATCATTAGCATCATCTGAATAAAAACATTAGTGTGCAGATACAAATTGGGCAATATGCACAGCGGAATTAAAAACTAATCCACACACACAATTCATATGCATACAACATATCAAAACAGTCATCAAATTAATGCATTTCAAAAGTAAATACATAGACAGAAAACACTTATCTTCATTGTGCAATTGTCCCAAGCAACTAGCTTGTCGCTACAACGTTCCACCCAACCATAGGCTCTTCGATAGCTTATACTGAGTCTGTCCGAAGGCCACCCTCGAGCTGGGCATGATTCTCACAAGGAAAGGGAACATTCAGCTCATACACAGCCAATTAAGCATTTCATTTGAGCCAAGCCAGTCCATAGCTGGGTTTATCAGGCTACCCTTGAATCCTGGAGGCTTACACTCAAGTTCAATCCAAAGCAATGGATTCACCAACAGGTTGGCCAAGGGATTTCCCAAATCGTTTCCAGTCAAAAAATGGATTAAGGGATGGGCAAAACAATCTCAGGGAAAAATGAATTCTTCCCTAGCTAATGAGGCATTCAATGGCCCAAAACGACCTCTATGGAACCCCAAGTCAATTCCTCTTCTTTCCCATTGGTAGACAACACAAAAACGCCCTTCTCCCGGTTGAAAAAACAAGGATAACCAGAAAAATGTGGCTGCAAAGCACCCAGGTAGCTCTCAACTCGTGAGGGAGGAAGACTGGTTGATGGATAATGGCTTGGGAGAGAAAATCATGGTTCATTTCTTTCCCAAGAAGCAAAACACGATTTCCCATGCAGGGTGGCTTGCCCATTCTGGAATTTGGACAGCCATACCTCTCATTCCCCAAGGCATTAACTACCTCAACCAACTCTTGGGAGAAATCAATGATTGGGTACAAAAGTCAACATGGGTGGTTGAGGGTTTGATGGGTTCTCTCACTGACTCTTGGCTTGACTTAGTTGGCTCAAGGGTTTGAATGTTTTCCCTCCCAATTCCTTATAAAATCATGCCCCCATCTCTTGTTGCATTGCATAGCTAGTTGTGAGCTTTTTATATTAAAATGCATATTTACAATTCCCATGGTTCACTAGCACATGGGTGGCATAATTTCACATACTTGCCTCTTCTAGATCAAGCGTTCACTAGCAGGGCCTTGGCCTTGAGCTCCACGCTAGGAATTATACATAATATGCATACATTATTTACACTATAGCCCAAAATATCACAAGGGTCAAAATGGGGGACATTACATTTCCCCTCCCCTTGGAATAACACCGTCCTCGGTGTTCCAATACCTGGGAATACATACACGCTATATACATGTCCAAAAATTCACAGAATATGGCAGGCCTATCCTGCATTTCACCCTTTACTTGGATTTTTAGGACCAAGTCTTTTGGCCTTCACATACTGTTCCTGCTAGCTTTGATCTGCCATCTCTGCAGGAGGCATTGCGCTATAGTGATCCCTTCTTTTTATTCACCTTTCAGCTGGTCTACAAGTATGGAATTTCATGGATGCCATCTTCTCGTTGTCCTGGCAACTATCTGAGGAAGATTTCCAGCCAAAACAGATAGCTTTTGGCTTGCTGCCATGATCAATGTGCACAACTGGCTCTCGCTTTTCTCACTAGCAATCACTTGGCTAGTAACAGTTGCAACAATGGCTTTCAATGTCTCTCCTGTGAGACTTATCATGGCAATTCCTGTTAGGACAAGCATATCACAATATTAAAATTAGTCAATTATTTTCCCTAATTGACTTGGAACATCCATGCTTTACTCATGGGACTTCCATGCATTTCATGCTTTCCACATACACATGAACTCATTCATGTTCATCATTTCATAGGAAAATAACTATTTCAACATTCATAATTCATTTCAAGCAATCAAACACAATCTATTCTCAGCCATGACATGCACTCAACAATCTTTTGTTTTATAAATGCATCAATCGAAAGGAAAGAGAAGAGTAGGATTTTCTCCCTCTTAGTCTTGTTCTATTATGGAGCTACACCATCGCTGTGGTTTCATGCTCCTTAGTCTCTTTCACTTTAATGTGAATGCTTTGAATTTCCTTTCTTGGCTATGACAGTTAGTGTCTAAGGTCTGTTTAAATCTTTTTAAATTGGGTACCCCTTCCCATTCTACTTACAGAACCTTTGGCTGCTATGACCCACTCATGTCCACTAGCACCATTTTTCATTACTGCTCATGTTGAGCTCTCTTTAGGATGGTCACATGTCCACATGCATCCTCCAGATGCTTTCACAGTCCTTGCTTCTAGCAACACCTACACTCAAACATTGAATCAATTCACATGTTTAGTTTGTTCTCATAGGATTTATCTCTAATCAAGAGCTTAGGAAATCATAACCAAATCGTATACACACGTATATTCATAAGCAAGAAGCTGCAAGGTAACCAAATACTTATTTGTATTGGATGTCTTTAATTTATTCCATAGGATCCTTCTTTGCTTTACGAACCTTAGATTTCCCGTGGATACAATAATGAATGTTGGGACAACAAGCAGGATATTCCACAACCATTCAGATAGGCAATGCTAGGCCAGTACGCCGACTGGTTTTTATCAATTAATTAAGGAATGTTGGGCCAGGATATACGCTATTTCACAATATTAAGTGATTAATGTCCAACCAGTTACTCTCTGGATTTATCAAAATTTATAGTGCACAACCAGTTACTCCCTGGTTTACCAAGAATTTATAGTGCACAACCAGCTACTCTCTGGTTTACCAATAATTTATATCGCCAACTCATTTACTTTCTGGATTTACCAGTAACTTATAGTTCTTTCAGGGTCTTGCTTTCCTGCAATGACCAAGGTTTCCAACAAAGAAACAATAATGTATCAGCTTAGCTGTTAAAAGATTTATACCTGAAACCTTCATTATTTCAAACAAGACATAAATGAAACTGAATACTTATCTGTATTGTGCGTTTCCCCTCTGGTCCACAGGATCCTGCTTCGCTTTGCAAGCCTTGAGATTTCCTATGGACTTTGATGTAGTTAATGCTTCACCAGTACACCTTCACGCTGACTGAATTTACCAAGCATTTGGTGGTGCCCAACCAGTCCCATACCTGGCTGGCCCTCTCTAGTGCCGAGCCAACACATTCATCTGGTTCATCGACCAATGGAAGGAAACTGCGCCACCTGACCATTATAGGTCAAGGCTCTACTATGGAGCCACAGGAATCTCAGGGTTTTCAGTCAATCCTCGGCGCCCGCCCTCCCACTGCTGTGTTAAATTTTCTGAATTTACTTCAATATGATCTAGGATATTAACTGAGAGAACAACATGTACAGCATATCTACAGCATATCAATCATGGAGACAATAATGCAAGCACACAAGAGACACAAAGATTTACTTGGGGAAAACCATAAAGGTGAAAAACCCCAATAACTTCCTCAGAGATAGATAGAGCAATGATACAACCAACCAAGAGATAGACATAACCTAGCAGCAGATCCTCCTCCTCCATAAGTGCGCCTCTCCTCCTTGAGAGCATGTGTGAGAAGTGAGTGAGCAAATAGAGTGCCTCCCGCACTCTATTTATACTTGACTTGACTTGCCTTTTTACCTAACTCATGTCGGCTCTAACTTAACCACATAACATAATGCTGAGTGGGCCGACCCCCAATAGGGTGGTCTAATAACCCTTTGACCCACATGGCCGACCCCCAATAGGGTGGTCTAATAACCCTTTGACCCACATGACTTATACAGGGCCGACCCCAAATAAGGTGGTCTAATAACCCATCAAGTATAAGTTACGACACTTACAATATAAATGACGACACTTCCTTATAGAGGAATAATACCATCTCTATAGGAATACAATATACATATAAGTGAAATACATTCCGAAGTTACATATACATCAACACTCCCTCTTAACTAGGAAGGTATTTCTCAGCACAGTTCTTCTAGCACAAGTCATCTTCTCTGGATCATCGTCACTAGATAATCGTCATCGAGTCATCATCATCGTCACTGCTGCTGCTATCTCATCCAATCTCTGTCTCTACTCGTCATAGGAAGTTCTACAGAGCCAGTCCTCTTTCATACTGGATGTAGGCCCACCACCTGCAGGTCTTCGTCATCACTGGCCATACTGTGGAATCCTCAGGACTTATTACGTGCGTCACAAAACCTCGAAAGAGCATCCCAGGATATTACGGGTACACAACTCCAACCTGTAGGATCTCCCAGGGCGCTATTACATGTGACCCCACCACAAAACCTCGAAAGAGCATCTTAGGATGTTACGGGTACACAACTCCGACCTAAGATCTCCCAGGGCACAAATTACATGTGGTCCACCACAAAACCTAGCAAGAGCATCTCAGGATGTTACGGGTACACAACTCTGACCTGAGATCTCCTAGGGCACAAATTACATGTGGTCATGGCAAAACCTCGCAAGAGCATCTCAGGATGTTACGGGTACACAAATCCGACCTGAAATCTCCCAGGGCCCAAATTACATGCCATAGGACAAAACCTCGCAAGAGCATCTCAGGATGTTACGGGTACACAACTCCGACCTGAGATCTCCCAGGGCACAAATTACATGTCCTCCCAGAGCAATGTCTCGAAAGAGCATCCTAGGCTGTTACGGGTACACAACTCCGACCTATAGGATCTCCCAGACATGCTCATCTGCACAACCTGATCCACGGCCACAGAGTATCAACCTGATACTCACCATACATCATCCTGATGTACTCATGATCGTCCTGATCATAATCACTGCAACGTCCTGCTGCAAGTCATCTGGAGCAACATCCTGAAGCTCGTCATCTATGATCATCCTGATCATCACTGCAACATCCTGCTGCATGTCATCTGGAGCAACATCCTGAAGCTCATCATCTATGATCATCCTGATCATCACTGCAACATCCTGCTGCATGATCCACCTGATCATCAATGCATCTACCTGATGCATACCAAGTATCATACATGATCCTCCTGATCATCAATGTATCCACCTGATACAAATACATGATACATATCATCATACATGATCCTCCTGATCATCAATACATCTACCTGATGCATATCATCATACATGATCCTCCTGATCATCAATGCATCTACCTGATGCATACCAAGTATCTACCTGATACATATCATCATACATGATCCTCCTGATCATCAATGTATCCACCTGATACAAATACAAATACATGATACATATCACCATATATGATCCACCTGATCATACAATGTATCCACCTGATACATATACAGATACATGGTCCAAGCATCCAACATGATGCATATACAAAATACGTACACATGATCAACTGATCATATCCAGCATCCAACATGATGCATACATACATAAATGATCCAACTGATCATATCCAGCATCCAACATGATGCATACATACATAGATGATCCAACTGATCATATCCAGCATCCAACATGATGCGTACATACATACATAAAAATGATCCAACTGATCATATCCAAGCAGAAGCCAGAACATCATCCTGATGCCCATTATCCAGCGCTTACATCCTCAGCCATGTGAAGGATCCTCCTTCCAACATGCTTGGAATGGCTTCAGCAAATGTGTCCATCACTTCTTCCTCGAAGTGTCCTCGATCTAGAGAACGCCAAGCCTCTCTCTGAAGTACTCGAACTTCACCCTGGCTAGTGGATTCGTCAGCACATCTGCAATCTGCTCGTCCGTCGCAACATACAGGAGCTTCACAGCTCCTCTCTGCACCATATCCCTGATATAGTGATATTTGATCTCTATGTGTTTCGACCTGTCATGAAACACTGGGTTCTCGGACTGCTTCACACAACTCTGGTTATCATAGAAGATACCAGTAGCCTCCAACGGGAGATCAAATAACTCAGACAGTAGCTTCCGTAGCCATACTGCCTCACAACTAGCTGAACAGGCTGCAACATACTCTGCCTCAGCTGTACTCAGTGCTACGCAGGACTGCTTCCTGCTAAACCAAGAGATCACACCTGATCCCATACTGAAGCAACACCCAGATGTGCTCTTCCTATCTGCAGCACTGCCAGCCCAATCTGAATCAACATAACCCTGCAGGTTAAACTTTTGATTCGCCTCATACTTGAGCCCATAATCCACTGTACCCTTCAGGTACCTCAGAACATGTTTTACAGCAACCAGGTGAACACTTCTCGGATCCGTCAGGAACTGGCTCAATGTGTTCACAGCAAAGCAAATGTCTGGTCTCGTGTTCGTCAGGTACATTAAGGACCCAATCATCTGACGATACATAGTGACATCAACTGGCTCAGATGAAGCATCACATAGAAGCTTCAGATTCGATGCCATCGGTGTGGCCGTGGCCTTGCAATCCATCATCCTGAACCTCTTCAAGATCTCTACTGCATACTTCCCTTGTCCAAGGAAGATTCCATCTGCACTCTGCCACACCTCCATGCCAAAAACAAATAGTGCATCATCCCCAAGTTCTTCATCTCGAACTCGGTAGTAAGCTTCCGCTGCGTGTCGGCAATCAATCTATTTTCACCTGTAACAACCAGGTTATCTGCATACAAAAGTAGTATCACTAGATTTCCTTCCTCAACCTTGTAGTAAGGGTTGGAATCTGCTTTACTCTTGGTAAATCCCAAACTGGATAGAAAGCTATCTATCCTACGATATCAAGTTCTGCACACATATATGACTACACCATGCTGTCTTGAAATCCATCTGGTGCATCTTCTATTTCATCACTTTTGTATTTCTCAATGCTGCCATCTGCAACATGCTTGATTTGATAGTTCCATTTGGAAGTCATAGCAAACTTCCCTTCATGTCTTGGGATTACATCCCAAAAATCATTCTTCATGATCGACGGATCATGGCATTTCATTTCTTCATCCCAGATCCTGGGAACTTCAATATCTTCAATAGATAATTTGTTGCTGAACAAATGTTGTAGTTCTTCTTTTGTAGGAGATGGCATACGATCTTTCCTACACAACAAGTTAAATTGCATGATTAGAAAACATCTCATAGTTTTCAGAACAAATTCTTACACTTAAATAAATATGTCATACAGTCATGCAATTATCTTAGCCAATGCTTCAATACAACATTTATCCATATTCCGTAACTTTCTAGATGCCTTCCAATCTCTACCAGAACATTGTTAAGAGTGTGCACAACTCCCAACATGTCAGCAAAGAGGTTTCATTCTAGATAAGTAGCAATGGAATGTTGTACAGTGCCATAGGCCACTTACCCATGTATATTGTTCATCAATGCAATTATTCTAATATGCATAATACACAACCTAATTTTAGGAACATCTATATATACATTAAGAAATGACAATTCAAATACTTATCTTTGTTTGTTCGTTGGGTGGACTCCCTCTGAGTCTTCGCTTCCTTGCAGGAGTTGCTGGAGTCCTAATCTGAAGTAGCTTCTTCTACATCTTTTGATGTGGAATGTAGAGAGATGGTCAACTCCCTCTGAATATCTGCATCCTTGCATAAACCACTGGAATGTACTCCCTCTTGATCTTTGCTTCCTGGATTACCTGTTCTTGAATCTCATATTCATCCTTGGTCCCTATGCATGCTTATTAGTATCATGAATGTGTTATCCTTGTGATCTCATATAAAATCATACATTCATTAGTATACTATTAGAACACAATAATCTCAAGCATGTATAGTCATGATCATTTCAAACAGAAATAATAAGCATTAGCATTCAAGGATTCTTATGGTTAGTCAAATCATAAGAAACATAACATGTCTAAACCTGTAATTACTCAAACCTATGACTCTTCAGGTTAGTTGAATCATCAATCAAGGTAAGAGATATAATATGCATAAAACCTGTGATTATTCAAAGCTATACCTTCATGATTCTTCTGGTTAGTCAAATCAATCAATATAAGAGACATAATTCTTTTACTTATATTCCTATTTGACCATAGGACTTTTCTGGTTAGTCATATCATTAAACAAAGTAAAAAAACATAATATGCCTAAACCCATGATTACTAACTTCAATGAATAATCATAATCAATCATGCCAAGTATACTTATATAAAGGATCTTATCACAAGATGAGATTGTAACTTGATATAGGAAAAACATACCTGGATTAGCATGCTAGCTAGTTATGTCTAACATACTCACATGATGTCTTCTTGTTCTTCTTCAATGACTTGTGCTAGTAACCTGTATATCTCATAGGTTAGCCATTATAAAACCAAGTTATACATACCTCGTAAATGGATCTTCTATGAGATCCATGACAATGGATGAGTCTTTATCCTCATGTCATCATGATCATATGTTCTTGAACTGGAACATGATTTGTCTTTCTTGGTGTACCTTTCATGTTAGTAGACAACATAAAACTCATACAACATCATAATGCATTAGTACAATCATAAGTGTCAACACCCTAACCAGTGAATATCTTCTATCATGCATTCATAATTTTGTTAAGGTGATACAACAAATCTAAAATCAAAATTGTACTAACCGTAATAACATGAAGTCAAACATACCATAAAATTAATAATGGACAAATATCGAAATATACCTCGATGAGTCATACCTGTCGAGATCGCTTGTAATCTTCTTATGAAAGGCCTTATCCTCATCTCCCTCTGAGACAGGAACTTCTTCACTTATGCAAGTGATCAATCCATCTTCTTCTAGGATTAACCCAATCCACTTGATTTGCAAGAACTGGACCTTGAGCTGGATATGGTTTTGTCAGAGAAACCCCAAAAATTCAAACTTTGAATTTCAAACTTCCGAAAGGATAGAAATATGCGCCTTGATGAGCTGATCAAACTGGTATATTCAGAATTTGAAAACTGCAAAGTTTTACTCCTTAATTTTTCCTTTGAAACTTTCGGATTCACTGGACGTGACCCTGAACTGGGGTTTGATGAAGCCCACTCTTTTGCCCCATCAAAATGTTTGATCCAAAGCTCTAAGCTTCTATTTTTCTGAGGAGCTTCGAGCCGTGGTCACAGATTTCAAAAATTCTCATTTTTACAGAAGCCCTAATTTTCCACCTTTCTGATCAAAGTCCCGAACTAGGGTCTAATCAAGCCCGGCCTTCTGCCCAACCAAAAATTCTGATCTTGGTCTCTAAATTTCTATTTTGATGAGTAGCATCCAGCCGTGGTCTCCGATTACAAAAATTCCAACTTTCTCCAAAGCCCTAAATTCCGGAAGCCATGAATGAAGGTACCAAAAAATAATTCTGTTTTGACAGAAATATGTACCTGATTGTTTCTGATGTAACTCCAAAAATTTTGATCCACAGGGTCTGAAAAAGTTTCCTGAGATAGCCGGACCTGTTATCTTTCCATCCTGACAGGTCTGACCTCAATTGGATTCTCTGAGAGAGAGTTATGCCAAATGTCGCAACGTGACCTGTTTTGGGAAAATACAGGAGAGCGAACTTGTACGGCGTGCCACGTGTCACTGTTTGACCTTCGGCCTCTGAAAAAGTTTTCTGAGATAGCTCGGCCTGTGTACTACCTGTCACTTTTCACGAAATTTCATTTGGAGCTTCCTAGCCCAAGTAATGACCTTTTTCCCAAGGTCACCTGATTTTGACTCAGATCTGGAAGAGGCAGAAACCCTATATTGTACAGATCATAAATCACAAAGTACAACGAATTAGAGGTTGTCCTTTGGACACAAGATACCTGGAGAACTTAGCTTCGACCTGTAACAATTTCAGATCCGAAAACTTCGCCAAAACGGATTTATAGCGAAAGTGCTACGATGACTGGTTTTTGCTATATCAAGCCCTAGCATCGTTAGTGCAACAAGTGTCATACATGCCATATCATGCCTTCTTTCAGGCTAGCTCTGATACCATGTTAAATTTTCTGAATTTACTTCAATATGATCTAGGATATTAACTGAGAGAACAACATGTACAGCATATCTACAGCATATCAATCATGGAGACAATAATGCAAGCACACAAGAGACACAAAGATTTACTTGGGGAAAACCATAAAGGTGAAAAACCCCAATAACTTCCTCAGAGATAGATAGAGCAATGATACAACCAACCAAGAGATAGACATAACCTAGCAGCAGATCCTCCTCCTCCATAAGTGCGCCTCTCCTCCTTGAGAGCATGTGTGAGAAGTGAGTGAGCAAATAGAGTGCCTCCCGCACTCTATTTATACTTGACTTGACTTGCCTTTTTACCTAACTCATGTCGGCTCTAACTTAACCACATAACATAATGCTGAGTGGGCCGACCCCCAATAGGGTGGTCTAATAACCCTTTGACCCACATGGCCGACCCCCAATAGGGTGGTCTAATAACCCTTTGACCCACATGACTTATACAGGGCCGACCCCAAATAAGGTGGTCTAATAACCCATCAAGTATAAGTTACGACACTTACAATATAAATGACGACACTTCCTTATAGAGGAATAATACCATCTCTATAGGAATACAATATACATATAAGTGAAATACATTCCGAAGTTACATATACATCAACATGCTGTCCCAGTAGAGATTTTATGCCTTTACCAATGTCACCACACCTTCTTGTACCATCTGACCATTATAGGTCAAGGCTCTACTATAGAGCCATAAGCATCTCAGGGTTTTCAGTCAGTCCTGGGTGCCCGCCCTCCCACTGTTGTCCCAGTAAAGATTTTATGCCTTTACCAATGTCACCACACCTTCTTGCACCGTAACCCTTCACACACATCAACTCTTCATTCATACAAGGATGCCACTCCTTCTCTTGTGCAAATCAGTGGTTCCTTTTAGGAACTTTATAGGTGACTTTCTTGACTGCAGGTTAACATGACCCCTACTCACACAAGGATGATACCTCTTCTTATTACACAGCTCTTCGGGCCTATCCATCCCTTCTGGTAATATTTCACGTGAGCACAGAAAGGTTGTCAATTCTCATACAGTCCTTTTGCGTACCCTTCTTCACTTTTCCCTTTAATGTGCAGTATCAATCTGCATCTATGTAGGCTGACAACACAAGAAGGATAAGCAAGCTCATTAGTATTGCTGTTCAAATTCTTAACCACATTTCATATCATTCACTATCAAGTATTGAAACACCAGGAATGCGTCCATTCCCTTAGGGTGTATTCAATATTGAAAACCCTATCACGACCCATCACCAGAAAAGGTGTGCATCCCCTTTCCGATGTGCACCATGTAGGCCCTAATCATACTCAAGCAGTCTGTAATGATATAAATAAGTTAGAGCATGCTCTGCATATTAACCCTAATAATTTAGACATGCATGTTCTTGTCTAGGTTCACAGAATACTCATTCATTTTGCAGATGTGTCTCACATGCCTTCTGGGCATAGCTTTACCATCTCACTTTCATGGTTTACCGACATGCGGTTTAGTTGAGACATTATCAATGACGTTTCACCTAAAACCCATTTCCAAAGTATGGGGTCCTTCCCATCTAGTTTGGCTTCTACAGGCCATCACACATGGTCTTCCTGTAATGTGTCATCCTGGCACACTTATCAAATAGCCAAACAATCAACAGCATTTAGCAATAAGCTTCAAATCTAATTGCTTCATAACCAATCAATGGCATTAATAATCAAATTCAACATGAATTTACAATTCTGTCTCCTACAGAAATTGATTTGCTCAACAATGAGGCTATCCTCATATTGTTTGGCTCTCGTAAGTGGTATCACTCTGTCCATTATGGTTTCACCCTTGCTACCATACCTGAACATCCACCTACAACATGTCCTCCTGACACAATTCTATATAAGCCAAAAAATAATTAGCAGTTATAAACAAATTCTCAAATCTGAAATTTGTAAATCTGTCTTCCTTCAGAAATTAGATTTGCAACTATGAGACTATTCTCATCAACTTAAACCAAACAATTTTCAGATTTGTTTCATGCATAAATTACAACCATCAGAACCTTCTCATAACCTTTGTCTTCTGCACATGGTAGATCCTGGTCTTTACTATGGACTTATCCTCATTGCCATACGCAAGACCTTTCTACCTAAAAACTGAAATTTCAATCAGCCAAACACGTTGTGAGTATCTCTCTTCATTGCTACAACAGTCACTGAAGTGATCTCAGAATTGTAACGCTCAATAATTCAAACACCTTCAGCTGTTAACATTTTAAATGCAATGAAATATATATATCTCTATATATGCATTAAAAATTTCAAGACACAGTCACACTATCCATGCAATTTAGATAAACAGTAACTACTCATTACTTTACATTTCATGCAATTCTATCCTTCCAACATAGCACTCTTGGTAGCCCATCAACATGTCTACCTTCTATATTCAATCATTCTCCTGCATTCACAACAGCTCATTAAATAGATCACTATTTCGTGCATAACCATGAGATTGTACAAAATATTTTTAATGCACATCCCCTCAATGCAACCTTGCATTAATTCACGAATATTATGCCTTCAAACATATTATGGCCTAACCATGTCTTCCCCACATAGCATGCACTACCGTGATAGGACCATAAGCCCTCACTTGCTTTGGTTTCTTAACTCACAACCAACATACACAAATGGCATGATATAATCCCCTATGAATGCATTCTAGTATTTAAAACAGTCATATGGTAGAGAGTTCCTTGCCCTTACTACCACATACCTCACCATACTTGGTAGGTCAACATTCACATTCGGGCACGCAATACTACATGCAAATCAATCAACATAGTTTAAACATAGTTGAAGGAATCTCACCAAATCCTCCTTCAATCATTCATGCAATTAAGCATAAATAACCATTACCTGCATGGCTATTATTAACATCGCTTGATGTTACCTGATCAGTTGGCCTCTTACCAAGGCTACACAGTCCTTTTGCCAATCTCATGATCATAGATTTGTTGCACCATCCTTTCCTCATAAGGTTTTTGGTCATATGCAACAACATCATCCACATCCTTAGCCATGCTTCGGTTGTCTTTGGTCCTACAACCAATACGAACACAACTAATTATTAGCAACCACAATCATTATCTTACGTGGCTTATTGCATATGTAAAACCTCACTATTTTACCAATATGCAATATCATATACATGCAAAAACATTTTCATATGCATTGTGCAATGTTTATTAATATTCCATCTAGTGCATATTCATCTTATCTATCTAATCTCTTGCATTTCCAGTCATGCTTTTATGGTCTAGTTCTCCCGCCATTTCGGAGCAACTCGCCAAGTTCTCCCGCCATTTCGGAGCAACTCGCCAAGTTCTCCCGAAATTTCCTCTTTGATGCCGAAAAACACTTAGAAAATTTTCCGCCGTTTCAGGCCAACTTGCCGAGTTCTTCCGCCGTTGTGGACCAACTCGCTGAGTTCTTCCGAAAATTCCTCTTTGACATCGAAAAACATAGAAACTTTTTCGCCGTTTCGGCCCAAAACCTTTATCTTTCCGCTGTTACGGCAAAAACTTACGAGTTCTTTCCGCCGTTGTGGAACAACTCGCTAAGTTCTTCTGCTGGAATTTTCCTTCCTTCTTCGGCGAACTTAATGATTTTCTGCCGAATTGTCGCGGAGCCACTCACCAAGTTCTTCCGGTAACTTCGGCGAGAACTCACAAGTTCCTTCCGTCGTTGTGGATGAACCCGCCGAGTCTCGCCGTCGATACAGACTTAGCAGAAAGCTCAAAATACTTAGAAAATTTCAAATTTTCACAAAAATTTTCAAATTTTCCTAATGACTACAGTTGAGCAGGAAACATACTTACCTCTGCAACTGTAATAGGTAGCCCATGAAGGCCCAATGCTGCAACCAACAGCTCTGATACCAAAATATAATGTATCCACCTGCTGACCCAATAAGAGAGGGAACATGATAACAATCTGTGGGGCTTTTCATAAAACTCAGCCCAATCATTAGCATCATCTGAATAAAAACATTGGTGTGCAGATACAAATTGGGCAATATGCACAGCGGAATTAAAAACTAATCCACACACACAATTCATATGCATACAACATATCAAAACAGTCATCAAATTAATGCATTTCAAAAGTAAATACATAGACAGAAAACACTTATCTTCATTGTGCAATTGTCCCAAGCAACTAGCTATGTGGCTGCAACGTTCCACCCAACCATAGGCTCTTCGACAGCTTATACTGAGTCCGTCCGAAGGCCACCCCCGAGCTGGGCATGATTCTCACAAGGAAAGGGAACATTCAGATCATACACAGCCAATTAAGCATTTCATTTGAGCCAAGCCAGTCCATAGCTGGGTTTATCAGGCTACCCTTGAACCCTGGAGGCTTACACTCAAGTTCAAGCCAAAGCAATGGATTTACCAACAGGTTGGCCAAGGGCTTTCCCAAATCGTTTCCAGTAAAAAAATGGATTAAGGGATGGGCAAAACAATCTCAGGGAAAAATGAATTCTTCCCCAGCTAATGAGGCATTCAACGGCCCAAAACGACCTCTATGGAACCCCAAGTCAATTCCTCTTCTTCCCCACTGGTAGAAAACACAAAAACGCCCTTCTCTCGGCTGAGAAAACAAGGATAACCAGAAAAATGTGGCTGCAAAGCACCCAGGTAGCTCTCAACTCGTGAGGGAGGAAGACTGGTTGATGGATAATGGCTTGGGAGAGAAAATCATGGTTCATTTCTTGCCCAAGAAGCAAAACGCGATTTCCCATGCAGGGTGGCTTGCCCATACTCAAATTTGGACAGCCATACCTCTCATTCCCCAAGGCATTAACTACCTCAACCAACTCTTGGGAGAAATCAATGATTGGGTACAAAAGTCAACATGGGTAGTTGAGGGTTTGATGGGTTCTCTCATTGACACTTGGTTTGACTTGGTTGGCTCAAGGGTTTGAATGTTTTCCCTCCCAATTCCTTGTAAAATCATGCCCCCATCTCTTGTTGCATTGCATAGCTAGTTGTGGGCTTTTTATATTAAAATGCATATTTACAATTCCCATGGTTCACTAGCACATGGGTGGCATAATTTCACATACTTGCCTCTTCTAGATCGAGCGTTCACTAGCGGGGCCTTGTCCTTGAGCTCCACGCTAGGAATTATACATAATATGCATACATTATTTACATTATAGCCCAAAATATTACAAGGGTCAAAATGGGGGACATTACACCTTAGGAGCTGTTTGAAACAAGTGTTTGATAAACCATTCAAAACTTTCAAGTTCACCAACAACAATATAGTAGATAGAAGATTTGTTGTTGAACCTTCATAAAGAGGTTCTTGGGACTTCTCAAGTAGAGGAACATCATGAATATCATGGAGGTTGTCCTCATCCAATGGATGAAATGTGTCTTGGATCAATCTATTTATCTCATCTTCTCCATTTATATCAATAATGTCATCTTTGTCCATAGGATCATTAAGAACTCGGTCTTCAATATTCTAATCTCCATGTTCCTCACCTTGTAAAGTAGTATTTCTACTATTATGTGCCAAATATCTCTCTGGCGGTCGACATTTAGGTGGCATTGTATTTATATTTACTTGAACAATGTAATAACATTAGTGTATAATATACAACACATATATTTAAAATGATAAAATATTTTGTGAATACATGATCAATACTATTACAATAAGTACATTATGTAATGAATAACGTCTTACCAAGGGATGATATTCATACCCCCCTTCAGCATGCCCCTTCTCCTTACAATGTTTTTCAGTTGTTGTTCTTAAAATTCTTCTCGTTCGCAAACCCGAGCAATCATTGCAAGGGAAATAACACTTTCCATCACCCTTTGCCTCCAATGTTGCCTTAAACTCAGCATACCTCTTATTATTTTCTTCCCAAGTATATTTATTTGACATTCTAATAGCCTATAAGAACAAAAAAAACTCAATAAATATATAAGTAAATTGAATAGAGTATATATATATTAAAGGAGACAAAAAATTAAAGGACGTGACATGGAAAGTGAAAAATCTAATTAGTAAATGTCCCTCCATGGTATTTAAAAATATATCATATATCTATCAAATTCTAAGCGACAAATCTATATAAGCATTAGTATTGAGGAGAAAATGAATAGTTGACTCACTTTATGTATGACCCTACACATTAAAGGAGACAAAGAATTTAAAAATACTAACCTGGAAACCGAAGGAGATCAAAAATTCGATGTGTTAAACCAGTACCGGACTCTTGAAATCACAGATCAAACAATTAGCAGAAAAAATGTTGCAACTATAGCAAATAATTTGTGGAAATATGTCTTAAGAACATGTATTTATAGATCAATGATCGTGGCAGTTCCAACGAAAATGCACAACGATCAAATTTCAACAATAACAAAAAGTCAATGACTATTACTGTGATAACCGTTGACATTGCACGTATTAAGTTTATCGTCTCTATAAGGACGAACCTTGTCTTTTCGTTGCTACAACGACAAATATGAGTTATTTGTCGCTATAGCAATGAACATTCGTAGCTATAGAGACAAAACGTTATTGTCGTTGCTATAGCGATGATTATCGGGGACCAGAACATTTTTTTTCAAAACTTTTATCTGTTTATCCACGAAAATCTTCAATTTTAACTTATTCGTGGCAATATTTTGTGGAACGTTTGAGCCATATGTACTAGTGTGATAAGGTGAAATGGGACTTTTTAAGGTTAATTCTGATACAGATTGCTCTGCCCCTATCTGTTACTAATTGGATTATGGTCGATGTTTCATTGGCTTTCTTTGTTGTTTTAGTTAATGGATCTCCTACCAATTCTTCCAGAGCTCTAGAGGTTTGCGTCAGGGGCGTCCTCTATCACTCATCCTCTTCTTGTTGGTTATTGAAGGCCTTAGTCGAATGATAGATGATGCAAAAAGAAATGGTAAATTATATAGGATAAAATTTTCTTTAGCTTTACATGTCACGCATTTATTGTTTGTTGATGGTGTTGTATTTTTTGGGAAGGGTTCAGTGGAAGAGTGGAACTCTTTTTATGAGATTATTTAGTGTTTCTATTCCGCATTTGCTATGGAAGTGAGTCATCCAAAATAATTTTTTTTACAGAATGGGGTGGAAGAAGACCAACTTGCACAAATTACTTCCCTTTTCCCTTTCAAGGTGTAGAAGATGGAAGCAGGTTTCAAGTACCTTGGACACCAACTTAAGCCCAATAATTACAGAAATGAGGATTGGCTCTGGCTGGTTAAGAAGTTTGAAAAGAGCATTGATAACTAGCCTTACAAGTATCTCTCCATTGGTGGTAGACTAACTCTGTTGAAATCAATTCTTGTGGGAATCCCTATATATTCGTTCTCTTTGTTTAAAATTCCTCAGGCCACTCTAAATTTTCATAGAAAGAATATGTTTCATTTATTATGGCCTAGTGCTAGCAACATTTGCAAATTCCACCTGGTAAAATGGGATGTATTGGCTACGCCAAAAGCTTACGGAGGATGGTACATTCAGAATTTAAAGGTTTTCAATATGGCTCTTTGCATGAATGATTTTGGCGGGGTCTATTTGACAATGGACTATGGAGCACTAGAGTTTTAAAAGCTAAATATTTGAAGAAATTTTCAGTACTGTAGTGGTTTAGGATTTCTAAGAAATCCTCTATTGGGACCTCTACTATTTGAAGGGGCTTCCTTTTTGTTTTCTTTTGTATCAATAGGTGGATCTCCTGGAAAGTGGGAAATGGGGAAAATATGCTTGTACGCACTGACCCATTCATTGGGGGTGAAGGAGGTTACATTATGTTTTCTGATCTTCTTGAATACTTGGAAAAGTTTGATTTTGTTAATTTGAATCAGTTTAAAAGGCTTAATTGGTTAAGGCCTTATCCCTCTTATTGGTTTATCGTTGCAGATTTGGGTCTTGATGGTCAGTAGGCTACATAATGGTCCGCTTATACTCATGATTAAATAGATTTGGAATAAGACTTAATGGAAAAAAATATAATTTAGTCTGTAGCTGGGATAAGACTACTGGTGATGTTTCTACAAAGGAAGCCTACACAGATCTTACCATGCAAGAAGTTTTTGACGTTTCCAAATGGTGGTCTACAAAATTATGGATCTAGAGCATTATGCACAAGTTGAAATGTTTCTTTTGGATGTCCCTTGGAAATTGTTTACGGACGTGGGACAACTCAAGAAAAGAGGATGGTACATCCATGGACAATGCATCTTATGCAAAAAAGAGGAGGAAACTGTATATCACCTTTTTATTTCATGTCATTTCTGCAAACTTGTTTGGCAGGATATATGTAAGTCTTTGGGCATTATATATATTTGGAATCCATGGATCTTGAAACAAATTTCACCATGTGGAAAAAGAAGGTTTCTTTGCATAAAAATTTGCCAATTTTTGTTTGTTGGTCAGTTTGGAAGGCTAGAAATTTGGATCTATTGTAAAATATCATTCCATATTATCAGTCTTCCAGCATAAAATCCTTAAGTTTATACAAGGGCTTCTATTATGAAATGGCCCCTAAGAAGACTAGACTGTTCACTCCCCCTTGTATTGTTTTCAATACTGCCATTGGTTTTTTTGATGGAGCTTCTCAAGATGGCGCATGTGGCTGTGGTATGATCCTAAAAATTAATGAATCTCACTTCTTTAATACATGGATAGGGAGTGGCGTGGGATTGAACACAAAAGTAGAACTTCTGGCATGTTGGGCACTGCTTTAGTTTGCTTGGCACATTGGGATTGATGTGGTTCAAGTTTTTGGTGACTCCCAAGTTATTATGCAATGGGTTAATACGATTTTCAATGTACAGGTTCTTGCATTGGACTACTGGTGCCATAGAATAAAGCAGTTATTTTCAACTTTCTCGAGGATCCCATTTGTTCATGTTTACAGGTGCTTCAACTCTAAAGTTGACGCCTTGTCAAAAGTTGCAATGGGTTCTCCTAAAGGATTGTTCTCTTTAGAAGAATTTATTGATGATTCCCTTTCCCATAAGGAATCTATTCCTTTTCTATGTAATGTTTTATGGCTCAGTTATAGACAGTTGTGTCTTGTTTTGGGTAAGCTTCTTAGTTTTGGGTAAGCTATGGAGTTTATCGGGTATAGTATGAAGATTGGATGGTTTTTTGTTTCTATGAAGGATGATGTTAATTACTTCTTTGATTTATAATAATAGCAAGTAGTTTTTTTTTTAAGTTCCATGAATTACTTTGAATACATAATACCAACTAAAAGATTGCAATTCATAATCTTTGCTACAATACAAACCTCCATAGCCTTCTAACATGTCAAAACTATGGCAATTTAAAAATTCTTTTTTTTAAGTTTTTATCATAGCAATAAAAGTTCACAACAATCCAAATAATCTGTTTCTTTTCTCTTAAGATCCAATAGACCAACGCTCGTATCAATGGACATTAACCGCAACCATCATCATTATCATCATTTAATATTTATTTTATAATAGTATCTAAACATATTCAAATTTTGATATCTCTTATGTAATTAAAAAAATAAAAATTAAAGGATTATACCCACAATTAAAAATATTCTCTAGATCCACGTTGAAAGATAAAACTTGTCCATCTAGATTCTAACTATTTGCTAATGATTTACTAATTCAAGAATTAAGGACATCAAGTGAGGCCCTTATATATCTATGCATAGCTACTCGGAATTTGACCCCGAGACCTTCTACTTACAACTCACAACTCTCAACCACTTGAGCTAACCCATCGGATTGTACAATTGTTTTATATATCGTTATGTCTTCTATATATTATATTTGATTGACTAATATTATGAATAACTTTTTTCCCACGAAAAAAACCGCAAAATTTTATTGCATTTTTTAGGTGCTAACATGCATATATACAAATAGTGAAAATATGCAAAGGCTCTCTCAGCCTTGAAACAACAACAAAAAAAAATCCCCGGATTTCAATAGTAAACCATACTCTCCCATCATTACATCCAAACTACAGTGCTTACACAAGCCTGTAAAGATAGATCACAAATTACATAAAAAAAAACAACACAAAGCATAACTGATATTTTCATAATGGCTCGAAAAAAATATGCTACAAGCTTCTTCATGATTTGCCTTTAATTTACCTCAACCAAGACTAAATAGGACCAATCCCATTGCTAATTATCAAACATCATTGCATGAATCTTCAGAATAAACAAGAACATAAAAAGAGTCACTACTACAAAACATCTGAGCAAAAAACTTGCTCACCTCAAGAGCATGGAGACTTATAATCTACTTCAAAAGATAACTGATCAAAAGAAACACAACTACAAAAATTCAAAACCATCGTTGATTACTGAAAGAAGAATTATCTTATATTTCCGTTCTCCTCCTCTATCATTTTCCATCTTTCATGATCCTGTTGTAAACCCTCCTAAGATAAACTATTTTCTATTTTGTTCCTCTCCCTATAAATATAGGAAAAGGAAGGAGATTATATGGAAATTTTTTAACTTAAAACCACTTGTAGAACTTGATTCAGAAGGATGTTATGAAAAGTTTTTGTCCCTATATCCATTGAATAATTGTCAAAGCATCTCCAAAACTGTGGATGCCATTGAGCTTTTTATCCACCGCTAAAACCAGCATTATCCAAAGCTTTTGAGCTCAACGAAATTATTGGATCCCTGACCCAAGCAAGCATTAAAATTCAGAAAATGGTTCTCAAAACAATAAACGATTCCTTCAACCCCGCACACACTCGTATTACTCTCCACTGCTCCATCAACGTAGGCCCAAGGTCTCTCTTTGTCAATAACTTCAAGAGCAATTATCTGGAACACAAAGTTTGGATAAACCTAAGGAAAGCTTTGCAAAATATAAATGTTTTTTAAAACACAAGACGAAGGAGGAATAAAGTTTTCAAGCACAACATGAAGGAGGAATAAAGTTATCTTTGAAAATGATAAGGTTCCTTGCCAACCAAATTTGCCAAGAAATTTTCCAAGAAATGAGTAAGGGAAGCACCTTGAAGTCTTTTAAATGTGAATTGAGGCACCAAAACCTTAATACAATTAGCAATAGAATTACCAATCCACGAGCATATTACCTTATGCAGATTCAACTTCATTCCAAACCTACAGAGTAAAGGAGCATTCCACAAATAAGCGGTGATTTGATTCCTCATTATTTTAACAAACCAAACAAAAACCTGTACCAAATTCTTCTCTTCTTTGCATCGAATCCCACGTTAAATCCTTGTTACACAAAGAAAACCACATTAAGATCTTCACTTTGAGAGGGCAAATAAACTTTCAAATCAACTGCCACCACCATTATGAATTCCCTTCATTATCATGCTTCTACAAAATATCATAGCCAACTTTCGAAGAATACAAACCACAAAGGTCACTCAACCAAACAAGGGAATCAATTGATTGAGAAAGACAAATGTGACTAAGGAAAGCAAAGTTATATACTTTTCCCATCTGACCCTATATTCTCCATTGAATCCCAAGCGAACAACATTCATCCAACCTTGGCCTAATAAGGAATTAGAATGATAATCAACAATATGATGTAAACTTACAATACCTCACATTCTAAGATGATAGGCCATATGCTCCAAGAGCTCATGAGCATAATTACATCCAATCCAACTCTGACAAGGTGACCGTTTCCACCTTTCCAACCAATACCATTCCCGATCAACTCAAAGGATAAAACTGTCGCCTTCCAAAACACAGAAACATTTTGAACAGATTTTGAGGGATTACGAATCCAATCCATAATTGAATATGGAGCAATGTATTTTTGATAGACAGCCAAGACCATTAATCAAATGTCACACATTTTTTGCTGCCAAGGCTTTGGAAAACGCATATATTTATTTTTGCTCCCATCCACCCTGGTTTTGGGTAAAGCTATTTTTTTATGACTAATCCAAGCCATTCCTTTCTAATCTGCATTCCCTCGCAATAGGCATGGCTTCTAAAACTGATTTTAACAAAACTAATCTTCCACCTTTTGAAAACCATCTCATTCAGTGATTTGGTATACACTACTCGTACTTAGCCACCAACCCACTTCCAATCTTTTATACCATAGGCAATAGATTTGAGAATAAATCTCATAGATACTTCAATCCATCCTTAAAACCGGATAATATAAAGAGGAAAAAACCGGATAATATAAAGAGGAAAAAATTATGATAATGTTTCACAACCTGATTATCTAAACCTTCACCGTAAATAAAGGATTTATCAAGATTAATAATCATCCCCGTTACTTTACCTACCAACATAGAAAAACAAAAAATGGGGATTTCTAAATCCTTTATTGAGCCATCACAAAATTAAAATATATTTCTATAGTCCGTGCTTGGCAGCAGGGACTTAAAATAGTGTCCACCAACAAAATATACGTAAGGTGAAAATTACCCCCATACACACGCCTATGAGGAAACCAGAATCTCTAGCTGATAATTATGAATTTTTAATTGGAATTTTTAATTTTGATAATTTTACCTACCATTATTTACTTGGGAACATTTAACATTTTGATATAACTTTATTTTCGTTCTTTAACATTTTGACATAACTTTATTTTCGCTCTTCTTTTTTTCTTTAAGGGAAAATGATCTATTATAACATGTGACATAACTATTGTATATCAATGTTATGCCTTTTTATTTTGTCCTCTTCTATATGATATTTAATTTATATGTTATAAATCAACCATATATAAAATATTGTATTTTCAATTTCCAATATTTGAAATTAGAGGAAATATTGTATTTTCAAGGAAAAATGATCTATTATAACATGTGACATAACTATTGTATATCAATGTTATACCTTATTATTTTGTCCTCTTCTATATTATATTTAATTTATATATTATAAATCAATCATATATAAAATATTGTATTTTCAATTTTCAATATTTGAAATTAGAGGAAATATTGTATTTTCAAGGAAAAATGATCTATTATAACATGTGACATAACTATTGTATATCAATGTTATACCTTTTTATTTTGTCCTCTTCTATATTATATTTAATTTATATATTATAAATCAACCATATATAAAATATTGTATTTTCAATTTCCAATATTTGAAATTAGAGGAAATATTGTATTTTCAATTTCCTATTTTTGAAATTAGAGTCGTTCAATTTTCAGGAGCAATATAAGGGTTAACTAAAAAATTAGCAAGAATCCCTGAAAGGGCAATTTGGAGTGCTCAAATCTTAATTTCAGTAACTTGTATAGTTTTAAAATAAGGCAATTAGTCTAAAAAAAGTAATTACTATTACTGAAATTACAAAACCATGAAAATAACAATTTCCAAAAACAAATTTGACTGGTTTTGATAAAACTTCGCTGAATTATCCTACACCCCATTTTCATATTTGGCTATTTATTTTTCCTCAAATACAATACTGTTGAACGCCGTTTAATTAGACTCGTTGGAAATGAAACGATAAACTAAGTATAACTGGCTGGCATCATCATTTATTGATTGAAAGCTTAGATACACAGAAAACATTCCACTGTTGCAACTAAATCGTGCATAGCTGCAACATAATTGTACTGCGCGTAAGTTCATAGACAAACTTCAGTGGCCACCTATATTTATATTTATGGTATAACTAACACTAACATAACCAGCCCAGCTTTAATCATCATAGGAGCTCATCAATGAACCCTGTCATATACCAAAAAAAATAGCCGTTAGTCCAAACTCAAAACGATATTCCACTGCAATATTGTTGAAAACAAAATCCAGAACAATCTTCCACAGTAAGTTCTCATCAAAATGAAAGAATCAAAATAAAAAAGGACTATTGACTGGCCGACATACTAATTGGAGCAATCAAAGAATAAACAATAGATTGGCAGACATACTTGGAGCAATCAACGTTAGGGTTGATAGGCACATTGATGTCGTTAACCTTGCAGAGACCAGGCAGATTGACAGCCTTCCCCAACTTGACCCCATATGACTTGGCTTGAGTCTTGAGGCAGTTACAAACAGCCTGCCTGTCAGGAGTGGCTTTAACTTGTGAGTCCAAGCCACGAATTGCAGGACAACAGGCCGGAGCAGGGGTGGCCGCATTTCCTATGAGGTATCCAGCGCAGGGAGTCATGGCAGTAACCACTTGGTTACATGTTACAGCACCTTCAATTCTCACAGTGCCCAACACACAGATCACAGCCACCACAAGCCCAACCATAGACACCACCTTCAGCATCCCAATCCCAGCCATTTCTCACACGTCACTCAACTCACAAAGGACCAACAAAGATAACCAGCTATTTGCAATAATCTATCAAATGAAAACGTGAGCAATGATCTATCAGGAATTCACATAAATAGAGGCATCTACCATTCAGTTCAATGCATGGCATTAAATGTCTCACCAGACCTATGTACGGAACGCGGTGAGATGGGCCTCAACTTTTACTCCAAGATCTTATCTATTGTCATGACTTCTGAGAGAGATCAGCTGTGAGAAGTTGAGTGAGACAGAGACGTTTGTATGCTTTTCATGCTTCCCATTATAAAATCGTTTGTATGTATCAGCATTGATGTTTCATTAAAACCTTCACTTGGTACATGTTGTGCGGTGGATGTAGCTGGGTGGTACCGGTAAGGCACATTTACACCTTCCAGAATGCGGTGTTTGAAAATTCTGAAGCACGATGCAATATGTTATAGTCAAATTCTAAAATCAGTATGGGAAGAGTTTTCCTGTTTGTTTGCATTGTATATTATATTAGTACCTGTAGATTCTTTTTTTCGGCTTTTTGTGTGGATATCTTTTTACCTGAAAGTTAGGTTAGAAATGTAAAATCTACATCGGCGTTCACCAACCGGGGATAGCCGCTGTGCTAGTAAATATTTCTTTGAAAGATAGTGTTCAATTTTTAGTGGCCAATGGTCGAGTTGATCATTCGTTAAAATAAAATTAAGAAAGAAAAAAAACCTTACCTTTAACCTTACATACGAATTAACTAGTACAATATATCGTTGTTGCTTGCCACTCAAGCAATTGACTAAATTAGTTCTTTTGGTAATTTATTTTATAAAAAGAAATACATCTCACAATAATTATTTATTAGCATTTGCCTTTTGAGGGGTAAGAGTGAACGCTCGTAGGAAAAGAGCAAAGTTTTGTAATTCTGGTTTCTTTCGTGGGAGAATATGGTTTCTTCCGTGGGAGAATAGAAATCAAGGTTGAGGTTCATTTAACATTCATTAAATATCATTGGAGTTGATTCAACACCTTATATAGTATTAATGGGACTCTAGTATTGAATGGTTACATAAAAATTATGCAATTATGAAGTTTTCTCTCAATAGGCAAAAACTTGGCAAGAGTGCCATGTTGCACCACTGAAAGGGTGAGACGTGGCAGTCGTAGAAGTCGTGGGTTAATGTGGAAGTGCCTCAAGATGACATGTGGCATATAGTTTGTTGAGATGGAAAATCTTACAGCTAAGTTGGCATATGACATTACTCACATGTTGACTAATCCAATGAGGCCACGTGGCAATCCGATTGGCTTTTGATAGGTTCTTCTTACCAAGGAAAAATTGGAACTCGGAAGAATTGAACCCACAACCTATTATTCACAAGTCACACACCCGTTTTGGCCCGCCTATGGATTGGTTCTTACCATGATATGGCACAACTTCTATTTGAAGTTTGTTGGAGTTGCATTTGGTGGTTAAAAGGGGCCAAGGGCTTAGCCCTTGATCCTAAACCGTGCCATATGGTTTTGGAGCAATTAGGATGGTATATCCACTATATGACTTGGCAATGAAATTGGTTTTGGTGTGGAACATGTTTGGGGCTCGGTCTTGGTGGAAGCACTATCTTTAGCGCTAGATTCAACAAATATTCGCCATTTGAATCATGCACATTAAAATGACTTTGGCGGTTGGCCACATTTAGTGGATGTTGAAACAACACTTCCGATGGCGCTAATCCCATGGTTATAGACCATATGTTATATTTGATGGCGATTTTCACAGTTGGCCACACTTAGCACCATTTGGTTGTTTCTTACCGAGTATGCCAAAGTTTGATGGATGTTGGAACAATATACCATGGTGGTGGTTTTCAATGGACTTATTTAGGCCATGGTTATGTTTGTTTCCATGAGAAGTGGGGGTGGTTAGGACCACCATGGTGCTATATAAGCACGCTTACCAAGAGCCAACTCAACATGGAAGACAAGTCACAATGTAAGACACAGGTACAACGAGTAAAGTCATTCGAGGCGAAGTCACGGACAAGTCACTTGCAAAACCGAAGCATTTGACACAAAGGAAAATCCATGTGGATTGAATACCATAGTTGTTGAAGTGTTCGCTTAACAAATTTTATAGTAGTTTTTTTTGTTATCTTTTATACACGTGCACGGAGAAGATTATGATGGGAGTATCATCTAGTTATGTGGTGTTTGAAGCTCTTGTCAAGCCTTTAACCCTCTTGTTCAAACAATACAACAAAAGTCTCTTAGTTTGTGTGATGGGATCATTTTTGTTGCCTCTCCTCGACTGCTTGCACAAGTCAATCAGATGGTCGTTGGTGGAAAACGATGAGCAATAGGGCAGCCGACCAGGCACTTTTAAAATGAGCAATCGTCGAACGAGGATTGGCAGTCAAACAAAAATATCCTCTTCACGTGTTGGGTTTTCGAATGGGAATCTCTATATCATCTTCTCAGCAAAATCGCCAGCTCCAGGGCTCCTCAAGTGCAACAAGCTCGATATAGATAAACACCGAGAATTTACAGAATCGCGTCGTGGTAATGAAGCATTTTCAGACTATTTGCAGGTAACGTTAGTTCAGGAAATTTATGTTTCCGTTAATAAATTCTCCACTGAAAGCACCATCCATGTAGTGCGAATATCTTGGCCAAAGTCGGCGATCAATGCTCCAAGGTTTCTAATTTAAACAATGTTGAATTGGCAGTCTACTGGATGGTAAAAAAGGGGGAAGGCACTTCTTCATGCCGGTCGGAGCTTCTCTTTAGTGTAACTTCTGGTCGGATACGAGATGCTATCCATATGGTAACACTTATGTTTAGTCATAATGCCTACCTTCATTTTCCTGGCCGGTTCAATTAATTTTTTGCTCCACAACCTCTAAGATTTTATTTAATTCATGCAAACAGTTGGGTGGACCATTCTAGGATGTTCCAACGGGACGTAGAGATGGAGTGGTATCTATCGAGAACGAAGCTCCCATCACAAATTTCTCGCAACTAACATCAGTATTTGGAAGCAATGGTCTTGACGTTAAGGACCTGGTTGTGTTGTCAGGTACATATTTCACTATGTTCCATACTCCACAACCATTCTCTTTCAATCAGTTACGCAGTGATTAATTTATATGATGGCATCGTAATAATACTAGGTGCAGGCACCCACATGATAGGGATTTCCCACTGCACCTCGTTTAGCAGTAGGCTTTACAATTTTAGTGGGAAAGTAGATATGGATCCATCGTTGGACAAAAATTATGCAGCTCAACTGAAGATAAAATGCAAACCCGGGGACAATACGACAATAGTAGAGATGGATCCCAGTGGCTCTCAAATATTTGACACGCAATATTACGTGAATGTAAAGAAGCGCAGAGGGCTCTTTCAATCTGATGCTGTGCTTCTGACCAACAATGAAGCACAAGGATATGTCAATATAGAATTGCAGGTCTCGTCATTTTTCTTAGATTTTGCAAGGTCCATGGAGAAGATGGGCAAAATCGATGTGCTCACGGGCAGTGCAAGGAAAATCCAAAGACTCTGCGCTTTTACAAATTAAGTGGGCACTACTCATTCTCTTTGAAGATGTTGGTATATATGTACGTTTTGCTTTCAGATTCATAAGCCCCGAATCGCAGGCTCCACAAATAACCCTGGCTCTCGATGTGGAAGGAGTTGGTCGAAGGTGTTTTAGTCGAGGCAGACATGTCGAGCAGATGAAATGAATGGAATATGTAGTCGGGCGATACCGATCGAGCATAATGTCTGCACCCTTCTCATAAAGTCATTTTGCTCAATATTCAAAGTTGTCGAGTCATTATATATAGAGTTGACGCTATAGATTTCAGTCGCCTATGCCCACGACTGGAACGGTCGGTCAAATTCAACAGTCGACCCTTGTAGATTCGATGGTAGGGTCATCTTTTGATATCGACCAATCTTCATACTGGAAAATGTGCACGTCGACGCGTACACTAATATTGGCGGACACCATTTAAATTTGAAGACGTTGCAACTAGAATTTTACTTGACTTTTGGAAGCATCAAACCCTGTCACAAGCATGTAAGTAAACTCATGATCACCGTCAACTCTTTTAGCGATTTTGTCCTCAAAGGCATGAAGCTTAGTAAAATAATTCTTGGGCGTCGAGCTGCCTACTTCAGTCAACAAGCAATTCTTAGACGCGGTAGACTTTCTTTGGCACTCAGCAAATGTATGAAGGTCGGCATCTGCATAGAGATGCGCAAACTGGTCGGATGACAGACTGGCTCTCCACGATTGATCGAGTCGGCTCTGTGTTGGCTACTGCATTCTTCTCTTGCATGCAGGCTTTTTTTTTTTTTTTCTGTGGTCATTATGCCGACTACACTAGTATACTTCCACATTTCATTCGACGAAGCTCGGGCCTTCCGCATGAAATTCCTACCGGTGTTCATTTTTTCCTATAAGTACCTTGTTTTCTGCATTCAGCAATGTTAAACTCTGATAGAGTTGCGGATTAATTAAGACTACATTTTGTAGTAGATTGAACACCTCTCCCTGTGGATCACCAGTATTATTTGTGCCATAAAATGATGGTAATTGGAGAATCTACATCAATTTTAGAGAACTTAATAGACTGGAAGTGGCAGGGAATGCTTTTACTAATAATATGTTAGTAATTCATCTTCCTTATCTACTTTTATGGTCATCGCTTCACTCGACCTCCTCTAAGAGATCGAATGTTGTTGATGATGATATCATGAGTTCTACGTTGATTTAACTTTTAGTACATAAACATCACGTCAACTGGTCGGATTTAATTCGACTCAAGTGGTCGGTTGCTAAGGAAGTGGTCGGGCAAGACTATTGTCGAAGATCGGAATTATTTATTTGTTTTGTTATTTTTAATTATTTATTTGTTTTGTATGTTTTATTTGTTTGAGAAATCAGAAGATCTGTACAAGAAAGGTGTTTCATAATAGCTCATCATTTTCGCCTTTGCTCGAGAATGGATGCACAATCCCTGCAAACCAGTTGGTTGCATTGGTCGAGTCTCCAAACCAGTCGATTGCATTGGTCGAGGGCTGTCTCCAGTCAGTTGCATTGGTCGAATCTCCAAACTAATCGGTTGCATTGGTCAACGTCAAACTGTCTCGATATTTTTATTTTTATACTAAAAAGGGAGTGTATTTTAAAATTTGTTTCATTTCATAAATCTAAAAAATTTAAATTAATATATATTATAAAAAATAGATTATGAATTCAATTTTCATTATTAAAAATCTAAAAAAATTAAGTTAATATATTTTATTATATAAATTATGAATTCAATTTACCAAAAAAAAAAAAATACACTTAAAAAAATATTTATATATAAAATTGAATTTCAATTCGAATTTAAATTTCCAATTTTGTTCATCGCATTCACAACTTTCCACAACAAATTATATGCTTATTCGTCCACAATTTTGGGGAATCCACACAGTCCTGATAGTTTTAAAAGACCCCTGATAGTTTTACAAGAAAAATGATCACTTTTAAAACTTCGACCAAATAACTCCATTTTGACAGCCTCGACCAAATGTATGCAATATATCGACCATAATTCGCAAAACACATACTTTTGCTCAACCTGACTTGAGCTCGACTTAAAGTACCATGGATCGACCAATTTTAGCATCAATTATATTCTTACATTGGATTCGATCATATTTAAAGAGGTTGACCAAAATTTTAAGTAGGATCGACCATACTTTATAAAGCAATACAGACCAACCATACATCAACTAAAAGTCATAATATTTGACTTAAAATTATTATTTTCGACCAAACCAATTGACCACATATAAACAAAATAATCTTTTTATCTTTTTCGACTTGTTTTTTCCAGCGAAAAAAAACTACTATTAATATTCAAAATGAATCAAATAGTACAATAAAAACTCTTGATTCAAACAATTGAATCAGTTTCTGGTAAGTTCTGTACTACAAGAAGTTTCAAGAACCACTCAATACTATCAAAGCTATGATCATAGCTCCAAAGTTGCTTAAGCCACTATACATACAAAAACTCAAAAATAGACATCAACTAATACAAAAATACCAGAAACATGACCGACAACAAATCAGTCAAGAAAGTAAATAGACCCACTGTCCAGGATGGAGCTGTCGCAATCTTTTTCGACTTGTTAAAGGTAGACAATGTAAGGTTTCATTCCTTTCTTAATATGCTCGACCATTCGACCATCTTCATAATATTTTACGATATCATACTTAATTCTTCTAACGATCATATCAAATCAACCAAAAACAACGCAACCATGTTTTAAAACCTGAAATCGCTTACGAATACCTTCCTTCCATAATTATGCTGTAAGACACCTTGGTTGCAAGCATCTAGTCGAATGTGGTTGGCGGTTCACCCGTCGTTCGAGTTTCTCCCAATTGCTGGATTTAGCGAACTGTATCACTCAATGAGCAAACCATCTTGATAGACTGCCCAAATAATGACGATGGACTATGCTTAGGTCGAAGAACTCGCAACTTAAGGGGACTCCGACCATCAATGCCTCTGCATCATTTGCAGTTGCCTCTTACTTTTCTCATCTCCGGCTATTACTGCAATATTCCAACCATGGATTAGCACAATCCTTAATAAAAGTACGGAATTAATTTGTGCTCTCATATTTTTAGCAGTTGCAGCGAAGGATGCACAATGATGTCTAATAAAGAGATTTGGCACTATGCTGCCGAATCGCAGGTACCCACTTAGTATTTCTTTCTCCCCTTTCAGTTTGAATTCTCCATTTACATTTTATGTCAATCGGTAGAAATAAATTGTTACATATAGGGGCATCCGAGATTTCAGTAGAGAAACTGTTTAGTTTTTTCTGTTCCCGTGGGGATTTCGATACCCATAAGCTAAATATGTTTCTGATAAGGGTCGGAAAATATTCATGATCAGGCCGTATTTTCTGGTAAGTTAATTTGCTCCATCCTTGTCATGACTTTTGACAGAGTTCAGCCGTGAGCAGTTGTGTGAGTTGAGTGAGACAGAGACGTTTGTATGCATTTCAAGCTTCCCATTATAAAATCGTTTGTATGTATCAGCATTGATGTTTCATTAAAACCTTCACTCGGTACATGTTGTGCGGTCGATGTAGCTGGGTGGTACCGGTAAGGCACATTTACACCTTCCAGAATGCGGTGTTTGAAAATTCTGAAGCACGATGCAATATGTTATAGTCAAATTCTAAAATCAGTATGGGAAGAGTTTTCCTGTTTGTTTGCATTGTATATTATATTAGTACCTGTAGATTCTTGTTTTCGGCTTTTTGTGTGGATATCTTTTTAGCTGAAAGTTAGGTTAGAATTGTAAAATCTATATGGGCGTTCACCAACCGGGGATAGCCGCTGTGCTAGTAAATATTTCTTTGAAAGATAGTGTTCAATTTTTAGCGGCCAATGGTCGAGTTGATCATTCGTTAAAATAAAATTAAGAAAGAAAAAAAACCTTACCTTTAACCTTACATACGAATTAACTAGTACAATATATCGTTGTTGCTTGCCACTCAAGCAATTGACTAAATTAGTTCTTTTGGTGATTTATTTTATAAAAATTATTTACTAGCATTTGCCTTTTGAGGGGCAAGAGTGAACGCCCGTAGGAAAAGAGCAAAGTTTTGTAATTTTGGTTTCTTCCGTGGGAGAATAGAAATCAAGGTTGAGGTTTATTCAACATTCACTAAATACCATTGGAGTTGATTCAACACGTTATATAGTATTAATGGGACTCTAGTATTGAATGGTTACATAAAAATTATGCAATTCTGAAGTTTTCTCTCAATAGGCAAAAACTTGGCAAGAGTGCCACGTTGCACCACTGAAAGGGTGAGACGTGGCAGTCGTAGAAGTCGTGGGATAATGTAGAAGTACCTCAAGATGACATGTGGCATATAGTTTGTTGAGATGGAAAATCTTACAGCTGAGTTGGCATATGACATTACTCACATGTTGACTAATCCAATGAGGCCACGTGGCAATCCGATTGGCCTTTCATAGGTTCTTCTTACCAAGGAAAAATTAGAATTCACAAGAATTGAACCCACAACCTATTATTCACAAGTCACACACCCGTTCTGGCCCGCCTATGGATTGGTTCTTACCATGATATGGCACAACTTCTATTTGAAGTTTGTTGGAGTTGCATTTGGTGGTTAAAAGGGGCCAAGGGCTTAGCTCTCGATCCTAAACCGTGCCATATGGTTTTGGAGCAATTAGGATGGTATATCCACTATATGACTTGGCAATGAAATTGGTTTTGGTGTGGAACATGTTTGGGGCTCGGTCTTGGTGGAAGCACTATCTTTGGCGCTAGATTCAACAAATATTCGCCATTTGAATCATGCACATTAAAATGACTTTGGCGGCTGGCCACATTTAGTGGATGTTTCTTACCGAGTATGCCAAAGTTTGATGGATGTTGGAACAATATACCATGGTGGTGGTTTTCAATGGACTTATTTAGGCCATGGTTATGTTTGTTTCCATGAGAAGTGGGGGTGGTTAGGACCACCATGGTGCTATATAAGCACGCTTATCAAGAACCAACTCAACAGGGAAGACCAGTCACAATGTAAGACACAGGTACAACGAGCAAAGTCATTCGAGGCGAAGTCATGGACAAGTCACTTGCAAAGTTGAAGCATTTGACACAAAGGAAAATCCATGTGGATTGAATACCATAGTTGTTGAAGTGTTCGCTTAACAAATTTTATAGTAGTTTTTTTTGTTATCTTTTATACACGTGCACGGAGAAGATTATGATGGGAGTATCATCTAGTTATGTGGTGTTTGAAGCTCTTGTCGAGCCTTTAACCCTCTTGTTCAAACAATACAACAAAAGTCTCTTAGTTTGTGTGATGGGATCATTTTTGTTGCCTCTCCTCGACTACTTGCACAAGTCAATCAGATGGTCGTTGGTGGAAAATGATGAGCAATAGGGCAACCGACCATGCACTTTTAAAATGAGCAATCGTCGAACGAGGATTGGCAGTCAAACAAAAATATCCTCTTCACGTGTTGGGTTTTCGAATGGGAATCTCTATATCATCTTCTCAGCAAAATCGCCAGCTCCAGGGCTCCTCAAGTGCAACAAGCTCGATATAGATAAACACTGAGAATTTACAGAATCGCGTCGTGGTAATGAAGCATTTTCAGACTATTTGCAGGTAACGTTAGTTTATGAAATTTATGTTTTCGTTAATAAATTCTCCATCGAAAGCACCATCCACGTAGTGAGAATATCTTGGCTAGAGTCGGCGATCAATGCTCCAAGGTTTTTGATTTAAACAATGTTGAATTGGCAGTCTACTGGATGGTAAAAAGGGGGGAAGGCACTTCTTCGTGCCAATCGAAGCTTCTGTTTAGTGTAACTTCTGGTCGGATACGAGATGCTGTCCATATGGTAACACTTATGTTCAGTCATAATGCCTACATTCATTTTCCTGGCCAGTTCAATTAATTTTTTGCTCCACAACCTCTAAGATTTTATTTAATTCATGCAAACAGTTGGGTGGACCATTCTGGGATGTTCCAACGGGACATAGAGATGGAGTGGTATCTATCGAGAACGAATCTCCCACCGCAAATTTCTCGCAACTAACATTAGTATTTGGAAGCAATGGTCTTGACGTTAAGGACTTGGTTGTGTTGTCAGGTACATATTTCACTATGTTCCATACTCCACAACCATTCTCTATCAATCAGTTACGCAGTGATTAATTTATATGATGGCATCGTAATAATACTGATAATACTAGGTGCAGACACCCACATGATAGGGATTTCCCACTACACCTCGTTTAGCAGTAGGCTTTACAATTTTAGTGGGAAAGGAGATATGGATCCGTTGTTGGACAAAAATTATGCAGCTCAACTAAAGATAAAATGCAAACCTGGGGACAATACGACAATAGTAGAGATGGATCCCGGTAGCTCTCAAATATTTGACACGCAGTATTACGTGAATGTAAAGAAGCACAGAGGGCTCTTTCAATGTAATGCTGCGCTTCTGACCAACAATGAAGCACAAGGATATGTCAATATAGAATTGCAGGTCTCAAGTCATTTTTCTCAGATTTTGCAAGGTCCATGGAGAAGATGGGTAGAATCGATGTGTTCACGGGCAGTGTAGGGCAAATCCAAAGACTCTGCGCTTTTACAAATTAAGTGGGCACTACTCATTCTCTTTGAAGATGTTGGTATTTATGCACGTTTTGCTTTCAGATTCATAAGCCCAGAATCGCAGGATCCACGAATAACCCTGGCTCTCGATGTGGAAGGAGTTGGTCGAAGGTGTTTTAGTCGAGGCAGACATGTTGAGCAGACGAAATGAATGGAATATGTAGTCGAGCGATACCGGTCGAGCATAATGTCTGCACCCTTCTCAGAAAGTCATTTTGCTCGATATTCAAAGTTGTCGAGTCATTATATATAGAGTCGACGCTATAGATTTCAGTCGCCTATGCCCACGACTGGAACAGTTGGTCAAATTCAATAGTCGACCCTTGTAGAGTCGATGGTAGGTTCATCTTTTGATATCGACCAATCTTCATACTGGAAAATGTGCAGGTCGACGCGTGCACTAATATTGGCGGACATCATTTAAATTTGAAGACGTTGCAACTGGAATCTTACTTGACTTTTGGAAGCATCAAACCCTGTCACAAGCATGTAAGCAAACTCATGATCACCATCGACTCTTTTAGCGATTTGTCCTCAAAGGCATGAAGCTCAGGAAAATAATTCTTGGGCATCGAGCTGCCTGCTTCAGTCAGCAAGCAATTCTTAGACGCGGTAGACTTTCTTTGGCACTCAGCAAATGTATGAAGGTCGGCATCTGCATAGAGATGCGCAAATTGGTTGGATGACAGACTGGCTCTCCACGATTGATCAAGTTGGCTTCGTGTTGGCTACTGCATTCTTCTCTTGCACGTAGGCTTTTTTTTTTTTCTGTGGTCATTATGCCGACTACACTAGTATAGTTCCGCATTTCATTCGACGAAGCTTGGGCCTTCCGCATGAAATTCCTACCGGCGTTCATTTTTTCCTATAAGTACCTTGCTTTCTGCATTCAACAATGTTAAACTCTGATAGAGTTGCGGATTAATTAAGACTACATTTTTTAGTAGATTGAACACTTCTCCCTGTGGATCACCAGTATTATTTGTGCCATAAAATGATGGTAATTGGAGAATCTACATCAATTTTAGAGAACTTAATAGACTGGAAGTGGCAGGGAATGCTTTTACTAATAATATGTTAGTAATTCGTCTTCCTTATCTACTTTTATGGTCATCGCTTCACTCGACCTCCTCTAAGAGCTTGAATGTTGTTGATGATGATATCATGAGTTCTACGTTGATTTAGCTTTTAGTACATAAACATCACGTCGACTGGTCGAATTTAATTCAACTCAAGTGGTCGGTTGCTAAGGAAGTGGTCGGGCAAGACTATTGTCGAAGATCGAAATTATTTATTTGTTTTGTTATTTTTAATTATTTATTTGTTTTGTTATTTTTAATTATTTATTTGTTTTGTATGTTTTATTTGTTTGAGAAATCAGAAGATCTGTACAAGAAAGGTGTTTCATTATCGCTCATCATTTTCGCCTTTGTTCGAGAATGGATGCACAATCCCTGCAAACCAGTGGGTTGCATTGGTCGAGTCTCCAAACCAGTTGATTGCATTAGTCGAGGGCTGTCTTCAATCGGTTGCATTGGTCGAATCTCCAAACAATCGGTTGCATTGGTCGACGTCAAACTGTCTCAATATTTTTATTTTTATACTAAAAAGAGAGTGTATTTTAAAATTTGTTTCATTTCATAAATCTAAAATATTTAAATTAATATATATTATAAAAAATAGATTATGAATTCAATTTTCATTATTAAAAATCTAAAAAATTTAAGTTAATATATTTTATTATATAAATTATGAATTTAATTTACCCAAAAAAAAATACACTTAAACAAATATTTATATATAAAATTGAATTTCAATTCGAATTTAAATTTCCAACAACAAATTATATGCTTATCCGTCCACAATTTGTTGGGGAATCCACACAGTCCTGATGGTTTTAAAAGACCCCACTTCTTTACGATCATATCAAATCAACCAAAACAACGCAACCATGTTTTAATACCTGAAATCGCTTGCGAATACCTTCCTTCCATAATTATGCTGTAAGACACCTTGGTTGCAAGCATCTAGTCGAATGTGGTTGGCGGTTCACCCGTCGTTCGAGTTTCTCCCAATTGCTGGATTTAGCGAACTGTATCACTCAATGAGCAAACCATCTTGATACACTGCCCAAATAATGACGATGGACTATGCTTAGGTCGAAGAGCTCGCAACTAAAGGGGACTCCGACCATCAATGCCTCTGCATCATTTGCAGTTGCCTCTTACTTTTCTCATCTCCGGCTATTACTGCAATATTCCAACCATGGATTAGCACAATCCTTAATAAAAGTACGGAATTAATTTGTGCTCTCATATTTTTAGCAGTTGCAGCGAAGGATGCACAATGATGTCTAATAAAGAGATTTGGCACTATGCTGCCGGAATCGCAGGTACCCACTTAGTATTTCTTTCTCCCCTTTCAGTTTGAATTCTCCATTTACATTTTATGTCAATCGGTAGAAATAAATTGTTACAGATAGGGGCATCCGAGATTTCAGTAGAGAAACTGTTTAGTCTTTTCTGTTCCCGTGGGGATTTCGATACCCATAAGCTAAATATGTTTCTGATAAGGGTCGGAAAATATTCATGATCAGGCCGTATTTTCTGGTAAGTTATGGGGATCGGTTTTTCGATTTTGAGTTCTCCGTTACTTGGAACTTTGGAGGTATGCATCACTAGTTCATGATTTTTAAATCTCAAATGTGAACCTGGTTACATAAATTGTTAGGTTTTCAAACTGACGATGATGATAAGATATAAAAGGAAAGTGATAACCTTAGCTGAATTGCAGGGTAAGACCAGGTCTTGAAAGCTCTCGATCACGGTTAGTCTAAGTTGCTTGGTTGTTCGAGACTTCTTTTTTGCTTCATCCCTTTTCGACAAACCATTTGCTTTTTTACTTCCTCCCTTTTCGACAAACCATTTTCTTTTTTGCTTCCTCCCTTTTTGACAAACCATTTGGGTAATGTAGACACTAGTGAGTCTGGGAGCTTAATAAACTGCTTAATTCACTATCACATTGGTGTCACCTTTAAGCATCAACCCTCCTTGTGCATTAAAAAAAACTTGAAATTTTCGTATTTACCAAAATCAATAAAATTGTTGAGTTTCTAAATGTCCAAATAATGCTTGATCGTGACTCTCTCAGACTAACCTAACCACCTGTTACCTGTAATTAATTAACTGCTTAAAACTCTATCACATTGGTGAAATTTACCTTTAAGCATCAAACCAACTTTTCACTTGAGCATTTAAAAAAACTTGAAATTTCATATTTATCAAAATCAATAAAATTGTTGAGTTTCTAAATGTCCAAATAATGCCTGATCCTGACTCTTTCAGACTAACCTGACCACCTGTTACCTGCAATTGCTAATTTTTGGTTGTTAGTTTCTTCCCAGTATTGCTGGAAGTGATGATAATTAGGTGGGTGTATTTTAGGTTGGACCATAGATTTTGGTTCGGTGTGGTGATGTAGTATGATTGTAAATTCTAGGGCCTTCACAAGCAGTGGAGCATGTGAAAATCCTCACAGCAGATCTAAGAGATGATGTATACCTCACAAGAAAGTAATTGATTAAGCAAGAAAATAGAAGAAGAGTGGTCAATGCAGTATAATGAGCAACAAAATAATAATATAGTAGAATTCGGATAGAAGCAAAAATACTTCACACACACTAATTAATTAATCACAATATGGACAATAAGTAGTACAATGCATGAGGATTCGAATGCCAAGGTGGCAATTCAAATTAGCCTTCATGGAGTGATCAAAAGATCACCGGAGTGTCATCGGAGCACAACTAGTAGTCTATCTCATCATCGGTGGAGTCATCAATGCACAAGTAACTATCAACTGTCAGTCAAACTAAGTCTAATTGAGTGTGGTAGGTGTAACTGAATGTAACTGGCACATGGAGACACTAACTGAATGAAGGAGGCTCAGTGGAGGGCGCATGAGGAGCTAACTGGAGTCAAAACAGGTACTCATGTCTCATCGGAGGTCAATCGGAGTGATAATAGTAATGAGGAGTCAGTCTAGCCTCAAATCAAGGAAAGACTGGTGGCTAACTGAAGTAAATTGGACTGGTAGGTGAGAAAGGCGCCCTTCTCATGCAGTAGGTGAAAGGAGGGCGCATGACAGGCTAGGAGGGCTGAAACTGAGTGGAAGGAAGCTCCAGGGGCTATCTAACTGAGGGTTAGGTGCTGGGACTGATGACTGGAATGCATGCAAACCCTAAATGATGCATGCAAACCCTAAAAGTGCATGCATGACTAAAAATGTAAATGATCAAAATACTAGTGGGACTAAAATGGAGTATAGGAATATCCTAACATAGTGTGTTCTTCAACCGCTCAATTTGTTGCAATACTAAGACCCTATATCACCCAGTTTGTGTTCGTGTTTGATAAGGAAATTTGAAAGGGTCGCCACTGCAAATAATTATGATAAAATTTGTCATTAAATTCAACAAAAATAGTCAAGCAAACTTTGTTATAACATCCATCCAGAAATTATATAACAACATCGTATGGTTTCTAGGAAATGAATCTTAATAATTATTTTGTAAATGTTATAAAGGAACACGATCTAAAAGATGTCGTGAGCCGGGCCTTCCAATTTCGCCCATCGGACAACTGCACAAATAAATTTAGATCCGAAAGATTTTGAACTTGAACTACACATCACTCTTCATTATTCGATCAAACCAATTTATGATACTTCATTATATACAAAATAAACTCTGAATAGTATATGTTATGTACAAAATAAACACTACCAGTGGCTCTCTGAAGAATTTCACTCCCTGATGAACATAGGGAGTTGGGATTAATGGAGAAGCGCTCTTCGAGACTTGTCGTTACAAATACCAACATAGAGAGCCATTATGTTAGCCGAGATCTTCGTGTGGACTTTGCACTGTTGATTTGCGTCACTCTTTGAATATTCAAATGACTTATTAATCCTTTCATTTTGACAGTAAATATCATCGAGTTGTTGGGATCTTTGCTGCCCTGACTTTAAGGCCAGAGTGTGCCTCCTTCTTCTGTATGCTTAATTGTCACCAGACGGTTCCATAGCATCCTCAGAAAACCGCACTTTCTTCACCAAATTCCATTTTTATCTGTTCATCACACAACACTTAGTCGCTTTTTGTCTTTTCCAAATAAAAAACTTTAAACATAATTAACAAGCGAAACTACCATACCTGGAGATGACTGGCAACCATTAAAAGCTGTTGGGGTAGACTTCCATAGTCCCTCGGAACAAATCTTTCCATAATGATCTCTTTTACCCAGATTCAACCTCCATACAATTGATGCTCCACCCTCTGCATGTTGTTGTTGATGATGTTCACGAGAATCAGATCAGAGACCGCCCTCCTGGGTCACTTTAGCTTGCATCCAAGAATATTCCTTCTTCAACTCCAGTAGTTTCTGGCGACCCAACACCAACAACACAACATTGCAGCCATAGAGTGTTATGACAGTTATAAGCCCAATTCCCTGAGAGTTCAGCAACACTTTCATTTCTCTGCACTGCAAGTCTGCAACGTTACAAAAACCCAGTTACTTGACCAAATCACTTCGTTGTAATGAAGCATTTTCAGCATCACGTCATGGTAATGAAGCATTTTCAGTCTATTTGCAGGTAACGTTAGTTCAAGAAATTTATGTTTCCGTTAATAAATTCTCTTGGAGTAGTCGGCTTTAGACTGGTCATGGTTCGACCACCCCCTTTCTGTCTACCGACCACTCTTCATCAACTTATGCAATCACCTGTCGGCGCCCAACCACTTCCTTAGCAGCCAACCAGTCAATTCGACATGTCTCGTGGAAGTCACAAGTTAATGTCAAACCCAGAACCTGTTGGGGTTGAATTGTCAAAGTCCTGCCGTGACGGGTTGAAGATGAACAAGAATGGAGAGTCTCGTTTCACAACTTCATAGAACATGTCATCCTTTCACAGAAGTTCACAGCGAAGAGCATGGAGTTTCAGAAAAGGATTTTGGAAAGAACCGCTGCAAGCGAACATGTTGTTGTTCCCCCTACTCTGCGCTATTTTCCATCAAGGTTAACCCACGATGCTTCTAGTCAGGAAGCAAAGATCATCATGTTTGGCTGTGTTCGGGATCTACTGGATAAAACGGGCTTTAATGTTCATGAAATTAGTGTCTTGGTCATGAATTGTAGTGTTTTTAACCATATTCCCTCGCTGTCGTCGCTCATAGTTAATAAATTTGGGTTTCGTAGCAATATAAAGACATATAGTCCTGGGGGAATGGTATGTAGCACTAAACTGGTTGCACTGGATCTTGCTTCGGTCTGCCTTAGGGTTTCCAATAGGGGGACTTATGCAATCGTGTTGAGCACAGAGAATATCACAGAAAATTGGTATTTTGGAAACTATGAGCCGATGTTGGTGTCCAATATTTTGTTCAGAATGGGCTACGGGGCTGTGCTATTGTCGAACAAAAGAAGTGATTGTCATCAAATATAGATTGCTTCATGTTGTCAGAACTCAGAGGGTAGGCGTGAGCGACATGGCCTATTGTGCTGCATTTCAAGAAGAGGATCCTACAGGAAATATCGTCAATGGTGTTGATTCAGATGAAATAAATCACCCAACAATAACTAAGTTGTCAGGTAAACAAAGTTCTGATTACCGTTGCTGCCGGGATCATAGTTGGTTTTGCTGCTGCTGCAATGGCATATGGGTTTGATAGGTCGAAAGGTCCAAAGGATAGCAGACCAGAGGACAGAACATCATAGCAGTGTGAAAACCAACGGGCAAGCACCATCCACATGGCAGGATTCTATTCGCTCATAAGTGAGGAATCTAGTAGACGTGGATGGTCATGCTTCTCGTTGGTGAAATGCCTTCGGTGTAATTAGTAAGTCATATTAATAAAATTGCTTATATACGTATCAACCATAGCCACATATTTAAAAGCCATTTTATTAATATAGCTTGCTAGTTCACGGTCTGCTTATGGAGAAGGATTATTGAATTTTTATTATTATAATAATTGTTATTAGAAAAAATGATAATAATTATTTATAAAAGAAAACATAAAAAAAATATGAAATATAATTACATAATAATAAATACAATGGTTAAAAATAATAATAATAATTGTAGACCATGGTTGACTATGGTTGACTTTGGATGACCATGGTTGACTATGGTTAACCATGGTTGACTTTGATTGACCATGCTTGACCATAGTTGATTATGGTCTACCATGGTTGACTATGGTCAACTTTGGTTGACGAAGGTTGACCATGGTTGACTTTGGCTCACGATGGTTGATGATGGTTGACCTTGGTTCACCATGGTTATTATTATTATTATTAACCAATCATAATTGGTTATAATTATTATTATCATTAACCAACCATGCTAAACCATGGTTGCATATGGTTGACCATGGTTGATTGTAGTTGACTATGGTTGACCATGGATAACCATGGTGGACTTTGGTTAACCATGGTTAACTGTGGTTGACCATGGTCAACCATAGTCAACCAAGCTTAATAACCAACCATGGTTAATAATATTATTATTATCAATAACCAATCATAAGTGGTTAGTATTACTATTATTATTATTATTGTTGTTGTTGTTATTAACCAAACATGGTCAACCATGGTTGACGTTGGTTGATTACGGTTCACTATGGTTGACCATGGTTGAGTGTGGATGACCATGGTTAATTTTGGTTGACCATAGTTGAGCATGGATGACCATGGCTGACTATGGTTGACTTTGGTTGACCATAATGAATCATAGTTAATTTTGGTTAGCTATGGTTAACTATGGTTGACTATGATTGACTATGGTTAACTTCTGTTGACTGTGGATGATTTTGGTTGAATATGGTTTACTTTGGTTGACTATGGTTGCCCATGGTTAACTGTGGTTGAATTTGTTTGAATGTGGTTGAATCTAGTTGAGTATTTCATAATGGATGACTATGGTTGACCATGCTTGAGTATGGTAGACTATGATTGACCATGGTTGACATTAGTCAACCATTGTTGAAATTGGTAGACTTTGGTTGACTATCATTGACTTAGTTTGGCCATCATTGGCTATTGGTTGACCATGACTAACCATGGTCGAATATGGTTAACTATGGTTGGACATGGTTGAATTTGGTTGACCTTGGTTAACCATGGTTGAATTTGTTAGACTATGGTCGACTTTTGTTTACTAATTGATTATGGTTGACTATGGTTGACCATGGTTAATTATGGTGAAATATGAGTGACTTTGGTTGACTTTGATTGACTATGGTTGAAGATGGATGACCAAGGATGACCATGGTAGACTTTGGTTGACCATGGTTGACTATGGTCAACTATAATCAACCATAGTTGATATTGGTTGGATATGGTTGACCATGGTTGAGCATGGATGACCATGGTTGAGCATGGATGACCATGGCTGACTATGGTTGACTTTGGTTGACAATAATGAATCATAGTTAATTTTGGTTAGCTATGGTTAACTATGGTTGACTATGATTGACTATGGTTAACTTCTATTGACTGTGGATGATTTTGGTTGAATATGGTTTACTTTGGTTGACTATGGTTGACCATGGTTAACTGTGGTTGACTTTGTTTGAATGTGGTTGAATCTAGTTGAGTATTTCATAATGGATGACTATGGTTGACCATGCTTGAGTATGGTAGACTATGATTGACCATGGTTGACATTAGTCGACTATTGTTGAAATTGGTAGACTTTGGTTGACTACCATTGACTTAGTTTGGCCATCATTGGCTATTGGTTGACCATGACTAACCATGGTCGAATATGGTTAACTATGGTTGGACATGGTTGAATTTGGTTGACCTTGGTTAACCATGGTTGACTATGGTTGAATTTGTTAGACTATGGCCGACTTTTGTTTACTAATTGATTATGGTTGACTATGGTTGACCATGGTTGATTATGGTGAAATATGAGTGACTTTGGTTGACTTTGATTGACTATGGTTGAAGATGGATGAACAAGGATGACCATGGTAGACTTTGGTTGACCATGGTTGACTATGGTCGACTATAATCAACCATAGTTGATATTGGTTGGATATGGTTGACTATGGTTGGCTATGATTGACTATGGTTGACTTTTGTTAACTATGGATTATTTTGGTTGAATATGGTTTACTTTGGTTGATTATGGTTGACCATGGTTGACTATGGTTGACTTTGTTTGATTGTGGTTGAATCTGGTTGAGTATTCATTATGGCTGACTATGGTTGACTATGGCAGGCTGTGATTGACCATGCTTGAGGATGGTCGACCAAAAGTCAACCATGGTTGAATTTGGTTGACTTTAACTTATCATGGTTGACTATCATTGACTTAGTTTGGTCGTAATTGACTATTGGTCGACCATGGCTAACCATGGTCGAATATGGTTGACTATGGTTGGGACATGGTTGATTTTGGTTGACCTTGGTTGACCATGGTTGACTATGCTTGAATTTGTTAGACTATGGCTGACTTTGGTTGATTAATTGATTATGGTTGACCATGGTTAACTATGGTCAAATATGGATGACTTTGTTGACTTTGATTGGCCATGGTTGACTATGGTTGACCATGGTCGACCCTGGTTGACTTTGGTTGACCATGGTTGACTATGGATAACCATAATCAACCACTATTGTTGACTATGGTTGACTTTGGTTGACCATGGTTGTAATGTCCCTTTTAATATTTTTTATTAAAATGACCAATTTTTCACTTTTTCCCTATTTCGACCTTTGACTAGTTTTGATGTCTAGGTCTCCAAATTGACCCAAATGCTCCAAAATATTCTAAGAAGGTATATGACTGATATTAAGACTTGAATATGATGTTCATGGATGATTCATAACCCTCTAAAGACTTCTGCAAACTTTTTTAATATTCTGGCCAAGGTAGGAGTTTTCACTAGCAAATTGGGGTTCCAATTCCCCCTAAGTAAATGCTGAAAATGGCTTTCCAAAGGCTCCCAAACCCACTCGAATTTATGAACAAAGGTAGAGGATGTTTAAGGGACATTATTAAGGTCTCATGTGCATCATTATTCAGTTTATAAAGCCTGTTATAACCCTCTCCCAAACAACTACAAAATCACTAGTTTGACCCTTGGGGAAATGGCACCAAATCTTCTCCAAATGCAAATAAACTGAGTAATATGACTTCAAATGATTAAGTGATGGATATGTAACTTGTGATAATAATCAATGGAATTCCATTCATCATAAATATATCAGAGAAACATTATTTCATTCGAAATCATCAGCATTACAATGGCATACATCAATATAATGCGGAAATGGTCATTGTTTGCTCATTAATAATCACTTTTACATACAACCACTTGGTATTTCGACCTGAGACTTTCTGAAGATGAAAAAAAAAGTATATCAATCTTATTACAATCATAAATGGATCATTATAATCTCTCCGAAAGAGTACAATAGCTCACCCAAAGCACAATCCCTCCATGAGCAAGAATATGCCATAAAAACTGGAAATGGTTGAGAGAATGTGCTGCACTAGAAGAAACCATGATCTACCCTGTAGATTACACCTGCAAATACAAACTCCATTAAATATCCATTAAATACCTGAATGGCCTCTCCAAACACCAACTTGGAAGGGAGTCTTTCACCCTCGAAATTGGCTAAGGCAAGAAACTAGTCATCCACTAGCTCTCTCTCTTCACAAATGCAAATTTCTCAAATGATCAAAAGCTCTTCTATTGGTTGATCCCTGTATTTTATAAATATCCTTATCCTTCTAAGGTTACCAATCCATCCACAAAATCAAGCCAATTCGAATTAGGGTGTATGCTCAAGATTTGCCATGTCTCTTCCCTTCCCTAGCCTTCCATCTTCCCCCAATTCGAGTAGGGACCCATTGAGCTTCCCCAACTCAAATGAGTGCCTTCTTGGATGCTATATTTAGGCCTGATATGTCATAATGGTCATATGTCAGCCTCCAGTTCTGCAATATGTCATAGCATCTTCATCATTGGTGTCATAGATGTCATAGATGTTAGAGAATCTAGCCCAATTGTCCAAGAAACTCCCATTTGACTCTTCCTCTCCCATGTAAGTTACATTTCCTTCCAAATTCGACCTATGATGCATATGGCCAAGTGTATGAGCCTTCTAACTCATCCAAGAACATTAGGATTCCCATGGATTCGAAATTGCAAGAGGAGGATGCTACGTGGCACATAAAATCTAGCTTGTGTGGGCACCATAATCTCCATGTGTCTCCATGCTCCATTGCCACTTCAATTTTCCCTTGTATTTATTAAATTAGCTCCATTATTAAATATTTATTCCATTCTAATGTCTGAACATTATTTATTAGCTCCTTTATTAAAATTCCAAATGTATCCATCCAACCTAGGGAACTAGTAGGATTGATGGAATTGTCCTGCTATGCAATTATTTGAATGGGGACATTACAATCCTCGCCACCCAAGATTCCTTGTCCTCAAGCAATTTCAAATTTGGATGCTACAAAATCTTCTCCTCTTCCCATGTGGCATCATCACTTGGTATATCCTTCCATTGTACTAAGTATTCCTTGACAGTTCTACTTCTCAATCTCCTTTCCCTTATCTTCAAAATTTTTTCCGCAACAAGTGTGAGCTGACCTTCATCATCCAAAGGAGGAAGTATTTCTGAAGTGACAATTTACTGACTAAGAGATTTCTTGAGACAAGAAACTTGAAATACATTATGGATTTTATTCCCTTCCGGAAGTTCTAATTCATGTGCTACCTCCTCAATCTTCCGAGTTACCTTGTATGGGCCATAATATCTTGGTTTTAGCTTTTCTGCTCCATTATTTTTGAGAGATGTTTGTTTATATGGATGCAACCTCAAATATACTAAATCATTAACCTAAAAGGTCTTTTCTTCTCTATGTCTATCTACATATTGTTTTTGTTCATTTTGAGCACCCTGCAAATTGTCTTTCAAAAGCTTTAAAATTTCTTGGCTCTCTTCCACCCAATATTTAGCTTTTGGGGCTCTACTATCACCAAAGATAATTTCAACAAAGGTAAGTGCATCATAACCATATAAATCTTTGAAAGGAGACATCCCTATTGACATATGATAAGTGGTGTTGTAGCAAAACTCACCCAAGTGTAGCCATTTTGCCCATGTTTTTTGCTTCTCTCCCACATAGTTTCTTAGGTACCCTTCCAACCATTGATTCACCCTCTCCGTTTGTCCATCAGTTTGTAGATGATAGCTTGTACTTGGAGTCAATTGATTTCCCACCAATCTAAAAATTTCTTGCCAAAAAGCACCCATGAATCTACTATCTCTATCACTTACAATGCTCTTGGGGAGCCCATGCAATCTGAAGATTTCTTTAAAAAAATTATCAGCCACTTGTGCAGCACTAAAAGATGATGTAACAACAAATAAATGAGCAAATTTTTTCAACCTATTTGTTACCACATATATGCAATCCTTACCAAAAGGTTTGGGAAAACCGGTGATGAAGTCCATTGAGATACTGTCCCATTTTTGCTCCGTAATGGGCAATGGTTGCAATAAGCCAGCTGGGCATGTAAGTTCTGATTTGTTTTGCTGACACACCTTACATTCATTCACATATTTCTAAACATCTTCCTTCAGACCCTTCCAAAAAAATCTTTGCCTTAATTTCCTATAAGTTTTGAAGATCCCCAGATGGCCAGCTAGTAGGGAATCATGTGCTTCTTGCAAAATTTTGTACTTGAGTTTTGAATCTTGAACCAAATAAATTATGCCCTTATAATATATCAGCGCATTCAAAATCCTGTAGTTATCGCCCCTTTGATTCCATCTAACACATCACAAGAAAATTTGTCTTTAGCATATTCAACTTGTAGCATGTTTTTCCAATCCTTGGCAATGTCCATGAGAGAAAAAGAAGGTTTTCGAAATAATGCATCTGCTACAATGTTATTCTTCCCTTTAACATATACAATATCAAAATCATAAGCTTGAATCTTGCTTACCCACTTTTGTTTCCTTTCATTTAGATCCTTTTGGGTGAGGAAGTGCCTTAGGCTATTGTGGTCAGTTTTCACCACAAAGTTGCTTCCTACCAGGTATTGTCGAAACTTGATGCATGCATGATGGCCAGCATTTCTTTGTCATAGATGGAGTAAAGCTTTTCATAAGGGTGCAAATTTCTGCTCTCAAAGGCTATAGGGTGTTGGCCTTGCTTTATGACAACCCCTATTCCTCCACCTGAAGCATCACATTCAACAACAAAAGGCTTAGAAAAATAAGGTAATGCAAGTATGGGACAACTACTCATTACCTCTTTCATTTTTTGGAAGGCCTTTTCAGCCCCTTCATCGCACTTGAAAGCATCCTTCTTAGTCAAATAAGTGAGTGGAGAAGTCAACTTGAAGAACCTATTAACACCCAAAATGACCCCCTAGGTTGTGGGAGAGGGAAAACTGGGGTAACCACTAACCAATCTTTAGCCTGTGCTACTGACCCAACACAAACAGAGAGGGATCTCTCTATAAGCTCACAGAATACTGGAAATCATCAAGATTGTCAACAATGAAGAAAACACACCAGCATTCATCATTCAATATATTCAATTACAACAATACAGAAGATCAGATTTCTGTTGGAACAAAATGGTTTAAATGTTGTTTGGCTGAAACATATGAATCTCTATTTGGGCAATGGAGTCACATTTAAACAAACTCTGAAAATTCATTTACAAATGCTTCGCAAGTGCATTAACACAGGGGCGAGGTAGTAAACAGCTCATAGTCAAAGTGATTTTAATTGGTGAAACAAAAGAAAAAGAAACAATCCATTGATATAAGGCATACAATGATGAATCCTACATCAATTTTAGCAGATAGAGTAATAGCGAAATACTTGGAAAAAGGTAAGCAGAGCATATTTCTATGAATTCTACTTAACTATCACACTGCACCAAGTATGAAAGAATGTTACAGACTAGAATTAACAATGAGAGATACACAATTCACATGGAAAAGGAAAGAACAGACTACAAGACCGGTTACACAAGAATCCCTGAAAACATTGGCTCAGCTCTGCAAATCTTTATTAAAAATATAGCTCAAAAATGTCTTCCAAAACAATACACAAAAATCCCATAAAAGTTTTCAACACTTTTTCATTCCATTACACCGTATATATAGATGCTAGGAGTCCTCTTTGATCGACTCATCTAAACCAAAAATAGTTATATCGGAGTGACACCTCTTTCAGGTTGTTTTGCCACTATCACTACAAAACAGAAAGAGGTAGAACCAGCCTAATTGTTTTCTTACAATCCATCGGTATTATTACTAAGTAACATTTACTTCAGGTAAAAAAGTAAAGATAGTAAAGTAATAGTTCCAGCTGGCTATTTATATAGCCGCCTCAAAAAATATTACAAATTTCCCAATAATAGGAAAGTTTTTTAGAAGTCTCTGATTCCAAACAAGCATCAACAACTATAAAAAGTCAAATATCACTGTGGAAGACGGAGACAGTATAACAATTTGCTATATTTTTCCACATTGGCCCATTGGTCTACAGGTGGGAGGTCATAGTCCACCATCTCCTTTACCATCACTCGTATCTCGATATGCTCTGTGTAGGAAAATGGGGGAAGCCTTTCACCAATGGCGATCAACCTATTCAAGATTTCAAAGTCCTCTTCGACCATCTCCATCAGAGTCCTTCCTATAAGCAGCTGGTTCAGATGTTTGAACTTTGTATGATCCATCCTTATCGTCCACGATAGGTTTTTATAAGCATTATGGGATATTAGTTCCTGGTCATCATTCCAGAACAAAGGTAGCCCCATTTCAACCAGCTTATCAAATAACCCTTTGAATTCCGCCACTTGTCCTTTCATTTCTTCGACTTTAGCTTCCACATTCTCAATTTGCGCATATTTCCCTAGGACCCTTCGTGCTGCTACAAGTGTTGTGATCCAGTTCCCAATATTCAGCTTAATCCTTTCCTCTTTGGATAGATCATTCAGGAAAGTGATAGCATTTAGTGTCGTTTATTTAGGTCTTTGGGTCAGGGTCTTCCTTGCAACTCCACAACCTGTGAGAGCGTCACTAATAGTCCTCTCTTTTATTCTTATGAACTCTAAGTAGGGTCTAAAGTTCTCAACTTCTTTAATGATTCGGTCCCACACCAAATGTTTGCATCCCTGTAACGCTGCCTTCCTGGTAACCTGATGAGTGAGATTTTGATTGATGTTAATTAATTCTTTGTGCTTCTTTTGGAGGACCTTTGCTTCTTCTTCCTTTTTATTATTTTGTTCTTCTAACCTTTGAGCTTTTTCTTTCAGCTCCTTGATTTCCACATCTTTCAGGCTAATGTGAGACATAGCCTGCACAAGACTGTAAGTACTATTGCTTTCCCCAGTTTGGTTCAAATTGGTAGGCCGCATGTCCAATTTGGACAAGTTACTTTTCAAGTCATCAAGCTATTTTTCTAAGCTTATTCTCTCTTTTTTCCAGCTATCTTCCTTCTTCGCAAATTTCAGCAACTCTGCTTTACATTCACTTATTTCTTTAGACAAGGCTTCTTTTTGTATCTCAAAGTCCGTCTCTTCGGGAGCTTCGATCAGCCGGATATTTGGAACTTTTTCCTTTTTCTGTAGTTTCAGAATCAGCTTATCTTTCTCAGCCAGCAGCTTGCTGATGTTTTTATCTCCACCGTCGCTTACAACTAGGTCAGATTGTACCTTTTTGACCTACTGTTGAAGAGCTCGGTTTTCACTTTTCTCTTGCTTTAATTGGTTTTCCAATTTTTTCACAGTAACCAGCAAGTTGTTGCTTTTCAATGCTGCTTTCACAAAATCATCATATACAAGATCACTAACCTGTTTGTGAAATTGGATTTTATCCGGCACGGGTATTTTTTGCCAATTGATCTTTGTCTCGGTCACTCCATCTTCCGTCAATACTGCTAAGTTTAAGGTGTTATCATTCATACCTCTGCTAGTCATCAAGGAAGTTTTAGACAATCCTCTAGCTATAGGCATCAAATCAAACAGCCTCTGGGCTGAGGCCCATTTGTTTTGATTGTATTGTTTACAGAGGTCGACCTTAGACCAAAATTTATTACCAACATCTCCCTCCTTAACATCTTGAAACTTATATTCTATAACCTGGATTTCAGGAGCCGGGGACTCCTCATTATTTGCCTCTCCACTATCCATTTGGGCAGTCAATGTTTCTTGATTCGTTGCAACAACTAGCTCCTCTTTAGTTGGGGAAGCAATTGACTCGTCTCGAGTAGCCGCAACAAATAGCTCATCATGTACTTCCAATTTAGGCCGCTTGTCACCATTACCTTCTTCAGTATCCATATCCCTGACTTCTTCTAAGTCTCTTTTTCGGCCCACCTCCACGGTGTCCGACACTTGATCTAAATCCATTATTAAATCGGATAACATGAGATCTCCTTCCTGCGTCTCCATCGCTTCTCCCGCTTCGGGTTCCCAACGCAACAAATTTCGCCCCTTCAGTACCCCTTCTGGCTCAGTATGCTCAAAAGCACTGAGGTTACATTCTTTCCTCCTCTTGGAAATATTGTGCAAGGGGTCGTATTTGATGGCTACATCTTTCTTGAACCCTAGCAGCTTCAATAATTCTTCCACCTCTGACAAAACTTCTTTGTTCTTTATGATGAAAGGCCCTACCTTCCAAGGGTATTTCACATCTATGGTCTTCTTATGTTTTAGGAATTGCACTTCTTCCAGGGTCAATTTCTATCTGATAAATTCAAGAGCAAAGATCCGCAATGTTAGAAAAGCAGGTAGAACATAAGGCTCCTGCACAAAACCGTACAACCTAATGATTGTAGCTTCTTTCAACAAAAACCAGTCACCGACGACCAGTTCGTCCTTCAACTGCATCATTGTTTTCATTTCAAGCAACACTCTAGGCAATTCTTCCCCAAAGATGATTTTATAAACAGGGGGCAAAACATAGTTCAAATAATTGAAAACATTGTCTACCAAAACATCTGTCTCAAACAGTGAGGAGAAATGTGGGCTTTCGGTGCTGCTGTACATAATCATTTTCATCAACTGCGCTTGATACCTAAAAAACCTAGTACTCGGGAAATTGCTCAATTGTACATGTATCTTTTCCGCCAAAAAATCATCAAACCTCAAGGATGGGATGAGCCCACTTTCAAACCTGGCCAAACTGATGCTTATCCTAAAGAGTAAACTTAATTGGACTTCAATCACCCACAAATCAGTATCCAACCCTAACAACTGAGCTAACAAAGAAAGAATCAACTGGGAATTGTCATAAAAAAGGCAGACATTTAGGGGGTAGGGTTCTTCAGAGATTTCAAAGTCGGCTTTCAGGCATGTGGCTATGAAAGCTTGACGACTTTTGGGGATGATTTGGCGATACAAGGAAACTAGAGACTCTTCAGAAAACAGCTCTTGGTACTGAGACTCGGGAATGAAAAATGAATTCCTAACAGCTGAGGCATCTATATTACAAATGACTCTGGACTTATGGGTGTCCATAATGACTCTTTGGGGTTCTGAGTAGTTTGAAGAACACCATGTTACAAACTCAGGGAAAGAGAACACTTGGTCAAGGCAAAAGAAAATGAACGATGACCTAAAGATTCCATGTATATCCAGTCCCTATTCATGCAAGGCTTCCAACCTCTTCTTAATTTTTGGAATTGGGAGTCGAATGCATGTATAAAATACATCGGCGTCCCTGTAATCCAGGGCAAACTTAACCCTAAAACTGGTACAAACTTCCTCTTCCCCCATCTTATACTGTAAAAGACTTAGACTTTTAGAAGAATGGCGGTTACATATCCTACCTGTCACTGTGGGACCTCTGCACATACCTTGTCGAAGGTTCTGTCACCTTCGTCGTCTGCCACACGTCGAGATACTTTCTGACTCCAATATGATTTGGAAACAAATGTCAACTTTCACAGGTGTCTTTATGTATATAACCGTGTTTCCATATCTTACGGCTTCTTTGGCCCATTGTCCTTTGATCTCAACCATTTGAACTCTCATGTGCTCATTTTCCGTCGTCGGATCTGAGTTTCCCTCTTACCGACTGATTTGACAACCTATCTATTTCCACTGCTGGATCATCTCCTTTAATTCTCATATAGGCCGTTAATCTCATTTGTATGCACCTACGGGGTAGTATCGCATGCACCCAAAATCCTTTCCTATATCACCCTTTCTTTATGCGACTAGCTATGGAGTTGACACCTGTCCGGCGAGGCCCGACTCATCACATCTGCCCTGCCGCTATCCATTGTGTTACTTCTTGATGCAACAATGTATGAGAACTGTCCATTTCTTCTCAAACGTGTATCTATGGTGAATCCTCATACTCGACTTAGCTTTTAGATCTCTCCTTTGAAGGTGGGGTCCTCCCTATTATATCATGTGCGTCTCAGACTTCCACCAGCCGTTGATGTGGCTCTCCTTGCCATCCGAACCGTAGATCTGTTGGAGACTTAGGTCTTTTCTGTGGTAAATGAACCCAAACCTTTGGATCTCGAAAGGACAACCTCTGCCGTAGATCCTTGCATATGTCCCTACCATCGCATGCGCCCAATATGGCATTGCTTGCTGCTCCTTTCTCCTTGCGACGCGCTCCTAAGTCGACACCTGTCCGGCGGGACCCGACCCATCGCATTCAAATATTCCCTTTCTTCCTTGCAACTTGGCCATGCGACGATCTATTTAAAACCGTATATCTTGATCCCGCTCTTGATCAACAGTGCAGACCTGTGCAACACTTAATTTTTTATAATTTTCCCATGGATTATAGGTTTTAGGGTGTTCTCGGCTTGCCTTAAGTCATCCCTTTTTGCTTATTAGTACTTATCCCTTGACATTATCCCATTTTATTGCTTTGGGCCCCTTCTAGATCATTCTTTCTCATGTCTTAGCACCTGGCCCTCGAGGATGGAGACCACTTCCAGCTTTTCCTCAAGTAGTTGTCTGACCTTCCTCCTTTCATATACAGTTTTTTGTGCTGCAAAAGAGAAAAAAATATAGGTGCTAACAACTGGCTCCAACCGGGGATGCTATCCTCCCAGTGAGGTAGCAAAGAAATCCGTAGACTAAGTGCCTAATCCATTGGGCGAATGTTCCAAACGCTAAGCCAAAAAATTTCTCTAGCAACTGAAACTGAACCGGCACGCGCTTTTCATATCTAGGCTGAAAATTCAAAAACAAACACATGGCTTCCCCTTCCAGACCTTAGGGCCTTCACTTCGGGCTTCAAGTCTTTCTGGTTCGCTGTTAAAACCTCAAAACAAAAAGTGAAATATGAAAATATACATAGGCTATGGTACATGAGTTACGTGTTTCCTTTAGGACAAGTAATGTTTTAAAAACCTCCCATTGACTGGACCTCTTGACCAGGCAGATCCATCTTGGTGTTCTAGGATAAAGGAATTTATTCCTCTGTTTGCTACAATAATATATGGCCCCACCCACATATGGTCGAATTTTCCATGTTTATCCTCTCTAGGAGCGTCCCACTTTAGGACCAAATCATTCACCTAAAATTCATCCTATTTGGTTTTCTTGTCGAAAGCTTCCTTTATCTTCTCTCGATGCCCCTGTATTCTGTCGTACACCTTGGTTCTTAGCTCATTCAGCTCTATTATCTGACTTACTCTTCTCTGCATGTGATTCGGTTCTTCTTCCATCCCCTGCAGCAATCTCATAACTGGTAACCCTAGAGATGCTGGAAAAACCACCTCAGCTTTGTATACCAGTTGGAAAGGAGACATCCTGATGGCCCTTTTTGTACTTATTCTATCAGCCCATAGAGCATATTTCAACTTTGTGTTCCATGCTCTCTTATTGTCCTCTAACAACTTATTTATGATTCTTACTAAGCTTTTGTTGGATTACTCTGCTAGTCCATTTCCCTGAGGGTAGTATGCAGTGGAATGATTCAGATTGATATGGTATTTGTGACAAAAATTTATCATTTTATTGGAACAGAATGCAGGTGCGTTGTCTGTCACTATCCTTTTTGGGCATCCAAATCTTGACAGGATATCATCTTCCATAAAATCCATGATAACATCTTCTGTTGCTTTCCTAGTTGGTATGGCCTCTATCCACTTAGTGAAATAATCAGTGGCTGTCAATATCCATCTATGCTGCCCTGAGGAGTTAGGATTTATTTCTCCGATGAAGTCTAAACCCCACTGTTGGAAAGGTGCTTCTACTATGACAGGGTGTAGGGGTAGTGAAACAACTTTTCTTTTTCCTTCAAATATCTGAAACTGGTGACAAACAAAAGTTTCTTTATATACATCTGAAAACATGGTGGGCCAGTAGAAACCAGCCCTTAAGATCTTGTTGTCTATCACCTTCCAAGAATGATGTCCACCACAATCTCCCTTGTGAAATTTATGCTTTGTGTGTTTAGCCTCTTCCTCAAGCAAGCAATTTAGTAGTACACCTCCGGGGTCCTTCTCATATAAGAATTGATTCATAATACAGTACTTCACAGCCTTTAGCTTCACGGCTCTAGCCCTGCTTTTGTTTAACCCTAGAGGAGCTTGTAAGTTTTGTAATATATACACAACGTCAGCATACCAAGGGGATGCAGAGAATTCTAGCCTCACCTGCACTCCTAAATCTAGTTGATTAGGATAATCTTGTAAGAAGTTCAGTTGCAAAGAGTCACAGTTGGTCTTGGTCATTAATTTTTCTAACCCTTGCCCCTTTACCAATTTAGTGGGCTTTATCTCCAGGTCGTATTCCAGCAATACAGCAATCCATTTGGCTCTTCTTCCTTCAAGGTCTGCTTGGGTGAGGATACCCTTCATAGCCCTATTTGGGACATGAGCAATGATGTGTGAATGGAGGATGTAAACCCTGAAATCCTTTAGTGACTTGATCAAGGCATAAGCCTGCTTTTCCATGATGTCGTATTTCAGTTCTGCATCTCTCAGTACTCTACTGAAAAAAAGCAATCGGTTGTTCAGCGTTCTGGGCATTTTTTTGTAACAACACCCCTGCTACCGTGTGTTCCGAAGCATAGGAGAAAATAAAAAATTATTTAGAAAAATATGGACTGGCTAATACCGGGGCTTTAGTGATAGCATTTTTAATCCCTTTGAAAGAATCTCTTGCTTCCTCGGTCCATTTTACCTGATTTTCCTTTCTTAACATATTGGTAATATTCATCATAATTTCTGCAAAACTTGGAATGAACCTTCTCAGAAAACCCACCCAATGAAAGACTGCACTTCCTTTTTGCTTCTTGGCTCTCCAACTTTCTGGATGGCACTGACTCTTTTAGGATTGATCTTGATACCTTCCTTGGAAATAATATGACCCAAGATCTTAGCTTCTTCTAATGCAAAATGTGATTTCTTAGTATTAAAGGAAATACTGTATTTTAGACATTTCTTAAAAACTTGTTCCAAATGCTTCAGTTGCTCTTCATGAGATTTTGAGTACACAGTTATGTCATCCATGTGTACAACCACAAACTTATCTTTTTCTTCAGCGAATGCTATGTCCATCGCCCGCTGGAAGGTAGCTCCTGCATTCATCAGCCCAAAGGGCATCTTAGCATACATTAAAGTAACCCAAGGAGTGGTGAAAGAGGTCTTCTCTTGGTCTTCAGGACAGACCTTGATTTGGTTGTATCCGGAGAAACCATCCATAGTATAAATCCTTTCTGCCCCTACTATCTTTTGTAAGATATGCTCCATTTTGGGAAGGGGGTAATTATCCTTTAGTGAAGCCCTGTTCAGGTTCCTAAAATCTATGCAGATTCTAATTTCGCCATTCTTCTTCCTTACGAGGACCAGATTTGCTATCCATTGAGAGAATCTCAAGGTGACAATGATTTTTGCATTAATAACCTTCTAATCTCTTTTTCTATCACAGGCACCAGCTTAGGGTTTATCCTCCTCAACTTTTGCTTGAAAGGTTTCTCTCCTGGTCTGATTGGAATAGAATGTCGTATTATTGAGGTATTATATTCCTTCAGTTCTTCATAACTCCATGCAAATGCAGCGGTATATTTCTTCATCAACTCTACATATCACTTCTTCTTTTCAGCAGGTAGCTTCTTAGACAAGTTTACTATCCGAGGCTCTTCTTTAATACCTAAGTTTTGGTCTTCTACTACCCCTTTGGGGGGTTCAAACTTCAAACTTCGGGTTTTTTGCTACATCATTCTGGTCAAACAAACTCTCCAGGGGTATCAATCCTTTGGGGATATAATTACTTTTCAATTGAACGATATCTTTCCCACCCAACATGTTTTTCTATTGTTTGCTTTCTCTGTCTTCTTCTTCTTATTGCTCTTGGTCTATTAATCCTTCTATGTTCTCATTTTCAGTATCAATCTAAACATTAGCAAACTCGTAAGATAATTCTTCGTAAATCATCTTCAAATACTTTCCAGTATTTAGCATAGTCTGGAATAGATGGCCTATTCACCACCTCTTCCTCGTATTTTTCTTGAGAGAAAATAGGAGTTTTAAAACCACCGGCAGTGGTGGCCAAAGAGTCCGCCACCTGATTTTCAAATCTCGGAATCACCCAAATCTTGTGTTCGATGAAAAAGTTCCCAAACATATCCCAAACTTCATTCCTATAGGCCCTCATCCTAGGGTGTTTTTCCCTCATCCTAGGGTGTTTTGCCTGATACATGTCATTTACTTGATTGACCACCAATTCTGAATCTCCAAAAACGTGTATCCTTTTGGCCCCCAAATCTTTCAAAGCTCTTAGTCCCAAAATTAGAGCTTCATACTCAGCCACATTATTAGTACACTCAAAAGTTAGCTTGTATGATAAATCTCTAGACTCTTGATCGGGAGGTATAATCCAAACGCATGCACCAGCACCATTCTTGCTCAGTGATCCATCAAAGTACATCTTCCATAACCCTTCCTCATTTTTATGTTTCTCTGAGGCCTCATACCTCGTGGAAAACTCCTTGTCTTCCTCGACCTCGTGGAAAAGTGGGGGCATAGGATCGGTATGTGGGCCATCATTAAAGAAGATAGAGGAACCTACACCCATGTCTACAGCATACACTAGGTGATGTTTAGGTTTGTCGTCACTGGTGACCACATAGGCCATTCTCTTCTCTCTATATAACTTTCTATTGCTTCCAAAAAGTGGTATAGTGGCGTAAGATAAGTCCATCTGCATGGTTCCTTTCAGCTTTTTTACCCAGGATCTTGATAACAACAACCCAAACTTAGCGGGCACCTCTTCCACTATTACATCCATCATAATGCTCTTAGCTGGAATTTGGGCAAGGGTCACTACTACATCTTTAATTAAATCCAAACATGGTACCTTTCTGGAATCAAAAGAATATAGGTCTTTGTAGGGTCTAGTGACTTCTAACCCCAACTGATCTACCACTGATTTTGGCATTAGCCATGGCTCTAAGTGGATTTTGAGCTTGGGGATGGATATTCTAGGTAGGATTACTTGCAAGGATCATGGTATGGGTTTTAGGGATCTAAGAACTGGATATAGATTTTTCTGCTTTGATAATATTATGCAATTGGAGCTAGACAGGATCTAACAAATAGGATTCAGGGGCATTCAGACCTTCTTCACCTAGACTTAGATAAGACTCGGATCTTGATCTTGACAAGGTCTTTCCAATATATATCTCTATAGCCAATTCTTGAAGAACAAGGAGTTCCCCTTTAGACCCAATTCTTTTAATGTTATAAGAAGCACTAGCTTTATCCTTTCTGGTCTTATGTCTAGGTAATGTTTCTGGATTTTCCACACTTCACAGAATTTCAGAAATAGTATTACCTCTCGTATGGTTCCTTCTTGAGGCCAGGATGCCCATTTCGAGATCTCTTCAAAAATGAACTTGGCACACCGATCTTCCCCAGTGGAGTCTTTCTTGAATGTGGATCTTTACGAGTGGAGTCGCTAGGGAAAAATTGCACAACCCTCTAGAACTTTGGAAATCTCTGTTTTCCCGCAGGGATCTCTTCTTTCTTTGAATCTTTGGAATCCTTTGTCATTCTCCCAGGGATAATAAAACAATCACGTTCCCCAGAAACGGTGCCAATTTTATAACACCCAAAATGACCCCCTAGGTTGTGGGAGAGGGAAAACTGGGGTAAACACTAACCAATCTTTAGCCTTTGCAACAGACCCAACACAAACAGAGAGGACTCTCTCTATAAGCTCATAGAATACTGGAAATCATCAAGATTGTCAATAATGAAGAAAACACACCAGCATTCATCATTCAATATATTCAATTACAACAATACAGAAGATCGGATTTCTGTTGGAACAAAATGGTTTAAATGTTGTTTGGCTGAAACATATGAATCTCTATTTGGGCAATGGAGTCACATTTAAACAAACTCTGAAAATTCATTTACAAATGCTTCGCAAGTGCATTAACATAGGGGCGAGGTAGTAAAAAACTCGTAGTCAAAGTGATTTTAATTGGTGAAACAGAAGAAAAAGAAACAATCCATTAATATAAGGCATACAATGATGAATCCTACATCAATTTTAGCAGATAGAGTAATAGTGAAATACTTGGAAAAAGGTAAGTAGAGCATATTTCTATGAATTCTACTTAACTATCACACTGCACCAAGTATGAAAGAATGTTACAGACTGGAATTAACAATGAGAGATACACAATTCACATGGAAAAGGAAAGAACAAACTACAAGACCAGTTACACAAGAATCCCTGAAAACATTGGCTCAACTCTGCAAATCTTTATTCAAAATATAACTAAAAAATGTGTTACAAAACAATAAACAAAAATCCCATAAACTTTTTCAACACTTTTTCATTCCATTACACCACATATATAGATGCTAGGAGTCCTCTTTGATCGACTCATCTAAACCAAAAAATAGTTGTATCGGAGTGACACCTCTTTCAGGTTGTTTTGCCACTATCACTACAAAACAGAAAGAGGTAGAACCGGCCTAACTGTTTTTTTACAATCCATCGGTATTATTACTAAGTAACATTTACTTCAAGTAAAAAAGTAAAGATAGTAAAGTAATAGTTCCAGTTGGCTATTTATATAGCTGCCTCAAAAAAATTACAAATTTCTCAATAATAGGAAATTTTTTTAGAAGTCTCTGATTCCAAACAAGCATCAACAACTATAAAAAGTCATATCACTGTGGAACACGGAGATAGTATAGCGATTTGCTATATTTTTCCACATTAGCCCATTGGTCTATATGTGGGAGGTCATAGTCCACCATCTCCTTTACCATCACTCGTATCTCGATATGCTCTATATAGGAAAATGGGGGAAGCCTTTCACCAATGGTGATCAACCTATTCAATATTTCAAAGTCCTCTTTGACCATCTCCATCAGAGTCCTGCCTATAAGCAGCTGGTTCAGACATTTGAACTTTGTATGATCCATCCTTATCGTCCACAGTAGGTTTTTATAAGCATTATGGGAGATTAGTTCCTGGTCATCATTCCAGAACGAAGGTAGCCCCATTTCAAATAACTTATCAAACAACCCTTTGCATTTCTCCACTTGTCCTTTCATTTCTTTGACTTTAGCTCCCACACTCTCAATTTGTGCATATTTCCCCAGGACCCTTCGTGCTGCTGCAAGTGTTGTGATCCAGTTCCCAATATTCAGCTTAATCCTTTCCTCTTCAGATAGATCATTCAGGAAAGTGATAGCATTTAGTGTCGTTTCTTTAGGTCTTTTGGTGAGGGTCTCCCTTGCAACTCCACAACCTGTGAGAGCATCACTAATAGTATCCTCTTTTATTCTTATGAACTCTAAGTAGGGTCTAAAGTTCTCAGCTTCTTTAATGATTCGGTCCCACACCAAATGTTTGCATCCCTGTAACGCTGCCTACCCGGTAACCTGATGAGTGAGATTTTTATTGATGTCAATTAATTCTTTGTGCTTCTTTTGGAGGACCTTTGCTTCTTCTTCCTTTTTATTATTCTCTTCTTCCAACCTTTGAGATTTTTCTTTCAGCTCCTTGATTTCCACATCTTTCAGGCTAATGTGAGACATAGCCTGCACAAGACTGTCAGTACTATTGCTTTCCCCTGTTTGGTTCAAATTGGTAGGCCGCAAGTCCGATTTAGACAAGTTACTTTTCAAGTCACCAAGCTGTTTTTCTAAGCTTATTCTCTCTTTTTTCCAGCTATCTTCCTTCTCCGCAAATTTTAGCAACTCTGCTTTACATTCACTTATTTCTTTAGACAAGGATTCTTTTTGCATCTCAAAGTCTGTCTCTTCGGGGGCTTCGATCAAACGGATATTCAGAACTTTTTCCTTCTTCTATAGTTTCAGAATCATCTTATCTTTCTCAGCCAACAACTTGCTCATTTTTTTACCTCCACCGTCGCTTACAACTAGGTCAGATTGTACCTTTTTGACCTGCTGTTGAAGAGCTCGGTTTTCACTTTTCTCTTGCTTTAATTGGTTTTCCAATTTTTTCACAGTAACCAGCAAGTTATCGCTTTTCAATGTTGCTTTCACAAAATCATCATATACAAGATCACTAACCTGTTTGTGAAACTGGATTTTATTCGGCACATGTATTTTTTGCCAATTGATCTTTGTCTCGGTCACTCCATCTTCCATCAATACTGCTAAGTTTAAGGTGTTATCATCCATACCTCTGCTGGTCATCAAGGAAGTTTTAGACAAACCTTTGGCTATAGGCATCGAATCAAACAGCCTTTGGGCTGAGGCCCGTTTGTTTTGATCGTATTGTTTACAAAGGTCGGCCGTGGACCAAAATTTATTACCAACATCTCCCTCCTTAACATCTTGAAACTTATATTCTATAACCTGGATTTCAGGAGCCGATGACTCCTCATTATTTGCCTCTCCGCTATCCATTTGGGCAGTCAATTCTTCTTGAGTCGCTGCAACAACCAACTCCTCTTTAGTTGGGGAAGCAATTGACTTGGCTCGAGTAGCCACAACAACTAGCTCATCATGTACTTCCAATTTAGGCCGCTTGTCACCATTACCTTCTTCAGTATCCATATCCCTGACTTATTCTAAGTCTCTTTTCCGGCCCACCTCCACGGTGTCCGACACTTGATTTAAATCCATTATTAAATCGGATAACATGGGATCTCCTTCCTATGTCTCCATGGCTTCTCCCACCTCGGGTTCCGAACACAACAAATTCCGCCCCTTCAGCACCCCTTCTGGCTCTGTATGCTCAAAAGCACTGAGGTTACATTCTTTCCTCCTCTTGGAAATATTGTGCAAGGGGTCGTATTTGATGGCTACATCTTTCTTGAACCCTAGCGGCTTCAATAATTCTTCCACCTCTGACAAAGCTTCTTTGTTCTTTACGATGAAAGGCCCTACCTTCCAAGGGTATTTCACATCCGTGGTCTTCTTATGTTTTAGGAATTTCACTTCTTCCAGGGCCAATTTCTATATGATAAATTCAAGAGCAAAGATCCGCAATTTTAGAAAAGCGGGTAGAACATAAGGCTCCTACACAAAACCATACAACCTAATGATTGTAGCTTCTTTCAACAAAAACCAGTCATCGACATCCAGTTCGTCCTTCAACTGCATCATTGTTTTCATTTCAGGCAACACTCTAGGCAATTCTTCCCCAAAGATGATTTTATAAACAAGGGGCAAAACATAGTTCAAATAATTGAAAACATTGTCTACCAAAACATCTGTCTCAAGCAGTGAGGAGAAATGTGGGATTTCGGCGTTGCTGTACATAATCATTTTCATCAACTGTGTTTGCTATCTAAAAAACCCTGTACTCGGGAAATTTCTCAATTGTACATGTATCTTTTCCGCCAAAAAATCATCAAATCTCAAGGATGGGATGAGCCCGCTTTTGGACCTGGCCAAACTAATGCTAATCCTAAAGAGTAAACTTAATTGGACTTCAGTCACCCACAAATTAGTATCCAACCCTAAAAACTGAGCTAACAAAGAAAGAACCAACTGGGAATTGTCATAAAGAATGTTTACATTTAGGGGGTAGGGTTCGTCAGAGATTTCGGAGTCGACTTTCAGGCATGTGGCTAAGAAATCTTGACGGCTTTCGGGGCTGATTTGGCGATACAAGGAAACCACAGACTCTTTAGAAAAACTCTCCAACTCTTGGTACTGAGACTCGGGAATGAAAAAGGAATTCCTAACAGCTGAGGCATCTATATTACAAATGACTCTGGACTTATGGGTGTCCATAATGACTCTTTGGGGTTCTGAGTATTTTGAAGAACACCATGTTACAAACTCAGGGAAAGAGAACACTTGGTTGAGGCAAAAGAAAATGAACGACAACCTAAAGATTCCATGTATATCCAGTCCCTGTTCATGCAAGGCTTCCAACCTCTTCTTAATTTCTAGAATTGGGAGCCAAATGCATGTATCAAATACATCGGCGTCCCTATCCTCTAGGGAAACCTTAACCCTAGAACTGGTAGAAGTTTCCTCTTCCCCCATCTTATACTGTAAGGACCCATTTTGGGATGAACCCCTCCTTTGTTAGGTTTGTAAAACATGTGAGATCGGACTCATCTATGAGATGAGCTATACCGAGCATCTGCTATCCTCCTCGAGCTCGTAAAACAACAATGAGGTACTCGTTCATCATGTCGGGGGAAAATGGGAAATTAGTCAAGTTTATTTTATTGGCAACTCGTCAGTCGTCACCTTTGAACATGGCATGCATTTGTCCTCTGTCTATCTTGGGTATTCATCTGTTCTTGCTGAGTCATAGTCATCATCTCCAGTTGTCTCCTTGGCCACGAGCCTACTCGTCATGTGTTTATCCTATACTACCAATAATCCCCGCTGCTAGGTTCCGCTTCATGCCGTTATATGTTCAAAGGGTTTGCATTTGTTCTAAGTCATTCATTGTGTCAAGACTTACGTTGTGTCAGTACATGATCTATTGTTTCATCGTCTCATACCATCTATCGTTCCGATTTTGTGTCGATGATGTGGGAATCATTATGGCCCACCTTCGACGAGTCTATTCCTGTCGACACCAAATCACTATCCAGGAATCAGGCTTAGAAGTTAACCACTAGTACCTTGGTACCTGCATGCCTTAATGGCAGGTTTCCTCGTATTCGACAGTAGGTTTCCATCATTGACCTCTAATTGAATAATCTCTCGTGTGCTCGACATCAACTCATTTATTCACATTTCGTTGAGATGTACTATAGATACCTTGGGGATCATTGTCATCATTGGTGATTTCCCTCGCATTTGTTAACAGTTCACATCATTCACCGGTAATCAAATGGTTTCTACCATGTTCAACTTCAACACCTTGTAATCACATTGCTAGATTCGTATCATTTACGATCGGGTAGAAGACCCTGGACACCTTTTTGTATTTTGATTACGTCTAGGTTGCGATGGAGATTTCTTTTGTATTGTCACACAGATCCACTTATGTATTGGTCGTGGCTGTGTCATTATTGTCTCATGGATCTACGATTGTTCATAGTATCCATGATTTGTCTACAGTCTATACCATCTCAGGACTCATGGATTTGCAATGTATTGGTCGGAAACCATGCTTTGAGTCAATTGTTTCCGAGCATGGGAATGCCCACCTCGGTGGTATATCTGACATTTTGTTTTTGTTTCAGCTCCTTGTTGCTCCCCTCGATGCTATCTCCACAAAGTATTTGTAAGGTATTTCGGCCATCAGTCTCTTCTGACCTCACACTTTAGGGGGCATTTGTTATACCTCAATATTGCACATTACATCCTAGTGTCGCATCCTTGCATCAACGACCTAAAAACGACACTTCCCCTTAAAGATAATCTGAACACCCAGAAGTAAAGACTATTGCCTTAACACTGAAAGCAAACATCTCACCTGCCATGTGTCACCCAGACAAACCTCATCTGAGGGAATTATCGCGCTCTGCTCAGTTCTAGGGGCACGATAATTAGGGTTGCCGCGCCTTGCTCCTACCCTAGGGCGGGATAATACCGCGCTATGCTCAGTTCTAGGGGTAGGGTAATCCATTTTTAGCCTTTTGCCTTGGACTTTGGGATCTTAACTTTCGAGAGATATCATTGGGATTGCCAGCTCTGATTCGATCTCAACTCCTATCTCTGTTTAGTGGGCCTGATCCACTAAATCCTCTCTAGATCTATCTTACTCTCTAGTTGGTTAACCATTCCATACACTATAAGAGAGAAGCCTTCCATGAGCCAAAGGGAGGACTTTTGGGGCATCAAACCTATGATCATAAACCTTTTGCAGAGATAGCTAGAGGTGGAAGAACTTGGAGCTGGAGTTGGCTTGGACATCAAGCAACTACTTTGTAAGCACTCTTGAGTTCTCAATAAAATATAACTTGTCTTGTTTCCATATTTATGTGTATTGATCATCATTCATTTACATAAATTGTATTCAGTAGAATATAGATCTAACTTGTGATTCAATTATTTGGAAGATATTGTGCACTTGTTTGTCGTTTTGATCCTCACAGGTTCATCGTGAGGGCTTTGGGATCAAAGACTCAGTTGGACAAACATCAGAACATAAGGTCAGTTATCTTCTTTCTTATATCTCAAATATTAAAGTTGAAAGCACTAGTTCAAGATCTAGGGAATGAGGTAGTATTTGTTTCCTTTTTGTCTTAGTTTAGAGTTGATCTATACCTCTCTAATCTAAGAGAGTTTCTCTTTATCCGTAGGGAGAATTCTCTATAACACCCGTGGCCCCGGTGTCTCCTTGTACATCCATCTTGGAAAATAGGGTTTTGCTCAGTAAGGGAGTGTGCAATTTTTGCACACGGGGGTCAACATTAGAAAATCATCCTCCGAGCACTTATGGTTAGCGTTCCCAGCTGGAACCTACCCAGACACACTTGTAGGAATCCCCGGAACTCAGTTTTGTTGCACGGTTGGAATTCAATGCCCTGACAGGTATCCAACAAGTGTCCCTGAAGGCCTTTTGGATGCGAGACAAAGCAAGCCATAGAATGACGACCGTGGCTCCGATCGACAAACCGTCAACTCCATTGGATTCAAGACGTCGGGATAGTGCCAGGGGTGCCCCTCTCCTCTGGTCCCGTGTCCCTGGTGTCATCTTGTATGTCCATCTTGGAAACTAGGGTTTGGCTCAGTAAGGGAGCGTGCAATTTTTGCACATGGGGGTCAAATTTGGAAAACCATCCACCAGGCACTTATGGTTAGTGTTCCTAGCCGAAACCTACCCAGACACACTTGCAGGACTCCCCAGAACTCGGTTTTGTTGCATGGTTGGAGTTCAATGCCCCCGACAGGTATCCAACAGGTGTCCCTTAAGGCCTTTTAGATGTGAGATGGAGCGAGCCATAGAATGACGACCATGGCTCCGATCGAAAAACCGTCGACTCCATTGGATTCAGGACATCAGGATAGTGCTAGGGGTGCCCCTCTCCTCTGATCCCGTGGCCCCTCTGTTTCCTTATACTTCCATCTTGGAAACTAGGGTTTTGCTCAGTAAGGGAGTGTGTAATTTTTGCACACGGGGGTCAACTTTGGAAAATCATCCTTCGGGCACTTATGGCTAGCGTTCCCAGCCAGAACCTACCCAGACACACTTGCGGGACTTCGCGGAACCCAGTTGTGTTGCATGGTTGGAGTTCTATGCCCCCGGCAGGTATCCAACAAGTGTCCCTGAATGCCTTTTGGATGCGAGATAGAACGAGCCATAGAATGACGACCGTGGCTCCAATCGACAAACCATCAACTCCGTTCGATTTAGGAGACCGGGATAGTGCTAGGGGTGCCCCTCTCCTTCGATCCCGTGGCCTCGGTGTCACCTTGTACGTCCATTTTGGAAACTAGGGTTTTGCTCAGTAAGGGAGTGTTCAATTTTTGCACACGGGGGTCAACTTTGGAAAATCATCCACCAAGCACTTATGGTGATGATGCTGATGATGCTGCTGATGATGAAGACATTGATGACGATGGTGATGGTGATGGTGATGAAGATGATGATGATGATGATGATGATGATGAAGAAGATGATGATGATGGAGATGTTGATGAGGAGCCTAGAGATGACAATGATGATGAAGATGGTGATGATGATGAAGATGTTGATGATGATGGTGATGGTGATGAAGATGATGATGATGATGACGGAGAAGATGATGATGATGGAGATGTTGATGAGGAACCTAGAGATGACAATGATGATGAAGATGGTGATGATGATGAAGATGTTGATGATGATGAAGACGTTGATGATGATGGTGATGGTGATGGTGATGGTGATGGTGATGAAGATGATTATGATGATGACGAAGAAGATGATAATGATGGAGATGTTGATGAGGAACCTAGAGATGACAATGATGATGAATATGGTGATGATGATGAAGACGTTGATGATGATGGTGATGGTGATGAAGATGATGATGATGACGATGACGAAGAAGATGGTGATGATGGAGATGTTGATGATGACGGAGAGGATGATGATGATGGAGATGTTGATGAGGAACCTAGAGATGACAATGATGATGAAGATGTTGTTGATGATGATGATGATGATGATGAAGATGTTGATGATGATGGTGATGGTGATGAAGATGATGATGATGATGACGATGGAGATGTTGATGAGGAACCTAGAGATGACAATGATGATGAAGATGGTGATGATGATGAAGATGGTGATGAAGACGTTGATGATGATGGTGATGGTGATGAAGATGATGATGATGATGATGGAGAAGATGATGATAATGGAGATGTTGATGAGTATGATGGAGAAGATGATGATGATGGAGATGTTGATGATGATGGAGAAGATGATGATGATGTTGATGTTGATGATGATGATGGAGATGTTGATGATGGCACGTATTTGATGAAGGCACGTATTTGTAGCAATGTGTAGATAAAAGTTGGTCAACATGAAATACTCATGAAAGCCAACATGCACAGAGCATTTATCATGTGAAGATTTCAGTTATTGGCAATGGAATTTCACATTGAAATTCCATTTCATCTCCTCCCTTCAAACTAATTTTTTTTTACGTTTTGAATTTTTACATTTCCCTTGACACAAAGTTTTAGTGACAAAATAACCCTTCAGCAATGAAGTTAGACTTGAAAAATATCATTTAATAATTTTTTTTTATTAAAGAATAATTCGTGGAAGTTAATGTTTGACCACATGTAATGTAACAAAACAAAACTTTCAATTTGAACACGTTGCATTAATGGTGTAATTGAAATTGTGACATTCTTTTCCAAATGACTTGGCTTTAAATACCAAATAAATATAGTATGCCCTTTATAGAGGCTATTCATTAAAAAACACATTGCTATTGAGACTGTACTATGATGTTCTCCCTTTCCTTAGTCAAAAGAAGATTAATAAGGTTGTTTTTCCAAGGTATAAGATGTTTTGGATTTCTCAACTATTATTGCATGTGAACTTGCATTCGTACCAAGCTACAACAAATCTTTCACGGAAGTGGATTTGTCTATGTGAATATATAAGTGAAAAGCTTTTAGCAACAAGACCTATAAATTTTAACTTGGAAGTATTGGAAATGTAGAAAGTGGGATTGAGAGGCTTGATGTTGATTGTAGTAGTGGGCATGGTATTGGTGAGAATGATGTTGTGATAGTGGAATTAAACATTGAGATGGTGACCCTAGAGCTTGGATCCTAGCCTAGAAACACGAGAACCTAGCCTAAAAACCCTAGTTGATAGCGTAAACCCTAGTTTGTATTCTAATCACAATGAAACCCTATTATGTAGACTAAGATCTAGCCCTAAATTATAATACATATAAAAATTAAATCATTTTCATTGTACATGTATATCTGTGTGCATACATTTGAATCCAAATCACTATACACATATATGCATAGTATCTCATCTATATAGCAAGGGTCCATCATCAACTAGAAAACCATTGTACCTGGCACCAGATACCTAATTTAGAAACCTAATGGTTTGAAATTGGTTGTACCATGAAGATTTTTATATGGTGGATATGCACACCTATGACAACCTTCTCAATGGATGGAAAACCTAATATTATCATAACATTAGTAAAGCTTAGTCCAACATGTAGTAATGCTTACATGTTCTAGTGTTGATGGCGCACTAATGGATGCATGCAACTTGATGAGGGTGTATGTGTGACTCCATTGATGTAATGCAAGTCCTAAATGTATTTAACAAGTGTCTGAGTGTCCAGTAGATGAATTAGGATGTCCCAATACCCCTCAATTCCTTCCAGATAGAATTCGAAAGCATTTGGGGTATTTGGGTAACAAGTTGGTGTGTTGAGGTGGATATAGACTCACAAATACACCTCATAGTAGTCATTTATTGTAATGTCAACTATATGTGTTTAAATCAATGTGTCTACATAATATTAGATCTCTATCACATAATGATAAATTAAGGAAGTCTTAATTGTCAATGGTAGTGGATGTGATGGTCATCAAATCAAAGGTGGATATATCCGTGAGTGAGAATTAATGAGCTAGCTATACATTGTGCTCAAGGTTGTCCTATTTGTATGGTGACAATTGATTAAGAAATGATTCCATAACTTGGTTATTAATTTGTTGCATGATCTTAAGTAGACAAAATGGTCAATATAAATACTAGTGACGACATTTCATTATGTAGAGTATGGACATTTTGGATCTCATTATGTAGATCTATTAAAAATCATGTTGGATCTCATTTTAACCTTTTGACAACAATGGACATTTTCTATTTTTAAGTATTCTTTTCCTAGTACTCAAGTTCCCAATATATATCTTATGTCACATGAGGTGTGATTTGTCCATCCATTTATTCCGTTTGTTTTTAGATTAATTCTCACACATGATTTTGTTTCAGTTAGCCTATGTTTATAATGTTTTCTTAACATAGTTACCATTACAAGATTTTACATGTGGAAAGATAAACCAAGGTGAACTATGATATCCAACTTCTCTTCTAAGATCTAGGCAAGCTTCAGGTTGATTCACATTATCAACTAATGCATAGACATCATTGGTACCAAAACTTAAGACTGCATGCCATGGACAGATAGAAGTAAAAACCAAATTTAGACAACATCACATCATGATACACACAACATGAGACAACAAGATTAGACAACAAGATATTAATATAGACAACATCGATATAGATCACATAACTGAAAATCCATGTACATCAAGGCGACAAAACTCATCCAAACATATACAATTTCTGGCAAATAGTGGAACATGGTTCCCAATGTACATACAATGGCAACTCGTTCCCTATAGAAAATGTAACAACTCATGACGTAGATCCAAAATACATGGCAACTCGTGTCGTATATACAAAGTACATGGAAACTCGTGCACAAAAGTGCCACATCATGGCTAATGTACATAACATGATGTGTCAAGCATTGTGACCACCGCCGTCACTCCTAGACGCATCTCCAATGTCGATCTTCCTACTCTTTGAGCTATTGGTGCCTCGGGTCTTACTCCGTCTAGGAGTAGACCGTCTCTCCGGGCTCTGGAACAAATGATATAAGATACTGCCATTTTAAAGCATTTGCAACATTTACCACATTTATAAAACAAATGTAGAATTCAAATCTTAAATAAATCACCTCTGATACGAGTGGGAAACGTGAGGCAGGTGTCCTGGATCTGCGGAGCCTCTCAGCAATTCCAACCTACAACATTTACAACAATCATTTCATTGAAAAGTAATAATTGCTTAAATTAATTTTTGTTAATGCATCAAAATATTTTCATATATTAGCTTGATTCTCACCGTGAACACCTCCGACGATGGACATGGCTGGGCGTCTGGGCTAGTAGGTGGAGCAGATGGCTGGACAACCAACTCCGATGCAGTCATGGGGGCGGGGCACATATGTAGTGGCAACCACTACAGGTGCAACCACTGGAGATATAGATGAGGATATTGGAAGGAGTAGATGCCACAATAGTGGCGGGAAGTGGGGATGATATGGTGGGAGAAGACATGGTGGTATGGGGTGGAGGAGGACGTCGTGCATGATGAACCTCTGCTGGTTGTACGATAAAGGGTATCAAACGAAAAGGACTAGGGGGGATGTTGAGGGATGGTCCATGGGAGGGCAGTCCTACATGGAGGGAGGAGGATGGATGAAAGGGAGGTTGTGGACGAAGAGGGGAAGGTGGAAGGAAGGGGGGGCGTGGACGAATGGGGGAGGATGGATAGACATGGGGGCGTGGATAAATTGGGGAGGATGTATATATGAGGAGGTGTGGACGAGTGGGGGAGGATGGATGGAGGGGGGAGTATGGACGGGGAGGGGGGGCTGGATGGAAGGGAGGGGGTGAACGGAGGGAGGGGTCTAGATTGAAGCGAGGGGGGGGACTCATGGGAGAGGGTGGAAACATAAGACTAAAGTGGGGACCTGCAGTTGTTGGTGGCACCTACATATACATTTGTAATATCACAATTTAGTAAAAAAACAATAAATTAAACCATAGTAAGTCGTAACAATTCAAATTAAAAGCGTGCTTTTAACTACACATTGTACCTGTGTATATGGTGATCTGTCAATCCCTGGAGGGGATGGTTGATCACCATAGTCAGGGAACACCTGTGGACACCAAAATGCATGCATGTTATGAACATGTTAAACAAGTCATTATTTAGGCAATTAAGATATTCAAAAAAATTGTACGAACTATCAATGTGTATGCCATAAATATAAATACTTAAGTAATATAAATGACATAAGTAATAACAATATTGTGTGAGGTACTAAAAATACCTCCGTGTGAGGTGCCGCAATTTCAGTTGCAGCTGCCATTGCTGTATCCAGGTTGAGAGATCCTACGTTCTCCCATGTTGGTGTCTCAGCTCTGAATAATTGTACATTGAAATAATAGTTTAATTCAAACAAAAATACTTTAAAAATACTTTACAAGTTATTAAGTGATGATTGAAAACACATTAAAAAAATTGCTGACCTGATCCATATAACAGCCCTCAATCGGGCCAGGGCAAGTGTGCCCGCAATGGGGACAAAGATGTGGCATTGTCCCCGTCGAACTGGAATGCCCAGCATGGATACCACCGGTCATGGGTCAATCCTGTCCCTGTCGTGAAGGCCCTGCATCTGGATCTCTATGAAGGTTGCTCGACCTCTCCACTGTAGTCGCTGCTACAAAGGAGGTGTGTCTGAGGAGTCCACGTGCAACATTCCTCATTGCCTTCTCGATCTGATCAAGCTTGTGGGGTAACTGAGGTGGTTGGGGAGAGGGGTTGGGGTCGCGCCTAGGAGCTGGTGGCCCTCTCAGTGGGTTCCTCCTGGTAGCAGGTCGATCTTGGGCAGAGCCACGCCCAACACCCTAGAACTTGGTTATGTCAAAATATTTGACATGTAAACTGAGGCAAAACTCAGCCCACAGTTGCCAAAGGAAGTACTGTGGAACCTCCTTATTATTGCAAGGGGGTTTATCGTACACCATGAACCACCTCTGCATCCAATTGTCCCTCCACGGTTGGTAATTACACCAATCCATGCAGACACGGGGCTTTCTAGTGTTCGGTGGTTAGTTTGTTTTTGGATCGGTGAACATACTGTATAATTGGGCTTTTGTAATGTTCAAATCTTTTATTGCTTCCTTGGAAATGCCCGTGGAGTAATACTCTTGCATCTTAGCTCTAAATTCAGTCATGTCGGTCAATTGGCGATGTGCATGGATGAGGGAGTCAATTGAGCTCTCAATTGATGTGGTAAGAGACAATCGAGATGGTTCCCCTGAGTTTTTTAGATATCAAGTGTGCACTCTCATTTCATTTACATAATGGTTAAGGTCATCTTGTTCAAAATTTTGTTCGACATTTGGATTTTGTTTACGGTTTTCTTCGGCATTGGGTCCAAGGTTTGGGTTTTCTTGTGTTCCACCCATAGTAGCAAGATTCGAGTACGGATTCGAATACGATTCGGAAACGATACAGAAAAAATACGTAAGGAAAAAATCAAGTACGACTAAAATATGGGAGTAGACATCTTATAAAATTATAAATACAAAAACATGCAATTTTAATTTAAAATAAAATAAAATTATACATAAATCATTCCAAATTTTAACGTATCATTCATTATTCATTGAAAACAACTTGAAACATATCTGAAATTCAAATTCGATACATGGCATACCATATAATATAACAATGTTTATGATTCCATCATCTCCATTCCTTCACCAATCCTAAGAGAATTATTAAATAAATAGTAAAATCATAAAAATAAAATTTAAAATAACAACTACATAATACATACAAAATGACTTAAAAAACTACACAAATCTATTTTATACAAAATGACTTAAGAAAAATGAGAACAAAAGAACTACCTAAATACTAAAAAGTAAAACAAGTAAAAATTAAAATAACAATTACATATAAAATGAAACTTAAATAAAAAATTACACGTAGTCATGTACAACTAAGTTAGTATCAATAAGCATATGATATAAAAGCAATGCAGTATCCAGTGTGCACATACTTCTTGTTGAAGTTTAAAACTTTTAACTTTTAACTCTTACACACACGAGTTTCACGTCACTGTTCAAACTTGAACTTAGCCCAGGATTTGGATTTTGTAACTGTTAAGCGGCCATGATTTGGAGTTTCGTATTCGGTAAATAAATGGTTGACTCTACCGAACCCGTATCATTTCGAATGTTCTACGTATTTTTAACTTGGTTCGAATTTCCATACAACAATTGCCAATACGAGCGTATTTTGCTACTATAGTTCCACCGGACTCGGAGTTAACATCTTGTTCACTTATTGTCTCAGTTTACAATTTGCATAAGAAAATTGGTTCATTGTTTTAAAAATTTGGGAATTATTAACAATTAAATAAATAAATAAAAAATTGACACAAAGAATGAAAAAAATGAAAAAAAAAACTCGATATTTACCTATCAATTGTTGCGTTGTTGAGTTTGTGGGTGAATTTGGGGCGTTTTGGAGTGGATTTGGCCTCCTTTGGTCCTTGACCCGCACGCGGGAGTGGAGGTCGCGCTCGGGTCCAAATAGCAGAATGGGGCATTTTGCTTTGTTTTTTTTAATAGGAACACGTGCATGCCACCATAGCATGCACGCGCCAGACACACGCACGTGCCAGGCACGTGTACACGCCACGGTTCGGTACTGAACCTAGCAGCGTGTGTATGTTGTTTTAAGTGCATACACGTAGTTGTTTTTTTGCTGCTAGCGCGTCCCCGTTGCAACGAATTTGGAGACCATCTTTATGCACCCGCCCTCCATCCTTAAAACCGGACAACATAAAAAGGAAAAATTATGATAATGTTTCAAAACCTGATATCTAAACCTTCACCATAAATAAAGGAATGATTTCTTAAGATTAATCATCGTCCCGTTACTTTATAAACATAGAAAAACAAAAAAAAAGATTTCTAAATCCTTTATTGAACCATCATAAAATTAATATCGATTACTATAGTCCAGGCACGCGGGACTAAAAATATTGTCCAATCTCTAGTTGATAATTATGAATACTCATTAATTGGAATTTTTAATTTTGATAATTTTACCTACCATTATATACTTTGTAACATTTAACATTTTGACATAACTTTATTTTCGTTCTTCATTTTTTTCTTTGAAAAATGATCTATTATAACATGTGACATAACTATTGTATATCAATGTTATACCTTTTTAAATATATTTCCAATATTTAAAAATATATAAAATATTGTATTTTCAATTTCCAATATCTAAAATTAGAGGAAATATTGTATTTTCAATTTCAAATGTTTGAAATTGGAGTCCAATTTTCATATTGGGCTATTTTTCCTCAAAGACAGTACTGTTGAAAGCCGTTTAATTAAAAAGCTTCAATAATTTCCAAAAACATTCAAATTCCTCATATTGTTGAAATCCGTTTAATTAAAACGCTTCAGTAATATAAAACTCTCTGTATTTGAAAACCCATAAAGTAACCTTTTTTTCCATAAAAAAAACTATTTTTTGAAAACAAAACATATACTTTAGTGTAACTTACATCCTTTAAGCTTATAAATTCACCTTTAAAATATTTTCAAATAATTTTGCGGTGTTTGAAAATTCTGAAGCACGATGCAATATGTTATTTTCAAATTCTGAAATCAGTATGGAAAGAGTTTTCCTGTTTGTTTGCATTGTATATTATATTAGTACCTGTAGATTCTTGTTTTCGGCTTTTTGTGTGGATATCTTTTTAGCTGAAAGTTAGGTTAGAATTGTAAAATCTATATTTATAATAAATATTTCTTTGAAAAATAGTGTTCAATTTTTAGCGGCCAATGGTTGAATTGACGATTCGTTAAAATAAAATTAAGAAAAAAAATTACCTTACCTTTAACCTTACATACGAATTAGCTAGTACAATATCTCGGTGTTGCTGGCCAGTCAAGCAATTCACAAGGGAAGCAATAGATGTGCTCTTTTGCTTGTTTACTTTATAAAAAAAAAAATACGTCTCATAATACTTATTTATTAGCAAGCTATATTAATACTATTATTTGTCCCTGAGGGGCAAAAATGAACGCCGGTAGGAGAAGAGGAAAGTTAGAACGAACAAAAACATAGGCACAGGAAGCGAGTACATGTTCACCATAATTTATAATGACCTAAGATGGAAGTCGAACTTCGACCAAAAAGCATCACAACTTGTACATATCGAACTTCGACCAAAAAGCATTTACACTTGTACATGTCGAACTTCGACCAAAAACATATCGACTTGTCTCTCCAAAATATTGACACGTACTTTTACGTGACTTGTTCAGAAACTTCGAACTCCGACTAAAAAAATAATATTTGGATACTTTGTCGACCATGATGATCATTGTAAACAATTTAATACAATTTGAACCATTTTGACAATACATTTTCAATAGCGCACAACAATGATGTAGTTGAAAAGAAACGAAGGGGAAATGTAAGAGACAATCGAAGGGGAAATAATTCATTCACCAATAAAGTATCAACTAAGTGTAGCACCAAATTGCAAATAGATATAACAAGTAGATATGCAAAGATCATTCATTAAATATTAGCAACTAGCTTGAAAGGATAATGGCAATAATACTTAGCGCTATTCAATATTTTACCAACATCAATATATAACTTTCAGATATGTATGTAACCCCAGTTGATCAATTTTATAGCAAAAGTAGAGAGTGAGTAAACAATGCGATAATTTGTGTCCTTCACCAATAAAGTAGTATTATTTGTAATCACAGTTGTTGTAACCCTTTTGCATGATTTGTTATGACCTAGTTCAAGTAGGTGAACTAAATACTGGAAACCATCATTTTTTATCATTCAAGTTAAGCACTCAGCACTTAATGAAAATTGTCTATGTCAATTTTAACCTACAACAATAATGTCAAGTCTGTATGCAATTAGACACAATAAAATCAGACTTCAGTTTGATTTAGCATAGAATCTTCAAAAAGGATTCTTTAAAACCAAAGAGAAATAACTCAAGATCTTGCAAATCGAATGTATGAAATATTCATGGTCACATTCAGTTATATAACGGTATGGTCGGCGCAACCAACCGACATATCCCGAGTGGTCGAGACAACTTGTCGACTTACATTGCAAATGGTCAGGCGGAGGGCCTAGTCGACAGGCCGACGTAGGCTCCTCGAATAAATGAGGAGATGTGAAATAACTGAACAAAAAATGGATAATTGTGCAAACTTGATAGATGTAGCTAGTACTGTTTATTTATGACTAGAATTGGTTGCTACTTGTTGTTGTTCATAGACCTGAACAATTGCTTCAGCCGAGATAGATAGATGGTGCTGGAAGTCCTCCCAATGGCGCAGCGAGTTTTGGATGTCAATGGTAAGTGTTGTCAGCCTTGATAAATCATTCATCTTTTCCTCTGCTGTCTTTCCCTGCAGATGAATTAAGTCGGGACCAAATAGCTCAATTTTCTTATTGGCAGCTGTAAGCAGGGTTTGGAGATGTGGTTGAAGTTGTTCCACTTTCAAGAGGTTGTTCCGGGCTTGGCTCAACCACTGGTCTTCACTTTTTTCTAATTTCTCCAATTTCCTGTTTTCTATCACAATTTGATCTTCAATGGTTCTGTTGATGGTGTCGCCAGCTACTCGGCGTTGTTGATGAAGCTTATCAATCAAGTCACGTGTCGTCCGCATTTCTGATTGCCATAGTGTTTGTACCAATTGTGGAGAACATCAATGACAGTAGCAGCTTGGTCATTATACTGGTTGAGCTGATCATATGTTGAATTAAATGCTTCATATTGTGCTGACATCAGGGATGCTGTTACTGTGGCATGTTCCTGTCGGTGCCTGGTGAGTTCCTCGCACAATGTCGACACGACTATTTAGAATAACTGAAGAGCTTTATCAAGTGTGCTAGTTGTGTTTGAGTTGGCTGGCAGAGTGACGACTTGTTGTGCTAAGTGCTGACACTTAGCCAAAAATACATTTTGGTCCTCCTGCAACTGGTGAATGTGGTCTTAGGCTTCTAGTCATCGATGTCGTTGCTCTCGATTAATTGCATCAGCCAGTAAGTCGAGCTCTGCTTGTGTTGCTTCTTGTGGCTTGTATGTCAAGATGGGCCCGAATTGGTCGAGATGTATAGATAATCGACTTAGCTAAGAAATATGATCCAGATGTTGCTACTGCTGCTGAAGCTCTCTATCCTAGTGTCGTTTGTCTTTATGTTGCTTTTTCTTGGACTTCCCTTAAGATTTTGGAAGCTCTATTTGTTGTTCTGAGTCTTTGTGTGTCTCAGCTGCTTCGACTGAGTGTTGTGCTTCTACTTGTGCTTCGGCAATGTTTTGTTTTTCTTGTATTGAGCTACTTGGTACGGTTGTTGTATTTGTCAGGAGTGCTTCTGCGATGAATGCTTGATTGTCTTGTTCTGCTGCTTCGATGGCTGCTTCAGTGATTTGTGTTGTTGGTTCGACTACTGCTTCCAAGATTTCTTGAGCTGGTGCTTCTTGTTCTTGAATTACTTCAATGGAATAGTGGTTCCGTCGGAAAGGGTAGGGAATGACACATTAATAGTTGGTGTGTCTTCGACTCAAAGAGGAGGGATGGAAAGGGAGCTGTCAGACGGTTCCTAACTAACGACAGGAGACAAGACTTGTGGTATGAATGGTTCAATTGAATCCAAAACTTCAAGGTCTAGGGGCTGTTCTGGTGGATTGACGACAGGTTGGGGAGGTGAATGGGATTCCACCGACGGGTTGACTATAAAAGGGATAAACTGTGAAGTTTCTTCAGGAAAAATGGGATTGGCGGGGTCCATATTACGCTGAAGATGAGTATGACACATACCAATTTCTTGTGGTGCTTAAGTATTTGGAGGGTTCAATAGTTTAGTTGGATCAGCACCAAGAGGGGCAGAATCACGATGGGTTATTGTCGATGAAGACAGGTTTCTTGGTCACTAAATCTCGCCATTCTTGGAACATAGTGGGAAGATTGGTTATGAACTGCGTCACGTCTTGTTCAGTTTGAAACGTTTGACGAAGAGGGAGAGGAAGGGATTGTGCAAGATTTGAAAATTGAGGTAATGCTAAAGGTGCAAGTGGAGTACTAAAGGTGTAGAGAAAACAGTGTCTTCCATCACAATAGTCGGAGACATTGGGGGTGAACTTATAGTCAAGTCGATAGAATCCTCGATCATAAGCTGAATTTTCTTTTTGGGTTGTGGTTGGCTACGAGCTTGCTCAGCTTCCAAAAATCTCTTAAACTGCTCGTTGACTGGTACTTTATTTTTAGTTGCATCCTCAAGTATTTTTGTTGCACTGTCAAATAGTGTTGACGTAGCGTCTATCGACAGGGGTTCACTTCGCACTATCTCCAACAAACTACCAACCCAAACTCCCTTACACACCAGCCCGGAAAGGTGTAACCCTTTCCAGCAACACTTGCAGAGCAAGTGCAGTCTCACCATAAATGGATAAGGGGGCTGCAGGAACCAAGTTTTTACAGTGGAGTTGAGGATATGTTTTAAACAAACATTACCCAAAGGTTATAACATTAGCAGCATACTATCAATTCATCATTCGCGCATTAATTCATTCGCAGAGTTCAACATATAACAAACATTCGGAACAACATATTCAATTTACCTATTCAGATCAACTTAGACCCATAGCATATTCGCATCAAAGATACTCTAAAACATTTCACATTTATCATCACATAAAACCAGAGATAGAGATTGCACCATCATCGAACATCTTCATTCATTCATTAAACCCTACGGAATGAATCCAGAAACAGTCAATACACCATGTTGTGGTTACAAAACAGACCCAAAAGATAGGATCGATCATCGAAAACTGGATTCCCTTAGGATTACAATCCTACTCTATTTATATGATTCTATTTGGTTACAAAATGGTCCACATGACCAAATTAACTAATCTAACAATTCTTGCTCTTCCGCAAACTCCGCGAATGGTCCTTCTTTCGCGGAATGACCCTTTCACACCTATCGGCTTCTGCACTTCATGCGGACTTATCCCGTTCCAACAGGCCCCCAACACAAACTTGTGGCTTGTCCCGAGCCACCTCAGCTGGACACTGTTGTTTGGTACCCATCCTTCGCTGTGCTCTTCTTTTGAAACTGTTCTTGCCGTCTGGAGCTCGATGTTGTGTACTTCTCCACTGCGTCTGTTGATCGTTGGTTCGCTGTCATGTACTTCTTGCACTCATCCTCCAGTCTCTGGAAACCTTGATCATCTACCTCTTCGACATCTGCTGGCTCACTCCACGCTTGTTCCAAACTGGGAAAAATTTCATCGACGTCGCTAAGGTGGGAAACAGGCCGACTGCTCCAGCACATCTGTTTCACCCCTTGGATTTCCTCCTACCGGGGCCAGGGGGCCGCCGCCCCTGGTATTTTGGTGGTCACCGGGACCGCGAATTTTCTAACTACCACCACGCACTTAGACATCTCGGTTGAGACCTCGTCTCTTCTTTTCCCGAGTGTCTGTGCCGCTACCTTCTGTGGTCATTCATGGACACTCGTCATTTTGGCCCTCAACGCCCCTGGGGTGCTGCCGCACGAAATGAAATGGATCATTTCCACAAATTCCTTGGAATTCCTAACCTAAATATTATATGGATCAACTTGCATCATAGGTTCCTCTCAGCTAATAGATACGGCCTTGCTCAGATAGCCTTTTGGGCCTGCTTTTATGCTTTTTCATTGCGTCTTTGATGCTTGATTATGAAATTATTGCCAAATATTTATGCATGCTCTTCGGATCCTGTCATCCTGTCCTTCTATCATCTTCCGATATGCATTGCTCATGGTCAGACTTGACTCCTCACGTGCCAATCGTGTGAAGCATCGACCGCAGCCTGGGTGGCCATGCTTCCATTTCTGCATACCAATCATGCGAAGCATCTGGCATGCTTCCGCTATATGATGTCTTTATCCATTTTTTTTATTTTTATTTTTCGCCTTTGGTTCTCAGCCGCTCTGCGTTGGATCATGGTGATAGGGCTTCATCCTATTCCCATTGACTAAATTAGGTAACAGTACTCCATCCAAACTTTGTAACTGCACCGCGCCTTCGTCGATGACAAAAGTGATGACGTATGGTCCTAACCAGTGCATTTGCAACTTACCTGGGTGTTTCGCAAACTTACTGTCATACAGCAAAACTGTATCCCCATTCTGAAAGTGCTTCGACTTGATATGGCGGTCGTGCCACGCCGTTTGTTGGTATTTTTCTACTTTCTGGTGGAACCCTGCGATGAATTGATCTTGGTCAAGCTATATTAGTTGGGTCAACCGTTCCTCCATCGCATCATCGTCGCTCATCCTTGTTGTTGCTGCAATGTCCAAGCTCGAGACAATGTATTCCATCGGCATAACCGCTTCCTAGCCGTAAACGAGCTTAAATGGAGTCTGCCCAGTCAGTCGTTTACATGTGGTGTGATACACCCAAAGGACCACTGGGATTTTTAAGTCCCAATCATCACGGTTCGCATTGCACACCTTGGTGAGTGCATGCTCCAATACCTTATTGAACGCTTCAACTATCTCATTTGCTTGAGGGTAGTAAGGCGTACTCTTCTTGTGCTGGATCTGAAACTCTTCCGTTATTGTTGCAATCGTTTGGTTAACAAAGTGCGTCCCTTGGTCACTTAACAACACTTTTGGGCACCCAAACCTGGTGACCACATTGTCGAATAGGAACCGTGCTGCAGTCGCAGCGGAACAATCTCTTACTGGTGCATCTTCCGCCCAACGCGTCAAGTAGTCTATCGCAGTGATCATGTAGCATGACCTTGTTCTCTTCTGAGGTGGGTTGATGGGTCCCACGAAATCAACGACCCATTTGTCGAAGGCCTACAACGTTACTTGTGGTACTAGTGGCATTTCGTCCCATCATGAAGGCTTCCCGGTTCGTTGGCATACGTCGTAGCTCTTGGCATAGTCCGCAGCATCTCCATGCAAGGTTGGACACCATAGCCCTGCTCGAAGGATATTCCTAGCAGTTGCTCGTCCACCATAATGTCCCCTAGTAATCCCGTCATGATCTTCCTTAAGAATCTTCTCCTGTTCATGCGGAAGGACATACCGTTGCAGAATCTCATCTGGGCCCATTTTGTAGAATTCGTTGGCAATCAACTGGAAGTCTACAACTCAGACAACTAGCTGCTTCTTTTGATTGGTAGTGAACTCAGCCGGCACCTTCCCTATTGCTAAAAATTGAATGATTTGTTCTTAGTGGTTATCGACCATGCCAATCTTGAAAAACTGAGCGTCCAGTAATCCTTCATCTATGCTCCTTGGTTCTTCCCTTGACTTTATCTGTGAAAGGTGATCAGGTCCCGCGTTTAATCATTTTGGCTTTACAATAATATCAAAATCAAACTCCTGAAACAACAACAACCAGTGACAAATCTTCCCCCCCAACACAAGCTTGTTCACCAAGTATTTCACCACGGAATGATCTGTGAACATCTTGAAGTGGCCCCCTAAGAGGTAATGCCGAAATTTCTGCAAAGCATAGACCATCTCCAACCCCTCTAGCTCAGTGGTCGTATAGTTATTTTCCGCAGTAGACAACTTTCTACTTGCGAAGGCTGTCGGGTGGTCAATGTCGCCGGTTCCTGGTTGGGCCAAGATAACACCTAGTGCGACCGACGACGCATCAACGTGTATGTGAAATTCCTTTGTCCAATCCGGAAATGCAAGGATTGGTGCTGCGACCATCTTCTCTTTCAATATGTCCAGGCTTTTCTGACATTCCTTGGTCCATTCAAACTTAGCATCCTTCTTTAGTAACTTCTCCATGGGTGTCGTGATGGCTGCATATCCTCTAATGAATTTCCTGCAGTAACCCATGTGTCCTAACGTCTCTCGCAGTTGCTTGGTCGTCGTTGGTGGTGGGAGGTCAATGATGATGGAAATCTTCGCTGGATCTACCAACATTCCTTCTCTGCAGACAGTGTGTCCTAACAAGATGCCGAATGGAGCACAGAAGCTACACTTCTTGAGGTTCGGGGAAATTTGGTGTTGTCAACATCGCTCTAGCATTAGTCTTAAGTTCGCGACATGATCCTTGACTAATCCATATACCATCCAATCATCCATGTAGACACCAAGCAACTTATGAATATAATATTTGAACGCTGCAACCACTATTCTGGAAACAATTGCTGGGGCGTTCTTCAATCCAATTGGCATAATCGTGTACTAAAAGCATCCCCACTCTATGATGAATGTAGTATTGTGTCGATCTTCTTTCGCAATCTTGATCTGGTGGTAGCCCGAAAATCCATCCGTAAATGAATATATCTCCTGACCTCCTACTCCTTCGAACACCTCATTCGTGAATGGGGTCGGGAATGGATCATGTAGGAAGGCATCATTCAGTTTCCTCAAGTCGACGCATATTCGTGCTTCACTGGTTTTCTTGTCCTGGACGACCATTGGACTGATCCATTCTGATTCTTCCACCGGTTCTATAATGTCGGCCTCTAGAATTCTTTCAATTTTGGCTTGCACGCGTTCCTTGTATCTCGGATTCAATCGCTATGGCCACTGCTTGACCGGCTTCGCATCAGGTTTCAAGGGATCTTCATCTCCCATAAATCTCTGGAGATTCCCTTCATCTCTGAGAATTTCGTTGGAAACAAATCCTGAAACTCATGCAGCAAGTTAGTCATCTTAGCAATGGTCGACTCGTCCCAGTAGCCGCCAATGCTTGCGAACTTTGGGTTCTCCTCCAACCTAATGTTCACCTTCTTGATCTTCAATGGTTGCTGAAATTTGTCCGACCGTATGTATGGTGCCACAACATTGCGACTACCCTCTGATTCTGGCACGTATATAGCCCTGAGATCATTCACATTGTCGGGCTCTCTGGTGACATTGTAACACTCCAACAACATTTCCGGTGTCGCAGTCCACTGAAGTGCCATGGGTTGTCCTATTGGTACCGCCTCAAATATCTTTCCGCGGATCGCCTGTAGCACAGTGTGGATCAAGGTATTTTTGTGTGAGAATGGAAATGATTGGCTAAATCCAATGGTAAGCTGTTCCCAAGAAGTCGTCCTATGTCGCAGTTTTGCTGCGACATACTAGCTCTGTGGTACTTCATCCAACGTGTGTAGGAATGCATGTACCCACTCCCGTTTCGCTTTCGATCCCCATTGATGTTGACAAGCATTCAGATGCTCCTTCGGGTCGCCTCGCCCGTCCTATCTCATTTGTTCGTACTCCGTAGCTTCGCCAAACCAAACCTCCATGAGGCGTCTACATAGTGGCCAAGTTGTGATGTTAGATGTGTGCACTTCCCACCATCGCGTAGGAGCATCCTTCAAGGATTCCTCCAGGGCCAATAGACGCTGTAGTTCTGCCACTTTTTCTTCAAAGTCTGTGAGAAACTTACCCAAGTTAGGCAATCCCTCATATGTAGGTAACACGTACTCCTCCGTGGCTACCCTTCACAGAGACTGCGTTACCCGTGCACATCTTATAAATGACACTTCATGTAACCGATTCTGCCAATTCTCGAGGGCCTCGTCTAAATATGAGGATGTTGAGCTGGAGCTGCGCCATCCTAATTCTCCATCTACAGTAGGATTAACATAATCCTTAGAAATGTTGTACAAACTATCCAACCCTTCCGCAAACTTGTCTCTGGTTGGTTCTGTATAGCGCAGCCCTTCCGCAGGATCCAGTGGTGCGATGACTCTCATCTCCTGATTCTCAAATGACATTATCCTTTTCTTAAAATTGATAATCGCTTGATTCTCCATGGCCCAGTCTATCCCCAGCAGTACCAGATAGGGACTGGTGTTATCCATAATTTCAATGACGTCGAAATCAGCATACGTCCCGAGCCCTTCAATTTCAATTGGAAGTTGACATACCCGACCAAGCGGAGTGACCTTACTCTGATTCGCCAGTCGCAGTTGTATTGGTGACCAGGTCATCCACAGCTTTCCCATTATCTCCCATGTCTTTTTGGTCAGAATATTCACATCCGAACCCAAATCCAGAATGATGGAGTCGACATCAAACGCTCCAATTTGTGCCGACATTTGCATCTCCCTGCATGTCTTTCTTTTATGTATGAGATTCACTTTCTGTTCATGCTGTGCACCTTCCCGTCGATGCAGTAGACCAGCTATTTCTTCCAGTGCGTCTGGGTCCTTTGCCAAGTCCAGGAAACTTTCAAAGAAGGCCCTCAGAGTGTTTTCCTTCCTTCACGACTTCGTCAAGTCGAATGTCGGTGGCATGTCACAGATTTCTTCCTGAAGAGGTAGCTGCCTCCTATTCCTCATTGCCTCCTGTGCCTTCAAGAAGACATCCATTTATGCTTCTATTTCAAAGGTGACTTGCTTCCGTTGTGTTTGTGTTGGTCTAACATTGGTGTGTGACCTGTCGCCGCCTGTCACCACCCCTCCTCGTGTCACTATTCCAATCGTTGCATGGCTACTTCTAACTTATGCCGATATCATTTGCACAGCTGATGGAGCGTTCTGATTATTTTGGTTCTGGTTCTGGGGTGGATTCTTAGTCTGCCATTTTGCAATGAGCTGAGGGTAGTCCTCTACACTATGATATACAGCACTGCAATATGTACACTGCGGAGCTGGGTTTGGACAATCCCTCTGGTAGTGCCCCTGCTGTCCACAGTTGTAACAGATGATCGGTCCTCTTCCCCGTCCAGCAGCTCCTCCACGTCCCATACCGGTGCCTCGACCTCCGCAGAATCCTCCCCTGAAACCTTCGCGTGGTGGCCCATATGGTTGATACTATGGTTTCCCATACTGCGGTCGTTGATACTGTTGTTTCCTTTACTACGGCTAGCCATACGGTGGTGGTGGATACTGTGGGTGTCCGTACTGCGGCTGCCCATATTGCCCTTGGTTGTATTGTTGCGGTTGGTTAACTATGGCTGTGGCTAACTGTACTGCGGTTACTGTTGCACCACCAGTGGCTCTTCTCCCTCATAAAATATGTGTTAGCTGTCCAATCTTACAGCAGGTCATAGGCCCTGCAGTCCTTCTCATCGTGGCCAACCGATCGACAGAACTTATAGTATAAGTTTGCCGGCTTTGACACCATCTTTTGCAGATATACACATTCCTTTGGTCGATTCCCTCTGGTCTGACAGATAGAACACCATGGCATGCCTCCTTGACGAAGGGGGTTTGGTGCCCTCGGCTACAAATACTCACAAAATTATGGGCAATTGTCCTTATGGTGCCCCTTAGCTTTGCACCTGGTGCACCATATGTCTCCGTGGGTTTCCTTTCCCTTCTTGATGTCCTCCAATTGAAGTGTTAAATTGGCCAACTGCGCCTGGACTCGGTCCATTCCTATCCTTGCTTTGTCGATTGGTGAAGCTTCCAGCTTCATTGAAATCTCTAATGCTTCCTCCTGTGTCGTGACTTTTTGTTGCATCAGTGGTCCTCGGATATGCGGTACCAGTCCTGCGATGAACCATTATTTGTGTTACAGCTCATTTATCAGGAAGCTCACTTTCTCTATCAACGTCTTGTACTGCTGATCGAATTCCCACAACGACTCATTTGGGAATTGCTTAAGCTCCTTAAGATCAGTGCCATACTGTGACTCAGATTTTGGCTTTTTAAATTCATCAATCATCGTCGTTCTGACCTACGCCAATGTCTTGGTTGGTGTTCCCATTGGAACCTTTACATACTTCATGTACCAGTCTAACGCCCGACCCCTAAGGGTTGTCACTAGATGTCCCATCTTTATATCTTCGTCCTGGACCTGCTTTACAATCCAAACTGCCTCACATATGAACCAATACTGTTCGGGATCCTCGGTCCCGTTCCCCTGAAAGGTAGGCATCTTCGCCTCGTCTACCATCCTAACATTGCTACTATTATTGTTTACTGAAGTGCTACTCTTACCACTACACGCAGGGAAACTCTGCGATTAGTTTGGATTTCTTCCTATAAAATTTGGAGTACTGTGCAGGGTTGAAGGTATGTTCTAACTTACAATCTGTCCTCCTTCTACTTCTGGGGTAGCTTGGTCGATGTCTCCTTCGCAATAAGGTCGCTTCCTTCCTTGTGGTCCTGTTTCACAGTTCTCCGTTCTGGTCCTCTCAGGATACTCTCTCTCAGTCCTCGTGTTCTTCTCAGGACACCGGAATATCGCTCCACTCCTCAAGGTACCAGTCCTGCGATGAACCATTATTTGTGTTATAGCTCATTTATCGGGAAGCTCACTTTCTCTATCAACGTCTTGTACTGCTGATCGAATTCCCACAACGACTCATTTGGGAATTGCTTAAGCTCCTTAAGATCAGTGCCATACTGCAACTCAGATTTTGGATTTTTAAATTCATCAATCATCATCGTTCTGACTTGCGCCAATGTCTTGGATGGTGTTCCCATTGGAACCTTTACATACTTCATGTACCAGTCTAACGCCCGACCCCTAAGGGTTGTCACTAGATGTCCCATCTTTATATCTTCGTCCTGGACCTGCTTTACAATCCAAACTGCCTCACATATGAACCAATACTGTTCGGGATCCTCGGTCCCGTTCCCCTGAAAGGTAGGCATCTTCGCCTCGTCTACCATCCTAACATTGCTACTATTATTGTTTACTGAAGTGCTACTCTTACCACTACACGCAGGGAAACTCTGCGATTAGTTTGGATTTCTTCCTATAAAATTTAGAGTACTGTGCAGGGTTGAAGGTATGTTCTAACTTACGATCTGTCCTCCTTCTACTTCTGGGGTAGCTTGGTCGACGTCTCCTTCGCAATAAGGTCGCTTCCTCCCTTGTGGTCCTGTTTCACAGTTCTCCGTTCCGGTCCTCTCAGGATACTCTCTCTCAGTCCTCCTGTTCTTCACAGGACACCGGAATATCTCTCCACTCCTCAAGGTACCACACTCTTCGTCAACTTCCCTTAGAAACTCATCGTCGCTTATGTCCATCTAACCCACATCTTTCTGTCCAATCTGCATTCACGTGATACCTTTAACCTCCACACACCGATTTTTCTACTCCTTGGCAGACATCCTTAATATTCCTTTTTCGCTGACAAGCATCTTAATCCACAGTTTTAACAATGACATGGAACCTTCCTCTCGACCCCCTGAAGAAGTTCCTCTCAGCGTCACTGTATGACTTGATAGTGTCTATCGCGAACTCAGTCACATATCCCTCGAGGATACTATCCACCCAGAAATCAATAGCTCGCGATACCTTGTTATTGACTTGCTTCAGCTGTCGAACCAACTCTGGGGTCCAACAATCAGGTTCAGTCTTTGGGCAGTGATTCTTTTGGAACGTCAACTGTGCTAGCCACTCATGCAGCAACACTGGGAATTCACAGAAGAATTATTCGTGGATATATGAGTAGATGTATTTTTGTAGCCAACTGGTTGTTGTCTGTTTAGGATCTCGCTTCTCTCTTTCTACAAATTCCTCCGCCTTCTTGTCGAACCACTCTTGGATCTCTGGTTTCGTCGGATGCCATAGCATATCCTCTTCTTTTCTTCCTCAAGGTCCCAGCAACATAACCATTTTTTGACGCAGCGTCTATCGACAAGGTTTCATTTCGCACTGTCGCCAACAAACTACCAACCCAAACTCCCTTACACACCGACCTGGAAAGGTGTAACCCTTTCCAGCAACACTTGCAGAGCAAGTGCAGTCTCACCTGAGATGGATAAGGGGGCTGTAGGAACCAAGTTTCCGCAGTGGATTTGAGGATATGCTTTCAACACACATTATCCATAGGTTATAACATTCGCAGCATACTATCAATTCATCATTTGCGCATTAAGTCATTTGCAGAGTTCAACACATAACAAACATTCAGAACAACATATACAATTTACCTATTCAAATCAACTTAGACCCATAGCATATTTGCATCAAAGATACTCTAAAATATTTCACATTCATCATCACATAAAACTAGAGACAAAGATTGCACCATAATCGAACATCTTCATTCATTCATTAAACCCTGCGGAATGAATCCTCGCAGAAACAGTCAATACACCATGTTGTGGATACAAAACAGACCCAAAAGATAGGATCGATCATAAAAAACTCGATGCCCTTAGGATTACAATCCTACTCTATTTATATGCTTCTATTTGGTTACAAAATGGTCCACATGACCAAATTAACTAATCTAACAATTCTTGTGCTTCTGCGAACTCCGCGAATGGTTCTTCTTTCGCGGAATGACCCTTTCGCATCTGTTGGCTTCCGCACTTCATGTAGACTTATCCCATGCCAACAAACAGTTCTATTTGGTCTTCCTCAGTTGGATCCTCTATGATCATTTTTCTTTTTCCCTTCCCATGCAATTGTACATTTCGTGCTTGTCGAGCTCCTAACCCGTCGACCACCTGTTCAACATTGTCGCTCGTCAAAGCATATTCTAGGTTGTCGGAGTGAGTTTATTCATCTGAATTTTCGGCTGTATTCGGAGAGTCTTCATGTGGTGTAAGATTAAGTGATAGAGGTTGCGGCGCGACCGCAGGTTCAGCTTCAAATGCAAAGGTGTTCATATATATGCGGCCTACATACTCTTCCTCTTTTTTTGCATCTGTTAGAGGTTCAACTGTGGGGACGCCGACCTCTCGTGCCTTAGCAGGAATTTTTATTTTTGTATTGGATTTCCTGCTGAGCTCATTGAATATTTCGTTGACTGAAGGGTAAAAGTCAAGAGGTTTCGCGGTGCCAGCTATGCCTTGCAAGTGCCAGACCGATCTGTGATCTAGCTCAAGTTGGATGTGGGCCGATGGAGGCAGACTTCGTCGAACATTCTGAGGTACTCTCCATCTGGTTGACGTAGTTTTTAGGTTTTGAAACCAGAGTTCTAGCCAGATTTTCACTATTGTGGGGCTTAGCCGACTTGGTCCAAATGTAAAACACCAGAAGTTTTGCATTAACATGGGTCTTTGCAGAGCAAAGTACTTATTTCTTGATGGTCTCAGATGCGTCATGGCAATCTAGATAATTAGAGATGGGTACCGAATGGCCGCTCCATCATGTTGACATTTGAGGCATATCGTCCGGATAATGTCGGTTAAGTAGTTCGTCTAGTTATATGTTTTTCCACTCACTGCCATGTTCAGTACTGCCTCTAGCATTTCAATTTTTAGATCCGAACCGCGACTGGAAGTTGATAAAGCAGTCGAAACGATTCGGGAAGCTATCTTAAAATTTTCATATTTAATCTTACTTACTACTAACCCTCTAGAATTTTTTCCAACTGGGTGCTCTGTAAATTCTTTAATCAACTCTGGCTTATGTCGAACGGGTACCTCTTCGCCTTTATTTGACAACCCTGCAATCTTGTAAATAAGTGCACCATTTATTTCAACTGAGGTATCAAAATAAAATTTCCCATTATGAAATATTAACTATGAATTGAGCAATAATATCCTTAAGTTCTCCAAATGATCCAAGCAGAGGTGCTTGCATGTACTGCAGAACTGTAGCAGCCTGCAATTTTTGAGCTTCTTCTCTCCATCAGCCTTCTAAATCTTTTCCCCAAATTAGAATGCCTTTCCAAGTTCTTCGCCAATGTGACTCCTGTACCTTAGCATTTGGAACCTGCTCCAAGCGGGTTTCCAGTGGTGTTTGGGATTTCTCTAACTCACAGACTTTAGTTGCGACTAAACGAGCAGTTGTCTGAACCCTCTTGGGTGCCATGGCTTGTATGCAATTCTCACGATCGTAGAGGTTTTCTAGTATTTCTGAAGTCTGGTTTTCCAGTTCTTGACAGAAGAGTATACAGGAATCCTCGAGGTCGGGATTTAAAAAAGACGAGCTCAGAACGTGTGACTGCGAAGTAGATGGCTGTAATAAAGACTGATTTGACGACGGAGTTAATTTTGATTGACAGGGTATCCGTGACTCATCAAGTGCATGCCAGTTCCGTTCATCTACTCGTCGGTTTTGCTGACTACTTTTTTCATTTATGTTGGAAGGTTGTCGCCTTGTATCTTTTGTCTGATCATGTCGGATATGGCTAAGCTGTTGATTCTGAGGAATATGGTCATCTATTCTTCTTCGAATGTCTCTATACTCATGGATTCTATCATGTTGGCGTACGTGCACTGGTCTTCTTTCCTGTTGATCCTTGCTCTTATCAGCTTTACTCGTCCAGTCCTTAGTCATTGTGGATGTGATCTGAATTGTTGTTTATGAAGATGACTTATAATGCTTCGACCAGACCTTTACAAACACACTTGGCCCACAAATATAGATAAGCATAGTGACACAACCCACATCGACCATATAAATGATATTAAGTGAAATTAGTCATCGACCATAAATTGTCGTCGATACTTGATATCAAGTTTTGAGTCGGACCATGATACTTATATCAACCAGTAACATATATTAAGACACTTACATTGATTACAAAATGTATATAAAAAATAATAATTTGTCACCACCCACTTTGTAGACAACTTCAAACTTGATGATCGCAGTATATATGGTGGAAAAAAATAGGGCTCGGCCTCCTATCCCTTTATTTGGTGTAACTGTTCAGGTCGATGGACTAACTGTCAAAGCACCAGTCAGTTAAATAGCAAGTGCCGGAATAGCAAGTGGACAAGAAATTTTGATGGTCATTTGGCGTTGGTGGTATTTAACCAATGGTTCCATTATTCACCTATGTCAAGCAGCAACCTCGGCTTCAACATAAGTAAAATGAGGTCGACCAAATGTGTAACTCGTCGGAGGTCGACCAAATTTTAAACCAACCCTATGCGTTGACCATACCAAGGCTTTCAAGATGGGGGTTTCCAATTCGCCACGCATCGACCTATTTTGCTTGACACCCGTGGACGACCTTCCTTATATTTGGTCGACTACCTGTCGATTGCTTTCAACAAAAAAAATGAGATTCACTGCTCGTCCTGGTCCTAGTTGCTTGACATGTGGCTTTTTTAATTAATTGCTTCAGCTATGAGTGGATGTAGCAGACGGTAGGAGAGATTACAACCATGATACTTATATCAACCAGTAACATATATTAAGACACTTACATGGATTACAAAATGTATATAAAAAAAATTAATTTGTCACCGTGCACTTTGTAGACAACTTCAAACTTGAAGATCGCAGTATATATGGTCGAAAAAAATAGGGCTCGATTATTTCTAACACATTAAAATTCTAGAAACATTGATCAATTTTAAAAATTATAATAGAGAAAAGCATTAATTACCCAATAAGTTTTGATGGGTTTCCTAGGCAAATTGTGGAAGATGTGGAGTTGGAGGAATTTTAATTATATAGAAAAAGAAAGTAAGTTTCAAGGCTTTGGGTTGTCCAGGCAAATCGTGAAAGATGTGGAGTTTAAGGAATTTTAATTATGTAGAAAAAGAAAGTAAGTTTCAAGGCAGGAATAGGGGATGGATCGAATAATTATGCAGAATGTTCAGTTCTTAAATTGTTGCTATTTTTTGCACTGGAAAATAATCTAAAAAAGTTACAAGTATTTGGAGATGCCAAACTTGTTATTGATTGGTTGATTGTTTTTTTTGTAATTGATGTAAGTGTCTTAATATATGCTACTGGTTGATATAAGTATCATGGTCGTAATCTCTCCTACCGTCTACTACGTCCACTCATAGTTGAAGCAATTAATTAAAAAAGCCACATGTCGAGCAACTAGGAGCAAGACGAGCAGTGAATCTCATTTTTTTGTTGAAAGCAATCGATAGGTAGTCGACCAAATATAAGGAAGGTCGTCCACGGGTGTCGAGCAAAATACGTCGATGCATGGCGACTTGGAAACCCCCATATTGAAAGCCTTGGTATGGTCGATGCATAGGGTTGATTTAAAATTTGGTCGACCTCCGACGAGTTACACATTTGGTCGACCTCATTTTACTTCTGTTGAAGCCGGGGTTGCTGCTCGACGTAGGAGAATAATGGAACCATTGGTTAAACACCACCGACGCCAAATGACCATCAAAATTGCTTGTCGACTTTCTATTCCGACACTTTCTATTTAACCGACTAGTGCTTTGACAGTTAGTCCGTCAACCTGAACAGTTACGCCAAAAAAAGGGATAGGAGGCCAAGCCCTATTTTTTTCCATCATATATACTGTGATCATCAAGTTTGAAGTTGTCTACAAAGTGGATGGTGACAAATTACTTTTTTTTTATATACATTTTGTAATCGATGTAAGTGTCTTAATATATGTTACTGGTTGATATAAGTATCATGGTCAGATTGAAAACTTGATATCAAGTATCGACGAAAATTTATGGTCGATGAATAATTTCACTTGATATCATTTATAATGGTCGATGTGGGTTGTGTAACTATGCTTTTCTATATTTGTGGGCCAAGTGTGTTTGTAAAGGTCTAGTCGATGTTGTAATTGGTCGAGTCACTAAAAGTAGTGAATACTAATTTTGGTCAAATAAAAGTTGTGGTCAGGGTTCGACTAGTGAATTTTGGTCGGGGTCCGACCATATATGGTGAGTAAAAGTGGTCATTTTGTTGTAAAAGAAGTTGGGTCTTTAAAATTAGTCGAAGTTGTAAAATTTTATGAAGGGTTGTTCAAAGTCTATTTGAATCATGAATATTCATAAGTTGTAAATCAAGTCAGCGTCTAGCCGAGTTAGTAAGTCGAGTTGAGCCAAGTCGGCCATGATCAAGATCATTACAGCAGTCGGTTTCGACCACAAGCAACAAACCATTCATTAACTTGCAATAAGCCTCACGATAGAAGCTGTCGATGATTCTATCGACCATTTTGATCAGATTACTACATCAACCAGAAAATTCATCATCGACCGTCGCCAGACTATGGAGACATTTTCTAGGCAGATCCTCGACAGTCTTTATGGGCACATGGTGCATATTAGTTAAATGTGCATAACATATTTTTCAAGCCATTTCAACAAAGAATTACAGGAAAACTTTTGAATGCAATAAAAAGGCTTCAAAAGGTTCTACGCGTGTCGAGCAAAATAGGTCGACGCGTGGCAACTTGGAAACCCCCATCTTGAAAGCCTTGGTATGGTCAACGCATAGGGTTGTTTAAAAATTGGTCGACCTCAGACGACTTACACATTTGGTCGACCTACAACGAGTTACACATTTGGTTGACATGCCTACAAAAAATATGTTTGGTGGTTATGAACTTTATGGTACCTTTGGTGCAAGAGAAACATACAGACGCTCTTGAATAGTGTTTAATCATTGAAAGAGTGTTTATGGATAATTTATGTGAAGTTGTTTCAAGAAAGAAATACATACGCTCTTGAACAATGTTTAAAAAGAAAAGAAGTATAAAGCTGACAAAGCAATGTTAATTCTAAGTACACATTTGAAAGTGGCAACATAGGATGAAATAAATATGTAATTTAACACAATGTTACAACAAAACTAAATAATATAATATTCAAGACTGCTCGTTGTTGGTTACAAGTACCACTTACGTAGCAGTGTGTATACAAAAATGTGTAGTTGCTAAGTATGAGATAGAAAGTATAGAAAGGCGGAATTGAAAAGTAGTATTTTTGTGGGGAAAGTGATTTTGAAGGTAGAGTTCAAAGCTTGCAAGCAATTGGACGTTTATTTACCACAATGTGTTTGCTTTCACCAAGTGAATCAACAGGTGCCGATAATTGTGAAACCTCCTCTTACATGACCAAAAGCACCTTCAAGCGATTTTTTGAATTAAAATTGTCTATCTTTACTGATAATGTCATAAGGTACTGTCGAGAACAAACATGTTGAACAATTTCCAGTAGAGATGTTGGATCATTTGATAGAAGGAATAAATCTTTTGCAGAAACCCCCAAGAGTTGTTGCACAGGATCATCAAAAGCTATGATACCGTATAGTTGTCCAATAGAATCCATCAAGTCAAGTTTGATTATGTATCGGTAAGCACACTTTGTAAACTCCCCATCACATTTGGCACAATGCCAAACATTACCAACTTTGTGGGAATTTTTTTTCATGCATTGTATTCCATCGACAAATAAAGGGCATGCAAGGAAATGAAAGTCATCGATGTTAATATAGGTGACTATAGCAATAATTGAACACCAAGTTGCCTTCTCAGAGGGTTGGAGAGATTGTAGCACAGAGATGGAAATGCGTTTGCAGGAGCTAGAAGAAGACGAGTTGTTTTTTTTGCTCAAAGATGGTGAGGCTGAATGAAATCCATTGTCAGCAAACCGTTTATAAGGAGGTTGGTGTTGGACATGGTTCCAATGTTTTTTCCATTGAACTCTGTAAGACGCCCACCTTTTATTGCAAAGATAGGGGGAGTAGCCAATCCTCGAAGATTTCCAAGTTGGGCACCCTCAATTGTGCAATGCTCCCCACAAAGTGTTATGTCTATGCTATACACGGACATGTCCCTCAACCCAATTGTTCGGGGAATGGTTTCAGATCCATCCCTTTTGCATATAGTTGATGCAGGGGAAACAAAAATGACAATTCCAATAAGGTCAACCACAGAATTGAGGGATGTAGTTTTGATGTCATGGATAGATTTAAAGTGGAAGCATTGAAAAGGAATCAGTGGGCACTCTTCCAAGCATCGTTCAATTGTTGAGGAGGGGTTAAGGAAAATATCGAAAGCACTTTTCAAATGGTTGTATGTTGGGTTGAATAGTTTGATTGTGCCATTTGAGACTGTGTAGACTATGCCAACTTGTATTTGGTCATATAATGAGGTAGCTAGTTCATTGAAAGCAGAGATATGAATCTCATCTCTGGTAGCACTAACAAGGTCAAACTCAAAGAGTTGTCCAGGGCCTTTTTGGTTGCTGTAGGCGTTCATACTTGTCTTTGCAGTAACTCTCCCTTGAATGGTCCAAGTTTTTTTGGAAGGGTTGAGCGATGTGAATTGAAGAGTAGGTGCAACAAGGTCTGGGGTTGGATTTTGCGAGGAAGGTATGGCAAGTGAAGGGTTTTGGGGATCAAGGACGTTGTTTTCTGAAATAGATGAACTGTCGTGGGAGTTAAATCCAGGAGTGAAGTTGAAAGGGGATAGGTCTCCAACAATTCTTGTTTCCAATGTGACAATTTCGAATGTGCCCAATGCAATAGTTTTGGAAAGAAGAATTAAGGTAAGTAAGTATAAGTAAAAAATATGTTACAATTATTGGGAGTGCAAAATAAAATAAGTTAAAAATAAGATGCAGAAAGCAAACCATACGTTTCATCGTGTATAGTGTTGCATGTACAATTGATGACTTTGATGATCGAACCTGCTTGGAGTTGGTGGTTTTCCACAACACTATTGTAGCTAGTTGGAAGCAATGTATCGTGCTTATGAATTCCATCAGAGATAGAAATTTGGAAGTGGGCAGTTGCTGAGTTAAGAGAGCTTACTCGATTGAGAGCAACAACTTGTACAAGTGGGCATAGGTCAACATCACCATGCATCAAAAGTGAAACAACATTTTCGGTCAAAAGAGTGTCCATAGCGTGGTAGTGAGAATAGTTGGACTACAAAAGTAAGCTGGACAAATGGGCAATATTGATATTAAGTGTGAAGATAAAATATGCAGGAGAACATGCGTATTAGAGTAATAAGGAAACATGTAGAAACAACCTCATAGATCCTTTATTTTATTTTGAAATTTATATCGTATGTTATTCAAAGAGTTAAGATGTGACAAAAGGTTGCAAAAGTAAGCGATAATGCAGCACAAACAAGATATTCGTATGTTATAAATATTTCAAGTTGACACTAATCGTATGAGGAAGAAATACTCCCTTCTATTAGACGAATCTTCTAGGACTTCATAAACAAGATCAATCACGAGTAGAAATGTTAAGAAAAGCTTTTGAAACGCCAATCTGAATAAATTTAGGTATAGGGATATTGTCAAAATGAGAACATTCATGGTTTATTAGGTCAGGCTTGGAATCTCATAATAACATGTTCCTTTTACATTAGGCTGCTAATCATCTGCCCAAGCCTCAAAATGATGGTTAAAACAACGTGCTACATGACCGAAGGCTAGTTCTGCCACTTAACATAGTGGCAACTCCAATAATTATGAGAACAAGATAGCATTGTTCATATACAATATGCCTAAATAAAATTTTAATTGCACTGAAAAGAGTTACCAACATCTCTCGGATCTCTCTCACACACTATCACAGTGCACAGTGTACTGAAAGAAACAGATTCTAGTTTCCAACAAAAAACACTAAAAAAGGCAGCCCAAGTTAGTAGGAAAGATATATTGGTAAACATAAGGAAATGAATATATACCAGTGAAGCACCCTTTCATTTGAAACCAGTAAATAAATCACATACATGATCAAATACTAACGTTAAATATTGAACATACAAGTAATACAAGTAAATAAATGACAGTGCACTGACAAAAACAGACTATAGTGTCCAACAAAAAACACCCAAAAAGACAGCAGAACCTTGCTTGGAAATATTAAATAGGAACATGGTAATTATAACAAGAAATATGACAATGTTTATGACAGAAACAGACTCTAGTTTCCAAGAAAAAACACTAAAAAAGGAAGCACAATTATGGGTAAATTTCCTCTGAGAACCTTGTTTTTAAATATTAAACAGGAACAGTTAGAACAAGATAGGATTGTTCATATACCAGATGCCTAAATTAAAGATTAATTTTCTAGAAGGCCTAACTTTTATAGGAGACAAAAACTATTGCGGTGCAACTTATCTGCCCAAGTTAGTAGGAAAGATATATTGGTAAACACAAGGAAATGAATCTATACCAGTCAAGCACCCTTTCATCTGAAACCAGTAAATAAATCACATACATGATCAAATACTAACGTTAAAGATTGAACATACAAGTAATACGAGTAAATAAATGACAGTGCACTGACAGAAAATGAATATAGTGTCCAACAAAAAACACCCAAAAAGACAACAGAACCTTGTTTGTAAATATTAAACAGGAACAGGGTAATTATAACAAGAAATATGAGTTTGGTTTGAGAGGAGAACCTTGTTTTTTAATAGAAAACAAGAACCTTTGGCTCCTCAAGAGGGTTGTTGCTCCGTAAAAGAGGAACAAATTGATGGCGATTCGAATGATGAGAAAAAAGCTGAGATTATGTCACAATAACAGTAGCAAACAACAAAACAATCACAGAGCCTTTACCCATCGAATTTTATAAACGATTAAGATTAAAGGCGGTGCATCAGTGTCTCGGCACATTTAACCATTGTTGCATTGAAATCTATTCTCCTATCTCGACAAGATAGAATGTCCAGGAGGTCCAATCCATCAAATCCAGATATACGTCGATAGGTAGAAGTCAGTAATACTGAACCAAAGTTCATAACTTCGTGATGGATTAAACCCAAAGAAATGAATGTTCACGTGGGTAACCTTATGGAAGGTTGTTCAATGTCCAATCCGTCATTGAATTCTCAAGTTTCTAATAAAAAATGTAGATCTCGTAAGCTTTTTCCATGCAGAGCTACACCGCCTGCTTAGACTGCATCAACCCAAATGCTTGTAACATACCCCTTTTGCTGAATTTTTTTTTATGTTGGAAACATTATCTTAACTTTTATTGTAAATTTTTATATTTGGACAAGTGTCCAAGGATGACTGTAATTGCACAATATTATTATTTAAATAAATAAAATAGGAGACACTCACCCAAGGAGAGCTATTGAAAGAGTGTTTACTGACCCACTAGGTGGAATGGAATCTGGGGTAGAAGGCAATGGGAAAGTGGCAGCATCATGAGGCAAGTAACTAGCTGTTGGTATGGGACAACTCCCTTAAATTGTGGTCATAGTGCCCTGAAAGATGGGACTGGAGCTTGAGGCTCATTTATTGAAAATTGACCACTAAAGACTTAGGAAATCTTTTTAAAAGCTATCAAATTTTGGACTAAGATTCATCACTTTTCCTGACGAGGAAACTTAACTTGTGGTTCTGATGTATGCACACAAGAGATTTGATGAGGGGAAATGCTATGTTTTTTATCATGGTGTAAGTCTGCCTTGTTTACTGTTGAGTGCAGAGATTGAGGTCTTGGAAAGTCTCTATTGATTGCTGGTTATACAAAATTGAGTGCCTTGCTTCTACACAGAGTTCTTCTACCTAGTGGTTTAGTAAACGTGCTTGGGGTCCAATGGAGGCAAGTAGATTGGCTGCTTCTTCTGGAGAAGGTTGGGAGGAATAGGTCTCCTTGGGTGTTTGTCCACCCTATCTACAGTTACAGGTTCTACAGGATATTTCCTCTATAAGTAGTTAATTTACTTTTTGTAAATGATGATTCAATACTCTTTAGCTAACTAGTGATAATGTAGAAGTATAAGTGTGATTTTCTGATCTGTTAGGATTTTGTAGATTGCTAAATATATTTATGAAATGATATAATAAATGCCCTCTCTGTATTTTTTCCCATACTGTTTTCTGTATCGTACTCTAGTACAGAGAAGGAGAATTAAGATAGATAAATGATAGGCAGAATATAGAATGAATGAATAGACTAACATTGTTGTGTTTCCTTAATATTCCTTATCAGTTACATTCTATAATATAAATTATATATGTCTAGACTCAGGAATTATAACATCATTTCATATTACATGCATTATAATATTTTCTTTTACATAGCAATAGACGTAAACTTTTCATCTCTGAACAAAACCTAGGGTTTTCATTATAGGTCATTTGTTTCCTTACAGAAGACTTATGCTATGCATTTTCTTATCATTCTTTTCAAAACAATATAGTATTATAATTTCATTTTATTTCTTTCATCAACCTTCATGAATTATAACAGCTATAAAATAAACATTACTAATTACACAGAACCTACTACAAAGTACTTACATCTTTAAACAGATTCTTATCAAATTGCAAATGACAACATTGTTATATAGTACTATCCCACTCTCTTTATTCATATTATTTATTTTCAACTTAAATATCAAACTGCAGTTATAAACTAAAACATTCCCATTGCAAATTAAAAACCCTAAGGTTCCAACCCTAGCTAGTCAAACGTAAAACCCTAGCGTTAACACATTTCCTATTTTGCTGCAAAATGAAGAAAGTATTCAAGACAGAGATCGAAACCCTTAAAGGCGCCATGCCAAACACGCAGTGGTTTCGAATTAAAAGGTTACAAGTTCGAGCCTTATACTTTTCCAGCTAAACATTTCATTTGAACAACACAGTCACGGCATTACATAACCTGTACATTGTTTAAACTAAAACAAAAGAACATTTGTCATTATTTTCAAACAATTATTTATCAAACTTCCATTATAGTCGAGGGCCCAGTCCTTTTTACAAACACTCGTCATTTAAAACATAGACGGCCGAATTGTTACAACAACACAGCAAATCTTTGACAGTAAATTACGGATTCTAGTTATCCATGCAAAGGAGACAACTATTGCAAAACGAGAAATCATCTTAGAAAAACAAACACTGATAGTATTATGAATCATTAGGGTTCGAAATCCCAAAATTTATAAACACAATCATTTTGAAACAGTCCCATTGTTTATTATCAGAAAAGCCGGAGGTTAAACCCTGCAGGAAACACCATAAGGTATTACGAATACAAGAGTAGCGCAGTGAGGACGACACAAATTGAGATCCAACATTCTCTTACACGCCATATTGGCTATCAAAACCCTACAACGACAACATAAACAACCTTCCAACACCCTCGATGGAAGTCTCGTCTAAGATAGACAAAGCACCAACTGAGTCACCACAGGAAATCTCCGAGGCTTACCGATTTTGAAGTGCTTGTCCCATTGCTGCTGCAAACGAAGAATACCAAGCACATTGCTCACCTGTCACAAAAACACGATCTGGTTAAACAAACGAAGATTATAAGGTGTGAAAGCAAATACATACAATTTATAAACATTATATAAATTCTTGGATTCTAAAAATGAAACGACGGCTTACCCTTTTCAAACGAAGGCATTGAACCAAAACCAAAACCCTCCTTCAACCGACGAGAACCAGGAACAAAGAATGTATCAACAACAAAAATTGAGGGGTTCGACTCTGAGAGCAACGATGGAGATTGAAGCAACAGGTTATGAGTTCAAATCTCGGAGAAGAGCTTCTGCAACTAACCCTACTATCTCGCAGGCATGTCGGCCTCTCCTCCAAGCCACTCCCTAGCACCAAATGAATGCCAAAGAAACCACCTCTTCGAAACATAGTGGAGAGACTAGGGTTTAGTCCAAAACCCGAGGGTATCACAAGATCAACGGTGGAGATCTTACCTTTGCAATACATCGTTTTACGAACAACCACCATATTTATGATCACATTAATTAACACATCCACCACGGAGTCCAGCTCGATGGACTTACGAGTTATACATTGCCAGATCGACAACATTGGTATTGCCCTTACCAAGCCTTCACGTGACATTATCCATGAGAGCAGCCACCGAGAATTCCACCAAGGTAGTAGTTAGGAGAGTTAATGCTAGAAATTGGATACGAGTGCCTGCCAGTACATAACCACCACACATTTATTACCCTGTCCTTATCATACGTTGACACGAAGAATATGGTTACAAATCTGTCACAATATATATATTAATGTAAGTAATAGTTACACCTTGGTGTTGAATCAAATAAGTATCAAGTGTATGTTTAAAAGCTTCACATTGATACCCACAATTTCATATTGTTTCGTATGTTGGACCAATGCATAAGCTTTATGCATATAGGGATTGCATATAGTTTACATGATATAGGAATTTCATGATAATGGCATATAGTTTACACTATAGGAATTATATGGAAGTTGCATATAGTTCATACTATAGGAAAAGCATGGAAATGGTTTATAGTCCATCTATTATAGGAAATCGCATGACAATTTGCATGTAGTTCACATATTATAGGAATATATGGTATCTTGCATATAACCTATGTTTCATAAAGGCACATTACCCTTTTTACAAATATTTGCAATGGCATATTATACTAAACCATTGCTACGTTACTCTATTTCATCATTTAAATGTTAAACAAGGAAATGTATGAGTTGTATAGTTTGCAACTATAAACTTAGACGAGTCACTTTATAAGTACCTCCTCGGGTCATGCCTTCATAGCATAGGATATTAAATAAATCTAGAACTACAAACCAAGAGTTACCTTAGCATCAAACTCTAAGTTCAGAGCTTCACACCATTAATAGCTCTCTCCATGGAGTACCTTATAAATTTATACAGAATCATTGACGGCTAACTGAAAGTGAATTTTAAAATATACTTGTATTACTTGATCTAATGTGTCACCCTTACCTGTAATCTGCGAAAAGGAAGGTTCAAATGCTTTAGCATAAATACTAAGTAAACCTCGGGGTACCCATAGAACCCCTTCATCATCAAAATAAGAACAATAGTTAGCACTTATAAACATGAATATTTGATTGAGCATGGACATAAGTAATCTAAAAATACAGCTGAGACAAGAAAACATACAATAGAATCTTAATGTAGATTTTAATTTCATTTCATAACAAGTCGCAAAACAATACATTTGTATGATCATTACAAACATTTAGTTCAGCAAGATGACATAGAAGCATTTATTATAATTTTGCACAGTTAGTATATGCATTAAATGATACATTGAAAAATTTTAAATTTTTGTGAATTTTCGGGACGTTACATGTGGTATCAGAGCGTGAGTTCAAACTCTAGGCCTGAAATAGGCTCACGCGCGCAAAAAAAAAAATGAGAACAGAAAACTTAGTTACTGACTTTTATTTAATTTTGTTTCTGTACAGAACATCTTGATATTTAATTTGCAGGTATGGATATACCGGAGGAATCAATAGAGGACAGATCTCCTCATAATGAGCATAATAACAACGCACATAATAATGGTAATAAAGGAATTTATGTAGAGTTAAATAATCAATCTTCTGAATTTCTACGTACTGTAAAAGATTTAAAATATGAGATAAGAACTGTTAAAGAAGAAAATAAACGAATTTTGAAGGCGCAAGAAGAGTTAAATCAGATTTTAATGGAGAAATACCATAATGAGGAAAGAGGAAGGAAATTAGAAGTAAATTCTGATTTTGGTACAATGTCCCACAAACATAAGAACAAGAAAGCAATGAATGGTAAAAATAATAGCTATTCTTCATCTGAATCTGATAAAAGTAACTGTAATTCTAATCAGGACAGCAGTGACAGTGATTGCTGTTATGTAACATCCCTCCAAAATTGACCTATTATTATTATTATTATAAATACAATTATAAATTTTGTAAATGGCCATGGTGAGGAGCTCAAGGCCAAGGCTCCACCATTGGACCTAGAGCTAGTGTTATGATTATAAGTTTTATTTTTAGCCTAAAAAGATTAAGAATAGGTAATGTGACTAAACGATAAGTAACAAAATTCATTCATAAGAAAAGACAAGATGGATAGGAAGCTGGGATATTCATGTTTTAAAGAATACATCTAAGGAGAATCTAACATAAATTAAATGATTAAATGGATATCATATGTACCTGGTATATATATATATATATATATATTTTGAACACCTTGAATTGTTATAAATACATTATATAGTAATGTATCGAAACAATAAATGTAAAGACAGTTATTATATATACTCTATTTTCTTAAGAGAACAAATTTTGGAAAAGCTTATGAATTAACCTTAGTTGTCGATCATACAAACATCAATATCCACATCAATATTGTACATGCTTATCTCTGGAATAGAGATTCGTCTTAGGCTTTGGAGCTCTATATAGTTAAGTATTTTGTAGATCAGAGAAAGATCTCTGCTAACTGGTTGAAATTTTGGCATAGATTAGGTTCTATAAAGTTTTATATATGTTGTAGTGTCCCTGTAGTTGTGCTATAATAGATTTCGTAGATGTAATAGATGCATCATCACAATATGTATGTAAGTTTCATTACTTACTAGTCTGCCTGAAAACGCGGATGTTAATGAAGGTATTACCCCCTCAACTCATGTTGGCTTGGATACCATTGTTTATACCTGATCAACACTTTAGGAGTCGATTTCCTTTACTTAACAGCTAAATCGAAAAACGTCGATACTTTAGGGATTACAACTTGTGTTGGATTGATTAGGAAAAATATATCTATTTGCCATAAGATCCTTGCTGGGTTATAATAGTATTACATTTTATTAAATGGTTCCGGACGATTTACGTAATAAGACTGGGATTTCAACTGTCATTGTGCATTTGTATTTATTATTCTTTTGGCTACATATTAATTTATAGATTGAAGTCTAGCGCCAGGGCTAGAATCTTGGAGACTATAAATTGATTTTCTTTTATAAATTTCATTGTCAACTAAATTAAGAAAAGATATCCCGGGTTAAGCCTCTGTCGTATAATTCTGGTACATAAATTTATAAACCTGAGTGATCATCGTTAATATATTTATTCAAGTCATTAAGTAATATGTCTAGTATGATTTCGATGGACACCGTGGAAGACTTATGAAAGTTTTCTTTATATAGAAATGAACTTTAAATATATATATACAAGTCATTAAAGTATTATGTTTTCGATGGATGACTTATGAAGGTTTTCTATTATATAGAAATGCACATTAGATATATATATTCAAGTCATTAAATATTATGTTTATTATGATTTGAATGGAAGACTTATGAAGGATTTCTTATATAGAAATGCACATTAAAGATTTATATTCATGTCATTGAGTATTATGTTTATTAGGATTTCGGTGGAAACTCTGGTGAAGATTTGTTTATATGTATATATGCAATGTATATTTATATATTTATACAAATCATTAGGTGTTATATTTCATATGAATCCAAAGGAAGATTTTCGGAAGTCCTATAAAGATCCTCCATATATGAATATCTATATAAATAAATCTAATGATATTGAAGGTCTTAAAGAAGCAGTCGAGGTTAGCCAAGTTGATATTCAATATTTTCGAGATGTCTTTAGTAATGATAGGACAAGTAAAGCGTATCTACATTTACTATTGTTGGGAAAATGCACTCCATAAGAGTAGCCTAAGAAGGAGAAAAGCAACATTTGTGTTGTAGATATTAACTCCTTTTGTTTTTATATAAATATATGATACAACAACCCTTTTGTGGACCTAGCCCCTCAAGATGCCGGTGAACCACGTCAAAATGTTCTCCTTAGTAAGTACTATCTTGCATGTATATATCTCTTGATTTTGTGTTTCAATTGTTACTTCAATTTCTGTTTGCTTAAATATGTGCACTTTATGCATTTTGCAACATTATCATAGTTGTTAGTTATCATTGTCTCTTGTTTACGTATGTAGTTAAGTTGAAGCTAATCTTTTATAAGTGTACATTGTAGACCGCTTGTTCTATATAAACCAGATACTTATATGGGTAAATTATTCTTCTAATGGATGTGTCCTAGGTATGATGGATATGTACATTTAAGCTAGAAATCTTCAACTTGGATAAAGATGAATATATTAGATAAAGTATTTCGATGGCTAAAGAAAGTATGGGTATAATGCATTGTTCATATTGATATAAATGTTTAAACTAATACAAAGAATTTTTTAGATAGGACATTTGATAAAACATTATTAAGCCATGCTTTTAGAATAAATTATATTATAATGGCTTGTGTATTGAAAGTTAGAGTGGCTTCTAAAGATATAGAAGACCTTTGCATCGAACAGTAAAGTTATTAATGATGGCAAGTAAATAATTAATGTTAAAATGTTATGAAACGTTACAATGATGCTTTATTTTATCTTCCGTATAGCATTTAATGACGATTAGATGATTAGAAAGATTTTAAATTTTTTACGAAAATTGGGGATGTGACAATATGGTATCAGAGCTATAGGTTACAGCACTCGGGCTCGATGGGCTCAACATGAAATAAATAAGTATGAAAGTTAACTAATCAAAGTTGTTTTGTCCATTTTTGGATGCATGGATTGGAATGGACGAGGGGAATTTTATTCAAAGAGCAACTTCAAGTTTCTCCGAAAGGGTAAAGATAAGTATTTTTCAAACATCGCTTTTTCCTTTACAAAATTTGAAGCAAGGTATGATCTTTGTCGTAAGTTCTCCTTACCAGATAAAAGGTATAGATACTCCCATTATTGAATGACATTATCATAGAATGTAATATTTAGTTGAAAATATTGCAGTAAATATAATGATTCTTGCATTATGATGGACTAACCTTGTTAAGGGAAAACATAAGTGACAGCATATTTCCGGTTGATTCATAGTCCAAAAGAAATAAATAGGTTAAGAAAAGTGTTGTGAAAGATGTCAAGTAATAAGTGATTTCAAAATTTGCACAGATGTATCATTTCAATTCTGCATTTTAGTTACTGATATTCTATTTTTCTATCAAATATCAATAAGTGCATTACCTATGAGCATCACTAAGTTAAAAGCATAGTTGTACTTGTATGCTCCTAAGAAGTAAGTTGGTTTGAGTTAACGAATTCATTTGAACATTTTCAATTTTGATAGCTATTTAGTAATGAGAATATTTAGTTGTTACGACAGTTTCATGGAACGCTACCTCAAAAAAACATAGCCTCATAAATGTTATAGAATGTAAATGAAGTTGTAGTTACACTTAGCAAAATACAAGTTGGTTCTCAATTATCAATGTTAGGATGTATATCATTTTACTTAAGTTTGTTTAGTACAAAGTACTTGTTGATTTTCTTTCATACAACCAATAGTGTGGAGTCGCCTAAGTAATTATTACCCTTGAGTAGATCCCGGCAATGGTATAGCAGTAGATCCCGCCAAGATTGAGGCCATTTGGGAATGGCCAGCTCTGACAAACGTACATGAAGTGAGAAGCTTCATGGGACTTGCAGGATATTACAGAAGGTTTGTCGAAGGGTTCTCGAGGATTGTAGGACCGATCACTGAGTTACAGAAAAAAGACAGGCCATTTATCTGGACAGATAAATGTGCCAAGGCATTTGCAAAACTGAAGGAGCTATTGACAATGGCACCGGTTCTAAAAGTGCCGGACATGGAGGAATATTTCTTGGTATGCACTGATGCATCCAAAGATGGAGTCGGATGTGTGCTAATGCAGGGAGGGAGAGCGATTGCCTACTCCTCTCGGAGACTCAGACCACATGAGGAAAACTATGCGACACATGACATGGAACTGACTGCAGTAATGCATGCTTTACGCTTATGGCGACACTATCTAATAGGAAGGAAATTTGAACTTAAGATGGATCACCATGGATTGCAGTATATCTTTACTCAGAGTGATCTAAATTCTAGACAAAGGAGATGGTCAGAACAATTGAGTGAGTATGACTTTGACATTACCTATGTGAAGGGGACCTTGAACAAGGTAGCAAATGCACTTAGCCATAGACCCCGCATCTTCTCAGTGATCCCAATGCAAACCATCTTGAGAGAAAAGGTACTCGGATTACAATAGGAAGACAACTGGTACAATGAGGTAAGGGCCGAGCTAGAACAGGAACATATGGAACTACCCAAGTATAAGGGTTATTCATTGGAAAATGATGGGTTGTTGAGATACAACAACCGTATTTATGTACCAGAGAACAATGAGCTCAGGAACCTAGTCCTAGAAGAATCTCACCGAGCTGTTTATAGAGCACATCCTGGTGTGAAGAAGATGTATGCAGACCTTTACCCTCTATTCTTCTTGCATGGCATGAAGAGAGATGTGGTAAACTTTGTCGCCAAATGCATGGAATGTCAGTTAGTCAAAGCTGAACATAAACATCCCACCGGACTACTCCAACCTCATGCCATTCCTAAGTCAAAGTGGGAGATCATCTCCATGGATTTTATTGTGGGATTACCTTTGACCCGCAAGAGGCATGATACCATCTTTGTGGTAGTACACACTCTCACGAAGAGTGCACATTTTATACCCATCAAGAACACTTATCAGGCCCTAGAGATTGCTAGAGTATTCATTGATGAGATTGTACAACTGCACGGGGTGCCGAGGAAGATAATATCTGATTGGGGATAAGTATTCACTGGTAGATTTTGGACAAGCTTCCAGGAAGCTATGGGAGCACCACTCAACTTCATCACTGCATACCATCCGGAGATCGATGGGCAGAATGAGAGAGTGAACCAGATACTAGAGGACATGCTGAGAATGTATGTGATGGATCAGCAGACCAATTGGGAGGAGTTTCTACCTCTAGTAGAGTTTGCATATAAGAACAACTATCAGAGTTCGATACAAATGGCGCCATTCGAGTTTTTCTATGGCCGACCTTGTCGAACACCCTTGAGTTGGGACAGACTAGAGGTAGGACTCTACTTGGACCTGAGGTGATTCAAGAGATGGAAGAACAGATGGCAGATATCCGTGCTCGACTGAAAGAAGCACATGATCGACAGAAGAGTTATGTCGATGCGCATAGACTCGATAGAGAGTATCAGGTTGGAGATCGAGTATTTTTGCGAGTGAGGCCACAAAAGAGTACTATCAGGTTTGGGAAAGGGACGAAGCTATCTCCTAGGTTTGTGGGACCCTTCGAGATATTAGAACGGATAGGACCGATTGCCTACCATCTTACACTACCATCATCATTGCATAGGATGCATAATGTTTTTCACGTATTAGCACTTAGACATTACATTTCTGATTCAGCACATATTATTGACATGAGTAACTTACAGATAACGGACGAAGGGGCCGTGACGGCAGACCCGATATGCATATTGGACCATCGAACACGGCAGCTTAGGAACCGTGTGATCGATCAGGTCAAGGTTTAGTGGGATAGCTATAGTCCCAGTTCTGCGACTTGGGAAGACGCAACTGAGATGCATCGGGACTTTCCTTTTTTGTTTTGAACTTCGGGACGAAGTTTTAATAAGAGGGGGTATATGTAATGCCCGCCTCAGCACTTATGTTTGATTTTGATTATTTTAGACTTATGATTGATTAGATTATTTGAGACCTATGATGGATCAGACTACTTTTGAGACCTATGACTGATTTGACTATTTGAGGGCACTGTTTTGAAGTGACCCGGAGTTATAAAAACTTGAACCATGAATGATTGCTTTAGATTTTATATGCGAAATGAAAATGGTTAGATAAATGATGATTTATGGATATACTCGACTGATTGAGAAAATGAAAAATGATGAATGTTGAAATTACTTGAAATGAAAAATGATGATTTGTTTATACTCGACTGACTGAGAAAATGAAAATGATGAATGTTGAAATTACTTGAAATGAAAAATGATGATTTGTTTATACTCGACTGACTAAGAAAATGAAAATGAGGAATGTTGAAATTCCTTGAAATGAAAAATGATGATTTGTTTATACTCGACTGACAGAGAAAATGAAAAGGATGATACAAATGTTTTATAGTGTAGCGCTACTAATATGTGTTTGAGTGTGTGCAGTGGAAGGTAAGACGATTTACCGACTGACCCACGATAGAATTATCGGGGTCGTAAGAACGGAAAGAACACTTAGGGGTGCGACGACTGACTGTCGACCTTGAATTAGTAATCCACGCACGGGTGAAGCCGTTTCAGCTCACCCGGGGAAGTGTATGCCGTACGGGCAAGACCATAATGATTTGGTCGCGTACAATGAGTTGAGGGGCGCACAATAAGGAGAGCCTTATCCCTCAACATCCCTTAGTCTCCAAGGAGCGTAGTTGAGAGATCGCGGTAACGACTCTTGATCGCTACGCAGTGCTCTCCATAAGAAGAAAGAAAGATGCTGCCGGAAGGGCCCGCCGAAGAGGTACCTAGACAAAGAAAAGTGGGAAAAAAAATTTATTCTTGCACACATAATTAAAAAAATAAAATGTGTGTGGAGATTCTAGAAAATTTAATAATAAAAGAATTAATATTATATTGTTATTATCATGATGGTTATATTATTATTTATGAGAAAGAAGGTTGAAAAGTTGAAAAGTCAATGATCATTTCTTTTATCTTTTAGTTGAAATATATTTCTTGTAGTCTTAAAAAGAAAAAGAAAGAAAATAAATAAAATAGAAAATGTTTTGAATAAAATATTCTCTTTTTATTATTTTGAAAGAAAAATAAAAATAAAAGAAATAAATTAGAAAACATTTTTGAATAAAATAATTTTATAAAAAGAAAAATAAAAGGAATCTAGAATGAACATATGGTTAATTACAACAACTATATTTGAGAAGACAACTACACCTACCTTGCACTGATTTAGGGAACTAGGTGTACACATTGAGTTAGAAACAGACACTTGTACTTGAGAATAAAATTAATTTAAATATTAAATTAATTTAAATATGTGCATGGACAGACACATGGCACACAAGAATTTGCTATATAATGAGGGAGGAGAAGGAGAGAAGGACCTCTCTTGCTCCCTAATGCTAGATGGTCATCATAATCTTGGATTATGTTATGATCCTAAGAGTTGGGAATAGCTGGAACGAGGATTGGGAGATCCTTTCGGGAGGCTATTTGTGTGTGTTCTTACGACCCCATGAGCTCGGGGTTTCAAGGTGAAGAAGAGTAACCTTGATACGGTAGGGTGGTCAACTGAGGGGTTGTCGGTACCTTCATCACGTGGATCGATTGGAGCACGGATTGAGATGCAACTACAAGGGCATTCGACTTCGAATCCAATGATTTAAATCAGGTTCATTATTTTTCTTTTCAGTTATTATATTTTTGTTTATACTTGAGTTGTAATTGTAGTCTGAATCTGTTGAGAATCGATCGAGTTTATGATAAAGCATAAATTTTATCTTCCATATATATATGTGATTTTGAAACTGTGAGATGTGTGGAAGATTTAGAATACGTTAGTTGAAGGTCGAATTAGAAATCTCTGCTATATATAAGATATATATATTTTTTATTCTGTCTTGATTCATTTTTTTTCGAATCCCTTAATGATTGGGTATTTTTACCATCAATTTATGAGAAGTTAAACTCTGTTTCCAAGTTCAAATGAGCGTTAAGATCCCATTTGGTATTTTTTTTTAAAACCCTGTGCTTTATAATTTTAAATACCCAAATCCAGGAGAAAAACGCATAGGTGGTTATTAGATCAAATTCTTCAAATTTGTATCTTTGTCTTTTGCTTTGAATGTGATTCTAGATCCTTCGAAGAAATCGATCCATTCTGGTTACTGTGTAAACTCTGTCTTTTGCTTGACAGGTTGCTGGTTTAATTAATGGCACCCGTCTCGAGCTGTGGTAGAGATTATGTATTGATCCTGTATTAAACGCTCAGTGTCGTGTCCCTACCAAGTTGGATGTCCATTGATCTAGGTAGATATGATTGTCTCCAAACTCGTCGATGTGTAGGATTAATACACCACACGTTAGTTGTGCATGCTCCATTGTGTGCCATGGTGGCGTTGTCAACCTGTAAGGTAGGTTTGGTATTTATTGCGTACATCGTTTGTACCAAAGCTTAGTTTGCTGGCAATGTGGAGACCGTCGATGGTGATGAACCTAAACCGTTAGATGAAACCCTAATATCTATCGTGGAAAAAGAGTTAAGACTAAAAAAATTGATTCACTGTGCTATTGTTTCGGCTGGGGTGGCCGACAGGCTGCCAAAGTCTGGGTAGGAATTTTGCAAGGGTTTCGAACCCGAGACCTTCTCAATAAGTTGACGTTGCAGGTTTCCTTACTGTGATGATGAAGTGGTTTTGAAAAGATAGATTCTCTGGTTCGAAGGTTATAGTTTTATGCTTTGATATCTCTGAGACAAGCAAGAGTGAAAAAGAGAGAGAAAATACAGAGTTTAGGCGAGGATAGTGGCTCCTTGGTGTGGTTCGTGAAAATGTTCTCGTCAAAGCTATGGAGGTAAGCTTTTCGTTTAGCAAAGGTATTTGCATTTCAAAAAATTGGTTTATAAAAATATCAGATATCTAACTCTGGTTTAATGTCTGTTGCAGGGTATAAACAGAACGTTTGGCTAGGGTATGGCGAAAGGAAAACCTCGCACTCTTACACCGATAAGCTTCGGGTCTTCCATACCCTCGTAGTGCCCTTCGTCTATGCCATGGCTCTGTCATTGAAGGTGGTTTGGGAAATCTTCGAAACACGATTGTTAACAGTGATACTTCGGTGTTATATTTTGCAAACTTGTTGTTTGTCGACTGGAGATATAACTCGTCGATTTTGAATATTCGGGCTCTTATGCCTATTGGAAAATTTGGGATAAACCCTGTGTAACTTCGTTTCTTTGTTTAAAACATATTATAAATGTTGCTCGAGCTTCGTCTTTGTTTTAGAAGTTATTTTGTGGTGATGTTGAGGTTTCATGAGATTCGACTTGTTTTTCAAAAATGTTTGTGACTGTAAGACAGAGAGCCGAGGGCTCAATCTGTGTGTAAGAATAATACTCCTTTTTGTAATACATTGTATGTTTAAAATGTTGTATAGATATCTGGTTTGTTAGCCTGGAAACTGTAATTTGATGTTGTAAATCGTCTTCATGCTAAAGGTTATTACAATGTTTATCGAGTTAGTTTAGGGTTTGGATAATTCGTTGATGATAAGGGTTCTATGTAAATAAACATCAACGTTAAAATGAGAAAAATATGTTGAACCCTTCGTATAAGTCTGTGTGGTTTGTTTTAAAACTGTAGATTGATAATGTGTATTCTCATTTGTTGATGTTTAAACAATAGAGTAGAAGGTTGAACTGATAACTCAATAATAATTTGCAAGGAAAATGAATAGGGTCAAACCCTAATTCGTGTTTTGTTGAAGTGATAATCTGATCATTTGTTTAAGATACTAGATTGGTTTTGATCTTAGGTTTGAAAAGAGAGTAAAGTTTTGTTATGAAGAATATGAATATAGCTAGGGTTTTCCTTTGATACGAAACTCAGAGTTACAATAATTGCAACCAATGTTAGCAGATCCAAAGAAAGAATAAATACATGAAGTTGATAGTTGTGTTCGATAAATTCTTATCTTTTATTGAATTTCTAGATAATACAATAGTACTATAGAAAATGAAAGAAATATGAATGCATAGTGCAGAAATTCGTGAAGACTATGTAAACTATAATTCTATCTATAAATTAATTTCCTATACATAAAATGCTGGTGTAATAATTATAATGAAATTGTGTGTGAGTGAAATATATGCATATGAAATCTGTGTGAAAAACTATTGTTTTCCAGCTTATTATCAAGAATATTTTATTCAATGTTAGTAGTCTCAAAATAATGTATCGTGTGTAATTCATCTACCTTTCATGGACATAATTTATGTGTTTTGTAGGATGATTGCATAAGAATTATTTAATTGTTTGATTATTATAAAAATGAGGAAATATTATATATATTAAATATTATATAGACCTCCTAAAATTAGTTAACTTAAGAACAGAAAACTAATGCATACCAGATTATTATCTAGCTATCGAAATCAATGGCACAATTTGCCTATCTTCTATTCTATTTTAATTTGCATATCTCTACTAGAGTACGATGCTGCCAAATAGCATGTGGAAAAATGGGGATATTGATTTATCAATTCATCTTCGCCATTAAACTTAAACATTCATACTTAGAACAATTCTAGGATTAGATTCTTCTTCCAAAAACAGAAACACGAAAAATACTGTTTAAACATAACATAAATTAGATAAGTAGGAAATTATAGAACTTGATAAAAACCTATAGGGCAACAAACAACTCAGGAAGACCGTTCCACCCAACCAAACTCCTGAAAACATTCAAATACTGTCTTAGGACCCCCAAGCCTATTCGTTGAACCACCAGGAGGAAGAAGCTTCAGGAATATGGACTTCTTCTTGTTGTAGTAATCTTCTGAATCTTCAATAGGTAGCAGTCCATAAGACTTGCTCCTACAACTCTATTTCTCTTCAATAATAAGCAAAAACTCAGTTTTCAATCACCACTAATCTCCCTTATTCGAATCTCTCTTGAAATCACCTGATTTGCAAGAGGAAAACATTCTGCAGAAATGTTGATTAAGGGCTGCCTGCCCAATTCGAATTTGCCTTTATAGGCTGCCTAGGCCTTTTCAGATGTTACTGGGTCATTAAATGAGCTACCTGCTCACTCCTTCCACCTGGGGGATAATGCCCTATTTAAGGGGAAGTTGTCCCATAACCAATAGTTAGTGGTGTTATGTAACTACTGCCATGTGTCCCATTCCTTCCAACAACTTCCATTCCTCCTAATGGGTCAGTGAACACTCATTCAACAGTCCTCCTGAGTGTTTGTCTCCTAATTAATTTATTTAAATAATAATATTCAGTAATTACATTCATCCATGATCAAAACTGATCATAATTACAAAACTTGTAATTAAATTTAACATAAAGTATTTTTGCAAATAAATAATAATGTTCAGAAATTTGGGTAGGTGACATACACCCCCCCTTAAGTCTCAACATCTTCCTCGATGTTGGCTAGTCACTCATTGAGTGTTCTTGAAATAGAGTTGGGTATGCTGTCCGCATACTACTCTCCAACTCACAGGTTGCCTCTTCTGGGCTAAGGTGCTTCCACTGCACCTTCACTTGCCCAATCCTGCGATTCCGGAGAATAGTTTCCCTCCTTCCGAGGATACAATCCGGTTCCACCGAAAAATCTCCGTCTTGTCCCACCTGTACATCATTCCATTTTACAACATGAGTAGTATCGTGCACATATTTCTTTAAATACGATATATGAAAAACATTATGTATTTTCAGGTTAGGTGGTAAGGCCAGTTGGTATGCCACTGCTCCAACCTTAGATAATATTTCAAAAGGACCACAATACCTGGGTGCCAACTTGGCACAGCTCCCCAATTTCAGTGAACTCTTTTTCGGTCTTACCTTGAGAAACACATGTTCACCCACCTGGAACTCTCTTTGAGTTCTTTTTGAATCTGCTTGGCTTTTCTTCCTATTTTGGGCAGCTTTTAAATGTCCTTGCACCTGTTTCACAATTAGTTCTAATTCCTGCAATAATTCAGGTCCTAAAACAATTCTATTGATTGGATCATTCCATGAAACAGGTGTATTACATTTCCTACCATAAAGAATTTCAAAAGGACTAAGTCTGGCTGAAGCATGATAATGATTATTATAAGCAAATTCTGCTAAGTGCAGATAATCTTCCCACTTACCAGGCTGATCCTTAACATACATTCTTAATAAATATTCTAACACTTGATTTACCCTTTCTGTTTGTCCATCTGTCTGTGGATGAAATGCTGTACTGAAATTTAGAGTTGTATTTAATCCCTTAAACAATGATCTCTAGAAGTTTCTTGTAAACTTCGAATCACGATCTGAAATTATTACCTTTGGTATTCCGTGCATTCTAAAAATCTGTTTCATAAAAATCTCTGCAATGTCTGGTGCTTTATGTGTGGTCTTCACTGGTATGAAATGTGCTGCTTTGCTAAGTTTGTCCACCACCACCATGATAGAATCATGTTGTTTCTGATTTTTAGGTAATCCAGTAATGAAATCTATGCTGATCACTTTCCATTTCCAGCTTGGTATTGGTAATGGTTGCAACAATCCAGCATGATGTTGATGTTCAACATTCACTTTTTGACATTCCAAGCATTTTGCAATGTATTATGCTACTTCATCTTTCATTATGGGCCAATAGTATTCTTTTCTCAGCATAGTGATGGTCTTTTGATATCCTGGATGACCAGAATAGTGACTTTTATGCATCTCATTTAATATTAGAAATTTTATTTCTGGTATATTTGGTACATACAATCTGTTTTTATACAGTAATAGACCATTTTCTTTAATTATGTAATCTGCCATACAATTTTCAGAATTGTCATTGGCTATCATTTCTTTCATTTTTCTGTATTCTTCATCTGTTTCACCTTTTTCCAAAATCTCATCTTCCAAATCAGTTGAATAATTACTGATTGCTGAAATGAAATTTAGTTTTGCCTTGCGACTCAAGGCATCTGCAACCTTGTTCTCCTTTCCTTTGATATGCTGAATTTCGAAATCATACTCACTCCAGAATGTCAACCATCTGGCTTGTCTAGCGTTCAGGGTTGTTTGATCCAATAAATATTTCAGACCCATGTTATCTATTAATAGTGTAAACTTTCTGCCAATAAGGTGATGACGCCACATTTTTAAGGCATGAATAACTACTAATAACTCTAAATCATATGTAGAGTAATTATTTTCATGTACTTTCATCTTTCTAGATTCATATGCTATCGCATGCCCTTCCCGTGTCAAGACTCCACCGAGTCCATTATTGCATGCATCTGTACAAATTACAAAATCCTTGTTGGGGTCAGCTATCTTCAAGATAGGTGCTGTCGTCAATAGTTCCTTTAATTTCTTAAAACTCTCAGCACATTTCTGATCCCAAACAAATTTCTTCCCTTTCTTCTGCAAGGAAGTTATGGGGTTGGCAATTCTTGAGAAATTCTCTATAAACTTTCTGTAATACCCCGTAATTCCCATAAATGATGTCACATCCGACACATCTTTTGGAACCGGCTAGTCATTAATGGACCTTATTTTGTCGGGGTCAACTGAGATTCCCTCCGCTGAAATTATGTGTCATAAATACTGAATTTTGTCTTTGTGAAAGTCACATTTACTAAATTTGGCATACAATTGATGATCTCTTAATACTTGTAAGATAATCTGTAAATGTTCATCATGCTCTTCTTTGCTTTTTGAGTACACTAAAATATCGTCTATAAACACAACATCAAACTTGTCTAAATACTTATGCAAAATATTATTCATCAAACACATAAATACAGCTGGAGCATTAGTTAAGCCATACAGCATGACTACGAACTCGTAATTCCCATACCGAGTTCGGAAAGCTGTTTTGAAAATATATTCATCTTTAACCCTTACTTGATGATACCCTGATCTTAGATCGATCTTCGAAAATACTGTTGCTCCTCGTAGTTGATCAAATAGATCATCTATGTGGGGCAATGGGTATCTATTTTTTATCGTCATCTTATTAAGCTGGCGATAATCTATGCACAATCTTAATGTTCCATCTTTCTTCTTAACGAAGATGACAGGTGCTCCCCAAGGAGACACACTAGGTTTAATATACTTCTTGTCAATAAGTTCCTTCAACTAAGATTTTAATTCATTTAACTCCAGTATATTCATTTGGTACAGAGCTTTTGAATTTGGTACTGCTCCTGGTATTAGCTTTATAGTAAAATATAAATATCTTTTGGGTGGTAATCCTGGAATCTCCTCAGGAAATACATCCTTAAAATCCTTTAGGACGGGTATGTCTTCTAATTTCAGTTTTTCTTCTTTACCCATAATCTCATCATTTATCACGTTTACTGCAAACATTTGGCATCCCTTCCTAACTGCCCTATTAACTTGCATGGATGAAATTTGTCTAAGGGTTACCTTCCTTGGAATGCCTTTTATTTCTACAGTTTTCCCTTCATCATTTAAGCATGTAAAACTTTTTCCATAACAGTCTAGGATGACATGATGGGCTTCCAACCAGTCCATCCCAACTATAATATCATACGAACCTAAAGGTAAGATATTCAGCTTGATTTGTGTTTGCAAATGATTCATGAATAAAACACAGTTCTCTATAAAATCTGAAACTTTCCTCTTTGTTCCAGTTGCTAGTCTAACTAGCCATGATTTACTAAACTTTTCAGTTTTCAATTTAAGACTTTCCACAACATTGGGTGATATATAACTTAAACTAACACCTGGGTCAATTAAAACAGTAACAGGATGATCATGTATCATACCTTCCATCTCTACCAAGGAGATTTGATGGTCTGCTTGCGTGTTGTCAAGTGCTGCGTTAATTCTTAGCATCTCCCTTGCTACGTCTCCAACAGTAGGTTCAGTCTGAATAGAGTTGATGTTGTTTGTCTTCCGCTTTCGTAAGGGACATTCTGATGCATAATGAGGGCCTTGACATTCAAAACATTTAATATGTGTCTTTGTCTCACTGGTCTTGGCAGTATTAGATGCATTTTTCGGTGCTGTAGAATTCTGCTGTGAATTATTTCTGGAATTATTTCCTTGGAAATTTCGATTCTGAAAATCCTTCCTTTGGAATCCGGAATTCCCATTGAATATGAACTTTTTCTTCTTCTGTTCAAAATTGTTGGGCTTATGATTTTTCCAAGTAGACATGCCCTCTTTTTTCCGATTTGTATCATAACTGAAGGCTACCTTCCTCATAGCCTCCTCTAATGTTTTAGGGCTGTCATACTCAATTCTGTCTTTAATGCTAAAAGGTAAACAACTTAAGTACCTTTGAATTTTTGGTTTTTCTTCTATGAAGTAAGGTACATATCTCAGTAAGTTCAGAAACTTACTGTTTCGTTCCTTCATGTTCATACCTCCCAACTTTAAATCGTAAAACTCTTTAGATTTTTCTTTGTAGTACTGTTCAGATAGATACTTCTTTTTGAAATATCGTTTGAAAGCACTCCATCTTACATCTTTATCCTTTATGCCCTTTACCCTTTTAACATCCTGCCATCAGATATTTGCTTTTTCGGTTAAGTTATATATGGCCATTTTTGCTTTTAAGAACTCTGAATAGTTGCAGATGTGGAAGTATTTCTTCATCCCTGACAGCCAAGCTTCAGCTGTCTAGCCTTTCTCAGTTTCTCCATTGAAAGTTGGAGGCCTTATCTTCTTGAATTCTCTAGAAATCTGCTCATATTCTTTTTTATTTTTCTTTCTTGGTTTGGAATCTTCTTCACTGCTGTCACTGATGTAATTACGTTTCTTTTTGCATTCTGCAATAGCATCTCCAGATGAGGTTGAACTATCTTTTACTTTACTGTATTTGATGTTTTGATTTTTATCAGTGTGAGGCATGTCCTCTACCTTGGAAATATCCTCATCGTTTTTCCCTTGTTCTTCTGTTTGGCTGTGTTCAAACAACACTTGATTTAGTTGTTCTTGTGCTTGCAGAATCCTTTCATTATCTAGTTTCACATATCTGATTTCTGCTTTTAAATCTTGAAAGGCACGTAACAGTTCCGTCGAACTGTTATTTATTTCCCTGTGACCTTCCTCCACATAATGTTGTCCCGAACTTTGACTGTTTGGCTGAAATCTGTCACTTAAATGTTCAGCTGAGTTCTCCATACCTGTAACTGAAAATGATTTCTGAAGAGAACATAATAATAAAATTTTCAAGTTAGTACAATTTTTTTCTGCTGTATTTAAAAATTTCTATTGCGTGTTTGGACCTAAATCAGGCCTAGAGTTTGAATCTGTGCTCTGATACCACATGTAACATCCCATATTTTCGTAAAAATTTAAAATTTTTATTAAATGGCATTATTAGCTTAATTTATGATAATTTATAATTGCGGAAGATAACAATTACTAAATGTAACAATGTTAACTAACAACTGTTTGTACTAATCACCAATATATTTCTGAAGAAACTAATGCGACAGTGACAACTTTATTACATTCGTAACCTCTATCATTAGGATAGTCAAATGCATGGTTAGATTAGACTTTTGATGCGACACTTTTTAAAGCAATGCAATGTATGAAATATGTAATAATGAAATGCTAGGTTAGAAGTGTGATGTGGTACTATTTATTTGAGACGATACCGACTGTTTGCTTCTTTGCTGCCCAAGGGAGTCCTATGAGGGACCTCGAAGCTTACTTAGCTATAATGCTAAAACATTGGACCTGTTCTATGTGCAGACAACAGGTAAGAAGTTTCATGATTGCAATAAATTCCAATTAGCGTGAGTTCAACTTCATCGTATGAAAATAAAATAGAATCAATAGAGACTGTTGCAAAAGTAAAAGCATACAGGTACGGTTCACATGCTTACTCTTCAACTCTCCAAGGTTCGTCTTGTATCAACTTAATAAACATCGTCACTGTAGTCGTCATTATACTAGCTAGTTCTATTGTCATCGTTGTGCTAGCTGGTTTTGTCGTCATCATTGTACTAGCCGCTTTATTGTCGTCAATTAATAGTAGTACTAGGATAGTATAGTACCAAAAGTGGATAGGAATCCGAAGAACTTATTGTTCCAAAAGACCATACTATATGTGATAGCATAATTATATGTGAGTTTTATTCAACACTTTTAATTAACTTTAAAATCTTATGGTTCCCCATTCCTATTCACTACTATAATTATTTAGGTCTTAAGTGATAAAAAATAGTCCTTCCCAAAGACTAGGCATTTGTAACACTTGAATAATAAACATTTACACACATAGATTAACTATTTTGCAAATTAGAACTTTGAACTATTAACTATTATTCCATATTATGGTCTATTCAAGTCCTATGTACATAGTGGTGTGACTATGTCGATTTTTGGTTTATTAACCACATTATAGATTCATATCGAAACTCATTGTATTAAGATGCAAACAATAGATTATCACTTAAACTATATAATTAGTTTGTATTTGTTATCAAAAGTATTACATCGAAACTATAATAATATAGTGCAATAATATAATGAAATCTTTGCATAGTGTTTCTAATACTGTGGCGAATTAATGCAGGGTTTTGAAGTCACGTCGAGGATGCTGACAGGCATTTCATTAGAAGCTTCACAGGTTGCTGGTTTAATTAATGGCGCCGGTCTCGAGCTGTGGTAGAGATTATGTATTGATCCTGTATTAAAGGCTCGGTGTTGTGTCCCTGCCGAGTTGGATGTCCATTGATCCAGTTAGATATGATTGTCTCCAAACTCGTCGATGTATAGGATTAATACACCACGCGTTAGTTGTGCATGCTACATTGTGTGCCATGGTGGCATTGTCAACCTGTAAGGTAGGTTTGGTATTTATTGCGGATGTCATTTGTACCAAAGCTTAGTTTGCTGGCAATGTGGAGACCGTGAATGGTGATGAACCTAAACCGTCGGATGAAACACTAATATATATCGTGGAAAAAGAGTTAAGACTAAAAAAATTGATTCATTGTGCTATTGTTTCAGCTGGGGTGGCCAACAGGTTGTCGAAGTCTGGGTAGGAAGTTTGCAAGGGTTTCGAACCCGAGACCTTCTCAATAAGTTGACATTGCAGGTTTCCTTACTATGATGATGAAGTGATTTTGAAAAGATAGATTCTCTGGTTCGAAGGTTATAGTTTTATGCTTTAATATCTCTGAGACAAGCAAGATTGAAAAAGAGAGAGAAAATACAGAGTTTAGGCGAGGATAGTGGCTCCTTGGTGTGGTTCGTGACAATGTTCTCGTCAAAGCTATGGAGGTAAGCTTTTCGTTTAGCAAAGGTATTTGCATTTCAAAAAATTGGTTTATAAAAATATCAGATATCTAACTCTGGTTTAATGTCTGTTGCAGGGTATAAACAGAACGTCTGGCTAGGGTATGGTGAAAGGAAAACCTCGCACTCTTACACCGGTAAGCTTCGGGTCTTCCATACCCTCGTAGTGCCCTTCGTCTGTGCCGTGGCTCTGTCATTGAAGGTGGTTTGGGAAATCTTCGAAACATGATTGTTAACAGTGATACTTCGGTGTTATATTTTGTAAACTTGTTGTTTGTCGACTGGAGATATAACTCGTCGATTTTGAATATTCGGGCTCTTCTGCCTATTGGAAAATTTGGGATAAACCTTGTGTAACTTCGTTTCTTTGTTAAAAACATATTATAAACGTTGCTCGAGCTTCGTCTTTGTTTTAGAAGTTATTCTGTGGTGATGTTGAGGTTTCATGAGATTCGACTTGTTTTTCGAAAATGCTTGTGACTGTAAGACAGAGAGCCAAGGGCTCAATCTGTGTGTAAGAATAATACTCCTTTTTGTAATATATTGTATGTTTAAAATGTTGTATAGATATCTAGTTTGTTAGCCTGGAAACTGTAAGTTGATGTTGTAAATCGTCTTCATGCTAAAGGTTATTACAATGTTTATCGAGCCAGTTTAGGGTTTGGATAATTCGTTGATGATAAGGGTTCTGTGTAAATAAACTTCAACGTTAAAATGAGAAAAATATGTTGAACCCTTCGTATAAGTCTGTGTGGTTTGTTTTAAAACTGTAGATTGATAATGTGTATTCTTATTTGTTGATGTTTGAACAATATAGTAGAACGTTGAACTGATAACTCAATAATAATTTGCAAGGAAAACGAATAGGGTCAAACCCTAATTCGTGTTTTGTTGAAGTGATAATTTGATCATTTGTTTAAGATACTAGATTGGTTTCGATCTCAGGTTTGAAAAGAGAGTAAAGTTTTGTTATGAAGAATATGAATCTAGCTAGGGTTTTCCTTTGATACGAAACTCAGAGTTACAATAATTGCAACCAATGTTAGTAGATCCAAAGAAAGAATAAATACATGAAGTTGATAGTTGTGTTCGATAAATTCTTATCTTTTATTGAATTTCTAGATAATACAACAGTACTATAGAAAATGAAAGAAATATGAATGCATAGTGCAGAAATTCGTAAAGACTGTGTAAACTATAATTCTATCTATAAATTAATTTCCTATACATAAAATGCTAGTGTAATAATTATAATGAAATTGTGTGAGTGAAATATATGCATATGAAATCTGTGTGAAAAACTATTGTTTTCCAGCTTATTATCAAGAATATTTTATTCAATGTTAGTAGTCTCAAAACAATGTATAGTGTGTAATTCATCTACCTTTCATGGACATATTTTATGTGTTTTGTAGGATGATTGCATAAGAATTATTTAATTGTCTAATTATTATAAAAATGAGGAAATATTATATATATTAAATATTATACAGACCTCCTAAAATTAGTTAACTTAAGAACAGAAAACTAATGCATACCAGATTATTATCTAGCTATCGAAATCAATGGCACAATTTGCCTATCTTCTATTCTATTTTAATTTGCATATCTCTACTAGAGTACGATGCTGCCAAATATCATGTGGAAAAATGGGGATATTGATTTATCAATTCATCTTCGCCATTAAACTTAAACATTCAGACTTGGAACAATTTTAGGATTAGATTCTTCTTCCAAAAACAGAAACACAGAAAATACTGTTTAAACATAACAGAAATTAAATAAGTAGGAAATTATAGAACCTGATAAAAGCCTGTAGGGAAACAAACAACTCAGGAAGATCGTTCCACCCAACCAAACTCCTGAAAATAGTCAAATACTATCTTAGGACCCCCGAGCCTGTTCGTTGAACCACCAAGAGGAAGAAGCTTAAGGAATATGGAATTCTTCTTGTTGTAGTAATCTTCTGAATCTTCAATAGGTAGCAGTCCAAAAGACTTTCTCCTACAACTCTATTTCTCTTCAATAATACGCAAAAACTCAGTTTTCAATCACCACTAATCTCCCTTATTCGAATCTCTCTTGAAATCACCTGATTTGTAAGAGGAAAACATTATGCAGAAATGTTGATTAAGGACTGCCTGCCCAATTCGAATTTGCCTTTATAGGCTGCCTCGGCCTTTTCAGATGTTACTGGGTCATTAAATGAGCTGCCTGCTCACTCCCTCCACCTGGGGGATAATGCCCTATTTAAGGGGAAGTTGTCCCATAACCAATAGTTAGTGGTGTGATGTAATTGGTGTCATGTGTCCCATTCCTTCCAACAACTTCCATTCCTCCTAGTGGGTCAGTGAACACTCATTCAACAGTCCTCCTGAGTGTTTGTCTCCTATTTAATTTATTTAAATAATAATATTCAGTAATTACATTCATCCATGATCAAAACTGATCATAATTACAAAACTTGTAATTAAATTTAACATAAAGTATTTTTGCAAATAAATAATAATGTTCAGAAATTTGGGTAGGTGACAGGATTTATGTTTTATGTTGATTTGCAATAGATAGGGTACACCCACTCACATTTTATATAGCATTATTAAATTGATTTTAGAATTGGGTCCCTATAAGGAAAAATGCACATACTTTGTAACATGAATGAATAAATTTGAGTTATTCTTATTTATGGATAGTTATTAGATTTGATTAAAGTGCACATCTATAGTGACATGAATAAATAGAATAGAATTAGTTGTATTCAATGGTTTTAAAGTAGCAATTTGTCATGTTTAATTTGACAATATAAAAAGATATATATATAGTATCCCTTATTTAAGTACAATGTTAGATGGCGAATGTGGTAGTAGTTAAAATGTAGTAATTATCATGTTATAAGAGTTACATTGTGGTTGATGTAGTAGATTAGTCATGGATTATACAATTGATCTTGTTATTGGAACTAATATATATATATATATTTATATCGCATCTAGTTTTAATTAACTGTAAGAGTTACAATATGACTTATCTAATAGCTCATGTGTATTTACGTACTTCACCTTGCGAAAAGAAAAGAAAAAATCACTTGCTCAACTTGAAAGACCCTACACATAATGTGTTGAATTGCGAAATCGTATTCGCTAAGGAAAGCTAGCCACCTAGCTTGCCTTGCATTAAGATTTGTTTGACCCAACAAGTATTTTAAGCCTTTATTATCTGTCATTAGTGAAAAATTCCTTCCAATCAAGTGATGGCACCACATTTTTAATGCATGTATCACGACTGCCAGCTCTAAATCATAAGTTGCGCAGTTCTTTTTGTGAATTTTTAATTTCCTGGACTCATATGCACTGACGTGACCTTCTTGAGTTAAGACTCCACCAAGTCCATCGTTGCATGCATCAGTGCATACAATGAAGTCCTTATTTGGATCAGCAATTTTTAATATAGGTGTTGTTGTTAATAATTCTTTTAATTTCTTAAAACTTTCTTCGCATTTTTTATCCTAGACGAATTTCTTTCCCTTCTTCTGCAAAGAAGTTATGGGATTCCCAATTCTGGAGAATCCTTCAACAAATTTTCTGTAGTAACCTGTTATCCCCATAAATGATCGTACGTCAGTTACGTCTTTAGGGACAGGCCACTCGTTAATTGCTCTTATTTTATCTGGGTCGACATAAATTCCGTCTTTAGATATTATGTGACCTAAGTACTGCATTTTATCTTTATAAAAGTCACATTTACTGAACTTAGCATAAAGTTGATGTTCTCTTAAACCTTGCAGAATTATTCTTAAGTGATCGTCGTGTTCTTCTTTAGTTTTTTAATAAATTAGAATATCATCAATGAAAACAATTACAAACATATCTAGGTACTTATGCAGAACATTATTCATTAATCACATGAAGACTGTCGGTGCATTAGTTAGCCCAAAAGGCATAACTACGAACTCATAGTGCCCGTAACAGATCTTGAAAGCGGTTTTAAAAATATCTTCATCCTTTATCCTAACTTGATGGTATCCAAACCTCAAGTCGATCTTAGTGAATATCGTTGCTTTGCGTACTTGATCAAATAGATCATCAATGCGGGGCAAAGGATATCGATTTTAAATAGTCATTTTATTAAGTTGACAATAATCTATGCACAATCACAAGGTACCGTCCTTCTTTTTAACAAAGATAATCGGTGCTCCCCAAGGAGACACACTTGGTCCTATGTAGTTCTTATCAATTAGTTCTTTTAGCTGTGATTTCAGTTCATTTAATTCTAGCGTGTTCATTCTGTAAGGAACCTTTGAGTTTGGTACCGCACCCGATACTAACTCAATGGTGAAATCTAATTCCCTTTTCGGAGGTAGTCCTGGAATTTCTTCTGGGAATACATCAGAAAAGTCCTTAAGAATAGGTATGTCTTCCAATTTTATCTTATCTTCCTTAGATGAATGTTCGTCATTAATCACATTTACAGCAAACATTTTACACCCTTTTCTTACATCTTTCTTTACTTGTAAAGCAAAAATTTGTCTAACAGATGTTTTCTTAGGGATTCTTTTTACTGTTTCAGTTTTCCATTCATTATTCAAACAAGTAAAAGACTTTTCAAAACAGTTAAGTATTACTCTATGTTGTTCCAGCCAGTCCATTGCAATTAATACATCATATGACCCTAATGGCAAAATATTCAATTTAAAATGCATCTTCAACTGACTCATAAGAAAATCACAACTTTTAACAAACTCTACAACTTTTCTTTTGGTGCTTGTTGCTAGCTGAACCAACCATGATTTATTAAAATTTTCTACTTCTAACTTGCAACTTTTCACTAAATCAGGTGATATGTAACTCAAACTTGCACCTTGATCAATTAAAATGGAAATAGATTTGTTTTGTATCATACCTTCAATCTCGACCATAGAAGTTTGATGGTCTGCTTGTCGATTTTCCAGCGCTGCATTAATCCTGGACATTTCTCTTGCTACATCACCAACTATCGGTTCCGCTTGCATGGTGTGAATGTTGCTAACTGTCTTTCTTCTAAGTGGGCAGTTTTCTCTGGTATGCGGTCCATTACAGTCATAACACTTTAAAGGTGGCCTTTGTTCATTAATCCTGGTATTATTACTATTACTATTATTGTTATTAGGCACATTTCTTGCAGATGTGTAATTCTGTGCTACATTACCTCTGTAATTATTATTACTTTGAAAATTTTTGTTATTGAAACTTTTATTATTTCCAGAATTCTTGAAATTAAAAGTTCTCTTTTTATGATCAAATTTACTTGGTTTTCTATTCATCCAACTCGATATACCTTCTCTTTTCTTATTCTGTTCAAAACAGAAATTGGCCTTTCTCATGGCCTCTTCAAGAGTTGTAGAATTATCGTATTCAATTCTGTCTTTTATGTTAAAGGGCAAGCAGCTTAGAAACCTTCGTACCTTAGGTTTCTCTTTAGCGAAGTAAGGTACATACCTCAACAGACTGAGGAACTCGCTGCTCAACTCCTTCATACTCATAGAACCCAATTTTAAGTCATAAAACTCTTTTTCCTTATTGATCCGGATTTATGTGGGAACGAAACAAAAGATAGCATATACAGAATCATATACAAAGATATATTGCAAATAACACAGTGATACAGTAAACACATATTCTATTAAATAGCGGAAATAGAACAGACTGTAAAATACAATAGCTAGAATGGTGGTAGCTATCTCTGAGAAGAGATGTGGCCGCTATGCTCATTCGTGCCAAGATGAATACAAAGAGAGGCCAAAAGGGCCTATTTATCATAAGCATGAGGGAAAGAATCCCAATCATTCAAAAACCTAACCCTAGAAAATGAACCGTCATAAAGTTTGCGGCTCCAAGGTGGTTAGTTGAACAGTCAACTTCCCGGGGTCATAACTTTTGCATACGATCTCCGTTTAGGGCGCTCAGTAGCCCATTGGAAAGGTCTAACCGATATTTACAACTTTTGACTAAACCTAAATGTATGTTGATGGCAACCATTTGGTCCCCCAAATCGCCAAAAATGTCGTTTAGGGCCTCAAAATGGCTCCGGAAGTTTAGGACCCGAAAAACTGCTAAAAATAGTAATTTGCCAAAATTGCCAGAGGACTGTTTTGAGCCAGTTGGAAGAGGTGGGCCGCCACCGATATCCACCTGGATCACTTATCTTCATAATATTGTTCGGACAAAAAAAATTTCTTAAATAGTTTCTTAAATGTACTCCATTTTATATCTTTTTATTTAATGCTTTTAACCCTCTTGATATCTTGCCACCAAATGTCTGCCTGTCCGGTCAGATTGTATATGGCCATTTTAGCTTTTAACTAAGATGAGTAATCATAAATCTGAAAATACTTCTTCATACCAGACAGCCATGCTTCGGTTGCCTCACCCTTTTCATTTTCGCCATTAAATGTTGGGGGTTTTATCTTCTTAAATTCCTCAGAAATTCGTTCATGACGTTTGTGCTTTTTCTTAGGACGGCAGTCACTATCACTGCTATCTTGATCATAATTATATTTTCTTCGATAAGTTTTATCATCAGATTCGGAAGAAGAAGAGTCACTTTCACTTGTATAGTATTTCATTTTCTTATCTCTGTGTTTATAGGACATTGTTCCAGACTCAGATTTTACTTCTGTCCTCTTATCTTTTTCATATGATGATATTTTTCTATTAAAATCTGGTTCAGTTCTTCTTGTGCTCTTAAAATCCTTTCATTTTCTTCTTTAACATTTCTTATCTTAGTTTTTAATTATTTAACCGTACGTAATAATTCAGATGATTGATCATTCAATTCTACATATATTTCTTCATTAATATTCTCATGTTCGTTATTATTACGTTCATTATGATGAGATCTATCCTCTGCGGATTCTTCCGGTATGTCCATACTTGCAAATTAAATGTCAAGTTGTTTTATACAAAAACAAATTTAAACAAAAATTAGTAACTAAGTTTTTCTATTTTCATTTTCTGTTTTGCGTGCGTGAGCCTATTTCAGGCCTAGAGTTTAAACTCGCGCTCTGATACCACATGTAACATCCCGAAAATTCGTAAATTTAAAAAAAAAAATCTAGACATTAAAGTTAGCATGAAATGATGTGCGGAAGTAATAAATGCCACATAATAAATGAACTTGATAATAATTTAATTACAACATGTATTTATCTTTAAGGATTTTTAATTGTCTTATCGACAATTAAAATGCATTAACACTCCTATAACAGTTGTACTACCACATCTACTAATTAGTGTCATCACTTGTCGATCTACGCATACTATACCGGATGGTACATAGTACTATGATAATATAACTATAACTTATTAAATTAATGTTCTTTGATATGGTGCGTGATAATTATGTTATAGTTCTATATGCAGCTGCGATCATAATACTATTTGGTTATACTTTGTGTTAAAGTCTGATAGTTGGTATTTATGATATTATTTACTTAATGGTAAGTTGTTATGTAAAACATACTTCTTGTTGGCAGTTGGATTATGGGTAATGATTCGGAGGTTGACTTAGCTTTAAGCTAAAGCATTGTTCTCTCTAACTGTCCAGGTTACAGGTTGCACATTTCTGGTTTGATGAGATGGTGCAATGTTTTTCTCTTAACCTTGTGTGAGAATATCACAGACTCTAACTTTATTAAAGTAGTAATCAAGTGAAAACAACACCAAGGTTACAATTACATCATAAGATCAATAATTGGCATGTGAAGTTAGAAATAATGCATTATGGTCCAAGGCGACCCAAGCGATTCATTAATGATCTAGTTTTAATGAGCTCCCCCTAGTTGTGAGAGTCTACCACCTTAGCAAAAGATAAATGATAAGATCTTAGCTAAAGGTTGGCATATTAAAACCCAATGCAAAGGTGACTTGGTGTATACTTTGGGGTATTCAAAATATTATGGTTTAACTATGTAATAGTGGGTTTTGTTTTCACCTCTGGCGCTACATTAAAATGTGTAATGGATAAACTATGTTTGAACTATAGTGAAGTGGTTTTCTTGTATACCAATGTCGGGTGGTAGCTGGCACATTAATTAAGGCCATGTGAAGATCGTAAATGCTCCTTGATTCTATCAAAACCCTACTACGAGTTTTTGGGGTTTTGGTCTTTGGTTTTGTTGTTGTTCTGCGTTATGGAGAAGGAGACGGGGCCTTCTCGGCCGCCATGACTGTTAACAGTTCAATGCTCCACTCGTTGTGTTAGTTGGAAGTTGGAGAGTTTAGGTTCGTGGAGAGTTATGGTTTCAACAATGTGTACAGGGTCTCCACCTTTCGGTTCCTCCCTCGGCTCTGAGACTACTTACTGGTAAGCTGCATCTTTAGTCTTTAAACCCTTAACTTACAGTTTTTATGTTGAGCTTTTGTTTAGTATTTAACTTGGCTCTTGTTTTCGTGACATGGATATCTCATATTAACCACGGTGAAGTTGAAAATATGAAGGGACAACCTGTAGAGGGTATAACTCCATCGGTAAGCCTCGGTTAGACTCGGTTCCTCTGTCAACAAGGCTGAAATGTTTTGATTTCTCTTCGTCAGTGCAAACTCCACTGGTCAAATGGTTTTTCGACTTCGTTTCTACAAACATTGTTTCATTGGGTGAAGACCCAAGTTGGTTTTTCGCTTGCAGTGTTGATAGGAAGGTTTGTACAGGATAGTTGTTGGTACTACTAGCAATTAGACTGCGATGTAATTATACAATATATATTACAAACGTTGTGTTTTGGGGAATGAAATACAGTCTCGGTGTATACATGTTTTGATGTTTGTTTTAGATGGAAGGGATAAAACCCTAAATGTATGATGGAACCTATGGGGTTTGAACTCCTATGTATTTAAATGTTAACTTATAAATTTTGACTATCATTTGTGTTTAAAAGATAGTACCTGGGCGAGCCGAGACTCGAGCCCGTGACCAATACAATGTTGTTGTGGGTTTTACGAATTTATTTAAGATTTCAAAACTATGCGTTGAGTTTTCAATTTAATTGTTGTAATGTTTTAAGCCGTGAGGCTTCCAGCATGGGTGAGCTCATAATGAGACTCGAACCCTTAATTCCTGCACATGATGGTTGATTTATGCATAAAGCTATGCTTTGTCGATTTCTTTGATATTTGTATTTTGATTTTCAGTTCTTAAAATGAAATGAAACCTAGTTACTCTACAGGATCTAGGTTTTGGGTCTGACATCGTATGCGTTTCTGTTTGTAATAGAAGAACCTTATGCTTCGGCGTAGGGTTAGCTCTTCCAACCAGAGACTCGACCTTTATCTCTTAGTTGGAGTCTGTACATTGTTTTAAAGTTTAAGTAATGTCTTTTAAAAATGTAGGGTTAAGCCCTTGGATGAGCCCGTATAGGTCTCGATCTGAATGTTGTTATGTTAAGTTAGGTCTGTGTTAAAATATTTATGGGGCTATTCTCTTACTGTACATTTATGTCGTTATAATGTATTACTATGTAAATGATTTGATACCTATACAATGTTTTGAACCACGATAATAGTATCTAAGGTATTTCTATGGATGTTTATACTACAGTGATAATAGTATTGTATCATGCCAATATTATGCTATGTTTGTTTGAGTAGTTTAAATGGAAAGGAGAATTATAAACTTTGGTGTATGTTGCAATAGCTAATGTATTTAATTAATATTTATAGCTTTGGGTTTTGCATAATATTGAGTATGATAAAAAAGTATGTAGGATCTTTTTATAAAACTTTATTTGTATCTTATGATTTGTAAAAGTACAACTAGATGTCTATGATGAAAGTTCTATATAATTTTGTCATTGTTCTATGTTTTATATATTTATATGGCTACTATGTATTATTATAGATAACTCTAAGGAATGAAGCCTTTTCGAATTATGTTTGTAATGAGGTCCTATATTTAACTTCTGGAATAAACTATCATTTAATAGAGAAGCAAAGATGATAAGGAAATCAAATCCGAAACCATCATTCATTCTGAAATCATATCATTCCTAAGTTAATTAAATACTTCTTGTACTAGAGTACATCACCTTAGGGTGAAAGGAAAAATATAGGAAGACATTTGTTTCGATCACATTTATCATCTCATTCATTCATTAAGTCTGTAGAAACAAATTTATCTAAATCAGAATATCATTCAATAGTTCAGCTAAACTGATAACCAGAAAATAATAATTTCAAACAGTCTAAACAATATCTTTTAACTGTGCATAGACATATCCTTTCCTAATCTTCCTGCTACATATATATGAGTTACTCATAGACAACATTCAAGCAGTTTTTCAGAAGTAGATAAACAATTACATAATTAAAAGAAATAACAAGTAGAACCTAATAATTTTTGCTAGGGTGGACAAACACCCAAAGAGGCATGTTTCTCCCAACCTTTTCCAGAAGAAGCAGCCAAATCATTTGCTCCCTTTGGACCCCCAAGCCTGTTTACTGAACCACTAGTAAGAAGACTCTGTGTAGAAGCAATGCACTTAGGTTGTACTTCAACAATCAATGGAGACTTGCATACACCTCAAAAATCTCTGCAATCAACAGGAAAACTTTGCACTCAGTAGAAATAAGATAGACTTACACTGCAACTCAAAACATAGCTTCCCCTCATCGAATCTCTTGTGTGCATACAGCAGAACCACAAGGTAAATTTTCTCGTCAGAAAAAGTGTGAGCCTCTGCTCAAATTCGATGGCTTATAAAAGATGCCTAGGTTTTTTAGTGGTCAGTTTCAATAAATGAGCCTCAAGCTCCAGTTCCACCTTCCAGGGAACTTGACCACAATTCAAGGGAGTTGTCCCATAACAACAGCTAGTTACTGAGTTCATGATGCTGCCACTTTTCCATTGCCTTCTACCCCAGATTCCATTCCACCTAATGGGTCAGTAAACACTCTTTCAACAGTCTCTTTGGGTGAGTGTCTCCTATTTTATTTTATTAAATAATAATATTATGCTATTACAGTCATCCTTGACCACTTGGTCAAATATAAAACTTTACAATAAAAGTTAAGACAATGTTTTTCCTTAAACATAAAATGTCTCAAGTATTGGGTATGTTACAATGACTATAATGAACCATAGTTGAATTTGGTTGGATATGGTTGACTATGGTTGGCTATGATTGACTATGGTTGACTTTTGTTAACTATGGATGATTTTGGTTGAATATGGTTTACTTTGGTTGACTATGGTTGACCATGGTTGACTATGATTGACTTTGTTTTACTGTGGTTGAATCTGGTTGAGTAATTCACTATGGTTGACCATGATTGACTATGGCAGGTTGTGATTGACCATGGTTGAGAATGGTCAGCCAAAAGTCAGCCATGGTTGAATTTGGTTGACTTTAGCTTATCATTGTTGACTTAGTTTGGTCGTAATTGACTATTGGTTGACCATGGCTAACCATGGTTAAATATGGTTGACTATGGTTGGACATGGTTGATTTTGGTTGACCATGGTTGACTATGGTTGAATTTGTTAGACTATGGCTGACTTTTCTTAATTAATTGATTATGGTTGACCATGGTTAACTATGGTCAAATATGGGTGACTTTGATTGACCATGGTCGACCGTGGTTGACTTCGGTTGACTACGGTCAACTATGGTTAACCATAATCAACCACTATGGTTGACCATGGTTTACTATGGTTGACTTTGGTTGACTTTTGTTGAATATGGTTTACTTTTGTAGACCATGGTCGAATATGGTTGAATTTTGTTGACTTTGGTTGACATTGGTTGACCATGGTTGACTTTGGTTGACTATGGTTAACCATAATCAACCATAGTTGACTTTGGTTGGATATGGTTGACTATGGTTGGCTATGATTGACTATGGTTGACTTTTGTTGACTATGGATGATTTTGGTTGAATATGGTTTACTTTGGTTGACCATGGTTGACGATGGTTGACTTTGTGTGACTATGGTTGAATCTGGTTAAGTAATTCACAATGGTTTACTAAGGTTGACCATGGTTGACTATGGTAGGTTGTGATTGACCATGGTTGATTATGGTTGAATTTGGTTGACTATGGTAGGTTGTGATTGACCATGGTTGATCATGGTTGAATTTGGTTGACTTTAGCTAACCATGGTTGAGTATGGTTGGACGGTTGATTTCAGTTGACCTTGGTTGACTATGGTTGAATTTGTTAGACTATGGCAAAATTTTGTTGATTAATTGATTATGGTTGACCATGGTTGATTATGGTTGACCATGGTTGATTATGGTCAAATATGGATGACTTTGATTGACCATGGTTGACTATGGTTGACCACAGTCGACCATGGTTGACTTTGGTTGACCATGGTTGACTAGGGTCGACTATGGTTAACCATAATCAACCACTATGGTTGACTATGGTTGAATTTGGTCGACTTTGGTTGACCATGGTTGACTTTGAGTGACTTCGACTAATTTTTGATGACTTCTATTGAATATGGTTGACTTATGTTGACCATGGTCGAATATGGTTGACTTTTGTTGACTATGGTTGACTATGGTCAACTATGGTTAACCATAATTAACCATAGTTTACTTTGGTTGGATATGGTTGACTATGGTTGGCTATGATTGATTGTGGATAACCATAATAAACTAAGAAAATCGTTATAATATATACAATAAATCATGTTTTAATATTAAATTTGAATTATGTTATATTGATATTCTCTTGAAATATATTTATCACTATTAAATATTTTTGAATTTGAATTATTTTATATTTATATTGTGAAGTATATTTACTAAGAAAATCATTATAACATTTTATTATAATATATATAATGAATAATGTTTTAATATTAAATTTGAAATATGTCATATTGATATTCTCTTGAAATATATTTATCAATATTATATATTTATTGATGTATAATGTTATTATATAGGTAAGTATTTGTTTATTTAAATAAATGTTTTTATTGAATTAACTTAAGATGATATTATCCTTAACAACATCTCAATAATAAGATTGCATTTAGATATCCAAACATCTAAAAAAAATTACAATGATATATAGATTCACAAAATGTAATATTTATAATAATAAGAAGAAAAATTAATATACTCCACTTTGTTAAGATAGGACTGTTACCACGTCCAAATGAAGTAGTTGGATTACTTGATAGTGAAAGTGAGTTTGAAGTACTTGGATTACTTCATAAGGAAAAATAAGCAAAGTTTTTTTTTAAATAATGAAAATGAGTTTAAATTATTAAAACTAATAAGTAATATGTTTAGAATAATAAAAGTTGGTGAATATTGGTAAGTAATAACAGTAATTAAGTAACTCGGCTCAAGTAAAATCACCCGCACAAGCGACCGGGGTGTTGAGTTTGACATTTTCTTCTTGAATGTTATCTAAGTTATGTATTAATAAGTTATGTACTATGCAACTAAATGTTCATCTTTAAAGGCATTTCTTTTATTCATATAATATATGAAATATTTTGAGAATTTAATTTGTAAAGTTATAATTTAAAATATAAAAAATAATAATAATAATGTATTGAAAGGATTTTTTTATTGGAATATGTTATGGGGAGACTTTTAAGATGGTATTCAAAGTAAGCCATCAAATCTAATTACTATTTAAACTAACCCATCGAACTATAATGTATTAAAAAGATTTACACAACATTTTTGAAAATTTAATTTGCAAAATTATAATTTAAAATATAAAAATAAAAAATCAATGTATTGAAAAAATTTGTACAACACTTTAATGTTGCTTTTTATAAATCTCCACAATTATTACATTTAAAAATATTCCAAAAATTCCAATTATCGTAAACCCGTTAAAAGAATTATCCAAATATTGTAAGAATAGTAATTATCACGAACTCCTTACATAATTATCAAGAGAATTATCATATCGAAGTTTAAAATTTTGTTTATTATAAACAATATCGCTTAGATATTGTTCATGGCAACAAGAGTCTTAAATTTTTATTATTATTATTCCTTTAAATATTCATAGCATTAAGAGTCATATTTTTTTTAAAATTGTTTATTTAAATATTCCTTTATTTCATTAATTTTGGCAGATAACAACCAAAATTTCAATATGATATCTTGTTTAAATGGTGTAAAGGTAATATTTGCTTGGTACAATTATATAATTTCAGAAAAGGTCAAGGTTATATTTGAATATATTGTTTTATGGATTACATTGTCATGCATGCAAGAAAAATTTACAATTCAAGGAATACATTGTGATTCTGAATGAATCACAATTCAAGAATATTACATTGTTTCATGGATTACATTGTGATTCTGAATTAATCACAATTCAAGGAAGATTATCTCAATGAATTATGGTTTGTAGTTATATTTTAAAAGCATGAAATATAAGAATAACTTTGAAAAAGTCATGGCACTAAATTATATTATATTTATTTTAATTTTAATTATATAAATAATAAATATTTTTTTAATTTAATAGATTTAAAATTAAAATGATAATGATAATGATTATTAATGTTTAATAGAACCAATTTTATAATTATTTATAGTTTTATTTGTATGCTTTAAAAGTTTTAAGAGAAGCATTTCTAAATCACCATAATTATGGTGAATTAAGAGGTTAGGAAGATCATTATTATATTAAATGTTTTGAAAATGTGATTTAATGTATCAGGCATTATATGTTATAAAAGAAAGTTGATCACCTTCTTTTAGTATTTTAATTTTCTCTTATCCTCTAATTCTTTATAAGACTACAATTTCTCCTTAAACTTAGATGTAATAATATTTTTGAGTTTTTTCGTGTTCTTTTACACTAGCCATTGCCCCAGGGGGAGAAAGGAAAGCTGAGAGAAAAAGAGCATAAGAAAAAGCATTTTGGCTATATTTTGGTCAACAAGTTACACCAGCGTCATTGAAACAGAAAACAAAATCACAATTGAAGTATGAATATTTTACTAACTAACCAAAGCACCCCCAAACATGATGTAAACACTTTTAGAGTAACCCTGAAAACTAACAAGGTGATGCAACTCATAATCAAATACAAACAGGAGATATCTGACACCAGTTCAACAAGAATAGGAGATATCCATAGCCACCTAAAGGCTCTATATCCCTTCTCAACTCATCCTTCAGAACTCCAATAGTCGTATTGTAGGTTCTCAACGAAACATTTCAAGAATGAAATTGCATCACAACAAACATCATCATCTATATGGGCTTGAACTGTCTCAAAAATTAAGTTTGGGCTCATGCTTAAGAGATTCTTGACCCCCAACTACTAACCTAGAGTTGCAAGGGGTGTGTACCTCCCTTTGCAATGCCCACCAACCAACAACAAGTTTGTTGCTATCTTGTTTAGAAAGGTCCTCCTTGTGTTATTTTTCTCTTCATATTCAACTTTAATATTCATTTGCATTGAATTCCACTTTGAATTCCTAAAGAAAAGGGAATGCACATATATAAGCAACCCAAATAGTACTTGGTTGACTCTCTAGTTGAGAGGATCTTCCCAATTATGCTAGATTATTTTTAGTATGTAATCAACTAAAACATGTGCTTTTATCTATTGTGAACAAATATGTTGTGTAGTTACTGCATATAAATTAAAGTGATTGTCCATAGATCTTTCACATAAATTGCAGAGAAAAGGAAAGATTCCATCAAACAAGATATCTAAACTACCCCATCTTTTGTAGAGAGACCCTTCAAATTTGTGTCTATATGTTTAGATTCACTTACATCAATGTCTTTCTTAGTTTTTTTTTTAAGATCAAGTCATGGAATAGCAATTAGGATGCCACCATTTCTACACTTAACATATGGATCCATATGTTAAGTTGATCAACAGATGGAAGTTGTGTCCATTAAGTCGTGTTCACATATCAACTTTTAAACCATTTCTACACTTAACACTTCAACTCAATCATTTATTATGCAAATAATGGACATGATGTACACATTCTGCAGTTGTCAGACTTCTGACAACATGAAAACAAATCAAATTCCTTGGATGTAGGAGATGTTGGAAGAATATCCCCAACTATTTAACATTGAGACAAATGGGGTGCAAAATAAAGGCTGTGCACCTAGTTTCTCTGCTTTGATTTCTATGATAGCCTTGTTTTGGCAGAAAAAATTCTCTACTTGCTGGAAAGTCCATAGCAAAATATCTTGAGACAATGTTGTTGACTCCAACCTCGGATTGAGTATCATTCAACTCTCACAAAGATATAAGAAAGATCTTAAGCCAGAAAAAAAAATTACAAACAACTTGACTCAAACAACGATCTACTTTAATTTTAGTATAATTAAACCCTTCCCAAAAGTGACCAAATTGCTTTATATGAAGAAACTTCCAGTTACATATTGAGACATCCCTAATATATGAGTGGATTACTCTAAGTTTGAGTGAAATAGAGTCAAAATTGAGATATTTAATAAATGGTGTATCATGTTACCAACCAAATAACCACAATATTCCCTTCCCTAAACTCAAATATGTCATAGCACAATTCATTTTTGAGCAATTCCATTGACATTGAAATGGATCTTTTAAACTTGCATCTTAATACGCATAGGTGGTGTTAGGATTTGTAGTGCCCCCTCCTCTAGATCCTTCCTGTTTAACCTGAAACTCAACCACTTGATACAAAAGAGATTAGAAAGCATAACGACTCGATAAATAAACTAAATAAATGAATAAACTAGCAAATTAAAACAAACCATAACCATAACCAGCAAAGCTCGTTTAACCATAGGCGAAGCAACCGTTAGCTCCGCCACCCAACCATAGGCTCATGCTTTCAGTCGCATGGCCTCCCCCGAGCTTTGGGTCGTAGAGCTCACAAACGTTTTTCAGAAATCCAGCTTGGGTTTCCCTTCCCACCAGGATTTCTTAGCCAAACCCTTAGATAGCAGCAAGTCTTTGAGGCATTCGAAAATTACGACAATCGTCCAAATTATGGGCCCTTTACCCATTCCCTAAGCCTTCCTTATAAAGGAAAATCTCCTGCGACACATGTCGCTTCATGCATAATTAAATATTTTTAATTAATTATTTAATTAAAACACTCACCCATCCAAGTGTCAGTTTCTCTGGGAAGTGCACCTACATCCCTAAGTTTGCTCTAGTTTGTCCCCCAGATATTTTAATCAACTCCTAGCTTTTAGTTGACTAGGTGTCTAATCTTAGGATTCTATTTTGCTTCTAAATAATGATTTCTATTATTTTAAATGCTCAACAAAAACAACTATTCATGTGCAAATGTCTAAACTATTTTTTTTTTTATGCATTTGCTAAGTAATAATCTAGAGTTATTCTCCTAAGTTTTTATGCAGTTTAATTTAACAATCAAACTCACTAGGATCACGGTGCCGCGCCGTTGGGCTCCTGGTTCCTTAACTTTAATTCTCTGACATGGCACCACTTCGTCGGGTCCAGTCATCCATGGTTTCCATTCCTTGGCATGGTACCGCATCGTTGGGTCCTTGCATCCATTCTTTCATTTCTCGACAGGGTACCGCATCGTCGGGCCCTTCTGCCACCATCTTTCCGTTTTGACTTGCGGGAATTCTTGTAGGGATTTTAGGAATCGTTACCATCCATCCTCCGTCTACATGCTATCTAGGGACTAATGGCGCTGAGGAGTGAGTCCGTTCTCACTGCGCGCCCCTCAACTCGTACGTGACCAGCTCCGTCGTGGCCTACCTCGTATGCCCTCACGCATTCCTCTTGAGCAAGCGGATCAGTGCTTATCTGCTCATGCATGGTATTCTTGTCACAAGTCGACATCATCGTCGCTCCCCCTGTGTGTGATTTACCCGTACTCTACGACCCTTCATATTCCTTTGTGTGTCCTTCGGTGAACCGTTTCACCTGTCGCTACACACATTTCTCACAACATAAATCATTATTTTATTGATTTACAATCAATCGTAATCATAAATATACTCAAAATAAAATCATAGGGTTATTTTATTAATGTTTCAAACAGTCGGGTGACTCAGTAGGTGCCCTCAATGTCTACAGTAGTCTAGGGGCACTACAGGATTAACTTGTTCGACTCTAGACTTAAAACCCCGTGAGAAGAATAATTTTCACAACATAATCAAGGTTCAAAAAAAACATAACGATGCTGTCAAATCCATTACTTTGAACCAAAAAAATAATTGGATCATTCAACTCTTCCTCTTGATTCTTCCTCTAGCACAAAAGTATGACAAGCCATTTGGGTTGCCATTGAATAGGTGGTCAATCTTCTCATCACATGCACACACATGTATTATAACAAAATCCAATGAGGCCTTTCCAATACACCACATGAGACATCGTTTACCTCCTGAAATCAATAAGCTCTCATATTCCTCTGGAAAATCATAAGGAAACATTTGCAAAAAATTTCCATAAAGCGTAACCAAAATTATATCATAATTATTTTACTTGGAGGGATCATATGCTTGCCCACTTTGAAGAACAATCATTTGGAACCAAAAAAATCCCCTGATCCCCGTAAATGCTTTTCTAGTAGTCACCATTTTCGTCCTCCATTGGACATAACAAATGCATTTTTGTATGGAGAAGCAGGAACAAATGCATACCAAGCACCAACAGGAATATACATTGAGCCATGAATATCCAACACACTCATTTCTCTATACATTTTCACTTCCACATCGCAATAGTATAATAGAGTCCCACTCAAGGCAATGGCAACTTTGTCCTCTTATCACTTACAAGTGCTCCAAAACAGCTAGTTCCTGCAACTTCCGAATCAAAGTAATAAAAACATATTGTTGGTGATATATCTGTGGAAGCAAATCCATAGCTACAGGTTCTAAAACCATCCTTTGCCATGCTACTTGTGGATAATTTTTTCCAACTAAACAAACTGAAATTTTGTTCCACATGAGCAAATAGATTCAAAATATGAGTGGATTCTGACACAAATATGAAGGCCTCATTACATTCCATAACAATTCTAACATCATTTGGATTTGATAATGCATTATGGGTACCTAAAATAAGAAGGACTGGAGGCAAGAAGACATTGTTGGGTACCCGCATCTTCTCTCTAATCTTGCATTTGGCATAAGAAAATTGTAAAATCACCGACACTTCCACAACAATGGTCTCCATCTTGTATATAGTTTTTCCATGAAATATAATTGCATTAGCAAATCTTTCTTCAATGGTTATGAACCCAATATCCTTCATGCAATTTCATCACGTTTGACTTTTGACTCGAACCCCAAACCCCTTTTTATCTGGCTGCCATAAATGGAGATTGGTCCAACGCCTAACAACGTCAATAAATATTTCAAAGAATCAATTGATGAGAAATATTTCAAAGAATGAATTGATGGAAATCGCAGAAGAAGAGTTAAATGGATCAATGAAGGCAGGCATGTAGATTGAAATACTCACATGTATGTATGTAGATTGAAATACACTAGAGGACACATCAAGGGAAACTTCAGTAACACACAAAGAGTAGACAGAAATACACGTGGCACCTTTTAAATCGATGGGTAGACGAGGAATCTCATAACAATGTCTAAGAATGAATTCTTATAGAGGAAACGCCTATCGGCATAAAAATACATAGTCACAATGCAAGTGGACATTTCTATGGTAAGAGGGACACTGCACATCACAAGGTCTCATGTTGCATTCCTTGGGAACATTCCTAACACGACAGATACAAAAGCATTGAACAATATGCAGATGCTACCAAAATTCCATGAATTCTCATTCTCTACATTGAGGCTCCAATATATTTCATGAATTCAAACTATCTAAGAGAAAGATTTATCTTCTGTTTCAATTATAACCTTCTTTCCAGTCTAGAACTAGTCAATTAGATAATTAGCATTGCTTTATAATACGCTATCTTTTAATCAATTTTCATTGTTTTAATGCATTTGATAAGCTTTAGTTGGTGTTGACTATGAACATGTATGTGATCACAGTCAATAAATGAAGACCAATATCAGGTTACAATTTTTTATTTTAGAATGTTTGTCAGAGAAAAAAGTGTATGTCTATAAAACTCAAACATTTTTGTGCATCAAATATCTATATATAGTCCCATTTTGTATGATGAAGGGTTAACAACATTGTAACAATTAAATTTTGATCAAAGATATTATACATTAATATGGAATGGTTACTTATTCTTAAATAATATGATGGGGTTTCTTATTTCATTGTAGTGAACTGTGATATGTTATGATGTTGATTAAATATATGCATGATTTACATTATTACAATGAAGATATGTGTAATTACTTGGTTGTAGGTGAGCAGAGAGGTTGGGCAAGCTAGGAACCCTTACCCTTGAGTTATGTTGCTCATAGGTGCTTGAGAAGCCACCGATTGAGGTTGCAGGAGGTTCTATAGCAGTCGATACCAGGTTGGAATTCTTCTATGCACACACTGGAAGCACCCAGCAAGATGGATCTCCCAAGAGAACCGTGGAACGGTGAAGGGGATGCCCGAGCTAGAAGGGCGTTGTGTGGGGCAGGTATTGTGGAAGCCAAGGCTGTGAGGGCTGAGTGAGACCCCTGTAGAGCTCTGTATGAGAATTTGGCTAAGCATAGAGAGCAGAATGGGTTGTGGGTTGAGATATAGAATCATGTAGGTGTTTCCTTCACCGAGGTGGCCTCATAGCCCAGCTTGGGGGTGGCCTCCCAGCAGAAAGAGTATCTGTTGGACTGAGCGCCTATGGTTGGATGGAAAAGCGCTCTTACACAGCCAATTGCTTGGATCTGCATTGGATAAAGATAAGTATTCTTATGCATTTGATTCTGAAGTTTTTTTATTCCATGCCTGTAATGTTATGCTTGTGTATTTGCATGTTAGATGTGTGTGGATAGATTTTAATTTCATTGTGCATGTTTATTTACATTTCTGCACACATTTCATTTGTTGAAAAAACGTATTATGGACTTGGGGCAAAATTTTAGAGCCTGGGTTTGCCCAAATTCCCCTCCAGATGGTCGGATTGGATGAGGGGGACGTTACACACATAACCAAATACTATGAGATGTGTTATAATGCAACTCATACATGTCCATGCTTTTTGTGCTACTTTGTTCTTCACACTTTTAATAGGAGATCTATTCAAAACATAGACAGAGCAAGCTATTGCTTCTCCCAAAAATTCATTAGGCAAGCTTTTTTCCTTTCAACATACTTCTTTCCATGTTTAAAATGGTTATGTTCTTTCTTTTTGTTACACCATTCTGCTGAGGTGTATACCTTGCTGTAATTTTTTTTTTGATACCATGTTGCTTACAGAAAGCATGCAATTTATTTGAGTCATATTCACCTCCTCTATCTGGTCTTAATACTTTAATATAATAGCCACTCTCATTCTCAACCAAAGCTTTGAATTCCTTGAACTTGTCAAAAGTTTCAGTTTTTTTACCAAGTACGCCCAATTTTTCCTATTGCAATCATCTATGAAGGTTATAAAGTAATAGCTTCCACCAAATAACGAGGTTTGCATTGGGACACACAAATAAGTATGAACCAACTCTAAGGGAGCCTTTGATCTATAGGAAAATCATTTAAGGAAACTGTCCATGTGCTACTTTGCTAGGATGTAACACTCACAAGTATTAATTGGATCTTGAATGAGAGGAAAACCCTTGACAATCTTTTTCTGTTGCAACAATTTTAGACCAACAAAATGTAGATGGCTGAATCTGAAATACCATAACCAAAAATCATCCAAACATGCTTCCTTTTGGGAAAATGAGGTATCTTATTTTCCACTATTCATGATAAGAGGATACATTCTATTATTGGTCATCTAAATCTTGGTGATTACCTTCTTACTTCGAGGTTTGTCATATATAAAAAAAACTCTTCTCCCTTAAAAATTACATTATATCATTTTTTAGTAAGTTGACCAATGCTCATCAGGTTATGTTTTAAACTTGGGGCATATAACACATCTTGAATACAGTTTTGTTGGCCTTGTTTGGTCTGGATGTTGACCACTCATTTTCCCACAACATTAACACCAATATGTGTTCCCCATTTGAATTTAGTTTTAACTAAGTCATCTAGATCTACAATTAGAATTTTATTTCATGTCATATGATTGTTGCACAACCGCTATCTAAGAGCCAAACATCATTTGAAGTTTCTTGGGAAGCATGGCAAGTAAAGAATAAAAGATCTTCAATGTTTTCGTGGGTATTAGAATAGCTTGCATTTTGTTTTCTATGGTTAGCATGCTTCTTCCTACATTCACTAACATAATGACCTAGCTTATTACAATAAAAACACTTAATCAAGTAAATTTATAATACATTTTATGTTTATGTGAGCTTCTATTGTTTCTCCCCATTTCTTGTTCTAAATCTTCCTTTCCCTCTCTTTGATCATTGCTACTGCTACTTATGCCCCCACCTTTTGATCTCAATTTGCTTCTGCCTCTTGAGATAGAGACTTGGGTTTTGAAAGCATTTTCCAAGGATGAATCATCATTCATATGTATTCTAGACTCATGTGATATAAGAGATCCAACAACTCCTTTATTGATTGCTGACTCAAATCTTTAGGTTCCTAAATAGCTACAACCACTACTTTGAATTTTCCTAGTAGAGTTTTGAAAACTTTTTCAACTACCTTTTGATCTGCTATATATCTTCACCGAACATCTTTAATTGATTTATGATGCTCATGAACTAAGTCATATAGACCTATTGATTCGAAATCTTTCATTTTCAAGTTTTCAAAATCCCTTCTTAAATTATGTAGTTTTATGGTCTCTACCTTGGTGATGCCTCGATAATTGATCTCTAAGATCTCTCAAGTCGTCTTTGAGAATTTTGCAACAGAGATCTTAGGAAATATATTGTTATCCAAAGAATCTTGGATCATGTGCAATGACTTTTCATCTTTATTCATATGGTCCCTTAGCTATTCCTTTTGATTGTTTGTCAAAGCTTACTCAACTGCATTATTTTCTAGTTATGTATATCCATTAGCTACATAATCCCAAACATCTTGAGCACACAACGGTATTCATTTTAATTGCCCAATATTTCATAATTTTTTCTTGTGAGGATGGGAATTTGTGGTTGTGCGTAATTATGGCTACTTGAAGCCATGTTAACATCCCCCATTTTATAAACCCTAAACTGCACCCAGCTTTAATAACATGATTAAGATATGAACTATGCACTACTTAAATTACACCATACTCCTTAATGTTGCTTTAAACACACATTGATTTAAAGAAATGCATATAACCAAATAAATATATCTATGACAAGATACCTACTTATTAGTTTTTCTATATTTCAATTACAAAAGATTGAAAATTACTTGGCGAGTATTGATGATCTTGTTGATGGTAGCAGTCTCACAATCTCATTGTTTCTTTATTTTGTGTTGGTGTTATTGCTCATTCATCTTGAGATATTTTTTTACTAATGTGTGGAACAAATCCAACTCACTAGCAATGGATGGCAGGGGCTTCGCCTGGTTGAGTCTACCTCATTTGTGATCTGACTTTTATCACCGTTTTTTCCTCCCCGTCGACATTGATCTAGGTTTGGAAATGATTTTGCATCTAAGTTTTGATTTCTTAATACATATTTTTACCATCTATAGGTTATGAAGGTTTAGAGTTTTAATCTGATACCGAATGGAATGGGGTTCGATTGGAATGGCATCATCTATGTAACAAAACGATCATTTAATAGGTCTCTTTGAAACTCACTGAAGTTCCACAAGAAGCCTTGCTTTCCTTACATTAACTTTGATGTTTGCATCGCTAGTTTAGGATTCGATGGCTTTATGATCTAAGAAAAACACATCATATCTAATTCCTTTTTAATGTTTTCATATCCGCAAGGAGGGTGGAGATCAAATATGGCTTTATCATAGCTCGTTTGATATGGAAATCTATATAAGGTCTAGATGCAAGGAAAATTTTAAGGATTTATAATTTCTTAAAGTGTAAAAATATTGACGAATTTTACTAATTCTTAAATTTCCAACCATAAAATGTTTTGCGATATTTTTGTAAAAATATTGAAATTTATATGGATTTTATATAGTTTTTGAACAATTTTGGAGAACTTCATAGTAAAAAAGAATTAGCCTATGAAATTTGGTCGAATCATTTTAGAAAAAAATGAAAATGAGCGATTTAAAAAAAGAAAAACTCGAAAATTAACCCATGGACTAAATTTCACCCCTAAAATTTTCCTTACCAAGATATGTGCTTCTCTCTATATTCGTGTCCATGCCATCCATAAGTTGAGAACATGTATATGAATAATAATTTGGCTATTCACATTGGTCGTCACTAATTTGTAAAAATTGTATTCACATTTGTCGTCACTAATTTGTAAAAATTGACTTTGAAACTACCATGGAATAATGATAGATTTCGTGAATCAATGATACAAGAAAGATCGATTACATAGAATAATTAGGAAATCTTCATGGTACAAGTGTACCAAGGAGATTATCTGGGTTTAATATGTTAATTGAATTTTGAGTTTGCATTTTAATGTTGATGCTTCGAGTGGGCGGGTTTCACAAGTTATACTAGTTCAACTTAATTTTTGTACTAATGTCAAATATTTGTTTGATACTTATTCTTTTAGTTATGTTTTAGGGGTTTTTTTTCTCCGAGTTCTTAAATTGAGGGTGTTTTGGTTTCTCTACTGATCCAATGATACTTTTAATGGGAATATCAATTTCATTTTAGCCCGATGACGGTGAAAAAATATAATTGTTTATGTGAAACAAAATTTTAGTTTAATTGTGACGAACAAATTGTTTTCCAGAATTTGTAAATTCATTTTTTAAAGGTTTGTTTCAACACTTGGCTATATTAAAAGCACCACCACACTAAGTGGATTAGGTCCCTTCTTTATTGTCATGGCCTTGGTCTCTTAGTATCTTGTAGTTATGAGAGTGTGGATTCTTGCTACTTTTTATACTTAAACTTGATATCTATAATCACATGCCAAGTTGTTTGAAATTTTGATGTTAGGTTTTCCTATCAATATTTCCAGGGAGTACAAGTTTGTAAAATTTGGTGTATCAAACTTTGAAACATAGTTTAAAGACTTCGTTAAACTAAATTTTAGTTTCAACAAAGATGTAGTTTGCTATTTAGGTTTCAGTTTCTAAAATTTGGTAAGTTGCTTCTCCTTGCATGCATTGGTTGTTGCTTCTTAGCATAAAAGCGAGGTAGGTGATCTTGATGACATTTATATGCCCATTTAAACTTTTTAGACTTTTGCATAGAATTGAGGAGGGTAGGTACATTGACTAGAAATATTAAATTTTACTTGTAATGTAGCAAGACATGCATTTTAATGTGTTATGCTTGTTAACTATTGAAGTTTATGGAAGGTGGTCTTAATTGTTTTTTTTATTAATTGAATTTTTTAATAGCATACTTGGACAATAGGTTCCTTGGATTCTTGTAAAGATCTGATTATTTGGTTTTTCCACTCTCTCTTAATCCAAGGAGACTTAAATCTTATTGATGGTTTTGTGAATCCTTCTATGATTACTACAAACCCATCTTAGGTATTTCTAAAGATTGAATTTTGCTTCTTTTTATTGGTGTTTTGGCTATATTTACTTCAAACAATAAGTTATTTTGCTTTAATGCTCTTCCCCCCTTTGGAGTTGATTCCTCAAGCTTATAGTTCTAGTGTGACTCACTGGGTTGGCTATCTAAAACAAAATTAAGTGACATTATGCAAGTGAAAACAATACCATTAATTCAATTGGGTGTTTGCCAAATACCTTCTCACATCCCGATTTTAGCTCTTAATTCCTTCAATATTTCCATAAAACTCACTTGGAATCTGAAATCCCACAAGATTAAAGTCCAAAAAAACAAGTTGGAAATTGCCAAAGTGCCTCTAAAATCTTATCCCCAAACACTGTGGAGAGGCAAACAAAGATCTCACAATTACACACAAGCATTCAAACAAACACATACATGTAATGAGACCAAGCCATCTCACGTACCTCACTTATCATTGGTCAATGAATTGCTTACATTTATAGAATAATATCTGGTTCAACAAACACCTAGAATACTGAATCTAGGCTAACAATAGGAAGATTCTTATAGAACACTAACAACCTGATAAGATTTCATTCTACAATTATTCTATCAGACTATAACTCCCCATTAATGGATAAATGAATTCTCTACAATACCTAACTTGTCTCTACATTTTACAAAATTTGGCCTTTCCCAAAGGCTTAGTGAACATATCTGCCACATTCACATTTGTATTACAGTACATCAATTCAATTTATTTAGATTGAATCTTTTCTCTTACAAAATGATGATGTGTCTCAATGTGCTTTGATCTTGCATGATAAATTGGATTGTTATCCAATTTGATTGAGCTTTGATTATCACATTTGATAGATGTTGGTTCTCCTTGCCTTTCTCCCATGCCTTCAAGAATACGCCTTAGCCAAATTGCTTCACGGGTAGCACTATACAATGTTTTATACTCAGCTTCTATGGACACCACTGGGAATTATTTGGTTGCTTCTTGCTACTCCATGAAACAACCCTTGATTCTATATTGAATGCATATCTAGTTGTGGACTTTCTGTCATTTGGATCTCCAACCCAATCAGAATCTAAATAACCTGTGGAGTCAACATTAAAATAATTAGTATATTCAACTTTGAAATCTATATTCCCTCTTAAATATTGAATGACTCTCTTTGAAATCTTGACGTCCTAATCACTAAGAAGGAAGATGGCTCCCTAGATCGCCAAGTGTACTGAAAGAATACCTATACAGACACATATGTGCATGCCAATTCACACCATCACCCTTCTAAAAAACTAGGAATTTTGCACACACTCGCTACAAGAGAAGTTAGAATATCTGATAAGGAACACTTTGAGGATGAACTAAAGTACCTAGAAAATACCCTCCAAAATAATGGTTACAAAAGAAAATATATTAACAGAGCATTCAAAAGGGAAAAAGGCATAGGGAATAGAAATTAGAACAATGAACAAGAAAACTTGGGAAGGGATTTTCTCCCATATATCCAAGGAACAACAGACAAAATTGCTAAAGTATTAAAGAGAAGGAAAATCAAAACAATATTTTTCCTGCCTAGCTCCCTAAGAAATTTGTTGGACAAAGCAAAAAACCCTATCAACCCAAAGCAGAGAAAAAGTATTTATTCGATCCCTTGCTCATGCAGAGATGTGTACATAGGTGAAACATGTCGTTCAATTCAGATAAGGTTGAAAGAGCATTGTGCAGACATTATTCATGGAAGAATTAAGAAGTCAGCCGTGGCTGAGCATTCATTTATGACAAACCACCATGTATGCATTGAAGAAGCAAAAGTTATAGCACTTGAGGAGCACTACAACAGGAGACGCATACGTGAAGCAATTGAAATTGAGAAACACCCGAGAAACTTTAATAGAGATGACGACCTCACCCTGTGCAAAACCTAGAAACCAATCATTCATTCCCTAAGAAAAAATAAATAAAAATAGGAATTAATTAAAATATAATAATAACAATAACAATAACAATAATAATAATACTAATAAAAATTAAATAAAGAATAAAAATAAAATAAAATAAGAATTAATTTAAAATGTAGTAATAATAAGGATTAATAAATTAGATAAGAATCGATTAGTAAATTATAAATTATAAATTAAATTTATAATTTATAATTGATTGAATTATAAATTATAAATATTATAATTTAAGAGATCTTTATTATTATATTTAAGAGATCTTATTCAAGAGAAACCACATTAATGTAAATATTAAATAACCAAATTAAAAGAATATAAATATCTTCAATATAAAAAATTTAAATATAAAATGTTAAAACTAATTACTCACCTAATAAGTCGATTCTTACAACTTTCATGAGAAACAAACAATATTTAATAAGTGTAGATCCTTGGAGTTCATTTGAGATATCTTTCTCCTGAATATGGACTCAACTCTATAGTGTGAAACCCATCGAGAAGAAAAACTCCACACAGGTCTCCAACTCCCTATAAGGATGACTGCAACTTGTGAGAGCCTTAACGAGACTATCATGTGGTTTAGCCATGAATTGACTAAGTATGCTCTTTGAATATGCAATATCAAGTCTTGTTGTAGTCAAATAGTTGAGACTTCCCACCAACTATCATTACAAAGTACCATTCACTTATTTTGTATCATCATCATTGCAAAGACTAATATTCTATTCTAATGGAGTAGACACTAGATGGAATTCACACATATACTGAACCTCTTGATTATTTCCTTTGTTATTTACTTTGAGTGATCAAAGTCTTACCATTTTCCTTCCATACCTCAATGTGTAAACAATAATGCATCTGGCCAAGATCCTTCATTTCAAATTCCTGTGATAACTTCGTTTTAATCTCATCAATCAATTCTGTAGCACTTCTTGCTATGATTAAATCATCAACATTCAAGGAAATCAAAGCAACATTCCCATTTCCATCTTTCTTTATGTAAATATTTGGATCACTCTAACTTTTGATGAAACCTTGATGAAAGAAGAAAGTATTAATTTTCACATACCATGACCTGCTATTTGAGACCATATAGTGCTTTCTTCAACATGCATACGAGATGTTCTTGTACCTTTCAAGTACAAAACCTTTTGGTTGAACATGATACACTTCTTCTTTTAAATCACCATTCAAGAATGTTGACTTAACATCTAACTAATGCAACTTCCAATTGTACTTAATAGCTAATGCAATCATTAATCTAATGGTGTTCATTTTAGCTACAGGTGCAAAGGTGTCATCATAATCTATTCCTTCTTTATGTGAATATCCTTTTGAAACCAATATATCTTTAAACTTGTCTATACTACCATCAAAATTAAACTTAGATTTGCACAACCACTTTGAACCTATAGGAACTTTCTTTCCAAGCAATTATGTTAGTTCCCAAGTTTCATTTTTTATTATGGAATCATATTCCTCTTTCATAGCATTCATCCATTTCATATGATCTTTTTCTTGCTCAAAAGTTAAAGGTTCTTCTACATTCATGACTTGAGTCATCAAAGCATAGTCTTTATACTTGATAGGTGTTTGAACTTGCCTTATGGATTTTAGTAGTGGCTCACTACTTTGTGGAGTTCCAACCTTTCTTGGTGTAATTTCAATGTTTCTTTGATCTTCAACATCAACTTGTTTATCTTCAAATTCTTTTGCTTTTCCATTTTCAATGTTTTCTTCAGGAAGTTTCCATACATCATGATCATCGTCATTTTGAACATGTTCTGCATATTCATGAAATATAATGTCTCTACTTGAAAAACATTTATGAGTAATAGGATCATACATTTTGAATCTTTATGATCAACACAATAACCAATAAAGATACATTTTATTTTCTTTTCATCAAGGTTTCTTTTATCTTCCTTTGGAATGTGGTAAAATGCTTTACTCCTAAATATTCTTAAATCATTAACAATTGGTTTATAACCATAGAATGCTTCATAAGGAGTTTTTTGCTCTAAAAATTTGGTAGGAATTCTATTTTTTAGATATACAATAGTACTTATATCTTCAACGTCCCAAAAAATATTAGAAAGTGTATTAAGACCTTTAATCATACTTCAAGCACATTCAACCAAGGTTATATTTTTTCTCCCAACTACTCTATTTCAATGAGGAGGATGTGGAATTATATATTGTTTTTGAATCCCATGGTTTTTGCAATATTTGATGAAATCTCATGATGTGTATTCTCCTCCTTGATCTAATCTAAGAATATTGATGTGTTTACCTACATGTTTTTCAACCATGTTCTCAAATTCTTTGAAGTATTCAAACATGCCACTTTTATTTCTGATAAAATAAACCCATGTAAATCTTGTTATATCATCAATGAAGATAATAAAATAAGAATCCCCCCCAATTGACTTAGTTTGCATGGGACCACACACATCAATCACTAGTAGATTTGAACCCAAAATCCGATGAGCAAATCCGACGACCTCCGACGAAATGGACTGTGTCGTCGGATTTTTCTTTCAAAATTACTTTTTTTGTTTTTTTTTATAAATTTTGAGAGGCGTCTGTTGGATATCCGACGAAGCTCGTAGGATATCCTACGGCTCTGCGAATATCCGACGCTTTGGAGGTCGGATAACCGACGTCATTTCGAACCCGAGGAAGTCGGATATACGACGGATTTTTCCCAACGGTAACTAGATTATTGTCGTCGGATATCAGACGTAGTTTTGACTTTTTGACTTTTAAAATTTATAAATATCTAACCATTCCGACATGTTTGCTATACCAGCGATGGTTTGCGGATGTTTGTTTTTGTTCAGCGGACTGTTTTTCGTTGTTTTTCTTATTCAAGTGATCAAAGTACTGTGGAGATTCATTTTCTAAGATCGATAATCTTCATTTAAGCCCTTTACAAGAAAATGTCAACTACGAATATTCCTGATCAAGACGAACAAAATCGACAATTGCTTGCTAGATTGTGGGAAGGAGTTGAAAGAAGGGGTGATGGTAAATGCTATTGTCCATGTAATCAATGCAGGGACTTTAAGAGGAGAAGAATTTTTATCACAACAACAAAAAAACATTGTAGGGAGCATGGGCATGCTGAGGGGGGACATGAATACCATCCATTTGTAAGTTTTGCATTATATATTTTTTTTTATTGCTTTTGTAAATTTATGTATTATTATAATATTTTTTTATTTTTGACAAACAGTACAATTGGTCGTTGTTCTTTTCATCCCAACAGTACAAAATTTGTTAAATTTTTAATGTATCACATAAATTTTTACATTTTGCGTTTGAATTTCTTATTATATATTGATTGTTTCATGTATTTATAAAGGAAAGACATCCTACGACATATCTTCCAGATCAGCAAGTGCTTCCAGAACAAGTACCAGAGGAACATGGAGCTATGAATATTAATGGAGAACAAGTTAATGTTCACATTGAAGAAGATGATGATACTGATAACATAGTTGAAGATGATGTTACAAATACTTTGATCCATGATTCATTTAATGTTGGAATGGATGATGAAGATGATCATGAAAATGATGAACATTTTGATGATATTCATGATACACGTCTTCTTGACAAGGCATACGAACCCCTTTATGACGGCTCAAGGACAAATATTCTCTCTGCTATATTGTTGGTAATGAACTTGAAGGTTATGAATGGTCTTTCAAACATATCAGTCACACGGATGTTAAGGTATGTAATATATTCCATCACAAAATATTTATGATTGTCATGTATTTTATTGTTAATTCATATATAAGTCAAATTACTACGGATGAAATTTGTTTCATTAATATTATTTCTATATTATATTAACTAGATTTTTATTTTAATTTGTTGTAGCATGATAGGTGAATATTTGTTACCACCGTCAAATATTTTACCTCGCACATATCGAGATTTCTATGCCATCATGAAAGAAATTGGAATGCAGTATGAAGCAATTCATGCATGCCCCAATGATCATGTTCTTTATTACAACCAGCATGAATTTTCAATAGAATGTCCTGAATGTCATATCAGTAGATATCGCACAGATCAAGTAACTAAAAAGGTGCCTCGCAAGGTTCTACATTATATTCCCATTATTCCCCGTTTGCAAGGACTGTTCAGGTGCAAAAACATAGCGCAGTTTATGGATTACCATGCACGGAACAGAAGTCAAGACGACATTATTCAGATGCCTGTAGATGGGTCTGCATTTAGAGATATGGTGGAAAAATGGCCTCATTTTAAAGACGAACCTCGTAATCTTAGGATTTCTTTGGCAGCAGATGGTGTCAATCCTTTTGCAGAGATGAGATCTGTTTACTCGGTGTGGCCTATTTTTGTTGTCAACAACAACATTCCTCCATGGTTGACAATAAAGAGGGAGCACATAATGTTGTCGATGATTATTCCAGGTACGAACACTGCATTTTTTTTTATTGCAGTGGTATATTCTCATTTGTCATTTTTTGTCTCATAATGTTATATATATATTTAAAGTTTTTCTATTGTGAAATATGGTTTATATATCTAAATGGTACGTCTCATAATCAGAATATTTATTTTATATGTTCAAATCAATCAGGTAACTACCAAGTCAAAGATATGAATGTATATATCGAACCTCTTATTGACAAGATACTGAAGTTATGGAATGGCATCACTATGTATGACTTATCTAGACCAATACGACAAAGGCAATTCCAATTCCATGCAATGCTTGTATGGATAATACATGATGCCCCAGGGTTAACCGATTTCTGTGGTATGTAATTATAAGTTCCACTTTAGTTGCATTTAATTTTACAACCTACAAGTTAATATAATACGCATGCATGTTTTTCTAAATAAATATCCAGTCATTTTTATATAATTATAATAGATAATATTGATATTCCATCTTTTTATTTAGGTCTTCAGACAAAGGGGAAATTTGCATGTCCAGTTTGTGGTCCTAAGATCAAATCTCGTCGTTCAAAAAGCTTAGGAAAGGAGGTGTTTGATGAGTATAGGCACTTCCTCTCCAAGAATCACAGGTATCGAACTACCGAAAAACATCTTTTCAATGGCAAGCAAGAGACTACATTAAAACCAAAGAGAATGACACCTCAGTTATGGAAGTTGCATTATAATAGAAATCGTCAAGGTACGTATAATCAATCATTGTATATATATGATGATATTGTATTTTATTATATTGTGTGTTGTTTACTGTAATTGGCATTGATTTAATATTTAATTTCATCATTGTTGTTCATGTGATCATCATGAATGCATTAATGGGCTTCCACGAGGAATGAAAAGTTATCCTAGACAATTTAGTAGGTTTCCCTACTATGAGCACCTACAAATTTCTCATCTATTTGATACAATGCATATCGGAAAGAATGTGAGTGAAACATTATGGCAAATATTGGATGGAAGGAGTGACAAAGAAAAAATTGTCAAAATTTGCAAAGACATTCAAGATAACAACCATGCAATGAAAGATGTCATTCAATTTCATAGAAACGGAGAGCAAATTAATATAAACTCACTTCCATGGATTTTAACGATACAGCAAAGTAATGTTGTAAAAGAAGTCATTCGAAAAATTAAATTTCCCACCGGATTTTGTGCGAACATGAAGAATATCATAACAAAGAAAGGTGATTTCGCGGGGGTGAAAACGCATGATTGGCATGTCTTCATGAAGGTAATAATTAATATGGTATGCATTTAATAATTATTTTTTTTCTTTTTCTAGTACTCTTATTCGATATACTGAAACTATTTGTATATTATTGTTACAGTATGTTCTACCTCTCTCTATCTCAGACAACTTCAACAACAATGTCAAGCAAATAATATATAGTCTCGGGAAATACATGAGGTAAGTGGTGATTTTTCCATGTGCTTACTGTTTGTTTAATTCAACATAGAACTTATTCTTAATTTGATTTTCATTATCTACTTCATGTTACGTAATATAATGAATTTTTTCTTTAATCTCTTGATTGGGTTGTCATGTCACTTGTAGATGGTTGTCATCTAAAGAATTCCATAAAGAAGACATAAAGTATTGGAGGAGACAAATTCCTCGTCTCATGTGTGAAATGCAGAAGCATCTACCTTTAGCATTTTTCAATACACAGGAACACTACCTCATACACCAAGTTGAGGAGATTGAATTGTGTGGACCTGTGCACTCAAGGTCCATGTGGATGGTTGAGAAGCACTTGAACTTTATGAAGGGTTTGGTCAGACAACGAGCATATGTTGAGGGTTCTATGATGGAAGGATATATGGTATACCAAAACATGATGTACATTAGTGAATATCTTCCTATATTGGCGCCAAAGCTCAATTTATGTCGCATTTGTGATCCAGACTCCAAAAAAGATTTCGAAGGGGAGTACCTGAAGGGGAAAGGTAGATTGAGGAAGGTGAAAGGTAATATAACACATTTTACTGGTGATTTTTATGTTTATATATCCTACATATATATTCTATTTTTTTATTTAGTATTTTGCATCATTTTATACTGTAATTTTATACTTTTTTAAGTGACTAATATACATTTTCATTGAATTTTAATTTTATTGTCATCAAACAGTTGGTCGAGAGTGGGATGCAATTCATTTATACATCGCAAACAATCTTGACTGGATGAAGGTATGGATCGAAAAATGTGAACAATCTGGTCATGGAATATCATGGGAAGGTGTGGCTTCATTGGTTAAAGCTGCACATCACATTGGAGACACCAATATAACACAAAGGGAAATCGATTTAGCAAGAGGTTTAAAAGATAAGCAAGTAAGCATATTAATCAACGACACTATTTTTTTGTTTTTAAATATTGTCGTTGTACGTCACGCTTATTATTTTCCTTTTATGGCATTATAATAAACATGCACTACTTTATCATAAATATGGTTTCATTATGTAATCTTTTCCTGTATGGCTTGTTGTACTAGGTAAAACACCATAAGGCTATGTGGTGCAATGGATGTAGATATCGCATCAAAAAGTTGGATGAAACAAAGAAAACATCTGATTGTGGGATTTATGCAGTCTTTGAGGTGACCAATGTTTCTTCTAGAAGTGATAGACATCCAGAACTATCTGAAAATTGATACTATGGGTATCTGGAAGACATTCTTCAGTGTGACTTTAACTCCTTCAAGGTATTTGTGTTCGTTGTCAAATGGTACAGGTGTCGATTGAATCAACGTGATCCCATTAGAACAATTATTGAACATGATAATGGTTTTACCATGGTAAATACAAGGTTGTTTGAGCCAGGAACGGAGCCCTATGTTCTTCCAACCCAATGTGAACAAGTATTTTACTCTGAGGTTCTAGGTAGAGCAGGTTGGTCATTTGCTGTGAGACACGATCCAAGGGGAAGGCCGATAAAGTATAACGTAGATGAAGGCCATAATGAAGACGTTCTTGAAGAATAAGATTCCGTTGAAGATGATCATGATCAACATGAGTACTTAGATGATATTCCTGTTCCAGAAGAAGATGTCGAAGAACTTCTTGAATCGGATCATGACGTATATTCAGACAATATCCATGAAGATGATATCGATGATGACATGATGATCGACGTAACTGACATCGACGACGATGATGATATGGCCAATCCTTACAATGTTGAATCTAGATCATCGGATGATAGTACAGACGATCAATACTCAGATGAAGAAGATGACGAAGACCATTGAAGTCTATGATCAGGTGTGCATTACTAATAATAAATTATTAACTGTTTCTTAGCTAGTTTCCATTTTCCTGTATGTTAAAATTAGAAACCTTTCTTGTTATTTAGTATGAATGAGAAAAGAGATTTAATTTTTTTGTACATAGATATTTTTTTTGGGCTATATTGGGGAATTGAGAGTGATGAGAGGGGGGGGGCATAAGAGCTTCCACCTTTACGTGGTTGGCCTTGTTTAGTAGAGAATATTAAACGATTCTTGAAACAGAGAGAAGCTTATCATCATCACCATCATATTCATCATCGTCATCATCATCATCATCA